>OX438610.1:5769500-7178000 GCA_949316135.1 Choreutis nemorana
GTTGTACGTGCGTTGCTAACTGTACACAGTGTCATTGGGTACATCGCCTTGCATTGGGACTCCTTGCGCCATATCGGTCAGTATCACTTCCGATAAGGTCTCTAACGACTGACGCACCTGAAAACGAAGGTATACATTTTCATTTTATATTGCTATTATGTTTTCTGTTTATATTACACACACACAGATTCACACATGTGTATATGTGAAAACCGTCAGATTATAAACAGTTTTAATTAATTACTCCTTGATACTTTGTTAGGTTCGGTAATGTATTGTAACCACAAACCATATACTTTTTAAAGCAAAAAACCAATTCATAATTTTCAGTAAGTTTTCTACCTGATATACACTTGTGTCTGTGTATTTGTATACAGTAGGTACGCGCGCGGCTTTAGGTAATCATGTCTTAAAACTCTTTTGAATTAGGATACCTCAAGGAATTTTAACTGGCATTGAAGCTTGGAATTGGAAAATACTGCATTTATTATGTATATGTACGTATCACTTTCCATCAGGTGAAGTATGTGCTTGGGTTTTCCGTGACGTCATATAAAATGTAAAACCTTGGTGAGCAGCAGCAGGTTGGTGGAGAGGAAGGCGTGCAGCTCGTGCGCCGCGCGGCCGTGCACACGCGCGCGCCACCGCAGCAGCTCGGCGTACAGCTCCGACCCCGACAGCTGCGGTGCCTCCTCCTGCACACAACACATTGCTTATGTCATACGATCCTAAACAGGAGCACAGTATTTAAATAACGATATATTTTCCTTTTTTAATAAGATAATAGTTGTTCAGATTACAGAGGAACACAACATTTTCATAATGACATAGTTTAAATTAATTACTCTCCAATCAACCTCTCATTCTTACTTACATTTATACGCAGAAATAGTTACTTTCCTTGGTAAAGTTTTTCTGCTAAACTCAGTTGATCTCTCAGACTAGACTATACACATCCATGAACAGAATTATAAGGCAATGTTTAGATGGGCGCGCTACATAAGATCTATCCATCTCACCATAACCTAAAAATTGTTGTATTTAGTAAAGAAATTGATATCAACGTACCTGTGTTTTATACTGTGTAGTGTACAAGGAATGTGCCAAGTATACAGCCGACGCGAGCAGTATGAGCGTCAACAGTACTAGTATCGTCCACCCGGCTCCGCTCGGCTTTTGTTGTAAATTCGGTTGCACTACCGCTGCACTCGCTGTAAAGAAAATATTAGACTATATAAACTCCTTATTTGCTACCACCTGTGCCTAAATGTTAAAAAGGTTTATATCCGAGGTATTAACCACTCAAAATTTTCCGAGCCAGTGGTGGAGAAGAAAAAAGTATTTAAAAAAATTAAAGACGTTATAAAACTTAAGGTTAATTAAATTAAAACTTTCCAATGTTTTTTATTTTGAGTTTTGAATGGAATGCCTTGATATAATAAAACAAATTGGTCAAAATGAAGCTACCCGATCGTCCAGTAAATGTCACCAAATAATCAAACGCTTTAGTTGAAAAGTAAATGGGATAATGTAGTTAACTGATAATTCAGAATTTAGGATAATAATACTAAGTGTTGTATACGTGTAATTTTACTAAGTCAACTTGCGCATGGACTATGGACATGACGCACAGTAAATAAAAGTGTCTAGTTTACTTATTCAACTAATAAATAATAAATTTGTGCTCGTGGTACAATATAAATCGAGTTATTCCCATCTGATAATATCTTTTGGCACTACGTAATTACGATTAATTTGTTTCCATCTGACCATAAGATCGGTTTTTTCGGCAAGTCTTTTAATGCATTAAATCCGGGGAGCCGGGGGCTTGTAATTCCGCAACTCAGCGAAGGCCTTCCTCGCACCCCCAAAATTTGCATAATAAAAGTGTGATCCATTAGGAACTTTTTAATTCATATAAAGATGGAAACAAATTAACCGCAATTTAGATGGCCAACGTATTATATTATCAGATGGACACTTTTTGCGGTTTTAAAATTGAGTGTCAAGGAATCATATGATAATACGGCGATAACTCTATAAAACTCACTACATAAAAAAACGTCAATAAATTGTAACACCGCATAGATCAAAATTTTACATTTTATGTTATTTACATATAATTACATAGCTAAAATAAGTTCTATTCAGATATATCAGTCAAACAGTAGTTAAAATATAAATGTATGAAATTATATGACTACTACGAGGGCGGGTCAATAAGTCCGTGACTTTTTGAATTTCTGACCTCTTTACTGAAAAAGCAACACTACTCATATCAACAGGCATCTGTCAGTTGACTCCTATCAAAATTTGAACTTGCTGCGTCAGTTAGTTTGTGTTTGACAACTATCTTTATCAGACTACCCAGTAATTTGAGGAAAAAAAAGTGAATTTCGTGTGCTTTTAAAAAAACCATTACCAAGAGACCAAGGCTAAACTTGATAAATACTATGGTGACTATGCACCATCGATTTCAATGATAAAAAAGTGTTTTTCTAAATTTCGTTGTGGCTGTACAAGCACTGAAGATGCCGAACTTCCTGGACGCCCAGTTGAGGTCTCTACCCCCGAAGCAATCGAAAAAATTCACGATATGGTGTTGGCCGACCGAAGATTGAAAGTGCAAGAGATTGTGGAAGCCGTAGGGATTTCTCATGGCTCAGTGGTTTCAATTTTTAATGATCACTTGGGTATGAGAAAGCTTTCCGCAAGATGGGTGTCGCGTTTGCTCACAGTCGACCAGAAACGCAATCGTGTAACAACTTCACAGGAAGGTTTGGCGTTGTTTAATCGCAATATGGAGGAGTTTTTGCGCCGTTTTGTAACCGTGGACGAAACATGGATCCATCACAACACACCAGAGACCAAAGAACAGTCAAAACAGTGGGTTTCTAAGGGTGAATCGGCGCCAAAGAAGGCCAAGGTGGGTTTGTCAGCCAATAAAGTTATGGCGACTGTTTTTTGGGATGCACGTGGGATAATCCACATTGAATACCTTCAAAAGGGAAGAACAATCAATGGGGAATATTATGCCAACTTATTGGACCGCTTCAATGACGATTTAAAAAAAAAACCAACCTCATTTGGCCAAGAAAAAAGTTCTTTTCCACCAAGACAATGCACACACACTGCACACATGTGCAGTTGCCATGGCAAAAATCCATGAATTAGTCCCTCATACGCCCTATTCTCCAAATTTGACTCCGAGTGACTACTTCTTGTTCCCAAACCTGAAGAAATGGCTTGGTGGAAAAAGATTTGACTCCAATGATGAAGTCATCTCGCAAACAAAGGCCTATTTGAGGACCTCGACAAATCATATTTTTTGGAAGGGATAAAAAAATTGGAGAAACGTTGGACAAAGTGTATATTCCAAAAGTCACGGACTTATTGACCCGCCCTCGTATACTAAACTGTAAAATGATTAACGACTAAATAGTGGAGTATGTTAAGTATATTAAATATTTAAGTGAAGTATTTACCGGCCGCTATGATCGCTTCGGGTTCAGGTCTCGGTATGGGCGCATCTGTGTGATCACTACTGCTATCATCGGAGTATTCACTGGGATCTAATTCCACTTCCGACGCGCGTAGATCCTGTAATACAATGGTAGGAATAAGTAACAAGAAGAAAAAGAAGAATAGAGTAATAATAATAGATAATTATACCATATCACGACACAAAATGACTCAGCCCAGCACTAAGATTGTAGAATCTTGTATAGCTAGTGCCAAGCAAGAATATGTTATAAACTATTTAATTAAAAATACTAAATTCAAGATCGGTAAGCGAAACCGGAAAGATCCGGCCCCACCGGTATTCGAACCCGGGCCCTCTCCGGCTTACACCTGCTGCGCCACTGAGGCCGTCGAAACTCGCCTATGCCGAAGACTCGTGGAATGAACATATAGGTAAGAGAATAGGTACTCTTAGGTACAATATACTCACAGCTTTTTGGTCAATGTTTGTGAACAGAGACGAGCGACAAATAAGAGAAGTCAATCTATTTCAAGGGCTTTTTTTGGCAATGCCTAATGAAAGTCACGCACATTAGCCAATGAGAACATTTTCTTCCGACGATCATTTCGTGAAATGGATCAAACATCATTATTAATTTAATAGATCGATAAAAAACGACGTCATTTACCTAACACTCCTGGTTTTAACGTAAGTTGTAACTAAGACATAGCAACAGTCCTCACCTCAGATTTAGCTGTGATCTCTTGTCGGGCGTTCTTCCATACGTGTGTCATGAGTTTGTACGTCGTATCCCGGGAGAGAAGCGAGCCGAACACGTGGCGCTCATCTCGCGTCGCCACGCCCACCGCGTTTGGTATTATCCTTGCGACCTTCTCTTTTGTTATCCTCTGCACCGAAGATGTGGGTATCAACAGCTGGAAAGAAGTGATAAGGTAACGCACGGTTTTTTTTACTTAGATATGGTTGTTTTAATTGTGGTCGCTGATTTTCTATATTGAATGCTGTACATATCTATAATTAGTGTATATATTATTTTGTTTACCTACGACATTATTTTATAAGAATGTTTAAATAAATAAATAAATACTCCATCTCAAAGCTAAACTGTAATTTCATTAAACAATGGACATATAAAATAAATACACCTTTTAACTACTCAGTACCTATATTAGAGACAGAACCATAAATAAAATTAATCAGAAAAATAAATAATTTAATAATATTCGCTTCAGTAAACTAATGGCTTAACACGTTCCATCGGTTTTAATATTTATTTTCGCCTTTCAGAATAAATCAAATTCAGTCGCATGTAACCTTGACTACAGGTTAGAAATACCGCTAAACCTAAAATACTTAATTAGATTGGTAAATAAGCTGTGTAATTATTTTGAATTCACGAGGCGAGCACGTGATGACCTCTGATGAACTTATTGATATCTGTACTTTTAATAATATATAAAAGTACTGTTTTTAGCTTTTCACAAATAATTCACTGTCAGGCAATGATAAACTGATGGAAAAGATTAACATTCTGTTCAAATAAACTAGAAAATATAAATTATATAATTGAGTTATAATCTGTTCAAGAATTTGCTGGCGAGTCCTGTCTAAAGCGATGAAAGGAAAACATTATTTTAATGTATTAAAAACTATCGGAGGAAAGGCCTTTGGTGTTTTATTTTCTTGTTAAACACCAATTCCATTTCAAAACATTTATTTTTTCTTTCTAAGTGCTTTTTTAAAAATCTTATTTATCTTTTTTTTGGGTCTTCCAGCATTTAAAATTAACGAGTAATAGATATAAAAAAAGGCCAAGATAGATCGTTCAACATTCATTTTTAATATGTGTCCCTGCTTGGTATTAAGTTATGTCTTGTACTAACCACATTCCAAAACGGATAAATGACAGAATAACTTAAATATCAACCTTCAAAACCACATGTTTACATCAATCAGGAAATAAAAATTACATTCCTTAAGTTACTTAACACTGAATTAATGTGTATTTTTTGGTTATTACCTAATCAGTTTCATTGAAAACTAGTTGGTACCTTGTTTAGACTGAATGACCTTGGTTTGGTTTCACTACTTATTAGTTGGATATGACAAGATTTACAACATATTTTTAACACAAGGCTACATTGAAACTCTGTGACTTAGCCTATAGCAGGTAAAACTATAAAAATTAAGATATCCGTTTGGATGGCAACAAAATATAATGTAAGATACGATGCTACTCCTACTGTAAAAACAATTTAACATTATTGCAGTTAAAAATTTAACCATCATTGGCCATTGATAAGATTTGCCATAAGATGTGCATAATTATAATTCGCAAACATAAAATGAACTTTTTCATAATCCATAGTCTTTGTGCTGTTATTGTACCATAATAATTTAATAAATAGTTTTTACGAATAGTTTTAAAAGGTTTTAATGTGGTTACGTTGGTTACGTGTGGTAATAAAGAGACAAAATACGCTGACAGTTTTTATAATTTTCAACATTTAATGAGTCATTTATCATCATAAGAATTTTTATTGAAAATCTTTCTTACATGTTACAGCAACAATTTCTTATCGTTGCTTAGTAATTAATCTATAATATAACATTCTTTGCAGGTATATTATAAAAAGCCACGCATACATATAGGTATGTATTATTTGTAGTATTGAGAAGAAATATTAAGTATAAGTATATTACTTGTCGAGTTATATAAGAAATATCGACTCGGTACTCGGTATCTTAGTGCTTGTTTGAACGACCTTGTCATAGTTTAGCGTGAACTCAAAATTGTGCAGCTTTATATTAAGCTATATTCAAATGTAAACTAAACAGTGCTTAGCTTACCGTTCAAATGAGCGCGTGTTGCCGTGCGGCCATGTGAACATTGTACCAGTATGAGTTTTTACGATCACAAAAGCGTCAGTATGCGTCATGTGTCGCATTATTGTGGTTATTCTACAGTTCTGCTTTTTTATAAATTATTCCGTCACACACTCCGGCAAAATTTAAAGTTCTGTCTGATATAGCTTATTAGGTTAAAAGTTAAAACCGACTCACCTTGGTGACATATCCGAAAACGTTGGAATAGAAAGCGAAGTAGTTCTTGGTAATGTACAGATGGCCTTGCAGTAGTAGATCACCGACAAGCGCGCAGGAATAATCTGGAACGTGATTAGTTTTAGCTTGTTAGTAACACAAATTAATTACTTAATCAAACATTTGTATAAACTGCATTTAAAATAAACATTGTAACCGTGTTGTGGGTGAAATACACGTTTTATATTAGGAGATTCACTTTGCATCGCAAGATCATTTTAAAGTCAGCTCACACCGAGACGAGACGAGAAGTGACGCAGTGCTGGCCTTTTTAAGATAGCCATACAAAAAAGAACATTATTCAAAATTTACAAAAAGATGCAGGTTTCAATGAAAGATTTTGACATTGCCTTGCGGCGTCGCCCTACGCAGCGCTGCTCCTCGCGATACCGTTCGGCGTAGCGCGGTGCATCACGACGTCGCGTTGCTTTGCCGGTAGGCGCTGTGTGTAAGAGCGGCGCTGCTCGGCGCAGCACGACATCGTGATGCACCGCAGCAGCCTGAAGCCATCACCATCATAAGCGGACAAACAATACGTCATTCCACCTCCCCTCACAGTAAACATAGACACGAAACGCTGCACCGCACATTGTATCGTTGCACAGCGAGGAGTTACGCTGCCATCGACTCCACGATGCGCTTCAAGACGTCGCAATGCAATTCGCGGCGTCGCGCTGCACAGCGCAAAACCACTGGCCTCTTCAAGCATCATCGCGTCTCGGTGTGAGCTGACCAGTTTCAAATATTTTTACACCTTTCGTCAATTAGAATGTAAGGTACCTTAATATATTCGAACGAGACTACTATGAGCATAACTTTTTCAATTATCTAAAAATATAATTGAAACGCGATAAACGTCGTAACATAAGAAACAAGCGTCGGACTCGGTCGGACATAGAACCTGTTTGTATGAAATGCAAAATTCCATCAAACGACGTCATACCAGTGTTATCTTAATTTTTTAAATTATTGCTTCAACAATTTTCGACGGTCAATCCAAACGACTAGAAACAAATAGAATTTATAAATGCGAAAGAACTCTGACTGTAAGTTACAATTCTGAAATTCTGTAACTTACAGTCAGATGAAACTGATCTTGTTTCATGGGAATTGGTGGTGTATCAATAATTTTAGTTTAATCATTATCATAAGCCGGAAGATGTCAACTGCTGGAAAGGACTACCCCAAATTTTAGCCCGGTGCGATCCTGTGCCGTTTGTATCTAGCGGCTAACTTCAACCCTTACAAGATCATACATCCACCCTATGCGCCGTCAAACACTACGTCGTTAAGCTTTATAAAAGTAGGTAATTTTTCTTACAATTAAGCACCCGTTCCTCCGGCCCGACCTGCGGGAAGTGTCGGAAGAATTTTTTCTGTCGCGACTTGTACGGCTGCTTCCCATCCGACGTCTCGCCGGATTCAGCCAGGGCCGGTGCGCGGACTGACGGCGCCGACCCGGTAAACGGCTTTACTACTTGTCTGAAAAAAAAAGGTTAAAGGAGTTTAATTAGTAAGGCAAGGTGATGAGAGAGGAGGCAGCATTCTAATATGAGCTAAAAATTTCTAATAGATCGATAGAATACGATTCAAATAAGAATGTAAATAAGTGTATCTCTAAGATTTAACATGAACTTCTGTACTAGTTGTCAATATTATTTTGATTCGTAATCGTCAAATATTGGATGACCAAATAAATTGTTTTTGATTTTTTTATTTGAAGCTTTCTTGGATCGGACAAAACTTAAATTGAATAAGCATTTGATTTTATTTATGGACCTGTAATTTAACTTGACCATAGAAGTGGCTCAGGTTTCTTCTTAATTTGCGATGTCATTTAGTTTCAAAAAAAGATGATGGTGGCACAGGTGATTCGCCAAAGTTTGGAAAAATTGGTCAAGCAGAGAGCAGTCTCGAACATAACCATTTTTCTAGTTTTACGAGATCATACCAGCAATAACAGTTTTATCGTTCATATCGATCTGCCGGGCCATGCTTGGGCAAATCGATTCTTACTTATCGATACAGGCAATACTAATTAATTGCTAATACTGTGAGTGAGACAGGATCCAAACAAATTAAAACCTAGATACTCGTATCTAGTTTAACTTCAAATGTAACAAAAGTGTATCTTGCACTTACAAGAATCAGAATATAATAAAATCATGTAGATTTTGGTCACAATGCCTAAACTAACCAATGTTTACTAAAATATGCACACCCTTTGCTACCAGTCAATCAAAAATGTTCGTGCTAACTACTACATTACGACGTCCCCAGCCATATGGCCAAATGATTGGTAGAGAAAATCGACAAATAGAAACTCGCATCAATTTCCCCAACTTTAGATTGGGTATATCATGAAATTATCAGCCATGTCACGAAATGCCGCCACATGGAGATGCCAGCCAGACAGATCTCCTTCCTCTTCCCTCCACCAGATATTTTTTCATTACATATTACTCCAAAATAATTTAAAATTAATACTTGACTACTGTATACCGCACTCACACAACACACAACTTCTTCGCACACTTCGCACAACAGTATGAAACAAGAAAATATTATCATCTGAAATTATTTAGTAAACTATTCAACTTAACTGTGTTTATACGGTGATTTTACACGTATGCATACTTTTTAAAGCTACATTGATAACATCTACTCAGGTAATGGAGTGAAATAAAATAATTTTCCCATTTATCGGGTAAAACTTTTAAAGCATTACCTTTTACTCACACAAGCATCGATGCTAATTTTCAAAAAATTGTTGCCGCATTGATTGAGCTATTGGTAATATGAAGGGGAAGTATATAATTTTACCTATTCTCATATACTCAAAACATTGCATTTTGTTGCATTTTTGCTAGTGACATTATGATATACGGCTCAAATTATAGAACTAAAGACAGAAACAGAGAAACAGAATACAGTGTTGCCAAAAAAGAAAACACAGTTTTTAGTCTTAATATTGTATTTTTTATTGAATCATAAAGTTCAATAGGGTTATTTATGGCATAAAAAGTCAGGCAAATGGCCTACAAGTCATTGCTGGAATATTCGCACACCATTGACAAATTTTGCACGTTTTTTTTTGGATATCTGACAGAATTTCGTTTATACAATGTTTAATTTTTCCTGTAAGGCACAAGTTATTGTGGGTTTCTCGACGTTGACCTTAACTTCAAATAACCTACCATACAGTAGTGTTAAGTTAAGTCAATTCTGATCTCAGAAATCCGCACCAAACAGTAACAAGTTGTGGATGCATTTGTTGTGGCAACAAAGACGCGGAGGCCATTTGCCCAATCATACTATAAAAATAATGTAGCCTTCTTTCTTACTATGATATGAAGAATAATATTTTAAAATAAGTTTTGACACTGATGTCATTCAAAAAGAAAATATTATTGTATTGATTGTTATTTAATTATCAAGAATAAAAACACAATATATAATTCTGAAAACTTATGTACCCATATCCTATGTACTTTATGAAATGTGAGTTTTAACTTAAATCTTTTTAATTTTTGGTACTTATCCTATACATATTTTTGATGTCACCGTCTGACACATGTCATATTAAATCATAACGAGGACTTCCTTTGCGAGTGAAAGTAGTCTTGCTAATGAATGATTAACCGTTTCAAGCAATTCCGAAGGCGACTTCAAATAATTGGAAAATAAATAGAGATTTCACTTACGAAGTATCAATCATGAGAAAAATACAAAATGGGTGGATGTTAAAACCTTTTATCTGGATATAATTATTAGCTAAATTTATAACAGAAATTCTTAAAGGAACAAACTTTTTAAAAATAAACCACCCCATAGCGCACAGGCACAACACAATCACCAAACAAAACTTGCACTTGAGAGCCAACAATAACAACGAATGACATAAATCCCGGTTAGCTTAGAGATAAAATAAAACCTTTTTCCTTATTTAATTCGTATAATCCAGTCAGAGCTACAGAAAAATACACCCTAAATCTACTAGAATCGAAATGATACGAGGAGAGCTCCAGATACATAAAACATTCGAAGCCGAACTACGCAAGTTATTGAATTTTAATATAGTATGGGAATAAACCGTTTGGGATCTTTAAAGGTGTCCTGAATAGAGTAACGGTGACACTGGATGACGTGTTTGAAGAACTTATCCAAGTCATTATCATCTCAGCAGAAAGACGTCCACTACTAAACAGTAGCCTCCCTAAATAGTCCCAATTAGAACCAAGGACGTTTGCATCCCACAGCTCACTGCAGCCCACACAAGATCAGCCACAACCTTACGCTTTGTAAATAAATTCGTAATTGGTTTTTAAGGGTATGAGAAGATTGGCGAGTCTATTTTATGTATATTAATTAAACCTTTTAAAAATAGATTTAACTTCTTTGCCATAGGTAAAAGCTATTTAAACAAATATATATTTCGAAGGGGTATCAAAATCCGTCTTACTAGGATTTTCTTAGACAATAACACTATATTTTGAACAAAATCTAACATGCATATGTATAATAAAACTCAATACTTTAGGATTATTATGAATGATTTTGCCGGCCGATTAGTTACGAATGCATCGGTCCGAGACAAATAATACAAATAGGAATTTTACAATGTCGTCTCTCATTTCCAATTGTAATAAGTATCACCTACTAGACAAAAAAACTCGCCTTAAATATATTATACTTACATTATATTATGCGCCAAGCACATTCCTAATGCACTTAGAAATATGATCTACATATAATTTGGAAACATATTTTGTTACTGGAAACCTGACTTATCTTCTCTCAAACATTTTTATATTGATAAAAGCGCCACCTATCAAGTCCTAAACTATCCTAACTTTCTTACTTAAAATGTTCTTTGATATCGGTTGAATGGTTGAATTTGTAAATTTTACCTAAATGTAAGAAGTCATCCCCATCATAGTAGTCACTGAACCGATTTTTCCCTCTAATACCTATAGATTATATTATTCCAGATGTTCATTTTTAATGGTGATTAGATAACCTTTATAGATTTTTTTTGGTCCCTATGAATAATTTTTAATAATTCATTTAAAAGTCTGAATTGACAGACAAATAACAACCAGCAGAGACGCTATGAATGAATAAAAATAGCTTTTATCCATTTAAATCAAAATAAATGAGCTTTTTTTTGTTAATGTTTAAATTTCATATATGATCTATCATTTTGAATAACATTTTTAAACCCATAACAAGTGTATGTAAATGATGTGGTATAATACCAATTAGCTCGTTTTTAATAACAGAGCAAAGAACAAAAATATAAAATAGAGTATGATATTTTCTTATTAATTATATCTTACCCATCTCCGTGTATATCGTAACTCCTTTCGTTCCCACTGGAGTCATCGGAACACTCAGCCGAAATATTATCCGCCATTTTAGAAATATCATCAATCATATTTTTCACATTTTAATTCTCACAAGTCCACATAAAATTAAATGAGCTTAAATGAACATATGGATTAAAGGAAGTGCTTTATCATTTTGATATGATAAAGAATCTCAGTGTGCAAGTGTACGGATACGATAGAGTGATAAATGCACGTTTTGTTTTTTTTCTCGTAATAAAATGCGAATAAATCGAAGAGAAATTGAACGCGATGTTAGAGCTGAGATACGTGAATTAGAATGAATTTTGTGACCATCAATTTCGCGACTAGATAAACCCGTTCTGCTCTCGTATCTATCTCGAAGACTGTCATAAACCCACGTTGTTTTCAGCTATATACATTATAATAATCACTATGGCTGTGGTAATAAGAGATACGCCATTAAAGATTACTGGACCAATAGAATGCGGTCACTACATAAACACGCATTGAGGAAATGTATGTTTAGGTAAGTGAAAGAGGATATATTCGTTGTGCGAACCGGACAGCAGCAAAACACATAGTCTTAGATATTGATAAACATCGATGGAAATGTCAATACATTCAAGCAACTTGAGGGATGAATTGGCTTAAACAAGATTCACTTAGTAAGTAACGATCACTAGCAAGCACGCTTTAAATAAAATAAAGAAGGCTAAACAAAAGGAACGGGCAACCCGCAAATCAAAACTGATACAACTGTTGAACATAGCACCAATCAAGTGAAAAGCAAAACACATCATGTGTATCGATAACAAGTAATTTATCGCCACAACGATAAGATACAATTCAATAAAGTCATAGATTGGTTAAATAGTAGAGGCAAAACCCATAGAGAAAAATAATTTTGGAGCTTTAAAATAATAAAAATAGTTTAAGCATTCGGGAAAATTACACAACAATAGAAAACGAAAAAAAAACCTTACCAACTGGAACTAAAAGTAAAGGCTTTGGACGTCGAGTCTTTCACAAAAACAAAACACTGAGACAGCCCATAATATATAAACAGTAAATTTCTTTCGAGTATTTTCAATGTTTGCCTCAAAATCTAACCTCAAAAAATAACAGTACTCCTCCTACTATTGTAGAATCACTGGGAACTACTGAATGCAGTTGCATGCGAGATATAGTTTGTGAACAGTGAACATATACCTACAAGTAGAGTTAGCAAATAAGTTCCCTTATAGAAACAAAATGTAAAAATCTATCATTACTTTCTCATAGCAAATTAGAAAAAATAATAACAGGGCGATTTTGCTTGAATAATAATTATAAATTAAAATAAGTTATTTTAAATACTAAATAACTAACATGGATCCTTAAATTCTCCATGACTTACATGACCAGTATTTCAAAGTGAGTTATTTTTGTAAATAGGGGTTTTATATATTACTTTAAAAATTCTTATGTCGACATTACAGATACACAATACGATGTTATGGAATGGATCGAGGCCGATCTGACTTCGACATTATGCGTGTTGATTGGACAAATGGGCGAACCAATTGAAGGAACAATATTCTCACGTGACAACAACACAAAACGTGATACAGAATTCATTCAACTTTAGTATGTCATTTACAGAAATTTCCTAACCAAACAAAAGTTATTTTATATAACCCGAACCTCACACCGCCGCCACAGACAAATTAATCGGCTCGCCGAACTTTCGACATTTTTCGACATCTTTTACTGTTAATTAAGTTTAGTAATTAAACGATTCTGCCCATTTATTTACTATACAAGGCTCTAAAATTAAGTTCACCATTGCATTGTGACGGTGGACTTCAATGCGAAGCTTATGTGAGTGTTGAAGAACTAAGAGAGGGAACTTTGGTGTCGGGCAGCGGAACCCATGGGGACAGCGGATTCATGAAAAAGAATTTTCATGAATTTCTTCCAAAAATGGGCAACAAGGACAAGGCTTGGATTGGAAACAATGGTTCGACAACAAACGAGATAGACTTCATCATGATGTCTTTGTGATCAACAAGTTCGAAACCGGTAGCGATGGCTGTATGATACGAGACACATGTTTAAAGTGTTTGTTCAGAAATGCCACCATGTCAATCCATTTACAGGACCAAAGTACGAAAACCATCCAACTGCATGTGACAGCCGACGAATACAACTCAATTGAGTAGCGTTCGGGAAACTCTGCTTCGGGAACTTGCCTCGCCAAAAAGACTTCAGTCATTAAGAACAAAAATCTTTAACCACTGTGTTATACCAGTTATGATTTGTGGAAATCGGAACGTAACGGAGACGTGGTCGTGACGTGGAGCTATGGGTAACTATAAAGAGGGCTCAGAGTTTAGGAAATCTATAGGCGAACTAAAGTGCCCAACGTAGCCTAATGGATAGGAAAGTTGAAGTGGCAATAGGCTGGCACTACAGCCTGAAGAACCAATTACCGTTAGGGAGTAAACATTCTGGAGTGGTGACCACGGGCCATAAGGCGTTATTTTTACTGCCTCCCACAAGGTTAATATAAGCTGGAGGGAGCCACTAGATGCAAGTGGCTATCTGTTCTGTCCAGCAGCAAGACTTCTTTTCGGCTGATGATGATGAAGAGGCACATTAAAACTTAACGTGAAGCTTGATAGAGCTTACCTGATAAAATATACTCTCCGTGCCCAAATCCAGAACCCTGAGAAGTTACAGCTTGTACTTAACCACCCTATTGTCACTTAAACGTGTTTCTTCTGTGGGCATTGCATTTGTTTACTGAGAACCAATGAACGTTTAGCGATCTATGTACTCAAGCCAGCGTAATTAAGCGATCACAAAATCATCACCCGCATTGCATAGTTCCGCTGGGCAGTAGTCTGTATCTTTGTCCCGATCACTGTTGACGTGTTCTATCATCATTTAAGTGTCATAAGCCACGGTGACTGGCTCACTTTAGCTAAAGCCTTCGTGCTTGAGTTTAGAAAGAGGGTAAACATCTCGGAATGGTCATTGAACACAAGCTGTAGAGAGGCCTATTTGTCCCTAACATCCTCATCTCGACCAGAGTTATAAGATTCTCTAATAAACTAATCTAATCTAAAACGCACATAAGTAATTAACAGCTGACGACAACGGTACAACAAAAAACTAAAACAATTTTTTGAACCCCTCAAGGAGACATTTCGTCCACAGCCCTCTCCATACCGTAAAGAAAATAAGGCTGGAAAAGGCAATCTTTCAAGATCACGCAGCCGTTTGAAGTCGGCGCAATAGCGCCGGTAAGTCAGCGCTAATATCTCGTAATCTGGCCACATTGTAACTACAAATATCAAAGTCAAACGCTTTGATACCCAATAAATAAAAATAAGATTTGAGATACCGATCACAGTACACAAAGACCAAAACAGTACATATTTTTATGAATTCAGAATAAAAATATCGTTTTTAAATTTGTTTTTCTTAACCGAATTCTCATAACATAAGCATTTTGGAAATTTTTGTTATAATCCATAACGTTTTAGATCGTAAAGTCGGACGCGTTAAGTTCCCTTTTGATTTGGTCTGATGGAAGACTATATTTATGATGAATCCATACTCAGGGTCACACTTTGTTGTGACGTTAACGCAATTCATCAGAAACCAGTTTTCTTCCACAAGCTTTATTATATTAATTTGTTAAACTCATGAATATTCATCAGTTGACGTCAAAATTGTTTGATATGATAACCTTGTTTATCAGTTATATACGTATATCAAAAAGGTGTTTACTTTTACGAGATGAAACACTAACCATCGCAGCTTTTAATGATAATAATTATCTAGGCTTTTTATTTATGTATATGATTATAATATGCGTGTGTTGTTACGAGTATATTACTTATCATTCCTTCCTTACGCAGATTACGCCTAGTGTGCATTGTACATATAAAACACAAATGCAAACATAAAACTTTGACACATAAGGACGAAAAAATTGAAATGTGATAAGTGTAACTATCAGTATGTTTTCAAAAATGTTGTCAGTCAGGAAGTTAGGTACGTATTTAAGCAAAATAGGTTATTTCTAGAGATTATTTTTAAGATGATCTGAAAAGTCAACATAACTTTTAACAATTTCAAAAAGAAGGTTGATATAATGAAAATACAGAATTTTTCAAATTTTTTTCCATTCGCGGTGTGCAAAGCAGTAAAGATGATTGCAAGTCTACATGAACACACCTTTAGCAAACTTTTTAACATGTTGTACTCGTATCTACGAACATCTCATTTAAACGATAGTAAATGTAGGTCAGTTATAATAAACATTTTTATGATCGCTACCGTAAAACTATAAGGCGTGACTAAATTACTACATTAAACTAATTATCGAGTTCAGAAATCCAGAACAGAAACTGTATGGTTTAAGTTTTATTATTCTTAAATTCTATCAGAACAAAGATTTTGCTTTTAGTTACAGAGTTTCTGGCATAAAGATTTAGTTCGTTCGTCCCATTACATTAAACTTATTTATACAATATCTAATTTATGAACGTCAAAACCTCGTGTGCGTCTGATATAAAATCAAAGGCGAACATACATCAAACACTTTAAAACTTTAAAAGACTGTGACAAGTGATATAATAACAGCCTCTTCAGCAAGCATGTGACGCTGTTAAATATTTAGTCTATAAAGTCGAGCATTGTTTACCTTAATCCATCATAGACGTAGTCAACTGCATTGAAAATACCCCAACTAGAACTCTCGTCTACTTTTTGTAATTGAACATCAGACATCGTTCCACGAACATAAAACAAAGTTTTGAAATACTAACTCACATTTTTTACATTTAATAACTGAATAATTTTGATTGTCGGATAGTTAAACGTTTATACCGAGACAAGACTTAACCAAAACTAATTCTGAATCTATAAATAATCAGATAATATGTTCAGTAATCGTAAACTTCGATAACTAATTTATATCGATAAAACCTTTGTATCATCCAGGTGTGCGGACTTACTTTTTAATTAATTTACTACCATCGCCTCTATATAAATATGGGTTATTTTCATCTTATATGATCCGTTGACGGTTCGCGGTTGGCAGATAATATAACCATTTTTTAATGAAGTTCCGGTTATCAAGGGAAAGTATGCAGCGTACGTGGTAAACATTCGCCTAATATTTTTTATGTATAACTAAGGTGGTGAACAAGCTTAGGTCTGCACTACGGGGCATCACGCGCTCGATGCAGACGCTGCAAATAACCTGTTAACCCCCTTTTTAGTATTAATATGAAGGATTATGATGTTACTTACGTCTTGTCATGCTTCCTTGGGTGTGGTTCGAGCTGCAGCGGGGTGGCGGGGGCGGAGCGAGGTGCCCCACACCCGCCACCCGCCGCGCCCGATGCAAAGTTCCCGGTCGACCTGAAACAATACAACACGAAATCAGAACACTCATACATTACCTTACCTTACCCTATCCTATACTTTTTACCCTTTGTAATTAATTCACACAGAAACGTAAACAATGACCACTCCCCACCTTTCCTGAACCGTTATGCCACACAACACCCCGTATATGAGGGTATTGTAGATACATTTTATAGGGTGACTCGTTCGCGCAATATTTCATTCAAACATTCGTAGCATGTTCTAACATCTATTGTTTATAAACCTAACCTAACCTTTTAGTATGCATCTAATAGGCGACATTTGTTTGTGTCCAGTAAGTGAATTCAGACAAAAAATCAAGTCAGGGGTTAGTAGGAAATGCATGACACTCTCGTTTCCATTTGGCACTTTACCGACTTATTCGAGTGAAAAAAAAATCTAAAAGCACCTTAATTCTAATTTGGTTTAAACGAAACCAATAGTTAGGTAGATACATCCACAGAGCAATGAGTAAATTTCTCCTACACGTAATCAAATCTCTATCCGATATTTCCGAACCAAATATGGCAGGAAATTTCACCAGAATACTATTAATAAATCATTGGTCACATAAATAACTAACTACAAATATTATTTTGTTCAATATTTGATAGGAGTCGAAGGCGATTATCAGTCACAAGATTAAAATCTGTTAGGTACGAGGTTCTTATTTATAGATGTTACTAAGATATAAAGTATGGGCTTTATAGGTATTATGAGATTTTATTTATTTTCCGCTAGGTTTTTTTTTACTACAATTTCATATCAACATTTATACCCTACTTTTGGGCTTGCGAGATAGATAGGAAATCCGGGATTGTCCCGCAATTTTTCATCATGTCCCGTGTCCACGATTTCGGAAAGCATATAACCATTACTAGTTAATTTATCAAATGTTAATAGTAATAATCTTCAAATAGGATATTCATATTAGGGGTTAAAAAATATGGCAAAGTTTGACTGCTCAAGGATTGGAGCATTCTCCCAGTGCAGCGGATGTAATCCCTGAGTACAATACAACTTGGACAACTTCAAGTCGTGATTGAAATTCTTTAAGAATTTTCCAGGCAAGCATTATTCCTTTGGCCACATCGTTGTCTACCATCAAGTTAAAATGAGACCGAATGCTTGCCTATCTTAAATTACACACTTTACTAGCATATAACCTACCGTCTATGTTTCTGACTCTTCCTTCGCATTAATTTCGGGTATATCGTGTTAAAAGTAGGCTGGCTAAGATGCCGCCGATTTAATATATTATTTCTATTCATATTTCAATTTAATCACGAACAATACAAAGTAGGGATTGTTAAACAAAGTAATCAAATAGAATACAATAGCGAATATTCCATCTTAATTTAAAAAAAACACGCACGTCACTTGCAATCAATTGCACCGGCACATTATACAATTATTTTCTCAAATAAAATAAAAGTTTAAATAAATACCACTTTTGACTAATGCGGACACAGTAATGGCGTGTTTTTGAAAAAAATATGTAAATGTTTTATACAGAACAATAGTACGAAACATTCATTTGATTAAACAACGTCTGTTTTGTTGAGGTCATATATATTTTATTTTCTACATGTGGTCCCATCTATAATGATAAAATGTATACAGTAATTTATGTTATATTTCACGCTGACAGAGGTAATCACGGCGTAATAGTTATGGCATATCCGCGATTAAGTCTGATCACTACATTTTAATGTAAAATCGTCATGTAAACAATCCATCCATTGTATATTTCTATAATAATTATACTTTCAAACAACTTAACCGTGCTGAAATTTGATATTCCTAGAATTAAAATAGAATTCATCCATTGCTATTTTTAAAAGTGTATTTTACATGCATTTTTACAACGTAAAGCGTTAAATATACACATATAAATTAAAGTAACATTAAACGAATGACCTCGAATTAATTAAGATAATAATAATGACAGTAGTAGTAACTTTATAGAGTTACCTACTGCAGAAGCACTAAAAAAAATATATATTATCCTGTAAAATGATGGTTTTAATGAACCAATTATAACCGATGTAATGAGAACAATTAGATTATAACTAATTTAGTTTTCTATGACATATCCATTACCAATAAATTAGTTTATATGCCTAATAAACAAAGGTGCATAGAATAACATATGGTTAATGTAGAACTAACATACAAATTTAGCTTGCATTTCAACATGTGGTTCAATATAAACAGAGCTTTATTTTAGAATGTAGGTTAACTAGGTAAAGGGGATACAAGAAACCGATTCTTTTTCATCGAAAGACGCTTATTTCTCTCTTAATAATTGATGATACATACCCATCGCCAAATTAAAAATTACTGTAGTTTTTTCTACTTTTTCGTAAGGGAATTGATTCTACCCTTCAGAATATGAGTGGATCAATTAGTGCAAAGTATCTTTTCTTAATTTTACTTATTTTTTGTTGTACAATAAGCTCTATCTCTGAATGGTATCAGGTAACGAAGAGGCATTGTCTTTTTTACTTATTAACGAAAAAAAAAATCTAAGATTAATTTACAAATAATAGCTTAGCAATAAGATGGCTCATAAGTTATTACAGTTGGTTATATGCCCTATACGCGAACAAGCAGATGTTGAGATTTCCTCGTGAGAATCTTGATGTAAAAATAAACGGCCTAACGGACGCCAGCAAGTCTACCGTGTGCCACGTAACATTAAAAACTTTGATAATAGGTTTCTCGTTAAAAATATCTCCTTTTTCGGTTAATGAAAAGAAAAGGGAATCATATTTATTAAAAATCTTTAATAACCTTGGATTCTCCGATATACACTTGAAGATGTATTGAAAATTATGCATTCAAATTAGAATATGTATCTACAATTTATGAGATCATAGAAATCGACCGATTGAAAAACAGAGTAAGTCATGAGTGTCATGACTTACGGAAAAAGGCCAAGCATGTTTTAATTCCTATGCGAAAAAAACACCTGAAAATATTTTGCGTCATGACAGTAGAAATAAATTATAGACATGCACGTGGCTATTATATTATATTATATTATATTATACAGACATTTTAAAAACTAGAATAGAAAAGTTAAAGGTTTGCGATTATTAAAAAAAACGTATTTTGATATAAAATCTAACATTGATTTTTAATAAAAATAGTAGTCAACGTGTTAAGTCAATGTTTTTAAATTATTACGGTAAAACGGAAAAGAGAGTAGGCATAATATTGAAAAAGGAATCCTCGTTTATAAAACATTAAACAACTAGGTTTCCTGAATATCGTAGTATAATAGCTATGACAATAGAAGTCAAAGGTTTAGATCGATCTGAATATCGTAATGGGTATGTGCATGTGTCTCCTTGTCATCAATTTACATTTTCTACTGATTCAAAGTGTAAGTTAAAATTGTGAATTATTAATTTTAATCAGTTAGATCATTTTATCTGATCTAAATAAGAGAACAGTGTTTGTAGTGTTGATAGCTTTTTTGTGTTGTGTATTGTCGATTTCACGAAACGACCACAAAAAGAAAATGGACTGTTAGCCAAGCCGAAGCCAATATAAAGCTTTTCTTACAACCGTCTTACTATGCTCATTGTGTTAGTCATCTATGATTGCGCTTACCAATAAGCTGAGAGAATATTGTTCCCTAGAAGTTCGATTCGTGGAATGGGGAAGATCTCCAAACGAAGTGTGCATATGTTTGCAAATTTTAATTTTGTTTCGGAGGAAAGATTACCGAATACTTAGTTAGGTAATAGATATAAATAAAATCTTGGAGATCTTAATAGCTCATTTTCAATGACTTCCGTGTTATGCACGCCACTTTCACTTCACATCTTTTGTTTATAATAGTAATAATTTAACAAAACATGTGTTGCGGTTGCAACTCATTGTTATCTGAATGTAGTGATAGGATCAGGTGAAGAAATTCTTATATACTTTACCATATCGATAATGTACGCGATCTGAAATTATACAATGAAGATAGTTTGCACCAAACAAAAGACAGCACAGAGGCTCCTATCTCTTGGCGCTGCGTTTTTTTAAGACAATGCAACAATTGTACATATTTTACTAAATAAATGACATTAAAAACTATTTGTTTACAGAGATTTATACCAATTAACAGCTTAATTATTCCACAAGAAAAAATACAGATTGAAGATGTTTTAGATTCAAATGAAAAAACGATTCATAACGAAGATTACAGCATCGAAACAGAAATAATAATAACTACGGAAGTTACGGAAAAAACAGCCTCCCAGAAGGTTATTTAATTTTACATGTTTTTTTTCTAGGCTGGTATTGGACTTTTTCTAGACTATGAAAAATTTTGAACAACTTTACGTTTCTATTAAAGGTTTATACTTAATTATCTTCACTCGTTAAAATGTATCTACTTAGTAAGTGGTGTTTATATTATTTTTAAGCAATACGATACAATCATTCTAAATCTGTTTTAGCAAAAGTCAACAAAATGTTTATTTTTCAACATAGTAACATCATGCTTTTATTACTGAATAATATAATAAAATTAAATTAAATATTTGAGGAATTTTACGATCTTAATACTTGATTATATCATCAGCTATTGTAAAATACATCATCAACATCGACTCTATCATGAATAAGACTATGAATGAAACAACAGTTGAAAATGTAGGTGACCTAGACGACCTGAAATCGTTCTATAGGTAGGTATTAGTAATTGTTTCATCAATTAATTATCGCCCAACTTTCTTTTCAGCCATGCTCTGTTGTGATTTTATCCAATATACAAAGTTCAAGCGTCCAGTCTTTGCTAAGAAAGTACAGATACGACGCCCAAGGTAAAAGAAAAAATGCTTTTGATTATTTAATTATAAACTCCTTATTTTTTTGTACCTACATATAGGTCACTGACTCAACCAGTTAATGAAGAATAATTCACTGTATCAAATTGTGAGTTAAAAAATGATCCATGTATGTATGTGTAAAGAATCAACATAAATATTTATAAAACAGCAGAGTGGGTACCTTAGAAAGTGAAATTTAACAGCAACTAACTTAAAATATGTTAAACATACTTTGATAAAAGTACATATGACCAAGTCAAAACAAAGCTATAATGAAGAATTTTATCTGACTATATAATATTTTGTTAGATCGACAAGAAGTTTTTAAATTTTCGTGATTGCACTTTTTCCAGAGGCAGACCGTACTTATAAGAATACACTCTTAGAAAACTTAGATTGAAAAGACTTTACACAGAAGTAAACCTCTGAGTTCTTGATAAACTTTTCCAATATAAAACTATTTCTTTACAACATTTTCTTTATAACTCTATATCTGATTTTTAATCTTCACTTTTCATCACATTCATTCGCAATCGAATGCTGACCTGAATGAAGCTTCTCCTACAATTCTGAGTTACACCAACATCAATGTAGTACTGCTTCATGATACAGGTCAACTTATACCGGGCAGTGTGAAGTATTACTTGAAGATTCCTCAACCAGCAGGACATTTACGAGATCATTCTCTAATGCCTTTGACTGATAAGGCGTTTTCGTCATCAGGTGGATATGTGAAGTGAGTAAATCATAAAAATATTGGATATATTAAGTAATCTTTGTCTAGGAATTATTTCGGTATTTATTTTAATTGTTTTAGATATTACAAAGAAGTTCCGGCGATACCACCATTTTGGTCTTACTTCATATAAAAAACGAGTTCGAGCCCATCAGTATAGGGTCCATGTAATTAGAGTTGGCATTCCTGTGCTAGAATTTAAATGAGCATCATATCAACGTCAAATAGTAGCAACGTTGTAGTGATAAACCAAAGCACCTTCAATCAAAATTTAAATAACTTCGTAATACATTTCTATAAGACATTGCAACATGTGCCAAATGTTTTAGCCAACATTGCCTCCAGACTGTCACCAGACAAGTTTCCACGTGACCGAACTCAGAAAATTTGCAGCAGCTGTGTCATATTAAAATCTAAAGAATGAAACTTAAATCCAAAACATATTTGATATGTTGAACTATGTATAGTCAATTTACAAAAGTAACATAAAATACATGACGTTGAGTAGGTTTATATGTGGCAATGAACTTCGTAACCTGTCTCTATGGAAAATTAAATAAAAATCGGCCATGTGCAAAATGTTATTAGGTATATATTTTTGCAATCAATGAGTAACTATTGATGAACATAAAACCTGATGAAATTCTTATGATAGGAGTGGTTTCATCAAATCTTCTATTCATCAATCCTATATCAAACAAGCAGACGCTACAACTGATGAGTGATACCGCCGCATATCGAAACGATATTTCTTCTTTTCTTTTAATTATTTTTACTTAACTTACTTATATAGTTTACATGTCTTGTATTTATCACTTTAACATCTTTATCATATCTTTTTTAATATTATCATCTTTACTGTTAATTTAATGAACAGCAAATGCTACTAACAAAATTAAAAATTACCTACATCAAAAATTTCAAAGTAAAATTTCTTGACCGGAGAATACCTACCTACTGCAGTATGTTTAAACAATGAGGATTTAGATCCAGTACGTGCGTAGGACCATAATTCTTTTCAAACGATTTAACGTTTACGTTCTATGTTCTGTTTCAAACTATTAGCTGATTTGGTCCATCAAATTACGGGGTGTTCAAAGTGAAAAATGGCACATTAAAATTACAATGTAAATAGGTAACGACTTTCTGAAATTGTACAGATTTTTCCTTACTTCATAGAAAAACTGAACAGGATTTTTGCTTACATGACAAAAAGTAAAAGTGAACGAAAACAACATTGGGACATTTATTACCCGTGGTGCGACCGATACGTTCCACCGGCGGGTCCACTGGTAATTTTATTTCCCTGTAGACCCACTGTACAAGAATGGGACTACGGGTAATTGAAAGAAATTTAGATTTAGTGCAAAGTAAAGTTTAGTGCAGTATTTTTACTGGGAAATAAGAAATACCTATGGACCACGGGCATAGCCCAAAAATTGTCGACCCGATAGTTTACGAACTGAACGAAAAAATAACGTTTTCAGAGTCAATGACATAAAAATACTAGAAAAAGCTTGCTATGTTTAGACTAGTACCTATAGGTAGACGAGAGAACAAGTAGAGTTGATCACGAGCCAAGAAAGCATTCCTTTTATTTTACTCCTAAATTGGGTGGTCATACCAAAAGCGACTAACCAGCTAAAACAAGATGCGCAATGCTCCGAAGTATTTAGTCATGACTTTTTGACGTTTAATTCCGTAGGATGTAATATTAACCGTTGGAGACGTAATAGCCGCCGCCGCTTCAAGTGTGTTGGCCTTGGATGTGGGCGGTTTATACAATACGGTCACGTACATAAAATTCATTCACATCGTGAGGCCCTGCTGCATGGTCCAAAATAATTTGTTTACTGTGTTGTCGCGATATAAACGATGAATCAGCCATAAGTGTAGTTCCCTAATAATATTTAACCAACCATATCACCATTTATTTGCTAATTAAAAACAATTATGAATGATATTTAACGATGTAATTCATCCTCAACATTATGGACGGTGTAAGGAACTAAAGAATCGATTCAAATCTATAAATGAATCTAAACAACATCAAGTTTTGATTGCATATTGAACATTTCACATGCATACGTAATTGTTCTTGCATTTTTAAAAGTCGGTCAGCAAAGGTCACGGCCAATTGTCATTGTCACTTAATCAATCAATGTTGATCGAAGTATGATCATAAGCTTTTTTACTGAAGAAACTCAATATTTTTTTATAGAACGTCATGGGCAAACAAGCAGACGGCTCACTTGATGGAAAGTGATACCGCCGCCTATTGACACGGCGATGCCCTTGATGTCCGAGAACGCCAACAGCATGGCCAATGCGTTGCTCATGTAGAATTTAGTAAAGATGTGAGTTGTGTTTTATACTTATCGTGCCGGCAATTGCCTACACTGGCTCTCCAATTTTATACTCGAAACAAAGCGAGCTGCTTCTCGGCAGAAATTCAAAGGAGGATAGTATCAACCTAGACCTAGATTTATGTTCAAACATTTTGAACATAAATCACTTACTTGCCTTATAAAAATTAAGATGATCACGCTTCTCATAAAGAAAGAGACCTAAGTCTGCCTGCCAATAGCCTGTTAGTCTAATATTATTACGGTCTCGTAATTGAATAGAATAAATACTACAACATGATCATAGTGATAATGATGTTACGAAACCAGTACATTCTTAATGTGATTTGTTATAACAAATAGCTGCTACAAGGTCGACTAGAAGATTGCTTACATCGGACTATCAAGCTTAAGCAAGACAAAGTAGAGCAAATAACTAATGACAGAAGCAAGTATCGAATTAAGCTGACTGAATAACCTACGCTCGCAAAAAAAAATCTGCATTTTAAATGATTTTATCAGGTCAGCAGTTTTGTGCTAACTATGCTTAAATTATGTATATTCATTTATTATAAAAATTTAAACGACCCAACAAGATTCCTTACATCGTTTTTCCTTAAATTAAATTTAATTGAAATTAATTTGTTTGTCGTCATAAATTTATTTAATTACGGCCAATAATTACCTAAGATCAACGGACCGAAAGTACTGATAAATTTTGAATTTAATTGTGGTTTGACCAATAACTAACTAATTAACCTTCCACGAGTCGATCCTGAGACAAAAGGAAATCGACTAAAAAAATGCACAAAGCGGAATGGTATTCTTTGAAAAACGAATTAGACGCAGTCGCAGTTCGACACAAACTAAAAACAATTTAAGACGTAAGAACAATCGAATCAACAATACAGTGAAGTTCCTACAACAAACAAGGCGAAACTGTAACATTTCTAATATTTTAAAATATGTTTTATGCATGTACATATGTAATAGGTTTTGATGAAAATGCGTTAAACTTAAACCATTTCATAGTCGTAAAATCAAAATGAAAATGAAAATTCGTTTGAGTATTTTAAATTTATCATTAATAAAATTTGATAAATCGATCGATAATTGATAGTGAAAATAGCGACAAAAAAGACATTACCGACCTAAAAAGCTGATAACTCAGTTTTATACATTCACGATGCTACTTGTTTTAA
Organism: Choreutis nemorana; assembly: GCA_949316135.1. Taxonomy (NCBI): domain Eukaryota; kingdom Metazoa; phylum Arthropoda; class Insecta; order Lepidoptera; family Choreutidae; genus Choreutis; species Choreutis nemorana. The sequence continues at coordinate 5,795,980 of OX438610.1, forward strand.
CTTCAGACAGCATTCAGTTTATGTCTTAGCAATATTTACAGAGTAACAGTAACATGGAATAGCTATTCTATAGCTAAGATAAGTATTTTTAGATTATTATCACTTATCAAGCCATCAATTAAATCATAGATTGCCGTAACAAGAAAAAACAGATTAAAATCTTAAAAACGGTCGGAAGTAGGAAAAAGCATACGCTAACATGGCGGCGTCTCTTTCTAACAGGAAAAGAGACAGAACGGAAATCACATAGGAATAGGAGATACAAGGTCCAGCAAATGTGACCAGCTCATAGGTACCGGTTATTTTAGTATATAATGGGTTAGTATGTAGGTCGTCATATGGTAAGAATTTATCACGCATATTGCAACATACCCCGACCCTCGTGTTCCTTTTTCACTACGAAAAAAATTTATTATTTGAAATAGAATAAGAACAGTCTATTATACTTTTTACTAATTATAATCGCCTTTGTTTTAGTATTAGTAACTACAGTACCTATTGAATAATAGTTTTATCTACAATATATAAATATGTATTACCGACGCCTGAAGTCTTTAGCATCCATTGTCTCAAAACTCCTCAAAAACTTTCGAATTTTTTTCATAAACCATTTCACCATTAACAGCCACACGTGTTGAGTTCGATATTCACAAAAATCTCATCGAAAAATCAGATTCAATCACATAAAACCATCTACAAAAGAATGACTTCTTGAAACGCAAAACGTAAAACCAATTTAAATGTGTTAAATCCTAAGCTATTGAAGGGATTGATATAGTTGCAGTATAAGCTAATTTTAGTATATCAAAACAAGTGCCTTGTCTAATCTCTTTATCAGAGTTTGTCTTTTTTTCTTATCTTCTTTTGTTAGGAAATCTTCATCTCAAACAGGGTTATTTTTTACTGCATATCAGTCGTTTTCGTATCGTAAAAACATCCATATTGGATGTAGATCCTTTAGTCAACTTTTATAGATTATTAGTCCACAGCAGTCATTTTTTGTATTAAAATCCGAGTCACCTATTGATTAATTTATATAATAGCTTTTTAATCCATTACTCTTTTTGTTTTGGATATAAACTTCATTATTGTGGTTTGCCATTGTATGAGCACTTTGTTAAAAATTCTAAACCATTTATAACTTGGTGTAACCCTGAACCTGTCTGGTAAAGACATTATATGTTTTAAAAAACCATACATATGGATTTACATGTACCTATGGCGTTTTGTTGACTTGTAGACTCTTTTGTCAACAACTGTAGCAATCTTATTACCAAAACACACCAAAATTACATGAGGTGTTTTAAAGTTCTATGTCTTAAAAACCTAAAAATCCTATCAAAGATAGGAAAACCAGTAAATATAATTGTTTTTGTAGAAAATAGTTAGTACACAGTCATGGAACAACCTTACCTGTTTCGACTTTATACCACATTGGATTGGTGTTGCACTTTTTATTGGTTGTTCCTGCTTCAAGTTCTTAAATATTTATTCTTTACTTTGTATGTGTAATAAAACTATTTGTTTCCTATAATATGTTGTACAAAAAATCTGGAATCTGTATGGTGTGATATGATCTAATAGCAATCATTCATCATCTTGATCCTGTCTTTCTCTATAAAGGCTATATTAAGAATTTAATAGAAAATACAGTCAATAAAACATTTACATTTTAATTTTATTATTTACTCAGGTCATTCTTTAAGAAAATAATATCTGACAATCATCACAGTGGAAAAAATATAATGTAGTAAAAATATTTTAATTCAAATAAATGTTTTCTTATAAATATATTTCAATAAGGTTACAAAGACAAATTCGCAAAAAAAAAAAAAATTACCAGCAAAAAAATCTAGATTTTGAAAGGTTAGGTATAAAATTACAATATCACAACTTAACAATAATTTTAGTTTCTTATTCAAAAAAAACAAATTATTAAAAATTTACATTTCAATTCATCTGTTTTGACATTTTACTGTATTTTAAATTATGAACATAGTTTTACCGGTTTTAAAAAGTATTTGTTTCTTTAATAACAAAAATTTATTAAATTAAAACACTAAAATTTTATGGACTTTTTCTTTAATACTGCATTCTTATAGTTTTCTTAACCTTCTATATTTATGTATTAATTTTAACACATAAATGTATAGGTTTTTTGTCAGACTTGAAACTGGTATATTTACAGTTGGAGTGGTTTCAAGCAATCAGTGGAACGGAATGCTATTGCCCCGTAACCAACAGACTATAACATATAACTATGTTAATAACCTCACCTATCACTGATTCTTCATTTCTCACCTACTTTAATATTACAAAATTGATATTAAGAAATCTCACCAAGTTTTCCTGATAGTCCTAAGGCCTCTTGATGGTTTCTTTCCATTGGAGTCTGTTATTGTAGAGAAACGGTCACTAAAACTTCTCTTCACCTCTGGCAGGGATGTTAAACAACGATCACCAGAAGGCAGTCTTACCGACTTTCCAGTTATCAAAGACCTTGACTTTCTTGGCCTTACTTCTACTACCTGACCATCGATTTCAAAGGTCGAAGGCTCTATCTGCAACGAAATCTTCTTCTCATTATTCCTTCGTTTGGAAAGTTTCACATTTTTGTTGGCCTCCGACACATCTAAATCTTTTCTAGGTTTGTCATAGCCTCTGTTGTCTCCATTCTCAAATCCTTGCACGAAACAAAGCATAATGTCATCAGAGTAAGAATCCTTCATTTAGATGACCATTCTAATTCAATTCAAATATAGAATCGAACTTTTTAATTTACAAGCTTTTCTCTCTTAGAAAGAGAAAGTGTATAATCTTTACATCTTCATCGGGTAATTTCAGACACTATGAATAGACGATATAACTTGGATTGGCCAGTGGGAATCAATGGGGAAATACAAGTAGGCCAAGCTAAATCTCTATCAACATAAGCAAATTACAACACCAACATAGTCATCTGTTGTTATCCACAGTCTGCACTTAACATATATTTACACGAGGTAACGGAACTGGAGTTTAACGTTCAAAACTTATCATTTCAGTCTGTTTTATAAAATGATATTAATAATAGTATTTAATTTATTATTTCAAATTCACATTTCCCTCGAGATGAGAGCCGCCAAAACACTGACGTCACGAAACACGTTCTGAATTTTGCATTGATAATCCGTTCAGAAACACGAATGATACGCCAGACCGCGTAGACCGCTTTATTCAAACTGGCTGAATGAAGCAAGTGCAAGCTAGCGATCCAATCCGCTAACTATCAAGGGACAAGGAAAGGAAGTGAGTGAGCGAATGGCTAAGAACACATTAAATAGCGATAGCGATTTAAATATAATATTGAATTAGTCTTATAACAGACTTAAATGAATTCTTTATTTGTAAGGTATATCTTTGATTTTAAGTCATAATTATGCCTTTCTTGTATATGAATTTTGTTTAAATTATGACAATACATGAAGTATTGCACCATTGTTGGATAAAAAGTGGGTCTCGATTCGACCGTGCTTTATTTTGTGTTAGTATGTAACTCGAAATCCCCTTCAGTTTTGAACTTATATATATTTAAACAGGAATTTCCCTAAAGATGAATTCCAAGTCAAGGGGGGGCTTGGGGGGTTTCACAGTAATATCCATGTATCCGTATATTATAAATAGTATGGCGATACTATCTATACCATCAATATTTACGTGACACTGGGTTGCGAAAACAAGTATTGCGTGATAATATTGATAGCGTAAGAATTCCCTATGGATGTCGTCCAAGGTCTGGTGGATGTAACAAGCGGCTTGCCTAGCCGAAAATACTTAACATATAAAATACCTTTTGTCAACTTTCCGATCGGAATAAATCTCTTTAGATGTTTTAATTAAATTAGAATTAAACTACAATTTTTGAATCAGTTAAACTGTTCATAGCTTTATTTTAGTCTAAGAAAAAGTTAACTATTTAGTTTATTAGAATACTTAACGGAGAAACAGTTTAGAATATGTTTATACAGTGTCGTAAAATATCAAGTCCTCGTCGCGCCGTAACAAAGTATCAACCTTACAGCGTTTGGTCACTCGCACTTCGCCGCGAACACAACATCAACAATCACTATGACTATATAATTTTTTGAAAATATAATAAAACCTGATTAAAAGCTGACTAAAAAGACTTACGTTCCAGATTTTCATGTAACATGAAAAAAATAATGTACTACAGAAAGCGAAGTAAGGCAGGTACTAGGTTTCCCCGCGTCTTCGTTAGTATGACCCACATAATAATGTATTTTTCATGACAAAAGGTATATCTAGCTACTAAAGGTTATGGTCAGTTTGATAAGTGCCAAGTTTATAACTTTTTACGAGATTGATTAACAATGACTAAATTACATCAGCATATTTTTATAGTTAATATTATGTATGTAGTTACTTGCTAGTACCTATTAATACCTGAAATTACGCTACCCCGACATACGTGATTTCAAGTTTCGCGGTTTTCAAAGCTGGTGGATTCGTCTGTCGCCGAATTACAAATTTTAAGTCAATAACTTCAAATACAACAAGGAATAAAAAGTCCTTCTCCAAAATTGGATTTTCTCTAAGTTTCTACTTAAATGATGATGTATGAATGTATTATAAGCCTTTAAATTATATCCCGACTTACGCGAATTTTACTTACACAGTTGGGTCTCGGTCCCACCCACCACCTATCGCGTAAGTTCGGGAGTAACGCGTATGGATACCGTTCTTTACACAGTTACTTATAATTTTATACTTAGATTTATAGTTTGAAGGTAAACTTTTTTTTAATACTAGCAACCGCCCCGGCTTTGCAAGGATATTATGCATGTATGATAAACATATAAACTTTCCTGTTGAATCACTCAATTAAAAATACATAAAATCCGTTGCATACTCTTTAAAGATGCTCGTACATACTCGTACAAAACAGATAGCGAGAAACGACTTTGTTTTATACTATGTAGTGATTTTTGAATACCTTCACAATAAATAAGTAATCTACCCACCTAATAGTAAATAATTATTTCACATGTAGGTCATCAAATGTTTATCGGAGCGAGTTGTTTACCATTATATATTTAAATTAATTAAATATCACACCACGCAAAATTTAAGTTCTACTCTACTAAGACTACAAATTACGTAATGTTTTAAAAATTACTTATTCTTAAACAGTTAAAAAGGTTCAAAATCTGCTGCTTTTTAGTTTTTAGTTAGTGCAGGGGGTTAAGGAGGGAGGCAGTTGGCATTTGAGACTTTGTAACATATTTTGTGCAATTGAATGTCCACGTCCAATGTGTAAAGCTCCACAAGGACTTTACTGTACTGTTCGATTTGGAGGGGGGGGGGGAAATTTGAGAAACTATGCCACCAACATATAAAGAAATCGATAAAAATTAAATCTCATTAGTACAGTTATTACCATACTCAAAGGTGCGTTCATGTTTGTCACTTGGCTGTATCTCGTGTACCGCAATAGGTAGAGCAATTCAGTTGAAATTTTGACAGTGTTAGTATTTTGCCATAAAAAACAAATAAAGACCTAATAAAAAATATTTTAACATACCTTTTCAATGCTAAAACGTGGCAGTTGATTTCCAAAGGGCAAGTGGCAAGGCAAGTATGAATTTGGAAGTTACCTAACAAGGAAAACGTCTCGAGGGATTTGTTTTGTTAAATAAATGGAAATTAAATTTCTATATAAAATATGTGTAAAAATAACATCGACTCACGTCGCGTGATGGTTAGCAGTTGAACGATCAATACAAGGGAATTTATGTAGGGAACATTGGCATCACCAATGGTTACAGGAATATCCACAGCCCTTTTACCTTAAGTATGGAAACTAACCAGTGTTGTTGTTTAAATGAACCAATTTTACATTACTTTACTTTTAACATGATAAAACTACATATTACACATTAGATATGAATAAAACTATTTTTATTTATCCGTAATTTGTTGGTGTTGACTGCCTTTTTTACGTTTTTTTGGTTATTAGGTAGTGAAGTATAAAACAAAAGTGGTATGTACGCTTAGATCATTAAATCTTCGCAACGGATTTTGATGCGACTTTTAATGATTCAAAAGGAAGGTTTATCTGTATCTAATACATGCAAAAGCCGGGATGGTTCGCTAGTTTTATTTACTCACTAATGAAACTACATGTAAAATGCAATTGCAATATAAGATTTAACGCTCGAACGATAGCTTCCGTTAAATTTAAAAAAATTGCACTTAAACGTTTAACGAAGTTGTTTAAGTATACTACTCAAAACAAAATAAGGGCCACGAGGTATTTTTTCATTTTGGTGTAAATTATTAAACATTTACATATTGAAAGTAGTAAAATATTGAGCATACAAACTCTTTGATACCTAAACTTTTTAATATTGTAGTATTCATCTAATGCTGGCAACAATTTTAAATAAAATTTGATTTAAAATTATTTTTGAAAATTTTGATTCCATTTCCTTTGTCGTTTTGCTTTCCTTAGCTTCTTGGTTTATTAGAAATTATCAGAGTTCATTGATATCTCGAGTCAGAAACATCTTTTGCAACATACCACAAGCACGCAGGCGTCATATGGACTCGCTGACAGCAACCAGAGCCGTTACAATGATTGAAGAAGGTCATTTGCAGCGATCTGTGGGTTTGCAATTGGGATTTTCTCGAAGAGCCTATTCAAAATCTATGGAATCGTTTCCAAGAGACCGGCAGTGTTAGAAGAAGACCTGGTTCGGGCAGAGTTCGCATTACAACAGCTCAAGAGGATCGTTACATTCGATTAAGTGCGCGCCGAGATCGCACAACGACGGCCCGAAAGCTGCAAAATCGTTTACGACTCACAACGGGTACTCGTGTCAGTGACCAAACTATTCGTAATCGATTGCATGAAGACCAGCAGGCATCAAGAAGGCGAGTTGTCCGTGTTCCATTAACCAGAAATCATCGTGCAAATCGTTTAAGATTTAGCCGTTAACATTTGGACTGGGACATAAACCAATGGGGCATGGTGCTCTTCACAGACGAATGCAAAGTTAAATTTTTTAACGACGATCGGCGTATTAGAGTATGGAGAAGACGCGGCGAGAGATTTTCAGAAGCCTGCATCCATGAAGTCGATCGTTTTGGTGGTCCAAATGTAATGATTTGGGGCGGGATAAGCTTACACGGCAAAACTGAGCTCGCTATTTTAAACTGTACTGTACGGTACTGTTACTGCTCAGCGGTATATTGAGGAAGTTGTCAGACCACATGTGATCCCATTTGCCCAGCGAGCGGGTCCTGGATTCATCTTAATGCAAGACAATGCTCGTGCACACACGGCTCAAGCGACTCGGTTTGTACTGGAAGCATCTCAAATTCAAGCCTTGCCGTGGCCGGCGAACAGTCCGGACTTAAATCCAATAGAGCACATGTGGGATCAGTTGAAACGAAGAGTTAGAGACGGTGACCAGGAAATTCACAACCAACAGCAACTCATCAACGCTGTTAAAAGGGCCTGGGAAGAGATTCCAATGGAAAATGTCAGGCATTTGATTGAGAGCATGCACTCCAGGCTCCAGGAGTGCGTAGCGAAACGAGGATGGCATACTCGTTACTAAAAGATGAGCATGGAGTATTTTTTTTTGTTTTCAGTAACTTTACATTGTTTTTATTTTTAACCTTAAATGTGATTTTTTCTTTCAAAAGCAAATAAACTTTTTAATCATTATTATTGGAATAAGTTTATTGGTCTACACGGTAAAAACAACATTAGTTTTCGTTATGGAGACAAAAAAATAAATATTGGTTTTCTTATTTTCATGGTACAGACAAAATACCTCGTGGCCCTTATTTTGTTTTGAGTAGTATATTTTGTAACGGGTAAGCAATAAAGTAGTTAACTATTTGACTAACAGTGCTTTACCTACATGATGTTTTATTTAAATTTCTGTCCGTCTGTTTGCTTGTCAAGATACCGAGGTGATCCTCAAAATTACTAAACAGATCTTTATTGCAGTATCAGTTAGGAAAGCAGTACCTATTTTAGTGATGGCACATAAGCATACATAAGTAAATATATACCTACAATGTTTAGCTGTTAGTGACAAAGTCGGTTTAAAATAAAAATCTTGAAGTTTATAAACATAACACATCGTAAAGGAAGGAAAACACAATATTTTTATCGTTGTGATAAATATTGTTGTTTTGAAAGATTCAGGTGAATGATGTACCTACTTGAATTGTAAACAACACGTTAAAATATGATATACATATAAGCAAGTAACCTCGAGTCTTTTTGTCGTATCTCTAGAGCCAAGTTTAACGAGTTCTAAGGCAGGCCACCTTATGTGAGATCACTTTACATAGGTAGTATGTTATACATACAATGAGTATTTAATATTGTGGATTGTAAATTAAAAATTGTAGAATTTATTCTTATCTTATAATGGCAACACAAATAATATCTATAAAACAAAAACATAATCAAAAGTATCAAAATGAGGTTTAAGTACTGTACAGGTAGGTATCTACAAAGGTAAATGCTAAAATTAAATATAGAGAAAGATGTATGTTCTGAAATGACATCAGTAGTTAGGATACGTTTGCATCTGACGATAAACATTAAGTACAGTACAGTACACATAACTACAAACTTATTACATTTAATTTTTCGTTCTTATTACGCAATGTAACATTTTTATTGTAACCTGTACCTACATAAATTATAAAAACACTGATTGATGACACTGAACTGGGTGTTACACTTCTATGTAGGTACATAATCACATTAAAAAGTGTTAAATAGGTTGCTTCTTTAACAACACTGCTTTCGAAAGGCTGCATTCAAATAATTTCAAATGGATTACTGAAGGCAAAAATATTATCCAATATTCACGCGAATTTATCATAATTTTATTAATTATAATAAATTGTTTTAGATTAAAGATGTTAACTATATAATTTTCAGTGTACATGAATGAATGAGTGAATATTGTCTACGGCTCGTCTACAAAATAATCTTTATAATGATTAAAAACAACAGTCGAGAGCACTTTAATTTTAACTTCCACCTACGCTAGAGGGCGTATTGTAGGTACGTCGCGTCGTGCGTTACGTATGACGTTTTGGCAGTGATTTATATATGTACACGAATAAGTACGTCTACCACAACAGTGACGTGCGTATTGCAATGGGATTTTATTTATTTTAATAGTATCCATACATTCTTATTTTTCCATAATATCGATTTACATTATTACGTATGGTACGATATATGAAAAGTATTTTTTGTATTGTATCATATTTTAGATTAACAATCAATATTATGAATTTAAATTGATTGGATTTGATAACTCATAGACATCGCTACGTAACTCAGTAAAATATATATTTTTAATTTAAACGATTATTATACCTTCTAATAATAGGCATAGGTATCGTTACTTTTCATATCATATATTCTAAATTGTGATTACTTAATTTATACCTATTATTTAGGTAGCTTCATACTAACGGCATTGATTAGGTAGGTATATGGTATTCCTAATGTAAAAAATTGCCATAATTTTAAAACAAAAGGGACATCGATTTTCCTATAATCTTCGACACGTGCCTCTAATTCACACTTGACCGGATTTCGTTTGAAAGTCCTACAACTTCTCATTGTATGACGCATATGAAGGTTATATTTAGCTGAAAACTTTACATGACATGATATTTAGGTATAAGTTACGATTTTTGATATCACGTGTTAACGGAACTAGTTTATTTGGTTACTCAGGTGGGTTTAGTTAAGTTATTATTGAAGAACTATTAATATTTATCCAAAAAAACACTTCTAGCTAAAGGTTGCATTTGAAATTTAGGGCCAACGTGTCTTATTTTAGACACCAGCCACTTTTTGTTGCCGATACCGCACACCCACCATAGAAAACTGTAGTTGTTGTCGCGGCGACTTTCAGTGTCTAGTAACTGATTCATGACCTACCAGCAAGCAGGAGGAAAAAGGGTGATGAGATCACCTAGTTCCATTTTTTCTATTTTTCAAGATTTAGCAATAATTCCCTAGATTAAATGGAACTACTTTGATCATCTAAGAATGAAATTGATTACTGACGTATTTGTAGGTCAGAACTTTAATACAGAGCCTGAAAAACTTTAGTGATCTGTATCAATCTAAGTATAATAATGATAAACGAGCTTATTAACGACCCTATATAGGGCACAGAGGCGTCCCCTTCTACACTGTGGGGAAAATATAGGCTAATTCGCCTAACCACGTGGATTCACTTGCCATTAAATTGTAAACACTTTTCGAACTAAAGGTACAGAAATGATTTTGATCGATGTTTTTAAAATCGTTTGTCCTGACTATCAAAGCACAGACATACTTAAGCCTAGAAATGTTGCATTGATTGGAAATTAGACACCTAGTTGGAAAAAAAGTATGGGATGGAGATCGATCAAGGGAAGCGTATAATCTGAACAAGACGACCTCTGTGGCGCAGAGGTGTAAAAGTCGACTGCTACGCTAGAGGTTCTGGGTTCGAATCCCGGCGGGGGCAGAACTTTGTGTTATTCGCAAGACGCATTGTTTCGCTTACCGGTGATGGATATAGTATTCTTATCTACGTAGTTTATACCGTCGTTGCTTAGCACCTGCGACACAAGTTCCTACGACACTTACTGCAGGGCTGAGTCAATGTGTGTGTCGTGATGAGGTTTATTATTATTTCATATATATATATATATATTATTAAGACGCGTGTGACATCTGTAGGTATTTACATCAAAAGATCTGTCAAAAAGCAACTCATTATTATTGTTACAATTCCTATTTACCTTCGCCTCCAGAGTAATTTTTTAGGGTCTGGTGAGAGGCTCCTCCTGCTTTTCAGCCAGGCTTCCCTGATGCTGGCCAAGGGTAGGCTGTCACGTCTCAGAGTCCAACGCACTCGAATCCGACCACTCGTATCATTCACATCCATTTTCACTCACATTTCCCAACAGTAAACTGTTTTCGCTCTACTCAACTAAACCTAGACAAACTAGAACCGGAAGCCCAAAAGACATATAATTTTTAAAATTCAAATAAAATTTCAGTATTGTTGTTTCACGAGAAATTAATAGCAACTGAATGAAATAACTAAAAGGAACAAGGTAGGCACATAACCTTATCTTCAGGGTTTTCATCGTATTTGCTCGGTGAGATATAGTGGTAATGAATAGCAAATAAATATTTTTTAATTAGATAATAGTGCACAGTTCTACATAAGCCCAAGATCACTTAAATGTTCATTTACATTATGTTATTTTTAAAAGCTATGCGATATACCTACGTCATTGAATTTTATCTTACTGCGGCACGCAAAGGATTTATGCTAAAAACCTTAGGTACTCGCACCTATACGTTTTCCAAGTGCACATAATTCGAAAAATGTGTACCTCCATAAACAGTAACATTACTTTCAGGGCTTACACCTACTGGCTAACTTGGCCTTAACCTAAACTAAATATTTTAAATTATCTCCTAAAATTTCTAAACCAGAAAATCAATCAATAATATTAATATGCAAGTATATGACATACTGAGTTCAATTTCAGGGCCATCGTCGTCATCATATGAAGGGTGGTAAACAGCGTTGAAACGTACCACAAGACGGTGACATAGTGATCCTCATAGAAAACAACATTGATGTTGTTTAAAGTTTGTCTGAGATCATCTGGTTGGGTTTCCTTTTTTATTTTCTGCAGTAAAGCAATTCGTTGTGTTTGTGTTTACTTAATGGATGTCATGAAAGTCAGTGTAAAAACCAACACAAGAGGTTAAAAGTTTACATGAGCAACGCATTGACGTTCAAATACATCAAGAGCATCGTCGTGTCAATAGGCGAAGATGATCACTTTTCATCACGTTAACCGTCATCTGTTTGTTTGCCCATGACGTTAACTATATCATTTAAAGAAAAGGTACTCACTGTCCCGTGAAGGCGGGTGTCGGGACCCGAAGATGGTGTCCACGCCGTGGCCTGTCAGCGTCACTACCGTCGCTGGCCTCCTCCAAGCCAACAGCGCTGCCAGCGCCACCTGCTGACCTACCAATAAACATCAAATTAACATCTTAAATTTCACTTGAGGTATTACTCCTCTTTGCTCAGAAATTTTTAGATCTCAATAACATTAAAACGTGTAGGAACGCTGTGCTACCCTTAGACAATTCTAAGGGTCTAGGTCTAAACTATAGAAATAATTTTTTGAGATAAAAGCCCATTCGTAATTTTGTTTATACCTACTCGTAGGATCTTTCCATCAGCAGGTAATTTATGACCACTACAATAACCCCATTGTTATTTCTTTATCTAACTATCTACAGACTGCATTATTAGGTGATAAAATTTTAGCTAAGTGAAAAATGATTGTCATACATAATACACTTCTGGACACATCTATTGGCTCAGTGGATTTTTTAATAAAAACATGTTTTATGGAATAAAAGTTTAATTTAATAACGCGTGTTGCCTCCATGGGCATCTACGACAGCTCTCATACGAGTAGGCATAGAGTTTATCAACCGCTGTATGAAATTTGAAGGATCATCTCCCATTCCTCTTCTATGGCAGTTTTCAGCTCCTGCATAACACGTCTTTTTAGCTCGTCCCACATTTTCTCAATCGGGTTCATGTCTGGGCTTCTGGCTGGCCAGTCCATAACTGTAATGTTCACATCCCGAAGATATTCCCTTATGATGCCGGCCGTATGGGCTCTTGCATTATCATGCATAAAAAGGAAATTTGGGCCCACATAGTCGGCGTATGACATCACGTGAGGTTCTAAGCACTCACGAATGTAACTTTCAGCATTTAATGTTGGCAGCCGTGGTCCCGTAACAACCTCAAGTTGAGTTCAGTTTTGCCGCTCGCGGATATACCACCCCAGACAGTCCATGAGCCACCGCCATAAGCAACTTCAAAACAGCACCGTGCAAAACGCTCTCGCTTACGTCGATAGACCTTCTTCCTTCCATCATTGCCATTTAACGTAATTTTAGACTCATCAGAGAAGAGTACACGACTCCAATGCTGCTGAGTCCAATTTAAATGTGTGCGCGCGAAATAAAGGCGTGCTGTTCGGTGGGCTCGCGTTAGTTGTGGGCCATTAGCTGGCTTGTGTGGTATCATATCGCGTTCTTTTAACCTTCTCCAAACAGTTCGAGCGCTCACAGATACTCCGTGGAAGTCGCGAAGTTGGTTTTGTATCTCAATGGAGGTAAGGTGACGATTTTTCAAGCTGGTCGTTACGATGAATCGATCCTGCCTTTCAGTTGTGACCCGAGATCGTGGCCTTCCTTGGCGACGAACAAAGCCGTCAGTCTCTAGGTACCTCCGATAGACATTTCGGACCGTAGATCGACTTAAATTAAGTTGAGCACTCACATTTCTTTGGCTGTGTCCGGCCTGGATAAGTGCCACAGCTTGGGCGGCGACTTCAGGCGAAGTATCCATAGATTATTGATAGAACCTCACCTTAATGTTAAGAATAAGTAATGTTTGTTGCAAAACCAAAGAGAAAAATCATACTTTCAAGAATTAAATCCAAGTAAACTAATAAAATCGAGTTTTCTTAGTATTTGATTGTTTGATATCAACGAACAGGCTCCCAATTGTCTTTTGTTTCTTTAAATTCTGTGTTCGAAATTTAAAAAAAATACTATTGAATTAAATTATGAATGTGCCAGGCTCAAAACTGCATAAAAACTTTTTGCTCGACATAATATAAATTTTTAGCTAGGACCAAACGAAACTGAAAATGCAAGGTGGGCCAATAGATGTGTCCAGAAGTGTATGACAGCAAAGCAATGCAACATCTAAAGAAAGCAGATAAGCTTGTCACTCACTTATCGATCCGGAGGATACATCTTTATTATACAATACAATAAATGCCTACGGATTATACCCGTGGTCCCACCGATGTGTCCCATTGGCGGGTTCGCTTTGCCGCGTAGACAGCTATGGACAAGGTTACCACAGCACAATCTACCTATATAGGTAAACTACAGGGACAACCACGGGAGTTACTATTTTTACCGAGTATTCCATAGCCGAAAATTATCATCAAGTCCTGGGTCTCCAGACCAAAACATTTACATTACTAAACATACCGTGTGCAATCAATCAAGCACTAAGAAATGCCACGAATAATCAAATGATATATTAATAAATGAGCGACGAGCTTAGGGCGTTTTGGCGTTCAGGCTGCGTTTCGCTTGAAACAAATCTCTTTTGTGAAAGGTCTCTCACGGTCTATTCAAGCGAGTTCGCGGCGTGCTCTCGCGAAACGCGATTGTGCCGTGGAAAGACGGCGATTAAAAAATAAATAGCGTCGAATTTAAACATACACGTCATTCGTACGCTTCGCTGAGAAATGACCGGGTAAATCATTAGTTTTAAGGGCCCTTGTAGATATAGTGCCGTGCAAATAAAAAAACATATCAAAGTAACTAAGTAATGCATCATGCAATTAGTACCTTCGCATTTTAAGCGTTCAAAAAGCTGCAAGCAGGTCTTTCTCTCGTTTTATCAAATAAACAATCTTGAAACACGCCATGCTGTTTACCTAGAAATAAGTAAAATATAGGTACAATCAGGTACATGATCTAAATCAATACATATACTGGATAATTGATTAATTTGAATGGATCTCGTATAATTCTTACTAGGCTTATTTTACTATTACATACATTTCAACAAGAATGTTATCGAAGCAGTAGCGATTTACTTTATGTATATGTATTGCACAATGTACATGCACATTAACTACTATAGGCACAGGCAAAGAAAACTTGCAGCTACATAGCATCGGGGACTTGACTATATGACAAACAATCATATATTGACGGGAATGACAGGTCATAAAAGCACATGCAAAGTTATTGCACATGGAAACCATGGTTTCCCTGACTCATCTGAATACGATATCACATAAACTATAGTCCGGTATGAAGCCTATTTTCCAATTTAATCCCTAAAAGTTACAATTGGGGTTAGAAGTTTTATTTGGAGCATGGATAGACAGAAGCGAAGGCTTTCTTTAACTAATCTATTAATAGTCAGTTGCCAAAGCTACGGAAGTGACGCAATGTTTTGTAAAATGTGTATTATTGTCAAACTCTTCAGATGAAAGACGCGTTTTGTTAATGCTATATTATAAATTATTTTAAAACTCGAAATTTTAATCTAAAACACACGATAGAGCTTCTCCATGTAGTAAAATATAATTTAAAATCATATGATCAATTGATGATACGAGTAGCTATGTTCTTTGTTTGTGTGTTTACTGAATATCCATAATTACGAATGACTATAATTTTAAAATAAAAATGTAGGTACCACCACGTCCGTCCGTCTGCCTGTACAATCAAATCTTTATTATTTAATAGAATTGTTTAATAAAAACTGTGAGATTGCAATTGTTAATGTACCCATTGCTAGCCAGCAAGTTACTATCTTTAAAATATGGGCCCATAATTTTCCATAAACGACTACAACTAATAGTTCGTATAAGTTTATTGATATAATTATAAAAGATCATAGTTATATCAATCAACTGTAATTTTCCAAACATTTACTTAAACTTACCTAAATATTCTCTTCAGTCGACTAATGACTTGGCATTTGATATACACTTTTACCACATTGAATATTTTTTACGTAACTATTGTAGATTTCTGAAGATATAGTACCTATAGGTATATTTATAAAATAACATTAATATTATTTTTTATAATTAGTAACTACTTTATTTGTTTTACACTAATATAAATTTAATTTTGAAAAAAGAATTGCTGAGCGCGAAGTTTAAGAGTTTAATAAAACTAGGCATTTGATCATAAAAAATTAAAAATAACTACGAGTACATTCAAATAATTTTACTTAAACATTTTCAGCGCTGAAATACTGTTTTACTAAAGCGCATATAACGTAGAACCAAGTCATAATCTGTGCAAGCAAATGCCTTGCCTTGGATAACATACAATATAGATAGTAATTGGATTACAATCTGCCAATTATGCACGTTTTTGCATAGGTTGATACTGACCAGTAAAATATTATTAACGTTTGTTGCATTTAATAAAATAATAAGTATGGGAAATGCCTGTGTTAATTATACGTAAGGGCTCGTTCTTAGACTTGTTAGTACAAATGATTTTCAATTTACTTAAATTTAAAGTATTGGTTTTTTGATATTTTGTACTAGAAATTAAATGTATTTCCAAATATGATTTTTTCCAGTTTTGTAGAATTAGTTTAACGAGTAGTAAATCGAGTATGAATTATGATTATCAAAAAGAATTTGTATATATTTTTTATAAAATGTGTTAAAACCGTCATACGAGTATACAAGAAATAAGTTATATTACAAGTTTACTAGATTCTTCAGATTACTAAAATATAAATAAATATAGTAAACATAAAGGGCTTAGTCTAAAAATGTTTCACATGCCTACATTTATCGCAATTTTTGACAAAATTATCACACAAACACTTAGTTATTTTAAGTTAATATTGAGTGTAACGCATAGAATAGTTAACACTTTGAATCGCGAAGCACTTTGAGGAAGATTAAATACTACAAAACATCTTTTTCACTATTAAATTTGTACTGTACGAACTGAGCTGTCATCTGGGGGCTTCGAATAAAAAAACAGTATTGTAAACTTTACGTCGATGACAATAAGGTACAAAACAGTCAAGAAATGTAACACTTGATGGTAGGAAAACATGCGCAGTGGTGCAGTGCGCATAATATTGATCAGAATCATATGTATTATAAAAATGGCGGCAATTTTGTTACATCTTTGTCTTAACAGGGATTAAGTTATCTGGATTGTTATGGAATTACCTAAAATTATTGCACAATTTAATTATTACGGATCAAGCAAAAACTTCATTTGAACTTGTTATTCATTTACGTTTTGGTAATGTTATTTTTTTTAATAATTCTACAAATAAGATGCCTGAATATTATACAAAATACCTACCTACTCTCCTTATATATCTCTGTTTAAAAAACATGCATTTCAACCGAAGCCAAAGAAAAGTAAACTTATCTTAATATTTTATTACAAGTTAGTAAAAAGAAGTTGTTACTCTGAAACAATCCTAAGAATAATGACGTCATTATAACAATAGCAGTGGCACAACGTGCAAAATATAAACGTACATAAAATGTATACATATCCTATTTATCGTTTATAGTTTTAATGAAAAGAAAACTTTTCAATTATCTACCTGACAAAAAAGGCTATTCTGCATTAAGCATACAAACAGTGAATGCCTTTATTGAAGTGGCCGGCCAAGCATTTTGAAAAATGACAGAGACTTGAGCTTTGGCAGCCTACTCCGATTTACGTAAGTACATATTAAGTTTCAAAGTTAATTACCGGGAAAACGAAAAGTTTTTTCAATGTATTTCGATAAACCTTTACCTTTTTGGGTTACCTTCTATGCCTTGACCTTGCGATCTCATTTCCATAACCTGCGCCTCTTTAGATTTAATGATAAAATGAAACAGTATAATTGATTGTCCAAATATGATCTCAGGTATCACATCCGATGAGACTAGCCGGTGTCACCAGTCGGTTAGGACGACTTGGCGTGGAAGGGCCGGCCCATCCACACCAAGCGTCTCTCTCAGTAGTCAGAATAAATTCACTCGCACAAAACAGCGCCACCTAAGCGAGGTCCGAGCCCACTATGGGTGCCCTTAGGATGAGCCTGTAGTCTAGATCTGCACTTTGCACCTGTTGAGGGATGTAGCACCTTTTGTGCTACATCCAAAATTAAAATAACCCCGTTGGGGCTACAAGTTTTGAGGCTTCCTAGCCTTAAGGCTTGTAGACCCAACGTAATGCCCGGCTTTGAGGGCATCGAAGCACTCGCCGCGCGGTTAGTCCGGTTACGCTGCGAAGGCCAATAGGGCCGCAGTTAGGGTCCAAAAAAAGAAAAAAAAAAAAAAAAAAGATCTCAGGTATAAACTTCCGTTCTCTGCAAAGCAACATTATTATAGACTCCTAGACATCGCACAAATTACCACCATAACTGCGTTTTAACGTGATTCGCTCGCACGTACAATAAAGTATATATTTATTTTATTTTTTTCTTTATATATTTGTAGGTAAATTTGTATAGTTAAACCAATTTATTCAATAAAACAAATCATTATCCTATACATATTTCTTTTATCACTGTAGCTACTTTTGATTTATAATTGTCTACCTGTTTGTTTTTCAACTATTTTAGATTTCCACCAAAATATTAGATGTGCTATCCGATAATTCAGGGAAACCTGTAATTGACTTTATTTTGTAGATAATATTTTAGTCTTAATGTGTACGCTGTTGGTTTTTTTAAATAACCCCATTCAGGAACCCCAAAAGCCTTCTTAGTCTGTACCAATCCTTGGTTCGCAGTATTTTGGAAAACGGCTGTTCAGTCTGGTCTCCTTTTTATCAGGTGCACAACGACTTTATTGAAAGGATTCAAAAAAGATTTCTCAGAATAGTAAGGATCCGTTTCAATCTTGGTAGAGAAGGGTCAACACTTGCCTGTCAAATTCTTCTGAACATCCAGTCTCTGAGAGATCGGAGTAAACAATACGATCTGATATTACTTTATAATTTGATCAATCATGAAGTTGATGTGCCGCCTCTACTCTCTTAGTTAAATAAGTTAGTAGTTAGTGGAAGAAGCCCGAACCCGTGAAGATACAAAGTATTCCTTCAACATCAAATTACTCATTATATCTAGTATTTTTCAAGGGAATGGGGGAAAAATCAAATAATCGACAGATTCAAATTAATCAATTTTTACTTATCGATAGTCGACTATATACTCGTTTATTCTGATCTGATGAACAATGAATGATGATTCTGGAATGTTAGGTGGAAGAATTTTAAAAGGCATATAGATTTTTTTGATCGCATTGTACTACCAGCTGTGCAAACTATACAACGTTGTACAGACCAGTTAACCTGTATTCTCGCTAACTAGTAAGTTCTAAAAAACTTTATCCCCTTATTTTACATGCATACAAAATTTTAAAAATCTCGCAGCGGACGTTTACAATCACACGATATATGAAAGGTAAGGTACTAATATTTTAAATTTTCTATAGCCTAGAATTTTCCAAGACATCGTGATGAGTCAAGTAGTGAGTGAAGTATTTTGCTTCAATATTATATAGATAAGATTGAGTGGTGATATGTGAGTAAGACAATCGCAGTTCAAGGTTCGAAACATCCAACTGTCGCGAACATCTTGCGTTTTCCCAAACAATAAATGATTAATTTCATAAAATAATAATATGCAGTTGTCATTCACGCGTCTTCTTCTTATTAATTTATAAATAATTTTAGAAAAAAAAGCTATGAAGAAGGAAATATTTATTTAGTTATCTTGGAAAAGATCGGAAAAATGTATTAATGAGGGTGAGTAAGGTTGCCAATGCTTGGGGTTCCGTATTGCGAGCATAATAACCACATCACGACACACACATTGACTCAGCCCTGCAGTGGGTATCGTAAGAACTTGTGTCACAGGAACTGAGCAACGATATGGTATATACTATATAGATATGAATACAACATCCAAGACCGGTAAGCGAAACAATGCGTCTTGCAAATAACACAAAGTCTCGACCCCGCCGGGATTCGAACCTGGAACCTCTGGCGTAGCAGTCGGCTGTTTACACCACTGTGCCACCAAGGTCGTCGAAATACGACATATTTATACGACGGTAAATGAATGACAACATTTATTAGAAAATGGTGAAAAGGATTTTGTTTTGGTTTCAGGCAGATTTTAAAAAGAAACATATCAACTCATGCAGTCGTAGATTGTAATACTAAGTAAAATTTTACTCACGTATAGTGAACGGTTGGGATGATGGCCGGTGCTGATTCGCTAGTAAATCCCTGAAGGGAACGACGAGGTACGACAACCGGGATGGAGAGATAATCCAAATCAGGGTCTGAAATACGTAGATAAATTGACGTCGTTATGACTTACCATAAATTACAGATATCTCCCATTGATTTGCCTCAGTAGATATCAGAAAAAGTGGATATCCACCAAGGCTAAGGCTTGAAATACTCCATTTGGCCACTACTGGTTGATATGGTTATGAAATAAGAGTTCAGTTTCAATGCATTGGCCATCTTGTTTAAATCAAACCCAAACATGATTAGGTACCTATCTACCTTACTGTTCTTTACTAGCATCATTTTATTACTTTTGTATTTATATTATTAAAACTATGCATTTACAAAATTTAACTTAAAGGCTAGTTTTTGAGATTGATGCATAGAAACATGGCAGCACATGGTTTTATATTGAATTAAGATAAACCTAAAAGGTTATTTGGTTAACATACCATGGTCAACGATGCCGCAGAGTCCGTTGTCAGATACAGAGCGCCCCCTGGTGTTCAGGGTGTGGTCGTGGCGGAAGTAGCGGAGGTACCGCCAGTGCCTGGCCACTGACCGACGAAGAAGCTGGTTGAACCTGTACATATTACATATTATAAATATATCTAGTGTCACACGCACAAAATAGATATATCTGTAGGTACGTCAAACATATGTTTGACCTGTATGTACGTATTCTATCTCCTTTTTTGGCTTCGCCGTAGTCGGGTAAAAAGGATAGACGAGATTTCTTGCCAGTGTCATCATCAGCCGAAAGACGTTTAGTGCTGGACAAAGGCCTGCACCAAGGTTCTCCACACTGATCGGTCCTGTGCTGCCCGCAAGGTTTCCGCGACCCATACCAGATATCTGCTTACGATGCGTTTTCCGGTACATAATAAAAGTGTATGGGAAAATAAAATTGCTGCGCTGCTCTTGCTATAATATCGCAGCTGTAAAATCAAAACCTACTATGTATGGGCACTGAGATTTTAATATTTTGAGACCATTGCTAACAATTTACTAATGAGTTTTTACTGTCGGTGTTGTATTAGACATACCTACCTCTGTTTCTACCTAATACTTACCTATAACTAAACTTAGATTGTATTTGAGTGGGTACTTAAGTTTTGAAATTTAAAAATCAGCGTTTTAAATATCTCCTTCTAATTTTAAGCCGATGAAAAACTTGACAGAAGACATTAAGTAAGGTATGAAATTAATGAAGCACTAAATCTGAAAATTATAAACCCGACTATGGCAAAAAGGAGGGCTATTAGATAATTGATGTCGTAGGTCGCGGAAGCCCTTCTAACCAAATTGTTGCTGACCTAATTGTTATAGCCTTAACCTTAATCTGATCAACTTTTCGTTAACTAAGACTGACAAGTGGCCAACAAATATTTTGAAAATTTGTTTCGAATTGCGTACATAAATTATTACCTACAGTCCGGGGCCCGTGGAAAATGAATTGAACGTGGCCCTTGCTACAACAAACTGTTTGCCTGTTTTTTTAATTCCAATGAAAGTCTTCGAGAAGCTCTTTGATGGTCTAATTACAAAACATCTCGCGACTCGACCCTTGTTTTGGGTGCCCTTTACTACTGGGGGCCCGTGGCATTTTGCCGCCATTACACCCTGTAATTACGCCACTAACCAGTGGGTAGATGAGGTTAATTGAAAGTGAAACTTTTCATACCAAGGGCACCTACACAAACAAATACCTACGATTACAAGTACGATTACAAGTGTGCAAACTAATTACCGTGCTATGGATTGTGCTTTTTAACCTCTGTTATAATGTTAAAAGGTAAGTAAATATTATACTAAATAATTAGGGCGTTTTATGTTTCAAAAGGAATCGGTCACAAGAAAAGTTTGAGAACGAAAAATTGATTAGGGGTCTGTCTGAACTAAAAGAAAATCTATGTAGCTAGTGTCGTTTTCTTACCGACTGGCCGGTGTTTCATTTCCATTTGAACTGCTTGATATGTCGCTCCCGCTGCTACTAGAACTAATTTGCACTTGGAATTTTGCTGTCCGATGAGACATTCTACAAAATTTCAAAATAATAATTCGGAAAAGATATCTACGAAGATTTTAACAGCAACTTTCTCAAAGACACAACTTGCGGTAAAAGCGCGTCTTTTACACTGAAAATTTGTTTACAGGATATTAATATTGGTTACTTAGAAATATTTTAATTTGTCGCTAGTTCCTCACGTTCTAAAATTAAACATTAACAGAATGAGATCTGGCAACGGCGCCAGTGCAAACGACAGACATATTTTTTTCTTATTCATGAATGACCCGTGGTTCCGGGCAAAATCTTTCTCTAACTGCATTGTTTTATGAAAAGAAACAAAATTAAACCTAAGAGCAAATTAGGGAACGCTCAATTTTTCTCGAGCGTTTATCACAGTCAGTGTCAAAAATCGATTTTGACAGAAATATAGTACTTATTGGTTTATTATCATAAGTTATTTATAACTATTGGCCGCGACTTCGTCCACGTTATTTGCTGTTCAGATCAGACTACAATTTAGCAAACATAACCGCAATAAAGTAAACATAAAATCAAATAAAAATGCACACAATACAATATGAAGTTATATTAAACAAAAACTCTTTAAATTCTATTTTATTTACATATTATATTCTACACGAGTTACGAAAGACGCAATGTTGTTCATAAGTATTTTTTTGGGACGTATAATAGTTTTCTATTTAAAAAATACGTAAAAACGAGTACTTACGAGTTTTGATTGTAGTTGCTTTTAAGTTTTCTGTAAAACTGTAATGTGGTGATGATGGTGATAATAACAGAAGGTAATGCTATCAATTTAAATAAAACTATTATTTACAAAATAGATAGGTTTCTTTATTTTCAGTGCAAGCTACATACAATATTTTTAGAAGTTAAGAAGGTACTTAATTAATATACAAACTAGAACTTAAACTAAAGGAAGGTTTTGTATAAAACATTATTTGTATACATATGCAACTAAATCAACTGATATGATACAGTATGTATAATGTAAAATTAATTATTGGACACCAAAATCCAAATTCCAAAGTTCCATTGTATCTCCAAAATACTTAATTTAATTCCTAGATAGAAACGGGAAAATATTGTTACTTATTCATACAATATACGCTATAAGTTTAAAATTCATTAAAAATATTCTATTAGCGTATAAGGAAGCCCGTTTTTACATGCATTAGAGCAAAAAACGATGACTTTTTGACTTCTGAGCTTATCAATTTGATTATTTTCAATGGCCGCCATCCGTTTTATTTATGATTATAAAAAATCTTCTATCAAAGTAAGATGTACTTTAGCCCAACTAAACTATAAATTTAATTCTTCTAAAGATAACTTTTAATATACCTTCTGAAATTTGCTATATTTGAGTATAAAACGAAATTTTTAAAAACTTTCGATGACGGCGCTACCCTAGGCTCTTAATTTATACATTTGGGGCTATATATAATTAAGATACTTTTTTGTACTCAAAAGCAGGCTAATTCCATAGTAACTAATTTTCAATCGAATTTTATTTTAGGCAGAAAGACGTATTCGCTACGTTTATGACATTTACATTTTCGTACAATATACAAGTTAATATGATAAGCGTAGAAGTTGTGTGTTTGGTGGAGTTTTAGTAGTAAGGTCGTCTTGGATTATTCTGAAACAAGAATAAAACATAATATTAATTGAAACTAATTTACATTAAATACCATGGGTGATTAAAGATAAGTTGAAATTTAAATAGTATTGTTTATAAGGAAACATAACATAGGTACTATGCTGCAAACATAGGGATAATTGTAATTGTAGTAAAATATTTAATTTATGTATTTATACATAATGCACACATGCGTATTGTGTGTGTGTATATACACATACATATATTTGAACCCACCAGTGGATTTGGCCTGAAGCGATACGCTAGCATCATTCGCTTTCTATATGCATCGAACTCATCATCGTCAGGTGAAACTATTTCCGATGTTGAAGCTCCGAGGCCTAAGTTAGCTACCGGTTGTTTGGACCTGAAAAAAAAATCTAGTACATCCTAAATTTGTAAAACTTGAACCGATCATTAAGGTAATAATTGAAGTACAGTCAGAACCTGTTGTAGCGATATAGCTAAAATGACTGATCGCTTAGTAAGACTCAATGGCGAGGCCGGTTGAAACCCATATTAACCTACAATTAACCTACAAGTAATCATACCGCCTAAAACATCTATCGAATATATCGTCTATACATATAGTCACTTTATAGTTGTTATATTCGGTTTTAAAGATAAAGATATTTGTCTTATTTTCGTATTAGTAATTTACAATAAAGTATCAACAAAAATCTGCCATACAGGCGTACAAATGTTATTGGGATGTAATATTATTAATACATATTGCAATTTAACAAATTATTTAGTATCTATAAAATTATAATTAGACTATTAAATTATTAAGGGTACGTCATTTATACTACAATAAAATCTAATTTAGTCTCAACAAAATTTAAATAATAAATTACAACATCCATAAATAACTGTATTTTTGTTTTTCAAATTGTATATGCTTTACAAATTCCTCAACACTATAAAACAATTTGTTAAGGTTTCTCTTAAAAATATTAAAAGGTTGACCTTAAAATTAATTTGCAAAAGATTAAGGACCCTTACGCACATACCATATACATTATTTTTCAATAACATGTTAGATTTTGGTAACTACAAATGTTTATTTCTAGTCGTTCTTTGGATCCATTCAGAATGATTTATAAATAACTCGGAGTTTTTTAGTACAAATATACATATTTCTCTAATATACATAGAGGATAGCGGTAGTATTCCTAGCTTTTAGTATTCCTAAACAGAGGTTTACAGCTGTCCATAAAGTGGGCTCTACAAATTGCTTTAATACATTTTTTTTGAGCTTTAAACACTCTGCTCATGTCAACCGAATATCCCCATAATATTAGACCATAAGCTAGTACTGAAGAAACATACCCATAGTATGCAGTTGTAGCTGCTTCTTCATATACTGTTTTCGCTAACTTTTTCAGAGCAAAAACGAAACGGTCCAGCCTACCACAAACCATGTTGATGTGCTCTTTCCAGATAAAGTATTTGTCTACCATTACTCCTAGAAACTTTGTATTATCCACTTCATTAACTTGATTATCATCATACATTATGTTTATTTTTATTATTAAAGATTAGTATGTCTTAAATACTATAAGAGTTTTGTTTTATTTAAATTTATCTGTAGATTATTATGTTTAGCCGTAGTAGTATTTTTAGTTCTAAATCAATTTACTTTGTTACTTTCATAATAATGAATCTGATGCTTCGCTAGAAAAGACAGTGTTATAAATAATGAGTGAGTTAAATACGGGTTCAACAAGTTGACTTCATCAATAATAATAAAAAACCTTACTTGTTGATAGGCTCCACAATTCCAGTGCCTTCTACCCCTAATCCTTGCCCTTCATTCCATCCTAGTTTCTGCAGCATTTTGAAACCTAAGAATAAATGAGATCTATTCTTAACTAATGTGCTATTGAGTTAAGTATCTCTATAAGTAAAACTTAAAAATAAATTTAATTTTGCAAGCTCATTAGAAGCATTCATGAAGAGTGTGAGCCTTTTATTAATAATTGAGTTTAGTTTTAGCATAAACATTTACACAAATATTATGCCAAATGCGTAAAACTGCATTGATGTCTTGTGTTGGCAAAAGATGGAAGTTCAAAGTCTGCGTAAACAAAAATCTTTCGGAGATTGTATATTTTTTTGAATTGAATTTTAACACTCGAGAGCAAAATATCCGTGTATATTTTTATTTTATCTCTATATTTAAAAGATCTTATTCGTACACGCTACGTTCACGTTTTATAATACGTAATTATATTTTCAGAAAGCTAAAACATTAAAATAAAAGAAAGATCTTACAATGCATTCAGCAATGACAAACTTTAAAGTGTTAAAAAAATAAGTAAAATAAAATAGATATCGAGATTTTTATAATAACTGTTTTTTTATTAATAAAAACCAAAGGTAAACAATCGTTTCTCATACCAACATTGTCTTCTTTTAATTTGAACTCCTTATAATCACTTAGATCGGGTTCCTTGCCACTCTTTACAGCAGAATACTTTTCCATGAATCTAAAATGAAAAAAATATTTTACATTCACTCCAGCTGTGTTACTAGCTGGGGCCTTATTTCCCCAACTACAAAAAACGTATAAGAGGAATATAATATAAATCAAGTATAAAGCTAACACATTTTATTTAATCCATCGCGGGACCTCTCACTACTAATCAAGGTTCGGAATAAGAAAACATCGAAGTACATTGTTAAATCTTGTTTGAATAAATGATGGTGAATTATTAATCCTTGTATTTCACATAATAACTTCTTACATTTTTGTTTTTGTATGAAAACTCTGAGTAGGAGCCTTTAAACTACCAACTAAAGCAAAGTATCCTGAATTTTTCTTGCATCTAAATTAAATTATACATGCACATTGCACACGTACTTCGTACAATCTTATTCCTTAAACAGTGTGACAATTCACTAACATTTTAAAACAAATATGTACCAGGATTTCACACTTGATTCAATCATGTAAAATTCTTAAATATTCTCTACCAACGTCAAATTGAATTAGATTACAGCAGAATTTATACAAACTTTTTGAGTTCTTCAGGTGGTAAAAAATCTCCGATGTGATGTTTTCCGGTCGCTTGCTTTGTTAGCTCGTCGGCCCATTTCTCAGTTGCAGCCATTTCTTTCATGCGAAGTCTGTGATCAGAAAACATATATAACTATATCTTTAAAGTAGAGTCGAAAGTGGATTTTTAATTGCTTCTAACAGGATTTTTTATTGCTTCATACAACATATTATAAGCTAGATAATTGTAAAATTTCAATAAAATCCAATCAGTAGTTTTTGCGCGAATGAGTGACAAAAATCCATTCATCCATACATCCTTACAATCTTTCGCATAGATCAAGTTAATTCAAATTCAAATAAATTTAAAATGTTTTAAATAGACTTAAAATAAGTGCTTTCAAATCGTTATTTTTTTATCTACCACCAGTTCGGAATGCTATCTACGCGGAAAAAGCCGGCAAGAAACCTCCGTAGTTGCTTTTTTCAAAAATTTACAATAGTTTTTTATTACAATTTGGAACATTTAAGTTTTCTAACTATTTCATCCAATTTAAAGCTACTATGAATACCTTAATATAAAGCAAATTAAAATATGTAATATTTTTAATAAATTAATGATTTTAAGTCTACTTAGGCTATTATTTAAATAATTTTATTTATTTAGTTTACTTTTGATTTTTGAAAAACATTTTTCGTGATTTTTTTTTTCACTTTTCTTTTATATAATACGTATATTCTTCAGTCAGGAAAAAATATTTTGACTTTCAGACTATTGAGAAATGTTATGTACTGATTCATGGTAAAATATAACTTAACCTTAATATAAAGCAAATTAAAATATGTAATATTTTTAATAATTAATGATTTTAAGTCTACTTAGGCTATTATTTAAATAATTTTATTTAATTACATGAAACATAGGGGATGCAATGAATTTAATCTTCAGAACAATGTGATCGAAAGTTATCATAATAAAATATTGTGATCAAGTGAGCCAGTCCACACAAACAGCACCCGATCACGAGTATAACGTGGATTTCAGCCATCGCCCTCCTCAACCATATTAGAGGGAAGTGGACGACCCGGCACCCAAAGCTACCGTAAGCAAAGACATTTAAGCGAACATGAACACTTTATATATAATAGATTAATTACAACATTACACAAAAAAGTATCCAATACAAAGCATTTGTGAAACTGTATAAATATTTGAGTAAATTTAATTAAATATACATTTTTTTGCTGTTGTTTAAACTACATTCTTAAAATGTGTATGTTTATGAACACTTATGTTCTTAAAATCGCAGACGAAATAACTTAAAGACTGTGATTTTAACTATGTTGTAAAGTTGGCGGGGTATGTGGGGAGGTCGACTGGTTTCTATTGGCAAGCTCAAGAACATATTGAAAATTACAGTTGAGGGTGACTGAACGTTCGTTGAGAGTACTGTCTGAGTAGTACTAGTGATGGGCATAACTTTCTCTTAATGTCTAACGAATAATAAACTCTAGACTATGAGAGACAAAAAAAATTCGCTTCCGTCCTTATTTACTATAATGAATCATCTACAATTACAATTAAAACCATTTATCAAGCATTTAAAATCAAATACCAAAAAATAAAGCTATTTTTATTTACCAGACTGCGGCATCTACTGAACTTACGAATTTGGTTCGGCTCGAAACTACCCTTTAGGATTTCCAACTTTTTTAAGAAGCATGGTCCATCTTTTTATTATACGGAAGAAATGAATAAAATTACCCAAAAAACACAACAAAATTAACATAAATAACTCATCCTTTTTTTACTAAAACGAGGTTAGGTAAGAAACTTTGTTTCCTATCATATATCATTGAGTTGTTGGATTTATATTTTCCCTTAACAGCAGAATAACTATTAAAACATCGGAAAATTTCACGAACAAAATATACTGTCATAATAGATTTTATATATTATAATGTACCGCATGTGTAATCTAACGAAAATTACATTCCTAATTACTAGGCGGAAACAGTTCATGGTGAAATAAAACCAATAAATAGATTTATAGCGTCGACCCATTATTGTTTTCTTCCGGATACCTCGGAATCCTCAAAAATAAAGTAAAGAACATTAAACAAACAAATTAGAATAAAGCGTCTATTTATTTGCATAGTTATGTGGTTAATAAATTTATAGTTGACGCTAGATAATAAAATCATTACTGATTTAATTAATAAAAATAGTCCTCAACAGAATAATTGAAACTATGAAATAATAAATGTTAACACACATTTAATGTTTTTTTTTTAAATTTTACTGTTTAAAAATACTTGTACATATTTATATAAGAGAGAAAGAGATGGGTACCTCTGCACTTCGTAATGTATAATTCTATATTATCATGTTTTACTGGTAAAATATAACTATCGGGGAAATGTAATTTCGGTTTTCGACAGACTTCTTGTATACTGTAACTTCTTTTAATTCCACTTTCGGAGCTTTTACCACTCAATTCAGTAATTTTTGGTTTAGAACAAACAATGTTTTCGCATTGAGTTTCGGCAGTGAAATAAGGATCAGTGAGAGGTTGGAGGGAAGAGCTTGGGGGGAAGACCTCGAGGGGAAGAGTTTGGGGTGTCGGCGCATAACAGTGGCAGACGCAAAGCCCCCGCTAAGCTTATTCTATAGGTTATTTCGTCTGTGCTTAATATTTATAAAAATAGTATTCAGATTTTTTTGAGTAATTTCTGTGGTTTTGCATTTTTATCCCTATGCAAATTTTGATTTCCGGATTTGCCATAGGATTCTGGTAGACCTTTACATACTTGTGTTCCCATGTTCCTTCATTCGTATCTTCGTCGCTGTCATATTCATACTTGTGTTTACCAGCGGCGGCTAATCTGTCCAGTTCTTGGCGTTTCTTCATCATATCCTAAATTAAAATATGATTTATCAAGTAAATAAATTGTAAGAAAAGTTTCTAGTTTATGAATGTTTTTATTCAAAAAGGGAATCATAAAATAATTAGGTTTCACAGTTCTGTGGCTAAATTTAGCAATATGTGTAGTATACAATTCCATTCTGCTTTCGGTATTAGAAGTTTTTAATTAAAAACCCACATATATGAATCCCATTTATATAGTTACCTGATATAAAAGGTTAAGCTTAAAATTTTCTTCACATTTCTTCCAATCTTCTGCATTCAGATTTGTAGTACCATAATTAGTCATAGCATATTGCATCAAAGCTTGATTGTTTCTGTTTACATTAGTCAACTTTAGACCATCCTCGTCAATTTTAGGCAAACCTACAAAAGAATTAAGTCACTACTTTACGTCATCTTAGAATTTTTTACAACTTTTGCTCTGGATATGATGTTTTATACATTGATTTCTTTAATAACATTTTGGAATAAAATTGTTGTAATGTCTTAAAATTTCAGCTTTTACCTATGAAGGGTTAAATGTTGCTAAAAGAAGTCACTCAGGGATACAACGATTACCTGGTAAAGGGGGCGGTAGAGGCGGCATAGGGATCCCGCTCATTACCGGCATGGGGGCTAAAGGGGCTATTACCCCCGGGGGGTTTGTAACTGCGGGGGGCTCATCCCCCCACCGTGACTTCTTCTTGCGCTTGCGCTCCTTTTTAACATCATTCTCCTCATCACTCTGTGAGCTCGCCTCGCGTTTGTGAGGTATGTTGTACATGTTGCTACTGTTATTGTACTGGTAGCTAAAAAAAGGATATATTTTAAAATGTTTTGGTGAATAAATAGATCCTTTAAGAAACCTATCATATTAATGTACAGAAATGTACTGTTACCTGTGTAACTATAATTATAATAAAATCAATACAACAGATTGAGGTAAGAATACCCCTGTATTTCTCATACATATTCTATACTTTTTACAAATAACATACCAATTTACAAATGAGTACAGCTATATTTCAGTCTTTTCACAGCAAAACCAGTATTACAATCTGAAACTGCATGAAACTTATATAAGTCAATCAGTTACCTATCCCGGCTTTCGTCCTTGACACCCGTTTTACTGTCATTACTGTCATCATCCTGTAGACTAAACTCAGGTTCATATTTATCTTCATCTTTCACATCCAGTTTTTTCTCACCCTGGTTTTCCTTCCTTAACTTATCCACTAGCTCCCGATAGCTCTTATACTCATTCGAGTCAGGGCTGTGAAGAAACCTGGAATAATTTTCATAAATAAAAATACTTCGAAATCTGGAAAACTTCATTTAGGTTTCGTGTTTAGGTCTAACGACCTGAAATGATGGGTTAGTGTTGCAATTTCATAATTAATGTTATTTTATACAATTATACTTTTAAAAACTCACTTTAAGACGTTATAAATGGTAAATAAGATTATGATTGCAACATTACACCAGCAGTTTGCAAAAGAAATATTTAAAAAAGAATACGGCATATCCTCCTGTATGGGGTCAAAGCTATAGTGGCATTACCACAAATTTTGGTCTTGTGTATGTATTGCTTTCAGCACATTTTCCCAATGATCGCCGTTGGCAGCGACCTCTGAGGCAGCCCGCTCGACCGCGCCACCCATCGAATCTGGAGAGAGAACTGCATACCACCGGTCAACATTTTGTCTTACACATACATTACGTATCAGCTAAACAGCTTGCTTTTTTGTTATTGATATTAATTGATTGAATAAATGTCCATATAAAATAACATGCCAGCAAGCCATCTAACATTAGGCATATTACTTGTAATCTTTTTATTACATGAAGTTAATTTATAAAATGTGTACTGTATGCCATATTAAAAAATAGAAGGTCTCATTGAATTTTAACTTCAAGTAATGATTGAAAAGTATGTGTTAGTATAAATGCATATTTTCTTACCATTTGGTGCCTGTGGAACAGTTCCAGAATTCTTAGAATGTTTCATTGCCATATTTTGCATGTTCATTGCATCAGAGTTGGAAGAATCTAGATTAGAATCACAATCCAAAGGCATTTTTGAAGGCATAAATGGCATGTTTGAGCCATTGTTCCCAAATCTAGGACCATTGGGTCCAAATGGTTGCGGTGAGCCCATGAAAGGCATGTTGCCTGCTGGACCATTACCACCTGGTGGACCATTCATAGGACCATTGGGACCTAACATTAAATTAGGTCGATTAGAACCCATCATTGAATTAGATTGTCCATTAGGCCCCATCAATGGATGTGGTGGACCATTAAGTCCAATCATCGGATTAGGTCCATTAGGACCCATCATTGGATTAGTAGGACCATTTGGACCCATCATTGAAATAGGAGGACCATTAGGACCTATCATTGAATTTGGAGGACCATTTGGTCTCATAGGAGGTCCATTACCCATCATTTTATTTGAGGGTCCATTAGGACCCATCATACGGTTTGGTGGGCCATTTGGCCCCATCATTGGATTTGAGTGCCTCATCATGTTATTAGGAGGGCCATTAGGACCCATCATAGAATTAGGAGGTCCAGGGGGACCATTAGGACCCATCATAGATGGATTGAAAGGTGGGAAAAATGGGGGCATAGGCCCATTAGGGCCACACATATTTGGAGGCATTGGTGGTCCATTTGGTCCCCAGTTAGGGGGCATTGAAAAGTTGGGTGGTCCTCCCCACGGTGGCATTGGTCCTCCAGGGCCCATCATTGGTCCAGGTCCCATATTATGTCCCATAGGCCCCGGTCCCATTGGCCCAGGACCCATCATGTCAGGTGGTCCCATTGGTCCAGACCCCATCATATTAGATGACTGATCATTATCATCATTCTCATCATTGGATTCAAATTTGGCTTGCATGTTCCATTCATCACTAGAATCATGTTCATCATCATTAGGTGGTCTAACTGGAATTTGCATAAGGGATGGTATATTTGTATCTCTTTTCTTCCTATCTTCAAATTCTACAGGACTATGTTGATAGTTCTTATTTCTCTCATTCCATCTGCTCCTTTGTCTGTCCCTGAATAGAAAAAAACATAAAGAGGTTTTGAAATGTATTTATATTATCATTATGTTAAAACAGTATCAAGGTGATATTAATCTCAATGCATTTAAAAAATTGTCAAGGTAGAATTAATTGAATGACATCAGTGTTTGGAAAAACACTTTTTTCAGAATTATCAAATATTTGTAAATAAATATATTCACAAAAATCACCTACACATCAAGCTAAACCCATAGGCATAACATAAATTTTCTGATT
This sequence comes from Choreutis nemorana, assembly GCA_949316135.1. Lineage (NCBI taxonomy): Eukaryota > Metazoa > Arthropoda > Insecta > Lepidoptera > Choreutidae > Choreutis > Choreutis nemorana. The sequence continues at coordinate 5,828,853 of OX438610.1, forward strand.
ATTTAATTTAGGTCAGTTCACTGGTGACTGTATATCATATAATAAACAAGTAGGGATATGAATGCTAAAAATCTTCAATTTTCATATGTCTGAGTAATACAACCTAACAAATATTATCTACACCAAGCACTCTTTTACGAGGATATTTGTGAATTGATTGTTCAGTTAAGCAGTCATTTGGATAATCTTTGTCATTTAAACTTTTGGTTAATTAACACTCAACTGTATATAAAATAAAAAGTCTTACCTAGAACCTCTATCAGATTTCCTTCTATCTTCACGATTATCCCTGCCATAGTCTTTATCATTTTCATTTCCTTTTATTTGATGTTCTGAAAATTCTTGTTCTGTATCTTCATTCTTTACTTCAGGTGCCTGTTGTTTCTCTTTTTCCTCTTTCTCTTTCTTTTGCTTTTCAAGTAACGCTTTGTATTGACTCATAAAACTACCATCATTGGAAAAGATATTGGATGACTTGTCATCGTTAGAGGTAGGGCTGTAAATAATTCGATCAAATTTAGCATCGTTAAATTTTTTACGTATTAAATACTAAATAAAATAGTGCAATGCGCACTGCTCATTTATTTATCTCTTAATTTTAATAAAGTAAATACCGCGAATCAGTTATCAGTTCAAGCTCTTTTAATTATGTTTTTTGAGAATATGCTTACTTCGTCAATTTCGCTTGAGCAGCAAGGGCAGCGGCCTGTTTCTGAGCTTCAAGCTTAGCTTGAATCTCCATTTTCTTCTTTTCGATTATTTGCTCTTGTTTCGACATCTGCGCCCATCTTGTACTAAGAGCCGATTTCGCTTTGTTATCTTTAAAATGTATTATTCCGGACATCGTGTAGCAAACACATGTACCATTCAGAGTTTGAAGAAGAAAACACTATTAAAATTCGAGTAACCACTTCAATTTCTACCGCTAGACAATTTAAAAATATGATTTTAACTTTGCACGCCACTGCAGTCAGTCGCCATGACACAAAAATTGTTTGACAGTGACAAATTGACAGACCTGACAGTTATGACGGACACTGACCAATCGACTGTTGATTTTTAATGAATTGACCTCAGGCAGGATCATCTTCACATTTCAAATAATATTTGAAACATAATGTTTCCAGAGACCTACGCTCCCTCGCAAAACCAATGTTAGACAAGTGGCACTTCCGGACGACTATGGGGGGCTTTGGGCCTCAAGCTCCCCTCACAACCATCTGAGGTCTTCAGACTTGTAGTTTTTACTTTGTTATGTTAGCTAGGACAAGTCCCCTCCCAAAAGAGTTTAAAAAAAAAATCATTTTGTAAGAGAGTAAACATTCCTGGTACCGCCACTGTTAGCCTGTGGTTTCTATAGTGTGTGGAAGTGCGAGGAAAAGAAATTCAATGATTTTACGTTATCTCCCAACTGTACATAACTCTTTACAGCCAGTAGCCGTCTACTTGTACATTAAGGCAGGTACAAATGTGTAAATTGGCGGCTAGTGATCATCTCATTTTATAATCTCATCTATCAGCAAAAAGTTAAAACTTTTCATAGTTACCATGAAAGAAAATCATCCTCCTGATTATCTAACTCACAAGCGCTGCCGTACACTTTCGTCATACCGAAACTTGCACATTTTATTTAATTGTCAAACGTGTTATTTTGTATGTGCGTGAAATTGACGTGTGAAAACTGAAACTTCAATTTTGCGACCGGTTGCGAGTCATATAACAAAGGGCTCGGAAAGTTTGATCGCAAATATCAATTTTGATTTTCTGCCATGAAAGCCATCGTGGTAACGCTTCAATCATAGATAAATGATTGGTCTCCGTTGCGCTGTAGGAGCATCGCTACTACCGATCATTTAACTATGTCTTCTTGATTGAAACTCCTGGTATTGATTAGAACATAATTCGCAGTACGGGCGTTAGGTGGAGGGCGTGTAGAGTCTTAAATATTCTAGCAGTAGAAAATAAAAATGAAAAAATATCATAATATAAATATAATATAATATAATATAATTGCTTAAACCAAATTACTAAACCACTTTTTGACAAACAGAAAAATAAAAAAATTACCTATTCAAATATCAACAGTTCGTTGCTTAGACACCTGTTAAATCTACAAGGAGTTTTAACTACAATAGGTTATTAAAACTTATTTTACAAATTAATACTACCGGTTTGAACTGGTATCTCGAAAGTCTTTTACCAATTTAGAAGTAAAAATATAGAAGTCGATTTTTTACCAGTTTTCGTTTTTTAATTTCAGGCCCCTTAGACAAACATAATAATTCAACAAGCCATAACGACAACAGAAATTAAAAATGTATGGAAATGACATAACTTGAGAGCGAGAAAAAGGCAGGTGTCTCATAACCAAAAAAAAAAAAACAATAAACTAAGAAAAAAATTAATTAAAAGTAAAAAATTGTCCAAAAAACTTAGATTGTTAGCACTTCTCAAATGTGTAGTAGCTTTTTTTCATATTCTCAAATATTCAACATACAATTTAAAAACATATAATATGTGCCTTATACTGGTTGTGTCTATCACGAAACATTCCAAAGTATAGAAAATAGCAGCGTTTCCACTATGCATTTTTGACAAACGATTCCAAAACTTTTCTAAAATGTTCATTTGGGTTGTTTAAATGAAGTGTCCTTGATCTATTAATGTCGCAAAAATTTCAGGTAGTTTGCATCATAAAACACAAAGCTAATCGACAAATCTATATGCAATTTACAAAAAAAATTTATCAAAGCAATTAGAGCTGCACAATTTTAGTAAATTTGGAAATGCTATGTTGTAATTAATTATTATAGACCACAAATGTCACGGCAATAAAGAAAGTTACATTTAGTTTTAAAGTTGTTTTATTAAATACAGTGTTAATTAAATTTAATGATACTGTAAAATTATAATAAGACTTCTGTGAAATCAAAATAATAACCGTATTTTAGTTTTTCTGAACTAATTTTTAAAAATTCCCAGGTCCTGGGAAATGCAAACAGGTCGGGAAAAGTGATATGTTTATAAAATTAATTTTATAAAGGGTAAATGAATTTAATTCAATCAAAAATAAAACCACATATTCATTGCATATTATTCTTTTTTATATTTTTTTCATCAGTTTAAATGGAAAATACAATTTTATTTATTTATAATGTTGTCATTTATTTATTGTAAACAAATATATTATAAAAGATTTACATATTACTATCAAAACAAAATATTCACAAAATGGCAGACTAACTAAACAATTATTTAGCTGTTCCTTGAAGCATGCTAACAATTGCATCATTTGAGCTAAACAAGGAGAAAGTTTGGCACTAATCCCACATATTCAAATTGAAAATGAAGATGGCATAAATGCACATTGCAGCAAAACTACTCTTACCGTAACGAGTTAGTCTGTTTTCCAGATTTTGAATAGGTACCTTTTACAACGATACTCACAACCTCTCTTCAGCTCATGTATTTCGTGTTGTAATACTGACTATCTACATTCCAGTCCGTTAGGCGACTAGCGCCTTTACAATCTCTTTTATACCGATAGTCTCTATGCGTTGGTGATGTAATCCATTTTGAAATGTCAACAACAAACATCAACGTTTCAAAATCAATCGATACACCAACATAGCTAACTGACTTCAGCCTATCCTTCAAACTAAAAGGCAACGCCAAAGAGAGCCTACCATCTGACTATTGTTTCTGTGGTAACTTGACAGTAAGTATAATAAACTAATCTGCTGCCTCATTAATTCAAATTGACTTAATTAAAAAGAAAAAACAACAAACTCGGGCTTCTCTCATAACAATACAAAATTCCATTGTATGGATAAAACTAACTCAATTTAACATTCAAACAATTCATCAATCAAATTAAAAAGTACCTCTTCACATTTCTGCATTACCCTGCCATAACAAAATCATTTATACACTTACAGTTGATAAAACAAAAATAAAGCAATGGAAGAGGACATGAGCAAAAAATAATCGCAAAATATATATAAAATATTTCGACACTGCAAGGTGGCATTAATAATGCGTGGCATGAGTGTGGATGACCACAGCTCATACAACTAGCAACAGCTATAGCTCCTTCCACTTTTACATGAAATGCCGAAAATAAAAGTATAATTCATAAATTGTACCTATACTTTGTTTTATACACTAATTTTTTTTTACATTTTAATAATTTAAAAACAACCAAAGTACTTGGTCGAAAAATTTATATCCATTTTTTTTTGTGTATTTTATATTTTGATGAAATATTTAAAAGCTAATTAACGTGAGCCGATGTCAGGATTCATAGCTATTCGTCGTTCGCTCGAATCGGCTGGCAAGTCTCGGTCTCGTGCGCCTGACTCGAGCTTGTAACATCTCTATACACAATAACACTACCGCATCGTTTATACATCTTGACTCATATAATGCACTGATATTTCGAGGGGCACAAGGAATATCGCAGCATTGTTACGTCCCGCCCGCCGGCGCTAACGTCTCCCCCTGCACCGATACATTTAACTTTAGTATCCAGTCATATACATTTGTAGCAATAATAAAAATACAACACTACGAATACATCTCTTAATGTGTCTAAACGTCTAATTCGTACTATTTACATAATATTCAAATTGTTCGGTGCAGCGATAGTCTTGCGAGATCGATTGGGGGCACAGGCGCATCGCGCCGGCAGACGCACTTTACTGTACAGCAAATTTACAATAACATTTGATCAGAATACGCAAACTCAAAGATCTATATCTAATCATTATATTAAGGGATGATCATGTATTCGCCCGCCTTAGCTGCTATAATATCAGCTATGTTAACTTTACAATAACACGATTAGTTTGCACATGACAAATATGCCACATCGCGAGATAATAATTAAAATAAATAGGCCAGATTCATTGTAATGTTAAAAAAATGGAGTCAACACAACCAGATACAAATTTAACTCTAATTTTAGGTGACAAACATTGGTGATAGAGATTGGTGGCGCGTTTGTCATGACAACACTTGTTCGAGAATTATATTTCTAGTTAATTACTAACTCAGATTTTATTAAGAAAGATGACGTCCCTATTCTCTATATATCGCCTACTCTGTACAATGGACTATGATATTTCATTGAGATATTTATTTATCTTTGTATAAACATGACAAAATACAATATATTCTTGTCCGACTTCCTAATAACTTATTCGGTAACAGTCGAGCAACATACCCACAGACCATTCCTTACATTAGTTAGGTAGCTGATCTGCGTTGTTACTCCTTTTGTGACGGTACACTTAGATTACAAACTTTGAGTCTATTTTATTAGGAAGGGATATCTTAGTTCAATATTATATAGCTCTTAATACAATGTGGTCTGGAAATTGTAAAAACCGTTCCGTTTTTCTTTCAACTGATCCCAATAACTACATCTTTATTTATTGGAATCAGATTTCAACAACCCTAATATTTTGGACCAATTTTTTCCCTAAACAAGAACAAGTCCGTAAAAATATAAATGTACTTTGTTATTTTACACTATTCACAATAATAAGTGCATCGTTGAACAGTGCATATATCAACGTTCTGAAATGGAATGCATCTTCAACTTTTTATAAACAACCTTCTAGAAAATAACATAAGAAAGTAAGTGTCTCCTCTTGAAAAAACAAATATTTATAATAGGATAAAACAATTTGATAGTGCTAAAACTAGTGGTAACAATAACATTTTAAATGATTTTTCTATTAAAACGGATTACCTATACATATATATTGGTCAAACTTTATATATATAACAAAGATAACCGTATTTTAAGACACATAGGATGTAAAGGATAAATGTGTGTTTACAAGAATATAGAACGATAAGATTTGAGTACTCATATACAGTGAAAAAGAAAATTCAAAGCTGATTGTATTCATATAATCAAAGAGCATAAGTATTAAACAAAAGGCTCACGTGTTCTGTGTGAATTGTCATCAAAACACGCTTGCAATGTAACTGTTAGAGATAGGCATTTGTAGCCCAACCTTAAACCGATTTTTTATAATATCATGACAATAACATATTGAGCATTATAATGAGTAAAAAGATTTAAAATAGTACAAATATTTTCTTGCAACTTAAAGGACACTTATTTCTGAAATTGACAACAAATTCGCCGTTTTATGGGGTATTCTAGTAATTTCTGTGTATATAAAACAATTGACAATTTTACAGGCTTAATCAGTTACATGCTGTGCCTTTACTACATTTTACGATATTTCTACCGACTTGGAAGTAAATGCAGTTGTAAACATGCGTAGTACTGACATAAACCTTAGTTTTTAATTTTTTAAAAAGCGACGTCAATTTGACACAATAATTGACAGAAACAAACGTAAACAAAGTATAACAAGGTTTCCTAAACCTGATTATTAAATTTTATCGAATTATATTTGAAAATTCAAAAACCGACATTTGTGTCAAGTGAGAGGACATGTAAGCGTCTTTACATAAAATAATATATCCATAAATTTTTAAAATATTGGACTTGTACGACTCTTTTTTGTCATTATAAGTTATTACATATTTTTTTGAAATATGGACGTTAATTCGAGGACAAAACATACGAGACGGTTTTTTTAAGGCCGGTGGCTTAATTCAAACACCGACTGGCCGTAATACAGACTTAATAGTATTAGTTTTTATTGTGTCTTGGAGGGTAATTACCAATGAGGACCAGAATAATATCTTAACTCTAATGGATGTCCAACACTGGCAGGTTGTTGCTAATATTCAGGACACGCAAGAATTTAACATCGGCAATTAGAAATAAATATAATTGTTTTCCATAAATTTGGCAATTTCTATGACCACTTTTTAAATAAAATAAATATTCCAGCTAAGATGGTTCTTGGTTGATTTTATTTTCTTATACTACATCTTTATCCGTTAATGTCGGGTAAGTTTCATTTGTGACCACGATCAGTTATTAAAGCATTTTTTTCAAGATATTTACAAATCTTTTACTCACCGAAAACCGAACTAAGCTGGAATAAGAAATAAATAATATTAATAATGTAAAAATCTGTATATTACGTTGAGAAAAATAAGAAATATTACACTACCCATCACAAAATGTAACAAGAACGAGATAAAATTCCTTTAATTAGATACTACCTATTTACAACATGCAAGCTGGGCAAGACGAGTTTAAACGAAAACTAATGTCCAACATTGTTTGGATGGATTATAATCGAAAGGGACGATTCAAAGCTAAAACATTTTACATAGATAATAATTAGTGCACTTTATAATTGTATCAAAAGGCCAAAACAACCTAAATTGACTCTATGAATTGATGTTACGAATTGATTGTTACATTATATCGCGTCGATTGATTGACCTCGTGGAAGCAAGGAATAGTTAAAAACAAAAAGTTATAGCAAATTTCATTTGGACAACAGTAACAATTAGACGGCAATATATTACGAATGGAATTAAATGTGGACGAAAAAATATCTTATTGGACTATTTATAAAATATATATCATTTTTACATAATTAATTATGATGTATTGAAACAGTCCGTTTCGAAATAGTCGTGGATTAAGAGGGGCCAAAACAAGTGGATTTTATTATCGATTAATCTGTCAGAGTTTGAAAATTAACACTTCATATGACAAGTACATATCTTTGTGAAAAACAACAGAAAACATCCTCGTACGAAGATTGACGGGAACCATATTTTTAACCGCGGCATAATTCTTATTTTAAGTGAAGTGTTAAAATTTATTCAAACTAGATCAGAGCAATTACGAAATAAAATAAATTTTGTTTTAATGTAATTGACCTTGCTCGTTTCTTGGCAACAACAATGTTCTTAATTTCATATGCATCATAATTGCTTTTGAAAACCCAGTTTCATAGTTTACGTTTAATCTAAAACAATAATTTTATTAAACCCGCCTGTAAATTCAAATTTGACTAATGAGCAATAAACAAACCATGTTTTAATACTTAATATGGAAGAACAATTTTAATAATTAATTAAGAATCAATTTCATTTCTTTTTAAGGTCGGTTTGGGTTAAAAGTGTATCTTAATATCTTTGAAATTAAAAAAATATGTAACTTTTTGCCTAACTAATTCCGCTAAGAAATGTCAAACAGGGGCAATAGACAAACCATGACAAATATCAGTTTGACAGCCGTCAATTAAGTACCTATTCCAATTTTCAATGTAACTGCGTAAACTGCGATGTGAAGTCAATATGGTTTGAACATATATAAATTTGTTTAAATATGTATTTACACACATATACACATATTTAATCTTTTATGGTTTATTTATGATATAAATTATATAACTGAAGAAAATTGCTAAGATTTTTTAGACTTATGTATACAATTTGTTGCCAATAGGCATAGTGACGTTCTTAAAGGTTGTTTAACCTTTACCATAGGTACCATAAATTTAGAGTTTGTCTAGACACCGCTAAAGCCGACTAAACGATCCAACCAAATGGACACAGTCACAAGTGTATTGCTTTATCAAGCAATGTCATATAAAAATAGTTTCTTATTGTAAAAAAACGTACCCGATTACCAAAACATCTATGCCAGTCTAGAATGAGTATGTCAGCTCAATCTCAATAAGACGGGGAGACACCAAATTCGACATCGAGACATTAGAAATATTGACAAACGGGACACGAGTACTCTAGCTAGACTGATGTCGAAATAATTGGAACGTTAGCACTTGATTTTAGATATGTCGTAGAACATTCCTAACACGTTAAGAAATTTTGACGCAGATAAACATAAACATTCCGGGATATATGACACAAAAATCTAGCAAATACGACAAAAGTAGTCTTAGTTGTTAGAATTTAATATCAATCTTTCGCCAGTTCAAATACCCGGATATTAAAAGTCGCCTCAAAACTCCCTTGTCATGTGTCAAGTTTGATGCAGAAGGTTCGACCGTTGTGTGCCGTGGAGTGGGCTGTAGGCGTGTTGTGTTCGTTAGAGGCAGCGGGCGGGCGGAGTGTGGGGCGACTGTCAGTACGCCTGCGTCGTGCTGGCCGCAGAAACGCGCTCGGGCTTCAAGTTGCGCTGCAAATACAGAAAATGATCTTGTTACAAATTTACTAAAGTAATATTGATTTACAATTACACTGTCAATTTAATTTTCATTCCTATCCTATTTCATCCAAATAATGTATAATGTATAAATTTTATACAACAATTACAATTACAAGTACAATTTGATAAACAAACAATAAGAGGAATTTTGAAAATATTTCCAATATTTAAGAACATAACAGAGCATCCATTAAAACATAGATACTATGAAATATGTAACCTCCTTTTCTCAAGTCGGTTAAAAAGGATGTATTTATTTCCATTGACCTTAATAACAATAACATAATTTTTACGATTAATTTATAAAATACTTACGGGAAGATCACTGTAGCCTTTTAAATGTGTTACAGACTTGAAAGTATAAAAATGTCATTTAAAAATACTATACAACCCTCATTTAAACAATTATAAAAATTACAACTCTCATTCAATTCGCACCAAAAATATAATATGACAAATAGCCCTTGTCTAAGCCATCCCATTGATTTCGTTTGTTTTATCATTCAATTAGATATAAATTGATTTTATATCCAGACAAATAACTTTAATATTAATATCTTACCATCTGATCATATTGGTGTACGCATCGTTTGATGTGATTGAGTTTCCGGTGCAGGTAGTTGACTCGGCGACGTGCGTGTTGGTACGAAGCGTCGTTCTGGACACGCTTATACTCGTCATGTATGCGTTGTTCTATACTCTGTTATGAACAAATATTAACCAAAATATAGAAAACTGCTTCTCTTCTGAAATAGAAAGGTTGGTTGTACCAACCCAGGCGAGCTCACGCGGAGATCAATCACCTGTCTATTGTCAGACAAACCGGGAATCAGACTACTGGGCCCTAACCGGATTTCGTGTCCCACGGCCATCACGAGGTTTATTGCGCGTTACTCTGTTTAAAACGCTCGTCACTCAGTGTTGCTAGCGGTTGACTTACGGCGCGCTCATTAGATCCAAACATATTGAATGCAGTGCGTACCTGGTGGTGCGGCGAGTGCGGCGGCGCGCGCTTCAGCTGCTGCTCGAGCTCCGTGAACAGCCGCGCCACCCGCGCCACGCGCCCGTACATGGCGCGGTACTCCGTGTACAGCGACGCGAACTCCTCCTTGTACGCCCGCCGCTTGCTCGAACTCGATATGGGAGGGTATTGCCTGCAACAATAAAAAATGCCTTATTATGTCGCATCACAAAATGAAAATTCAGCTTTTTAACTTTAGCTTGAATTAAAATTGTACAAATGTTGAACTCACAAAATATAAAACTGCAGGAAAAACAAGAAAACATTCTCCTGTTTTAAAAATTTGATAACCATTTGCTCCTATGAAACATATTACATATTTTCTTTAGATAAAGGTAGTCATAGTAGCTTTAAATTGTATGAAATAGTTAGAAAACTTAAATGTTCCAAAATGTAATGAAAAGCTATTATAAATTTTTGAAAAAAGCAACTACGGAGGTTTATTGCGGGCTTTTTCCCCGTAGATAATTCAGCATTCAGAACCGGCGGCAGACAAAACATGACGATTTGAAAGCACTTATTTTAAATATATTTAAATAAAACACATTTTGAATTTGAAGAGAGTTCTGCAGGACTAGTCCCAATCTTCTCAGAAATCGGAATCGAAAACTTCGCAGAGGGAACGCTATTCACATTCACTGTTCGGATAAATTTAACATGTGTTTTCGTAAATGTGACATTTCCCATCGGAAACTTTATGAGAGCTTGCGAGATCTTGAAAAGTGATAATTATAAGAGATAAATTAGCTTTTAAGATATAACATAGGTAACACAAGTAATCGTAATTGTTTTTTGGACTCATTTTTATCGAAAAAGCTCAATTTTTTTATATTTGTAAGAAGGGTACGTTTTACTTAGTTACCATTTTAAAAGCTGATAAAACTTATTGAAAAAGATTACAATACTTGAAACTAGACTTTTTCGTATAGAAAAATCTATCCCATGAAGAGCGATCCATTTGATAAAATCTAATAATATTAAATATTTTAAGGAATGCATAAATTCAGATATGGCAAAACTTTTTTTTAAAACGAGAGAACTTAAATGAGATCTTTGACATGATTGGAATGTATATTTCTTAACTGTGAATATTCAACCGGTATATTACTACGTACAAACATAATTAAAACGACCATAACAGGTTTCATTAAATAATTAATAGGTTTTAAATGTATATCTTTGACAAATATATAATAGTTCAATTCATTATAATTGTAATATTATGTAGGTGACAAAGTGACGTGATTTATAAAAACTCTGATTTAAGGCAATAACAAAATATTAATAACTTGACTTGAGGAATTTTTCACGAAACAGCAAATATGATAAAAAACAATGAAGGTATAACCAAAACAGCGATGAATTTTATCTACCGGCACATGAAGATGACATTGATCTATTTATAAAACTCACCTTTCGATATCATCCAGATCAGTCATGTTTTCGTCACCTACCGACGCTAATTCTGTATTTTCTAATGTTTCTTCAGTTTTTGTGATGTCTGTTTCTGTAATTGTATTATCAATTTTAGTTGTTATTCAAATACATTTTAATAGGTTCAATATAAGTTATTAGAAACTGTATTTGTGTTAGATATAACCAAATTTAATCATATTTAAAAGTTCATGATATTTCTGTCTAAATAATTATAAATTAGTCACCTGTGATACTACTTTGTTCTACTGGGGGACTATTTCTAAAGCCGTTCGCTTTCACAGGACTTGGACAGAGCTCCTTGACAGTGTTGAAACTGAGCGTGTAGCCGTTGTCCTTTTTAACTGTGAATCAAATACAAAAACAAAATCATTATATAATATAAATAGTGAATTCATATGTAAACATTATTTCCATAAAGCATTTTACATTTCATAAGGATTCATGTCAGATGGGAAATTATTATAGTGTTTAATGCAAATGTTAAATGTTTTCAATAGTAATTCGATTTGTTAACTAATGTAGTACGTCCATATCATATTGCTGTTACTATGTGTACGTTAAATATTTTTAGTTTATCTTTCTGTCATCAGGATACCAAAACGAAATGTAACAGCTGTTAAATATTTCGAATGTCATTGAAACTAGTAAGATGTACAAATTTATTTATAAATCATACATTCTAGTACAAACGCGTGTGGCCTATTATAAGTAGTTAACCGGGTCACACAAACATTTAGGGCGAGCCTTTGACAAATTTCCGCAAATAAGAACTAATGAATCATTTGCCATTAATCGGTATTTAATAACGTTCTTAATTACGATGGTATGGATGTGAGTTTAAATTAAAGCTTTATGTTTTCATTTAAGCTATTAGCAGAGTAAAATTTTGATGTGAATTTATGTATTTTACACTTAAGTTACTAAAATAAATTATTTTGTCTTTCAAGATTTTGATACTGACTGTTGGTCCGTTCGTCTTCATTATCCGATGCATGCCTCTCTCCAGACGAAGCACCGGAGCTGCCAGTAGCGTAGCCAGAAGACGGCGGTGAAGGGCGCCTGTAATGCGAGATGCGCTGCTTCTTGGCCGTAGGAGCCGGCTCCTCCGCACCGCCGGCCCCTGCGACGTCTCCGGCCAGCCCCCGCTTGTTGTGGTGGCCCGGAGACGCTCGCGGTGATAATGAATTTGCTGAATCGCTGCTTAGTGGCGGTGTTAGGTTTTGAGGTTTCCGTCTGGGGAATAAATTTAATAAATAAAACTAGTATTTACAACTAACGCTGTCCATGGAAAAGAGATTTATTACGAGTTTTTAGAGAAAACGGCTAAACTTGTTAAGACTATCGCCAATAGCTGTTTAGACACTGGTACCATTTTTTTATAAAATTTTATCTATCTTGAGTTTTCGTATAAAAATCTTTGTTGATGTTCTACATGAATAATAAATGTCGCAAATTATATTATTGCAACATTTCTGACGTAACTCACAGAATTTTATATGCTATAGGTATAACTGATAACGATATTGTCATAACAATTAAACTAATATATTCACAACATCAAAGACGCGAATACTTGACAAATGTATCAATCTTTTATTAACTGGTATGAAGGTTATATAACTACATTAAAACAAATCACTACTGACTTAAGTTTTAACAACATTTTACATTCTTTATATACATAAGTGGGCTTAATTGTACTTGTTATTGGAAACCTCATGTTGATATTTACAAGACTTGCGGTTAATTACTATAACTTTTCCTTGTACTAAAAGGCTCATTTTTAACAAAGCTTAATCGAAAAATTACCTCTTGAGCATACGCTTTTCTTCTTCTGTGTAGAATGGCCATTCTTCGATAACGTCATTCCATATATGCCTACGTAAGTGGTAACAGTTGTCCTTTAACGTGCCGATCTGGGGCAGAATCTTGTTCACCACACTTCTTTCCTTTTCTTTAATACCCTCTGGAATTTTTTACAATAGAGAATAACCTTAAAATTTTATTCAAATTGTTGAAAATAATTCTCGATTGACTTTGAACTTACCGCAACTAAGCCTCGTATACAATTCGGGCTTTTTGAAGGGCTTCAATGCTAATAGTTGTATAAGTCTTTCTCTGAAAATGAAAATAAAGATTTATTCATATATTTTACATATAAATTTTAACGCTGACCTTTACGCGACAAGTTTCTTGGAATCGAGAAGTTGTTTTGAAAGTTTCAATGACACCTATTTTATTTACTAACATACATGAAATATTTAAACTTACAGATTAATGGAGAAGTTTAGTGATGTTGAAAATACTACATTAAACGTAATTACATTAAAATATAGATCAACAATAATAAACCATTAAGAGAATTATTGAAATTCATCAATAAATGACTGAGTAATAGGTTGAAGTTTATTTAAAAATCGTGTATTGAACCTATTCTTGGAAGCTCAACTATGATTCGCTTTAATTAAAAAATATTTAGCTTAGTTTAAGTTCTGGCCTATTTTTTCCTACACTGTTCTAAAATTTCAAAAATGTGAAGAAAAAACTCTTATCTTTAGATAAATAATCGCAATTCACCGAAAACTTTAATATTGTAAATCACCCATTTTCAAGCAATTATAGCAAATTAACTTCTTGACAGAGTTACCTTGAATATTCTTTTCAATATTAACAATAATTTCTGCGGAGCCTTGGTACTGACTCACGGTTTTACATTTACAATTGTTACGCGAAATTGACCTTTAATTGTACATACAACTTAAAATACGTATGTATCAATAAATTTAATGATAATTAAAAGCAATACTGCTATATTTTATGAAAATTAAAACCGCACTTCCTGTATGTTTTATTGGTAAACAAATATATGCGTATATTTTTTATCTTGGACGTCCATAAAGCGATAAGTTTACCACGAACGTAGCCACAATATACTCCAAATAAAAAAACAGCTGTTGAGTGTTTTAGTTTGACGATATACTAGTAAGATATTTGTAATATTATTTGTTTAAAAACCAAGGCCATCCTCACTTTATGTTATTTATTTTTTGTTAGAATTCAACAACCTATATTCAATGTTAAGGTTAAAACAGTTTTTATAATAAAAAAGGGGTAATTCATGCTTTATCAACAACAATGTCGGGAGAAAGGAGTAAGTAAGGTTACATTTAAACCACAAATGTTAAAAATGTTCCCAATCTCCTAATAAATAATTTCATTAATTAAAATACTTTGAACAAATTTATGTAGTTTCATGTTATAAAGTACGTATTTATTTGTTTAATTATAGTCGCGAGAACACCAATTACAGTTATTAAAATTCATTGAAGAAATGAATAATATATTATAAACAGACATATTTCACGTTTGAAACTTCGGAGATTATGACTTTTTCTTTTACGCAATTTCTTTTGAATGTATCGCTCATCATTTCATGATTTTATTTTTTATAGACTCAAAGCGAGAGTTTAAAAAGTATTAAAAGTCACATAGGGATACAGTAATGTGAGATTGTTGTGTGAATGTCTCCGCGCAAGGTGGAAGCTGCTGTTTGCAAGTAGTTCAAGATCGATGGAAACTATTTGGACGAGGCCAATTGTAACGTAGACTACACGCCAAGTGGGGCTCTGGACACTGGCGCTAGTACTATTTGATATTCTGAAGTCTTAGTAAGGAGCGATGTCGATGTCCCTTACTAAGGGTCCTACCTCCCTTACTTTGAATATACTAGCAGTTACTAACTACTTCGGGCAGCGCCTTGTTTAATGTGTATTGGTGGTAATGTGTGATTATTGGGTTTTTGCTTACTTAATAGAGCGCCTGGTGAGGTCGGGGTTGGTAGGCGGGCGCTGCGCGGGGTGCTGCACGGGCGGCGCGGGGGCAGGCGGCGCGGGCGCGGGGGGCGGCGCCGCCCGGCTCGCCCGCTCCGTCCGCTCGCCGGCACCCGTGCCCGACGCAGGCTGCAACGCACAATAAAAGGCTTAACCACTGTCCCAAAGGTTTTATTACATATGAAAGAAGAGCGATGAAAGATGATGATTAAAGATTAATGAAGGTGAAGGTGACTGTTTCTGGTTCTTATAGGTGGACAGACAGTCCGCTTAAGTTATTTCGATTTTATTCAATCTAAAAAAAGCAATAAACTGATTTTTATCTTAATGATAAAGCGATTTGTTAGATATAAAAGTACAGTTTGTTGAAGAACTACAGACAATTGTTATTTAGTATATAGAACCAAGTTCTAAGCTAAAGATGTAGTAGAAAGAAAACTTCAACGCATAGAATCGATTACAAAATAAACACATAGTCACATCGATGCTTGATAAATTTCCTTTGTGAAACTTTCTCTTTTAAATACTTATTCTCACGATTTTTTTCCAAAGATTCTTTGGACGTAAATAATGAATGTAATAGAAGGTATTACCATGTCTAAAGTTCTCGGTAGGCCAGCGGGTCGGTCTGGCCTTTCGGATCTCTCGGGCCTCTCAGGTCGCTCAGGCCTTTCCGGTCTTTCGGATCTCTCGGGCCTTTCTGGTCGGTCCAATCTCTCGGGGCGTTCAGCCCGTTCGATCCGCTCGGGCCGCTCTACGCGTTCGATCCGGTCAGGCCTCTCGGCTAACTGGTTCGGTCCGGATGAGTATAAGGGGTGTGACGAGCGGACTTTGACGCGACGCCCGATGTCCGTTTGATTAGGCTTTATCACGCGGGTGCTAAAACATAATAGATCATGACATGTAACATAATTCAGATTAATAGTAACTCTTTCATTTTGGAGAGACTTCTGCTCAGATTTACTACAAGTCGTCAGTTCAGCCAACAAATGTGGGGATAGCAAATCAGCCTAGATTTGCTTAGCTTTTGAAGACCTACATGTCCAGTTTTAAGCTAGTTTTCTCAGTAGATCACAGCTGTAGCTTGCTACATATGCGTTTGCTTACCATTTACTCTGCTCCGCAGCGACAGTCCTTGCCATCCGGTCCTTTGTGGCTTCGTATGAGTCGTCGTTGGCCTGCACTCGCATCCTCCGAGGTAAAGGCCCACAAGACTCCAGCCTCCTCGGCCCACCACCCCGGACGCACTCGAACGAACCCTGGAATATAAGTTTTCATTCATTCAATATAATTTTATGAAGAAAATGGTGAGTAGTATGGGGCTGGTAATGTTAAAATTATAACAATAAATTACTGAATTTGCAACAAACTTGACCAATATTGTACAAGTTAAATGTAAATTGTAGCCCTAATGATTTTAAATGCACGTACATTCCTTGACTGAAACCGAACTTTCTAACGGCTATTGAGTAACATTCTTACTACGCACGCCGCCGCATTCCGAATAAACAGTAATTATATCCATTTTTTTGCCACACACAATAGATTAACACGACAATGTTCATTGAACAAGTTTCCCTAAAAGGTGATTCAGATTCATAGTACAGTCATTCTCGCAGGAATGCATGGGAAAAATAACAACAGAATAAGGTAACATTAAGGTCTAACACTAAGGACTTACATGTATGTATACGGACATTAATCGTAAAAATAATATCAAAAAATTAAACGTAAATATGAGAAATATTTTGCTAAACATGCAATGAAACCATAGTGAATAAAATAAATTGAGGAAGCTCCCTTTAGACCAATAGTCAACCTTAATGACCTCATTAAAGCAAATACCACTAAGTTGAAAAAAAAACGTTACAATATACCGTAACAGATTAAAAATTGGTCAAGCGAATTGATTAAAAGTAGAATACATAATAAACTAGCACGTACGAGAAATACTGTTAAAGATAACATGACTACATTAAAAGTTTTTCATATCACAACTTGTTAATTAAAAGTACAGAATTCATACATAAACCATATAATGCTTTCGATGTTTTGACGTCTATATAAAGTATTTTACACTTGATCAAACCAAACATACTTTTCCCCTTCAAAGAAATTAATTATGCAGTTGAGTGACTATTAAATACCTTTTCTTTCATTGGATATTCTATAGAAATCAACTTCAACAACAAATGAAAATCAATATTAAAAGGGTCACCTGACTCAGCCACAACGTTTCTTTGTGCGCTTTCTTTTTAATTAAACATGTTTACCTTCGTTGACTGTCGCCATCTTTAGTATGTAGCATGCAATTAAATTTCGCTACAAACATCTAATAATAATAAAAGATAACGTTAATCGATACGAGACTTTTAAAATGATGTGTTTCATCCATAGAAGATTTGAGAAAATCTAAATTCAGCAATACCTAGTAGTAGAGTTTGTATCTTTTATATTAAGTGCGAAGATGTTTCTGATTGAACAATTTCTCAAGTTCCAACGCAGTCCAATATATTTTCTTAAGCTAAAACTACTACTGACCCGCAATAATGCTGAAACCGTGTATTACGACCGAGCGAATCCGTGGCATGTAAACTTGTATAGCAACAAAACATTAATGTGATAAAGTATTTGTTTGAAAATTTTCAAAACACCTGTAATCTCATAGTTGTTGGGTGATAATGCCCGCATGACGCAAAGCAGTAAGCATCGGTGTCGATAACTTAGAATGTCACATTAAATGCAAGGTGACTGGAACGTCTGTATTAATATCACTGTTATTGAAATGTTAATAAGTTATTGATTAGCTTTAAAATAAATTTATAATTTCTTAATAATCACGAATTCAAATGAAAGTTAGCAACTCTGTTAACGTTTACGATGTTAATAAAGTAACACTAAAACACTAAAGCCTCGGACTGTCAGAAGTATTATATTATATATCAGAAAAACTCGACGAGTATCAATATAATATCTAACATGGTCAATCAGATATGAATGCAATGAACAATATATATTAAGTATATTTGGACGACACTATCATAGGTCAACGGTGCTGGGGTTTGCCAACCAAATATCATACTTCGTTGTTCTTTGAATCTACTATTTGAAGTGTCTGATGTATTTAGTAGATGTACGGTTTTCTAAATTATTTTCAACATCATACTGACTTAGAAACTTAACAAAAAATCTCAAGGCATTTCGTTCAAATAAATGGTTCAATGACTAAGGACATTTAAATTTTGACATACAAGCTATTTCATTGGCGTACGTAGGAATATTATATTCTACAGACAAAAATGAGTAGTCTTTTTAAAAACCCTGTCGGTTATGCGCATGCATTGTTAACACTCGATTAAATTAAACATGGAAAGCAGGAACAGGATAAAAATAAAGATTTTTTATGTATGTTATTTGGTACCTTGGTACATAATTTGGCCCAAAACAAAACATGTCTTATGGAACTGACCTGTGGACCCTCCATTTCGACATTGCTATTGATGCTGAAGTGGAACGTAGCCTCCCCCGCCGGTCCATTGCTTGTAGCTGGAGCCGGAATCGAGATTTTCTGAAATTAACAAATAAATATTTCGTTAGAACGATCTAGAATTATTGCAATATATTTACCTTATACATTGTTGTTACAATGGTAACGAAGTATAAATATATGTATATAGTGAAGTGTTGTAGTAGTAGTAGTACTTAGTAGTGATCATAAAAGATTTGACGATAAAAACATGTTGTTAGATGATGATAATTTAAGTTAAAAAGAAATATCTTTTGTCATAAATTTTCGAAAAGTAGTTAGTGAGTAAATTTTGATTATGGCTGATATTGTCTAATAACTACAAGACGTTTTCGAGGAAAAGAGGAAATCGTTAGATAAGACAACTACTTCAGGCGAAATATAAGAATTATTTTTACGAAAGTTTTTATTGTATCAAGAAATAAATAAGAATGTGAAAAACACGTGCAAACATTTTTAAGTGTTAGTTTAGCTTTATGACAGTGTAGGCATTCACGTGGGTAATCTGGCAGTTTATCAAGAGAGAAACGAATGAATCACTCGTATTAGCAATTTGGGAATAATCAGACCCTGATACAGTTTCTGGTGAGTACCAATGTAATAGATATTGCAGTGTTGATGCACACGCATTAAAAGTAAGGATGACACCTCACAAGAAGCCTGCAACAGGTATATGAAAGACCAAATAAAGATATCTTGAACATAATATATGTTAGGTACCAGTCAGTAGTCAGTGAAGACTTTCTTTGCCAGAAATGGAAGCCTAGTTCATATACTTACCGATTAGATTCAAATGTCTGATTTTTTTAATGAGGAGCATAAAATGAAATCGTGATTAATGAAGTTTTTGAGTCAATTATCTTTCTTTGTTTTATAATTGGGACATGAAAATATGATACTTATTTAAAATTCTGTTTGGTGTAGGAGGTTGGTAGTTTTCATGGTCTGTTGGGTCTTAATAAAGAATTTAAAAATAAAACTGTCTATCTCAGAATATAAGAATCCATTGTGCAACTTGGTTTAAATCAACTTGCAACGTGAAGCAACGTAGAAAATAGAAGTCCCTGTGTCACATACATGAACACGTAAAGATTGCCCTGTCAAATTCTTCATACGAGTTTAAACAATAGCCATTTCTAATGACCAAATTAGTGAATCCAGGCGCACATATTGTGGCGTCTGATGACGTGAAAACACCTACATGCGTGGCCGCTAGTCGTTTTAAGGTCGCGGCTGACAATGTGTGCCAGCACCACAATGCCAGGCAATTAACCTATTAAAAAGTGCTATACGAAGCGAACACCAATAGAGCAATAACCCGTCTTGTCCCGAAACGCATACCTTAATGATAAATCAAATTTTTCCAAATTAATTTCATCAGTAGTCTAAGAATCATATAAAAATTGATTTCTAAAATATTACTTCAAGATCAAAAAACATAAGGGAATAATCATACAAACCAAACATATTAGTATCTACTTGTTATAATATGCAGACAAATATTTAGTGACTTATCAAACGCGCCTCGCCTGATAAATACAAGGTATAGATATATGGAGCTAATGAGGAAAAAACCCGCTACCAACGGATGGCGAGGGCATCGCGGGGAGGCGGGCGGCGCGGCTTTCTCTGTGGTACCAACAGGCACTATAAAGAGCGCGTAGCGTTGGAATACTTCGGCATTCGGCATACAGCCGTTTCGCCCGCATCATCTGTGTATTCTCATAGCTTTTCCCATTGTTTTGTTACTTTATTTTCATTGTAATTGTCACTAATACAATCATATCCATGATTTGTTCTTTATTTATAGGCAGTAAGTGCAATGCATTTGCAATTATATCATGTCAAGGTCGTTAGTTTAATTTTATCGTCTGTTGTCTAGAGAAGGTCGTTTTGGATGTGCGATTCGGCCGGAAAATACGAGGAAATCCATCATCCGTTTTTTCAAGGCTTCAATACCCCAACCAACTAATAGAACACAATATCTAGTCATAGATGCTACGTCAACGACTTGTTGCCATTACGTCATTCTGTGTGTAAACACTTTTCAGTAGACCAAGTTTCATTTTTGTTGCAAGGATTTCTTTTATTATTCGGTTTGTTTTGTACACGGCGATTGTGCTTTTTGTCGGTTACCTAATTTCTCAGCAAGCGGCGAGCGGTACGCGGAGTTGCGAAGTGAGAGGCCGTCACAACCGGTTCGTTTGGCTTACTCGATCAACAGATATAATAATAAGCAGAAAATAAAATAATTTGTTCAATATTTGCGTCGTTGAATTGTTTGTTGCGTGGTTTACAACACGCACGCATAGTGCTGTACGCAGTAACGAGTACAGCGTTTCGTTCAACTTTCGAGATGTTTTCGGGAAGCAAGGTGTTATTAACTTTGGATTTAACAGGACAAACCCGGACGCAAAATAGGCAATCGTGAGCCTCAGTTTCGAGATAACGTGTTGTATCTTATTGACGTAACGTCGTGGAGGTGGAACGGGTCGTACGATTTATTTTCAACTTTATTACTCTATGCTGTAGATGCATAATGTATTTTAAAGCATGTTAGTAGACGTCAGCAGTCCACGATAATAAATGGTTCATTTAAAACACGAATCGTAGCGGGAAATCCACGCGGCCAACTTGTGATCACAAACATGTTAATTGCTCCGAACTCGTTTCTTATGTTTATATGTACAAACATTTTATTGTTAAAATAATAATTGATTTGCTGCACGAACATCCTTTTAATTATTATAAAAATAACTTGATTGTTATCAACATTTCAGAAAAACAAGAAAACACCAGTCGTTTCGATTAGCATGATATGAAATATCGCGCCATGTATTTTGCAGATATGAGTAATTAATTGAGTGAGTTTTTTGAAACTACGTTGATGGCACTATTCAAATGAAAGTCTTTTGATCTGTACGAAATTTTAAGTCTGTTGAAAAGTATCAATCTAATGTACACAAGTAACATTAGTACTTAAACTACAGACCAATTAAGATCGTTGAATAAAAACCAAGAAATATTGAATCAACAGGAAAAAGTTAACGATCAACAACATTCTGAGACATGTGATATCAATTATCTGTTTATGGTTTTAAATGTTAATAATGGTATTTATTAGGAAAACGTTCGAGAATTTACGTTCTTTTGTTTGGAAGGTCAGGTCGTTGCTTTTTTGGCAATGTGTCCGCGGAAGAAATTATTCTAACACAATTTACTAACGGTAGAAGTCACTTTCATCGCAGACACATTGAATGTTGAAGTGAGTGGCCAGCTATTCGTGGGTTTCTACGATACTATTTGCATATTCGCTGACTTTCTAATGGACGATGCGGTCGTTCTTGTCGCAATAGCAACCGATGAGGTAACACCGATTTATTTAATTATATATGTGTGCTGATAAAAAAAGTATTCGCTTATAATTACCACCACCAAGCATTCGCGTGTAATGCCCGCCAAGCATGGATTTTTAAATACCTTGTCTCTCGTCTATTGGCCGCTGTTCAAACATGAATTTAAACATTTACAATTCGCAGTAACTAGTTACCTACTTTGGTTACGTGGGTTATAATAGCAATGTAATGACATACTATAGATAAATAGCATGAATGGTTCGGTAAAAAAAATCCCTCACTGTTTCTTACGGTGAATGAACTGTTCCAATACTAAATTATTCTACCCGTGGTAATAGGAATTGATTAGATTACACTTTGTTTAATTAACTGCGACTTCCTTTGATAAACGATGACATTACACACTAAACAAAAAGTATCTTTTGTTTATAAATTCTAGAAATAAAGTTTCTAATTCCAACATTTCCATTACCAATACGTAATAATGTAATGTAGGTATAAGAATCTGTTATTGGCATTAAAATTAGTTTTTGTTCAAAACTGAATCATGTGATAATAAACAAAACAATAAAAATTATAATTACAATCGACCACTCTGAACAATCCTTTTTTTTTGCTTAAAAGTTAATTTAAACATTGCTTTCGTTTTAAGAATTAAAAAAAATAAGTTTTTATATCTATTTTTTAAATTTTTAAGTGAAGTATGGGTTAATAGTAATAGCAAATTCAATTGTTTAATATCATTTCATTCATTCCAAAATATAAAGAAAATTGTAAATGGAAAAGATTGATTTATAATTCAAGTGATTGTCGGGCGGCGGTGCGCAAGGATCCATTCTTGGCCCAGCCGTTCTCCTTCGTTGCGACCTTCCGTCAAAGGAGGGGCGCCCTCTCACCAGCCGACCGACGACTACGTGACTGCAGGCAACCAGCAGCGGCCGACGGCCTTACGTCGCGAGGCTGTGTATCGAAACCTCTACGTAATGACGTTCTTTTCCACCACCCCGCGGTTACCCAACGCCCCGATAGAGTTCCGTCGATACACACATACGTACCTTTCTACCTAAGTATGCACATAGCTAGTTTATCCGACATAACCAACCACTGACAGACCACGTGAACTCATTGCGTAACTTATATTACCGGCACACCTTTTGATACAACACGAAATATATAGAAATCCTTCATTATTGAGACACATAATAATAAGAATGGTGAAACCATTAACGGTATTGCGAAAGCTTCTAGCAAAAGTCATCGCAATACAATAACATGATAAGGAAAAATTTGTCGAACTCTTGGGTCTAATTTATACAAAAATGTCTATCAGTAGTTATTTATGCAAAATGGATGTCAACTTATCACTTGGCATATGAAAATACATTTGCTTTATTATTTAAAATGAAAATCTTGTTTCATAAAGATTTGAAACAATAGTAAGTAAAAGGCGAATAGAATTCTCACTGTACCAGAGACCCTATTGTGCATTCACTCGTTCATACTTTTACTTACCGAGACCAACAAAATAAACCGATCTATTGTTACGCTTACTCAAATACATACACACACATGGTTACACACTCTCGATTGTTATTTATGGATTTTATTATTGTATGAGAAAAAATTCTTTTTTTGAACAATATTTATCTTTTTTTTTGGTACCTTTAAACCAAATTCAGATTTTGATTAATTTCATAATAGCAAGTACATATTAATTATCTGCCATGTAACTGTTCACTTAAACTATAAAACTCTTTTCCTGTGAAGAAAATGACTCAAAGACCAGAAAGACTTATTAACCCGGGGAATTAACTTGAAACAAAACATTGTTTGGTTCGGTATGTGGAAATACCCTGCCAATTTAATGACATATTAAATACATTGTCATAACTTTTCGCTTTTATTCTTAAAAACCGTAAAAGAAATAGATACCTAAAATTAAAACAAAAAAAAGGAACAATAGGAATAGCTGTTTAAATATATAAGAAGGTAGTGTTACAATGATGGTACAATACGTACAACATAGCGCGACTAGACAATGTCGCAGGAATTTAGATCAAGGTGCGAGTGCAAGATATGCGTTCGAGAATCGAGATTGGATCCGCGGAATTTTTGCTGAACATCACACTGCTTCAATGCGCAATGCTCATTATAAGTATAACGCCAAGGCATTTGCTTGATATAATTATTAAATTGATTAATACATAACGTTAGATATAAATATCTAAAGCCAATAATCTCGATAGCGGATGAACAGAGTGGATATAACTACAAAACAGTTACCGAACCGTTATCAATACAGTAGGATTCACAACCCGAGGAACTATCAACAAGTGGGAGGAAATAAAATTGGCAAGGAGCGTAATGTTTTCCTGGGGTAATAATATGGAGTTAATGAATGTGGAACATGAAGTTTGAGCCAGAACAATCGAGTGGAGACTAGACGCCGCGCCGACGCGACTACGACGTGACGCCGGCCACGCCCTCGTCTCGGGCTCGAATTACAACCAAATATCAAACCTAGAATCGTGCTAACTATGTCCTACGTGTGTACAAAGCATGCTTACTAAATATTAGAAACAACCCATAGTAACACATCGCTTGTGTACAAATAACTTGTAGTTCAACGTAGCTTCAGAAGTCAAAGATGGTTTGATTATGTGCATTAGAAAACTAGAGCACTTAGACTTTTACTTCAACAAATACAAGAAGTCAAAAATAAAAGAAGTGGAAAATGCAACTTTGCAGGTACTTTTGTCATAGAAAAAATTATTTAGACATAGAGATAGATTTTATAGAGATCCAGATCTATAACCCATAAATTGGTTTCAAACAATAGTCTCCACCTACAGGAAAGTAAAGTGCGTAATGGTTTGGCGATGTCAGACTGAGCACAGTACACTCAATGAAGCAGACAAAATTTACTGCAAAACATCTCAGTGGCTGGGTTCATAGACAGTTCGTATCAGCGAAGGTGCGCCGCATTGTTGTGAGGCAGATATTTCAAAACGAAATTGACATTATAACTGGATATTTGAGAATACTTAATATTACTGAACAGCTCATTGCCTCATTAAGCTAAATTAATTGAAGAGCAAAAGCTCGCAAATAAGATGAAACTCAATACATACGTTTAAGCAGTGAAAAAGCGGTCAGTGATCAAGTATTCAGCCTTGTTTTCTTATTTGTAAGCAATCTTGTTTACCTAGCGTTAACCTTAACAGCTCTACACTACATCGGCAGTTGAGTTGATAAAGACTTATCCTCAATAAATTAATATATACAACAAACTTTTTTAGTATTTTTAAACTCCAGGTTCGTTCGAGTTTAGTAAGGTTTTTGGAAAAGAAACAAGATTTTCATGAATCATCAAGAATGTTTGTAATTACAAAATAATTGTCATTAATCAAGCTTAGCTTATTGATTTCCATGTAAAATCTTTTTTTGTTTTTGACATTGGATCTCAATTCATAATTTCCTTATGAATATTTTACACGATAATTAGTAGTGGATGCATAAGCTTTTCACATACAATAATGTTTATGAGTGGATGTAGTTTGCCTCGGCACAGAGATAAGTAAAGCAAGCAAGGTAAAACATATTTATTTTCCAGTTGAAAATCAAGGATGAACCAGATCAGGACTCGTTGAAAGGGTAAATTCAAAAACATGAAATCGAATGTCTTGTTGACAACTATACTAGTATAAACTCTTTAAAATTTTGTAATAAAATCGTCACAAAGGTATGATAAATGTACTTTCAACGAAACTACGTTAAGTTTTACTTTGTTACGTTAATATTTAAAGACAAGACAATTTGGAATCTTATACCATGCAAAAAGCAAAAACATTAATAAGATATGCAACATAGGAAATTGACCAAAACGAGTGGCTGCAGATACATCTAAGCATAGGTGCCATTTAACTGTGGTTCAGCTAATAAGATTTGTTGTATAACGGGCATTACACGACGCAGGCGGCCAACAAGGCGAAAACAATTGTGGACAAACCGGTTACACACTTTTCCGTCTTTTATTCGAGTGGGCGCTTGAGATATTTCTGACGTTATCCAAAGGACAGCTATAATAAATTGGGTTAAAGGAATTTCGGTGAAAGGTTTTGTGTAGAAGATGATTGATTTACCTGAACAACAAATAAATGACGTTGCCTTATTATACTAGGTTGATACACGAAACACAATAAATATTCCGAAACTACGCCATTACTTCCCAGCTCAATGTTTTTCCGTACTGTTTTTGTTAGCATTAGAATGTTATTTAAATTCAAATCAATTTGACATATTATGGCAGTTTTTTTAAACCAAAAATAGAGTTGTAGGTTTTTTTCAAAACAGTTATTAAGTCGTGGATGTAAAAAAATGAAGATCCTCCCCGGCTTCATTAATTTAATTTGATTTTTTAAATTTTGTGTTAAATTAAGGCCTCACCAACTGATTCGGAGACACTCTAAAATATTTGATGTTCTAAAGTAAAACTTTGTTTTAATGTCTTATTAAATACATCATTCTCAGAGACATTTGGGTTTGTAGGTGAAGGTTATTTTTAACTATGCATCGACTAAAAGAACTGTGTCGACTTAAGTTAATTATACGTTACCTAATCCTAATGCGTTTTTCAATTGATTGCATAGTCATTTTCGTGTGTCATATCATAGGGTAGGTACATCAAAACCGTTAGAGCTATTGTCCGTTTTGAAGTTCAGAATAGTGCCGTAAGCGACTGGTTACTTTTACCTAGCTTATGTAACATACCAGGTACAATTTATTATCAACTTCATTGCAAGCTTTCGTAATATAAGCCAATACACTAGCGGACTGTACTGCTAGATGTAAACTAGCACTGCCACTTGTCCTCCTTCCATAGGAACCCGGATGTTGTGGGTCTTGAAGATTTGCACTTTGTTCTGGTATGTCACTCTCAATATATCATCTTTTATTGATAATTGGATCGATGAACGTCACTTGACACGAAGAAATTGACAGGTTTTTATTTTATTGTAGGACTTACAGTGTAGGCCATTATGTTGATGCTATTAGTTAACTCTGAAAAAAGCGGTTTTATTAGATTCAAGATTCACCTCAAACCGATCGTGAGTTTCATTGAAGTGAAAGCTGTGTAACCGTGACAAAGTGTTGTTGCCTATTTGTTTTTTAACTTATCCGTTTTCGATAGGCGCGCCGTTAGAATATTATTTGGAATCCAGAATAGCAACGGCGTTTGATCGTTGTGTAATTTCGTTTACTTTTGCTTTTTACATTGCAATGTTTAGCCGGACCGTAAATTTTCGATAACCATTTAACTTAAAAAATATATGAAGAAAAATCTTTAGTTTTAAAGCAAATCGAATTTAAGTTTCAACAATTATAGGAACGAGAATACCAGAAAAAGCAAACATTTACTTATTTACATTAAATATTCGGATTGTACAAACAATTGATGGTACTGAATAAGTCGGTTCACAGCTATAACACGTGACAAACTCTGAAGTCTTACATGCGTCTGATGATCTTTGACCTTGGAAATATTTTGCTAGTCTATGAAGAATCTGTTAGTCAATAACAACAACATGCAAGTTATTACTTGAAAAGTACGTAAAAGATTTCGTCTTGATTACTATTTATTTGTTAGTGACGTTTAAACCTTGGAGAAGGACAATGTACAATAGCTATTTCAAATCAAATGTTTATTACTTTTTAAAGCTAGACTTATAGAGCTTAACATTTTTAATAGTTATTTCATTTATCTTCGTCTCGAGTTATCTCAAATAGATACATAGGTTTCGATCTACTCCAAAAATTAAGATATTTTGAGTCTCAACACATATCTGCAATAGAGCATTCAAATCGCTTCATTTGTTACAAAAGTTAAACTTATTTTAAAAAA
This sequence comes from Choreutis nemorana, assembly GCA_949316135.1. NCBI lineage: Eukaryota > Metazoa > Arthropoda > Insecta > Lepidoptera > Choreutidae > Choreutis > Choreutis nemorana. Next base: position 5,857,049 of record OX438610.1, read on the forward strand.
CTCAATATTTTTTTACCGCGCTGTTTCCTATGGAGTAAGGCATTGCTTAAAGTTACCAGCTGACCTTTGATAGGTTATCATAACGCAGAACGATCCAATTAGCTGGGTAACAATTGTTTTCACCTTGTTGTTTAACCGATAATGATAATATGTCTCTTTTAACACATACTTATAAATAAAAATATGATATGCAGTTTAAAAGTTATGTAAGCACAGATGAACATGCGTACATCATAAATGAAAATCATAACCCTATTTTTGGCCTGCCGTAGTTGGATAAAAAGATTCTACTGCCGCTTTCTGCGATATCGTAGAGTTGACAAAGTTATGTCCTAATTTAGTCTAGCTAGATTAACTAATACCTAGCTATATTCCGCAAGACTTCGATGTAATGAAATGACTATTGTTGTACATTCAAGCGGCAAGCGTGAAATCCAGTTATAATTGATGCCTGTAGGTATGTGGACTCGTGTCTTGTTGTGGAAAAAGCCGTACGCCTAATATTATTTAGTTTCGGCTCATTGAAATATTTAACTAATTCTCAAGAACCCAGTTGGTACAATTTTTATTTCAAAATGGTTTGAACCGGCTTTGCATGTATCTCAGATTTTTTATTGCTATGCTTACCAACAATCTCGCTCTCTTGTATTTTAATATTCTGCTTTAAGAAAAGTCAGCAAAATATCACAATAAAAATGACATACAATATTTCAAGTAAATATTTATTTTTCTTAATTTAAAACGTCATCTCCTTTATCAACAAAGCTAACTTTACTAGTAATATTAAATGATTAATAAAATCGTTTGAAAACTATCGTAGTATATAATGAATGCAAGTGATATTCTCACGTCGATATTGGCTTTGAAACGCATTTCCTCGTTGGTCATCGAAAGCGGTATTGGTGATGAACACGCATCATACACGACAACTTTCCCTTCTTTAATGGAAAAACTACTTTAAACCGACCACATTACGGATAAAACTTGTGTAGCAAAAGTATAAATGTTAGGTACATAAATTAATACTCTGCTACATTTTTACCTATTAATTTTTATAACAAATATCTCTATTATATATATCTACTAGAAATAAAAATGTATTAAACTAACATTCACAATAAAAAAGCAACTTAATTGTTATCTTAATTTTATCATCCAACTTATCTTCTTACCAATAATGTACTTTTTCTAGATTTTTCAATGATAATAAAAAAATATGATTAAGCTTTGTGTTTCAAAGTAGGTACAATATAATCAATCTTTTTAAAGATATTTGCATGTTTCGAAGATCGTGAACTCAGCCTTGACTTAAGGCAATAAGGTTTATTCTTTTCGTTAGTCAGCGCAACACTATATCCCATGCAACAGAACTTTATGTTGATGATTCTATGACAGTCCCCCTTCCGGTTACAAAAAGGAAAAAGTAAATACATTTGACCTTATTAATACTTCTATACTCCTATTATTATTTTTTTAAATATATGAAACGATTGAAATAACGTTTCTATACAATTTGTTACGATTACTTAAACAAGAATTTGATAAGTTTCAATACGCAGACAGTAGTTTTACTATTGTCTAAACATCCGATGCAGTGTCCTTAATGATCAAGCGGCGGCGCTTGCGCAAAGGTCGTTTGTTCAAATTACCTCCATTAATTTTATTTAGGTGAGACTAAATGGGCCAGCAGCAATTCTCTTATGATACTTAATAACGATGTAAGGAGCGATAATTTGATATGACTTAAAAATCAGAAAGTGAAAGCTTGAGAATAGCTCGATAATGATCGATCGTTGAGTTTTTTTGGACGCCGTCGCCGCCGCTCTACTGATTAAAAGTACCTGTTGATGACACTGCGTTATTTTAAGAGCCAAAACAGAGATTAAATTAAAGTAACGTATGTTATTTCGAAAAAGTATAAAAATATATGACAAGCGGGAACTCCTAGTGCAGGGGGGCAGGCAGTATGAAGTGAAAGTGTTTCACACGCACGTACGGACGACCAGCCCGCAGCCCCAATAAGACGATACACAACTCTGTCCGCATACTTCAGCAATTACTCCAAGGAAATCGGCACCGTTCCGGTGGCAGCCTGCTCCCGACACCCTATTCGATGGTTAACTAACACCTACTGCTACTGAAGATCACACAACATAATATGGCAATTGGTAATAGCATTAACGGAAATCTAAATATCCGAAGACATCTTATTATTTTTTTGATGGTCTCATGACATCTGTACGCCCATGAGCTCAGACTTTAAACAACAGGTAAATATATAAAAATATACGGTCGAATTAAGAAACCTCCTCCTTTTTTTAAGTCGGTTAAAACTTTTAAATTGAGGTTTGGCTGAAGACTTCCATACATTAACCAACAATTTGTCATACACCTTAAAATTTATGTAATGAGTACATTACGATAAGCAGTACATTAGAGTGAAATAGTCACGTTTTAATCAAACAAGGTTTCAACATAGCAAAGTAATTTTCAAAAGCTTTGATTGAATGTGTATATACATTCATATGTTTGTAGTTTTATTTTATCAGGACAGCTAGCATTGACCCCATGGCCAACCAAACTAACGTGCAAGTAACCGACCTCACAAATACCTACTATTTAACCTTCTGTGCAAAGATTGGATCCGCTAATTCTGATTTGTTACCAAATTACATAAAGTCATTGAACGAATCATATGAACATTTAATTACGTATTTCAAATTAGGCAATAGTTTATGATTCTGTTAGAAAAATTAAGATCATGTATTACTAATGGTATGGATGGATGGATGGAACTTGTCACCTTTCACAATGTCCCTATATAAAAACAGATTTATATTATACCTAGTCGAATAAAGCGCACAAATTGTTTGCATACTAATGACACAATGCTTGCGTTAAACAAACAAATGGTAGGTATTCAATGGACTGAAATTTACTGTAAATTTACTGATGACGTAAGTGAACTGTAGGTAGGCACAGATTGCAAGCCGTAAAAAACAATACGTCACCAATGTCACGGTGATAATGTGGCCCATAATGAGTTGTCGTCAGATAAAATATTGATGAACCAATAAAAAAAGTAAACCAAGAAATTAAAGATCGATTCTTTTGGTAGGTGATTACAAGATGTATTGTTATAATATTTCTTTAGTAATCTTGTAATGAAGGTTTTAAGGCCTTCAAATTTTAACTTACTAAAGGATGTAACCTCAAGTCACATGAGAGTAAGGAAATTTTTTACTTTACCACCCTTATAACAAAACAAGAACAGAAAGCTTTTTTATTTAGGAATTGGAGATTCCTTAGGTTGCGGTACCGCTTACCATCGGGAATCCGCATGCTTGTTTACTACAACAGTGTACCCAAGGAAAAGAAAAACGCACTATCAGGGACAAGGTTTACTTCCCAGTAAAACTTCCGGTTTAATAAACCTAGAGCATGTACAAGACTTCGTAGATCACGATCATAAATGTTAATCTTGAAAAACAATAGAGTTTTGATAACAAAATCGTTGGGGAGACGTTTAGTGCAAGTGTGTCCTTGTACTATGTAAACACTATTGTTTGATCACTACGCTCGGCAGAGAATCATTAAAAAGTTACAGATTTTCTGCTCGGCAACAACTTTTAGCTAAATCATTCTAGAACAAATCTTTATTTCATTTAACACTCAACCTAAGGTCCTGGTCCTAGATAAAAAAAATATGAAGTCAATTCTCATTGGTAAAACCTAGCACTTTAGTTTAACAAGTTTTTAAATAAAATCAACCATGATTGAATCCAAAATTAAAGCAATTAATTGACCTTTAAACAACGGGGTCTGTGTAAAGGGGATCGACTTATTTTTTGAGATATTACATTTTTGTAACAAAAAACAACCAAGTATCAAACTCGTTCATTTACCGCTTTTACAATTAGTTGCTTTTAAATAAGTAATGGTATTATTGTATTAAGAAAGTCAGAACTTTTTTTAAATTAAATTTTGCCTAATTATAATTACCAACTAACTATTTAAATTTAATTTTAGTTAAAACTTATATTTGTTTTGAATTTTCGTCATTTGAATGTTATGCACTCTCAGTGCGCTTTACTTTCCCTTTTTATTATTTTAATTGATGTAATAATATACATTTTAATAGTTAAAGCTAGCCTATGATGAAAGCTAGACAATGTAAAACTTCTACCTTAAGAAATTTGTTTGACTATAAAATCGGTCAAGCGCGAGTCGGACTCGCTCAACAATGGTTCTTTACAAACTTGTATGTAAAAGTTCGTTCATCACGGGAATCGAATCTCAAATATGCCGGTTTTTTTGTGATGTTACAAAAATTACGGATTTACGGATCCGATTCGGATCAGATTTTTCCTTTAGGTACTTGCGCTCCAAAGCAAACAAAGATTTATCTCAACATACAGTAAAATGTGAAATGAAGTTACATACAGTAAAATGTGGGAGATAAACACTTTAATAGGGAAAATAAACCGTCACGATGAAAACGCACCTAAGTCAATACTCGATGCTCTAATGTTAATATGAACAATTAAATGGTTCATCAGTTTCAACATGCATGTGGCTATACCAGTGTGACGAAAATAAGACACCCGGTTAGCTGCAACTGTCAAATGGCAGGTAATAACACATCATCATGATATTGTAGTTTAAGCTATATTTTATTTAAAACAAAAATAAAATACAGAGACTACTAGAGGACGTGGTAGCTCAGTTTGTTACTTGCATTGGTTAACCGACCTACCCGATCCGACCGGTCGAGGGTTCGAATCTTGGGTTGCCGTAAGTTGTAGCTGCAATGTTACTCAGAGTGCCCGGATAGTGGCGAAAGATTCGCAACCTGTCACACTGGGACTCAACATGAACATGCGGTGTGTAACAGCTCTGCCAATCCTTCTCGAGGGATTACGGCGTGAGTTTATGTTATGTATATTATTAAAAATATGAACGGGTTCATTGTACAACAAATCAAAATACTAATTTTGAAGGCTAAAAACAAATAACATTATTAATACCTACGAATGACTTTATCTCAAACATATGATTTATATCTATGTACTTACACTTTTATCTTGACGATATTCATTATGTTTTAAAACTGCCATACTGGTATTTACAATGGTATTATTTTTAATTTTGGTACTTAAATATTTTAAAGAGACTAAACTACGATGTACGGCGTAATTATTATTCTTGAAACCAAAAATAACATTGCATTTATTTGCAAATAAAAAAGTGCTTTTATATAAGTTTCCTTTTCTCAGTGTCTTAAAATAAAACTAATAAGAGAGATCTTCATTTAGTTACCTGAAATCTTTTTAAACAAACATTCTTACACCCTTAAACTATAGCACTCCCCCCCCCCCCTTGATAAATGGATAAACGAAGTTTGTTTAACAAAAGTTGATGTAAATTGAACTCCTTAATGTGTCTCCTATATGAGAATCACAATTATCGCATGAGTAAATAGAATGTTAATTACTTTTAGTGTCAATAACATTACGATCGAGGGATGGCAGGGAACTCCGGTGTTTATACAAAATAAAAATTAAGCAGAATTCTATATAATTGTCAATACAAGTTACCTTCACACCCAGAGTCTTACAAAGGTGTTATTTATGCAAGTCTGCAAGTTTTTAAACTCACACGTTGCCGTCGCAACACAAACAGGTAATCGGAGGTAGGTATGTGAAACTAGCTTAAGTTATAGTGACGCAAAAAGGACATCGGCCCGCGCACCTGGAGGAGGTTCGCTGCAATCGCTACTAACTGCAATCGCTACTAACCACCACTGGAACTGTGCTATTTTTACACGATCCACTCTATCTTATTTACTATTCTCGTCCACGCGACTCATTGAATTGTGGTTATTATGTGCAAGTTGGAATTGTGCCAGGTAGTCCCGCACCTAGCGCACCGATACCGAGATATTTCAACGTTTACGATGCTTACTAATTTCTATGAAAACAGTTTATCTCATCATCATGTATACCTACAGAGTCTTTGTACTGTCTAGCTGAAATAACAGCTTATCACTTTCTGCTACTTATCAAAATTATAAGTTTATTTTATGGAATTCTACAAATTTGAGTTACAAATACAATTTTAAGGTTTAAAAGTGACAATAATCTTACACTTTTTTATGATAGTCCAACAGATTTAAGATTAAAATATAAGATCTAGTATACAGGTAAATTGAATCTAGTGACCGTGACGAGGGGTGGATTGTTAAATTTTCAAAAGTTAGTTCATTTCAAGAAAGGATCATTTACACACACGTGACTAGTAAGGTAAGGCAGCAAGTGAGAGAGATATCACGTCAACCGGCGGGCGACTCGGTGGCAACCGCGAAACCGGTCCGAGGCGCCGCCCGTCCCTACACTACTCACAACGATACCCGACAGCCAAACATGTAAACAAAATCGCAACAACCGAAACACACCACGGTAACATGTCACTGAATAACTCATAGATCATTCCATGTTGAAATTCCAAGAACGTGATAAATAAGTCTTAAAATGAAAAAAAAAGCTGTACAAAGTCGGTACGCAAAGAATTGTTGTTAAGATACTGCCATTAAGGAGGCTGTCGCTTAAGGAGACAGAAAGTCTTAAATGGCAAGGCCGTACTACCGTCTGTCGTCGTACGTGCAAGGTATTAAATATGCACAGAGTATTGGGTTATTGAAATGTTTTAGGGACAAAAAAAATAACAGAGCGACGACAACGGACAACGAAATCAACTAAGTGGGTCATCATATAATTTCGCAAGCGTATCGAGTGCCGCAAGCGTGAACTGGTACGCTTGCGGCGAGTCAAGGCTTGTGTCAGTCGGGGTGCCTAACAAGCTAGCCTACCTACTATTCTCTTACTTTTATTTGCAATCTATTTATTTTTATGTTATTGATAAATCGATTAAACAAATCACTGTGAAGTTAATCTGAATCTAACTGAGTATACGAGAATAGAAAAACGATTTTATATAAAAGCGTTTACAAAGTTGAATGCTTCGCGAATTGAAACAGGCTTTTATAGATTTAATGCTCTAGGAGAAAAAACACGTTCCACTATTACTTTAAAGGCGATAAAACAATAATTTATGAAACAAGTTTCAAATACTTATTACACAAATTAGTGGTTAAACAATACCACTTCCATTTTATTAGTTACTGCAACGATTTTAACGTCACAAAAACAGATATCAATTAATTATCGTATTTTTTTTCTGCCTTTAAACTGACTTTGGTACTTTACAACAAACAAATCAGGAAATATTCATACATATCATTCAAACATAACAAATTTATTAGTTTCATTTAAAGAAAAATAAGTTCATCCGTGTTCTCAAGACAGGTGAATTTGCATTTTTTAACGATATTTTTATAGTCCTATACGCTTTTTTAAATTTTCACTTACATATTTTTACTTACAAAATTTAAAAACAAAACATAGAACTTCAATATAGAATTATGTATTCAATATAACAAATTTGCATACTACCAGCGCCCTCTCTCGGCACTCACAAGATTTAATTTAATATTTATTTGCTATAAAGATAATACATATTTATTAGAGTAGATATCTATATTCAATTCTGATAAAATTTTATACATCGTGTGATTGATTATGGAGTAGTCTGTCCGTATTGCATAACATTTTTTTAATCACGAGGAAAAAATTGTTCACTTATTTCAAAGTAAAAGGTGTACTTGCCCTCTTTATACTTTTATCTTGCTACCATAAAAGGGCTCGAACAATGATAACGATAATTGTACTTTAAAACGAGTTATCAAACGAATCAGCTGTTCCACAAAGTTTTGATAAGATTTTATGAAAATTATATTTGACTTTCAGACGTGCATTTCCGAGATTATGTCTCATACAATATTGAAGATTATCATTTTTTAAAACAAGATATATTTTTTTTAGTGTTTCTCGTTTGTCCGATCCGTGAATCATTTTTTTTTCAATTGAATTGTCATATGCAAACAATTTATTTTATTGGCTGAACACTGTGGGATATAATGTATATAATATAAAACAAGTCAGTTCAGTTCAGTTACATAATTGATTTTTTTTAATTTTTCAGTTAAATAGTATGTGCGTTACGTTAATGTTAAAATGGTGTTTTTCGTTATTAAATAAGTTTCAAATAAACAGTTTGAAGAATGATTGTACGAACACGTTTCTTCATAATCGGACGCAAAAGGAATACGTTTTTCTTATTGTATCGATTGTTCGATCGAAATTGAAAAATTAATTTCCATTGGATCGACTATTTACCCGATTTAGCGATCGGGAAACAACCTTTTTTTATAAGTAGCGAGTTTCACTGAGGTACAGATTTCAGATTTTGAATAAAATACAAGGTGCAACAAGTAAGGCTAGAAAAATCCTAACCAAATTCCATCCACGGACAAAAAAGATTGAGTTACAAGTATCTAACTCTGAACTACTCGCTTAAAAATATATATAAATTAAAATAACTTATAAAACTTACCCCTTCATTTCCGGGTAGGAACTGTATCTTAGGTTTTGCCAATTTATCCTGAAACAATAAAAATAATTAAGTAAAAGATAATACAAAAATACCTCTTTGCAAAAAAGGTGGAAGTGATTTGAATTTCTAAGGGTTCTTATTCTAGTTAGAGAAATACCTTTTTCTACAATTACAAAAAGTATTTAAGCTACAAGTATTTAACAGAGACATAACCAAATTGTTGGATGTAAAGTAGACATATAATGCATGTAATATTTAAAACATTCATTTGGAAAATACATCACTTCTATGAATCATATTTTGCATGGGGATTATGACGAGGAAAATTAGGAAGAACAATGCTCTTCTCGAGTGATTTTAAAATGTACGTATTGTACGTATATTTCAACAAGGTATACATCGATCAGTATGTGAATCATTCAATTTAGAGACTTGTTTATTCCAGGCACGAACTGCTCAAGCAAATTAATTTCAATATATGTAGGTAGGTAGCCCATTTATCTAATTTATCAATCGTACGCCAGCATTAGTTCTTAAAATTGCTAACATCGATAAAATACCACCCTTTAGCTAATGGACATAATTATTTTCATCCATGAAATATGTATTGTGTAATGTAAAGGGTCATCCAGATTAGGCTTGCCAGACCCGAGGCCGTGTCCAGTTGTTATAGTTCTATACCACGTTTATACACAAATACGTTAGATTTTCTCAAATATCTGACTTATTTACTAAGTTGAAGTCGTTTGGTTAGACATAGAGATCCAATATGTAAAATGACGTCAAAATACACGAGCGCTATACAACTTCCAGAGAAAAAGGTTGTTGTTGATGAGCGAGACGCAAATTTAAACATCACTTATATAGCGTTTTAAAGTTACGATTCATTTGTCCATATATAATAGTATATAGATTTGTATATAATATAGTATATATCGTATTTTTCACCAAAATTAAAAATAATATTTCCGCACCCCCCCCCCCCCCCCTTAATTTATAGGCAGTATTTGGCAACCCTAGTCCAGGCACAGCGATTGACGCGCGCTTCCACGCGGTAAATCCATCACTTTATACGTCGACGTGACTGACAGTTCTTTTCAAAACATGATTGCTGTATTTTGTTTTGAAAGTTGTTTACAAGTTGCGTTTACATATTTATTCTAGTAGGTACTAACGGACACGTAATAAATTATGAAAAATATTATAAGTACTCATCTAAAATAACAAGTTGCAAAAAATCTAAGGTGTCATTTACAAGCATCTTAGTGAGATATCTTAGTAATAGGTCAGATAAAACATTTAATCACTTAATTTACTTTGCAAAACATATCGGATCGCCTACTAGTTTCTGCGGAGAAAATGCGTACACGTTCATTCACATATCTGCATAATTAAGTATACATGACCTAATCAAAGTTGCAATTAGACGACCAGAAGCAAAACAGCTTGAGCAACTAGTCGGCTTGGCCACAATAAGTGTCGGCTGGATTGCACAACGATCGTCGAAGTCGAGAAGCCAGCAGCAAACTAGGCTGGGTGGCGGGCTGGTGACGTAAACTTAAAAATTGTTATACTTACTTAACCAGCAAGCTCAATGTGAAATCAGAGTTGCATGGCAGAATGAGGGTGGGGATGACCCGGAACTCGTTGCCATCCATGGCCGTGAATCTTTCGGGGGACCGCAGATTTTATACAAAATACCTACATTTTTTATCGGTATTTTTGCTGCTGCAATACCGATTTCATTGTTTTATAAAAAAATAGATTTCATTAATACGCTCGAACGAATTCCCCGTAGATAAGAGTTTGTGACAGCGTGGTTAGATGGCGAAAAAAACTGGGACGATGGAACTTATGAATTACTTAACAAATTGAAACTGGTACATTATTAAAGAACTAGGTAACTAACAAACCATATTCTTAATGCGTTAGTTTCAATAAGGAGGAGAAAAATACGTTTCGTACTTAATGTGGACCTTCAAAAATTATTTTGTTTTAATTTGACAAAGATGATTGATTAATCTTTTTTCCAGCTGGATAATTTGAAAAAAGTGTGAAAATAAAATTGTCTCGTAAGCTTTAGTTGGTACCTAGTGTCGAATGTCAAACTAGTTTCAACATACAAGGTCGCAGTTTGACAGTTATTTTTATTTTATTCCAAAACTCAATTTAAACTTTGAAAGCTAATGGGGGTAAAAAGTTTGTTGTACAAGTGAAAATAGTACAAATACTTCCCTCATAAAAGACTGAATGCTAGAGCCAGTATTTTAGTTGGATAGTAATTTAAGATCTTTATTGTATATTTCTATTATTTTTGGTAAAAATTTAAATTTAATATTTTTATCGTGGCACTCTCAATGGAAATAACATATTTTAATCAACAAATTTGATCCCAGCTAATCTAAAAATCGTCGATAAGTTTTATAGGCACGATAACACGACGTGAATAATTTCAGTAATTTTTTATAATAATTGAAATAAGTCTGGTGGCAATATTTTGCAACTCCTGCTTTGCTTCTGCTTTTTGCTTTATCGTACAACTTCAACACTGTGTGTGCAGTGCCTTTTTGCAGACAAAAAATAAAGTTATTTCGGCCTTGCGTCGGATTGCTCCGTTGTTGAATGTAGCAATAATAAAATACCTGCAATTTGACCTCAACGAAATAAGCTGATGACCTTTAAGAGCAAAAAAGCTTTTACGAGATCCACGTTACAATTCAAAAAGGAAATCAGAGCTATCTATCAATAATATCGTTTAAGGATTTTTAGTTTGGATATAATCAAATGGTTTTGCTTTTTCGTGTAAATTTGAAAAAGCTTACATTACTTATTCGTTCGGTAATATCGTGTAGTGTAATAAAGATATTCATTCGTTCATTTATATTTTGCATATACTTTGCAACTTTGGCGTTTTAATGAAGTTTAACTTCTAATATTTAAATATTAATAATCTCATGTAAAAATTGTCGTAAGTACGTACGACACCATTAAATCTTAGTTAGGAAACAATGTTCACTTTTAGATTAAGATTTTGTCATTAAAAAACTCTAGTCATTTTGACGAATTTTGTTTCTAAGAGCACTATTTTTCAAATATATCCAGACCACTGTGTGCCGTGCCGTGGCCGGTGTGGCCACACGCAGCGCAGCGGGTTTCTTATGTTCTGCCCATACTCTACACATGTATCCCAAAAATAAATGTCCACCCTTGTGCAATAGTTTAGGAAGCTTCCGAATTGTGCTTGTCAGTGGACTCTTTCGCAGTTTCCTTTAAAAATGAGATGATAAGATTGATTACATGGATATAGGAGGATGCATTGCTTTTTTATTTTGCACGCCACTGGCCGCTTCTATTCGCTCTTTACACAAGACAACTTATAATTAGTGAAAAAAAAATGTCACAAATTTTGCACATCAGATTCGAATTTAAATTACTTAAAGACAGTTAATGGAAAAAAGAGTGGTTTAGGCAAGATAAGAAAGCGTCACATAAGGTGCGGCACATCACCGTTGTACTAAAATTTTTGACTGGCCACATCTGGGCCAACGTAAATACTCACACAACGACCATATTTAAGTACGATAAAAAGACAATTTGTTTGCCTGTGTTTATTATTTAATAAAACACACTATACGCATATAAGTTTTTATTTTATTTATTAAGACCAATATTACCGACCGTAATTTCCATTTGGACCTCTCTGACGGAACGTTAAAAGAATTAAACTGTTAAAAACGTTAATTACCCATGTTACTACCAGATGCAAAACGGGTATTTTTTTACCCGGTAGTAACATTTTGCCAAACTAGAAGTTTGAAAAGAGCAAATCAAAATCTGTAATGTCACAAGTTTTCGGAGCTCCCGGAAATATTTTTGTAGTTACATAAAAATTCTCCCATGTTGCTACCACTGCAGTTAATTGTAACAACGCTAAAATAAATTAATAATTAATTGTAATAACGGTTAGAAACATAAAGAAATATTTAAAAATAAGATATTCACTTTTTACTTTCTGAATCGGCATTAAAACTCGTTAGTGATAGTGACAATGATAAATAAGGTATAAGTAGACAAGAAAAATTCGAAAATTAAAAAACCTTTTAGTGAAAGCATTTACCAACTTAGTTTTACTTCATAATATTTAGTTTTGCAAATGCGGTAGTTAGCCCGCAACACAGATTGGCTGACATTTTCCAAACGGGTTTTGGCCTCTAAATCGAGCTAAAACACAGGTGTTGTTTAAGTAAAGCTATTACATTCAAAGGTTTGTGTGAATGTTACTGTCAGACTCAAAATATAAGTTTCTGACTAGAACTAATCTCGAAACACTAGTATTTTGAAAATCTTCTTATTCACGTGACACATCAATTTGTTTTTTTTGTCTCTAGTTTCATTCTTCAAGTAGGAGGCAAAAACGATCGAAGATAGCTCTATATCTTTTCGTTCGAACTAATCACCATAATCAATTCATCATATTCGCAGTAAATCTTTAAAAAGACAGATAAAACAATTTTGTTTCTATCGAGTTGTAATGTTCGAGTATTGGTTACCTGAGTGTATTAATGGATCAAGCTCAAGGATTTGTCGTTAGTTCGACATCTGTTTCCAAGTAGACGAGAGGGATAAAAGCAGCCAGGTGCCAAGTAAGGCTCGGGGGAGAAAAGTGCGACGACCTCGGCCCCCAATGCGCGTGCTCGACGCCTAGCAATCAGCTGATTCTTAACCTTATCCTGACACGTATTAAGTTTATTTTTATAAAATTCCTAATGTCATATCATATAAGAAGAGAAACAGATTCCCTGATGCAACTACACTACTCAAAGCATTGAGTTCACGTCGCATATTGCCAAAATGTCAATCAAATCGTGATAAGGTGTCACGTTAACACTGAACTAGCAATAATAATTTTAATATCGTCAATCAGTCAGTCTGTATTCAATGTCAATGTTTTATACGGACATCCGGCACGATTACCGACCAGTTTTACTTTATAGCCACTCAACGTTGTCTGCGGTAATTTCGAAAAAGGGACTGAGTATTCATAATTTTGTTACGATGATATTTACAAAAAACATGTCGATCGATAAGTGTGATATTCTGTAGACATCAATCTCAATATGTTTTTAATTTAAGACCTTACAGGACGAACCTAGTAGGCAATTAAACCACGAATTACTTTTTTTTGGGTAAATCAGTGTCTCTTTAAAATCATGATATTCGAGTTCAAAATGTTTTTATTTAAATAGACTTAAAATAAGAGCTTTCAAATCGCATCACTGGTTCGGAATGCTATGTACGGGGAAGAAGCCGGCAAGAAACCTCCGTAATTAAAATCTAAAGTCATTAGCATGTCACAAATCAACATTGTAATAGGCACTGGTACTGTGCTGGTACATAGGATATAATTTCGCTGACCTTAGTTATTACGAATACCGACTTGTAATTTAATAAATTGTCTTCAAGGTTTTTAAAACGCTTATCTGCGTTTTAGCTTGTAAATCGATTCTAGGTGATTCATTGAGTAACAAGCAAAGCATTCAACAAGACTAGGTCCACTGGCTAGACAAAATAACAATACCGCCATAGCCGGCGTTACTGATGTGATTCATGTCTTTCAATGGGTCCTGCACAGCTACAAAAAACGCCAGGTGTTTTACAAAACGGTAACAGAAAACGACCAACCGACCTGACGTCAGTCAATAGTTAGACGACTTTGATTTGAATATGAGCGTGATAAAGTTTAAAATTGCTCGTCATCGTTACTGCATGGAACCCTGTGATAAATAAGGAGCTACAAAAGATACCCATCACGCTAAACACGTGCATTGGGGGCTTAGAATCACATTATCAGGTGGGCTTCGAGCTTCCTTCTTTTGGCAAAAGAATTGTTTTTATAACCAGAACAATATGAATCAGTCAACATCTGTTACATATATATATGTATGCCTACTTATTAAAGAAGGAAGTGTTGTCAACATGTGTGGACTGAATGGTATTAAAAAATGTTGTAGCTTATAAAAAGCATTTTTATTACTTGTTTGCAAAGGCCCTGTTAAAAATATGGGCACTAAAATGAGTACTTCAAATTTTATTATAGCTACTCATAAGTGATTAGTTTTTATTGTTAATGTACAAGTCAGAAGTCGGTGTAATTATTTTTCAATAACATAGGTTTATTGGTTTACTTTAACAATACTGCTAAAGTTTGAGTGTAAAGGTAGACACTCAAATAAAATACAAATGACCTGTTCCTGATTTGTTTAGATAAAGGAATTATTTTAAATTTCTTTCAGTTAATATACAACACACTATCTGAAAATGATCAGCATAATAAGTATCCCTAAAATCCATTTCTATGCCAAATAATTATTAGATATTTACAATTTGAATTGTACTATATAAGTTAAAATGTAAATCTGTCTATAATATTGGGGATACATGAAAAATCTATATATAGAACAGATAGCTAATTATGGCAAAAATTTGCTAAGCATTGTTTAAATGAGAACTACACATTAGGATCAGGAAAAGTTTCTTCATATTTATTTTGAATAATTTTGAGATGCATACAAAAGTAGGGTAATTTTGGTGCAGTACAGTTTTCAACCCATCCTGAGTATTTAAATAAATATTATCATCTTCATATTTTGTCAATTTGCAACATATCTTATTAGTTTATTAATTTATGACATATTTGCTTGAAGCCAACCACTTCATTAATGAAAAATTAAAAATGTGCTTAAAATGGGCTATAAAATACGAAAAGATTTTTCTCTCCACCTATTATACAATTGTTTACAATCATCCAGAAGTGGAAGTCTTATATTTGTTTTATGCAAACCAAATATTTCTTGGAAACAGGTTAACTAACTTTCATGATCATTTTTAGATTAAACAAGGTAGACAACAAACCATACCTTTGTAACAAAATACCTCCTCTAAACAGCAGGAAGGATAAAACAGATTACTATTCATGATCTGATGGAAATTACTTTTATGGCATTGTTTATTGCATACCAATTGATAAATAAGAGTAATTTATTAAGCTTTAAAAAAAAACAAGAAAGATTTCTTCTGTAATCAAGTACTCATATGTGCCAGGTATTAAATAGCTCAGTAATCAGAAATAATGTTACAAAATGTAATGCTATTCAATTCTAATTAATATGTACTAAATTCAAATCAATGTGCAACTTACAGGTTTTTACTTGTAAAGAAAAGCAATATATTAGTAGTAATTCTGAACTTACATTACCTATTTGAGAACTACTAATATAATCATGTATCATTCTTATGGAGCAAATGTGTGAGAGAGATAACAATAAAATTTCTGATATTTCCTTCATATCAGCTAGCTAGCAAATAATTAATAATATAACCTGTGACAAGCTGTCTGACTGTTTCTTGTAAACATATTCGATTAACTTTTCCAGATCCTAATCATTATAGCATAATAAGATATGTGCATAATTGCTATTGAATTACACTTGACAAGTTCAATAATAATCATGGGAAAACCATGACAAAGTATCAGAATATAAATGCATATGTATGTTATAAATCAAATTAAATTACTGGTTGGTAAGATGGAACAGTAAGTGTAACTAAAATAAATATGAAGAGGGACATACTATATACAACTTACACATTCTTCAAATTAATTTCAATCTAAATAAACAATAGCATAACATAACCTATCTGTTTATCTGTAATAGAAATGGTAAAATGTGCATTAATTTCGCAAAAGAACCTAGTTAAGCATTTTCATTGTAACTAATAAAATGTACAAATTAAGACTTTTTTGCCAGGTGTTGTTAGAAGTACTTTCACCGGTCCTGCCGTCGCGCCGCCCCAACATTGTCATTGCGCTCAGATTGCTTACCTAACATACTGACACTTTACTAAAGTTCATCAGCACTTTTGAGTCTTACCACTTTAGTGTTAAGGCTAAAAATTATAACTTCGAGTAGCCGTCGAACGAGTTTGCGAAACTAAGCCAGAATGAGCGACACTCGTCGAATTCATATTGCAGTGAATTTTCTTAACATATTTTATTAAAATATTTAACTTTAGTTAACTATATGTAAAAATATACTTTGTCATTACATAAAAAGTGAGAGCATCCTGAATATTAATATTTAATAATCTTATTTTAGCAAATTAAGCAGCTTAAGTCAGCAATAGTTTGAAACGTAAGTTAAAGCATGAATTTCATACATCAGATATTTTTTATGAAAGTTATTTAAATAGTATTACATACTTGTTTAAATGATAGATGACTTAAAATAATAAACAATTTGTTCTGACTTTATGGTATGTTTGAATGTAATTTTAATAATAATTGAAAAGTAATTCAGTCAATTCTGATGTAAATTCAGTTGTAAAAAAGAAAAATTGTTTCCAATATGTTTTAATTTAAAGATTAAGCTTATAGAAATCTGTCTCAAATATAAAATAAATATAATCTTTAAGAAATTTAAACTTTTTTAACAAGTAAAAGACAACAATGATAAGTAGGTAAAAAACTTAAAAGGGCTTATAATTTTTAGAATAGTCCTTTTATTTCTCTATCATCTAGTTATATATATATTTTAAAGCATCAGTCTGACCTCATTTTGCCAAAGAAAGTTCCAAAAATCATCAAACTATGTAGAGATCCATTAAATTTTTAAGCTGAGAAATTTTCTATGTGTGTGGAGATGACCAGAATAGAGATGATCAGCTAAAATATTTTTTTGTGTTTTATTTTTTCTGAGACATGACAGAATAATTACATTTTACATTCAAATATGTAATGTACATATAATTCAGAAAATAAACACAAAAGTAAATACTTAAATTGTTCATATTTTGCCAAATCCTTTATCCCATATTTAAGAACTTTCAATACCTGCTTAAAGGAATAGTATAAGAACAACATGAGTTACATTAACTAATATGAAAATCTATCAAGTGGTTTAAAGATACAATCTTAAAATCTTTTTATGTAAATTAAATGGAAGTATTTGCCAAATAGGTCTAGTATTTGTCTAGTTTTGTGCTAAGAAATATATTTGACAACAATATACTTCAAAAGTATTAAGTGCATCTTGCTTGATGTGTTGCTCAATTGATAAAATTAATAATCATGTATCAAGTTCAGTAATCATGTCCATAATTCTGGATATATATGATTTCTTCTTAGACTAAATAATCAGCACAATGTAATCAAAAACTCATACAAATGAGATTTTTAAATGAGCCAAAATAGTCATTCATAATTCCTTATGATAATTTAGACACAATTTCAGAAACCTTATCTTGTGGCACAAATATTTTTTAAAATTAAAAACAAAGTTTTGATTAAAATCTACCAAACTCAATAAATTATTTGGCATTTATCAATGTTTAATAAGGGGATACAATACATTATCTTTTCAATAATTACTTAACTTTAATTCTCAAATACTATCTAAATTCCATTTTTCTATTATTTTATTTATCATGTAACAACTAGCGCCATCTTTTAAGAGCTAATCTGAAGATAGAAATCAGTACAAGAACTGGTTCAATAATCAATCTTTAAAACAAAAATTTAAACTCCATATTTGTTTTTTTCTATGTCTTTTTTAAGGTAAAAGTAATTTAACTTGAAACTAAATTTGCATACTAATACTCTTTCATTGTATTACTTAAGGATTTTATAAACAATACATTTTTTCTAGATTAAGATTAAAGACATATATAAAATATATATATACATATTTATAACAATGTTTCATATTAACAGGATAAAGTTTCCATATTTCACAATAATTTATTTCAATTTGAAAATATTTTGAATGTTTTGACTTATTCTAGTAATAATTTTAACTCTTGAGTTTTTAAAATAAGGTTTGTTTCTTTTCCTATAAAATATAAGAATTATGGTAGAAAACTATGTTTATGTTACTGTATTTTTTCTGTTTAATTTAGATAAATCTTTTTAACTGATTATGAAATGTGTGAGACGGATGTTTAAAATAACCCTGTCAAACAATGTTTATCATTGCTTATTTAAAAGTATTGAATTTTCTCCTCTGGATTGTTAATTGCCTTATTTTATCTAGAGGTCAGTTAAAGTGAAATCTTCAAGAAGTAGGTTGTTTACAATCATTTACTTTGTAATTTCAGTGTATCATGTAGGTAGTCCACTTGAAATACTGAAATGTTGTTTTAGACAGATCAACAAACCCCTACCCAATAAAACTTGTCCCTACCAAAGAAATTCTCTATTTTTCTATACAAAACTGGTTAAAGAATAATTGATTCTTATCTACTTGAATTATTTATAATCAATTATTACTTGTGTATATTACTATGTAAAACTTAATACCAATAATTTGTAATATAATACATGGGATAGGCGAAGAATAAACGAAAATGTGTTTGAAAACCATTCACACCTTCAAAATGTAGTGAGACTACCAATATATCAACTTCGAAAGTTTTTTTTGTGAACAGTGATTTCAAGAAAAAATAACACATTTCAATAGATAACGTAATTAAGAGATAATTGGAATGTAACCAAACTCCTCGGTTAACAATAAAATCCGCAACAATAAGACTAGAATTATCTAATTATAGCCGTAAGAAATGTAAATCTGAAAAAATAACAGCAAAATATTCTAAATGTTGACGTGGCGTGACATTGTAGAGAGAACGTATCTATACCGAGGTTATCTGTATTAACTAATTTTGGACCTATTTCTTTACTTTATGACTTGATATTATAAAGAAAAACAATATTTTAGCAGTTTCATTTTGATTACTGTAATAAGTATGGCGACTGACACTGGGCCTCTTTATTTTGGTTAAACAATATGGCGATTGAACTTACCCTATTATTCCTAATGAAGTCTGTGAAAGCCTTTAGCGCTGAATCCGTTAATTTCACAAACACTAGTTCCTTGTTTTCTTTATAACTAGACTCTGATGATAACCCATACTGAACACCTGCTGGCAAGGCCGCCATTTCTTATTCACTATTCGCACTGTGGACCAGCTGACTCCTTTGCTAGTCGTCACGATTCATAATCATTCACACATTTTCTTAACTGTAATCACAGATTCACAACCTATTTAAATTAAAATTAAAACAACAAAAGGGTTTTGAAGTCCAAATTAACAATCTTTTTGTAACCCCATCGACTCGGCCTTTGTTGGCAGCGCTCTTCAGTTCGCAAGGCCGCACTGACTGTCATGCGCAATGGCGATTTTGACAGCAGGAAACGCAAGCATTCACTGCGACACTAGCGCCGTTCAGCAGTTGGCAACAAGGTTGGCAACCAGTTTTCACATTTAAAGCTAACTTCATGTTGATTAAGATTCCAAATTGAGCACGAGAATAAATTGCGTGACGTCAGGAGTTGCTTGGCGGGAACAGGAAGTGACAGTTAAAATTTTCTTATTTTGGTATATTGTTTCTCTTTTTGTCATCTCCCAATTTACTCCTTAGAACCTACATAATACCATGTTAGTCTACGCAGATTCATTATGCTATCATTTTTGTCCTATCATCACCATGTAATCTATCATTTCATCATCTTCAAGAAATAATAAATAAAAATTATGGAAGACTGCTGCTAATGCTCTTTGCCTTTCCCGACAATAGGCATAAATGAAACCTACTTTGTGAAACTTACCCATAACTTTCAAATTAAGTAAAAAAAGACGCATTCAAACCTTGATATATTAATAGATTGGTGTATGTAGAATATACAAATAAAACTATTCCGTATCCGGTTTAAGGTACTTAATAGATGCATTTGAGGTTGGATATTTTAAGGTATTTTTTTTCAGAAAAATATGCTTTTTTTGTAAAATATTGATTAAGTATAGGTAAGAAATAACTTGTTTATAAAACGACAGGAGGTTAACTCTTCGAGCAATTCTTAAATCAGCGGGTTTTTGAATTGTCTAAAAGAATTGCTCATCACATGATGGAAGTAGTGTTTGAAATGACGGTCGATCATGTAAAATTTAATTCAAGTGTTCGTGTGTAGTTTTGTTTACTACTAATAACTTGGTTAACTAAATTATCGTTATTGTGTCCAGTATCGTTTTACTCGAATATAGCCAGATCAGTTCCTGGAAGAGTTTATCTATTTACTTTTATTGTAATAGATTACCGACTATCGAATTAAACTATATTTGATTAACGGTGATCAACTATATTGGAGAACATTCAGAGATATTCAAAATAAATTAAATAGTTTTGATAATTGCGAATTAAAGACGAAGACGAAGGAAATAAATACACGTTTACATTTTTAAACTAAATTACGCAGGAAGTACTGCTGTGACATCAAATCCTCAGTTACGTGCAGTACACTGACTGTGACGTCTTGGGCTTACTCCGCGAGCGGTCATTCATCTACATTCTATTCTGACTTGTACATATTTTTAATATCTCAAAGACGGTACATTAGATAAAATCGCAGGTTATTAAATATTGCGAAGTATCATTTAAACTTTAAAAAAAACACTCACTCTTATACTATTGATCGTGTTAAATTTGTTAAACACAGATTTAAAGGGGGCAGCGGGAAGTGAAATTTTAATATCCTACTATCCCGTTGTCAGATCAACGCAAAGGGGACAACGGGAATTCACCCTCTTGAGAGATAAATTACAGCGTGAGTTTTAGTTTATGTACAAAATTTTTCAATCACTCGTCTAAACTTTATTTAGGAATTTTAACTGTATGCTGCCACTTCAAGACTTTGCTGTTAAAGGACCTTAAAAATGTTGCCGTTGAATATAAATTTATCACGACAGCGTAAGGTAAAAACAAATAAAATTTAAAATTTATTTTCTTCAATAAAAATTAAATCACTTAAATCTATAAACAGTGTTCATAAATTGTTTATATAGTAATCTTTTCAATCACGCGTATTTGTCATCTCTGACACCTTAAAAGTTGTCAAATAAGGGGTCATAGTACACTTTATTCAAACAAAAATACGGTGAATGGATATTAACGATATAGTAAAACTGGCGACTATTTGTAAGAAAAGATAATAAATTTAAATATTTGCTGAGCTACAAGGGTGAAGCTGTTGCAAGGACGTTTTATAAAATTTGAAAAGTTAGCTCCTATATTTAGATTTTAGATGTCAAAAAATATGAGTTAAAAATCGTAGCTTTGAACTTTGATTAAATAACTCAAATGAAAACGATAATCATCATCAGGTCATTTCTTGAAAATTAAAGGGATTTCTATATTTATAAGTCTATTAGAGTTTTGTGTTATTTGAATGTGGGGATAAAATCTTAGTCGAAGCAAACGAAGTCCTAATTTTAAAAAATATGAAGTAAAATCATAAAACCCCCGTCACAAAACATCTTCCAAAAACTGAAAAATTAAAGCAAAGCAAAAGCATCTTCGTGTCGGGTACAAGATAAGAGTCTGTAGTGACCGTATAGCCTATTGTAGATCAATTCATTATTTCATCCATTATTTTTATCTCGTCATCATCTTATTTACAATTTTATCATCCTCAAGAAAGAAGAAATTATAATTACGAAAGACTTGTGCTGTATGGGCTAGTACTCTTTGTCTTTTCTGACAAAAGAGAAGAATTGAATAAAATTATTAAGACTGAAACCAAAAAAAAAGGTGTAGATCTAATCAAGAATGTCTATATAAATAATTACCTATCTTCAAAATACAGTAAAGGATAAAGAAAATTAATAATGTCTCAATCTAGTAATGCAAGTATCTGAACATTTGAAAATTGTTATGAATAGACCATATGTTTTAATCTTGCTCAATATTTCTTTGATCTTATTTTTTACTTTTTGTAGTATTCTATCGTCTTGAAGAAAGAAAACGCTCACGATGACCCTATCTATTGCTGTTGGTGGGCGAAAACGAGTGTTGCAGATCCTAAGTGTGTTACTCAACCAATTTAAAAATTGCTGGATAAAAGTATCTATCTCAAAATAGACCAAAAGGCTTTAGTTCCTAATTCAATATAAGCATACAATTTAATTTAAAGCTATCCAAAGCAGAAGAAGCAAAGTTTTTATATAGTATATCAAAACATCTTGATGCCAAAATGAAATACAACAAAAAAATTTTGGTAGATATACAGTGTAATTTAACAAGTCTTTAATCGTCCAGGGATCCTCCAAAAGATTTTATAGTCACAAGTGGATTGGATGGATTGTTAAAAGTATGGAAGATAGAAAACAATAAGTTGGATTTATTTCATACACTTTCTGGTCACTCAATGGCTGTTGTGTCAGTTGCAGTAAGCCCCGATGGACATAGTAAGATCAAATCATTACATATTAAAAAAACCCAAAGTAATGATTACATGCAATAATTTAATTCATAAAAATAAGTTTGGTCCAATTTTAAATGTTCTTTAAAACATTAAATTTTTTTTTTTTAGTAAAACAAAAAACTAACTACTATTCTTTGGCTTAGTATCATATGTAGTAACAACAGAATTTCCTTTAATATTGAAAGAAAAACATTTACTCAATACTTTAGCCATTGCCAGTACATTCTATCTCATTATTTTAGCCATTGCCAGTACCTCACTAGACTCTTCCCTCATCATTTGGGATTTAACATCTGGAAGCATGGTCCATGAAATAGAAACTCGTGCAATTGATGGATGGAAGGTAGCATTTTCACCAGAAGGCACACAGATTGCTACTGGGAGTCTCGCTGGCAAGATTATGGTTTATGGAATAGAGAAAGGAACAATTGATAGTGTTTTAGACACAAGAAATAAATTTACAGTAGGGGTAGCATGGGTACATACACTACATACTTCATATTATAATTTTTATGACATAACAAAGATAAATACCATGTAATGTGTCTGTTAGTCTGCTTGCGATATCTTTGATGATTATATGTATTTATATGAAATGACAGAAGTGGAAGAAGAGATTTAATGTGGTTTTAAATATTTTAGAGCTCAAATGGCAAATACATTTCTAGTGGATCTGTTGATGGTACAGTCTGTATATTTGATGTTGCACAAGGAAAACTGTTGCACACTTTTGAAGCTCATACAAAACCTGTTAGAAGTGTCTCATTTAATTCAAAATCTACTCAAATGGTAACCGCATCAGATGATGGTTTTGTAAAAATTTATGATGTGTAAGTATCATTTTTTCAACATTAATATTGGATTATTTTTCATGTATATATTTAATGAAACTTTAAAATCTATGTTTTCTTGTAATTAATCTTTCTGGTTTCAGAGCAAGTGCTAGTCTTGTTTCTAAAATACCTTTAAAAGGTTGGGCAATGAGTGCAGTTTTCACAAGAGATGGAAATTGTGTAGCTATAGGTGTTTCTGATGGAAGTATTATAGTGGCTACCACTGATAAACTCCAAGTACTCCACACATTTACAGAGCATTCAGAAATGGTAAAAATAAATATAATTATGTCCCAACCAGGCACATAGCTATCAGAGGGTTAGCTGGTGCTGTGCACCAGGGCCCCAAAGCACAGGGGACCTTCAGCCTGACCAGCAAACCTTTAGTCTTATGTGTGATTGGTTTAGGGGTTAAATAAGTTTGAAAAGATGCTTAGGTGTTCGACTTATGCAACTTCACTGGACTAAATAATTGGGCTCTCGGTCCTCACATAGAAGAAGATTCAGGGCCCACTAGAACCTTGCTTTTTACAGTTAAAGTAGTCCACATGAGAATAAAAGTTCAAAAAAATTTGTGAAACCAAGAACTGGACTCAAATCTGTAAATAATGGTTCCTACAGATAAATCCCCTAAAGAGATAAGTTAAAATCTAAACAGTTCATTTGGGAATTAATAATAACATTTTGCTTTTCAGGTATGTGCGATTCAGTATAATCATGATAGCTCAATGTTGCTATCGGTTTCGAAAGATAAATCAATCATTATTTACGAATGTCCACCACCACCTAAGAGTAATGGAAAAAGTAATACAGTTACTATGGTTAAATAATTATTTCGTTTCATTTGTCTCCCTCCTTTTTTTTCTTTAGATGCCATTGCATCATGGCAATGTATTTAGCTAAATGATGATGAGACGAATGATTAAAATGAATCTGCCTACAGCAACATGCTAGTATTGCAACTGTAGGCTTCATTTAGTTACTTGGGACATGACGAATCGAGTAACCAAATCGCATTTTACGTTCTCCACACTTGTACAGCACTACAGCCATTGATTGGTAAAAATACTAGTTTTTTACAAATTAATTTCTGCTGATATACAAGAAAAGAAATACAAGATAAAATAAGTCCGGCACTTGCCATTCCCGCCAAGTAACTCTGATTCCCTCCTCTTCTTAACTTGAGCTCTTTGCGTACCTACTTAAAAAATCCGAGCTAAGGGATGTCAGCTGTCTTGTTTTGTCAACTGTCAAGTCAAAAGTCTGAGCAAGTCTTGCGGAGTGACAGGTTGGTCAAGTATAAGTTTTGCTCAGCTTTTTAAATTTAAATAAGAATCTTAAAGTGCCTATCTTTAATGAAGTATTAATGCTTTTAAAACTATTTCTCATAAATAATTTTGTATGTGTGAAAGATTAATTTAGTTACTACCATTGTAAGGTTATATTTTGTTTCATCATGGTCCTGTCACTACCTTACGTGGAACTTGAAAACTAACTTTTACCAAAATATGAATGATAATACCTTTTAAAATAACTTTCAACTAGCAATAATCTACAAATATTTCCATTTATGTGAAGAATTTTCGTGTACTAGCCTTTAATGTAATTTTTTGATCTATGTTGTGGACCATATCGTTGCTTTTCTGCGATACAAGATTATGCATGATGTTAATGCAGGTCTGAGTTAATATGTTTGTTGTGACACTATAATTTTATTAATATAATTAATTTGTGGACAAAAATCTACTTTGCCAAAACTTACCTACTTATGAATTTATTTCAGAAGTAAAACTTCATCATGGCGAACTGGGAAGAGAAGAAAGTTTTGATAACTCGAAATCTTCAGGAGGTTCTAGGGGAAGAGAAAATGACTGAAATCCTGAAACAGAGGGACTTGAAGATTTACTGGGGGACAGCCACAACGGGAAGACCTCATGTTGCATATTTCGTGCCCATGTCCAAGATAGCCGACTTTCTCAAGGCAGGATGTGAGGTCACTATTCTTTTTGCTGATCTCCATGCCTACCTAGATAATATGAAGGCTCCCTGGGATCTGCTTGCTCTACGTACCCAATACTATGAAGCTGCTATTAAAGCTATGCTTACATCCATTGGTGTGCCTCTAGAAAAATTAAAGTTTACAAAAGGTACTGAATATCAACTGTCCAAGGAGTATACGTTGGATGTATACAGATTTTCATCAGTTGTAACCGAGCATGACGCTAAGAAGGCAGGAGCAGAAGTAGTAAAGCAGGTTGACCATCCTTTACTCAGTGGCCTTCTTTACCCCGGCCTGCAAGCTTTGGATGAAGAGTACCTAAAAGTTGATGCTCAATTTGGAGGAGTTGATCAAAGAAAAATATTTACTCTTGCCGAAAAATATTTGCCTGCATTAGGTTATAATAAAAGGGTACATCTAATGAATCCTATGGTACCTGGTTTGACAGGTGGTAAGATGTCAGCTTCAGAAGAGGATAGCAAAATTGACCTTCTCGACAACCCAGCTAATGTGAAGAAGAAACTTAAAAAAGCTTTTTGTGAACCTGGTAACATTGCTGAAAATGGAGTGTTGTCCTTTACTAAGCATGTAGTCTTCCCACTAATGAAAGATGGTGAGCAATTTATGATATGCCGCTCTGTAGAACATGGAGGTAATGTTGGGTATAATAATTTTGAAGACCTAGAAGCTGCATTTGCTAAGGAAGAAGTACATCCAAGTGATTTAAAGGCTTCTGTGGAGCAAGCAATAAATAAGCTTTTAGCCCCTATCCAAGAAATCTTTAAGGAACCTAAACTTCAAGAGTTAGTTAAGAAAGCTTATCCACCACCTGCTAAAAGTAAAGGAAATGCAGCTGCTGTTGAGGAAATTACTCCAGCAAAGCTTGATATCAGAATTGGTCGTATAGTCGAGGTATCAAGACATCCAGATGCAGATGCACTTTATGTTGAAAAAATTGAGCTGGGTGAGGAAGAGCCTAGGACTGTTGTTTCTGGATTAGTCAACTTTGTGCCCATAGAAGAGATGCTGAATAGAGATGTAGTTGTGCTTTGCAACTTGAAGCCAGCTAAAATGAGAGGTGTGGAGTCAAAAGGCATGGTTCTTTGTGCATCTGTAGATGAACCAAAGCAAGTAGAACCACTTTTGCCGCCAGAGGGCAGCAAACCTGGTGAAAGGATTGTCATAGAAGGTTATGAAACTGGTGAGCCTGATGAAGTTTTGAACCCAAAGAAAAAAGTTTGGGAGAAGCTTCAAGTAGATTTAAAAACAAATGAAAATCTTTTGGCTATTTGGCAAGGTAATAAACTGATAAGCAAAGTAAATGGAAATGCAGTAACCACAAAATCTATGAAGAATGCACCTATTAAGTAAAAACCGGAAAATTCCATATTTTTTAATATCTGTTTTAAGCAAAAAAAAATAATGTAAGCTTATTTATTTTGTTTATTAAAATATACAATTTGATTTATTAATTAACTTTTCAAATAATTCTTACCCTGTTACATATTTCATAAGATATTTGAGTAGGTACCAACTGAAAAACAACTTGCATCATACAAGTATTATACCTTTTCGTTGAAAGAACAAAAAATTGCTGCAGCTTTAAAATACAAGATGTACTAGCTACTTAAAATTTACAAAACTGTTATGAGAATCACGATTTGGCTGTAAAATTTCGCAGTCATTTGTCAAATTCTTGAATGGTTAAATTAGAATTTCGTCAAACTATTGATTACTCAAAACTTCCTTTTTAAAATGGTCAAATTCTTGATTTGTCT
Source organism: Choreutis nemorana (assembly GCA_949316135.1). Lineage (NCBI taxonomy): Eukaryota > Metazoa > Arthropoda > Insecta > Lepidoptera > Choreutidae > Choreutis > Choreutis nemorana. Next base: position 5,884,482 of record OX438610.1, read on the forward strand.
TGTTATACATTCGTCAAATCCTTGATTTCTAAAAAAGAATTTGACGAATGATTGCGAAATCGGTTGTGATTTTCTAAATGTTCTCAAATACTCAAAAGTCCTAGAGTCAAACTGGGACTTGGACACGGTGGGTTCCGTAATATCCCCCTGTTAATTACCTACGTTGTTGATTCGAGTGATACCTATAGCGATTTTTTAGAGCTGTAAATATAGAAAAAATGTTTCTTAAATCGATACCACCTTTTGTTCTTAATTTATTTTAAGTTTTAGATTAATTTAAGTCTTTTCGAATAAACATATTTTGACTTTGACTTTGACGTTTAGCGGCGCTATAAGTACCTTTATACACATTCTGTGTAAAGTAAATAGGTAGTTAGGTAATGCGCATTTACGTAGCAATCTGATTCATTTACTAAAATTAAATTACAAATTAAAAAACTAATGTATTCATTCCCACTTTTACCCCCATAATTTTTAAATGGAAAAACCGATATCGATTAAACATAGCTAAGAACACGCTTGATTAAATCAAATTTCAAACAAAAACACTACATCAAAATCGTTCCATTCGTTCGAGAGTTATAATGCCACCGACAAACACAGAGAGATACGTCAAACTTATAATACCCATCTTTTTGCATCGGGGGTTAAAAATCAAAAGTTCTTTGGTCAAACGAAACACAGAAACCGACACACAGTTGTTGCCAACCCCAATACTTCACTTAACTCGCGCGTACAAAACGAAAAGCAATTTAAACGATAGTTACGGAAAGGATAGGGTTTATCAATGCACTTTAAAATTGCATCACAACTAAAAGTAGGTATGTAGATACGTAAATAAAAAGAATGATATACGATACATTATGTATTCGTTAGTTAGACAATAAAGATTGTATGATGGTATTTTTGTTAGAGGAAATAAAGCGGGAGACCTAGTAAAATCTAGTGGTTTGCGTAGGTACGTATAGTCTATTGTAACCAAGCATATTATTTGAAGATAAGTGGGGGTGGGTGGGTGCCTATTTCCTGGATAGTAAGGTTCAATTCATTCATTCAACGTTCCGGATCAATGACAGGGTTTGCTCTGGAGTCTAATCTAATATTATTGAACCGGGTTTGTATAGAACATGTGCTGCATTCAGAGTTAAATTAATCAGAGTTGAACAGAAAAGTAGGCCGCTTGCATAAATCCAGAATCCCGACAATAAGTGCAGGGTAAAATTAGATATTCAATAACGAGAAGGGGTCGGAGGTCCGCCATTTTACTGCTTTTGTTGGGTGAGGGGGACCGCGCATGCGTAGAGCCGGCACCCGCACCCTGTACGTAGGGCCGGGACCTTAGCAAGTGTGATGTCAAAAAACACGTTATTCTCTCCCCTCATTCCACTAACCTAGTACGTCTCAATAAAAGGGATTAATGATATACCCAATGCCTTCTGTGGGCTTTTAAAGTGCAAACAAATCCACCGTCTTAACGCGAACACCGGGATGCAACGTGTGGATTCAACGTACCTAACGTATGACTGTGAGAGATCGGCTGATTGACTAGATATAACTATTTTTATTATATTGATAGCGCTTGCTAACTGTGGACACAAAGATACTGTGAAAAGTATTTGTATTAGTTGGATTGTTTAAAAATTGTGGCAAAAGTGACAAGTTATAAACTGAAAACGGGAGTGTAGGTAAACAAGTGAAATATAATGGGATGACATCAAATGCGGATTCATGGAAAAGGTTTGGCGTAGGGTTGGTCTCCATTCCTCCCGCAAGAAGAGGGATGGAAGCGGGACTAGCCAAGAAGTGACAGAAACCGCTCCTCCACCAGAAGTCGAGTATCAAAACATTCACACATTGAGAACAGCTGACTTGATTAGACAAAGGCAGGGTGAGGAGAAATCCACTCTTCGGTCATCTTATATTATAAGGAACGGTGACAACTTTATCTTGGTAGAGAGAAGGCGTCGAAGGCGTCGTAGGAGCGGTACTAGGGCATCATCAGGAACGAGACACCACACTCCCCCGGTCGAGGAGACAGCCCGAACCGAACAAAAGCGCAGGCCTCCTGCCCGTCTTAAAATATTTGGAATCCAATGGCCATTGCATTCCAGTGATACGAGGTATAAAAAACTAAGTACTTCATTAGAATAATTAATCGCCTATAAGCGTAAGGTTCATTAAATTTTGTTCAGCAGTATGCACGCAATAATAATGACTAACTTATGTAAACACAATAGAAGCACTCGCAACTGCTATTATGATTTAATTATTAGGTTTTGACTACTTCCCTAATGCAATTAAGATGTGGCATGTTTATTTCGTGCTTAGGTTAGTAGGTATATCTACAGTTAAGTAGGTACTGTGCTATAAATAATATACATACATTGATCTCATTTATATGCCACTTGGTTTAGGTGCACAAGGAATAAGTATGTATATATTTCCTACCTACTATGGCAAGACCATGGTTTATGATCGTTTACCCAATTTCTAGTGAAACATTATTCCAAAAAAGAAACAAATTTGATTTATTTATTTAATAAAAGGGTAGGTTACATTGGTTTCTTGGTCCAAACAAAAACAAAAAGGCTCAACAAAAGTTTCGTCTTGTTTGTTCTCCCTTGAAAATTGGATGAATTTTCAAGTTATTCTTAGTTATTTTATGTTTATAAAAATGAAAGTAGAGTTCTTGCCCAGGCACCTATTAATTCCAGAAAATAATTATTAAGTTAATAGCTAACAGCCATTTTAATGACCTCGTTGTTTTGTTACATGGTTGATTGCAGAGAATTTTTGATACTATTAGATCCTACCTAACATAATTAAATGATCGGTAGCTTTTCTGCATTTCCATAAGGCATGTTCTTGACCGCTTTCTTATGGATCATGCCATTACAGAAATTTTGCGATGGGAATATTTTAGTGACCACTACGCGTTCTGTTTTTTGGCTCATTGAGCGCTATCGATCATTGAGCGTAACGTATTTAATTTTCAAATATATTTATAAGGGACACACACGAGACTAATAAAATTAAGAACACCCCTCCGTTGTACAAACTTGACTGCCCCTTGACCTTCATTGCTTGATCGGTTTTGCAGACACAACTCAATAACGCGTCGCTTTTGCCGGGGACGCCGTTCTCGGGAAGACAACGAGCTCTATCGGTCTAATAGCTTCAAGTTCGAGAGGTTCACCAGGGAGCCAGCAGCTGATGAGTTTGGGTCCTCTCAGGTACGTATCGTAGCATCACCGGATCTATGGGGGAAGGCCTAGGGGATGACCAATGACTTTGCGTATAATTAGTCAGAGTAAGAAAGTGTTTAAAATCATTAATTAGATTTGAAATATCAACATTTTCATGTAAATTAGTGTTGTACCCATAAAGTAAATCTTTTTCATAATCATTTTTCAATTTTCGTCGCCTACCTCGCTACGTCTCGTCGCGTCTGGGAGACGTCAAAATTAATTTTCTGTCAAGTGTCAATTTATCTCCACGGCTCTTTATGAAATTGGGAACCATAAAAGCTTGTCGGCAAAGTTGTATGGTGGGTGCCTTTACCGTTCACACTATAAAAGACCTGCCCTCTTATCTAGATGAGCCATCTTCTCTACAAAGCCCCCACGTTAAGGTTGAAAAGGAATTTCGTAGAAAAAAATTGGTATGCACCTATCTACCGACATTGATAAAGTTGGCGTTACTTGGCCAAGTGAAAATTTGATTCTTGGCGATAAATTTTCCTACCTAACTACTTACCTACTTCAATTCGAGAACCTCACTTAAAAATATTAAATAACCTAACAATAAAAATGGTATTTATTTAACAAAAAATATATACATTGTTTGGTTATGTCCTTTCACTTTTAATTAGTTTAGGCTTGGGTTCATGCCAAACGATGGCAACTAGGCAACTACCTACCGTTGGTTTGATTTTTTTGAAAGCCAATTGAAAACCATAAGTTCGTATTTTGCCGTTACGCCACTCACAAAAGTTTTTCACAATGCTTTTGTTGTGAAGGTAACTAAATCTTGTCAAGATGATTTTTTTTCGAAATTCTGGTTACATTTGTAAATAAAATGATGTAATGTGAATTATTTGGTGAATGTAATTGAAAACTTTTGTGTTTTAGATATAACACAATAATTAAAGTGGGCACATTTTCAAGCATCATTTTAAAACGCCATCTCTAATGATTTCCGAAAACTATTTCCATTTGGTTCATCTGACTGTGTCTTGTAAACGTAGTTCAGTTCCTTATGAATAGAGGGCATTAGCAGTCTTATCAAACTAGTTCACGGGGGTTTGGTCACAGATTGTGGCTACCAATAAGCTGTCGGTCTCTTTCACAATAAAACGTACGTAGGTACCAAATCAACATTTATTAATTTTTGTGATCCATTTTAAATTACATGGTATGTATTTTGTGTGGTCTATCGTTAATTAAAATCGTGTCGTGATTGCGACACACCATTAATGACAGATTGGCGCCTTTCTTATATTGTTGATGGGATATAAATTACACATGTATCTTTAGGGTGCGTAAATAAAGCATTCATATCAGCTGTCCGGTTTAATGATATTTGTATGTGGTCAAAAAAATTGCAAGATGTGAATATGAGGGTTGGACAAAACGTGTTACTTTTAAGTTACGTATGTAATGTAATATAAGCGCTGGTTAGACGACATTCGTGCCATCGCTGGCGCAGGCTGGGCTACTGTAGCACGGGATAGGGTCAAATGGCAACAACTGGAGGAGGCCTTTACTCGGATGGGTGTTCCTTTAAAACATTAATAAATTAAAAATAAACATACTTATTAAAATAGTGCGAAAAAAAGGTATTTCAAAATTTCTGTGATTTAATGAATGTAAATAAAGGTTTTATTATTCTTATATTATGTGATTCGTATTTTCTTTTAGAAGCAAAACAAATAAAAAGCAATGATTATCTAATGAAGTTAAAAAACCGGTGAAGTGCTAGTTGGACTCGCATAAAAAGGGTTCCGTGCTGTACCAAGTAGGAAGCTTTTTTGGTTTAAGAGATACCTACATCGATTACTACTGCCAAGCTGGAAAACGCCGAAAATATCACGTTCTTTTTAGTTACGGTCACCCACTTATATTTTTAACTATTCTTTTTTTAATGGCAATAGATATACACACTCATACTTATCTGTATGTGTGGATTAATTCTGTTGCTTGGATAGTTTTCAAGTTCATAGTAATATCAAGTTTTTATTTATTTCAATGCTAATCCACGTCCTTAATCTCATCTCTGATCATCTATTTGAATGGCATTTACCTACGGCCACACGTAAAACTTCACATAGCAAGTGCAATATAGAAACCTATGCTATACAACTTTAGAACGATACAAAGTCCGGATAGCTAAGTTTGATCCATGGTCGTGTGTACGCAAATTACATTCAGTAAAAACTAGAAAACTGATTTTTCGACGGCTTAACTGATTTTTTAAACAGGGATGGTTTATATAAAACCCGGCCAAGAGTGATTCGTAAAGCATATAAATTGTTTCCTACCAACGTAAAAGATTACATTTTTAAATTCTTTCGTTAAATAAACAAGAACAAGCAAAATAAAAACAGGTTTCTTGTATAGAAGCCAGGCCCCTTTTATTGTTAACTTAAATTCTGTATTTGTTGCAAACTTTTTTTGTAACGCTTTTGGGGGGGAGCTGATGCTAATCTGAAGAACTCAGATGCTCTTAGCCCCTCTGGATCTGCCATAGTAAGTACCTAAATTGTCATAATTTCGTATGAACTTTACACACTGTGCCAAATCTTAAATTTTAATGTATGTTTAAGAATATAATATATTATAAGTAAGGTCTGCAGAAGAACCAAAGTACCGATAGCTTTTAGAATGGCAAATCTTAAGTGGCAATAGGCAGGCCATATTGAACGCAGAAAGAACGACCGATGGGTCCAAAAAGTTTTGAAGTGGCGACCACGTACCGGAAGAAGCAGCGCAGGCCTCCCGCAAGGAGGACCAGCGATCTGGTACTTGTAAGGGTCGCAGGAAGCCCCTGGATACGTGTAGCACAGGGCAAGGTGAGGAAGATTTTGAGGAAGGCCTTTGTCTAGCAGTGGACGTCTTGTAGCTGATGATGATGATACAATTAAACAAGTTTTTGATTTGCTTAATCTAGAAATCGAACCTAGAATTATATTATAAATATATATTTTATTTATTATTATTTAAGAAAGATTACAGAAAAGTAGGGACGAATTGTAGATTTAGCTTCGTAGTACCTAACTTGTAGAAACTATTAATTCATCTTTCACACTTCCAACTAAATGTCTTGACGATATTTTTTTCATTTCGACTCCCCAACATTGAAATAAGTTACAAATGATAAATTAATTATTTAGGTATCCGCAAAATAATAGCACTCAAACTTCGGTTTTCGAACTTTTCCAAACAAAAATTCAATTTTTATTCTTGCTACTTTTCCCGACCCCGACGTAGTATAAATCACGTTATCTCTCTTCAGTGATCACGATTGCCTCATCAACATACTAATGCGGTGGCGCCATCTGCCCGCCTTCAGCGCTCTTATGAAAGTCTGTCCAGGAATTATAGGAAAAATCATTCACTGGTTTATAAAGAATAGCTTTGATCTAAACTACTTTTAAATACTAGTAGCTATCCAGTTTTAGGTGATAAAAAGAATTAGATAGGGAATAAATTTTTTGCTTTTGACCGAAAACCAACTTTGTGTGTGTAGAAAAAAGTTAATTATATTAAGGTTTAAAGGGCATTTATTCAATTTGTTTTACGAGTTACGAACAATAGTTTGATCCGGTGGAAAACTATCGTTGGTTTCAGGACGACTGAATAACCATTTGGTCTCTATTTTAGTTCAACGTAAAGGATTTTTAGTTTACAAAATTTATTATCCTAATGATAAGTAAGTACAGGAAAGACAATAAATAATTATGGATTTGATTTTCATTTTATCAAATCTTCCGGTCATTATGAATATTTTTGCCAAGCCCAATACAGTTGTTCAAGTCTCGCCTGACTTTGTACATAATTCTTCAACCTATGGTCACATCTTATCTTTTGATCAGATATATGTGATATTATCTGGACCTCTGCCGCTATCCTTTCTATTTTCGACGTGAAAAAGTTTTGTAGTGCTTCGGTTCGAAAGATTGATGAGCCAGAGTAATAACCGACTCGAGAGGCACAATCACATCTGTTACATGGGCAACGCATTGTCGGTGCTATCATGTAATACCAAGGTACGAGTATTTTAAGACATAGGGCATCATCGTGTCAATAGGCTGCGTAATCACTTTTCGTCATGTGTGATATCTGCTTTTTCGTACAAATGCTAAGTTATACATTAAAAAGGGCTCTGTTAACGAGTGTAATAACGTTAAAATAAAGCGTAGTTATCCCCTTCCGTCCCCTGGGCCACCAGTAATCGGGTTTGGTTTCAGATGCGGATATTAATTGAAAATTTCGAAGCGAGCGATAGTCATTTTACACTAATTAATCGCTATGATAATTCGGTATGCAGACAGTTTAATAACACGAAAAATCTTCATCAAAGTAAGTGCTATAGGTACTTAAACCATTATATGGATTTTTAAACTAAAATTTCATAGATTTGTTGAAATTAAAATGTTACTATTGCTAATTCATTCAAGAAAGTCAAAATTATAAATATATCTTTTAAAAATCACCACAGACCGGCAGGACTTTCCTACCTTTAAATAGTATTTTTTTGTCGCTCTGGTTCATGAATTGCAATGATTAATTATTTGTAGAACAATATTTTAATATAAAATTTATAAACACTTACAAATTTTAGAATAGGACAACTAGTCAGTGTTTACTTTAAAATACTAGTACCGTAGTCGAACCTACTTGCTCCAAGGTTTTTCCTCTAGGAACATAAAGCCCTCCGTAGAGACTTTGATCTTGTGTTCTGCATTAAAATTTACATATTTTTCTGTGGTATCCATTTCCAATTCCTCTTTGATGTATTTCCAATGTGGTTTGGTTTCTATGCATTTCGATGTATTTACATACGCATCCCTTACATCTTATTTATGTGAGTGCTGACTTGGTGATATGAGGTGTCTTTCTAGTTCTGTTTATATATCTAATAATGAAGATTAAACATGTGCAGTTCTTCATTCTCAAAATTATACTAATAACTAGTCTAGATTGATTTGTACAGCAAGCAAATTTTCCGTACCGTTTCCTCCACGCTTCAATAACCTGAGCAGGCTGGTACTGAGCTTATTATTTTCGTATAACTTACTCGTGCTAGCAATATGATCACAAGACGCTTTTACACAAACGAGTTTTGCGCAAATATACGGCGTAATTTGCGTAGTCTGCCGTCGCGACGCAATCAGGCGGCCCTATTGTCGACTCTATATTTTACTACATCCACTGGAACTCTATCCACAGACTCTACTTTAGTTTGTTTGCGAAGTGAACATCAACAATGTTCACAAGTCGGACGGGTTAGGATTTGTGTGTTGAATCTAGATTTATTTTACTTGGTTTGTTGAGAAAATGACCGGAGGAAAAAAACTGTGATTTTAAATTACCATTTAAGATATTAGACCTACAGATCTAGATCACAAGAGTTGATTAATTTTTATGAAAACCTGCTAGTGTTTTCCCGTATCAGTCTACTAACTTTTTATCTAACGCGTTGTAGTAACCGGTAAGCTGTAAAACTGGAAATTCATTTACGTGCACTAGAGAGCACTATAACCTCCATACTCGAAACCATATGTGTCCAATACAGCCGTGGGGCGCGTAAATTTTCAACTTCAGTACACCCTAAATAAAATTTGGGTTTATTTAGTAAAAAGTTTATTGAATTCGAATTGTTCATGAAAATAAAAATGTATACTTTTTAGAATTTTACTCATTTTTTAATATGGAGTGGACGCTTAAAGAAGACCGTGTTGCAGTTATTGCGTTGCATCGTTGCGGTTACGCGCCAATTCAAATTTTTGACTTACTGAAAAATCTGAATATGACCAAAACATTCGTTTATCGTACCATCAAACGATACAATGAAGACTCTAGTGTAGATGACAGGTTAAGAAGTGGTCGCCCTCGGTCTGTTAGGACTCCAGCAGTGATAAAAGCTGTGAAGGCGCGAATTCAAAGAAATCCCAAACGTAAGCAGAAACTGTTGGCCCTTCAGATGGGGTTAAGCAGAACCAAGGTGAAAAGGGTGTTAAATGAAGACTTAGGGCTATCGAAGAAAAACAGGACATCGTTTGAATGCTCGTCTAATGGACCTGGACTGAAGAGATGCCGCGCTTTGTTGAAGCGGTACGCGGGAAAAAAAATTAAATTAATTTTTCGGAAGAAAAATTTTTTTTACCGTAGAAGAGAGCTACAACAAACAAAATGATAAGGTGTACGCACACAGTAGTGAAGAAGCAAGCAACCGTATTCCAGGTGTCCAACGAGGTAATTTTCCATCCTCGCTCATGGTTGGGAGTTTCTTATTGGGGCTTAACAGAGTTACATTTTTGTGAGAAAGGTGTAAAAACGAATGCAGTTCTGTATCAAAATACAGTCCTGACGAACCTTGTGGAACCTGTTTCTCATACCATGTTCAATAACAGGCACTGGGTATTCCAACAAGATTCGGCGCAAGCTCATAGATCGAAGAGCGCACAAGACTGGCTGGCGGCGCGTGAAATCGACTTCATCCGGCACGAAGACTGGCCCTCCTCCAGTCCAGATTTGAATCCGTTAGATTACAAGATATGGCAACACTTGGAGGAAAAGGCGTGCTCAAAGCCTCATCCCAATTTGGAGTCACTCAAGACATCCTTGATTAAGGCAGCCGCCGATATTGACATGGACCTCGTTCGTGCTGCGATAGACGACTGGCCGCGCAGATTTAAGGCCTGTATTTAAAATCACGGAGGACATTTTGAATAAACTTTAGTGTCATAAGAACATGTTTTGTTAACTTCATTTTGGTATATAAATGGTTACATAATGAATAAACTTGTTTCAATTATTTTATATTAAACATGTGTCAGAATTTATGACCTGACTAGGTATATAAAACTTATTAAAAATCTTCTTACATATTAAATTGAACGAGCAGTTATCAGTCTCAGTATCAGTGCAGTCTTGTTTGAAAGTCGAAAACGGCTTGAACAATTTGATTTCTTTACTTTTTTTACTCTAATACGTGGTTTATTTAAACGTCAGTCATGTGTTACAAAATTCGCGAGGTTAAAAAAAAACAAACCACCAAATTATCTACCCATCTTCGAATTTGTATTTAGCTGGAGTGACAGATAGGTGCAAAGTTAAATACGTGCGAAATCGTCTGGGTTGGTACCACCCTTCTATTTCTGCCGAGAAGCAGTCCGCTGTGTTTCAGTTTGAAGGATTGGAGAGCCAGTGAAATTACCGGCATGTGAGGTATTGCATCTTTACAATTCATTGGCGGTGCTCTCGGCGTTCCACGATATCATCGTCGTGTCAATAGGCGGCGGTATTACTTTCCATCAGGTAAACCGATTGCTTCATTGCCCATGATGTTGTATGAAATGAATAAAATAATAAGTAAAAAGTATGCTGTCTAAACACTAGCAGATCCAGGGGGGAGCTAAGGGGCTCAACCCCCCTGAAAGTATTTGAGTTCATCGGACTTTTACCCCCCCATCTTTGTTAAACACAGCGGTAATGAGATCAAGGCGTTTAAAAGAAACGGTTGTCCGTTTTAAAAGGGAGTGTAGAAACTTTACCTAGCCCCCCAAACTACAATCCTGGGCCCGCCACAGTATCATTTAATATTACAATTTTTTATCATATTGTCATTTTGTAATGTAGGTATTTATCTGTCGTCGCTTTCAGGTACAATTTTCAAACTCTGCGTAGGGCAATCAATCTGTGTTTGTTTGCTATAGGTGCTTTTTTACTATAAAGACATTGATAAAATTTAAAAACTACATGTAAAGCTGTTTTTGGTGTCCTCGTTTGTACCAACAACGAAATTAAAAGAAAAAATGTTGCTACAGAAATAATCTTTTTAATCACTATGAGATTGTATGTAGTACCGTAATATAATTAATGTGAAACGTGTTAAGTATCGGTTCTCTCGTTACGCTTTCAATTTGGATGGTGAGATGAAGCACCGGCAACGCACGCGATCGTAAACGCTTCACTCTCGCGGTGAAATTCCAACAACGGATTTCTAAAGTTTAAACATAAAAAATCCCTTGCTGTATTGGATGGATTTCAGCATTGATTTATTTACGACCGTTCAAATATGAATTACCTAATTGTAGTTTTTGACGCCTGATTTAAATGGTACAATTTAAATAATTAGAGTGTGATTGTGGACTCACAAATTAAAGAAAACTGTTTCTTGTTTTTTGGTATTTTATTTTTTGTTTGTGATTAAAACTTAACTGTATGAGTCAATTAATTCGGAGTTTACTTAATTTAAAGATTTACACTAATAAATGCAGAAGAATATTGATATTTACAATACATTTTGAAATTCATCACATTGTTTTTGTTCAAACGTAAATTGGAGGCAAATAGGATTTCATTGAAGGACCTGCCCTACCCAAAGGAGGTAGGCCTGGCTTTTGGTGCATTTTTGGTGGAGTCAGATCTCTCCTTAATGGATTTTCATTTTCAGTGTTCCTAGCAATGTTGTTACGCTGTAACACCTTGTAGTTTTTGATAATACCTCTAATTTCCTGTTGCTGTTGTTGATTTAAAGTTCTAATATCATTTTTATTCTGTTCTGAGAAACCCTCAGAATCTAATTGGTCTTCATCTCGAGGTATAAATCTAACTTCTTTCATTTGTTCAAAAGGATTTTGGCTTAAACTTTTAGTTTTTGGTCTTACTTTGCTCGATTCGAAATGATTCTTTTGAGCTACGTAGTTAAGAATATCTGAAATATGTAAAGGTCTATTGTTTATCTGCTTGACGTCGGTAAAAGCTTTATTGTGAAACTGTACATATTTAGGAACCTTGTCAAGCTTTGGTTCTGCTTTTGTATTGGCGTTTGGTTGTTGTTTCGGGATTTCAACTTCTATTTTGGGATAATTATTTTCATTTTCTTTGATTTCTGAATGAAATTGTGTTTTTGACATTTCATTTTGTAAGTTATCACGTTTTTCTGTCTCTGGCCTGATCAGATTTTTCAGAAAAATATTATTGTTAAACATTTCTTCCACAGTCACTTCGGTGGTTGTTGTTTTGTCTTCAAATGGTTCAACAGTTGAACTAACGATTGGTTTGAAGTTATCTTCTTTATCTTTGACTATAAAGTCGGTGAACTTTAAACTTTCTATTGTATTTATTTGTTGGGGAAATGCAGTAGTAGTTTCTTTAGTTTGTGATCCAAAATAGTTCTTATTGGTCCAGTTTTCGGTAGAAGGAACGCTGTTAAGGTGTTTTTTCTTAGTTTCTTCTGTCACGGCATTCAAGTTATTATAATTTGAATTAACATTTAAAGATTTTATTCTTCTTGGTTCATAGTAGCTATCATCATAATCGTATTGTTGTGTTACTGTCAGACTAGGTGGAAGAAAATTGTGTTGGGTTATAAGCTTTGAATGAGAGGAAGGATGAACTAATTCACGACTTTCTTGTGTTTTAATGTTCCCAGTAGTTGTTGTTTGATCATCTTTAATATTATAAGCGTTATCATTATTGTATGATTTTTTGTACCAATCATCTGAATTAGAGAAAGTCATCATATTTTTATTATTATCGCTTTTTTCAGCATCTTTGTGAAAACCTTCATTAAGCTTATCGTATCGCGGATCGTTAAGAAATTGAACTTCAGTGTTTTTATTAAGTGCTTCTTGATGAGGAGGACTTGTGGCGTATTGAGTAGTATCTATTTGCTCAACACCATTTGGTTGAATTTGTTCTTGAATCATTTTAGTATATTGGTCAGAAGTCATATCGTTAAAATTAATCATTATTTCATCTCCATCACGATCACTTGAAGACCTTGAAATTGTATTCTTATTTTGATTTTGATTTACACTATTAGCGTTTAAACCGTATTGCCATCTCCATAGAGCTTTGCTGCCTTCTGGTTCTGAGTCTTTAATGTTAGCTTCGTAGTTCATAAGTTGAGGTAGTGACGTTTTCTCTGTGGTAAACATCCTTGAAATTGATTGTTGTGCTGCATTTGAGATAATATTATTCAATGATGGTATATGAGCACCTTGTGAAGCCAAAAATGTTATTTGGGGTGAAACATGAGCCGACCCACTATTAGCTTTGTTTTGCGATTGATCTGAAGGGAAGTCACTTTTCGCAATTAATTGCGAACTTGGGGCTGGATTTAAACTGTTTTGTGTCGGCTGATTTGATCCATAACTATATGAAAATGCTTCAGGAGTTCTTCCTGTAAACAAATTTCTCGGAGGTGGTAATTGTGGTAGTGAGACATGTTGATGCTTAATTTCTCTTAACTGTTGTTCTTGATGTTCTTTTTGTTCTTCTTGCCAAGATTTAAGATGAGGTGGTCGCTTTGCTTCTTCTGCTAAATTGTATTGAACAGCCCTGAAAATAAAATAAAATAAGTAATTTTCGAAACAATATTTAATTGATTATTTAAAAATTTCAACAAAAACCTTTGAATTATTTCTGGAATGGGTGGCGCAACAGGTAAATGGTCACCACTTGCTCGGAAACCATTAGAGTCTGCAACATAATGTACTGTATATGTTTGACCATTATCTCCTACGTAAGAATAAGATCCTTCTACTACTTGTTCTTCTTTCTCGGTTCCCATATTTTCCATACGACTATGTTGAACATAGTGGGTCTGGTCTGCTCCTAGGGCTCTAAAATTTTAAAATAATATTATACAGGCATTTGTAAGTATAGTTCAAACATTTTCTTTACCAAATGCACTTACTCATAGCTAAAACTTCCATCTAAATCCATCTCATTAGATAATCTTAATATTGGGATTGCTGGTTCAGTAGTAGATGAAATAAAATTTCCTGGTGGAGGATAGAACTGAGGGCCAAGGAACGAGTTGGTTTTAATTTGGTCGTTTCTCTGTTCTGCTGATATTATCATTCTTCGATTTGGAGGCGTCTGGTTGACTGGTTGTTGTGAAGAACTTTCTGTGGAAGGGTTAGATGGAAATGGCATTGGAAATTTCATGTCATTTCTGTCAATTTGATGATAGTTTACCATTCTGCCAGGCAAAGGCATTTGTCTAATCTCTCTCTTTTCTGGACCTTGAAATTTTCTACTTTCTGTTTGGTTAACTTTATTTTGGGGTTGAGGTACTGGTGGTCGGGGCGAAGAAAGGTTTATTTTTACTTCACCTTCGTTGTCATCATCGTCGTCATCAAAACTGGGACTTAAACTTGAGGACATCATCATCGGAAATGGAGTTGGGTACAAAACTGGAGCTTTAGTTCCAGTCGGTGGCAGATATGGAAATTGTAGATTGTTAACATTTTTCATAGGAAAATACGGAATGGTTGTATGCGACTCGGGCGGTAAATAAATGGAACTGTCTGATGTGAATACAGCTGAACTTGGTGTTTGGTAATGTGGAGGGAATGGGACGTTTCCCTGCTGATACTTTTGGCTCCTCACTTCCACTATAGTTAATACCAATAAAATTGATATTGATATCTGAAAAAAAAACAAAGTTCTATTAAAACTTACGTTTCACGAGAAATCCAATTTATATAATCCAATGGTTGAAAGCACAAACACTCTCACACTTACGAGCTTCATCGTAATTGAAGCTGTAAACTATATTTTGAGAAACACCTTGGTAAACACGTCACTTCGATTCTTTAGTAGAAATTGCACTGATAATGAAAATGAATTCCGCATATATTTATACGCATGCAATGCGGCCGTGTTTAGGCATTCGTGAAGATGTTGCGGTGTTTGACTAGTTTTCTCCTCTTAGGTTACAGTTTATTTTTCTGTTTTGTTCAATAATATACACATTGTTTTTTGTAGTTCACAGATTTCCGCATAATCCTCATTGTTTTAACATAATACGAATTACATTTAAAAACCTTAAGGGTTTGAAATACCTCACTGATACTCGTAGATACAGATATAGTGAGAAATATTACGACTTCGTTATTTTTCGGGGAAGCCAAAAATGAAGGGGTGTGTGTTTGACCTATATATTTAAATTCATTCCCATGTTCCCTCGTAAGTACTAAACGACTTAACCGATTTTGATGAATGATATGTAGATAGATTGGTCTTTATTGGGCGAGTATCACTGAATACATACACAAAGTATCAAAAAAAAAAAAAAAGGTGGCGCCATTTTTGGCGTCTTATAATTTTAAAATAAAATAATATTAACGTAAAAAAATATATATATCTAATGAAAAAGCTTAAATAATTTTTAAACAAAATACCCGACTTGTTTAAAATAGTGAACTGAAGAAGACAAGTTCTACTTTAATGTGATGTACATATATTTAAATAAAAAATTAATAGTTTAATGTGCCTCGGGCGAGGATAAACAAAAATAAGAGATATAAAATCGGCAACTAAACTAACGTAGTTCACTGCTTGCAGCACATTAAAACGATTTTTAATATTATCTATAGATTTAATAGTTATCAGTTCAGCAGGAAAAAAGGCCTCTTATCTGTTATTTGTTCAGAAAAGAAATGTAGTATGCTGGACATACATACAAGAATATTAATCAATGTATAGCCACAAACTACAATTCAATAAAAATCATCATTTGTGGATTGCCATAAACCAAGTGTGCCACTTATTTGTAAGATAATAAGCGAGGATAACTACCCCTAATACTAAAAACTAGCCCCTATTTTAATTTCTCAAAATATATAGCTAACAAAAAATGAAGCCTAAAATAAATGTTAACGAATTAAAAACATACATACAAAATTGAAATATATCCCGTATTACTTATTATGACATTACAATAATTAAGGCTAATTAAAACTAAATATGTTCGATAAAACCCGTCGAAACGAAACGGATAAAGCATCGCAACCAGCACATTTAAATAAATCAAGTCAGGTCCTTACAAAAATTGATAACACGAACAACTCCAAAAGAGAACCCTAATTAATTAAAGCAATATCTTACATGTTTGTTTTTAAGGGCCATGCCTGTATAAATAAGCCGATAAATTGGATTTTTATTTCGCCGGTCAGAAAGCGTATGGCGATTATGCAGTTGTATTATGTTAGTGTCATTGACCGAAACCGGTTTTTTAAGTTTCTCTATACAAGTAAACGCTTCCTTTAAATTTTGTTCAATCTAATTTCCAGTTTTTATAATGTGTTTCTAACAAAACTTCTAGTAAATTTCAGTGGCTTAATAATTGCAATTTATTGTTTTAACTTCTCAACTTTTTAACTTTTTTAACTTTATAAGTATTCTCAGATAGATGATCAAAGTAGTTTTTTTGAAATGAGATGTGGTTTAATATTTTGAAAATTTTGGTGATTTTGGTAATTTTTTGGGTTCCATCTAACAAAATTTTTAACTTTTGTTACAGGTATATGATATGAGCCTTTATGATGTTAAAGGTACCTAGATTTAAAATCTTGTGGTTTTTGATGTTTTACGGTTGAATAAGTTTAGTAAAACCATTATCAGGTAAAATTAAATAAACAACAAAGTGATCTTAAAAACTTATATTAAATATGGTTACATCAATCGTATCACGTTTTCACAACTTATACAAATTAAATATATCATTTCACTGATCGAGATCACAAACAGTATCGTGATCTAGATCACTGGCCGATATTCGTAAAACTAGATGCTGAATTTATAATATTACCCGTAGGTGGGTTGGCTTGGGTAGTAATTTTGCTGGTTAGAGGGCTGCTGGGGCCGGGGGTAGTATGTCTGTTGTGGGTAATAGTTCTGTTGGGCAGGTTGTTGTGGGTAATAGTTCTGTTGCGCAGGTTGCTGAGGGTAGGTCTGAGTAGGCTGCTGCGGGTAGTAGTTCTGTTGAGTAGGTTGCGTTGAAGGGTAGTACGTCTGTTGGGGCTTGTTCTTTTCAGCTTCTTCCTTTGCAGCCTGATCAATGGCACTGTAAACATACATAATTTTAATATCATTGTTTCTTTAATAAATAAAAAAAATATGGGGTATATACCATACATATAGTATATACCATATTGTTGCTAAGCACCTGCGATACAAGATTTCTCATATACAATTATATATATATCTCGGAACATGACTTCAACCTATGAGAACTCACAGTATTTGGAAGTTGACACTTGTAAACTAAACTGTTAATGGTAATGCACAATAGATTCAACAGATTGCTATTGTAGTTACATGTGTTTTGTTTACTATTATCATTCATCAGTTGTCCACCTTTAGCTTGTAAGATTTTTTTTTGATCCCGATGTCGTACCAACTTTTTGTTTTCTCGCAATAGCTGAGACCTGTTTGTAAAAATATTCAAGCTCAGACAAAAAATATATGTATTTTATTCATTTGTTTCTCACACACACAGAACGGGTTACAAGAACTTAAAGGTACTCTGTATACCTTTTATTTTACCAATTTATAAAGGAAAAATATACTCAGTAAATCTTCAGAACCAAACAAATCGCAATCTCATTTTAAAATGTGAGCAGAGAGTCCGTACTCCATACACATAGATCAAAGTCACATAAACCAGAACAGTAATAAGACAACTGAAATACTTTTAAATTGATTACATTTGTTGATACTTCAGATTAACTCTCTGGTTATTTATCAACATCTCCAACAATATTTTGTCCGCCTTATTTATCTCATGAGCTATTGTGTTCCCAAGCTTTTCCTATTATGAGAAGTTACCACAATTTGTTACAGACAATAATACAAACAACTTTGCTTCATAACTCACTCGCGACCACGCCTTTGCACTTGAGAAACGGAACAAGGAGTTTTCCTTGAGGGAAACCGACTGATTTAGAAGAAGGTACACTTTGTCTCCAAAATCACCATGTAAGAGATCGGTATAACGGTCTTATTTCTAAATCAATTTACAAATTGAGGTTATAATACGACAGAACACATGTACGTGGTACGACTTTTTATGTACATATTTTAAAATGAATAAAAAAACGTAAGAAGTGGGAAAATTATACGAATTAAATGTCGGGTAATTGTGATTTTCTTATTTTAAAGTGTAAACAAACAAAACAGCATACTCGTATCTGTAAAACATGATGTACGTAGAATAGAAAGAATCGGTAACTCACGCTTGGATTGCTGCCGGGACTGGTGGTGGGGTAGGGAGGTGGTCCCCATTCGCGTGGTAACCGCTCTCATCAGCCCACCAAGTCACGGTGTACACCTTTCCGTCTTCAGCGGTGAAGGAATACCATCCTTTCTTCACCACAGTACCGTTTTCAGACTTGGGGTCCTGTTGGATGTAACCACGTTCACCCACGTGGGTGCCATCAGCGATTTGGTACCTGAGAAATTTGCATTTAAATTACATATATGAAGTTTGTGATATAAACATATCTTATTATTTTAGGCCTCTGGCAGGATGACTGACTTTTGCATTGGAGGAGAACGTTTTTAAAATGTCAGTTATGTTTTTATTCATTTTACTTTTAATTGAAGTTTTAATTTTCATATTGACGTGTGAATTACTTTTAAAATACTTGGGGATTACTTTTTTAATCTTTTGACTTGAGCGATATTTTCCAAAACAAAACTTGATTGGCTTAGTTTAGTTAAATTTAACCACATGCACAGATATACAGAAATATTCATTTATCAGTCAAAGGAGGTTTCTTGTGCCATTCGTTTAAATTATGCATTCCTTTTGGTAGCCCAAAAAAATAAATCAAGCTCTCAGAAACAGTTAAATTGGCAATAAAATAACTTGATTGCTTGTCCTCGTGTGTTTGGGTGTCAAGTAGATACAATGGCCGGTTCCGTTATTTGTTTCCGTATTAGTAATTTTCGACACACTTTAATTTTAATGTTCGTTGATATAAATTAATTAATGAAAAAATATGAAGTATTTTCTCCTTATTTTGAGATTATCTAAATTTTCTCCTTATTTATACTATTTACAACTTTATGAAAAGTCTTGTTTTTCTAAAGTTACTAAAGCAATTTTTAAGTTAGTACAAATCTCCTAGTTTTTCTTGTAAATAAAAATTTCCTACTTACTCGAAATCGTAGCTTCCATTAGGACCATAGTTCTGTTCGTTCTTGATGACCGGTACTGGTGTTGTAGTCGTTGGAATTGTTGGTTGCGGTGGTTGGTAGTAGTCATTCTGGGGTGTGTTATAGTTATTTTGGGGAGTGTTGTAGTTGTTTTGGGGAGGGTTGTAGTTGTTCTGGGGAGGGTTGTAGTTGTTCTGAGGAGGTTTGTAGTTGTTCTGGGGAGGGTTGTAGTTGTTCTGAGGAGGGTTGTAGTTGTTCTGGGGTGGGTTGTAGTTATTCTGGGGAGGATTGTAATTACTCTGGGGGGGAATATAGTTATTTTGGGGAGTGTTGTAGTTGTTTTGTGGTGGATTCCAGGTATTTACAGGTTGTGGATTGTTCCATGTATTTTGTGGTTGGTTGTTGTACTTTGACCATTGTCGTGGAGGTCTTTGGCTGGGTGGAAGAGAGTTTGCGTAAGAACCAGCAGCTGCCCTCAAAAATTCTTCTCCGGATCTAAGGATATCTACATTTTCAACACCTTCCGTGTTTTCTAAGGAATCCTTGGCTGTTTCGGCTTCGGCAAATACAAATGCCAGGCATGTCGAAAAAACGATCAGCTAAAAAAAAAAAATTTTAGTTTATACATTAACTAAATTATAGTTATGGTTTTTGTGTCTTCTGTATCTATACAATTAAAGTCTCGTTTGTGATAAAAACATTATTGTGTGTTAATTAGTTATACCCTTGTGCTTTAAATAATAAATTTAAGCACATAATCATCTTGTCACACACTTCGTATGAATTTAAAATCCGATAATCCGTTAAATTTATGTTTTTGTTATACTTTTTCTCAACACAAGAATGATTTACATACATTTTAGTACTTTATTATTGACGTTTGCGGATCTTTGCTTGCACTTAATTATTTTATGAGCCCTAAACTGAACTTTTATGCCTCATTGAACCTGCAATAAGCCCATTAGGGTTTTATGCGAAATAAATAAAGATCGCTTACTGCACTCTGCGTTTACGACTGCATTGACAGTTTTATAAAGTGTTTTCAGTAATAATGCTTTTTAATTTTAATTTAATAATCATTTTTGAATTGAAGCTTTTATAGATTGAAACACAGATTCAAAATGTATATATTTGCATAATTTATGTCTTAAGGTTGTTATTTGTCGTATATTTGGGTAGTAATCTCTATTTTAATTTTACAAATCACACTTTTTCCACTGAATCACCAGTCCAAGGACTCACCAGCTTCATTTTTGAATCCTAACGCGGTCACAATCTGTTTGACACTGTCTCGGTTGGGGTTTGCCAAACATTTATATAGCGAAAATCCTGCGCCCTGCGTCCGCGTATCTCGCATCGGACCTCGCTATAGTGACCTCAATTTTTTTAGAAAAATTTCCTTAACGTTTTATTGTAAACTTTGCTTTTTAGGGAATAAATAACCTTGGTAAAGCCACTGTTTTTCAATAGCATCAAGGATTTGCGAATAAGCCGAAAGGGTTTTGTTTGGACTTATTACAAGAAGAAGAAAACTCGATCTTGCTTACGAAAAAGGGGTTTTCCTAAATTATATTCGTAGAATTTAAAAAAAAGGTGAGATTGCGAGAGGATAAAATTGTGTAAGATTTTGACATACCTATTCACCTAATTTTTTTTCAATAATTTGTCAAGATCCGTTCTGTTAAAGCAGATATTAAGCAACACTAACAGTCAGAAAGTCATTTAATTAAACTCAGTTGAACATTTAAATAAATCAATAACAAAACGCAAATGTCCTTAATAGAATTATTTAGAAAAAAGTTGACAAGGCAATGTTGTTCGTGTGTTACCTTGTTTTGAAATTTAATTTTAAAAAATATTAAATTATTGGGTTGTGATATTAAAGTCTATAAATTTGTATAACCCATTTAGGCATATAACATTGGAAAGGGATGGGTACACCATTGTAGCGCGTCCAAAATCATCGAATTCCACAAACTTATACAATCGATAACTGTTCATTTAATATATCGAACTAGGTTTTCTGTTATATCCAGACCCAATAACTCAGCACGAATCCAAAAAAATACAGACAACATTTAATTAAACATCTACATGAGAACTCGGGTTGAGATTAGTTCCAAGCAAAAATGAGGTATAAAATTCCTGGCTTACTATTTAAAAATGTACACCTTTGTGTTTTATATTCATTTTTTTTATTCTACTCAAAGCAGACAAAATACGGGATGAAAGGAAGATTGCTCGATCGATACCTACTAACGTAGGGATTCTTTTATATGGATTCTTTAATATACACGATGACAAACTATCGATAATTCATAGTCTATTGCAACACAAGGGATGAAACAGGCAAGTTTCTTACCCTTTTCTGGTACCCCTACCAATTAAGGAATTTGGCGGCCTTACTGTCCTAAAAAAGGTTTCCTGAAGTCGAAATACTAGTTGAATTACAATGGCCTACTTTGACTCCCAATTATGTCTTGGAAGAAATCGGATAGAATGTATTAAATACCAGTTTTCTTTTTAGACAGAGACAAAGGGGCAAGCTAGTTTAAAATTTATCATTCTTAGTCATTGTTGAGTTATAATCTAGTTATATGTATCTAGTGATATGTTTGTTTGTCGCTTTCATTAGCATGATTTCCCTGTTAAGATGCATCAAAGGTCTCTGCTACAGAATGTGTCATTTCATATATTTTATCGCAAAATATGCATTTTCGTCATAAACCCTATGATGTAGACATGTAAGGAATATTAATAAAACCTTCAGGATCTAAATAGTGATAGTCCGGATAGTGGCGACAGATTCGCAGCCTTTTACACTGGGACTCAAAATAAACATGGGAAATGCGGTGTGCAACAACTCTGCCTATCCCTCTCGAGGGATTAATTACGGCGTGAGTTTGTGTTCGTGTGTGTGTGTCAGGATCTTAATATTATGCTTTATACAACATTTTTTTCATTTGGTACAAGTACCAAATGTAATTCCACAAAATGTGTCATTGCTCAGTTATAATATTTAATCTAGCCCATTCATGGATACAACCGCGTCGCCAAGAGGGCAGAGGGTCCAGTTGCCAACCTTAGAGATCAAATGGTATAGACACTTGACTGGAGCTTTATCTCTTGGACTTGGCTATTAGATTATATCCTAAATAATACAATCGTCCAAAAAGAGTCGAGCTACAAATATTTCAACTACAATTAATACTTACTTACTCTATATGTCCCCTTAAGGTCGTATAGGTTTGATAAATGCCGCCCCTAGGCCAAAGGCTGGCGATGCCCTTGAGATGTGTTCTAAAAAATTGTAATATGCAAAAATAGATAGAATGACATGGAAGTATCCTCAGCAATACAAAAAATACGAATTAACTTGAGAACCTCATCAAACTAGTTATGAGGTATAAGCACGGTTTGAGGAATGACTTCCTTTAATAAGATTGTAACCAATAACCTCTTCTTATAGTCTACTAATTTGTAAGAAAAAAGAGTTTAAACGAAATTAATAAAAAAATTGTTTAATATGTAATCTAAAATAAATATACAGACTCCGAAATCCTCTATTGTCTTTTGAGTAAATCTTTATAATTGTTTTTTTAATCATCCAAATAACTTAAATTTAACTGAACTTTGATTAAAGATCAATGTTCACGAGATTTAATAAAACGTTGGTTTTTTAAAATATACAATAATGTTTTCGTTAAATAGATTTTTATTGCTCTATTTATTTTATTTACGTATTTAAAGACACATCCTTATAGCGCAAGCCTTTTAAGGTTAGAATCTCTGCCAAAGTCAAGGTTTACCGTAAAATATTTTCGTTACGCTCTTTTAACTTGCGACTACTTCTGAAGATGTACTTGTTTTGTTATTGATTTATGTAAGTGTAATTAATATTTGAAGTCAATATCTAAAACGAAAAGAATCTTATTTTAATTCATACAAGCAAGAAGTACACAATTTTCATCATTACCTACTAGTATATAAACACATGTTGTCTAAAATTCAACGGTTCAAATTGTATAGTTATGCTTACTTATAGGATGAACTAAAAACCAATTTTATAAGTTTTTATACCTACAATTTGAAGCATGTAAGTAGATGTATATATGTATATACCGATACGATATACGAATATGGGACTTATTAAAAGGTTTCTGATCTGAAAAAACTCAGTCACGTGCATATAACGAGAGCTTTCATGTAAAGATGAGATTAAACCATCTTATGTTATTACTTTCCTTCATAAAGATATTATGAAAAAACGTACTTGCTTTGATTTGCATTTTTAAGTTGGAAAAAATTGTTTCACGTTATTTTGCATATTTTGTTCTTAAGGTTTTTTTAAATTACATAATTAAGTATTACCTAAGTTCGTTGTGATTTTTAAACACAAGATATTAAAAAAAATTAAGTCATAAAAAATCTTCATCATAATCGGTGAAGCAGTTTTAAGGAAAATCCTAACTATTTACCGGATGAAATATACTGCCTTAGTCTCGAAAATAAAACTTAAATGAAGAATAATGGTGTCATCAGTAATGTAATAGGTATTGAGATAAAACATACCTTTCCGTTGCATTTAATTTAGTTGCGGTCTCGGCGAATTTAATCTCATAATAAATTGTTTGGATTAAACAAGTGACATATTTTTTTCCTTATGAAAAATGAAACGTAAAGAATGTTGTCTGATCTGACTAACTCACGCATAAAAGGACAATAAACTTGTACTGTTTAAAATCGATTTATGTTTAGTAACCGTACAGGCTCACAAGCTTGGATTTTTAAATAAATTCCTTACCAGATGATAAGATATCTATTAATTTCCAGAAGAACCAAGGGTTAAAAAGCTATGAAAAGGCCATCGATGCGTTTTATGTACATATTGAGGATTTTCAGGCAGTAAAATTACAAATTAGTCTAACGCAACGTTTGTCGCATCCTTTGGTAACAAGCGTCTATTACAGTACGAGCATTACCATTAGTAGGCTATATCGTCCACTTCTGGAGGAAGGCCTCCCCCAAATATTTTCAACCACAGTGATCTTGGGCAGTTTGCATCCAGTGGCTCCCTACAGCCCTTACAAGATTGTCCATCCACTTTGCGGGGGGACTTGTGGGGTTATACTACGGAAACTTGGTACCGTATGTACACGGTATCATATAAGCCTTATGCTTTTGTAACAAAGTTTAGTTTTGTACAAGTATTTACTTTTCATAAATAGTGTAACATAGCTTGTTAGATAGGTAACATAAATGTTCCTTTGATGGATTAAATTATCTACTAGGTTAGCCCTTGACTTTGTCTATTTAGACCTCGTATTTTTGTCTTTTCTGATACAAAATTTACTAATGTCCATTGTCCAGTCCACCATGAAAGCATATTCTAGATACCGGTAAATTTTTGGTTGAGAAAATTACCTCCTGTTAAGCTTTACCTCATTATAATGTTTAGTTAGATGTAATCGAATATTAGAAAAACAACAGAAACAAAGAATTTTAAAAGTCCTTTCAGTCTGAGGTATGGCTTTTTTGCAATAAAAGAATCCCTTTGATGTTGGCATTTTGAATAAATCGTAATGAAACACATAATTTGATTTTGTTTTATCATCGCTTTGAGTGAATTCATATCTTGACAACGAAGAAGGGTTATTTATATGTATGTATATATAAGTAAAATGAATGAATACATCAATAATGCGGCATCAAAAGGAGTTCTAAATAAGTTGTTCGTTGGTGTTCCGTACACATTATTTAAAAGGTTACACATTGTTATAAAGCTTTTAATTTTATTTTGATCCAAACCGAATATCTAAAAGCAAAGCAAATAGCAGATCATTAAAGTAAACATGCATAATAAATCCTTTTGAAAACATCGACCGAGTTTAAAGCATGCAAGTGTGATTCACTCAATGTCTGGTATTACCAAAACAATAAATTCATTTCAAATAATATTTTATGTACCAAACCATGTCATACTTAATTTTCTTGTTTTATCGAAAAATTCTTATTTTGGTACTTTAGTACTACAATAACAAAAAAATCCTTAATTTGTTACTGAATATTAAAGGAAATTAGGCTTTTGTATTGAAATAATACTGTTAGCTTTAACTGATCTTCGATTTTTTGTTTTTGCGTGTCGCTTGCTTTATTGTGGAGCGGGAGATACATTATTAAGTTACTCTTTATCAAAGGTTTCTTATTTATGTTTTTGTTAGTATGTATGTCGTGACTTTGTGGGCGTCACATACTTGTAAGCTCAAATGGATCCGGCACTTTATTTAGGATTCAAACACTTCGAAGGTTTAGTCCCTGAGGAGGCTGCGGGACATATCTTAAAGTAAATTCGATTTAATGTCCTTTATCCTAAGATCAAGCAAAGATATGCAGAGGTATATAAAGAAGCTTGTCCCGTTGTCATGCGTCTGAGATAATGTGGACTAATATTATCTTATCAAGATTTTTTTATTAATCTCAAAACTTTTGGACTGTTTTCATACAATTTTCATCAAAGGAAAGCGGATTAACTTTTACGTAAATAAATTTGATTAAAGATTTTTAGCTATCCGTGTGAAGCAAGGATGGTTCGCACGTTGAAAATATACTACTTTGGCATTACAAAAATCTAAGTACTTATTGAACAGAATTTTAGATGACTTTTTTACAAAGAATAATTATGCAAAGAAAATTTCAAGCTTAAATATTTTTTCAACAAAACCATAATTTAAATAAGATAGTGTAAGGCCCATTTCGGTAACCTCATTTAATATTTAACGAGTATGTAAATGCGAATTAGATTTATTGGCCTCAACGAAATGGTTTTAAGTCTTATTTATTGTTGTATTGAACGAGCAATCAGCATTTTTTTGCACGATTTAAAAAATATATTATAATTAGAAAAAACAACACATAGGGAATAAAAATAACCTTCTTCGATCTTACAAAAATTAAGTTTTCTTTATTTATAAATGATTAAGTTTTACCTGTGATTTTGTCAGAAAGTCTATTATTAATATTGGTGCATTTTTTTTTATCGATTAAGTAGATTCTTACATACACACTTTTATGTCTTCATAAAATTGCTACTATGATATTATATAGTTAAGATATTATGGACAAATTGATTGATATGCATAATAAACGATTTTTATGATTTTAATAACGATTTCTTCAGACAGACAACGTTGCACTGGGCTTAAAACTTTGTACCAAGCAACCATGCGGTACAAACTAAGTAATGAGAGTGTTTTAGCCTGAGAGTATTTGATTAGCGGTTAATTTGTGTCATAAAGGGCTAAAGAGGTGTTGTTTGTTCAGGCACGTCCGTCGTCATGAATTCATGATCCTTTATTTACAAAACTCTCTGCTACCGTTCTGTACAAATAAGTTTGGGTATCCTTAGAAAATTAAATGAATTTCCCTTAAAATTTCTTTAAGGAAAAATGTTTTTTTCGTGGGAACATTGATTAAAAATTCTAAAAATTATCCTTCAGTCTCAAGTTACTGTGAGACAGTTTGAAATAAAATTCCTTGCAATGTTGTTTTAGGCCGAGGTTTAGCATGAAGCTAATTGATCAGCGATATTTATAAAATAGCATAACAATTGCGATTATTTATTTTAAAATGAAATATAGAAGAATTATATTAACCTTGAATAACATGTTAATAGTATTTGCAAAAGGAGTCAGAGACTAAAGAGAAAATAAATTATTCTGCAATAGAGGCAAGATTAAATATATACTTGGACTTCAAATTATCAAAGAAGAAATCAAAGTCTCCCTTACAGTAGGCTCCAAGTATATCGCTATAGCTATGGTATGTACGGTGACAGTTACCTTAGCTTAAAATTTTTGTAACTGGTTTCGCATCAGACGTAAATGACCTCACCAACGCGGCGGTGGTGACTCAAGCGGCCATTTTACCCTATCTCACTAATTCTCATACATTCATCTCTGTCACTATTTAGCCTTAAAAACACTAATTCCACACCAAATAACTTTTATTCGGCCTTAGATAATAACATATTATTAATATTGGAAGTGTTAACATGAATAGAAAAGTTGTCGTAATAATCTTTTGAAAAATTAGGTAGGTAGCGGATTATTTAGTAAATGTTTGTTTTTCGGACACATTTTAATCCAGAAGCTTTTTGTAAATTCTAACGGAATGTGAAACTTGTTTATTTTTGTTTCAAACATTATGCTTAAAGCTGTAGTTTTGGTATACTTTAAGTTTTTGTTAGTTTTAAATATGAATGACGTGTGTTTATAAATTGTCCCAAAAAGTATACAATAATAAATGATTTTGCCGTTTCTGGCATGATTATTATTGTAGAAATATATATAATAGATTACTTGTAAAGCACAAAATATACAGGTAAGATGTAGAAAATATGAAAACATCATGATATGTAGTTATATACATCGACCTACTGGCGAATTTGTGTGTCATGCATGTCCATAAAGAAGTCAATGAACTAAATATTTGAATAGGATTTAGTATTCAGGTCTTTTTATTTATAACGTGAATGGCTATATCCTATGCTCATGGAAATATCATAATAAACTTGCACGGCATTAAAATATTTACTTTACATTTACAGACCATTTTATCTAAATCTAATATATTTACTGATTACTAATCAATTATATGGTAATTTTAGTCTATTTTGTGTAAAGTTAATTTAATATCAATATAATCTGAGTATAAGTTTAAAATTTTCACACACATAAACATTCACAATTATTTGTATATATTTAATTCATCTTCGGAATCAATTGGGGTGCAACGGAAGATCAGCGTCGGTCTTGTAAGAGCTGATACAGTGCTGAGTTGCATACCCTTTCATGGTTGTAACACAGCATCTTAATGTAATCCTTTACGTTAATACATATTGTTAAAACACTGTGATGTGAGATGCCGTGTTATTTTATGAGTCTTACTTACTGACTTACTTAATCTGTAGTAGGTGACTTTTATTTGTCGATAACACAAAATCGAAACTTTTATAAAAATTTCGTTTTAAAATCTTAAATTAAGTTTTTTTTGTAAAACCCCGAAAATTCTCAACACAACTCCTTAAATTATAATGTTCACTGACACAGACAGCTTTATTGTTTTTATATCTTCATCGTAAATCAAAAGTCACAAACACTGTCAAATTTTTTTATCGTTTATTCCATAAAACAGTTATGTTAACACTTCGAAGTTAACCTTATGACCGTGGAAATTAAAATCCTCCGACTAATGACCCTTTTACTAACAAAATATGCATAAAATTTAATAAACAGACAGCTTATGAATGTATGTTAGATTGGTTTATTTTTCTTTGTATAGACAAAATGTTTACGTCGTATAAAAATCAGCATAAAAATTCCTAGTTTCCGATGATGAAAAAGTATTTACAAAATTTGTATACTTGTTACAGTGAAATATTTTTTATGTTCATTGGTTTATTTAGGGACAATACATAAATGCCAAGATTCTGAGTTTAACACAAAAAGAAAGAAAAGGCTCTCCTGTTTACAACGATAACAAAATTCAGTAGCGGAATGATGCAATGGTAAAAAGTCTGGGATCCATTTTTTTTTTCGAAGGAATAATAACAGCGTTTATATTTAACATTGGAATTATTATATAAGTTAATTATTCCTATATGAAATCTATTGTTGTGTCTGAGTGAATGACTTATGAGCAAGGAGGTTACCTCTAAAACGAGATATCAAAATATTGTATTATTATATTCCTGCTAATACATGTAAGTTTTCTGTGCTTGTTACATACAGGGTTTTGTTAAAAAAAGGGTAATTAAGTATGCTCTCCTATAGCAACCATAACATTCTTTAAACCTTTTTGTTCTATCATTTGCCTCATCGCTATAGAAATTTACCCTTACAAAAACATATGACACCCGTTATTTTTTGTTCTGTTTGTATATGTTTGTTTGTCTCGTCTCGGCATTGTATTTATCTGGCATTCCTTAAGGAAAACGCGTTATGACTGTTAAAGTTTTCTTGTTACAGATTACAAGGTACTACAGCGATATATCGTACTTTTCCAAGCCCTATCTAGAAAGTTTCAGCCCTCATTTCCGACGGAAAATTTACATAAAGCCAGCTAAATGTAGGTTACTTGCCTTACTTTCGCCGGTGTATACGAAATTTATGTACATAATCATTACCTTATATGCTTGGCTTGCTATTTCTAGAAAAGTTTTTCGGTTTAGTGTTAGATTTATACAAAAAAACACATGCCCGAACTAACAATGACGTTCAAACTTTGTACGTCATGTCCATTTTGAATCTGTAGAAATTCAAAGGGGGAATTCGTCAGTTTACCTTCTTTACTTTCCTTTCCTTGCTAAAGCCTGTTGAAGCTATTTTAGGTACGTTGACAATAATTGATACACATAAAATCAATGTAGAAAATATGGCTTGTCTAAAAAGAAATTTACCAATTGAACTGTGGGAACAAAAATTTATTTGCATATAATATTTCTCGCTTAAATTACGTAGGTTTGTCGTATTGCTTGTTCTATATTGCAAATAAATATGATCCAATAAAAAATATAGGTACGCTAAACTAGAAAAAAATCTAGCAGACCAACTGTGTGAAAACTAAGAAAAATGTAATCAGTGTTCGAGTCTTTTGTACCGCACTCAATCACTCTGAAAGGATAGAAATGAATACCGCCTTTAACAATAGGCGAATAGCTTCTTGTAATAGTGGGGGAGGGGAGGGGGGGAGGGATAGAGGAAATACTTTATTCACAAGCCATTGAGATGAGCAGCAGTATTTGTCTGTACCATTTTTTCCTTTACCCAACGCTTGTTTAACTTGAAGTTCCTTAATCGAATGTTAGGTCTCTTTTATAAACTTAAGGCTACGAGATTTTACATGTTTGTGTGGTTTATGGTAGTGTTTACTAATTTTTACTCGTTTTTGAGTCTATACGCACTGTCGACTATAAGTGTCTGGTCGCCAGGTACTGTGATTTTATATAGATTCTATTGGTTTTGTTTAAGCTAGTCGCTGGTCGCCCGGGGGACATTATACATTTTGAGTTGCCGGCGACTAGTCGACAGTGCGTATAGAGCCTTGTATTGATTGTTTCATAATGAGGTTTTAGTAGTTTATGTAGAACAAATTTTCCCCTATATTTCACCTAGACCCTAAAACAAAACCTTCTATGCAATGTGCTTGCGTTAAAACTTGACTGCCTTGTATATATATTTGACATCATTTTTCGTCCTAATACAGTAAATTGTCATACAAGATGCTCTGTTGATAATTATTTCTATACACGTACTCAAAATAAGATAGGCATCAGTGTTTGTAGCTAAAGTGGATGGATGACACTTTAATGTTATTTTTGCCGTAGGCTGTATAAAATGTATGATATTATCCTTGAAGCTTTGAATATTTCTTAGAAATAATCCTTAAAGATTGCCTTTGTTTGAAAATTTTACATCAATGGTTTACTTTAAGGTAAGATCGATATCTGGATAAAGAAGTTTAGCTGGCTACCGACCTTCTGGTAAATTTAATAATGACCTTATAATATTGTTAGCTGTACTGTTATTGAAGACTTCATGAATACAATAAATACTTTGAACATGAAACATATTTAAAGTGACCAACAGATTAACAAACTGTATAAAACATATTTTTTCTCCCTATGGCAACAAATTTGAGTTTTTTGACAGTGTCTAGTAAAAATATATTTGTAGACCTTGGTGGCGCAGTGGTGCAAACGGCCGACTGCTACGCTAGACATTACGGGTTTAAAATCCCAGCGGGGACCGAACTTTGTGATATTTGCAAGACGCATTGTTTCGCTTACCGGTCTTGGATGTTGTATTCTAATCTATATACTTCTTACCATATCGTTGCTTAATGCCTGCGATACAAGATTATCTAAGTGCAGGGCTGAGTCAATGTGTGTGTCGTGATGTGGTTATTATTATATTATTAGCTTCAACCGTAAAGTAAGTATAACATACACACGTAACATGTATTACACCTGACTATAGGTATAAATAAATTATACAACAACAGTGATTTGCACATTACCAAGGATATGCCTCATCGTCATCTTCAAGTTCAAGATCTGACCTCTCTACATACAATGCCGCGTTATGGACCAATGTCATTGTCAATCAGTTTACTTTTGTTTAATTTATCATAGCTTTTGTTATGACTATCTTTTGCTCGAGACTTTGTCCGCGCAGAATAAAAAAAATGTAGACAAGCTACATTTTACAGTACGTTTGATTAAAATCAATTCAACAGTTTAGTAGCGAAGAAGTAACAAGTATTACGTTGTAATTTAAACATAATTACGGAAGTGTGGGCTAAGAGTTTGAGGCCAAATTCAATAGCCTGACGGGTATGCTTTCATTGTTGACGAAGACTTTAGAAGTTTCAAAGGTTGACTAGATGTTATGTTTCAGTGTACGATCGCCTTAAAGAGTAAGAGAGTTGAGTTTGGTTGGCGATACTTACGTGAAACTTTAGGTATTGCAAGTTGCAAGCAGTTTTCACCTCGAAAGTTTAAGGTTGCTTTTCGTTGTGAATAATTTCGTTCAGCTTTGCCTCATTGTCAATGGTTACTGTCAATGGTTATTTTTCTAAAATTTTCGACAAAATAAGCCTTGTCTGATTTATATTGAGATCTTATCGTCTGATTGGGGCTTTGAAGTCTCTTCAATCCGAATCAAATGTAAATTTTGCGGAATCATATCATGATATGACGATTCGTGATTGCCATTTCATGTATTTTTGTTTTATTTTTACATTTCCTATTTCTTTTGAGTTGAATCATTCTCGACTTAAAAATGAAACAAGTGTGAGTCGAATTCGCACATGATAGTGTTTCGTACCATCTTATAAGATTAAATATTCTATACTTTTTCGATGATTTGTAAAAACTTTTCTTGTACAATATTTTTTTATGCTTTTGATATTTGTTGTTATAGCGGCAACAGAAATTGAAATTTTTAGTAAATTGAAATTTGGTTAGGGAATCCTAAAAAAAGAGAATTTGAATTATGTATGTTCTAAAGCATTTCTTTGTATCAATTACAATAATACTAAATCACGATCAACATCCGTTAAGTGTGTTAATGTCTTAAATTAGAATAAAAAACAATTTAAAGACACGTCAGTTGCATCTAGGAAAACACTGAAACTAGAAATTTACTTATAAATGTATGGTTAAGTTAAATGACTTAAAAATACTTAAATATATAGGAAGTAAAAAATTACTTAACCCTATGAACAATCTCACTATCACCTCATTTCACTACCGACAACCATACTAAGGACACTATGACTAGATTAGTGATAACTATTATCTTCTGATTCCGTCTTGAATTACATTTCTTATGATAAGAATTTTAATCCTGACAATGTCTTTGGATTATTCACACGAAATTACTCCAAAACAAAGGCACATGCTAGTAGGTAGTCAACAAATCAATAAATAGCAAAACAAATCAAATCAAATCAACTTAGCAATTATAAACCAACCTAGAGCAATTCCTCATCACACAAATACCTGCTCGAACCCGGAACCTACGTATGTTAACTGAGCGGTTGTTTAGACCACTGTACCAGTCGAATTCACCTCTAAGCGAAAAGTTTTAAAGTCTAAGCTTTCACCTTTACTTTCAAGTACATGAAAACATAATCTCTTCATTGACACTTATTGAATAGCAATTAGTTTAAAAGCGTTGAACGCTACATTATTGATATTTGACAGAATTGACAGAGAAAACCCTTCGAAATACCTCTTTGAAGGTTTGGTGCTTTATCTGATCTCCTAGCTTTGCTCGGCGTCAAAATAAACACCCCTTTGATAACTTTGCATAGTCCTGGTACCGTGTGAGTGTTACACGTAAAGTTTTGAAGTTCATAATAACCTTAGTAACGTCTTTTAGTTAGTAATCTATGGGAAACTTTGAAAAGCTTATAAGATCTGTCACTCTTGTTTATTTAAAGCCCGCGTCTTGATGACACTTTTCAACCGTTTAATATAACTATGGTTTCAAGATTTACTCTAGTTTAGTAGTAAAGTGTTCATGTTTCAAAGTTTAATAAACCGGATAACGATATTATCGCATAGTTTTTGCAACGAAAGTTCTATATACTTATAGGCAAGGACTATGTTGATTAATTTGTTTTATTGCTAGTCGACCCTTTTAGCATTAACCGGGTCCCCTTTTACTGTGTACATACAGGCGATTGCTACATAGCAGTCTCAATGTGAAACGTGTTAACCCTAGCATTGTTTCGGGATGATAAATTAGCTTAGCTTACCTGCCGTGGATTAGACCCCTCCAGACACCACTCCTCCGCCCTCAGCCGTCGATGAGTTAATTTTTTACTCCTCTTTGATTATTTGATTAATTTGTTTTGGAACAATAGCGTTCTGTTGTCGGTTCACCGCACATGTAGTAGATTAATTAATTATGGATGTATTGAGTAACTATTGTGTTCTGTTTTTTGATGCTCTCTTTTCGATAACAATTAAATACGGTTTGTTGTACGCGTAAAAGGGATTATTTGCTTTAACGCGGAAAAGGGCTGTTTCATCACAAGTGCGAATTGGTATTGGACACCTGTGTCGGCTATTATTACAGAAAATAAAATAAAAAGCCGCGCGCGAGACAATGTTGTTGTAGAGGGTACAGCAATTCAATATTCAACTCTGAACTACGTATGTTTCATTTTAGATATATTCAGTTTACATGCTTCTTTTATTTACATACATTGTAAGCTCTTACTCGTCGGCAATGAAATTCTTATAATCCCAAACAATTTTTGTAGCCATAATTTTCGCTCCAAACCCAGGCGTGTAAATATAGGCGTTATCACAATTTTTCAAAAATATCAAGGTCATTAAACCCCTAAAGTAAGCTGAAGAGGTCGTTACGATAATGTTTAGCCCAGGGTTGTTCGCTTGCTCGAGCCTGTGATTTATGGCTATGATAGCTGACGTCTACGTCATAACTCATGAGACTTGCTTGACTCCTTCACACTCAACAAGATGTACAGTAAGGTTCTTGAATGGACATCACTTGTTTGTACTACATTTTTTGGGTTACGTATGCGAAATTTCGTTGTAGGTTGTCTAAAATGATACCTTTTCCTGAATGTTTTCGTGAATTAGTAGTAAACATGTCATAAAAATAACATTACAAATATAATGGAAATAAAAAAATCTTACATTTCTATGTCTGAAGCTTCGTCGATCTATAGTATATAGATAACATTTATATCTTTGAAACGAGCTTGTATTGTATATAGCTTGTTTTCTGTTTCATATCTAAAACGCTAAACCTGAACATAAACTAGACAAAATGCATGCCGATATTCGGATTCTCGTGGTTTTATGGGTTTGTGTCCGGTTTTATTTGCTCTTTTTACTTACAGCTTAGGTCTGCATTTATTATGAATGAGAAAGGGTTAAGCTTTTACGATTACTTCAAAGGTTCCAGTTTAATCGCCTATTGATGTTTGTTTACGCTCGTTTTCACGGAATTAGTTTGAGTCTATCAATCTTATTACAACGCTAGTTGTTGGATGGGCTTCATTTCTGCGTTTTTTCAAATAAAATAATAGAATAAGTAAAAAAAAAAAATGACTAAATATCCTTTAAAGTTATTTTTCAATTAACACTAAACATTGCATCGCATTGCAGGCGAAGCGGCCTGATGGCAAGAAGTCATCGTAGCCTATGAACGTATGCAATATCAGAGGCGCATTGCCGAACCTGCAAGAATTTTTGAAGAACCTCATGCTTTAGTGTCGTGAAACCATACCATTCGCAATGTTGCATTTGCAATGTTGAATTTACTACTGTAAAGATACACAGATGTAGGTGCATGCTGCCTGTCCTGAGCTTACATGGTACATAGGAAGAAAGAGTGAGCGTTGTAACTGATACCACTTTAAAATTGGTAGGTTAAAACGTGTAAGTTCCAAAACATCTTAGTTTTAATAGGAATTAAATTAAAAAAGTTATACTTACATTGTTTTAAGTTAACTTACTGTATACTTATCATTTCTTCTCAGCAAAAAATAGGCTAGACGTCCATCTTGGCGCGATAAGTGAGACGTAATTGTTTTGACTTGAAATCAGTTTTGAGGATAAAGTCTTTAGCACTGTAGTACAAATTTGTATCTACGAAGCCAGACAATGTTGAATTAAACATGTATAACAATTGATTCTAAGTAGTATTGAATGTTTTGTATTGCCTATTCTTATCGTTGGTCAGCTCTTTTCAGTGTAGAAGATATCGTCCTATAATGTTAAAAAGTATATTTATGTATCAAACCATACTTTAAAATTATTAAATAAGTTGTGATATTTTCTTTATCGAAAATGTATGAAGATAAATCTTTCTAAGAAAGTATGTAATAATTTTTCAAAAGCTAAGATCTATCACAGCAAGCGATAAGCCTTCTTGATATATTTTTAAGACGTCCCAAATGAAGGAGCATACAGACGGACGGACGCAGTGATTGAGTGTAAGAAATTGCCTCTTTCATTAGTGCAAGATTGAGATTTGGCGCGATCGATCAGAGCTTAGACGTAGTGACACAACGTGATCCGATAGTACAGATTAGGGAGATTAATCGGATTACGGTTGCAGGTGTACACGGGCCTTTAGCGGAAAAGTAATTACGTTTTATTTTGTATTGTTTCTTATTAAAATCATAATCCTATATTTTTTTCCAACCACACATAATTAAAGCCTTAAAACTTGATGTTAAATACGTATCCTTCTTAAAATACAAAACTTATTCAATCTCGTAATCTTACTGATATTTCCATCGCCAAAAATAAACAGCCAAAAATAAAATTCAAAATATAAGAACAAAAATCCTTTGCAAGGGGAGTATTACTTACAAAAAATATGGCTCCCCGCGGTAAAAACATTCGGTCGGCAAAAGGGCAAATTAAATCATATACCTAGCATCTCAATTATTTAAAACGTTCTGTGTACGTCACTGGCTCCGTGCAAAAAGAATGCCAAAGCTGTCCTTTGAAAAGCCCATCAGGGGGCGCTCTCAAAGCCGTCATCCCCAGAAGTATGCTTTACTACGAGCGCAAACATCAGAATCAACACCAATCCCCTCCTGAGCATACATTGACGCCTCAACTTTCACGAGACAACAATAGGAACCAATCGAACCTGCAATGTATACAGTGAAACCCGAAACGGCGCGGAAGCTGCCTCTCGGAAGAAGTAAGGGCGCCGCAGCGGCTGGTGTGCGGCGCATGCGTCCTAGATCACACCCTATTGGTCTAAAATGACGTCATCGGGGTGAACCCGTAGATCTGAGTGACACCAACAGTCACCCCTGAGCTGCCGGAGGGAAACCACGCGCTGCTTCAACTGTGGCAAAAACAAACGACACCAATTCATCCCGGTTTATGAACTCTAGTGCTTTTACTCAAGTAACACTGTACAAGTGTAGTTTAGTGTTATTATTGACTGTGATCCTCCAAGGCATTGAGAGCGCGTGTTGATAAAATAGAGCTGCGTCGTTGAATTAAGGTAAGGTCACGTTGAACCATGTTTACCCGTGTCTATACCCTGGTGTCAAGTCATGCATGGCACAGGTAGAAATTTGAGAGATATTTAAAATATATAATAAGTCACTATGTATTGAAACTCATTGAAAAGGCCATCATTCATACTAGAGCCTAAAAAGACTTGACTAGACAAGCAATTTTATAAGACACTCCGTCCGTATACAAACACAAATTATGTCGTAGTTAATTATCGTGATGGATATTATAGTGATAATAATAATTTACACTCAATTTATTTGGAGTTAATTCGATACTTCCATTACTCAGACGTAGTACTTAAGTTACTGAAAAGTCGTTTCCAATTTGAATCAACAGTGCGATCACGTTTTGTATACAGTAGCAGTACAATCACGTAACCCGATACTTTACATATTAATGTCTTCGAATCCATTTCTAAGTTAACTAACCGTTGCTGCCTTTTGGAGTTAATTTGAATAATCAAAAGAACAAAACGGGCGGTGGTGATGGTTAGAGATGAAATTGTTTTATCTCGTCTAAGATCGGGTTTCAGACTCGATTGAATAATATAGTTTTGGAGATGAAGAGCCCTCTGACTTAATTGACGTCGTGTCAATACAAAGGCAATGAATAGAACATCTTTAGAGATTCCTACAAATAAATAATTAAAGGATCTTAAAAATCTTTTGTACGGATTTTTTCTACGAATAATGAAAAACTTTTTCAAAACTAAGTTAAATATCATGTAATTAAATAAAATCGGGAACGAATCCTTCGAAAAACGTATACAAGAACAAAATACTCTTTTAAATTATGTTAGTAAATAAAAGCAAGAAATAGCGTTTAATCTTTTTACAAAGAAAATTGTTTTCAAAAGCTTATTTTCTTCAAGCAGATCTTTAAACTTAGGTATTTTAATAAAAAGAAAATTAGCTGAATACACGAAATGAAAAGGAAAATCACTTTTAACATTTAATTTTTTCATTTCTTATACAAATAGAGCAACAACCAATTCTTATACAAAATAACGAGTAAATTAAGATTTCTGAAAAATTAAAATATTTTTTTACATTTTGCTTTCTTGAATGATTACGCAAAAATTAATTATCTTGATGAAATTAAATGTACTTTTACATCTCTGTCTAAGTCGCAGACTTCTGAATTTTCAAACGAAGTCAATTCAAATTAGACGTTAACTTTACCTTAAAATCGAACGTCTAGTTTTTGAGACCACCTATTTCTATGAATTTAATAGGTGGTCGCAAAAACTTGCGACTTCATTTCTTAGGGAATTAACTTTCTTTCATACAACAACGTTATTAGTCTGACTTTACATCATTTTGGCTCCTTCCGACAATAATTTTTAAATTGTTGCTATTCACTGGAAAATTTATTACTTTTTAGGTATTAAAATTGCAAACAAGCAACATTAATAACAATTGAACGAACTCATAACGAATTTTCATAACAAATCGTTAAATTCCCTTTCAAGTATTTAATTTCCTTTCTACTTATATAAAGCTATAGACATAATGTACGACCAATTTTGTCCTCCGGATAAACAAAGGCATTTTCTATAATGGCCGGTCACATGTGGCTCATAAAAGCTATAATTGCGAATTTGCTATAATCACCTTAAAGCTAGACCGAACTCACCTCCTAGATACACTCGTAAAAGGCTTTTAGCGTAATACTTGAAGTTA
This sequence comes from Choreutis nemorana, assembly GCA_949316135.1. Taxonomy (NCBI): domain Eukaryota; kingdom Metazoa; phylum Arthropoda; class Insecta; order Lepidoptera; family Choreutidae; genus Choreutis; species Choreutis nemorana. Next base: position 5,922,932 of record OX438610.1, read on the forward strand.
GTAGTTCAACTACAGGATTTAGTGGTTCCGGCGGAAAATTTATACTATTTTAGAGTACACTAGAGAAAAAGTTGCTGAATCCTTTAAAGCTTTCCTGTAAAAGAATCAACGTAATATTGTTGTAAATGTTTTGTTAAAAGGAGCCGATGATTAAGCGAGTTTGAATTAATTAATTAGATTCATCCAATTATAGTCGTACTAGTGCTGCGGTAGGATCCAATGGATAAGTGATTTCTCATGTTGCGTCAATATAGATAGAGCGATCCTATTAATTTGCAATGAACTTTATTTACGTCCCTACACTATTATGTTGTTTTATAAAAGTATTTCCATAGAATATTAATAGAGTTTTATCCAAATCACATGAAATTTTGAAGTTTATTTAAGGTAATATTAACTTGAAGTTTTTGGTTCTTCGTAGTGTAGAAAGGTATATTACTCTTGTCAGAAAGTATTTCCAGGAGCTTTTTCACTAACTTTTACCTATTTTTGTGGTTTTAATTTGTGTTAATAAGCACTAGTTATCGTTAAAAAGGCGAAGTAACTTTCAGGGTTGCTGGCAGCTGGCAGTGCCAATCAAATTAGTGCCGATTTATCGAGCCGTGGCGATCACTCGCCTTTGAACGCCAACAGCCAATCAAAGGCTTAAATCCCTTTTCTCAATCACCAAAGGGATTCCGATCCACTTTTTAAAAGTGTAATGGCAAAAAGTCGCAAAAAGAAAAGGAATTCGAACCATTGTTATACTTTTACCTTTTGTCCATTTTTGCGTCATCGGATTTTAAATGAATTTTTTTCGGTCATTGACAAAAAGCTCGGAAATTAATTAAACCTACTAATGGTAGAATACGTTATGATATTTTCGAAAAAAAGATGATAGTACCAGAGAAGTAAAATTATACTTATCTAACTCATCTGTTAAAAATATGTACTCGTAAGATACACTATTGTAGTTTCATGTAACAGTCTACGAGTATTACCAGAAATCCCTTGGTAGGGGTCATTTCACTAATGATTTGACTATAATTGTCTGTATTTCTCTAATTGCTTCAGAATGGACAACACGTTTAATTGATAGGTAATACAAGTAAAGCAGATCTTTGCTTAATGATAATAGGAAAAGTGTATACAACTAACCTTATTTAACATCAAACTGTTACATTCATTATCATAATGGGCAGCGCAGACGACTGATTTTTTTCAGAATAAAAATAATGTTGGCTGCATTTATCTGTCAGTATTTCACAAATTTTTTGTGCGTTGTCTGTGTTCCTTCACATACTATTCCATAGGTTCCATTTCCAAAGACTGAACAGTGCTTGACGGATAGTCTGTCGTCTGCGCTGCCCGTAAATCAAACGTAGGGAAACAAACAGGACAAATCAATAAGTATTAAAAAAAATCATTTAAATAAATCATATACAACTATACTGATAAGATAAACAAAAGAGAACATTCACAAAAAACAAATTTTGAAATATAATCAAAACATCATACAAATTCAATTGAGACACAAATCAAAATAAAACTCATTAATATTTAGATAACAAATAATAACAAAATAAAAAGCATATAATTAAAAAAAGAAAAAATGTGTGAAGTTCCTTAGACCACTGACATCACGCTTAAATCCAATTAACGGGTGACGGGGGGCTACATATGCAATCAATTATTCTAAAGAATTAAGCAAAAATAGGATAGAATAAGTAAATAAAGGTTATAGGTATTGTCAAAATGTTGTCTCATTGTAAAAACAAATCGTAAAATGAGAATGTAAATACTGATTAATACATAAGTTTTAGATTTTTGAGTTTTGCATTCTATCTCCTAAGCAAAATAAATAATATTGATGACATTAATAACAACATTAAATTACAGTGGCCTGAGCCTCCTTTTAATGTTAATATAGCCTGTGTTAGGACGCATCACTCTTAAGAAATCAAACACATTTTTCCCTATAGTGCGGGATCGGTAAAACAAAACGTGGCTAAATATCTATCATTGCGTTGCTCAATTTCTAACTGGCACGCCACCTTAAACAGCTAACTTTATTCATCTAACTTGGTGCCATCACCTCTCTGTGAATGTTCATTGTCGGATCAACAATTTATACAAACTGCACGTTATATCTTGTGGGAGTGTTATATCTGGCATCACGAACGGTTAATCATGTTAAATTTGATTCAAGTCTCTGGGTCTATTTATTACCTAGATCTTGTGAAAACGAAGGGAAATTTCCATGCTTTAAAAAAGTTTTGCCACCAATATTACTAGTGTAAGATTTAGGTTAGTGTTTAATTTATCCCCTGTTAGTCAGTGGCATACCGTGGTGTTTTGACGGTCAGGCCCTTAAGTTTTTTGGCCTCTAGCCTATTTTAATTGCTGTCTCTACTTTGCTGAGAGTGAAGTCTGATATCTGATTAAGTTCGTTACGGTTCCTAAGACAGCCGGTAGGATGTCCGGCATAGCCTGTGCGTAATTGCACAGCTGCATTATTCGTTGATTATTTGATCAAAGGACGCCACTGTTGATCCTGACTAACAGGAGTTGCAGTGGTGGGACAGAGTGCCCCGAAAATCTTAAGAAATATTGAAATTTCAATATAATAGTCGTACCAATTTCTATACCGTTCTAAAGGTAATGTTCTGAACGTTTGATAAAATGTAGTGGCAGTGTTTGCGACAGCTTAGTTACAAGGTTTGACGTCACAACTTAAACTCTATGAAGTTCCTAGTTTAATACATGGACTAAATTTGAGAGCAATATTAATTATTTGATTCTAAAGAGAAATATCTTTTGTTTAAAATTTTACCTAGTTTTTATGGATCGCCATTTTGGTTTTTTAAATGTTCCTAGACAGCTTAACCAACTGTAGCTTGGTTCCAAAATAAGTATTGCCTGTTATGCTACAAAACCACTGAATAAATGAAAAGCGAAGCCTACACAGAGCCTCATAGATCATTTTTGTATTTTTGGTTTGCCTGAAAAATTCGCTGAACTTTATTTTCTGTGATTTACGATCTTTGCCGCCCGAAAAGGGATCGAGACATTCAAATTTAATGGACTATTAAAACCTGTCAACTCTCAGAACAAGGAATAGATATAAAACAGAAGTTAGGGTTTTAAATGATAAATGATTACGCAGCTAATGAAAACGGAGAATATATCAATCTTTTGTTTCAAGGGGCTTTAGGCGTGGGGGTGCGAAATTAAGACTATTGAAAAATTTGCTGGCCATTACAAAAATGGTTGCAAACTAAACAGGGCGATTTTGTGTTGAAAATGCTTATTTTTAATTAAAGCTTATTTTACTTTATTGAGGTTATGCATCATGGTTTCATTATTTGGTCTTCATATTCATTAAGTAAGTAAATAACGTTAATCTGTTGTTATATGTAACCATGGATGCCCTGGCAGAGGCCTAAACTAAAACATTGACTAATATTAAAGTATTAAGCATAAAATAAAATTTCAGCAAATCAGTGTCATTAACGGTAAAGTTTCTTCATTAATTTTACGAGTATATACGTAAATATGCCAAGCGTATTTATATTCGTGCTTAAAAGTGTTATCAAACATCGTGAATTTGTAGCAAAAACGATTCGTGAGAGAGATTGAAAAATTGTATCCCATTTCGAGCTAAATTTCGGTTGTCGCATTCAAAAACGCGAATGTATGATAGTAATCGTTTTCGTTTTAAATTAAAATGATATAAAACGTTTATAAAAGATTTATTCTTCAGGCTTGTTAGTCTAAAAAACTGTTAAGTCATTGTATATGTTACTGTATAGCCATGAAGCTTATTCTATGCTTCAATCTAAATTTATAACATCAAGGAACTCGTAAAATCAATTATAGCTTTAAATAAAGCTATCATGACAATAAGAAGATGGCACGATGCACAGACGAATATAATTTTAACACTTTAAAGGCAAACCAAGAAACCCATTCTGGTTAGATTTCTTGGAAAGGTTTCTTGGATCTCACCACGACGCTGTATTCGATTGTCTAACTAAACTTCCCTTGACACTGGCGAGGCGCCATGTACGTTTTTGACTACTTTATTTGTGGGCTGGTGAATTAAAGATCTTCCAGTTCCTACCCTTAAACGAATTCAATAATTTTAACCGAACCAAAAATTTTACTACGTCAAAAAAATCCACCCATTGTTACATTTCAGAATTTAATTACTCGTGCATAGTTTTATTAGAAATATCGGAACAATCCTTACGGTCTTAAATTCGGAGTGGTACATTCGCATTTTAGTACGCACCGGGCTATACGTAATTTCATGCAGCCTGTGGCCCGAGATACGCCGCAGGGCTGGATCTAGAGGGTGGCAACCCTATATAGAAACACCTATAACAACATACAGGACGTGTCACAATATTGTAACGAAGAATTCGACGTCGCGAAACAATTTCCAAAAGATATTCCATATAAATCAAATGTCAATGCCTCAGTAACATTTATGGATACATTTAAATGGGCTTGAAGATGAAAATACGAGTATACGTGAGAGATTTAATGTTACTTTTTAATCTTTTGTTGCTTTTTTGTGTACCTTCTTTAAATAGCGTTTGACGAGTTAGGGTTGTAATGCTTTAAAATTTTATACTATAAAGTACGTAGGGCTTGTCAAATGTTTATTTGTTCTTGACGTAAATCATTGCATTCACATAACTATATCATCTTGGTAAAGTACTTCTGCACCAAGAATCCACAAGAAAGAAACCCGAGAAAAGAAGGAAGTCAAATTAAGTAATGTTTAAAGCAGTTGATGCTATGCTAGTTATAACTGAGGCATAGTTTATTCAATAACCACTATCCTGTATTTCACCTAGTGGAAGTATGAAATTTTAAGTAGGTTTATCTGGCCAGACGCCCCGCTGGTGCCCCAAGTTAAAAATCCCTGTTATGTAAAGTTTAAACAGCGTACAGCATCCGTGCAATATTAATAGGAATGCATCGCACCCTCAACCCTTGCTTTTATACCCCTATTCAGTAAAATTAGGATCACTGTCCATCTCATCTATTAGCTATACAATTTTTATTTTCTGCTCTCTCTAGTTTTTTCAGCATAAGAAATTTTCATCAAATGTTATATACACTAGACAATTGCGCATGACTGGTTATTTTAATCTAATTAATTTGAATAGAATAGAAACAGTATGAGAACTATCCTTATTTTGAAAGTCAAAGACTCGATCTTTGACTTTTTCAAACTCTATTCTTTTTAAATCTATTTTATGTTAAGAAAAAACAGTAAATTAAAAAAAAATATATTTCGTGACATAAGGGGGATGCGTCAGTTATCAACCAGTGATAATCAGTGTTTGTTAATGCAATAGCCGTGGCTACCCTTCAACATGACTAGTACTAATATAGCAAGTAGCGTTTAGAGTTTGGGTGTTTTGTTTAGGGTTCGTTTAAGTAGGGGATTAATTAATTTATTGATTGACGGTTCTATGAGTAAGACTGTGAATAAAGCGAGTAAATAAACCACATCACGACGTATGCAAGTTAGTTAAGATTTTATATGTAGACTTCAATTTATTAATTAATTAATAATAAACCACATCACGACACACACATTGATTAAGCCCTGCAGTAAGTATTGTAAGAACTTGCGCCGCACGTGTTAAGTGCAATATTGTATGTATAAACTATGTCGATAAAAATTCTACATCTAAGACCGGCAAGCGAAACAATACAAACAAATAACAGATCAGCACCATCCGCGATCCCAATCCAGTACCATTACAAATGTTCCTTTTAATGTATACTATGCACTATAATTTCCAAAATCAAACCCCAAGCAAAAAAAAAAACTTTAAAAGCAGGATTAAGAAAAGAAATTGCGAGACGCAATCTTCTTTATATTGCATAATAACAGATTAACAGTAGGAGTTGTTCGAGTAGGAAATAACAAAGTTCCATTACCTTACTACGGCTGACTACGGTCTGGCTACGTACTACGGATTTTATTGTTATTGCCCTTGCGATGCATATAAAAATTACGAGTTTTAATAATTCATAGAGCCCGCCAGCAATGGGACCCGCAAGGTACATGTTTTATTCAGCTTGGTAAGCGCCTATTAGTGAAGTGGACTCTTCAAAGCACAATGTATGAGCACGCATTGTATGTACCATATGTGTACTCGTTCATAGTAAATATACCCGTCTCATCGTTATTCAGTCAAACCTTCTCTTTTTTCGTACTAACCGACACAGCTTTGATACATTGAAAGGTGCTCAAATTGCTTGATGGGTCTGTTTGTGGAACATTTCTAATTCTTGAAAACTTATTGTGTTCATTGCAATATATGAACTGTGATAAATAGGATTGTACTTCAATAACCTAAAAATGTGTAAAATTAACTGTAAAATAATATAAAATTGTAAACCAAAATATATCGTAGTAATCACAAAAGCGACACTGCCATTAAATTATTTATCTTTTGAACTGCCATTCGTTGAACTAGGAGAAATTGTATTTTGCATTATACACGTGCACAGTTCTCGCAGTCGCGTAGTACTCAAGTCATTGCACTGTACAATGTACATAGCTGCGTAGGTATCATAAATAGTATTTATAAGTGGATTGCGCTAGGCATTGGACAGTGCTTTAGTTTTTACGACCGTTTAAGTGTTGCCAAACAAGTGAGCGATGAGGTTGCCGGTTATTTCTTTGTTTACGCTATTTATTGGCGTTCGTTTCATTTATTTGAAAACATTTTATAACTGCAGCTTTCAAGAGTTATCGAATGAAACTTGATTAGTTCTATATATGTTAGTTTGAATGCGTCAATAAATTTAGTCTATAATTTGAGGGATGGTTTAAGTCCTTTGAACGTCTTCCAGTCAAAAGGTCTCCATTTTTCACTCAAAATGAGAAACATTTACATACATAAGTTCATGCTACATAAAAAGGGGGTTACTACTTGTAGTATAGTGAATTAAACATGAATTCTAACCACCAGGCGTACGTTTTTATCTATTCTTAACTATAATTATATAATTCCTTAAACAACCCAAGAATAAAATTCATGGAAACAAAAGAAAATAAAAACTACAATTGTTTTTAACAAACATAAATAATATCATTTTAAAATAAATTTGCCAATTGTTCATACTGTATACTGCAATAAATAACTTTATTCTGTGACCTCCCAATTTTTCCACGACTGCACTGTAAATAGTTTATGATAGCATTATGACGTCATAGCAGGAATACAGCTGTTTCGAAGCCAGCTTCAATTTGTCGGATGCGGTCCTCTTGGCAAACTACCATGTTGCTTGTAAAGCCTTCACACCAAACAGATTCCTCACACGTGACTCTATATTTTATTCATATTTCCCTACTGCCTGTATCAGTTCATTTTGAACTTTATTCAGTTGTTATAAGAGCGGAGTTGTAAGGATTTGATTGTAGTTTGTGTACCCTATAAAGCTCTCAATAATCTGATTGCTTGTATAGTTTAAGTATATAAAGGGATTTAAAGCCCTTTTCTTAATAAGGGCTTTTGTAGGTGGTGTAAATTCCTATTACAAAATTTAAGCCGTGTCAATCTACTTTTTTCAGCGTTTTTTAATTTAAAAACTAATAAATACTTCTACCACGAAAATAAATCTACCAATCAGTTACATTGTATTCGCCCAGGGTAGTTTAGGTATGAAAATAAATATTAAAATAGTTAAAGATACCTAGGTAATGAACGCTTTGCCTACTGTATTTCAAATAATGTTAATTGAAGAATTAATGAAGAAGTTAATAAATAATTTCTTAAATTTTGCCTATTTATATTCGCATCATGCATTTTACAGGTTAAAAGCATGCAAGAGACACAATATGTAAAATAACAAGGCGCCTGGCAAAAAAATTGCCCATTACTGGCCGAAACGCCTTTTTATTGCCATACTGAAACGTGCAGGCGTTGTATGAATTTATGATTTTATGTCCGAAGAACGGGTTGGAATTTTTTATAACTCAATAAAATTATGTAATTAAAGGGTAAAACGTTTCAATACATATGAAATATTTCTTGGTGATAAAGGAAGTTATTTTGCACGCGTTGAAATAAAAGTTTGATAAAACTTTTGTTTAGGCATGAGTGAAGGTATCCCTACAGTATTTACAGTTGAAAATGGGAAACAAATGTGAAAGCATGGGAGCATGACCAAATTATAGGCTTGTAATAATTGTTCTTTTAACATCTGGACCAACTGACCCCACGTCACGTATGCCGTAAACAGCCTGCCAAAAGCGAACTAATTACTTTCTTCAAGTTTGGATACAACAAACCGAATCAAAACCACAAAATAACCTTTACTTCCTTAAGATAGCGTATAAATTAGCATATCTTGTGAGTAGTAAAAGTCAAGTCCCAACTAAATTTGCAACGGTGTTAAGCGCACTCGCACGATAAGGGACATTTTGTGGTAAAACTTTAGCTCTCTCAAACTTGATTATAGGTTTGTTGAGAAAATTGAAACTGGCTTGCTTGGTTTGTCCGTTACGTTGGTCTAGTGTATTGTATTTTAGATTAATAATTACTACTTGTAGTGTTTTGCATTAGAAAATAACTAAAAAACTGTTTACAAAGACTGAATGTATTTGTAATGGGTATTATATTCAGTAAATTATTTTGTAGTAACGTTCTCTTAAATATAACAGGAATTCTAAACAGAATTATTCTCTTTCTCTGTATTTTATATCCCGTGATTTATTAAATATTCACTATATACAGAGTATTTCCTATCTATTTACTTTATACCATATCGTTGTTTAGTGCCTATGACACAAGTTCTCACGATACTCAGTGCAGGGCTGAGTCAATGTGTGTGTCGTGATGTGTGGTTTATTATTATTAACTACCATATATGTTTCTGGCGACACTGCTATAAATAATAAAATATAGATTGTAGTATACCTAAAATATTTCTGAAACAATGTTTAAGTAATTTAATAAAAAAAGTCCTGATTGGAGCATTCATTGGTTCGTAGTTTATTTAGTCAAAAGTTGTTTTTATTATTTTCTTCGGACATGGAACTAAAACTTTTTGTTATCACAGGCAGGAGTGCCAACAAAAACGTGTTAATTTATTCCGCGCTTCGAAAGGGGACGATGCGGTGCCAACATTAAAATTTGAGCTTCGTCAGGTGTTAAGTCCATAATTTCCCAGGGGCACAATACTGAATCGCATTTTAAGGGTTTTCATGAATGTCAGATCTAATTTCTTAATCTTTATAAAAGATTCAGAATAAGCGTTCTGTGTGTAACATCTAGACACGTTGGTTATTGGGTAAACACGAACACATCCTGTCTTATTATTATTAATCCGTTTATCTCTAAAGAGCATACATTTTTGTTCTAGTTCTAACTTTAAAACAGAAATATGTACTAACTTTAAAGTCCGGGACACTTTAGTTTTGTTTCAAACCTAACATAGTGCGTGTCTATAATATCAGCATAGTTATTTTTCATATTTCGGTTCTGTGAAAACCTTTCATTATATTTTTCTTTTGGTTTCAGGTATGCTTCTTTCAGCCATGTTTTAAAAGCGCCTGATTTTTTTCGGTAAGCCAAATTATACACACACAGAATTGTAGACGGTGTTATATAAGTTTGTCCTAACTTTACTCAACATGAACTGGAAAAGGAAATTCGGTTCGTTACCGTCTCCACATACAAAGTTTGAGCTAGGTTGTTTGCCTTTGATACTAGTCTGATATTTCAATTCGAACTTAAACCGTAAATTTAAGGTGAAAAGGTTTGAATTACAAGCTATGATAGGGTATTTTAGTATTGAATTAAAGTTTGGCAGTGGATACTGTGTGTGACAATTAGCGTGTGTACCCTAGAAAAGGATTAAAAATGTATTGTTTTAGTCTGAGGTGTAATTAGAAACTATGGGTAGCCATGTCTTAAGTATAGCTAGGAAGTTAATTGAATATAGTACTTATTTTATGCAAAAAAAAACAAAATCATTTAATAGAAAACATTTTAAATATGTGTGACTGTGTGAATATATAACTATAGAGGATAATGACAAATATTTGTTCCCATGACTTAAGATGTTTACTACAAATAATATTATGTTTTTTGTTTATCAATTAAAAATATTTTGTTTACTTAATGTGCCTTTACTGACAAATATCAAATAGATTTTATAAAACAAGTTAAATAACAAGAAACGAACACTCTTTAAATACGTAATAAATATAATTTTCTCTCTATGATATCTTGTAAGGAATTTTATAGTCGATTTGATAGGTCATATTGTTGGTCAGGACACCCACCCATGCATAGTTGTACAATTCTTGGGGCAACTTCAGACAAAGTTAGATGAAACTACTCGGTCGTTTGCCAACGAATATAAGCAGTATTATAATAGTGCATTGTTGTGACGCCGACTTGAAGTTGGACCTTAAAGTATATGGAATACATTTACTTGTATGCTGCGGTTCAAGCTTCGTTACCGAGCTATAAACTTTATCATGTCATAGCCCAAGTTGCTTTAAAACTTTTTAAACTACTAAGTTACTGCTGTGAAAAGCACTTTATAGAAAAACACAAACTTCTGTTTTCTCTCTGTGTTTATTGCGGCGAAAAATTTTGTTTTTTATTTCACTCGTTTTATAGCTATTGTAGCAACTAAATTGTCCATCCACTGACCTGAAATCAGACTGCAACGAATCTACGATCGTTCAGTAAGGGCTCGTGCATACTACAAACGCATTGCAGAATTGCTGGTGGAGTGCGAGTTGTGCGATGGTTCATATAAAATGTGCGAAAATGATGTAGAAGGACTTATATGCCTTTCAAATTAACCATTGCAAACTACAGGCAACTTTTTATGGGACAATTTTGGAATGCGATGCGCTGAGGCTTTACCTATGCACGAACGTTGAAAGCGATGTTGAAGATTTTAGTGCAATACAGTGTGGCGCGGCTCGCCCTTATGTGCGCTTTTAACTTCACTGACCCTGTTCTCCATTTTGAAATTTTATAGTCCTTCTTTCATTATTTAAAATTGACGAAAAAAAATTCATATGGCATGAAAATTAACCCCTTTTTATTTTTAATTGCTATTTCAGACAGTAAAAGCTTGAAATTGGGAAAGAGTTGAAGGAGATGACTTGCTTTTACAATTTAATGTTTGATTCAGTTTGAAACACGGTTTTTCTAGTGATAAGCTAGTGCTTGTTCGAAAACTGAAATCGAAGAAAACAAAAACACACCTAAATTAACCATCGATAATAATAACTTTAAGTAGGGAACAAAAGCAACATCACACAACACATTAAACTCCACCTTAATAAAACAAAAGTAAGCCGCTTACATAAACAATTAATGGTGAAACTTGTTTACAAATGTAGGACGATTTCGCTTAATTTTATTATCGTTTTACAAAGTTTCCCGAAAGCCTTTTCAGAACAAAAACCATTACGTGACCCTTGTGTTATAGTTAATAGTGATGATCATTCAGTTCCTTTAATGAATCGTAACTACAAGTGAAAACGATGGATTACCTTTTAAGCTCGTGCAACCTAATTTAAAGAGAAATGTTTCCGTAACTTTAAATTAAAATAAAAGAAATGAGAGTTTATCTGTCTATGCTATCTAATAATCTAAAGTATTAATATGTAAGTTTTATGAAGTTGCAATGTTATACAGGTGTGGCTGTAAAATGTAAATACAAGTACTACTTAATACCTATAAGTAGGTACCTACCTGATACGGAGAAAATAGAGCCATTAAAAATTGTCTACCAATTTTTAAAATTGACAAGAGGTGATAAGGTTAGGTCCTCGACACATACTTAGGTCTGCGTCTAGCCTAGCTCTAGGCACTCGACAATGCACTAGGATCTAGGGGTCCTTCGGGAAGGCAAACCATTAACGGCGGGTCAACGATCTTGAAAGGATTTTCAAACTTTGACGTTTCTAGATGTTTATAAAACCTATCGAAAAATTTTAAAAGACAGAAAGAGTGTTTCTTCAATCATCCTTAACGCTTCAAAAATTAGTGATTTTTACAAAGTAACGACCAACGTAATAGCAAAATAACCGACACAACTCGTATAAAATCGGGAAAATTTATAAGCACTTTATTTTTTATTATGGCAACTATATCAAACTTATTACGTCATTAAATGCACATACTGCGTACCGCAAATTACTCATAAAAACTAACATATTGGTTAAGATATTACTACCAAGTTTCCCACCGGATCAGGGCTGGTGATACTCGATAATTCTTGTTTCTGGTTTTTATTGAAATTCTGTAGGGGTGCGCCAGACTTTCAGATTACTTGTATGGAATTCCAAAGTGCTTAAATACATTATCAGAATTGTCAAATCGGCCTTTGTTCTCATTGTAACAAGGGTTTATTTTCTTCGAGGAAAATCAGATAGTTTTTGCGATATCTTAGTTTTTGTGTATAACTTTTGAAAGTACAAATAACCTTTTTTGTTTCTTATTTTTTATCGTCAGCCTTCATAAACTTTTGAATAGGAAAGCAAGTAAAGTGGTTTCGTTTTATCAAAAGCGCCAATTATTTTGGTATAGAAATAGCTTTTACTTTATATTTGCAAATTTACGAATGAATAACAGAGTGTCGCCCTCTAGGACAATAAATCGCAATTTAACTCTCAGTTTTCTCGCTTTAATATGAGGACATCGGTATTTCGATAATGCCGCCTTATCTCCCATACATCTACCCCTCCCCTAAAGGAATTTTGCCGAAAAAATACCGTAATAATGAGAATTGGGGACAGTCGTAAGTTCTGTTGTTTGATGGAGATCCTTGCGAAGGTCGAAGTTTCTTCGATAGGTTGTTTATTTGATACCAAGTTTATTTTCGTTTGTGATGCAAGCACAAATAAAGATGTTGAATTATTTTACTTTTAATCTTCACTGACTTTGTGTTATGACATTCAAAATTATTCTTATTACAAAAATTCTTAAACTAATTTCTTTTAACGTATAACCCTTAAATAAAACCTAATAATAATCTTGGGAATATTACCGTTTTTGTGAAACATATCTTCTTCTGTAAATTTATTTAGAAAACATGTTTCGTAGCTGTCTTTTTAAACAAGCATATCTGTATACCTCAAGTGCAACTAGCTTTAACAAAAAACATTTTTAACCTAATAAAACAACTTCAATTGTATCTTCGAAGTCTAAATCGACCAAGTAAAGGTGTTGTATAATTGTAACCGATACATTTTCCTCGTTGTCAATAAAAGATACGTAACGTCAGCAAAACTTATAAAAACGAATCGATAACAAAATGTTAACCCTCCGTTTGTGCCCCTCCTATTTTCCGCGTTTTGATTTTCCCTTGATTGGGTTTAAAATGCCCTCCTACTCGGTAAGACCTACTATAAGGATGTATGGCCTCTGCGATAGAATAATAATTTGATTATAAGATATACGAAGTGTATTAACTTTACAAAGTTGTAGGAATGTAAATAGTTCGTTCATAACGAGAGCCTCGAAGAATATCTTCGTTTTTTTTCCAAATTTACGGTTTTGCTTCTTGCCAAATTTCATGATTCTTGGTCGATAGGAAGAATCCCATAGGTTTTGATTCCTTTTTCGAATGTTTGGGAAATGCGACATATAAGGCCATATCTTTTGAATTCCTAGACTTGTTCATTTGATCTTTATATCTCTACACGTTCCAAAGAAAAAGGGTTTTGACGGACAGACAACGAAGTGATCTTATAGGGGCTACTTTAGAGGTAAGGAATCCTAAAACTATATTAATATAATATTTGAAGTCTAGATCTAAAAAGAGTAACATTTTTGCCTATTCAGGTACAGTTTTAACTTATGTAAAGTTTTAAGTTAGGGTATTTTGCTTCAGTACGAAACTAATTCGACATGTTATGATATCCAAAATAAAATTCTTTATCCATTATAATGGTGTAAATTATTTAGTGACTTGAATAAACCGAAATTATATTCCGAAAATCACTCCCGACTTTTCGATTTTTTTGACATCTGTCGTGAAAGTTGAAATTAGTAAGGAGTTTTGATAAAAATGATACATGTTTTCATTTTCACGTAGTGACAGTCGCGGGGGGGATGTGACGGGAGGTCTGCAAAATCCAATATGACAAATTCGGTAGTACGTGATTGGAATGAGTTCGGATGGCGAATTTATTTTTCTGCCCCTTTGAATTCCGATGGCTTAGCACCTGGGGCTTTACCACTGGTTCGAGAAGTTATGGAATTTGCTGGAGTAAGTAATTTTAACGCTTAGAAACTATATCGGCGTGTTTATATGAGTTGTATTGTTTGTTATATGTAGACATTAGATTGAATCAGTAAGTGTTTTAGTCTGCATAATTTTTGCTCCATAGATTTATTTTTGTATAAACTCTCTGACCAAATATCTTAGAAAGGGATAGGTAAAACTAAAAATAAATTTTCTTAGGCCCGCTATGAAAAGATTTTTTATTATATTTTCTTTAGTAAGTAAATGGTGGATGAGATTGTATGTATAACTTATTAATACTGCTGATGCCGAGGGGCGTCATTTATTTGGTATTAAACTTATAACAATAAAGTACCTGATAAGTAAATTCACCTCTAACTTCAACTCACCTTTTTCTTTCGTTTTCATCACACTGTAGATCTCGATGTCAAGTGTTTTAAAGGTAGGGGCGTGTGGTGAAACGTTGCCGTCACAAGCGACAAGAACGAACGCGGTGCGTGTGAAATGATTTGCATTTTACATCTTGTGTTTGTACTGAAATGGATTTCCTTTTACGATGAATAGAAAATCTGCAGCTCGTGAATTACAATAAAATGCGGGACTCGAGTGAAATTATCAGAAAGTTTCTTGTCGAGTTTGGGGATGATAAAATATTTTTGCTGTCAAAACATAGACTTTGGTTTGGTTGAAAATTCAAATCTGTCGCAATTGTTTTTTGTTCTATATTTATTTGTATTTTAATTCGGAACGTCTGACTATTGCAAGACAAGCGAGAAGCTTTTAAGTGAATAAGTTCTTAACAAAATGTTCCTCTAAAATAATATTTTATCACTGTGAGGACCAAGGTAGAAATAGATCTAGAAAGACCTTGGACAACATAAACATTTCGATGGATTAGTTGATCCTTCGACTAGAATCTGTTGCTTAAAATAACACTGAAAGCTTCAAACTGCTACAGGCTACAATATAAAGGCCGGATTACATGAGAGCTACTAACGTTATATAGAATAATTTTGTTTTTTTCAATTTCGTTTTGGTTTAGCTCTAATATTTTTGTCATTGTTTTTTTGTTAAGGTTTAAGAAATATAGTTACAATTATATTTTGTATTACAAACACACTTTTTTCTCGTTTATTGCAGTCATCTTAAAATAAAAAACATATCATAATGATTTCCATTTACAATAAGAGCGGAGCGTATCTCGAAATATAAAGGATTTTAGAGGTACACTCTGAGATCGCGTGTTTCGTAAAAGATTTAGTGGCAATAACGTGAGAGGTAGTGTCGCTGGGCAATTCGATCGCATTGTTCGCTGGATCGGATTAGACCCGAGATTAGGTCTCACTCGCTTATTGTCACGAAGTAATCAAGCACCAGAATAGGGTACGTGAATTCCCTGTTTGAACTGGACTAACTTTTCCCATTATCGTTTATGTCTCGTAGATTTTTGACGAATGGAAAATGCAGTTGATCTTTTTTGATGTATTATTTCTACTGCAAAAGATGTTTTTGGTAAATAGTAACTTATTGATCTCGTTTTCGATTTGATTTACGAGTAATAAATTAGCAACAAATACTCATTAACTCATTAATACAAACAATCGTCTAATAAACTAGCTGGAGTTGTAATTAAATAATTTTATGTTATTATTACTTTTAATAATACAAATCCTTCGCTTTATATCCTATTTTTTTCACCAATCGTTACAAACAAAAACATCAAATAAGGAACTCTTTACATAGTCTTAACATTTGGATACCTAACAGTTCAAATCCTCTTCACAGAGTAACGATCGTGGCCGTATGTAATTTTTTCGTGTAGCAAATACTATTCGGGGCACGTTCACAGTTGCCTGACCGACAGTCTTAGCACCTAACCTAACTAAGTTACTACAAACTGAAACTACACACATTCGTCCAACTACGTGTTCCACTGAGTTTCATAGTCTTCCAACTTTTGAGAGCGATACTTTTGAATGTGACTCAATAGAAATTGAACTGTATTCAATTGTAATAAGTTCTCAATTCATCCATGCATGCATGTTTTCTTTTAAATACAGAGTTTCATAAGTTACACCATTGTTTTCGACGCCAGAGGAGCTTGGATCTGAGTTTCGACTACGGACACATAATTTTAAGATTTATCCAAAGGTATCCCAAAAAAAAGCTGATCCAACTGGATCTGGATGGTTATTAATTGGATTAATAACTATTAATTTTAGTAACTCAAGAATTTACAAAATTTTGACTAAAAGGTAATAATATTTATATTCAGTTTACATAATGGGATTCGGTTAAGTAATTTCCGTGAATTAGGTAAAACAAATGAAAGTTACATAGGACTGTTCTTTTTTGGGATCTAGTTTTTTAATCTACATATTTCCTGATATACAGTGTCACTGCTATAACATATTAATCTAGCTATTAAGTGAAAAAATACAACATTTTGTTAGTAATTTAAACTATATTTTTTAATATGAAAACGTTCTGAGCATTTCATTACTACAACTGATAAAGTGAGGTTTTTTAATAAAGTCTCCTCAAAGACATTTTGCTATTGAACTTCCTTTCATTGGGAGACCACGAGTTTAGATTCGGTCATAAAATTAACATAGATATTGTCCTTTCTGTGACTTGGTGATTTTTTTATTGTCAGGCGGCAAACCATAAAGCTCTTCTTAGGTTTGAGATAAATCTGCGTTTTTTAAACAATGCTAAAGCAAAATAAAATAAACAAAACCTAAAGCCTGTTAACTGTAAAACACAGTAAAATTTTTGACGTAAAAATTTAAGTATTTCTTTTCAAGACCCAGAACAATTAAAATTATTGTAGGTACTGAGAATCTCGAAAATTTTAAAATAACCGTTAATAAATTCGTTAAAAGCAATAAAACAAGTTGCAACGTAAGTTTCATACATAAAGCATGAGAATGGAAGTGATGAGTCTTTATGAACCATTTTTATTTCAAGTCGTTAAATTTTCACCTTTACAAAGAAAATCTTGAACTTCTTGAATGTTCCATATTACTTTTTGACATTCTAAAGCAAATGCATAAGTATATTATAATTGTTTTACGTATATATATGTTCAATATAATAATTAACAATATTAATGCATGCCAAAGGGTTCAAGCAGAAAAAATATATACAAATCAATTATTTTACAACAAATTATAAAGATTTTTACGAATAAAAGATTGACACATGACAAAGACTATGTATTTATTATAAATAGTCTTAGGAAACAACTTAGGTAAATAAGAGGTACTCGTTGAATAAGACCTCATTTTTTGAAGTCTATAAAAAAGCTGTTAAAGCAACACTCCAATTACTGACCTTGTAGAAAGGGCAAACGAAATCCCTTTGAAATCTTAAGGATAGAGATCTCATATTCTTCCTTTATAAAACCATACAATGCTAAAGTCATACGGTCATTCTTTTCTTAAGGCTCCTCCAGTGGGAGAGGGTGAAAATGAAATTAAATTCGCACTGAAAGGACGATCTAAAGATAATCTCCTGAATTATTCTATCTAAAGGTAAGGGGATGGAACAATAGTGTAATCATCCAATTAAGTATTTGTATGCGCCTTAAGAGGTTCTCAAGGTGGAAATTCTTCAGAAATAAAAGGCGTTTTGTTTTAAAGTTATTTCACTAATTTTAGTAAATATAATTTGTGTTTCATTGTATGGTTATTAAATTTTATATTATGTATGACTTATGTACTTGGTAACATATGAAATTTCTTTCATTTAATTTTTTTCTAATATTGGTTATCTTGAAATAAATTCTTAGTAGTTAAGGATTTTCTAATCTAAGATTGGGTGAATAAATATTAACTTTTAAGAAAATTTACGTTAAGTTATGCCTTAAAACCGAAACCCAAGAATAAATTAAACTATTAAACTATAATTTAATACGGCAACTGCAAACGTTAACCCCAGAACTGTTTCTAGTCATTCATATTCATAGCCTCTGAATTCGGAATATTCTAAATCTTCACCTATATCCTTAACCTAGGCTTTAAATGACGGAATTAAACTTTACGTCTTTGGAATAGGAGCGATTCCTACTTCCTTATAACAGTCCAACTTTCTTGAACACGTGGTGGAAATTTGGAACTAGAGTTCTCCCATATTTCTTCACGCTTACCATTACAACTAGCGCTTTGGGAAGACTTCTGGTTGTAGATGGACACAGCAGTAAATTCGACATTGGCTGTTATGGACGTGTAGTCGCGAATCGGTGATTATTTCCGATTTCACGAACAATTGAACAGGGACACCTCTCAGTCGCATAGCATTAGAGCCTCTATTATTATTATAAATGCCCTCGGGGTGGCGCTGGCGGGCGGCCATTTATAAAGCGTTCGATTTAAACTACTTCCTTTAAAAATCGAACGATGCTGAAATTGCCAGTTCTTGATTCATCATTTTTGTTATTTATTGCTCAGTAATAGTCAATTTTTTTCTTGTAATTCGTTCGTTTTTAATGCTGCCTAGACCTAGGTTGAAGAAAGGACCTAGGTTAGGATAGAAAAAAAGGTAAAAGAAAGTCAAATATAAAAGTAACTCAAGCTATTTCCTTCTCCTCATTGCCCCTGCCATGTTAATCGTGTCATATAACAAATCCGAGGCTTTCTCCAAATTAATCCGAACCTCCCAATTATGCACAAAAGTACGTTCTATTAAGTAATTTGTGCTGAAAATTTGTCTCAATTTATCTTAATTTAAGCAGACCACGTACAGATGGAGTTAGGTTTTGTTTCCAACTATAACCACTTAGCCTAATGAGATACAATAAAGTCACTCAGTCGGAATAGTCTGTAAGGCCTGGGAGGCGCTAGTTACAGGTTTTAATGAGAAAAATAATACACAAAGCTATTAGTTCAAAATTTGGCCATTGCCCGTGTAAATTTAGTTCGGCTTAGCAATGGTCGGCACGAATTTTGGTAATGATAAAATATGGATCACGGACTTTGGTAACGGTCATAATTTAAAAAGCTTATCGAAAATGAATAGGATTTTAGGAAACTTAATCTACAAACGTTTAGAGAATAATAAAGCAAAAATTCTCATTCAAGAATGTTTGACAATAAATTTATGGAAGTTAAAAATGTATCTATTTATCAAACATTGCTTTTAAAGTAATGAGTTTATTACGTTACATGAATGACTTGTTTGGTTAAGTAGAATGTCGAACTGAATTGCGCGGTCCTTGATTCAATTTACTTCAAGTAGGTCAAAAGATTTTTAATGCTTTAATTTATGTCAGTTGATATAGGATTTGGGCAATTTTCGATGTCTTTATTAATAATGACATAAACAAAAGCTTTATTGTCATTGTTAGATTTTTCTAGGTCTTATTTATTAATTGTTTAAAAATCTTGCAACTTCGAGTGTTTGATCTGTCTCGAAGCTTTTGTTCCGAGGTCGAAAAACTTTTAATTAGTGAGAGATTTTACAGAAGCAAATTGTGTATCTCTTAAGATTAACTTTAAGTTGCCCCTTACCGTTCTAAGGTTTGTTTAATAATTCCTTTAAAACTGGTATCGAATAATGAATGGGGTTGTTGACGCCCTCTATCGGGGCATAATGTCCCCTTATTTGTCCATTTGCAGTCTTATTTAGAGATTAAAACGAAATCCTTCTACCAGACAAGAAGCTGAATTGCTTCGTTAAATGTAATTAGAACGACTTCAGTAAAACGGAAAATGCTATTTTTATTAATCAACGAGCTCTTGTTTTTAAATTTATATAAATCTCATATCGTTCATAGGTAAATGTTTTGTACCATAATTAAAATCCCAGTAGCAGAGTTCATACGCATGTAAAAAACACCGCAAAGCAAACAAATAAACAGTTTTAAAGATAACGGAGTAATTTAATGACACATCTTTTTCTTAGAGCACTAGCAGCGCAGTCGGCTTCGTAGATTTATTTTGTATACCTAATTAAAACGAGTGAAACCTGAAGCTGAAAGGTTGTTAAAAGGAACATAGTACCTAATTTATTATAAAAGTTTCACATGAAACTATTCCAAGAACCCGATTCATTGTTTCTCTCGCTCCCGTTCCCGTAAATCTAAGCGAAATGCAAATTTTATTTCATTAGAGCGGTCGAACTATGAACAATATTGTGCCGCTGAGTTACTGCGGGGCCGCCCTTGGATTAACTAATGGCTGTTTATCTTGTAAAGATCCCTTCTACCCTTAATATAACTAGCTATATCAAATTTACAATAAAGAAGTTTACTCTTAAAACATATTTTCAATGAAAGCTACTGGCATTTACGAGGGAAGATTTTCGTGAAAGTTTTAGTTGAATTTAATTTTTTAAAATAATTACTCAATTTCATTCTGTTTTTTTATCCTTTGTTAATAAATTACATATTTGTTTACGATTTTTGATTTTAAAACTTCAGTTAAAATTCTTTTGTTCTACGTTTAAATCAGAAAAGAGAAAAAAAACTTTTATCATGGTCAAGTAACTAATATAATACTCGTAGATTAATCATTGATAGTCGCGGTCGAAGCGCAGCGGAGACCAATTATTAATCTATGACCAAGATATTATTGGACTTTTTTGTGAAATTTGAAAAAATCGAATAGAACAGTTTAAAAATTAGATAAACGCTCTAACATAAGAATGAAAATGCTAAACGCCAGAGAAAACTTAATGAGGTCGGAACCCTATGAATGGAAGAGTAGTGACCAGTGCGTAATGAAAGTTTGTAGGATCGTGCGTGAAATGTATGCACACGTTAAATAACCAATCAGGGCCCTTCACAGCCAGCCGCAGGAGATAGGGTAAAACAATGGACGCTTCAATCACAGCGAAAGGGCAGTTGCCAGCGAAATTAAATGTTGCAAACGTAATGCATAGATTTATCATGATACTTTGATTTATTTTTACGAAAATATTTTTTTACAGTAATATTAGATGGTTATGATATATGCTGGTATCAAGCAATGAGACGGTACATAATATTAATATTAGAAGTACAAAAGACAAATTAGTGAAGCAATGCATTTTCTATAGGTCCCTTTTGTCACAATGACTGTCAAAAAGCTTTTTTAATAGTGGATCTATACAAAATGGGGGGAAAAACCTCTTTTCTAATTAGGTGGTTGCAGTGGGGTGGCAGCACGCAAAATTCATCTAATGTTATAATATAAGATATCAAGATGATACCTGTAACAGCCGAAGGTTCTAATCTTTGTATTCATACCACTCTAATTTTAACGATACAGTCAGATATGTAGATCAAAATAAGCAAACAAACAAAATTTTGGATTCTGAAAAACGGATATTTAGATTTTTTTAATAATTAGGTCCTTTCCGCCGCTGATTAAACAAATATTGTCAGTAATACCTCACCCGCAAACATTATACTCACGTAATCGAATTTCATCATTGATTGTTGCATCCGTAAACTGGAAAACAGATAACTGAACGTCCGGTTTTAATTTTAGCTCGCCACGTGTTTGAGAGGGATACGGGAATACACGAAATGGAATATAAATCTGTGACGGCCTGTCAATGAAGAAATTATTGCCCCAGTCTGTGGGAAAATGATATTCTGAACTAATGATTAATGCAACAGTAATAAAATTGTTGAAATTCTCGTCACAGACCGAAATAAATTGGTTTTCACGGTCTGGTTCAGATAAATCATTTAATTTCATCCCTTACCTTACGAAACAAACTTGATAACAAGAGAGCGCGAATAAAAGACCTTTCATTAAAGCTTTCCTTTAAGAAATACGGCGCACCAAGATTTTACCTTTTATGTGGAGTTTCATACAAAGTTTTTAACTACAGAATGGTACCTACGTTCTTCACTCGCTCATTTCGAGTATTTGTTTCCTCTCTGTCAAAAACCGCTGCTGTTTTTGTAATAAAGAAAGTGTTTACGTTTTCACGCAGTGATTAAAGTGAAGTGTCAAAAACAAAATGGCAACAAACATGGCGGGCGGGGGTGACGCGTAATTTTCCCGCGCTTCAGAACGCGGGCGATGTGACTTTGACGTCGCGTCGATAGTGGTTAGCGTTGATGACAATAATCTTCACGCCTTTGTTTTCTTTTGAAATTTATGGTTTCGCACTTCGTTCTTTCATAAGTACACTCTTGTACACACTTTCTAAAAATCACATTAAATTATACACGTAAAATGGTTAGATTTTAAACGGATTTTGCTGCCATCACGGACGATTTAGTGCTCGGAAGTTGAATGACGTTTCACTCAGCGGAGGGAAGCGGACGCCTTATCTTTGTGAGGCAGTATTTTAAAACAAAAAACAGGCAGGTTCTTAGTACTGGTGAGGGTGTGGCGTGTGCGGCTCGAGAAAATCCTAAGAGATTATGTTCTGAGTGATTACTGTTCCCAAACTCTTGCGGCACTGTTCTCGAAAAGTGAATGTTAAAGCTGATGCGTCTCATGATTTACCTTCGCCGGGAGAACTATTGTAACCGCTAACACCCTAAAATTTACCATACCGTATCAGACACAAGGTGGAATTTTCAGTGAATTTGTTGCATGTACAGAACGATGAATTGCCATCTCCCGGCATGAGTTCTCAGTACTATGATGGGCAAAGTTTTCTTATTATTTTTTATTTATTACAACCCCTGCCGTTTTGTGGTAAGTTTATTCTATTTAACGGTGCATGCATCGAGATGCTTTTCGATATCGTATAATAGTTTCGGTGAGAAAATATATAACCTGCTTCGACATTGTTTAGGTAAGAGGATAGAAAATAAGGTAGAATTTGATATTTGCTTCTAATATTTATGTATGTTGTTAATACTATTAAACTAACAACTTTTCAAAAACTGATTCTATTTGAAAATGTTTTCCGATATCACACAAAAATAAATAAAGGGAAAAGATTTTGTTTGAATTGTGAACCGGAAATATAAACCAGTGCGAACGACACCTGATAGGGCGAGACGACCACATCCGGTTCTTCCGGTTCCGGCTCGATTCGTTTCACTGTGCTTAATTTGTAATTTAAAAATCATCGCCCGAATACTATTAAGTACATTAATTTGTAGTTTATTTTCTGATATTTTATCAATAAGTACTAAAGTACTCAGAAACAATTACACTTACATAAATAAAAACCTTTTTGATGTTATTTTAAGAACGGAATAATATTAGTAAAGTTTATTTTTAATTTAATATCGTTCTTTTAAATTTGGGATACGCGTAATATTTATTTTAGATATCTTCTTCGCAATATCTTACTCATGCAAAACAGTATATTTCGGTCATTGTTAAAAAACGCGCGGTCAGCAACGATAAATACGGAATATATTTCGCAAAAATGAGATTATAATCCGGCTTTGGAAAAACTGCTTTTGTGGGACGATTCGTGGTAAAGCTGCGGGCTTTGTGTGGGCGGTTACGTGGTTGGCTAAAAGACCTGAAGCTTTTAAAGTAAATAAATTTTAACCAAGACTCTCTTCTTTGTGAATCAATATTTTTTACTGAAAGTATGTTTTTAGAAAACCAGTTTATTATGTGGTTACAATATCACTATAAACAGATAAACTTGAATACTTACACTAAATAAGACTAGACGGAGTTTTAAATTTTGATCAATATGCTTTCAACGTTATTAAAAATTCTTTAATTTAAAATATTTAATCTAAATTCACAACGCACTATGTATTTTTTCTTTGCTTCCGCTATTACTGAGTCCATACATTTCAAAGGGCTTATACAAATGCGTATCTACCTCGACCCAGAAAATGGAATGTTTACGAATAAACCTTGGTTTTTACTGTCCCTTGCTTTAAGGGTTCGTAAGGTGTAGTCTACGCATGAACATTTTGTTGCTTCTGAACACACTATAAAAAGCTTTCTGGCCATCATACTTAAAGTTTTAATTTAATTTGTGTTTTAGGTATTGAAGTTTTGTAAATTGAGGATTGGTTTTAAGTTTGAAAACATAACTCTTAACTATTTCCCTATATTATTTCGATTTTGAGGGGTCGAGGGTTCGAGTTTCGGGTTGCCGTTTGTAGCTGCCCCTGTAGCTGCCATGCTCCTCAATGTGCCCGGATAGTGGCGACACATTCGCAACCTGTCACACTGGGACTGAATATAAATATGTGATATGCGGTGTTTAACACCTCTGCCTACCCCTCTCGAGGGATTAAGTACGGCGTGAGTTTTATGTTTATGGGTATAGTATTTATAGAATTGTTATCTTTGTTCAGATCTAGAATTACACCGGTAACAGGCTTAACTGTGATAGCACAACATGGCTACTACATTGATGATTCATCAAAGTCCACAGCATCGAATTCACAAGCTTCACTGCCGTCACCCGTGTTGAAATACGATGCGATACTAATTCCTCTGGTCAAGTGTGGAATACCATTCGTCAGCTTGTTTGACAAGAGACAATATATTAAGCTAATCTAGTTAACAAGCCCAAAACACTCATACTTCCCAAAAACGACTAAACCGTACAAATTAAAACTGAATTAGTAAAACTCATCAGTTTTCCAGGAGCGTCCGGGCATTATAAAAACAATTATGGCTTTTTTATACGTAATTACAGTCAGATGACGACTATTAACAAGGGAAGCCGAGGCTAAACGTGAGTCATTAGATAATAATTCATAAAGCCTGTTGCTCGAGTCGAATGAAACCTTCAAAGGGATGTTTAATTTAATAAAGAATGTTGCTTTGTATTATATAATTAAACAATGAAAAGTATTTTCGTAGAAAAATATGTACTTATTTACACCATTGGCTATGCAATGAATTTAATTTACATCCTTGTTAATAAGATCATGTAGACAAAAAAATAAAGAAAGTGGTTGTGTGTGAAAGTCGCTTATTTATGTGAATCTGTACATTTAAGTCAATACAGTTTGGAACAGTGAATTAGCTTAAAGCATTACAATAGTGATGTCCCTTGCTTCGTTCCCAGTGGGTTCAAACTTTGATTTCGGCCACAAAGTTTAGCTTTCCCGTCTGGCTGTTTATATGCTACTGATTTCAAGCTTGATTGCCTTAATTCAAGCATTTCGTGGGGCTGGTCAATAACGGTGTTGTTATCTGGATTGCCGTACAATCCGGGTCACGGTACCCAGAAAATTATAGTTGAATAATTCGTTAACTGGTTAATATTTCCCTAATTTATTTATTTTAGAAAGTTTTTTGGACATCATTTCTTTCTAAATCCAATCTTTACTAATATTATAAACGCGAATGTTTGTAAGGATTAATGGATGTTTCTTACTATTTCACGCAAAAACTACTATTGAAATTTATTGAAATTTAACAATAACATAGTTTATACATCAGTATAGCACATAATCTATAATTTATAAAGATATTGTGTGATTTGTCTAAAATATAACGATGAATGTCAACTAATGAAAAATACTGTTAAAAACGTTTTCGACTTTTACGCGGGCAAAAGCTAGTATATTAATGCATTTGAGTTATGATAGAGTCATCGTCAAGTCCTTTCTGGTCAAATTTTCTTGGTTATAAATCGTAGCAAATTTAGCAAACAAAAATAAGTTGACAAAATCGTTATGAAGCTAAATAGCTCCAGACCTAGCAAAATGTACTAAAATGAGTCAGAATGGGTATTGAACTCGTGATAAGAAATTATAGGTAACTGGTATAGTTACAGAACATACGATTATTAAAGTACCGGTTATTTTAAGAGAAAAAATATGGCCATTAATTAACACAATGATCGTAAAGCAGCAAGTCACGTAAAATAAATCATAGACTGGATCAGTTTTAATTAGATTGATAGTCATTTTAGTTTCTATGTCATAGCAAATAAAGTCTACATTACAACACTCATCCTTTTCCCTAAGCTCAAGAAATAATAATGAGCAATAGAGTTAGAACCAATATGTGTCTGCACTAAATATAAGATGACATAGGTGTTCATTGGAGAGGAAAGATTATGGGATTATTTAGCTGTTTGTAGGCTTACTAAGATGGAAAGGGAATCCAGTGTATTGCGGAAAAGATCGTAATATGAGTGATGCAAACATTTTCTTAATAGTTTATTTTCTTTGGCAAATGACGCGAAAAAAGGTATGGGATGATTATTCATATTTGTATTTGGGTTTTGGAATAAAATTAGCCCTCAAAAATGTGTGTCTTTATTAGGTTTTTAGAGATAAAATATTATTATGTAGTAGAGATTTCTTAGTTACATTTTTATGCGTTAATTAATGCGGTGATTACTTTACAATAGTAGTAAACCTTTGGTTATTTTTATGTACGAGTAGCAGGTAAATAGTAAAAACCTAAATACCGCTTTTTCATTCATATTTTTTTCACTACCAACCCTAAATTTTCTACATGAAATAAAGTAACAAGAACTAAATCTAAAACTAACTTGTTGAATGCTATTAAAAATTAACCAGTTTTCTAGTTTAAACATTTTTAACGCGACAGATTTATTTAAAATTTATGAAATGTGAAACAATTTACTACAACTTTGTGTCTTGAAAGAGAAAACACTCCAACTTTAAATTGCATGTAAAAAAACCTCAATTAGATGTCCCGACTAGACTCTTTTAACGAACAAGTGGTCTTACCAACTTCCCTTTGCTGGCGGTGAAAAATAGAACTAAGATGTTCCCCTACATTAGTCATTCGCAAGCGAGCTTTCCTATTTAACTAGCGCCGTTATAGCTGAAATGAGTTTGTGTTTCTGTACTTATTGTATTCGCCCGTTTCTTTCAATAAACTTTTTAGTGAAAGCCTTACTGAATATTCATGAGTTGTCTGCTCTTTTCAGGTGGGTATTCAATTGGCACTCGGTGGTGAGTGATTTTTCTCCCCTGGCGCGCTTGTAACGCCCTCTGTCTCAAGGTAAGGTTAGTTGAAACTAGATGTCTGCGCTTCGTTTAGTTTCATTGAAATGGACTCACAGTTTTAATTGAATCCAGTTTCAGCGATGTGATTTTCATTTTGCTTCTTACTTCGATGTTGTTAACGTAAAAACGTACAATTACTAGTTATCTATATAAAAGTGTAGGTACTTTTTTATTTTATGACAGCATCAAAGTGACTAATATTTTCATTTGAAAATTAATTTTCTATCTTCTCTTTCTTGAATTTTGTATGGTTATATTTATTGTAACAAATTCAAAGAAAAAAATCATTTATTAAGATGATAACAAAAACATTTTATTTTAAATCTCTTCTTGTTGCGTGATTTTAGTTTTATTACAAAAAAGGCGACGAAGTTCACAAAATCCGACCGCTCTGTAACTCGAGCCTTTATATTTCCAAAATTAATTTGAACAAAAGAAATCTCTGGGACTTCTCTCATTACATGCCATGTTAGTAAACCCTTTTTGTGCTGAACCCGACCACAATTTTGTCATGACCCGTTTGAAGTCGGCTCATTAAACAAGGATTAATTTGGTTTCACAGTGTTCTTAGTACGTTTTTGGGCTAACTTTGATAGGCACGTACAACGTTGTTTTATTTATATAGTAAAATATGCAAAATCTTTCATCGCTTACTGATCATATGATAGGGTAGCAAAATATGAAGCAAAATAGGTAAAATTTATGATTTAGTGTAGGTCATCCTAGGTTTTACTTTGAATCGAATCAAGTTAGGGTAAGCCCACTAAGTTGTTAACTTGAGAGGGTAACCACCCGTAATATGAAACTTGAAGTCCATTATATTAATTTTGAAACTGCCATTTGCGGCTTGACAAAGGCCTGGGCCTTGTTAACCTGTGACCTCATTATTCAGCAAGGAAATTTATGCCTAGGCATAACTCAGGCATTGTGGAATTAAACGAATGAAATTAATATGTGTCGTCAAAATTATGAGGGTATGGCTGGAAGGTTTTGGTGAATTGGATACTTTGCGGTACTGTCATCTAGGTTGTTAAAAAGCTAATTTGAAGTTTAAAGTGGCAGAAAGAATGGGGCTTTGCTAAAGTATCCCCATGCAATCAAACAGAAAAATGCAGAATCCTTAATAAAATGTTACCTAAATCAATTTTTGTTTCACTTGAGATAAGAATCTACGTTCAAATGTGTTTTCAAATGAAATTACCCGTATCAAAATGTTGAAACAACTCAACCGTAGGAAAAAAAACAGATCGTTCAAATCCACTCGACTAAAACCTGACACTGAGCTTTACGTAGATAAAGATCTCGATCCAAAAAGCTAGTTCAATTTAGTTTTATAAATAGAAAAATAGGCCAATGCTCTTCTGCAGTTCAATTATCTATTGGAAAATCTATCGAGAGCACTTGTCTTTTTAAAATCAACGTCTTAGAACACGGGAAAAGTCACGTTTCACCACGGCCAGGGGAGTGACACCCAAAGAAATGACACCCAAGGGACTGGACGAGATTAACGTCGCACGTCTGTCCTCTGCCTTAAATCACATTATCCCCACCACTCTTTGTTTAATGCCCCTAAAGATGGACGTTTCCTTTGTATCGGCCCCTGATTCACTTAGGCTTTCAGGCTACCTGTGGCTAATGTAAAGGAGGACCAAAGGTTAGGAAGTCAATACGTTAATACTAACTTTTCCCGCGACTTCACTTCGCGAGAGCAGAATTTTTGTTGAAAAATTTAAAAACAAAATGCAGCACCGTGAAAGTAAATTTTAAATATTTCTGATGCAATCTTTTAGTATGCATATTTTCTATTATGTTTATGTACAATCATTGTATTTAAGTGCCAATATAAAAGTAGGACATTTGATAATGTTATGGCGTTATCATTACAGTAGTTCCATCGCCTTACACCCTTGTTTTTTGTCGGATCATTGCAAAAGTTTTTTCGGACGACAGGGCTCTTTTAGGGTGTGTTCACATTGGTGTAACGAGATATTTATGACGGTAAAATGTGAGGTCACCCCGTAGGTGTGGACACGGCGTTATTTCGCTAAAACGCTCCAGCTGGACGGCTATTTGCGAGTTTTATTGCTTTTATTTGGTTATAATGTTTCGGGAGGAAATCCGAAAATATTTACTCTAAAACATAAAGCGACATGTGTTACTGGGGCAAAATTTAAAAATAAAAATTTGTTTTTTATGTTTTTAGTCACGTTTTGCTGTGCGTTCTTCGGGAATAACTAAGATCAGCTGTTACATTTCTACTTGTAAAAGTTAAGATAAATACGTACTGCATCTGTATCCCTAGGGGAGGGGAGGGTGCTTGTATTTCCATTTGCTTCGATTCTGGAATACCTCTTCTTCATTTACTACCATAATATTTTTTTCCCTCGTCCTATTTCCCTTAAGAAAAAGACAGCGCTATTTTAGAGTATTTTAAAAGTAATATTAATATGCTTGTAACTTTTTTCCGAAATGAATGAGATGTCCTAAGTCAAAATTAAAAATAAGAAAAAACCAAAATATCTTTATGAACACAAACTTCTTTGCGGTCAAAATCTTTAAGAACGGCTAAATGAAAGAACAATAAAGTATTACACTTTATAAATTTCTTCAAAGATCTACAAAGTCTTGACGTATTTCCACGTATGTTATTCCACCGGTATGTTATTGGTTTCCATCAATCCGCTCCTGTTTGCCTCAAACAAATAAGTTTTCCGATATTTCAAATATAGAGCCTAAATCAATAAAACGATCACGTAGTGCTTTTACACAAAGTATATTAATGATTCCGGGGGAGCATGCGTTGTGTCAATATGTTTTGACTTATACTAGTGATTAATAGCACTTCGATTTCGTAATAGCTTTCAGATCGTGACCCTAGAAGCACATGTTTGTTAGAAGTTACAATTTGAAACAAAAACATGTTTGTTAACAAATTTAGTAAATTTGTAAGAAGCAAAATATGTGAAAACCGAATAAGGATGTTTCTGATTAGCTGTTTTTATTTATTTACTGTCCTAAATCGTTTGACATGCTTGCTTAGTCTGCAAAAGTAAATCTAACACGAAACGACATCACAATTCCGCGATGAAAAAAATAAAATCAGAACAGAAGTTGAGCACGCGACAAGAGTTGAACAAACTCTATGGTATTTCTAGGCCTTAAATCTCTAGTGACGTAGCCGGGGGCGTGTAGTCCGTAGCAGTGTAGCCGCGTAGCACGTAGCAATGTTTGCCAGCCGGGTGCAGCAAACGATAAAAACGTAGCAAGTGTGATCTGATAAAAAGAAAATTGTAACTCAATGGTTCGTATTCCAGAGTAGGAAGAGTGGAAATTGTTTGAACAATTTTCATGTGCGGATTGTTTCTGAACAAATTCCACAGCAAAATATTGTTTGAGTATGATGCAAGTGCTTTTTTGCTCTTTTCCCATTTGCAGAATAACGTCATCGCAATAGATCTTAGAGATATGGAGATGCTTAGAGCCATTGGATTTACATCAATATCAAAGTAAAGGCTTTATCTATAAATACTGAAATTAATGACTTTTATTATTTACCAGTTATCTTTTGACTAAACAATAAGTTAGCAAAAAACAGTTTTTGTAGATATTTTTAATTAAAATTTATTATTTAAGTTTAATTAATTAAATTTATAATTTAAATTTGTCTCGTAAAACAAAAAATAGTCAAACTGTAAGACTAAAAAAGTCCTGATTTAATTTATACTTTCATTAAGTTAACCATATTTCATATGTTTATCACTTGCATTCTCCTCTACAGCTAAGTTATCTTACGAGATTTGTGTATACTTTATAAGGTATTCAGAAAACATTTTCAATTTGATTCTATGAGTCAGCAACACGAGCCTGGCTGGGATGTTTTGTAACAAGAAAATCCACTGTTCTGTCACAACCGTAAAGTTTACTAAGTTGACATTGAGAACCCTATCTGTCGAGTGATTTGATATACTGCCAGTTTCATTTCGTAAAGGCATTTAAATGGAAAAAAAATAAAAGAGTTTCAAGTAAAACGGTTTTTTAACGCACTTTCTAAGACGTTTGGTTTTTGTTTGTGACTTTGACCTTAAGGTGGTTTTAAGACACATGGTGTCACATGTTTAGTTCAGCCGAGCTATAAAGACCGCTTGAGGCAATTCTTTTGAAAGCTTTCTATTTTTGAAATCTTTGGCAATTTCTCTATTTTTTGCAAGATGGCCGCTCATTAGTGTGGGTCACTGATAATTCAATTTCTAAGCTGTAAGTGGCCATTTTACGACTTGACATATGCATCATATTTAGATTCAAATCAAACATTGTCAGAGTGGCCTTTTAGCCCAGCAGGATCCTACAAATATTTGTTTTAGAGTTGTTAACGATACATAGTGGTTTCTTGGTAATTACGTAAGTGATAAAGTTGTTTGAAATATTATTTGTCATAACAACATTTAAAACAATGATGAAGGTATCTGTGTTAGAACATTGTTGTAAAAAGTTTATCATGAAAACATACTTTTGTTCTATTGAGTGTTGAACAATATCGTGAGCACAGATTTTATAAACTACAAATAATCTAAGACTAGTTTTAATTTTTTTCCTTTTGTGGTCAAATGCTTGGATATTATAAACTGAAAAGATTAAATGACATGAAATTAGATCTACCAAAGCTCGGCTACCTTCATGAAATAAATCTAAACCCTTCCACTGAAGGTTGAGTCCCCCTATTTCTATCTCATGGAGTAACTTGGAAACGAACTGGTTACTAAGTTACCGGAAATCCTGAGTGATAAGTTATAGACGTAAAATTGATATTAAAATGTATGTAATTAGGGATGCAATAAGGTAAATATATTACTATAGCAATACTACAGTCGTTTAGGATCTGCTAGTTAAAGTGCAAATGGTAACGTGATTTTAATATATTGAGTGTTGCAAGAATCAACAGGCTACGGTTTTAATTACAATAAAATTATTGGTTGCCATTAGGCGAAACGATAAATTATTTGCCGTTTTATGTCCATAAGAAATTATTTGTACATATTTCGATTAAATAATATTTTTTTGTTAAAAAAGAAATGATTGTATAATTCTTATACAAATCGAACAATAAAGTTTGGATACTGTTAAAAAAAAACAATGGATCTTAGAAAATTGCCTCGTACAATATTATGTGTGTTGTTATAAAAATACCTATTTCCGAACTCCAACGGTTCTGTCAAGTGCTCTTAAAGTATCAGGTGTTCAACATGAATACCTAATCTTAATGGACCCGGTACATGCGCCGAAGATAAGGGGAAAATACTTGGAATAAATCATCTACTTCCACACTCTACTATTTACCCTCTGGGAAGAAACAGGCTGTTGCGACCAAGTTGTAGATAAAAAATCCTTCCACTGAAACAGTTTAGGAAACGGAATTGTTTTAAAAGAGGGGTTCAATTATTTAAAATTAGTTAAGGCTTAAAAGTGCTTGTTATGGAAAAAGAAATAGGTAAGACAATGAAATAAATGTTTGTATAAAATTCAAAAAAAATCTAGGTTTCCTTTCCTTTTTAGAATTTCTCGGAGCATTGAATAAAACGTTAACTCCGCTGTAAAACCGAATTACTCTCCTCCATAATTTTTCACCACTTTGCAAATTGCTTTTTTTTCACTCCTAACTATTTTTGCTCGGAGCTTAAATGGTTAGATGTCGTTCGACTGGATTTAGTTGAAAAACTCCCATGTAGATAACGGCATTTTCTTATTTTTAACGCGATCGCTTTGTTTCTAAATTGAGCTTTATCTGTGGGGGACAGAGATTAATATTGAAAAGTGATTGTTTTTCGGGTGTATGCGATCTTTGTTTTTTCCAGACTTTACTTTATTGCATGGAATTAAAGTTGTTTATCGAGTGCTTTGTACTTTAAGGGGGTAGTGAGCGCTAGCGTTCGTCACGTTTAAATATGATTTATGCAAGTAATTTAGTTAAGTACATAGAGATATTAAGGTTCTCCCGCAGGAGGATAGATTAAAATGTTCTTCGGGAGTAAAGATCCTTTTGTGGGTGTCCTTGTCTTTGGATGTAATAAATTGTGTATTTTCACGTGTCTTACAATGGATTTGAGTGTCGCAAGCGTCGTATTAATTTACGGTGCGAAATTGTTGATGATGGATTGTGTCTTTTGTTTGAAGAAATGTTTATTTATGTGTGTAAATAATATGTGTGTCATTGTATTGTGCTGTTGCAAGTGAGTAAGAATTTAGAAGTTAAGGGATAGCAACGCGTGAGTGATACTTCTTGTGTTGCAAATACTTTGTTGTTAAATACGTTATTTACCGTTTTACATGTTTCCTTGTCAGAAGGGGCGCATGCTTGTTTGCCATTTTACTTTTTTGTCAAATGAAATACTAATTTTTGAAACAGTGACTCAATTGGAATTGCCTAATTGATGTTTACTTATGAAAAACAAAAGACGTCAAAAATTATTAATGTAGTCTTCACGTTAAGCTTTTATACCTACTGCCAACTCTCGATAACATATTTATCGTACATATAAATTATTATTTTATTTCAAATCAAAACGTTTTCAATATCTTTCGAACATATAGGGACTGTTTTAATCGGATCGATGTTTCTCTTTAACTTACAAACTATTTTTATTATTCGTAAAGATTCAACCTTTATTACTTAATTTATCAAAATGTATTCAGTAGTTGTAGCGTGTAAATATACAGACAGCCAGAAGGAATACTAATATTGTAAATACAACAATAACTCTGCAGTTACTGTTGTATTTATAATATTAGTATAAACATATTTATGGATTATGCTTGTTACTATGCCTGACAACATGATAAAGTACCTGGCCTTCATGACTCATAGGTCGGTCGCTTGGAAAACTCCTCACTTGACGTCCTCGTGACGTCATCCGTAAACATCGGAATTTTTATAGCCGCCATTTTGATAATGCATGCAAATTACTGTTTACCATGTGAGAGCCTAGCGTAGAACAAAAGGCTTGATACGGTTTCGTTTTAGACTTTACATTTTCACATAGTTAAATTGGCACGCAAGGCTGTTTAAAATTTAGAGTAGGTATTAATGTATTGAGGATAAAATTCAGGTAAAAAAGGATCGAAAATGGTTTATATTGAGAAGTAAAAACAACAATAAACGTACGCTGTCTTATTTATCGATACGCTGCCTCATTTGTTACGTGGGATGTCTTAATGATGTATTGTGGTAATTTATGGCGATTAAGTTGCAGTTTTCGGGTACGGTCAGACTTGAAGACCCAACGGCATTATGTGGTAGAAAATAGAGACTATTTTAGCTTGATATTTTATACTTGCTGTACCTTTTCGTTGCAATAAGATGGTAGGCATGAGCAATATCGGTTTCGCACGCGATCGTTGTAAGCTCAATTAAGTGGTCGCAGGTTCTTGAGTTTTGCAACTATGTAGTAAAAAATATTATGTAACAGTATAATGTACTTGAGATAAATATTATTGCGGAAAAAATCTGTTTTGTGAACATCAAGTCGAAAAACATCACGACCATTCGAAAAACATGTGAAATAAATTATGAAAATTTTGAATTAATTTTCACTCACGTTTTTTCCATTCCGTTCAGACACTCGGTTTTCAATTAACTCTGTACAGATTTTCCGCCGGGCTGGAGTAATCCGAGCCGGTCGGTAATGGAGCGAAAAACAACTCTTTAAATTTACCTACTGTTTGTCTCGATGATTTCCCTTTGTTGTTATCAAAACATCCGTATGAGGCCTCTTTGATATTGATACTTTTCAAAGTGTTGCTCAAATGAGGCGTATTCAAAGACTTTTTGTTTTTGTTTTGAAGATTAATAAATATATTTTTGTGGAAGAAAACCTTTTTTGTTTCTTCAGTATTCCGTTTCACAATATTTTTTAGGATCTCATCAAAACGCAGTCTGTTTTCGTTGTTGTGTGTTTTATTACTAGTTGTATAAAATAAATCAGGTTTTTACGTGTAAAGTAATATTTTTCAGTTAGATATTTTAGTTTTCATTATCAAAAATATTTCAAACGGTTTTACATTCATCCAAGGAGCTTTCAAGTTAAATAAAATTAAACAAATACAAAATGAAAAACGAAGCTATAGCTATTAACCTACATTATTTATCTCTTTCTGTCGATTTACTTCAAAACCGAAATCTCATTTTAATTTTTCCTTTACCACAAACGTTTCCAATTCCCCCCATCCCGAGTAGTGGGGATGGTAATGATCCACGTCGGTTGGCTTCCCAGATTCTTAACCATTACCAGTACATTTAACTATGACATTAAAACAGGAGAATTCCAACCTTACGGTTGCACCATAAAGATGATTTGACTTTTCTCCCTAAGTTGAACCGGTAATTGCAATTGCTCGGCCAATGCGACGTTTGCATGCGGCTTTCGTTTTACTCAGGATTAAAAGAAGCTGGATTATTTAACAAATAACAATAAAGTGTCTTTTTTTAAATAACAAGAAGTAATCCTGCTATTTAAAAGCAGAGCATAGACTGTAATAAAAGATAAATGTATAGTTTCTACGACTCATTGTTTGCTTTGTTTTGTATATACTTTAAAACGAGTGGGCGTCAGATGGATAGAGATGTTTATAACCAGTGACATTATCTGTTTCTGTCTGTTGTGTGTCTGTGTATGATAGTGATTTGTTTTTTATAGGGTGGCTAAAAAATATTCAGCTCGCCTGACGTGAAACTATACTTTTTATTCTATGGCTTTTTGTAGTACCGACGAGTTATAAATAACTTGAATTTGCAAGTGTTCAAAGTATTTAATATTATCTATGGATTTTTTTCGATTTCTGGCAAAACAAAAACTGTAATTATGAATTCTAAGGATTGTTCTACATATTGGACCATAATACAACATACGTTCTCATTGAAGTGGATTAGTTTTTCACTTCGCTTTAACAAGCTTCCGATTGTAGGTAGTTAAAGTTAAAACGTGCGTGTTGCAGTTTCTTAGTAATTTTTCAACTACTTCCCCTGAGAAGTCTCTATTAGGATTCGGAAGTGGATTAAGTACATCACGCAAGATTCCGTGATCAATCCTATCCCGTTTGATCCGGATTTAAAACAATCCCTAATTGAACTAAAAACTGATTTCGGTATGCGTATACTTGGGTATAAGTTTTATTTTATAGTTTAAGAGTTATTACATAATAATTAAAGATTTAAATGCAAGGACGACTGTGGCCACTAATTAAAAATGTATGTGGAGGAAATAAACGAATAGAAGTGTGAATATTATCTCGATCAGTAGTATAAATTACGTTTGTCTCTTTTTTAATTCAAAAGGGGACAAGCCACCTCGTTGTGAAGTGTAGAATATATGTCTTTTACAAATCCACTTTGACTCAAGTAGTATATTTTACAAGGTAAGATTTACAGTAAATTTTGATGGATTATGAAAGAAGGAAGTGTTTTAAGTAATATTTTCGCAAATAAACATAATTTTGCAAACAAAACTTTTACCCACAATTTCCGGCACCTTGTATTTATTTATGCTTCTTTAATTGTACATTTATTATGCAAATCTCAATAATAAATTTTCCCCCGAAATTTTCTTCTAAGCGTATAGCTATTAAAAGTTTTATTCTCCGAGCGTTAATTAGAATTAGTATCTTGGCCCAGTTCTGTTGGACTTTCGAAACTGAAAGAAAAATGGTTTGTTTGATAACTCTTAAATAAGGTATTGATATTTTATTTTTATACTTGAGTTAAAGTTAAATAAATAAGTCAGATTAAGAAACCGACTTCTAAAACAAAAACTTCTAATATTTATGTAACTTTTCGCATAAGAAAATTCATGTTATTGTTCAACTTCTTTTAGCTTGTGGTTTCTGCTTGGTATCTATTTCAACATTACCTAAGAATAGATTTATCTTAAAAGCTTTGCCTTTCTTGGGTGTTATTTTTATATTCACTAGATAGTAGTGAATCTGGATAAAATCATAGTAAATAAGTTAGTATAATTTTTGTTTGCGCCTCATTCCATTAAGAAAATTTTTGGAAACATTGTTTTCTATTTTTCTCTGTCATCATGGGATTATTTATATGTAAAAGAGATATAAGAAAATATACGGCTTGATAAAACAAAAACCAGTGAAAATTTATTCTGTTGCAGTTCTTTTCACTTCCAAAAGCCCTTATTTATTTTTGGTTTTACTAAAAAACTTATTTTGCATAATTAAGATGTCATTTTAATTAGCAAATCTAAAGATCAAATCAAACCATAGCAGACCGAGATAGCAGATTAGTCATATTTATGATCTGATGATTATAGTGAGGGTATTCTTTGAAGTTAAAGCTTTGAATAGCTACATCCTGGTCGTTTCTCATAACTGTTGACTTGTCATTCGTTTATACATTATTAAAACGAAAATCATTTGAGAAAAATCTGAGTCCATCCGTTTTGCACATGCGTCATTTTTTTCTTAGTATTAGAATTGTAAATGTATTGGTATGCAAGATCGGAATGGTTCAGGCAGTTGCTTCATAAAAGGTGTGAACTAAAATCTGTTAGTTCTTGTTTGCGTCATAAAAAGCGTTTTTACAATCTTTTCCTCTTTACGTTTCAACGAACGGTCTTTTGTATTTTTATTTGATTTATAAGTACTTATTTCATAAGTAAACAATATGGTATGATTTGTGGTTGTATCAATCTATAAATTTATGTTTAAGATTTCTTGTTACCCATAGTACAAGCCTTGTTGTCAAAAACCATCAAAAACCTTTCACTTCAAGTATTAGAGATTATTTTTTAACCTAAAACAGTATACTGAAACTAGGAATCAATAAAACACACTTTCAAAAATTACTAGATAAAGGTTGGTGTCGAGCTGTACATAGTGTCAATGACACCACGGCCGTTGCAAGCGTTAAAAGCTTGGGTAGTTTCTAACCAACAGAAGTACCATGCAATAAAACCACGTGTTCCTTCATATTTAGTGACACCTAATATGTTTACTGTATTTTTAATAAACAAAAGATGACTAAACAAAAGGAAACATAATTTTATATCTAAACCTTGAAGCTTATTTTACCAGTTACGACCCCAAACTGATTTGCTTATACGACATCGTAAATCGGACATAAAGCTGAAATAGAATAAGTGACTCATACCAACTCGATTGGAATAATCGATAGATATAAAAGCCCAACCTTGGAAGGTCGTTGTGAGTCATACACTAAATTAGGCCATTTGTACCACGTTTCAAGTTGTACACGTAACTTTGATAAATATAAAAATAATGACTGCCAAGTTAAAAAACTTTGGTTAGTCACAACACAAAACCATAGTATTGATTTTTATAAATTGAGTCTTTAATATCTTTAATATTAATGACAGAGACTTATTGCTTTTAACTTGTTTTCTTCCCTAGAAAAGTGGCTTCGATTAAAGAGATAACCGTACAATCATTCTGTCTTTCTTTCAAAACACATTGAATTATTTACAAAATAAAAAATAAACCCATTTTTATTGTAACCTTGTCTGTGTTACATCTAAGACCCGATCTCGTAATCATATTTATAAATACCTGTAGGTAATTTTACAACCAAGCCTTTCTTAGGATTCCTAAAGTATAAAAGTGACTCACGCTAAGTTATGTTTATGGCGCCTTATGATTGTTATAACAAACTGCTCGTGCTGTGAACACAAATGTAGTTACAAATAAACACATAAATAATTGGGTTGCGTGTGCAGCGGTTTGCATTTTAATTTAATTTATATTTTATTATACATAAGTTAAAGGGAAACGGTTTTAAAAATTACAACTCGAGGAGCAAAACTCTTGAAAGTCAAAACGATGGAAAATATCAGGGGTGAACGCAAAATGTTACTTTAATGACGATGAAGAAAACTGTTTAAAAATCATGAAATATTAGATTTTTTTTTGAGTTTAGTATTAATTAAAAACAAGCGACCCGCCCCGGCTTCGCACGGGCGCAATGCTGATACTAAATGTACTACAGAATGTCTTTATATAAAACGTTCACAGCTTTTTATCAATAGACAATACAAAAATGTTTTCTTTAGAGGTTACCTACTCTTGAAAGAGCGACATATAATAATTGGCCATGTGAAAAACACTCAACGCTCAAATCTGTCCCGGCCGGTTCCGCCGCAAGCGCTATGTCCATGCATTTTAAATCTGTAATAAATACGAAAATATTCATTTAAAATTACATGCTTTAAAGATCCATTTTGGTCTTTATTAAATGCATAATGTATTTAAGGTACTTAATTATATATTGATTAATGCTGTATTGCTTAAAATCGCTTCGTAGTTGAGCCATTTTATGGCATAAAAAGTAAAATATTAAAATGTTATTGTGGGTTATCCCTAACAGATAGACATATACCATTGAGGACATTTCTGTAGGTGTACTATACTGTAGCATAATATTTTGATCTATCTCGTAGGGGCAAAAAATGTGTTTATTTACATCTATGTAGTGACAAAAAAACCGACCAAGTGTAAATTTCACACTTTCACACGATGGGTTCGGTCCCATATATCCGTATCACGTTTCGTTTTATGGAAAACCTTCGCTTTATGTTATAGCGACAATAGAATGCACACTTTTAATACTCAACTTCAACTGCTATGACGATTCATGAGATAGGTTCCAATACCCTGTGGTTAACCGTAAAGATAAATAAATTTTTATTTAAACATCCTTTTAGCAAGTTTTAATATTAGTTAAACATTCCAAACACAAATTATAAGTTAAAAATTCCAATAATATATCTTACATTACACGCAAACATACATATAACAATGTCCGC
This sequence comes from Choreutis nemorana, assembly GCA_949316135.1. NCBI lineage: Eukaryota > Metazoa > Arthropoda > Insecta > Lepidoptera > Choreutidae > Choreutis > Choreutis nemorana. The sequence goes on from OX438610.1 coordinate 5,962,859, forward strand.
AACATCTTGAGTGGGATTTATCAAGTTAATCGAAGTGTCCAAGTCACCTGAAGGTGGAGTGAGGGAGAGACAAGACAAATACAACTTCTGTGACTTAATGGATATCTGTCCCGCGTCTGGAGGCGTCCATCCATAAGACGTCCTTCACGAATTCTACTAAAACGATACTAGAAACAACAGTAAGCCAAAGTTCCTGAAACTTCTAATAAGACCAAAGTGACTGTGACAAATTTAAAAAAGCAAAACAATTTTAATTTATGAATAGAGCAGTGATTGATTGATAAGCGTTGTAGCTGGATGAAGAACAAGAACTTTTTCGGTGAGCACAAAGAACGGAAAACTTTTCTGCGAAGAAAAAGGAGGACAAAGATTTTTCACTTTTGTGTTCTGTTAAGGATAGGTACAAATACATTTGTACAGTTTTAAGAAGTACTCAGCACAGTTTTTTCTAAATCTATTCGCATTGACCAGCTAATTTCTACCTTTACTGAAACTTAAAACCACTATGCATAACTCGTCGACACTACTTACAGCCGAAATTGGCGAAATGCAACCCCTAAGAGATCATGAAAGAATAAAGAAAATTTAACTACATTTTTACATGTATAAAATAAAAATCTGTTTGAAAGGACTTAATGCAACCGAAACATCAGTTATGCTCTCAAATTGTGTAAGTATGTATGTGTTTTTAAGATAGTCTCACTAATTGCTATAGTCATTAGACGATTTAATCTGTCTAGCTTTAACCTGAATTCGTAGATGTGAACCAGCAAATGATCATTCTCAGATATAATGTCTGTTTAAATCTCTTGTTACTGTGTTTCATAGTATTGTAACGTAATAGTTGTCCATCTTTCAGTATTACTTTGATTTGTCTTCGTTGCAAGATCGTTTTCTATCAAGCGAAAGGTATTTTGATTTGCTGACCAATCTCATTTATAATGCCGAGTGAAGTTTAAAGGGTTTTAGGTTCCTAACCAGTATTTTATGGTAATTTTAAATTGATCTCAGTATGAATCTTAGGATTTCTTTTTTTTAGTAGACATATTTGCCACGTTAAATTATTATTTTTTTTTTCAATGTTTTAACAACAAATCTGTAAAATTTAAAGTCTAACAAACTTAAAAAAAATCTCTTTCAAACATATCAGCGTTGTAAATTTATTCGGAACCGACTAATTTCAGATAGGTATGTCTGCAGTAAAGTCCCGAGGGAGAGAAACACATCCTCGAATGTTGAAGCTGCGTTTACACCTGAGCGTAGACGTTCTTAAGATAAACGTTTCTACATTGAATTATAAAGGAGACCTAAGTTGCAAAACGGCTCCGGTTATTTCACTTTACCTGTTTTCTCCTTAGAAGCACATAACACTTGCTGCAAGTGCATTTCCCTGGCTTCTATTATTCTTTTCTGCAATCTCATTTGAATCACTTTCCTGTGTACTTAAGGTTGACAATTGCTTGAGACGTTAAAACAAATAAGTCAACGTCGTCACCTGAGCAAATGTACAAGAGGTTTATATCAATTTTCTGCATTCCGGAAAACAATTCAAGTGCTTCTCTTTCTTGAATTTATATTGGAATAACTTTGAAGTGGAATACTTTAACATAAACCTTTGTTACAACAGCTTCAGTTCACAAAGACTTAAAATTATTAGATTTCTATATCTTATATATATTTTAAATTAAATATTAACTATCTACTATCCGAAAATTGTACGAGCAGCGAGTTGTTAATTTTCGAATATTCATGGAGTCATTCATTTATTCAGTCTGTATTTCATAATATACTACATGAAATATATAGTAATGTTTGTTACGAGTATGTCCTTGATAAAGTGAAGACGGTAAAGGCACTTCGCTTTTACTGATCCAATCTGGTAAGTAAACACGTCTACATAAAGTTATATAAAGTAACAGGGTACGTACATGTTTACTAACTTACACAACCATGTATTATTATCATTGCCTATGTAAACTTCATTTATCTAGTGCTTTCTCGTCTACGCTTAGTCGGGCTCTTCTTATGTTTGCTGTCGCGGTCTTTCCATTGATAGCATTTGTTTTCTTTGGCAAGGACCTTGTGCTTACGTCTATTATGTAACATTTCTTAGCTTGAGTAAACAACATTGTAGCATATATCGTCTGATTACAAATAAGGGAATTACTTGATCTTGTAAAAATAAATGTTTTGATTATGCACTGAAAGTAGTTCTTAATTTATACCAAAGCAGAACTTGTACAGTTTAAGTCCTGTTCAGCAGCACATCATTGTTTTGAGTCTAGTTTGAATATCAAGTTTAAATTTTTTACAGACACTTTTTCGTCATGATTAAATTTATTATTTTCATTGGATGTGTCCAAACTCTTAACTTTGAAAAAGTGAAAAATTAAGCTCCATATATACTCTACTCCAGAGGGGAGTTGATAAAATATTTTTGTAGGAAACTCTCTCGCCCCGTACTGTAATGTTGGCAGTGTAAATACCTGTAAGCTTTTTATTTTCGCCGACTACGTGAGGACGCATCTAAACGAACCGCCCCACAACAGCCTATTGAAGAAACAACGCATCTCACAAATTTGTCAACATTATCTAATTTTATGGATTCGGCTTCAGAAAACAAACAAAATCAGTTTTATCTAATAAGTTTGAATTTTAAGCCGGGATTGTAGTCAACAAATAGGGGCAAACATTGCTTTTTTCCAACCTTCAAGTTTTTGGATTTATTTTTACATTTTGGTGACAAGGTACCCAATAGTGTAATTAAACATCAAAATGATACGTCTGAAGGTAGAGAAAACAAATCGAATAACTGTTTTCCCCTTTAAACAATCAGTCTGGCTTGTAATAGTAGAAGCAATCAAGCGTTATACCAAAAGGGGCATAGCGTTGCACACTAAGGGAATTTCGATCAACAGGACCAAGGTAGGAAATTAGCTGAAAAAGTCCAATTTCAATTAACGCTTGCTTGTTCGGAAGGGACATACGAACGAGAGGAGACCGGGAACGAACGGACACGTCACCTAAATTGCTATAAACTTTGCTGGCGAAAACATATATTTTATTTTCCGTGATGCCGACTCGTTAAATAGTGTCGACGTTGGACTTTTCTGCAATTTACTTTTTTTTCACTGAATTTGGGAACTTTGTAATCCGATGTTGTTCTTAAGGGTTGCACATCCTGATTTTTTTGTTGTTTAACCAATCTGAAATATGCAACGTTGTTAAAGTATTGTATAAGAAAATTGTAATTACTTTGATATTGCCATCAAAATTGATGCCGTTTTGAAAGTATCAGAAGACATGTTATTTTATTGAAAATTGGATGATAAAACTGCTTCTTAGATGTCTTTCTTCCTTAATTAAATAATCGTTAATGTATATATAATTTTACAATAAGTGTTTTATTGCAAAACAATTGACAAAAAAACCCGAACTTTTGGAATTCAACAAATTTGCACTGTAAATATATTGATAAACTGATATTGTAAACTAATTTTGTAAAAAGACAACTACGACAAAGATGCCTTTCCATAGTTAACTATCTCACACTGTTGATGGCGGGATATTTTATTTTTAACGACAGTATACCAAAAGCTAAATAGAAACAAAATTGCGCTGCTGGGAAGCCGTAATTGCGCGGGACATTTTTTGGCACGCGTTGTTGATTGTAGCTGACGTTGCATTTTAAAACAGGGAAAAAGATCTGGATTTTAACCCGAAGACTAGATTCTAGAAATTTACTTAATCTCATATTTTTTTCTCAAATACTTTTATTTATTGTCATTCGCCATGATGAATTTTTCTTTATAATTAAGTAGGAGAAGATTTATTTAAAATGTTTTATTAAGTACTGCATCATGATTGTGTACGTCAGGTACGCGCCTTCATTCGCGTATTACTGATGACTGATGATTGAATCAAATACACAGGAAAAACTATACTTTTAGGTTACTAAAAACGCATGTGTAAAACTACGTTTTTATGTGCCACCTAATAAAATTAACAACGATTCAAATCCAAAAAGTATGAAGTTTCTTCTTTAGTTGGATATCCGTGTCCGTTCTTGTGAACTATTGCTTTAGATAAAAAGTTACAAAAGCCCGACAGCGTAAAGGCATTATCCGTATAGTGCAGGGGAGAGGCAAAAAGGCCAGGCTCGGGAAACGACATGTGTACAATTGGCTCTAAGTATTTCCCCGCTTTCGGATGACTATAATCGTTTCCCTAGCTCTCTTTTCGCCTAAACAGCGACCCTAGCAATGGCATGACATGACTTGAAAGTAAAATCGATGCAAAAGATCGAATAATCAGAAACTGTTTTGATTATATTTCTGACAGCTTAATTGTACATTTATATAGAAATCGTAATCAATTGTTGGTGGTTTTATGAATTTTGCCAATAAGAAGTAAATAGTGGTTCAACATACTTTTTAGTTCTTATTTGCAACGTACCGGAAATAAAGAAGTATGTACAAAAATATCAGTTTATTTATCAGACTCTGGCGAGTGGCGATAAAGAAAGAAGTTGAACATGTTCCAAGATTTGATCTTTGATCGATTTTAAAACGTTCGAAGTAAACACAAATATCAAGATCATCGAATAAGCTGTTTGTTTGTGCCAAAATGATTTCATTGCTTAATATTTTTCACGGTTTCAAGGTGGTATATATATATCTGTTTAGTAGGTATTTTAGGTTTCTAGTAGTTTTATTTAGGTTTGATCCTAGGTATAATTTAAGCGAAGTAAACATATAATACCCCAATTGACTTCATTTTATAGCCTTATTTTTTTGAAAAGAAGGCATGTCAACTTGTTTGCAAGTGATTATGTGGTAAGTTTACCTACCATGTTGACTTGAAAGGTTCAAATTATATTGTTAAAACAAATAGTCAATTATTTTATAGAAATGAGAACCGATTTACTAAAGTCCCTACCAAAGTCGCTCGTCGTTTTGTAGAAACTCGATTTTATTCAATGTGAATTTTAATTAAAACTCTACTGTGCAATAACACAATTAAGATGCACCTTCTAGAACAAATTACCGCAGACGCAAAAAGTTTCAATTGCTGTAACTACCGCTTGCAACGAAATTGTCTCCTTATTATTTCCATTGCTATCAGTGAATGTAACAAATACGTTTCAGTTAAAAGAGAAAACACTGTCAATTAAGGAACAATTTTTATTTGTTCTGTTTGAGTATCAATTCTCGTCTCTATTAGAACTAGTAGGTCCTCTATTTTTTTCTTTAGAAAACACATGGCACGTCCTGTTTGAAAAAATACATAGAAGCAGATCTTAAAAGCTGAGACGAATATAGTGAAATACATAGGTCAATTCAACAGATAAATATTGGACATGGTTATATTTAGAGTAATTTGTGTATATAATAATAAAAGATTTTGAAAGTTTCACATACACATTCACATAGATTTTTGTCAAAAATGGATAGCAGTAGTATGTTTTCTTTCTATTAGCTATACCTTTACATAAACCTTTGAGTATTAACACACAAGGGTTAACAGTCTGGTGGGTAAAGATTAATCATTTGACACGTCGTGTCTTCTATGTTCTGAGAAATAAGGGTCATAGTTGCGTGAACTAGGCGATATTTGTAAAAGGAGTGCGATTTTCAAAAAAGTTTGTACACGCATCGAGGGTGGGGTAGAAACAAGTTTTATAGAAAAATAAACTGTTTATTATAAAGTTATACTGAAATATGAAACCAACCGAATTGAAAAGTCGTTTTACTCAAGTTGTGAGGTAGAGATCTCTTAAGCACTACTTCAGTTAATTATACATTCAAAAAGAGAGTTTTTATCTTTGATTAATATATTTAAATGTATATTAATTTAAAAATATCATCTATATTAAAGGTAAGCAGCTCAAGTACTTTAGGCTTTGAAAACTTGTTAAAAGCATCATTGGACACTACTACAAATAAATACACACACACATTGCAGAAAAACCTAGTATTGTGATGTAACAAGTATGGATGCTAACGGATGCTATAGGTATTTTAAGGGTTAAGGCGAACAGTTTGTACCTTTTGAATACCTTTAGTTTAACAAACAAAAGCTTCAATGCAAACTAACCAATATATTTTTGTTTCTGTATATAATCGCTGTATAAATTAGTCTTATATAATCTGGATATGAGAAGAAGGGCCATTACAACGAAAATGAATCTAAACCGGATCCGAGGTGACCTTTTCATTAAAAAAGCTCGGATTTCATAAACCCGGGTCTAATTTAACTGACGGGGAAATTTATTTTCTCACTGACCGCTCCAGCTTCATCATAACGCAGGGGTTTTATTTATGGGTATTTACAAACTCCCATACAAATGGACTACCTTTTCCTGACGTAAATAAATCAAGGTAGTTGATATCAAACGCTACGCAGCCCTCGGCCTAGAGATGTATGTACGAAGTATGTTTATCCAAAATCGAAGGCGTTTTGGTAGCCAGTTCCATTTTATTCTAAATTTTAAACCCAAATCAAATGTTGTTTTATTTAAAGTTTTACTTAAACACCAAATTGATTCGATATTAAATAACTTGCAACGAAGAAAGATAAACATTTGGTGGGTGGATGAAGGGCATGATCATGTTATAAAAACTTAATACATGCTTAAGGTGTTAATAGTAAACTTTTATTCACTCTTATAGAAACCTTGAAATTAAACTCCATTAGATAAATAATTTATTCATTTCTTATATCAATAAAACAGCAATCATATGAGCACAAGAACCACTACGTTTATATATTGTTGAAATAATATCAAAATATGTTCGCAAAGGATAGTAAAACAGCACATCACTAGACCATCACTACCCCATGGACTTGATAAATGCATGTAACGCGAGCCTCTTAAATCCCCCAAAACGCAGACCACACTTTTAAGTCGATGTTCTATGATAGAGATCATTTGTCAATGTTTATCTTAAGATTTTTTTGACGGCTAAGTGAGGGCAAATGCTCGTAAGTGTTATAAATTGTTCGAAGATAAATCTTTTTTTCAGGTATTAAGGCTTATCCGTATTTGAAACTCTTTTTGGGTGGTCTTTATGTATTTAACACATTTTAAATCTATGTAGAACACCCTAGATGTTTTTTAATTGTTTACTCATTTATGATACTTTTGATAAAAATTTCAAGTCAATATAATATTGTTTACATTATATAATAAATAACGTTCTAATTAAAATGTTGATATCAAAATTCCATTAAAGCCAAATGGTCGAACTTAGTTCCAATATTATTGGGGAACACGAAACTTTAACAATTTTCCCAAGTATTTATATTAGAACCATTCAATGAGTCCTCTTTGAAGGAATTTTAAATATGCCGGGAGCTAAATTGTTCCGGATGGATTTCCATCTGGAATTAGCTGGACAGACACTGGAATTCTGGCGCCAGTAGTCAAATATTCGAAGTAATGGTTCTGAAATTTGCGATCAAAAAGTTAGTTGCTTCTGTTGAAGTGCATCCGGATGTCTTGAGTTCAAATTTGGGCTCGGTAAATTTTTTCCCCGGTTAAGATTTTGGCACCGTATGTATGTATGTATGTCGCAATGTTCCTTCGCAGCGTCCAAACTACAAGTCCTATTTCGACTAATGAGGTATCATTAGACAGGTCTCAATCGCCCTGGTGACGTTGCATTCATTTTTTTCAAACCAATATGGCGGTGGTGGTATTTCGTTTTTTTTGAGTAGTCAAGTAGGTTTAATTTTTAACTTTTTTATTTGTAACATGCGTTAGTATTTGTTGTGGCATGTTTTCATCTGTAATGAACTCGTTGATCCTGAACAACAGCTATTAACGCACAGCAAGACTAAAATTTGCTATGTAGTTATGTAAGAATAGTCAGCTAAAATAAGGGTTATATAAAACTCATAAAAAGGGATGAAGGCGGAATAGATAGGGGATAAAAGTTCTAAATACGAACTCTAGTATTAAATACGTACGATGTATCCATATAATGTTAAATATATTTCTTTATAACAGTACGCAAAACATTCACGCCTCTAAAACAAATGCCATTATTTCACAACGCCAATAGAAATTTAAAATGAATGGAAATTACATAACAACAATGTAACCCGGGCGGCAGGAAATGTTATTGCAGCACATTTTATTTTCTGTTGGCGTTAACGCTTGCGAAATAATGGCATTTGTCAAATGCGGCCGGTCTGCTTATTTGTGATTATAGAACGTACCATACTATATCTTCTAGATATGTTGCTATAATTATTATATGAACAGACCCTTAGTCACACTGACTAGGTGTGTGGTTTTTACTCACGGAGTTAACGAAATGAAAGCGGTCTGCGGTCACGTATATTGTTTTCAAAGGGAATTGGTATCGAATCGTAATTACAGATACAATTATTTATTTTTCTGTGTTTAAACTACATTCAATAATTGATCAAGTTGTGATTCTAATAATGTTAAGGTTACATTTATGTATATTTGTTGAGGTTAAAACCAGTTTGTAGACAGAACGCGTTTTCCCTAGTTAGAACTAGTTTTTGCTTTATGTTTTTGTTAAAACTTATTAAAACTAGAATTTACCACTGATATCTTTGATTTTCAGATAAAACTAGTTGTCACTCCGAGCTAAAGCTCGGTTTTAACTAAAGTTAAAAACTACATATATATTTTTTAATTTAGATTTTTTTTTTAATTTAGATGATTTTTGAGAAAAATAATGTAACATTATTTATTTTTGTAAGATAGTTCAAAAAGTTGCTGTGTTCCGGGTTGAAGGATTGGAGAGATGTATTATCGAAATGGATCACTCATGCTCTTGCTATTCTATGACATCATATGTGACATATGGCATTAAAGGACTTAAAGTAAACTTTAATGTATGCACTCATAATTTTGCTGTCTCTAATTTTTTTTAGAAGCATTGCAAGCAAGGTAAGCGAGCATTTAACCCCAATCCCGCCTGATTGTAAGTGGCGATGAAGTGCAAGGTGGAACATGCGTGGTTGCATGTGGTGGTGCATACTAAAGGGAATTCAAATCTAGATGGGTTCAATGCGGTAGTCTCAATCAACATTTGATCATCTATGACATGCGGTGTGTGGTAGTTTGTGGTGAGGAGATATTCTCAATAGGCATTGTAACCAAACATATGTATTTATACAGGTTTAGTATAAAATGAATCGCTCAGATCGTTTTCGACCTCTACGTTATTTATAAAATTATATCTTCTACTAGCTTCTGACCGTGCTTCCACTCGTCCACTTTGAACTCGATTTTTTTAACAAAATGTATCCAATATCTTTCCTTAGGATAAATCTCCTTTTCTAATTTAAAAAAAAATTTGTTCAGCCGTGAAAAGGTTTGTGACTTTTGCACTAAAAATATAGAACTTATCTGTAATCTGAGCTTTTATAATATTAGTTCGGATTCGGAGTTACGAAATGCCTTTCACATGTTTCCGTCAGCGCTAAATGATTGAAGAGAACAAAGATCACAAAACACACTGTATAGTAAAATAAACACCGCATCAAAATATCTGATAAATATTCAATCCGTGTCCGCGGACCGCTTACGTCCACGGCCATAGACTCTGAATAACCATTTATGTAAAAGAGTTATTCGAAAGGGTACACTCTCCATCTGACGAAGGCCGTTCGGCTACGGTTGCCTTAAGACTTGCACATGCATATTACTCTGTGTGCGTTATTTCTTTACTGAGCAAATTCGAGGATACGTACATTGGAACAGCGTGCACGAATACGCCTGACAATAATGACAACAGCCTTAGTGAAACGGCCTTCGTGAGATGGAATGACTACAGTAACTTTAATTTCCGCTGAATTAAAATTTCGACACTCGAGCAGGAAGCGCCCTCTGGTTCAATGCAAGTGAACCAGTTTTTGCATAGGACCTTGGCAAGATCGTATAATCATATTTTGTTGGTACTTTTTGAAAAATAAATCTAAATCAATGTTTAAATGCAAATTTCAAAACAAGAAGGTTATTGTCATAACAATTAACAATTCACTGAGTTTTGTGTTTTTTTCCTTTATTAAATAAGTAAATGTTGATCGAAACCAACGATTTTTACATGACAAGAAGATAAAATAATAACCAGCTAACCACAATGATCTGATTTGATCGGATTTCAGTCGCGGTGATTCATCCGGCGTGTAATGATATTGCAATATTAATTAATTCCATCGAATCCGTGGTTGTAACCACTCGCCAAGTTTGTTTGCCACGTTTTATCCTATTATTTGTAGTCGTACATACAATACAAATCTACGTTTCAAACGTAACCTGCCTATAATAATCATACCTCAATGCAATAAAATGACAACCCAACAAAAAAAAAACGCGAAGAAAAAGTTTCTAAAAAGAAAGTAAAAATGAACTTCCTTAAAACAAAAATTGTACATAAAAAATAAGAAAAACCATGATACACCTAATTAATAAAATAAATCCAAAAACATTGTGATTCTACTGTTTTATATGAACATTATATTACGTAATTTTTTGGGATTAATTTTTATTTTGGGTTTTTGTATAATTGCAAATAGGTATTTGTCATTACACATTAAAAGTAATTTTTTTGATGTAGTATTATTCATAGTCAACACGGGAAAAACAAGATGCGTTCTAAAGGGAAGTTGTGTTTTATTCATCGTGAAATGGTGAGAATTAATCATGTGAGATTAAATGAGAGATCCTAGTTGTGGTCCTGTGGTTGGTCCGACACGCTCTGATGGTGCATGCTGGAGACATCATTTACTACTCGATAATGGATATCGATTCTATTCAATATTTAATCACCTGTACTGCCAGATTGGATTATTTCGGGATCGAGGATACAACGCGACTGTTAAAGTAACAGACTGCACATTGTTAACGCCTAGCATAAGTTAAAAGCTTAAACTTCCATCGTTAGAGATTAGAACTCCTCAGAGATGCCGCCTCATTGGATTGAAACAACTATTTATTTTATTTATGACAGAAGTTTGTCTTTTGTTTTGTATTATTGATTTCTAACATGTAAAAATTAAATGTCTAAAATACCAATTATTCATTCCAATTATTATAATCATAATATAAGCCAGCTTAAAAACGCCCTTTTCTTAACACACATTTTGTGTGAGTTGTTTTTTTATCATATTACGTATTAAAACTCACTACTTAATCGACCATTAATCTAATAAAGTTTTATGTACCTTAGACGACATAAATTAACACGAAAGAGGTGAATTAATTTAGGGCTTGTACATAATGTTAAAACTTAAAGATGATTATTCATGCAGGTCTCCTATTCTTAAATACGCCTTTATCATTAACGTCGATCGATGCATTAGGTAGTTATAAAATGAATATTGCATCAATATAACAATAGTGTAATCCATTATCCATTTTAGTATTGAATGCAAGGTGAACGATCAAGTGACAATGGTTATCTTATCGTCGGGTTTAATCATAATGGGTACTTGAAGGACAGTAGCCTTTATTTGCGGCCTTAGGAATAAATATCAGATTGCACCTTTTTAAAAATAACCTTTTTTAATTATTGTAACGGGACCCAAATACTAAGCCTCCGATGTCCGTCTGTCTGTCTGTCAGTGGGCTATTTCTAATGAACCAGAATAAACTCTTGAAATTTTCATAGAATAGGTATCTGCTGCAACTATAACAAAAAATACAACAAAAAAACACATGTTTTGCTTGTTCTTGTTTCTTTACGAAATCATTTCGAAATGCAAATAGTTTAAACTTGTACCATGGTACGAAACCCTTAATGTGTGAGTCTTCACACTTGGTAGCTTTTCTATTTGTCAAAGAGATGAATTATGTATTTGCGAAAACTACTAATTTGATTTAAAAAGAAAAAACATACGATTTAATTTAGTGCAAAAGACACTCACTATAATATTGAAAATCTAAAATGTGAATTAAATGTATTTAAATGCGGTCCCATGTGAATTTGACCATGAAACCTATAACTTGTTATCCAAATGACTTCAAGCTGGAGGTCTGGACAAAAATTTAACATAAGCCAAAAATAAAAAGTCAGACATTCTCGTTTACTAGAGTACTTAACGTAGGATATCAGAGTTTTTTCCTCTACTTTGTGCTGTTTATCGTCCTACGATACTCGTAAAAATGGATCGTTATTGGTTTTGTAACAATATACCTAATGGTTTTATATTTGAGCTTAACGGCCCCTAAATATTTATTATATTTAGGTAATTTTAGGGTTCTGTACGTTAGTTGAGAAATCATTATAAAATTTATTTTTGCAATAAATGCCAAAAAAAAACATAATAAACTTGTCTATAATTAATTATTTCAAAACAACTTGTATTGTTAATAATCAGAATTGTGAAAAGTCAAAAAAAAACAGTACATTTAGTAATATTAAATAAAATAAAACAATTACTAACCAGGAAAGGCTTGCAAATGATTTATTTTGATGCTAAAGGCCTTACCGAAATGCAATATGAAGTTATAAACTAAATATGAACAAAGTATGAGATAGTTGCGGTCACCTGAGTTTTCAAAGCAAATTTAATATGTGCTCGTACAAAATATGAGGTTAAAGTTTATTTTTGTTTGAAATTTAGAAAATGCCCTTATTACTTGCCTAGCTTAAATACTGACCAGGTTATAGACCTCTTCTATTTTATTTTATTTGTACTTATTCTATTTTTACAAATAAAGACTCTATGTTAAATTCGGTTTGGTTTCATTGTTTACGTGCCAGTTAGAATAAAACTCAGAGAAAGACACAAACACGGATTCATATTTCTACCATTAGTTAAATATTTTCTTTTAAATAGAAAAAAAAAAAACACCAAAAACGATTGTTGTGACATCTTAATTTAACGATTTTTTTTAAGAAAACACAAACTGAATATTAATCAGGACTTTCAGGATATATGTCTACATAGTTCTAGATTAGTAATACTTTCAAATCGATACAGATAACGGTATATATCAAGATCTTTACCTATATGTATTTATCAAACGTAACTTTATTAATGGGGACCACATAAACTATCCTAAATTGCAATCCAGTGTTAGGTGTAGGGGACGTTAGTACATGGTGGATAGTTAATTAAATTTCACTCGGTCTGCAATGCGAGCTATGGCTAAAGCAGGTGTGATACAACCTGCCACTTAGATGGCTCTTGTTTTGCGATAGAAAATAGGGCGAAATTATACCATGCCTAGCAGTAGAATATTGTAATAGATAAATCTAATTAATAAAAGCTTTTGTTCAATCTGATGTGTATTTTTAGGTTATGTGAATATGAGACTTTCATAACCTAAAAAATACATGTTAAATAGTTATAAAATGCATTAAACATTAAGCTCTAAAGATTTGAAGCGTGATAAAGTCTTCATACTTTGTAGAGAGGAAAACTGTTCGCCCCCGTGCCTGCCAATTTAATACTATCCATACAATTTCTAATTAAAACAATTAAACAATGGAGGCTATTTTGTGACTTGAAACTATCGAGGCACGGGCTGTTAATTTGAAGAATTGATTAGATTTATCCATAAGTATTATGCGTGCGTAGTATTATAAACATCCGCTATTGTAGAAATTACAGCCTATATAAGGAATATCGACGACTTTCACTTCACCTACACAAATACAGATTCGAAGACTCAGGAGTTTAGCATCGTAACTCACGATTGTATTTGTATTCCTCTGTAAACACTAGTCTAGGCATACAATCTGACAATGGCTGGTGTAAAATGAATTATAGGTATGGATAAGCCAAAATGGTGTAAATTCTGTGCGAAGATCTAAGGATTTAGAAGTAACATGTGAAAGAAACGATTTATTGTAATAAAAGTTATCTTTAAGGATAGGATAAAACGTTATCTTTAATTCGAGGAACACTCGTGGTTTAGAATTGACATTTAGTTACTTATTTGCCAGTGATCTGGTTTAGGTAGGACGGTAGGCCAAGTTGATAAAATAATTAGTTATTGCTGCAGGCATTAGACCCCCCTTTGACGACTATAATTTTATCTATCCACTCCGATGAACTGTCCCGAGATAATCTCATTTGGGGGATCTCTTTGTAAACTCAAGCTATAAAACCAGGATAAACTATGAATCAGGATTACGATAAATACCTTTTCACCAAAGTTTTAGGAATATAAAATAAAGAAAGACGGCGGATAATCATTTTTTTTTTTAATTTATTGAGAATGAATTATTGGTATTTCGTGAAAAACATTTCAGAGCTTATGAATCCAAATAGTAATCAATCAATAAAAATGTCATTCTTATTATGTAAAATTTAAAATGCAGCATTTGATTTATTCTAAAATCAGGTTAAACACGAGGCATTTTTATGTAGAATTCCATAAAATTTTACATTTAAAAAGAGATTCCTATCATGCCTTTCAATAAATACCCAGACGTTTAATATCAGAGGCTCTATCATCACGATGCATGCTAGTGCAGTTTATATTTTGTATTTCAATTTGAACCTTAAGCCCAACAGCTGTAAAGTCTAAACCTATCAGTTCTGATTGTCTAGCCCTTTGTACTGTCGGCATAACTCAATATCCGAACTATGCAACCTATCTCACTAATGTGATAAGCCCAAAATAACATCAATAGTATGTACCTAGTACAAATATTGATTTGTACGTGTGTGTGTTACTGTGATATAAATGTAAAACGTGAAAAGTTGTGTTTAATACCAATGGACATAACAGTTATCGCATGTGAAACAAACGAAGATATAGAAAATCATTTCAATTAATATTTTAAATGATTAAGTACATCTTATTCTTCGTTTTGGACAACTGTTGATAGCTAGTAATTAATTCTTAGAAGGTCCAATTTAGGGTTCAAAACAAAAAGATAATTGCCCCTAATCAATTAGGAACTTGTAAACAGGGGTTCCTTTGTTCGAACATATTATTGGAAGGAGCGAATGGTTTCGAGTGATTTGTTTATTTTACATTTAGCTTAAAATGGATTTCATTACTGAAAACTTCGGGCAAAGGCATTGATTTATAAGGATTCGGACCTTTGTTTCTACATTAAAGAGATTTTATATGGATAGACGTATACATTACGGGAAAGATATGGAGTACAGTAAGCAAAGTAAAATTATTTGAATTTGACACCTTTGCCTCACAACATAAGATCGCAGTAGGCAGCCCCCATAGCTGTGTTTGATGTACTGTAAAACACTTTGAGGGGTTTCTCCCGTTTGATCCGGAAACAATATAGTTAGTTGATTGAAATTTATTTATCAATGTTTTACCAAGTATCATATACAATTGTTATTGCCTATTGTTTTATTGGTCACGTCTTATATTTATGTTTTTGGAAAAATGGCAAAATATTAAAAATTTAAAGTTCCACTTCACAAGTGTCAAGTTTTAAATAAAAAGAACCTTTATAATTTATTAATAATGTTACCATTTTATTCTATATTAATGCTTTATTGTTGTATATTAGATGTTCTACATTACTTTTGCTAGATATTAAATTAGTGTTGAAGAATCTCGTAAATTTCCTAGAAGGATTCTCGTCGACCCAGATAGTTATATCAATTTCAGTAGGTATTAGTCGTACTAGTAGGTCACAACTATTTTTCATGAAAACACTCCGAGCTCTCAGCATCGACTTGACACATAAAAATAATATTATTTTATTGTTATTGAAAGGATTTCTGTTCTATTAAATCCTAGTCCACTTTCATGTGCTTTTAATCATTGATTAAATATAGGAAAACAATTGACAAACCATTAAACTCTACACCTACATATCGTGTTCATTTTTTTTTTCAACAGGAATTTTTAAAGTGGTACCTAGTTTTATTTTGTACTTATATGAGAGGAACTGAAAATATTCGAACCGCGGCGGGCGCGAGTGAAAAAAAGCTTCATGAATTCTTTAGCCTAATTGTTTATACTAATACTATACTAATTATATTTATAAGATCTGAAATGGAAGTGGCTCGGAAAATCTAATTTAACCATAAATTTTAAATAAATAATCATTGGATACTATTACGTTTTTAATATGTATTTTTGTTCGCAGGCCGCACTCTGCGCTGATTACAGCGTCCCAGTGGACTGCGTAGGCGCTGGTCCGGCTCCGAGACCAAGCTCCTTTCATGAAATATCTGCACCTAAGGTAATATATCACTTAATAATATTACCTGCATTACAACACACATTGACTCAGGCAAGCACTAAAAATCTCGTATCGCAGGTACAGAGCAACCTCAATTCGAGCGAGCTTTATTCTCAGTTTCGAAAAAACGTCAAGGCCATTGTTTCTTGAGTTTACAAAACATAGGATCAAACGTTAGTAAAGTTAATAAAACTAGAGTAGAGTAACTCAGGTTAGGTCAAAAAATTATCAGATTTTGACGTAATTGGGAAGACCTAATACAAGAAGGGAGGACAATTAACGTTACTTAAGAGTAACAATAAATTAACTATTAAGGTAATACAGGCTGTGATTTATTGCTCAGCTGCATCTCAAAGGACGCAACTGTTGATCCTGGTTAACAGGAGTTACAGTGGTCAGACAGAATAGCAGGTGTGCCAAAAAAAGTCTAAGACATACCTATGTTTCAGTAGGTATATTTGCCTTAAAATGTAGTGCTTTGTATCACAGCACCGAACAAATGATATCCTGTTCATAAAACTTAATCAAAATATGCCCACACAAAGAAAGTGGGCCGAGTTATCTCGTGTTTTCTATAAGTACAGCACCTACTTTGTCTGTTTGCGTGTTTTAAAAGGAATCTGAACTACGTTATCTAATGTCATGCATGTACGATTACTAACAAAACAACGCGGGTTTGGTTCGTTGTTGTCTTATTTTTTCTCCTCAAATGCAAAATCTATACTCGTTCGACATATTTCATAGTGATGTAGAAGTTTTTTTTTTTGGTGAATCATTAAAACTAATACACTACTTAATTGACAACAAAATATAAATTTGTAATTTTTATCAAAGCCAAAAATCTAATTAGAAAGCAGTTAGAATGAAAATAAAATATTAATTTCTTTATGTAAACCCATTTTTCAAAACAAGTTTAAAAATAGAAACCAAACCGAGTGACAATGTAAGTTTTATTAACAAAAATTTCTCCGCCCTCACCGGTGACTATCATTAATAAAAGTTGATGTCATATAAATCTGAATGAGCAACACTGACCTTTTATGTATGAAGATGTTGTGAAAGAATGACTCACTGAGTCATTCAACTTGGTGATTGTAACTTAAAGTTCGTTACTCGGTCATACTGACGTTTGTAAGGAGGTATATTTGTAATGACACCCAAATTTATTTAATGTTTTTGGATACGGTTTGTCAATTGAGTCAATGTCATCACAATCTGATCCTTAGTCATCCTTATTTAACGTCGTTACCTAATCCTGATTAACACTAATAAATTATTATTTTTTTTGAAGCTTTGCAAAACAAGTCTTAATCTAGCCGTTAAACTTAAATGAGATAAATGCGAATAAACGATTGCTCATTTTAAGGATTCTGTACATAAAAGTTCTCAACATCTGTATCTCATTTTACTCGTACTTGGTATTCTATTAATTGTTTTATGATCGGTTTTCTATTCTTCTGAAGTTCTACCGAAGCAGAACTTATCAAAAATTCATAAGACTCATTTAAATGTTCCCCTCCACGGAAATCTTTAGTAAAAGGCGAAAGATTTGTGAGTATTGAAGGGAAACCAGAGATATCTGCAAAGAGAACTGAGACCCACCGCATCAATGCACGAAAGCTTTTGATAGCGCGATGTAGAAATGGTCCCGACTCGTGAAACGACATCTATTGGTGAAAATTAGAAATAACGCGCTTTTAAATACAAACTTTTTGTGAATTATGTATAATAATTATAATTATGTACGCTAGTGTAATTAATTATAAGATTTTTATTTTATTTTAATAATAGCCAAGGTATATGAGATATCTTTCAAATTAAAGATCGTTCCCGTTGTTAATAAAACCCTTTTTAAGTGCATTGAATGAATCACCTAACAAAATCTATTAGTGCCTGTGTGTTCAGATATAGAGAGATAAAATGATATACGATATCTTATCGGTATTGTAGGATTAAAAAAACCTGATAAAAGGAATATCAGCGAATAATAATATGTACCTAGATCAAATCGAAGCTAACATATTTTTTTTTTCTTCCTGAGATTAATATCGATGTTAATAGCTAGCTGTTAAGTGCTATTTATGCTTTAGTTTTTAATGAAGAATGGGGTCTAGATTTGTATCAGTCACAAGTAGACCTTATAAGGTCTCCCGTAGATAGTTGCTCGTCTGGTGTCGCGGTTTCCGGTAAATCAAACTGGTCTCGAAGGTCGACAAGTTCGATTGCATCTGTAAGTCAAACAGTAACAATATTTACTCAATAAATATCATGTTTTACTGCTAAAACTAATTGGACATGAACTTTGATTGTGCTTTGTTTTATTAAATAGTGTTCTTAAAGTCGAAACTATACTCATTGTTCGATCGTTTTAGTAAGAATAGGTTTTAAAAATAATAATTCTAAATTTTACATCAATATTATGTAAGAAATTATAATCACCAATTCGTAGTACAAAAATTTATGATCACACAAGTAAATTTTAATCAGGGAACAAAGTACTAGTACTATGTCTATTTTTTAAAACAATCGATTCATTCATTGCTCTTAGTATGGATCATGATCATAACAATGCACGTGAGTCACCGACCGTATTTGTAACAACCCTTGTATTGCTTAACGGTATGACGTGGCGAGGGTGTGTCATTGCCCAGACATGTAAAATGAAATACTTATGTCATTCATAACCAGGCTATTGTCATTTGTCATCAATCCGCATGAGCAATTGGGAATGATTATACCTACTATTGTTATGGCACATCTTGTAAACATTGGTAACTAGTTCAATTATCTATTGCTTGGTAATCTGCTGTCCAAACTAAGTGTGTTTATTTAAAAAAAATCAATATTACTATTTTTTGCATGCGAATAAAAATCAGCATCATAATTTATTGCTTTATTGAAGTTGAATGAAAAATAGGCACTTACTGATAAATTGTCTCATTTGTTCTTTTTGTCCCAAAATTTCTAGTTTCTAAGAACTGATTACAAATTAGGATGAATTTGATGAAACAGATAAGTTTATCCTCATTCAGCAGAAGGGAGATCTAATGATATCTACTTCACTTTACTGTTAGTCTGCTACCACTTCTTTAGCTCGTGATCTTCGACTATAGTATCTTTAAATTCTACAATCCTCCTTGGTCTTTGATATAATCTCACCTGACGGTCGGTGAAGATATAGCTCGCTTATCTAGAAAATACTCCTGATGATGACTCTATTAAGACAACATGGCAGTAAAGGAGTGTCCACTTGCAAAGTCCATTAAAGAAAGATCTTTGTAATAACAACCGAGGACATAAAAAAACCAGGATATTCGAACTGCCTCAAAGCATTCGTGTGCCGTGCGTCACCTTTGCTTCCTCCACGACCGTGATATCATCGTGACGCGCATTTTATACGTCAAAATCAAAAGGGGATCGGATCGCCGTTTATTTTTAATTTATAGCCATGTCGCATGTTTGTATTTAATTCGTTACAAATTACAATGCGATTGCGTCTATTTAAATAACCAGTTTTTATTTTTATTCGATGTTTTAACTACGTGTCACTTTCCTCGTACACGCTAACCTCCAAAGCCACAAAATTAGTTGCAAATAAATTCTAGTAAAATACTTATATATACTTCTCAAAACAAAATAAGGGCCACGAGGTATTTTTTCATTTTGGTGTAAATTATTAAACATTTACATATTGAAAGTAGTAAAATATTGAGTATACAAACTCTTTGATACCTAAACTTTTTAATATTGTAGTATTCATCGAATGCTGGCAACAATTTTAAATAAAATTTGATTTAAAATTATTTTTGAAAATTTTGATTCCATTTTCTTTGTCGTTTTGCTTTCCTTAGCTTCTTGGTTTATTAGAAATTATCAGAGTTCATTGATATCTCGAGTCAGAAACATCTTTTGCAATATGCCACAAGCACACAGGCGTCATATGGACTCGCTGACAGCAACCAGAGCCGTTACAATGATTGAAGAAGATCATTCGCAGCGATCTGTGGGTTTGCAATTGGGATTTTCTCGAAGAGCTATTCAAAATCAATGGAATCGTTTCCAAAAGACCGGCAGTGTTAGAAGAAGACCTGGTTCGGGCAGAGTTCTCATTACAATAGCTCAAGAGGATCGTTACATTCGATTAAGTGCGCGCCGAGGCCCGCAAGCTGCAAAATCGTTTACGGCTCACAACGGGTACTCGTGTCAGTGACCAAACTATTCGTAATCGATTGCATGAAGACCAGCAGGCATCAAGAAGGCGAGTTGTCTGTGTTCCATTAACCAGAAATCATCGTGCAAATCGTTTAAGATTTACCCGTCAACATTTGGACTGGGACATAAACCAATGGGGCATGGTGCTCTTCACAGACGAATGCAAAGTTAAATTTTTTAACGACGATCGGCGTATTAGAGTATGGAGAAGACGCGGCGAGAGATTTTCAGAAGCCTGCATCCATGAAGTCAATCGTTTTGGTGGTCCAAATGTAATGATTTGGGGCGGGATAAGCTTACACGGCAAAACTGAGCATGCTATTTTAAATAAGGGTACTGTTACTGCTCAGCGGTATATTGAGGAAGTTGTCAGACCACATGTGATCCCATTTACCCAGCGAGCGGGTCCTGGATTCATCTTGATGCAAGACAATGCTCGTGCACACACTGCTCAAGCGACTCGGTTTGTACTGGAAGCGTCTCAAATTCAAGTCTTAGAGCTCATGTGGGATCAGCTGAAACGAAGAGTTAGAGACGGTGATCAGGAAATCCACAACCAACAGCAACTCATCAACGCTGTTAAAAGGGCCTGGGAAGAGATTCCAATGGAAAATGTCAGGCATTTGATTGAGAGCATGCACTCCAGGCTTCAGGAGTGCGTAGCAAAACGAGGAGGGCATACTCGTTACTAAAAGATGAGCATGGAGTATTTTCTTTTGTTTTCAGTAACTTTACATTGTTTTTATTTTTAACCTTAAATGTGATTTTTTCTTTCAAAAGCAAATAAACTTTTTAATCATTATTATTGGAACAAGTTTATTGGTCTACACCAGCGGTCGGCAACCTTTTGGTAGGCAAGGGCCACAAGGTGGCAAAATAAACTAAAGGCGGGCCGCAGTCATGGTAATTGACCCTAGAAGCCCAATATAGCTACGCATAATTGGTCAGATTGCATAGGAAAAATAAAAATGCTATTAAAAATTGATAAAAGATAAGGAATTTAATTCGTTCACATAATACTTACATTATGTTTATATGTTTGGGTTCTATAGCTAGAAAAATAAGAGAAAAATAAAGTAATGAAAACTACCAACTACCTACATAGAAAACTGATTTTACACAAATTTTAGTGTGATGTCTGAGGTTGCATTTGAGAGGCTATTTCTTGTATGTTAGCTGTCATATTTGTAGTTGCGATTCGTAGAATGGCTCTCAAATGCTCATCTGTGAGACGAGAAGCATATTTATTTTTTCTATAATTGACAATTGAAAAAGTTTGTTCGCATAAATAAGTGCTACCAAAAATTGTAATGAACTGCTTAGCAAACTTTTTCAACTCGTCAAAATCAGATGGCAAGCTAGCATAAAATTTAACAAGATCATTGATTTCATAGAAAGAGCTTTTGAGAGTATCATTAGATTGAAGATCAATCACGTTCATTTGTAAATGAATCGGTACATCCTCAACATCACACGAATAAGGATTTGCAAAAATCTTCAGTTTGCTTGAAACTTTCTCAAAATCACAAAATCTGTCGCTAAATTGAGTTTGCAGCTGTATTAAAATATCTTTCATTTTATCACTTTTCCAATGAAAATTAATTCCAGCTTCTTCGACAGCCGTTTTACAATTCGGAAAATGATCTAACTTTTTTTCATCAATATGTTTTATAAAGAGTCTATTTTTCATTTGGAATGCCTTTACGTCTGTGTGCATATCAGAGATTAGTTTATTTTTACCTTGAAGCCTTATATTCAGCGTATTTAATTCATGAGTTATATCTGTCAAAAATCCAAGGTCTATTAACCATTGAGTATCTGTTAGCTGTGGAATAGGTTTGCCTTTTTCATTCATAAAAGTGTTGATTTCTTTTCTGAGATCAAAAAATCTTTTCAGTACTGCACCTCTGCTTAACCATCTCACCTCAGAATAATAAAGAACATCTCGATGATCTGCTTCCGTATCTGCCAGAAACTGCTGGAATTGACGATGAGTCAACCCATTTTTTCTGATGTAGTTTACAGTAGCTACCACGATGTCCATTACTTCTTTCCAAGATACGACTTTGGAACATAATGCTTCTTGGTGGATAATGCAGTGAAAAAATAGTGGGATGTTACATCCTATCTCTGCCAGTTTCGTTTTAATTCTACCTACCAAACCCTTATTTTGTCCACTCATGTTCCTGCCTCCGTCAGTTGTTACACTTACCAATTTTCCCCATGGTAATTGCATCGATTCTAGCGCTTGTCCTAAGTTACAAAACAAATCTTCCCCTGTAGTCGTTCCCTTCAAACTACATAACTGTAAAAGCTCTTCATAGACATTAAAGTTTCTATCGATTCCGCGAACAAATATTAAAAGCTGAGCAGTATCTGAAACGTCATTACTTTCGTCGGTAGCTAAAGAGAACCATTCAAATTGTTGTGCTTTTTCCCGAAGTTGCTGATATAAATTATCGCCCAAATCTTCAGTTCGCCGGGTACACGTTCTTGCAGAAAGACTTATATTTTCAAATTTCTTTTTTTGATCTGGGCACACCTCATCAGCCATAACTAAGGCACATTGTTTTATTAGTTCACTGTCGGTAAACGGTCGGCCAGACTTCGCAAGAATTTCCGCTACCCTTAAACTTGCACGTATACTCGACTCGTTACTTTGGACTTGAACCTTAAAAACATTTTGTTGGTTCTTTACTGAAGATTTGAGTGCGTTAATTTTAGTTTTTCGTGACTCACCCACTAGGCATGCAAATTTGACTTTGTGCTCGGTATCATAGTGGCGTTTGAGGTTATATTCTTTTTGCATAGCAATAGTCTTTTGGCATATTAAGCAAAGCGGTTTGCCATTGCAATTAACAAAAAAATACAAATCTGTCCATGCATCGTTAAATACCCGATTTTCTTCTATTACTTTCCTTTTTTTCGAAGCCATCATTAACTGTAACAATAAAAGCATTGCCTTGTAGTAAACATGTCACGGCGACCTACGTGAGCGATCTTACTGCGAATGCGAAGTGGCACTTAAACAACAAGCAGTCAATACCCACTATTGAAGTGGCTCATTAAATAACCAAACGCTTTGCCATGCATTTGTTTCAAATCGCTAACTTACGTAGATGGAATAAATAGGAAGGAAAATAAATAGGAATATCACACTTACCGAAATTAAAACAAAGCACACATTAAATAACTTGTTTCACTGATCACGCAACGAAGCGAGCGATTCACGGGGCGCCGGCAGCAAGACTTCGCTCACTCCACAAAATCGGAGGGAGCGGGGGGGACGGGACGCAGCGGCGATGTACTTCCGCGCTACACTCGCGCGCCGCGTCGCTCATTTGTTCGTTCGCAGGCAGAGCGAAGTGTGTATTTTTGGCGTGGGTATTTAAAAGGAGCGCTTAGTTCATTTTGATAAATTATAATAACTTATCTACAAAATATTCACGGGCCGCAAGTAGGAGGTCCGCGGGCCGCATGCGGCCCGCGGGCCGCGTGTTGCCGACCGCTGGTCTACACGGTAAAAATAACATTAGTTTTCGTTATGGAGACAAAAAAAATATATTGGTTTCATTATTTTCATGGTACAGACAAAAACCTCGTGGCCCTTATTTTGTTTTGAGTAGTATATATATGTGTTTAGTTCCAGCTTGAATGCTTCAAAGATAGTTTTGGAACTCAAAGGCCAAAATGAACTTGAGCTTATTTCTAGTTCTATAAATGTAGTATATTTAAGTAGGTGTTTACAATTTAAAGTAAGGGTTGTAGGTAATAATCATTTTGCCGTGTCGAATTGGGCTACTCTAGTATAGAATATGCACATGCCAACACATGCTTTATAAAAGCACCCTGTATGCCACAAGTAAAACGACAAAGCGTTATTATTAACAGCGATCGGTTATTATTGGTGTACCGTAGTATTGTATACAATTTTAGTGAATACTACTGTAATATTTAAAGAAAATAAGTAAGTTTTTTTTTTCGTTCTATATTTGGTAGAGGCGCTTGCCAAGGATTCATACAAAGATCCCGTACATAAACAGGCCGCTGTTATTCCATAACTTGTACCATGCAAGTTAGTCACAACTGGCAGGATAACGTCAAAAGCACACCTGCTGTCAAAATGAGTCATTACATCCATTGGAAATGCTCACCATATGTGACCCTGCGCAACACACCCGGCCGATCAGTCCCTTGTACCCAAAAATGAATCGAGAAGTCAGAGTGACTCATTCGTATGTTGTAAAGGAAATAATGCACTTTTGGACAAGGAACTATGGATTTATATAATATGATTTGATAGAAATATGTATCTTAAAACAAATAAAAACACTTTGATTTATAATTCTACTTAGTAACAGTAATGTAAGGAAACATTGGTATTATTTAAAAGTATTGTTGAAACACATGGTTTTAAACACAAAGTACTCGTAATAAAACATGTACTACATGTATTGTTTCTCAATACTACACGAATAAGTTGTCAATTTTTATAAAGCGTTTATATTTTATAAGTTGAATAAATACGACAGAACATTTTTTGTTTGGCAAGTTATATCGTATTTGTTTGTTTTATTAAATAATACTTCTAAACACTTTCAAACATTCGTTACAAATTTTAATATTGCAATAACAAAGTCAAAAAAATGTTAATTTAAAAAATATAGAGCATGGTAATGGTATTTACAAAACGATTATGGAGTAAAATAGTTAAAACTAAAATGTATATACCACAACATAGCCAATTTTAAAGCAGTTAACTATGCAAAAGTAGTTAAAAAGTTAGTCATACGTGTAATGGCTGGCCAGTTTGCTTAAACAAGTAATTAATATGCCGTAAACAGCGAGTTAGTCCATTTGTTCAGGTGCTAATTGAAGACCTCGAAATATTGCCTATTGTAGCTACTGGAATTAAAATGTGATTCATTCTGGAGGTGGTTCCTCAGTTGATGATTTTGCGTTTATGATAAGGATTCTTGTAAGAGTAACTCGTTAACTATACTCGCTAGTAATAGGCATAGGCACTCATACGAGAAATCCCCATATCTACAGCATTTATTCTCAATGTTTGTAGGCGAGTCTTTTAAAATAAAACCAGATTTAGCCAACGCTGCACCATGAAATTTGAGCTATTGTGTTTGTCCATAAATAAGGGGATAAGAAAAAGGGTTATGGGATATCTAAAATGTAATTTCTGACTTATCGGTGCTCGCTTTCCTTGACTTTCTCATTTATATATGAGGCATGAGGTCAGCCATCAAATGAACTACATTTAAAAGGACATGGTATTTTGAGCAACGACTTTCATTTGATCTCTACAAAACCTAGTAGCATGATTGATAGCATTTCACTGTGTCGAAGCAGTCAAGTTAGCAGAGGAGTCCTGCGAAGCGAATCTGGGGAATTTCGAACTACAACTCAAACATTTTAATGGGCTTTTATTTCATAATATCTTCTATTTGCAACATTCATTTATCCTATTGTTGCCCGTTCAATATGTCATATAACATGGATCATGCATACCTATAAAGTCAATAAAAATAACCTAAATAGCTGTAATTCTTTAGTAGGTCCATTTGTAGGACTTTATATGAACACCACTTTATCCACATGCGTAATATAAACAATGATAAGAAAGACCTTTCACTTTTATACTGTGCAATGATTCATTTACTTGTACTTTGAAATCATTGATCAAGTTTTAATTAACTAAAGTCGTTTAAAATTATCTGATTGCCTCTTAATTACAATTTGAATCATCATTGCGCGAATGCAATTTAATTATCTCTTAAAACTGCAATGTTTTGTTGTATAGTATGTATTATTATATTTAAATTTTCCGATAGTTAAATGAAAATACGCACCCAATTTTAAAATTTTACGATTAAAGTCGCTATTGTAACACAAAAATGGGCACCGAATTCGGTCCGTTCGCAAAATGCAAGCTCGTTCGTTACATACTGTTGAAAACCGAAGTCATTTAATTGAGGCATACATTCATAACTGCGTTTTAAACTACACTGCATTTTCGAATAATAACCAAACAAACAATGGACATCGTACAGAATGCACAACAACGCAGGGTTGCGTTTGTCATGAAGTATCGAAATACAATTGTTTCGAAATTCGCTGGTAACTATTTCTAAACTAGTCCGTATCTATTTTAATTACGCATTCGAGCTTGAAGCCCGCACTCGACCAACAGCTCGATTACTCACTGTTGGTTGTCTATAACCATTGTTAGTCTGATATTTTAGTTTGTAACTAGCGTAGCGTAAACGACCTCAAAACGGCATTCAAGTCTCCAACATAGTCAACACAACGCAAGTAATCTACAACACCCTCTAGTGCGAACCTCAAACGCGAAAGTTTACGTTCCTTGTTTCAACTCTGTTTTGTCAATCTAATCCTTGTTAAAAAGTGGTAAAGATTCAAATACTTTGAAGTTCTGTTGCACACGTGCGGTACTACGACGAGACGACGACGGTATTAATGGAATCGAGTTGCCATAGCTAAGCGTTCAAGCGCTCGTACCTTCTGGAACGGTTTAAGGTAGAACGATTCGTGTTTGGTCGAAGCGCTGCAGCGCTGTCGTGGTGATACGAACGCGATGACTCAAGCCTCGGTAAACAGTATGCGGGGCGATGAGTCACCGTTTTACACATTCGCGTATAGTGTTTGAGGAACAAGCAGAGTTGTCAGTCTAGTGTTGGACGCTGTGAAGAAAATAGGCTATATTTTGGCGTTTATATCGCAGAGAAACTGCTAAACGCCTAAAATACATTGATAACATAAATAAACGTTTCAACGGACAAACTATTATTGATTATGAACTAGTTCAGTTAGTGTGAAAGTGTAGTTTCTAGTTAAGTTTAAGTGTGTGTGCGTGTCAATAGTGAAACCACAATCGATAAAATTCTGTGTTATTTGTGAATTCCTTATCGTTGTTAGTAATATTTTAAAATGCCTTCAAACAAGAAATTGTTTTCCAAGATGCGTCAAATCGCTCAGTGGATCCTGGTCGTTCATGTGGTAAGCTTTTATTATAAATTTTACATAACTTTAAACTAAAACATTCAGATTGTTACGAATGTTCATTAGATAATCAGTAAATAACCTACAACTTAAATAGTTTAGTCTAGCCTAGAGACGATATTAGCAAAAACATAAAACATTCAAGAAATCTTGAGTCACAGTCTAATACCTGATTCCTTGAGAGTAAAGTGAAGGACGACAAGTTTCTTTCTCCAAGACAATATGGCGCCTAACATCGTACGCTTTGTATCTATATCTGAGATGATACAATTAAAATATAATACTCTATGTTTCATGCAATGCAATAAAAAAATGACAATTTGAATAGAATCAGAAAAACATAAGTAAACAAGAAACATTGATCAAGATATAGATATAGGAAGGACTGCCTTAATTCAGTTTTAACTTGAGAAAGCAAAGTTTGCTCTCTGGTGAAGGAGAGTAGAGAAGTAAAGCTTCTGTTCCCCATCCAATTTAAAAGCGCTAAATTTAAGGAAAGACGGAAGTGTGTGTGGTAGATACCTATCTCTCTACAAATTTCCAAATCATTGTAAACGTAATGCTTGATTGTAATCAGAAGGTGCTAGATATTATGCCATTGACGTGCTTGCACAACGTGTACTAATATATGATCCCACTTTTAAGAAATATGTGAAAGTAGTACCATTGCTATAAATGGAAGTAATGCTCACGACGACGGATAAAATATATTAAACGCTTGCCAAATTATTTTTACAAAATTATATTGTGACCTGAGTAAACACAATTAATATTTAACATCAAAGGCAGAGTTCTTGAAACTCAAGGACGATAAAGGATGTCTTTGACTGAAGCCTGGTGTCACTCACAAAGAATTATCTTCACCTCATCCGGACGTGTTGCTTTGTCATGAATGGGACATTCAAAACTTTGTGCCTCACATTGTTCCTTATTACAAACACAACAGACGAAAACCTAACAAAAAGTGGCGTACTTAATCTGTGACAAACAATAATGCCCTTTCATAAAGTTTTGTTAATCTTCACAAGCATCTTAAGTCGTCATGCTCTATCTGAATGATAATATACTGATGCTTTTAATACTTTGTCAAAGTTCTATACCTAAACAATTAATTAAATTAAAGCACAATGACCTTTTCTATGAAGTGATGGAGAATTTTGTCATAATTGCTCCCTTCATTGAAACATTCACAAGGGTACACTCAAACAAGCCCTCTGTCTTTAAGGAGAAACGGACTCGCATCTTCATAATTAAGCTTATTTACGTCGCTTGTTTCATCTTCAAGCCTAAAATCCATGTCTCTTAGAATGACTGTAAAAAAATTAGCATGTTAATATTTTCCTAATAGTCCGCTCTAACTTTACAAACATGTAGATTTTAAATTAAAGCGTAAAGTTTTTCTATTACGAGAATAGTGTTGCTGTCTAAAACTATTTTTTTTGTAATCAGTTTGAAAAATTAATAGTTATAGAATAGGTTGGACCAAACAGTTTCGGAATCTAAAAATATTCCACTAAGTTTTCCGGACTCTTCAGGCTTTGAGACGAGTTGGTTGGAATTATTGAACAGCACGCTCTCAAAGCCTGGGACAGTAAATAAAGAAATAAAAAGGAATCTGTTTAATTTGATTGTCCCATCCCGGGCAATGTGCTGTGTCTACTGTAGAACGTGACCAGAGACGAGTTGTCTGTTAGGTTTGCACAATAATAGTTAATTGTTTGTTGCTTTCAAACATTACTGGATTTTTTCAATTCAACAACACGTTAAAAGTGTTAAAAGAAACAGTTAAACCACCTAGCAACAAGTGAAATGAAAAATAAGCTACTTGCGATAATATGAAGACGATAATAATGATGAGTTGGCACGGTTCTAATCTGTTCAAAGTGCTCTAACAATATCGTAAAACGCAGCACACTGTTTATTTATCACCATTATTGTTTTGCAAACAGACCGGGCAACTCCTAATGAGTCACTGATCAGACTTACCTGAAGAATTCTGAAAAACATTGGCAATCAACAACGACGTACTACATAACCAATGTGACTCTTCTTTTAAAGTTTTGTTCAGGTTTTATTTACCTTTTTAAATTTAAAACATAAACATTGTAACAATTGGTTGGTAAAATACACAGACCATCACAATCATTTCCTTCTTGCGAAAACGCTGATCTAAAATTAAACCTTGCTTTGTTCGTATCCATAAATAAATAACCACATGTAAGGTATAGTCCCGATGAAAAAATATACAGTTATGCCGTAGTCACGCGACACTATTTTAGGTAGAGCTCCCAGGAGGCGTGTCTCCGATATTAATACATTTAGGCCTGGCTGGTGACTCATGCACAGTCTGAAAGCTGCGTCTTGCTTGTGCCACATTTCCCAAACTATTCGTATTAGTCATTGCAGGGCGAACCCGGAATAAATTTGTTATTTCTGTTTTATGTTTCTTCTTTCAATGTTATGTTTTTAGATGATGTAATCGTTTTGATGTTATCTTTGTCAAAGCTCTTACTAAAGTCGTTACTCCACTTTTATGGCTAGATTTTTTTTTGATTAGTTATTTATCATTGGTCTGATTCCTGAAACAAAGACGACTCTAAAAATTACAAAAACGAAAATATAGGTTTCGATTCGAACATTTTTCGTAATAGTCTCATTGTTAGTGTATACTCGGAATATTTTGCTCCAAATGTTGAGTTCAAAAATATCTCGGTATTATCAAAGTTAGAGAAATAGAACTAAAATAACAAAACATTTTTTTCTCCATTGATAGGAAGTACATACTTGTATGTTGTAAGCGTTCGTTATAACCATGTGAGAGTGGTTATGTTTAAAGTAGACGATTGCGAATGTAGTGGTGAACATGCAGGAAGTGGCCTGTTGACTACTATTCCCCTATTATGCGATACAATTGATGAATGGGCAGACGTGAACATGTGTGCTAGAGAAGAATTCAATTTGATCCCTTCAGGATTAACCCCTTCTGACTCAATGCAGACATTGATTTGAATCAGTAAATAAAATGCGAGCCCAAACCCCATCCATAGTTATGCAAACAGATTTCCGACCGGATGTATAGTAAAGTTTTGATGTTTTATTTCTTTTTAAAAATGAATTTGAACGTAATAAAACTCGTATTAATACAGAGTTCAAAAGCATAAATCAACAAAGGAGGTAGATATCTTCCTAAAAATGAAACTTTTCCGACTAATGAACCAGTAATATCTTCAAGCGTTTCCTGTGAAAAACAAAAGAAGGCTTTTTACGCAGGCTTTAATTAAGCTCTCAGGCGAAATATGCTAAATAATGAGGAGAAATCTGTAGACATCGCAAATCAAAACAAAAAGAGAGGGTGGTCGACATTTAATTATGTAAATAAATTTTCATGCATAGCAAGAAGCCGTTAACAATGCGGCAAATGAGGCAAGGGTAGGCTTCGAGTGGAAACCTTAAATAAAGAACCTTAACCCTTAGGCAAGATAACAATCACTTTAAAGTGTTTTAGTTTTTTTCATTACTACTTTAATATTAAAATAGAAAATTCCTTCTTTGATTAAATTTATCTGTAAAATATAGTAATGTAAACCTTAATATGAAATAATATCCCAAACATACTTTTTCCAATTTATGCCTACAAATTTACATCTTGATACGAAATAAAATGGCATGATATGTTTTCGTAATCTAATAATTTATTGGTGTGACTAATTTAACCCTTAAAATCTTTGATGAGAATACTTAATACGAAAGTCCCCTAGTTGCCTAGCCTCAGGCGTGGAATGAATCCTCATCAGTGTCTCTAATGGCCCGAAACTTCCCTCGGGTTAAACGTATTCAATCTTCGCAAAACCTATATAAATATATCAGAAAAGAAAGCTTTAAATTGCATACGCTCGTGTTATGCTAAATTGTCGAGAACTTTTCGACGGAAATGATACAACCGCGTTATCATGACAGGAAATTTAGGTTAACGTTTAAACTCTCATACCCTGTATAGGATTTTCGGTCTCGAATGTTTATGGGTGATATTACGAGACATGTTATCCCTGAGAACCATCATAACAATTTGTCTTGGTATGAACTAAATTTGGCACCGTCCCTTGAAAATGTTATCACCTCATCTTATCGCCAATGCAGGCACGATATCTCATAATATTCTTTATATACGTCCCCATAAACAGAGCGGGTCTTGGTAATGACGGGCGTTGAGGGGAGAGAGGATGCCAAACCGCCCGTTACGCTCGCCGGATATGTGACCGCTGCATTTTATTACCACTTTACTCTGCCACATAATCGACCTTTGTGATGGAGGACATCTTTCTAACTAATGTTATTCGTTATACAATTACTATTGGTCTACCGTACCGTATAGACTCTATTATGTCACTATCTGCATCGGTTGACAATTCCAAATATTGTTTCAGGTTGAATTCATAGAGGCGTATTGCACACCCCGCGATACCGCAAGGAGATCGCCTCAGAGAAGTCGGCGATCACGAGAGCCTCGCCGCTCCCCGGAATCAACACGTTGGCGTTACGATTCCAGACGAACCAACTACGAATTTGATTCTAACCGAAAGTCATACGAATACGAAACCGGACGGAAGACATATTACGGGAGAGAGTTTGACGGTGACTCGGGTAAACGTCCAGAGTTTGACGCCGAGTCAGCTCGAAGGCGGGCTGATTACGAGTCAGCGAGGAGGACTGACTTTGACTTGTCTGCACCAGGAGTATCAAGAAGAACTCCTGATAGTGCGCCAGAGGCTTCAGCTGAATCGCCACCTGAACCAGCGCCTGCCGATCCTTTGAAGCACGATAAACTACCTCGCCATCGTTCCCAACCTTATTACGAATCAGGTAGGCTGATCTATTCATATTTAACATTGAACATTTTTGCGATGATGTTACTTTCACCTGTATTATGTTTCTATTTGAATACTACTTTTAAATTTACCATACCATTTTTAAATGACATACCAGAAGAAAGAATTAATGATTTTATATTTTTCCAAGTGGTCGAAACGAATGAAAAGTTGCATACAAAATCATTATTTTAAAGAAAATCGTCAGTATTACCGTATCGTAGTATTCAATTACCTACTAAAATAAAATAGGTAGCTTATGTAACATCATAGTAGGTCATGCGGGTTTTTGCTGCGATACGGAAATTTGATCCATTATTTCCGTCAGTCATTAAATTGAATGAAATATCGTAACTGTGTTTTCATTCATTTGAATTTAATTGATATCATTTAATATGAGTTACATATTTGTCATACTGATCAACAAAAAAGAGACTTAAATTTATAAATGTTAGCATTTTTGATATTTGCTAAAAGAAATTGATCAGAACTAATTTCGGCAGCAAATTAAACTTGAGCCTGAACATAGTCTCATTTCGCGTGTAGGCATACAATTTCGGTACAATACCTTTGTTTTAAGAGTGCACCAAGAGGTAGTTTCCGGGATTTGGTATGAAGGACAATAGTTCTTTCTTTTCGTAACAATTGTGGTGGAGCCTAGTTACTATTGTTAGCTGGCAAAATACGAGACGGTCTGCAAGCTCGAATGAGAGTTTGTATAAACAAAACCATGTTTCACAGGAAAAGTAACTTAAGTACAAAAATAACGACAATGCATTTCGAATTGTATATTTCACCAAAATTGGATTCTTATAGTGGAGTATGTTTAAGATTATGTTATTTTTTTCTACTTCACGTTTGACATTTTATTCAAATTAGGAACCTCATCTAAAAAGGTGAGAATCGAATAAAACATATAGCTACTGACAAATATCAAGTAGTAGACAAATGTGACTGGGTAATTAAATACTTAGCAACATGCCTTGGTTTCACCCAAGCAAGCTCCAACTTTCACACCTTATTTTACCGGCATTTGAAAAGAAAAAGGAGAACTGACGAGTATACGAAATAGATTATTTAGATTGATGATGAGGCTTGAAAGTAGAAATAGCTTACAATTTAGCACAGAACTTAATAATTAATATTTTTCCGAATCAGGATGAGTCAAGAATCAAGCAGGAAGATGCTTGCGCTCGTATTATCGAGAAAACAATCGCAGGTTTTAATCAGCCCTTTTGTCGCTTGTCTGACGGTCTAGACTAGAAAATTTTAGTGTAAAACGGAAAGAATGAATGCAACCAGCTGAAGCTTTTATTATGTATTACTAATGGAAGGAATATTAATCTGAGTTTCAACGATGAGGAATTTATCATTTTAAATCAAGATCACTTCTCGAGTTGAGAAGTGGTTCGGAAATAACTGAGGAGAAATAGAAACTTTAAAACAACAAAGTGCGCTGATAAAATAATTTAACACGTTAATCGCTTCAATTTAACAAATTTCGCCCTGCGAGGGCCGGTCATTCATGTGGAAAAGTAATTACACCTTGTAATAGCGTCACTTTACTCTTAATAGACAATTTGCGATGTCGCCATCGGTCGGTTTGTGAGAATGGCAAGCGACATGTTGTAATGATTATCAAATACCCTTGAAAATGAATTAAAATACCAAATTCTATCTATGTCTACATTTAGAAGCGTATGGGTACAATAAAGGTCACGGTTTAATATCATTGATGGTCAAAATGTGATCACACATAAATACGTACCAATAAGTTACCTGTTGAAAAGCTAAACAGATAACGATCTGATTTCATTATCATAATTATATGATTTATCTATTTTTACAAGTTATGATTCGTTTTGATAAATTATCATGAATATACCTACTTACCGGAGGCTAAACAAATCATTCGGCCTGATTAGATAAGATGAGCAACTCATTGTTTTTTATTTAGGTATTAAGAATACATAATAAAGACATATTTTAAAACTACAATTAAACTAAACTTTAAAATAGAAAGTAAGGTAAAGATATATTTTTTCTGTTGAAAAAAGGACTTGTTTATGAAATGGCATTTACCAGTCGTTTCCCCAGAGATTTGAATTTCTACTTTTTGTTTGAAATGCATTCAGTTAGGTTTTCTTTGTTGAACGTAGCAAGGAACTCTCATTAGGGTGTTTCTACGTGCCTTTGAAATAA
Source organism: Choreutis nemorana (assembly GCA_949316135.1). Lineage (NCBI taxonomy): Eukaryota > Metazoa > Arthropoda > Insecta > Lepidoptera > Choreutidae > Choreutis > Choreutis nemorana. Next base: position 5,997,336 of record OX438610.1, read on the forward strand.
CATTAGCTTTGCGTGTAAGGCAAGGGGAGGTTGATGCATTCATTAAATACGACCTCAATAGGTATTCCTACTTCGTTTACCAACTGACGTAAAAGCATTTAGCAATAATTGACAAGATTAGCAATTCAAGAAAAAAAGAAAACTTTTTCTGAAGCATTTTAAGGAGTGCTTCAGTGCTCCTTCGACGTCTTTACTAGTGAATCATATACTTTATTCGAATACTAGGTACAATACTGAAATGACATTGCTAAATCCATACAATGTTATAATGATGTGGATTTTATTATTATATAGTTTTAAAAATGTTACATTTTTATTTTCAGAATTATCATCAGACGATCCCTCATCTTCAACTGAGGACGAAGAGGACGAATTTGGAGAGTTCGATTCCTTTGCGAAAGCACCATCATTGCATTCACCAGACAGTGGACGTTCTGATCCACGATACGCTAACGCACCGCGAAGGAATCCTAGTCCATATTATTACGGAGATCTGTTCAAAACAGCACCACCTCCGCCTGCACCTTCAGCTCCAACGGCTTCCACATCTTCGTCCCGTGGTCCACGTTACAGAAAATCGGCAAGTCTTGACGCTCCCCACGTGGCAGCTCGTCCAAACTTACCCAAAAGATTCTCAGTCGCCGAGGATGGCTTCCGTGAGTTAGAACGGTCGTCATCTTCGTCAGGTGAGAGCGCGTGGATGCCGCCAAGGCGCCGCGGGCGCGACGCGGCCGGCTGCGTGTGCGCCGCGCCCGAAGATGTAGAGGAGCATCATTCTTCTCGAAGCGTCTTTTACGTGCCAGCACCGCTGCCACGCTGGCCACAAGAAATGACGACCAGACAGATCTATGAAACAGCCTTTGACTGTAAAATTGCACGTTCTGACGATGATCTGGATGACTTTGATAGGGTCAGCAATCATCCAGCTTTATTACAAACTAAAGACCGAAAAATTATCTCTTCAGCGTCATCGGCTTTTGAGGCAGTTGAGCGTAGTGAACCAGATTATAATGGTCGCCGTAAGGTGACTATGAAAACTGATAGTGTACGGCGTTCTAAAATTCCTACAATCCGTCAAAAGAAAGAGAATGAGAGCAATGTATCAGCCCTGTCAGAGGAATTAGAAAAAGTACAAATCGAAGACGATGACCGTACAGCTTCAGCTTCTCAGCTTCCTCTTCGAGGCTATACGCCATCGCCTCCATCGACTGCGCCATTACCAACAAAATTTCAGCAAAAAGATGGATCAGCAATGAACAGCATTAAAAGTGCTCCAAATTTGCCCCAGTCACAACCAGCACATCCACGTCTTAAGGATTTAAGACTCCCTGTTAAGTCATTACGGGCTCGAGAAACTCCAACCAGTAGTGACGCAAGTATGGCAGATTTAAAAGGATCCGCATCTACTGAACTTGACGCTGGACAGCGGCTAAGAGATTCAAGTCGTGAATCTCATGATGACGACGAAAGAGGACAGTTAAAAGACGGTATTTTTTTAGAGATTAAGGGCCGACCCACATCCGATTCTGACACACCAAACTTAAATCGGTATAAGGGGCCAAAGGGGGTCGGTCCTATAATGGAGTTTAAAGGCAGGCCTACAGTCGCTCGACAGCGACGAAAGTACTCTAGTACTGAGAGTATGGCAACTAGTAGTAGTGGAGGTAGTATGGAGTCATTACGAAGTAGTACTAGTGATGGTGACAGGAGTAGTAGTAGTTCAGAGAGTCGTAGATCGTCATCTCTCAGCTCACACAGTTCAGATTCTGGAAACGTTCCGTTCACAAAATCACATCACATGCAACTATCGGGGTTTGGACACCATCCGAATAAGTTACATATTTTGAGTCCAATCTCAGATAAATCTTCTCAAGAACCAGCGTCAGAAACCTCCGATAATAATAGGAATAATAATTCTCAGAAAGTATCCCCTGAAGATGGCGAGACTGGAAACACTACAATTCAAACAACTGTAGAAATTGTTGCAAAACCAAAGCGAAGGGCTTTACAAAATAGAAATCTGTTGAATCTGACATTCAGGCATTCGACGACTGGTGATGCAGAAATACAAGGTTCTGACAGTGGTATTTCCATACATTCTAGGGAGGGAGTCGATTCTAGAAACGCATTTATAAATTTTAAGAATAGCAACAACGAAGAGGAACGTAAAAATGAGGAGGTAAATTTATCTGACCTTCCATTTGACATGCCTAAACTACGAAGGCGACGTGCTGAAGCTGAAGCTGACTTACGTTCCTTGCCATTCGATATGCCAAAACTCCGCCGAAAATTGCGAGGTCAATCATTACAAATAACGAATGACTTTGGAGGAGATATAAGTAATGCTTCTTCAAGCCAAAGCGTGCACGACTTTAATTTAGGTAAGTATTTTATTGTCTGTTAAACTGTACTGCTTATGTCTTATTCAATTTAGATTTTTATAAAAAAACAGTTTCCTAACCTACATCAATGAGGGTACTTAACTGGAAACGACTGCTCCCACATTATGCCTATTAAGACGTATGACTTAAGATTGCACACGGAATTCCCTGGTACAACGCCCTCCCAATATTTAATTTGCTAGAGTGCTTTTTGAGGGAACTTTTTCCTGTATATGTTGCAAGTAATTTGTAACCGTTCAGTCGAGTTAAGAGTTAGGGATCTCGAGCAGATCGTGTGCGGTTTGACGTTCAATGAGATGTGGCATCGAACTTCTTTGTTCTTTATGGCCATTCTCTCTCAGTTTGTCAGGGTTACTTATCAAAAAGACGTTGCCCGTCGAGTTCAATTACCGGAAATTGTAATTAAATTTTTTAATCTTTTCAGGTAACAAACCAAGAGAGAATTTGACTTTGAATTTCGGTAGCGGAACAATTGGAGGTGAAAGCAAAGGTCTTCATTTAAATTTGGGACCGATAGCGCCTCCGAGGGACCTTGTGGATGCGTCTCAACCTTTGGAACGGCAAGGGTTAGTATTATTTTAAAGTTTTTAGTACGGCATGTAAGGTATAATTTAATTTATTATAAAGGGATTTTATATTTCATCCCATCTATATATTTTTGTATGAGGGAACAAGATGGTTCTCAGCTTTTTTTTTTAAATTTTGAAGTTTTATGGTATGCTTATTTTTTTAGTTGGTACCACGGAACTCTGTCGCGAGTTGAGGCAGAGAGTTTGCTACTTGAAACCGACGAAGGTTCATTCCTGGTCAGGAACAGTGAATCTGCTAAACACGATTACTCATTAAGCTTAAAGTAAGTGTAAAGTTTAATCGATGTTATTTTTTCAAAAAATATATATTTTTTAATTATTATTTTTTTCTTTTCTTTTTGAAATTTATTTCGTTTCTGTATTGTTTTCTTATGTATGTTTTCATTGGTTACAGATCTACCAGGGGTTTCATGCATATGCGTATTTGCCGGGGATCTGAGGGGTATACTTTAGGCGGGGCTTCTACAGCGTTCCCTACGGTTCCTGCTCTGATGAAGCACTATGTGACTGCCCAGAGGCTCCCTGTCCGAGGAGCTGAGCATATGGCCTTGTCCACTCCTTTGCCCGCCGTCCTCCTATAAGGTGACCACGCTTTGTTGACTCGTTGCAAACAGCAATGTTCTTTCCATTGCCAAAAGCACAACCCGTCATAAAATGTAATTAATTAGCAATTAGTATCCAGTGATTGTACCAAAGATTTGCTTGGCACCAGGCGTTGAGCTTGTTGTATTTTATCATTATAGCTCAAAAGCATGCACTAAAGTGCAGTATAATTTGATGTATATGCTAGTCCCGACACCGCAAAAACCTGTTTAGCGTATTTTTAATATTATTTATTCGCATATAACCATTGTTTTCATGATCATAACCGCATCTATTGAAATAGTAATTTTTTAAGTTATTACTCACATTTTATCTTAAGTGAGTATGATATATTTATTCGCAGTATCAGCTGCTCGTTTAATATGGCGACTTGAATATTGATAAACTGTTAGATAATGTCATATACTTATAGATACTTAAATAATCTTTTGACCTTAATTATCTTTAAAAAATTGCCAATACTTTAAGTTTTGCTATCAGCATTTTGTTTCTGTACGACTGACGTACTAACCAATGTAAACAAAAATTAACAGTCTGTGTAAGCAATAGACTTATTTGTTTGTATATTCTTATTTATTATTTTAAAACATTACAATGAGTCATGGTGAAAAATTCCGCTATACGTATTCAGTATGTAATGATATTCAACAAGGTCAAAAACACATTAATTGTAAATGCAGTGTATTCATACAATATTTATATTCCTATATAGAAACTAAGCTTGCCATTTAAAAGAAGCCTTTATTTTAAATCTGACAAGGCCTACTTTCGTTGAACAAAATTACATTTCGGTGACTCATACAAAAGTAGCGCAAGCGATTTATATTGATTTTAAAAGCAACGTTTTAATCAATTAGTTACTTAATCTATTTACGTTGTAAGTACATAATATATTTATTAGGTAAATAACATTTTAATCATATTTGAAATTGACTCGATGTAGGTATTTGCCACAGAAAGGAAGGACTGTTTTCAGAATTTCTTCTCTTTAATTTCTTTGGAACATGTGACTTGTCATGTCTCTTTTTTCCACTTTTAACAAAAGTAATCTCGAATAATATATTACCCAATATGTTTTATACATAAGACTGCTATTATTTAAGAGAAAAGTACTTACAAAAATGTAACAAATTGCGTATGTATTTCTAAAAAGGAAACGTGCAAAAGAATTCACTTATACGATTAAGTAAACAAAATGCCAATTAATGTAAAAATGGCACCTAATTTGTTAAGATCGGTTAAGAAAAATGCACGTGTTAAGTAACTGTCACTGTAATTTATTTATATTTTTTGTTACATTTAGTGTATACTAGACATACTGTAGTGGGAAAAGGACGTAGAGTTTTTAAAAGTTCTTCTTTTTCAATAAATCTCTACTTGTATCCTGATCGACACTACCCATATTAAATAAATGGTTAAATAGGGCCCTACATATTTAGTAAGTAATTGTGTATTGATAATTTCACTTACCATTTGGTTTAGCTTTAAATATGATAACATCGAGTAAACAATGGGTTATATTGTGGCAGCTGTGTTATTTAGTGACTTCTGTGATTTTGATAAGTTATTGTAGCCAACCAAAAAGTTGTTTTTGTAACTTAATTTTTGTGAAGTACTTCTTATTACAGAATGAATGTTATATTATTTTGTAACACTTCGCGATCTCAATGAACGTAAATCTTCCACGTTATATTCCGTTACCTTTTAACATTTATTTATTATCATTTGTACCTGATTTCGAGAGTTGAATGAGACTTAAATTACGTTTTGACAGATATATTGAGTTAATATAAGAATGCTTAAATTAGTCTAGTAGTTGTGTTAAGGATGAACGAATTTGAATGTGACATTTTGGGACTACGTAAGTTAAACCACCGCAATGCAGCTTCGCAAGCATGCAACTTAATTTTAAACAACTAGATTTAAATAAACGGTTTTAATCATTTAGTTATCGTTATATCAACAGATGGAAAGTGAGACAACAGCTTTTGAAGTGTAAGTCCCTAACTTTCCATCTGGTGATGCAACGTTCGAATATAACATAGATGTTTAATGGAATGTAGAATGAGTATTTCAAAATTTGAAGTTTTGGAAAGGTGTCGAAATTTTTCAAGATTTTAAGTAGGTTCGAATCAGACGATGAGTACCCGTTATAGCATAACGTAGTTATATACAAATGTAATTGGAGGTGTAGTTTTAAACTGATGATAAATAAATTCCATAAAAATTTTACTTTTGTTTCATTCATTGAATAAAGTTGAATTCTTTTGTTTGTGCTCCATGCAGTACCTATTTGTAAAGCGTAGACAGATACTAAAGACTATTTTCACGTCTATATTAATCAGATTTAATTAATTCTGAGATGGCATTTAAAAAACTCTGCTGTTGGATGACCTAATAAATAAAAAATAAACTGAAAACCCGTGTAGAAATGTCGAAAATAGCCAATATGGATTGGTTTATTTAAGCATGGTAACTATGACTATTAGGGCAGGTTACCATTTTTAATATATATTACTCAGTGTCATCATTGAAAGGGAGGAAATGCAATAATAAAAAATGCAATAATGATTCAAATAAATTTTTAAAACTTAAATTATAATGTCGATTTTTGAGGGCAAGAGTTTATAGAATGTACTTTTTCATAAATCCACAGACCTACTTTTGATTCAGAATCTTCGTTAAGATAAAAATTTTGAGTGTTAAGATCTTTTCTTTTGAGAATATTTAAGATTATATTACAAAAACTCCTCATTGGTTCGTTAGCTCAACAACCTTTCAGATGTACACCAAGACTGGTTAAATTCTTAAAAGGTATGCCAATATAAATAAATAATAATTTTTAAATTTAATAAAATCAGTTAACCATTTGTCTTTAATTAATAATAAGTAAATAGTTATTTAATTTAGCATCAAATAAATTAAATTTAATGATTTCTTTCATCAATTAGCAATTACAAGCATTTTGGAAATTTTTAATTAAAAATGATTGACTTCAAATTTAGTTTTAAATAACAGCTGAAGTTATAAGAAAACTGACTAATGCTTAAAAAGTTAGGTAAATACTAATTTTATCTTCTTTTAAGTACTTGATCATAGCTCGGCTCCAGAACTTCAGATTAAGGTATTTTTTTTTATTCCAAAAATAGGACCAATTTTTAGTTCAGTTTTATATATTTTTTTAAAAATGTCGATGTAATTAAAGAAAAAAAAAATAGAAAAATTCGGAAAATAGAAGAATGATATTCGGTCGGTTCGGAAAGCAGGTAACACGCGTCAGACGAGCTTTATCCAGTCGATCTCACCGCCCCCCTAAGTGTGTGCTGTATGCTCTTTCAGTTTCATACTGTTGTAGGCCGCGTAAAGAGCAGTAACAGTAGTTCATTCATTTAAGATAAAGATGGCGTTAGCTGTCTAGATAGTTACGTGGACGATATAAGTACCGCCATCTATGATGCACATTGAAAAGTAAATGATTGTTTGGAATAAATTGCTATATTCCAAAAAAATATTCTAGATGTCGCTGGTTGTCACGATTGCACTGAACTTTTATTTTTTCGGTAGTAACTTCAAATATTTATAACATACCTATATGTATAAACACATGTTACTGTCTGTTGTCCTAAAGCGAATAGAATACAAATATTAGCAAGACAATTAAAAATTTAATTAATTATTGGAATTGGAGTCAGAAAGACGAATACATACTTATTAAAAGTATGTATAACTAAACATGGCTTGATGCAAATGCGTAACAAGTCACTCCAAGTATACGATAGGCAATGCATTATGAAGCTAATAATATTATTGAAGCTAATGGTCGCTCGCCTCAAAGATATATAATCAACTACATCTTCACTCTGGCTGAGGAAGAAATTTTTAAACCATTCACAATTGGATTGGAACCACATCTGCTGCCAAAGTTGTCGTTAATTGACCTAAATCTGCCATTGATCTAATAACAAATCAATATTAACAATCTCTACTAAAATATAAGCCCATTTTTGTACTCATTCATAAGATAGATACATAGCGGTTAAAGGCTTTGTATTGGAATTTCAAATTGTTAAGAAACTTTGTTTAGTTTGTTAATTAAGGCAATCACTTTTCGCAAATTAAAATTCTATACGATGTAGATATGTATGTGTTTCCTATAATTTTGGCCTTAGAGCCGTTTCAATCACTGTCTATCTTTTTACTGGGGGGAGGTCTAGAATTTGTTTACTTACTTTCTCCTATTTCTTCTTCGTTAAAATTCGTTGTGGGTCCGAAGACAGACGGTAGTATGTCCAAGAAGGTAGTCTGAGCTGCATTGCTTAATGTATTATTCGTTTCAAACGACATCACTGTTGATTCATGTTTACAGGAGTTGAGGAAGGTCAGAGTGTCGAGTGTACCTATTATATGTATGTGTTCGTGAAAGTTTTCAAAGAAAACGAAGCTTTTGCAAAAATTACATATGAAAATAGCGGTTTTAGCAACCGTGCGTATTATTTTTGCGGCTACCATGAGATCAAATGCTACTGATTTGGTTGAACAAATTAAGTTTGAATTTAAATTGGTTTTAGTTTAAAAAAAACAATCTAAGTATCTGGTTTAGTTTTTCGCAAAAATTTTAATTCTAAAATATCTGCACAAGTTCGCAGTAAGTAAACTGGGAGTCATTAAAACTAGGAGCTAGGAAGTTTGACAGTTTATACCTGTAAATATTGTATTGTAAAATTACTATAATATCCATAACGTAACTTTAACTATCCATAATATTTTTCATGTAAAATTATATTTATTTCTTGCGTAAAATCTTATTGTTTATTATGCATATGTGCATGTAACTTATAACCGTAGCCAATGGTTTAAAACATAGACACAAATAGCTTCTAAATAACTCTGAAACAAGCGATTAGAATAACTTCTTGCTATTCGATTTAGAAAATCCTTTTATCGTTCCCTACTTTTCCTTTATTTAGATTAAATTGGAAAACTTTGTAAGAAAAGTTATATAAAATAGGAATTCCCACAAACGGTGCTCGTATCAAATATGTGTTCAAATCCCTTCATAAACATTTAAAAAGTGTACATTTTCTGTTAAAAATGTATATTACATACTTTATTTTAACAGAATTCGAAATACTCTTTTTTATTATAACATCGGTGGGAATAAGAATGAATAGTATGGCAGTTGAATCATTTTGCATAATTTTGTTGGAATTATACATTTTAAGCTTTGTTCATTCGTTTTGTAAAAAAATTGATTGATTCGTCCATAAAGATATGGTTTGTAAAAACAGGTCAATGTTTATTCATGAAGGGATGAGAAGGACAAGAGCTGGGTTTGACATTTGGTAGGATTGTTACTTCGAGGATGTTTTATTATTCGCAGTTTTGATGACATAATTTTTACTTCCAGATTTTACAAGAGTTGATTTACCAAATTAATACTGTTAGGTAAGGTTAGGCTTTTGTGATTCCAAATAAATAATGACATAATTATTTATAATTATTACATAATTTACATCTATGATATGAACAAGTGTCGATTTGCATTTGACAAATCCTAAAAAATTCATTGTATTTTTGAAAGTTTGAATACTCTCGAAACAAAGAAACTTTTATATTGAACCTCTCTTTAAAGTAAAGAACAAAGTTTTTGAAGGGTTCGTGTAATATAAATCTAAATATAGACAATGTTTTATAATAAGAAAGATAAGAACAGGCCTGTCAACTGCCATTCTTCTTGATGGATCAAACAATTAAATAAAATATGTTTTACAATACTTAGTACCATAGCTTAACGATTGGTAGTAGAGCGAGCGCAGCGGATTCGAATCATTAGACTCTGCTTTGGTATATTCTTATCATTGTTTTGTGATATAGTATAGGTAGGATTATACTGGTTTTCAAACGATAAAATGTATAAAATATATCTATCTAAGGACTAAAAGGTTATTCAAACACAGATATAAAAGATATTCCACATAGTCAAAGCGAGTAATTTACTCGCTAAACATTTAATCGGAGTAAACTAAAGTGAAAATGAACAAACATCAAAATGATTGCGTGTGATTACTTAAGAATAATGTTGTTATTATCACAATCATATATTTTAAAGTTTAGTTTTTAAATATGAGCAATTAATTTATTATACGGATCCCAGCCAAACTCTTACCGCATCATTCTTAACTTGAACCAAAAATTAGCATGACTGACTCAAATAAAGCCTGACCTTTGAACATTCAACCACAAAGAAAAAGAGTTATTTCAATTTATCAGTCAATCATTTTCAATGAATGAGAATCAAATTAATAAAAGTAATCTTGTGGGGGAACAGCTAAATGGTTGAGTTAAAGTTTGAATCAGAAACTGTCAGTCCCTTCTCTGAAATGGATCTATGTAATTATGCTCCTTCACCACTTTCTTTATATACAATTAAAATTAATCAACTTCAGTATAACATTGTATTCAAAATTTGTTTTGTCTACACATTTTTCAGGGGCGCAACAACTTCAAAAAGTCAGGGGTGTCCAATAACCCAACACATATTTTTGATACTGATTAAAAAAACCAAAGAAGGTTAAATTTCACAAATCATCGGATTACTTAGATTGAGATTATTTTTAGGCCACACGTTTTACAATGTTTTTGTTTTACTATTTTTATTAAAATTTGAAATTTTATGACTTATTTAAAAAAAAAGAATTAAATGAAACATGGGATAAAATGAAGTATGTTAGAATCAAATGGTAAAAAGGATGGATTGTGACGGATTAGTCAGACAGTATCTTATTTGTTTTCACAGATACTAAAAGTTTCTGGATTCTTTTATATTATCTATAGATCTTTTGTTAAGAAAGACTCGAAAATGGAAAGTTTGAGGTTGAAACTGACTGAATAAAAGCAATTTGTTGTGCAAAAATCAATTTGCGATATCGGCGGGAACAAAAAAAGAAAAACCATTTTCGAACTGTATCACTATAAAGATTGAACAAAGTTTAGTTTTATCGTTAACTCGAAAAGTTTTTGAAAATTAATTTGCTTGTCTTTATCGGGTTAATTAATGAAGGTTGGTTTGTGAATATTTATAAAGTTTTGGAAACCTTTGACATTTTGATATAAGTTTAAAATAACGCAAAATATTGCTGATTAAACTAACTTTAAAATTAAAGCAAAACTTCCCAGACATAAAGAGAAAGCACAGAGAGAGGCATTGTTTTAGAATAACTTTTAAGAACATAAGGATGATTGACAAAGTGTTCTTGATTTAAATCATGAAAACTAAGTGTGCCTAAGCATGAGACTGAAACCAAATGAATTCTAATTTTATTTTAACTAGTGATGAAAAGGAAAGTGTTTTAGTTACCGGATATTCGGTGACATTCGAGGCCGTATGGCTGGATATCCAACCCAGTTTCTTGTTGCATGTCTAATATACGATATTTTATGTATTTTTTTAGTTTACCTTTATGATGATTATGTATACTACTAATTAATTTCAATAATTACAATCTTCGAGGTTTTTGAAACTTCGTAAATTTTATACTTTAAATGTTTATCATTGAACTCAAATGTACGTACTGATTACGACTACTTCTTTACTTTTAAATAAAAGCTGTAATAATAAAAACCCTTTTTAATTTTATTTACCTCACAAAGACTCACAAACGTAACTTCTGTGATGTCTGTGATGGAACCTATGAGATGCGGATAACGCAGTCTTGTCTATTCACAACTTTCAGCTGTCATTCTGTGATGGAGTACGGTGCTGGTATAAACTAACATCCTTTCTTTGTAACGAAACCATAGGACGCGCGCTACATTAATTTTTAGATAGGCTATTAAGGTTACAAATGACCCCACTGACGCTTTTTTGTCCATGATATGCTACTTCTGTAGGTTCCATTAACGAATAGATCTACTAATGTAATATAAGCTTTAGTATTTGCATATAAATAATGTTCTCACATCGGCGCGGTTAGTACACTAAGATGCAAGAGGCGCGAGTGCGTGATAAAGCAATTTTCAGAGATTAATTGCGACTACCTATAATTTTATGGCTACTTTTTTCTTTTTCTTTTTGTTATGACGAGTATCTTGTCTCGCCGACTTTATTGCAATTTTTAAGCGCGCTAAGCCTGTATGTAGTTTCTTATCACATAACAATATTTTGTGAAAAAGAAAGTGGTTTATCATCCCCAAATAATTGTGATTACCTTATAACTTGCAACCCCGTTAACAGTATTATATAATTTAATGAAAATGTCAAGTTAATATGTCCCAATTACGCTTATTAGCTGTTACAAAAATTATACAAAATGTAAGCGGGAGAGCGTTAATTTTAAATTAATACTAATTAAATAAAATGTTAAATGTATGTTGTTTTTTCGGTTACGTTCACATATAGGCAAATAACTTATACGTTGTAATTTAGGTTTGATAGTTGTATAATTGAAAAAAATAACTTAAATAACTTGTCAAACTGTTTGCTTTAAAGAAGAAGATGAATGTTGGAAGCGGAGGTAAGGCCTTCTAAATTAACTTGACAAAATGTGAGCGGTTCGCGGTTCAACGTAGACGTAACTAGGGAGGGGTTGGTGAGCAAATTTCCCCCCCAAGTACTGTCTCATAGATTACGTTCCATCTTAGAATTTCTAATGTTTCTACGACAGTGCTGAGGTACCATTCAATCAATTTTAATGATTTTCATTACATTAGTAAGAAGTTAAGTTGATAGAATTAAGATTACTAAAAAAATTGTACAATTGCAATGTTATGAATGAAATTATAATAGGATCCAATGTATAAAGGCCCCTGGAACGTAAAGATTATATTAAATTATATCCTTTGTAAAGTAAGGTATTGCTAAAAATATTATTGTATGTGATTGATAAAACATAGTAATCAGATACCATACTCTACTGAAGTTTGTGAAAAATGGGCGAGTATATATTATAATCGCACATATGTTCATTAAGCTAACCCAAGTCCAAGGCCCCCTTATTTAAATCTCCTGGTTACTTTGGTGCGGCTTAAAAGCATTTATCTTGTTTTAATTTGGTAGGGTTACTTGACGAAGTGACCTCGTTACTAAGTTTAGACTTGGGGAAAATTTATACGACGTCATTTTGTTTTCTTCTCAGTTGACAAGAAAATAAAAGCATAACCTTCTATATCAATAGATTATAGCTTCTATCTATCGTGAAACTCACCTTATGATTGAAGTTGGTGGTTTGATTTTTTTTGCTTTCAAACTGGTAAACCGGTTGACTGTTGATAGTGAAATAAAGCACCACGAATAAAAAACTATTGAACCAAATATGAACGGAAAAAAGATAAAACCCGGTTGTGAAATGCAGCGCATCGATGTGGCCTGAAGTGAACTTAAGCGCGAAGCCGTACTGCGATCGAAGTGTAGTTATGTGACCGCCCTTTGCTATACTAGGTGTGAAAGGGCGCAAGTCATGTACCTTCGTCTTTTTTTGTGCGACTGAGGTGGTAAACAAACACACGGCCCGCCTGATTGTAAGCAAATACCTGCTTGGAATACCAAAGGTGTCTGGCGCAATGTCAACTTTGCAACCATTCAAAATAGACCTGTATTTTAGTGTGATGAAATTTGGTATGAAAAGATTTCCTTCAATTTTACAGCAATTTTTAAATCTTAAAACTACTAGAAGTTTGGTAGGTTGAAAAATTTATTAACACAAGAGGCGTCAGCTAAAAAGTATTGTATAAAGGTTTGTGTTAAGATTGCTCAACTGCTTTGTGAAGCAAAATTGAGACAGATCATCTTGTAAGGAGTATAAACACGAGTATTCCATTTTATTTTTTGCGACTTTAGACTTCTTAGTAATAGGTACATAAAAAGCTATTTTTATAAAAGTACTTTGAGTTTATTACACTTTTACTTGTTAGTCTACCAGTCCCAATTTCCCAAGGCCGTTACCAATACCCTTTCGACCACGAGGCAGTTTTCTAAATAATATATTGTTCTAATAAAATTAGGTCACGCGGGTACAGTAAAGGACGTTATCGTTAATAACCGACGCAAACCTCATTAGTCTAGGTGAGAAAGTTATTTTTATAGTGCTTTGGTGAAGCAGTTATAGAAATATCAAAACGGCAGTTACTTTTTAATTCTCTTTTAGGGATTTTGAGAGAGGTTGGTTGGAACTGAAATGATTAAACATGCAGAAGAAAGATTAAAAAATGTACTTCAAGAGCATTGTTTTGTAAAATGGATCAACCACTTTTTACAATAAGATATCTAAGCATTGCGTATCCTTATTTTTAGTTACTCTCTATGAGGCAGATCCCATGTAAACTATTTACGCTGAAACGTTAGGACCAACTGAATGTACACAACAGTTTCTAAGGCGGTTAAATGGAAGCTTTAGAATTACATAGCCACGTGTTTGAATCCGTGCTTCGTAAATTAGTTTTGCGGACTTTTGGGCTGGCCACGTGAAGAGTGAATTAGAGTTCCGTATGGAAACAGCGAGTTTAATTAAAGGGGTAAAGTCACAAGGCAAATTCAACACGTTTTCGTCAGTACATTACAGGTACATTCGTAAACAACTAAAAAAATATACTTTTGCTCAAGGAGTATTTTTTGCCTTTCGAGAAATAAAGGTAGAATGTCTTTTTTTCGCGGCACAACCGTGACTTTTCCCACCATTGCAACTCCTGTTCACCAGGATCAAGAGTGGCGTCCTTTGATTGAATAATCAACGAATATTGCAGCTATGCAATGACGCATAAGCTGTGCCCGGGGTTTGAAACCCGCATTTTATCAATTGAAATAAGAGGTAGTATGAATTGTAGAATCACACTCGTCAGCATTGATTAGTATGTTATGTATGGAAAATCATTGTATATTATTGTAATTGTAGCCACAAAAGCCACCACATTTTAATATTAAATCTGAAGAGAGAAAGTTTCGTAATTACAATATTTTTGAGATTGACTTTGAGCGCTGAATGGCAAGTAGTAGACCCCCGTTTCGTTTTAAGTTTACAATTATTCGTGACTATAATTTAACTATCATGCAGCTACATTGTATTTTACTGTCTACATAAAATAAAAATATCAAGACCAAAGCGGTTTCATTTTTTTTCTAGTTCATTAACAATTGATACATTTTTAATAAAACACCATGGGCAAACAATAAAACGGTTGAGCTGACTCGATCTATCTTCATCTTCATATAAAGAGCAGGCATGACTCATCATTGCCCAGCCTTAACCTTAGAAAGCTGTTTTTTTCACAGGTGTTGTTTTTAGGTCGCAGCCAAGAAATAAGAACGGATTTTTCACGGGGCTTAAAGTTTAGAGGTTCGTCATTTGTAGATCTATGTTACCCAAATTTAACGAGAGCGAAGTCGAGGGCAAAGCTAGTGTAATGGATAATGTATTATTTTTAATATCGTATCAGGAACAATAAATTCTTTCAATATCCAACATTCACTTTTGCTATGAAAGAGAGTAATATTATGAATTCGGAGACCCCATTTTTCTGAAAAGGTCGCTGGAGGCGCCTGGAGGGCTATTATCTACTCTCAGGTTCCCACTGCTAGTTATGTTCCTATCGAAACAAACTCGAGAACTCGTGTTATAAAGAAAGGTTATTGAATTATAACAAAACACTTGTTATATGGTAAGAAGTGTACTGATCAAGAGAGATCTATTTATTATACCCGCCGGAAACCTAACATTGATCTTATTGATAATAGATTCAATTTATATGGTAATTGTAAAAAACATTCCTTCAATCTTATAATAATTTTGTCCAAAAATTGGTAAGAATGGAGTCCAGTGGTATAAAACATAAATTGAAATGACCCCCCATTATATTGTTTCCATGCCAGGATACTCCAAAATAGTAAAACGTATGTAAATATATAGTTCATAAAACATTGTGAATTATGCATCCCGCCCCAAGTTTGTCACGTGTAGGTCATGTAATGAATATTAAGCAAAGTGGTATGTAAAGAAGGTATATTTTTCCAGTTTTAGACTTAAAGTTTTCGTTTCATGACATAATATTATGATAATCATTTCAACAATACTATAAAGTGGCAATGTTTGTTAGTAAGAAAAAAAATCATTCATTTTGTCATCCGTCTTTCTTTCTTTTTGTAACATTTAGATTTGCAATTTTTTTTCTATGCAAGCGAAATGCTACATATAAGTAAAGTACAGCTATTGTACATGGTATAGTACACAGTTGCAAACTAACAAATGTTTAATTAATGCGTTTTGTAATCATGACTCGTTAATTTAAACAATAAGGATTTACAAGGATTAAAGTGTCAATAAAGCTTAAAACAAAAGCAAATAATTATCGTTTAAACATTCCAATAAACATTATGTATGTTGGGGATTAATTTGTTTATTACGTGTATGTATGTTCGGACATGTTTAGTCGACCTGTTCATACGAGCCGCATATTATATTCCCGATTGTGTACGAACCATTGTCATTGTTCAAATTCAGGTCAGGGAGATTAAATTATTGATGAGTATTATTGGGCGTAAGGTTTATTTTCCCTTGATTTGTTTCACATTCGTTTGCTAAATGGGTATTTTGTTTGCTTGTTGAGAAATTAAGGTAGGATCACACTCGTCAGCATTGATCAGTATGATATGTATGGAAAATCGCTGTTTAGTATGAAGATGCGTATAATTGATGCGTACGCATTCTGATGCTGACAAAAATGGTTGCACCCTTAAATCTTTTATCTTGCATTTCGTTTTATTTATCTATCTATTTTGTAGTAATCTGTGATGAAAAAAAATTTGTTGCTTATGTTTTTTGGGTAAGGTTATACGTTTAATTCACATCTAAGTCGTGGTTTTAGAAAAACCTATCAATTATCGGTCGCATGCAGGCAAAGCCGCAAGTAAAAGCTGATAATGTCCATATATTTGAAATATGCTTATTGAGCCCTTTAATTTGATACCAAAGAAGGCCACATTACATGAAAATATTTTTTTGTTTTTATATTTATGTCCTACAGAGGGCTACTTAATTAAATGTATCGTTAAATAGCCTATAACCAGCAGACGATCATGACACATTCAACGATACCTCATTGGTCAATTAATGATAATTAGTGTAGAAGATATGAGGGAACAGAAGAATATTCATACGTACATACAAACAAACATAAATACTGGCCAAAATCATAACCCTTCTGTATCATAAAACTTACGAAATAACGAATATTCATTCTGTATTTCTATAGTCTACTTTAAAAAATTTGTACAAAAATGAAATAAATACATATTTGGTCATTTGAATTCAATAAATGGTCCATCTGTCTATCAAAGCTTTTTTCAGAAACAATTATGGCTTACAATTTGAAGACTTGTATTTTGTCAGGATTTCATAGTACTAAAAATAACCCACATATATTTAAAAGCGGTTGATTAAAAAACCTACCCTTAAACAAATCATTGGTTTTGTTAATGAAATAAAATATAATAAAAACAATAATAATACTTCTGGAGTGGCGACAGTGTACCAGACGCAGTGTAGGGAGGCCTTCCGCAAGTTGGGACGAAGGTCTGGTAAGAGACGCGGGAAATCGCTTGATGCGGGCAGCACAGGACCGATCAGTGAGGAGGCCTTTGTCCAACAGTGGATGTCTTTCGGCTGATGATGATGAGTAATAATAAAATTGGAACAAAATATGAATTTGCTGTAAATATTTCTCTCGCTGTAAATATTTATATTACATACTCATATCAATTTAATTAAGGCACAGTTTGTGTACGGAATTGCGATGATACTAACATTTGTTTAGAATTTATCCTCCCTCAGGGTGCGACCTAAATTCCCGAAAAACGGGCCATTAAAATAATTAAAATGGATACTATTTTTTAATAATACATCGTTTAGCTGGTTTTTTTACCATTTTAAATTAAAGAACGTAGTTAAAGGCAAATTTATGTTTCTCTATCGTCTAGCAAAATATGGATTGTTAAACGTGTTTAAAAGATATTGTTTAAAAATGGCCCTTATGATTATAATTATTATCAAGAAATATTTGTCCATGTAGTGCATGAAAGAAGTTCTTAAAATTAACGTTTCAAGTGCAGTGCACTCGAAGCGATCAAACTTGAAAATGGACTGTAATGCTTTAATCCTACTACTTCATATTATGAATGTGGGAGTTTGTGCTGATGATTGGATGTTTGTTGTACCATAAATTATGGCAGTTGTACGAGAAGTCCTGAAGGAAACACCCAGATATACCATGTTCTATGTAGTAGATTAACAGATTGGTTAATTTCTTCCAGCAATACATAATATCCGCTGGTCAAGTCACACAAAGTTGGGGGTAAATGCTAGTGGGTTATAACATTTCCTACGGCCCACCTTGTCTTGGTAATTACTTCTCCACACCAAAACGCAGATCGATCGCGAACTAGGTCAGGTTATACTATTTTTGGATCGTCCTTTAAAATTGGTACTGTCTGTCGATAAGCAGCTTAAGTTATAATATGGCTTCGTGTGTTCTCTGTTATTAAAAAAGATTATTATCAGCAAGCCATACATGTAAAGAAACAAATGTGGAACGAAATTATGCTACTAATTTGTGACAATGTGAATCAATAGGAACCTAAAGATTAATAAAAAATAGTAATGTAAAAGCAAAGTATACGAGTATGAGAGATATGGAAAATAGGTCTGTATTAGATAAGATTATACAAGCGAAGAAGATAACAATCAAAGAAATGGTTCAATCAAGTAAAATCTGAAAAGCATCGCAGCAATGTTGGTTTTATTACCGGAATTTTGTATTTGAAAGATTCATCATCATATCATCGTGACAAAAATACGGTCGGTCTGTGTTTTGAAATCATTATAATTTTTTATTTCATTTCGATTTAATATATTTCCACTAGTAAAAATAAAAAACATAATGGCTCCCCTCAAAACCACTATACCGGATTAGTAGATACAAAAACCGATTGATTTGTTATACAAAACCCTGGAACAAAATCTTAATAATACGAGATCCATTGTTGTTCATACCAGACGTACGTAGTGACCCTAAACCTGCCGATAACATGTCAAGATGAACCCGATGGTGACCTACTAAGAAAAACGATAAAGCAAATTGACAAGGGGCTAGTTTTTACGACTAAACCTTACTAATACGTAACAAGCAGCTGTTCACCATTAACAATGAGTTAAACTAGATTTTTCACTTTTCGCATTTTACTTTAGAAAAGAACGAGATAGCAAGAGAAAATATAATGTTCACCGTAGAATAGAACACAAGTCCCTATACTTTTTAGTATTAAGAATTGGGTACGTAATCCTTAAAGTATTCGAGGAGATAGACAAATACGAGAGCTTGTTGATTTTTTCGATTTGTTCGGTAGAAAAATACTTCATTAGTCCGATATATTGGTTCAGAAAATTGTTTTTTTGTATGAATAAGATTCCTATTTAATTTTGATTTGGAGTTAAAAACTGGTTGTTGAAGTGGAAAAATTCTAGACTGGTGGCTCCGAATCGACATAATGACGGGTGTGATTAGATCAAATGTGGTGGTCAGCCTAAAACAATATTTTTAATAATATTACCAACGCAACGTAGATAATGGTCGCTTTCAGCTCTTCATTAATCCGAAATGTCGCATTCATGGCGCAGATTGGGTAAGATTAGGATTACTTGAGATAATATATCTTTTGTTACTCCACTACCCACAAGTTAGAGTGTACAAAAGGGTCAACTGTTTTAGTAGAAGAAAATGTTTGCCTATGACAGACAACGTATCGAAGTGTACGTTTTCAGAAACTTACATTTAGCCTTTTATTATCATTTTGGATATGTTATGGAAGTCATAGTCTAAACTTTTACTCAATTAGCCCCACTAAAGGAAAATCCGATGGAAAAAATACTAGTTTTGTTATTCGTAGGACCCAGAAGTTGCTCTTTTAACATATTTTATAGTGTGAGTCTATTTGCTATGGCATAAATCAAACCTAAACTACTCTAGTCATAAACCATATTTCTTGCATAGAGAATTTTCGAAAAGCTATTACTTAGTCAGTGTTTCACACAGAGACTTCGTGTTGGCACACTTTAAAATTTATTCACTCTGTTCCATTGCAAAAACTCCATTTAAATTCAAATTTGCTACTTGCCTCGCTGTAACTTAGCCTGGATAATGTCAAATTTTCCTTACATGTAAAAAGTCGTGAGTAAAGAGAGCTGCGCTCAATTTGTTTTGGAAAATTTAATATATACGTGTTAGAATAACAAATTGGTCCCACCTGGAAGAAGCCAGAACAGTTATAGGTGTTCAAATAGCTCCGTCACTGTAAGTTTATTAAGAAAACTCACAGAGCACGCTTAAAGTCAGAAAGGTAGAGTTTAATTCACTTTGTGCAAAATGTTTCTGTTGACTGTTTACTTATTATTATATTTGAACTAAGTTTCCAGCTAAGTAAATTGTTGTAACCACGTTTTGTTAATTGCTTTGTGTTAATTTAAACTAAGTACTAGTACGGAACTTCCAAGGCTATAAGGAAAATTAATTTTAAACATAAGGAAAAGTTATGTTTTCATTTATATATGCATAAATCATTCAAATAACGTCTTAATGACGTTTGAATTTTAATTAATAAATAAGAACGAGGGCGTGTCGGTCTCGTACACAAAAGGATTCCGTACCATAATATAAGATTAACATTTAAAATAAAAAGCGGTATTTTAAATTTAAAAATAAACAATTAAATTTAAAATATAGTCTAAGGAATGTATTGTTTAAATAACTCATTATCTAATTTGGAACGTCTATACATTATGTAATTGCAAAAATCAAACTAAAATGAATCTTACGTCGTGATACCTTCCAATGTTGGAGCAAAAAAAAAAACAAATACCATAAATATCTACCTCAAGTAAGTACAATGTAAACACCTACACACTCGTATAAAAGTTTTCACCTTCATTCCTTACAAAGGTAATAAGATTCCTTATATTGGATTTCGTTCGGACCGAGGGCCTTACATCCAAGGAGTTAATGTGTGAAAATGATTTATTGCCAAATTTATTTATCTCTGACCCCGCCATTGATTCTTTTGTGAAAAACAATGTCTATAATTTTCTGTTTTTTTTTTCTATTCTAAACAATGGGAATACGAACATGTCAGGATTTTTTTTTGTGTTTGTTTTTCAAAAAGTACTTTAAAATTTTATCATGAGTATAGAAGAAAAGAAGTATTCCAACAAAAGGTTTAGTGACCTTGGCCCGGATGCAGCGACTCATCCAGTTTCTAAGAGAAGTCAAATTAACTTGCATTGTATGTACTTACAAACGAATGCACAATAAAGCCCATTGTTGCTTATATTTAGAATAGTATTTTTGAAACACCGCTTGTTAGTTTTCCAAATAACTCCAATGTTTTAATTTCCTGGAATATTGAATTTGAAAGGCAAATTTTTACTGCTCTGAGAATTTGGTTCTCGGAATACAAATTACAATTATTACGTAAATATATATGTAGTATATAATATAAAATGTAAATATATAGTTTTATAATTTTACGGAGTTTTTTCGGTGCTACCGAACTCCTCCGTTCACTAAGCTCCTATGACTTGGCTCCCATGGGATCCTGAGATGTTTTTTTCTCCACAAGGTGTTCATGAACTATTTTTTACCCTCTAAGATAAGTACTGGCTACTTAAGACATAAGTTATGAGTCTTATCACAATGATGTCTTATTAATTTTGTTTTGTTGCGTTAGATAATACATTTTCTATACTAATGAGGTGGCAAACAAGCTTAGCAGTCACCATAGCCTATGGAAGTTTGCAATAACAGAGGCATAGTGCTAGGAACTAAGCTATAGTTACTATGGAAAATCATGCCAGGGAGTTCATTCCACAGCCAAAATTATAAGAAATGAAATAATATAATTTGTTATTTAAATTCGGGTAAATTAATTATTTGTTTTTTAAATTTTATTTGTATCAATAGAACTCTAAAATAATTTTAGGGATTATTGGCAAGGTCGACGCCAACCTATGGGCCTAGGTGAGGAGGGGGGTAGATTATAAGCCTAGGTGGGGTCAGTTGACATATGGAGTTTGGGAAAGTATGATGGTTATAACTATAGTTGTAATAAGCAAATAAAGCTTTATATTAGTATTTTAGTCTTTTTTTAATTTAAGGTATAAACCTCTACAATTAACTTGACTGTTCCATTTTTTCCACCACTAGGGTTTTTCGTCCATGATCGTCCGGAGGACATCTGAAGTTGTGCAATGAAATGAAATTTTTGATGATAAGTGCAGAAGAAAAATTACTGAAAAATAAGTTACATAAAACAAGCAAAAGTTAAAGACTGTTCTTATTAACTTGCAAACGTACTTATAAAAAGAAAATATGGCGTAGTAACCTTTCACCCTTCCAACTGTACTGAACAAAGAACAATCTATTTTCACACTCACATTTCTTTGTTGATGTTTCAGAAAAGAAAACACAGTAGTTTAGAACACTTGTATGTATGAATTTCTTAGCAAAAACGATTTCAAGTATCCTTTATGTGAATACGAGAGAACATCTGACTGCGAGTATTTAGTATCTGTAGTTTTAGAAGTATTTTCTTCCTCTGTTTTCCAGTCTGTGGCCAGACTGCCTCAGGCTCTTTCATAAAATCTTATCCTCGTTGTAACCCGTTGCTTTATTCCTTGTATTTACACTAGTTTCAAGTACTTTGACATTTTTGTCGACACAATAGTGTTCACAAGAAGTTTTTACATATGAAATTGGTACAGTTTTCTTTGTCACGTTTCTTTCGTGAAAGGGAACTTTAATTTTACTATTACCGTTCTCACTTTGATCTTTTTGCAATGGAATGACACTCGTATCAACAAAGAAAATTATTACTAATGCGTATGACAAAATGTAGGTAAAAACTCTTGCAAAATAAAATGTATGTATAGATTGAAATGATGAATTCTCAATATATGTAATCTTAATTATAAAACACATTGTTTTTTATCTAAGTATAGGTACATATTTTGTTTAATAATGTAGCCTATTAATAACATGATGCATAAAGATATCTACAACTACATCTATAATTACGATACATAATTTAATAGAAATTGATATTCTGAACTGCATGCCACTTACAGTTGAGGTCAACGCTAATTGAGTTTACATTTATAATCGGCCCCTTCTATTTCCGCCGTGAAGCAGTTTCGATTCAAAGGATTGGAGAGCTAGTGTAATAACCGGCGTGAGAGGAACAACATATTTAACTCTACATGGGCAACGTATTGGCGGTGCTTTTAGTATTCTAATAAACAGAGGGCATATCGTCGTGGCAATAGGCGTCGGTATAACTTTCCATCAGATGAACCGTCTGCTTGATTGTCTATGACGTTTAGTAAAAAGTAATGAAGATTGTTGATAGATTACCTTAGTTTTCACCTAAGGCTACATTCATAAATCAAACACAGTCCTAATACTGAACGATTTACTACAGGAAATTTTTAAAGGAAAAATAAATTTGATTCAGTCTCTTAAACAGCCACTTGGACCATTTGAATTCAAGATCTTATTTTATAAGTGAACAAGTATTGGTCTTTGTTTAGTGTTGGGCATTTTATAAACAGTTTTCTGTAAAAACTTGGGGGGTATGATAAAGTGAATATTATAAAACAAAGTGAAGGCGCATGCTATAAAGTTGATACCTGCTATTTTCATTATTGAAACTGTATCAACATCATGCGGTTAACGTCAATTGCAAAATGGACACGAACGCATGCTGCTTAATCGATAAGCCACATGTTCACAACTATACCTTTGAGTGAATGAAAACTATGCATAGCTTTTAAGGTGTTCTTGTCTATTGAAATTTATAACGTACCACAGAAGGGTATATCATACTACTATTAAATGTTTGACTTCTAAGTAAGTTTGATTTTAGTGTCCTTGTTAATGAGGGTAAGACGTTAAATTCGTCTGATTATAATTAAACATGGCGAATAAGTATTTACTATATTATTTTGTCTACAGTTCTTATTGATGTATGTGGAACACAACTTTTGCTCTCCTACTCTACTACCTTTCGCATCACCCGAATTCAGACTACATGTCATAGGAAAAACCGAACTACTTCAAAAACTCTGTTTTCGCAAAATCTCTTTTCTTAGAAACTTCGAGCATTCATGGAAGATCGCAAACAAAATGGTTGATTTTAGGTTTTTGAACAATTCCTATTAGTTCATTCCATTTGTTGGTGTTGTGAAACAAATTTCAACTAAAACATAATCATATCTAAATAAATAAAATACATTAATTTATTCCCAAATCCGGATCGGTAAATGTATAATGGGTATTTTCATACATTTAATTCCCAGTGGTGGAATAACTCGTTTCAATAAACACATTCCAACATTTCAGAATTTGCTTGTTACAATTCCAATTTAAACGAAGAGTATATTTGCTTAGAGTTTTGTTCTTTGTTAAATAAACGATACGAGTGCATTATATTAGAATTGATGAGAACACAATGTTTATCTTAATCCAGTGCTGGTAGTTTAATACTTATGAACCACAGAATGGGGTAAGTTATTTCTATAAAAGCGCTTGGTTGTATTCCGGACGAACTAAGTCATTTAAATTTGCTTGGCTTGTAGAAAATTTAATTGCAATCTCGTAAAAACTCTAGAATGTCTTGATAGATTAGCCTGATTTTTTTTGTTTGCAAGCATCAGGTTTGTATTTTATCTTCTAGGCAATCTAGGAAAAACGTTTTTTGGTTTCTTGCAGATATGGAGATTTTGTTTTATTATTGTAAAAATAGTTTTTTTTTCTTATCCTTTCAAAGCAATGATGATTCTCTTAATTTAAAGCGATAAATATGTTAATAGTAAATATTTGATATACTTTCATTTTGTATTTTAAAAACTTTAACTACAGTGCCTAGTAAATAGTCTCCGATGTCTAGACGACGTTCGTATCAGCCGGATATCCTTTTGTCTGTAAATTAACCTACCCTTAACTAAAGTCTTGGATGTACGAATGTAATATTTAGTGGATGAACTGCACTGAATGAATAATACAATTTATTGATTCATCCAACAAAGTAGTCTGGATTTTGAGTGGAAAGATTGCTCATTTTGATTTTTGTATGAAGTGTATTATGTATGTCAAGTGTTAATAAGTTGTCAATATCAAATTCAATAACTCAAAAAAGAAATTTTGAAAGAAATGTTTTAATTACTTATTGCTTTATCGTTAATTACATCAGTACAAATGAAAAGGTTAAAAAGTTCGTATGTTGAAATGGAAAACTAATTTCTTCGTAAATGATTGTAACTGCAGAGCCGACTATATAGGGTGATCACGCGAGAGATCATTCACCTCTGACCCGGAATGCATTGCAGTTCATATACAGCATGAACTTTTTACCTTACCTACGGTAAAAAACTTACCTTATGGTAAAAACGGGCCTTACATTACGAAAGTTAAAGGGTATTTAAAAAAATTTATGACTGATATTATGATTTACTACGTTCTGATTTTAATTTCAATTGAAAATTTGTGCTATTTTTAAAACGTCAAATTGAATCACGTTTTCTGTTCCAGAAGAGAAATTCTTTCACTCATTAAAGCGCGTATGAAGCTCGCTTCGGCAGAAGAGAAAACAAATTCGAAAAAGGAATCTAATTTGTTCTGGATGTTCAAAATATAAATATTATTTGAATGGCAAAGGAATTTTCAATTGGACTCATAGAAAGAGATCATATTATTTAAATCAGGTCGCTAGTGCTAATAAATGATAACAAAAATAAATATTAATTATTTGTGTTTGACGATCTCGGTGGCGCAGTGGTGTAAACAGCCCACTGCTACGCTAGAGGTTCCGGGTTCGAACCCCGGCGGGGGTGGGACTGTGTTATTTGCAAGACGCATTGTTTCGCTTACCGGTCTTGGATGTTGTGTTCTTATTTATTTAGTATATACCATATAGTTGCTTAGCACTTGCGATACAAATTCTGACGATACTTAGTGCATGGCTGAGTCAATGTGTGTGTCGTGATGTGGTTATTAATTTTATTTGTGACGTAAAATGCACCTAGCTCATCAATTAGTCCTTGTTTTTGGGTATCTTTGTTTAGACCATTTCCACTAATAGGTATACTATAGCTCTAAAGATTCATTAATTAAAAGCTTAGAAAGCTAGTTATAATTTTTGAAATACCACTTTCTGCGACAAAAGTTTTTATATTCAAGTTCTAAACAAGTAGAAAATTGTTTATATTTCTTTTGTGACGTAAAAGTAACTTGGAATTTTTAAAAGTAAACCTTTTTTATCTAAAATAACATCATTATCCGTATCACATTCTCAATTTCCTTTTGTGAAGTCCACAACTCGATATATTGTGAAAGAGTACCTATCATGATATCGTTCACAAAATTTCATGCTTCGTAAATGCGGAAAATGGTTTTCTGAAATACTCTTTTTCTGTCATTATCCATACATTTGGTTACTTAAGTATGCATAAAAAAATTTACGTCCTGAATTATTTAAGGCTGTTGGAAATATTTTGCATGTTACGAGTATTTGAATTTTTGACATTTCCCATTTATTTTATTTAAAACTCGTAATGGCAATGTTTTTGTAGTTATATGCTGAAAGCCTATTCCTGAATGTTTAAATTTACTGTAGGAACTTTGAGAAATAATTCTATATCTGAAATTAGATAAGTATTAGTAAACACAGCAAAAAAGACAATGTGTTAATAACAACTTAAATGCTTAACCAGTTAAGTAAAACAGTTTCGTGGAGGGTGCTACCATCAGGTTTCATTACACTATTGAACATATAAAACTTACCAAGCCGAGCTGAACAGCAAACTAAAATTCTCATCAAAGGTAAATAACATATTTATTTGTGTAAACTTAAGATGTGTTCCTCGCTTTAACTAGAAAGCGCTTAAATTGTCAGTGCACCCGTCTGAAAGGTGGCTTAGGTCATGATTAGATACAGAATTTGAAAGACCCCACTAAAGAATTGCAGTTTTAAGTTTTCTAAGACTTTCGGTCAGTGACCGTCTTCATCTCAAAGAAATAACCACTGAAACTAAATTCAGAATTCGAATAAAACACGTAGAAACAACAAAGAAATTAAATAAGTTATGAAACCTGAAAAACCGAGATATGTACCAAATCTGGAAAAAGTCATTTCGTATGATTTCTTTTGTGTAATAAATAAAGAAACGCTGAGCATAACAATGAATTCTTCTATTTACAATTTATTTTTGCGAATCACAAAACCTTGTGGAATGAAATTCATGAAAAACGAGAGGTTTTCTTAGAAAATATACACGTATTGAATTTTAATGATTCGTAAAATCGAGAACTTCAAATATTAAGCTCGCACTAGACACGATGTCATTTTGTTTTCTTTGAAAGGGGAAATAGGAAAATAGTTTTCATTGTATCAAACCGTTACATTTGAAAGTGGAAACGTGACAACGAGATACCTTAACTTTTTATTGCAATTGTAAAACTGCAGACATGCTAAGGTTGCTTGTTTCTTTAAGTGTTTATTACCTCGGAGGAATGATTTTATTATCTCAGTAGAACTTGTAATAATGTAGTATAGAATTTCCTTGGTTGATATTTTAGTACAACGGAGTGTTGAATAATAAAATAGATAATAAATTGATATAATTATTCACAACTTAAAAATATAGAAAGAAGTAGTGACTAGCATTGATAAAGAAAGAGAATACTCCAAAGGTACATCAATGATATGCCAACGCAAAACTTTTGATTTGATTTGCGTTGTATTATGTTTATTACATGCGAAACTTTAACCATACTAATTTTTCATTTGCCAATGGATTATTAGAGTCATTTCAGTAGCTACTTTTCAAGAAATGATCTTAACATCAAAACAATATTTACGATATATGAATGAATACAGGTATGTGGGAGGATTTACACAACTTGTCTTTATCTCATTTTAGGCCATTAAAGCTTGTGCTACGGTTACTAAGTAGCAATCAACAACCACACATATAGATTAACAAATACTTTACAAAAGATCAATGAACACAGAGCCTTTAATTCGTATGTGAAAATACGCTTCTTCAGCACAAAAATTTTGTCCAAGCTTCGAACCCGGATTCCCATGTCTAACTGCCAGCGGTTTAGACTACTGTTGCTCGAAGGCTGATAATATCAATGCAGAAGATAAATTGACAGCGATCAAACTAAATATAAATAAAGGGAGGATCGGGTAAATCAACCGATACATGTTTGAAGGTACCACTGCACGTGACCTACAAAACGTAAAAGGAAATGTCTCCAATTAAAAATTGACGGTCGTCAGCCATCGTTGCGAGTAACCACAGGGTAAGAGAGTAAAAATATTGAGAAATTTGATATGGTTGTTTTATGTGATTTTTTAACTTGAAGAAAACTTATCTACCGCCGCCAAATGACACGGCGATGCCCTTGACGTCTTAACGCCAAAAGCTTTGCCCAAACAATCCCATGAGAGCCTCTTGTTCCTATAGGTATAATTACATTGGTTCCGCAATCCTTCAAACCGAAACACAGCTGTTATGGAGTAGGTAATTTCTTTGAATGCCATAAAAAATGTAATAGAACTACTTGTCGCTATATTAATTTACAAATGGTCAGGAATAGTAAACGAATTCGTCAGGAAACGATGTGAAGGGAAGTTTCTAACCAGATAAGGGTAGCGTGTAACCAATAGTTGAAAAACGATATCGTAGATATATCCATATTTTAATGTACATTTTAAGCGAAGGAATAGTATATTTTCACAAATCATCCGCAAGCCATATAAACGCAAAATGATTTTTTTATTATTTCGTAACTTGCTGTTGCCTCGCAGCTCTGCTTGCGTTTTATCATGTTTTTAAATTTTTTAATTACTTTTATACTCACGAGATT
Organism: Choreutis nemorana; assembly: GCA_949316135.1. Taxonomy (NCBI): domain Eukaryota; kingdom Metazoa; phylum Arthropoda; class Insecta; order Lepidoptera; family Choreutidae; genus Choreutis; species Choreutis nemorana. Next base: position 6,025,894 of record OX438610.1, read on the forward strand.
CCCTTTGCAAAAAAATCCCCCGTTTTGCTCCCTTAAAACCAAAAGCCTGAAATGTCAGTATTACATTTAAGGTACACTTTTAATTTTTACTATTGAATTGCACACTCTAAAAAATGTAATGTTTATTTTTATATGCTATTTTTTCCAAGAATAAAAGACTACAGAATGCAATGTAAAATATGCCATTGAATGTCTATCAATATCGGTTCAGTCGTTTCGGAGATTTCTCGGAACAAACAGAAAGACAGACAGACAATAATGTTGAAAATTGCTTTTAATATGTACGGGTATTAAGTAATGCTGTTATTTTGACGTTACAACAGACAATCCAATTTCATTAATTTTGTTTAACTTGACGGATGGAAATATAAATGACGGAATAATGGGAAAATCAAATGCCTGAATTAGTTACTTTATTTTGTTAGTCGTTAATGAATTTTTAATAGCAAAAACAAGTTAAATAAAACAAGTACTAGTATTGTAAAGATTTTTACGCAATCAAGAACAGAGAACGACAGAGGAACGATAGATGGAAAGGAATGGCAGCTTGCAAAACAATTTGTGTTCAGCCTGATGCAATTTCAATCACATAATGTCCAGAATGTCTGGCCACTGCCGGCATAATTGGAAGTGCTTCCTTGCAATCCATAAAGCCACCAAGAATTTCAAATTCACTCCCTGTCTTTATCGCTCGACGTCATAATGAAGAAGACGGCAATTTCAGACAGACTTGAAAAGTTGAAATGTTTTATAAAATATTTTCATTGGTACGAGTGCATTTCGTCGTATTGGAAAGCAATTTTACTATTCAGTTTTATAAAATGTTGTTTGCAGGTGCTTTAATTTTGTTTTTTTTATGATTACTTTTCAATGCTTATGCAATAACACAAAACATTTGGTACCTATTTTAAAGGTTTGTACTATTGTCGTGAATCGATCGATTTTTATTAATACAGGATTAGTTGGTCACTTATAAATGATCATGTGACTGTTTTTTGTCTTGTCACTTATATAACCCAGTTGAATCAAAATATGGCCTGATTTACAGTTTTATTTACATACACTATGTGTCACAAAATCTAAAATAATTTCTATGGCCTTTTTTTTCCAAAACTTGACAATATTATAGTAGCAGAAGTAGTTAGTAATATTTTCAGTTGGTAGATCTATGTGCGAGATCGTCTGGGTTGGTATACCCTCCTTTCAATTACTACCGTGAAGCAGTTTGCAGTTTTTTGGTCGAAAGAATTGGACAGACAGTGTAATTACCGGTACGTAAGGTATAATCTTTACCTCTACATGGGAAACGCAAAGTGGTGTTCTTGGCGTTCCAGATATAAAGGTTATCGACGTGTCAAAAGGCTTCGGTATCACGTTCCATCAGGGGAACCGTAGGGTTGCTTGCCCATGATGATTTATAAAAAATATGAATTTATTAACGTTCAAGCTGCTTGGTTTTCTTTCAAGATAATTAAATTAAGTTCATGTTAAATAATTATTACTCAAAAACGTTAATGATGAAATTCAGCTCTTATGTATCCCTTTTGGATCTTCAAGCATAAGGTTAACTATCAAATTTATTAAGCCAGTTGAAGCCACAACTCGAGTTTGTAGGGTGTACTGTACGTATAACGCAAATCGGATTATCTCCACAGTACAGATCAGAAATCAGGCGGGATTATGTAAACAAGAATTCGAAATATGTTCCGATGTCGACTAAGCATAATTAATCACCCAGCGAGTTGGCTTAGCGTGTGCGCTGTTATGAATGATACAGTATCGGTTGGTAACGTCGTGTGAACTCTGCTTTGAAATGTTTTATTTTCTTTGAAGGAATTAAATCGTTCCCGTGGTTTTTACTTTTGGAGACATTCTCACCTTATGGTGCGAGTTTCGTAGTGACGATGTGTCCGAAAATACAAAGTGTAACTTTAGGAGACGCTTGTTTGGTAAATACCTAGTAAACTAAAAGTGTCAATACAGACTTTTTAAATATGCTTCAGAAAAAAGACTTTTCGTATATCCATGGTGAAACCTCTCGACCTAAGTGTGATGACCGACAACAGCTGAAGTGCTGTTCACTGTGCGCTCTGGTCGAGAGGAAAATATATTATATTCATCATAATTCCCTTCTAACGCGATAAAATATTAATATTTCAACATCATCACGATATATGGATGCCGGCCGCATTCGTGTAGTGTAGTGGCTAAGTATAATAAAGTGTGTTATCATAGTTAGGTTAGGTGCTCATGGATTCTTGAAATGTATTAAAGTTTTGTAGTGTCTGGAAGAATTTGCTTCTTAGCGATGAGTTTAACTTATAAACTTTGATGATTATCAGAAAAAAATATGAAAAATAACGAAATTTTGTTTTCTTAATCTTTCTAATAATGTTTTTCAGTAAAACTCCATGAAGCAATTTCTGTGAAATTAAAGTAAACGTTAAATTTGAAAAAAAAAAGAAGTAAATATAACTTTACTTTCGAAAATATTTTGCTTTTTTGGTCAAAATTGATAAATTGATCACGTATGTATTTAAAACTGAAAATATTGTTTTGTTTTACTAAAAAATTACTTAATTTAAATTAACATTTTATCACCACTTATTTGACTTATTTAGATCAATTACGGAAAACCGTAAAATATATTGCACTTGTAAATCAACAAAATACAGTACATACTTCTTAATTTATTTTTGGGAGAAAATTTCACCAAGATTGATGCTATAAATAATTTTATCTCATCTCTAATACACGCACCCTAGTCGGAAGCAAAATCCGGATGATAAAAAAAAACTGATTTGAAATAATAATGTTTGATTTCTTGTGATAAACGTGAAAACCGGATAAATGTGTAAGTGTTGACAATTCCATACAATTATAAAAGATTTAACTTTGTAAAAGTAAAAAGTGCCAAAAAGTGTCCCTGGTATGATGGACACCACCTAAAATGTTTTATTCGTTTAGATTTTTATATTTTAAGGCGGTAATAACACGTGAGATACAGCCCGCTGTCACATAGAAGGAAGAATGAATGGAAGGGCAACAGAGGCTTGTTGTAATAAGATTTCTTTTGTAATCTTTGGATACAGAACCCTAAAAAAGGAAAAATAAAATAAAATCTAAGTTCGAAATGAGTGTTGACTTAATTTTATTGGATTGAGATTTCCACAGTAAAGTTATTTACGCACGACAACGAAGTTGATTTCGTTGAAAGAAAATACATAATTATCATGAAAAAATTATGTGCATAGACCTACACATTTTATGATTAAAATTAACATATTATATCCCTATAACAAGGTATCATGTCATCTGTTTCATTAAATTAAGTGACTGTTCCACAATTATTTTTTCTTCGCGGTTGGATTTCAAACCAATAAATAAATTTGGTTAACCTGATGTCCTTACTTATATTATAAACGCAAAAGTATGCAAGGATCTATGGATTTTTGATACTCTTCCACGCAAAAACTCCGAAATGGATTTTAATGAAACTTCACAATAAAAAAGCTTATGCATCAGAATAACCCATAGGCATATAATTTATAAAGATATTGTATGAATTGTCGAAAATAAAATGAAAAATGTCAAGTAATTAAAAATCCTATTAGAATCATTTTTGACTTCTACGCGGACGAAGTTGCGGGCAAAAGCTTGTTGTTTATATATGTAAAACAGAAAATAATATGCGAATGCTTTCTTGCTTTTCTTTGATTGACTATATTTGTCTAAAAACTAACTACTCGTTTCTGAATAACCAATTTGAGTTGAGAACGTCGCAACTTGTTGTACTTTAACTAGATTCAAGGGATGAAAACTTGAGTCGAGTAAAGTTAATACGTTCTTACTTTATATTAAATTCTCAATTTGGATACCAACAATACGGGTTTAGTCTGAAGGGCAGAGTAACGATTGTGAGTATTATTTTTGTAACTATAATACAATTTACGTAAACAGTAAAAACTAATACAATACCTACATAAAATGGGTAAATGCACATTAAGTCATTCGTTTGTATAATAGTGCCGGGAAAAACTGGGCTATACCAATTTGGAACGCGATCTGTTCGGAAATTTGTATTGATTAGTGTAATTATATGACTAGACGGGCAACGGCCGGCCCATGCCGAGCTATGCAAGCACTATGATTAAATTTACGACAGAAACCAAGTCATAAATTTAACACATAGTTCAGCCTTAGTTGCAGTTGAAATATGGTTTTACGAAAATATAGACAGAGAAAACAATCTTTCAGTCTTCGCATTAATGATATGTGTTAACAGCTTTGTCATGTAATTTGAAAGCGTATTCTAAACCATTGATTTATTTATTTAAAATAATACAGTTCTTGAAGATACACAAGACGCAAGTATTTATTAATTGACAATTTTGGAGTTCAATGGAATAATAATAAAATAATGTACTTAGACCGTAAATATTAATGAAATAATTAATACCTTTTTACTAAAGGAATGTTTAAAAAGTGTTAAAAGCAATGAACACTGTTCTAATACAGTAGCTATTTGTTGCAATTAAAGGACCTAGTAAAAGTAAAATCTGGAATAAAATAAAATGTGTGTTTTTACCTAAAGAAATTTCTGCTATCAGGTAATCCGCTAAATCGCAAAACTTAGTCATTGCTCCATCATTATGATTCTCGAGAACGTGACATAACTCGACAAATAACTTTAAGCCGCTTTATAGGTAGCAATAATGTAAAGCTTTCCCTTAAACTAAGACTCCAAATTAACATATTAATCTTCAATTATTTACCTCACATAACCTAAGCCACAAACTCTTTTAAATAAACTTTTTTAAACTAGAATCAAATAAAACAGATGAGTTCAATTGTACATTTTTGAATGAATTCTCGGTAGCTATATTGACAACTGTACCTTAGAAATCTCGGGAGGTATCTGTGCCTTAATTGACAGGTGAGAGGTTCGGTCTAGACTTTTGGTTTGTATTAGATTAATGACCTAACTTCTGAGGATCAGTCAATTACGTTCGTTACAACGTTCATTCTCGATTTGGAAATGTCTTTATTAGAAACAAATACATAATTTCTGTTTGCATTTGGGTCGGAACTTTGTGCTATTTGCAAGATATATTGCGTGCCCACTGGTCTTGGATTTATATTTTCATGTAGTATATACCATTCGTGGTTGGGTATTCGGAGACTCAAGATTCTAAGTGTAGGGGCTGTGAATAAGTTTGGTTATCACGATTTTTATGATACCTTACGGTTTTGGTAACTGGCAACACACATACTCGTAAAAACTAACATAGATATACAAATTACCATCAGACCGAAAGAATCGTCGGCTCAGTCGTTAATACTGACGAATTCGAAAAGCATGTTGATTTTGTGTTTTTTTATTTAACAATTGAATAAAGCGACAAAACCTATGAAATCCTCCACGATCTCGGTGGCGCAGTGGTATAAACAGCTGACTGCGACGCTAGAGGTACCGGGTTCGAATCTCTGCCGGAGCGGAACTTTGTATTATTTGCAAGATGCATTGTTTCGCTTGCCGGTTTTGGATGTTGTATTCTTATCTATTTAGTTTACACCATATCGTTGCTTAGTGTCTGCGATACAAAATTATATCGTAAGTCAATGTATATGTGATTTGGTTGCTTAAATCATGAATTTACTTGGTATTTTCATGTGTAAGGAATCGCCGGATTTACGTTATTTTTTAAAACTGACGCAAAAAGGAATGGCATTTACCTTTGTACCTTGTTTGGCGCACCATATATTGTCAGCTTAACTTTGGTTTACTGTTGGAATCTATGTTCAAATACAGTTTCAAACAAATCATACGTACTGTGAAATTTTCATTAAATCCAATTGTGGTATTTACTCTCCTGTAGGCAGAATAATTTCATAAATTCAATTTAGATATGATTTATTTGCCATGAAGATATTGGGATTTTGATAACATAGCATAATTTTGTAGGCGACGCTCCAAGTATGTTTTAATACCTATACATTTTGGTAATTTGTAATCATTTCCACTTCGATTGATTTAGGGTAAATATAAATGTAAAATACCTGTTTCTTTTATTATTAAGTAACCAGTTTTAAGAATAATCGTAACATAATAGGATGACCTAAAACTTTTTAATGGATGTATGTATGTATGTATGTGTTGTGTATGTTTATGTTTAATAGTATTGTTTTATGAATACTTATTATTTTTACAACAATAACATTAGTATTGATCTCGTGTTACTATTAAGACTCATATTTCAACAGGTAAGATGACTCTCGTAAAATGTAAATTTAAACAAAGATAATGTACATATATTTCGTTATTTTTGAGGAATTCGTATTTTTTTATGGATTACATTAACTTAGTTAGTAAGAAGGAGTTTTGTTCAATAAATCTCAAAATATATTATAGGTATTCCCATCTCCTCGTCCACCTTTACACCTAACCTCGAAAAGTGGTATTAACTCAAACCCATTTTTCTGAACAAAAAGTAATAAACTGGGTAATAAATCGTTAGTACCCAATAAATCAAAAGTAAATATTAGTCTTAAGTGTTAACTCGTACTTAAAATTTCTTTTGACATTTCTTAACCCAAGGTCACCGAAGTTTTTGAACCTATTTCGTATGATTTTAGTCTAACTCTAGGTTTATTAAAATTAATAATCTCAAGTCTGAGCAAACCTTTCATTAAGATAATTAGTGATTATGATCATTAAAATTCATTAAGACTATGATCAGTAGGGCTTCAACTTTGTTGTTGTTAATTATAATACAAAATAATTATTTATGTTCTTTGGAAACTATATTCTGAAAATGTTTAATAATTTAATTGCGGTATTACGATATTTTGATAAAACAGCGGTGCTAAAAAAGGTCGCTTTGGTAATATTGTCGAATCTAAATAAGATTTTTATATCAAATCTTAGAATCACCTCTTACGCCTTGGGAATTGACCTGTCAGTAATACAAAATAATGAGCGATTGCCCATCTTTCATGAGACATTGTCTGTGATACGTCAACGAACCAAAAAAATGAAAGCTTGCAGTAGAATAGGGAATTTACATGACTTTTTATTATTTATTGTTATAATTGTATACAACGTAAATACACAAATATGTAAGGTTTTTCAAATATCTGACTTCCTAAGTTATAAAGCTTGAAAGTCGATGGTTAGACAAAGAGTTCTGATATAAAACATGACGTCAAGTTACACAGGAGTAATACAATTTCCATAAAAAGGTTGTTCTGATGAGCTAGATAGATATTATTTACTTTTAATGGTTATATCTTCTTGTTTTATCGCTCAATTCTGTTTTCACTGTAAATTGATTGCACAACCAAAGTAAATTTACTTACAGAGGTCTTTTCAGGTCCGCCGATCACAATTCATGGTATCAATAAAAGGACAATTTCGAACAAGAACATTAAAGTCCTGATAAATATAACATTGCAATGTTTTAATTGTTGCAATATTTGTTTGCAACCAACAGTTGGTACGTGTTTTACTGAGAATCATTGAATTTATTGACCGAATGATGTCTGATCAACATATTGGAATTGTCATTTTCGATTTAACATTTAATTGGCTATTGAGAAATGTGTTGGATAATTGCTTGATAAATATGGCTATAGGCAAGTGAAATCAACAAGTAAGCAAAGTTTTTTCGTAATCGGTTGAACAGTACAGCAGCGCATAAAATACAAACAAAATTTCAATTTTATATACTGTTACATATGATATTAAACAGGTATATAAAACAGGCAACAATAACTGAGAGTAACATAATAAGAAAATATATTCTAGTATTGACAATTAACTTAAATAAGCTATGCACTTGCACTATCAAATTATAAGTAATTAACACTCTGCATAAGCCATCTCCATGCGAATTAGAATCCTCTATTTCGCCGGATTTGTTAGTCATGAAATATGTTCTTTAATAAACCTTAGCGAATGTCAGTATCTCAGATTACATAATTAGTCAGTGACTGTGTAAGTTTCATATTGTTTTTAATTTATAAGAAGATTGTGTATAATTAAACCGTCACTAAAACCATTAAATTTCACGCCTACACAATCGTTTTCCTGCGGATTACTTTACGGAGAATTTAATCTATTAAGTGAGAACAGAAATGTTGTGTTTGGATATGTACTAACTAAGACAAATCACGTACGGGAAAATCGATAATGTGTTTAGTTAAAAGCTTTGAATTGCCTATATGTATATAAACAGATATGGATTGATTTGTGTGAGTTAATTAATGCCTGCCTTTGTGGTTGGATATAGTATTTCTAGGGAAAGTTATTATGATTCTACAATTATATTTTTATAAATTAGTAATTGTGCAGCAAAATACCACTTTATTCATGTAGTGTTTAAAACAGTAAAAGGGTTTAAGTAAAAACTGTGTATTATTATGTCATATTTAAAATTATGTTCCAAATATTTATGCCAAATAAAGAATCTTTCTCTACTTTTTATTTATATATTTACTAACTTTTTTGCTTGCCCAAAAACAGATTATGTTTTAAAATTGATGACGTGGTTGATGCAGTCCATAATTAATGAATGATGTTGCAGACTGTCCCTTGATGATAGGACACCGGTACGGTCTGTAGGCATTATGAATAATTTATGGCTAAACCCCAATCTCATCTGTCAAACTCACCTTACGTCTAAGTCGAGTAATTTTGACCTTTATTACCTTCGTTACAGGACAGCTTCAACAAAAATATACACAGAAAATATACAAGAAAATTTCGAAATTCCTCTCGATATTCTTATTTAGATTTAAAAGCTTTTGGATCACTTAATTTTTCCAAATTAAATTTCCTAACAGGATTTGGACATAATACATTTAATTTTTGTTGAAGATGGAACTGAACAATGTTTTTGCTGAAAGCAAAGGCCTTCGTTTCAGGTAAATGTAAATTGTTGATAATACTAAAAGCGCTATAAGTGTGCATCAAATATTCAAAGAGTTCCCTCAATTTCTTTAGGATCCCATCTGATGAAACTGGTACCGGCTTACTATCTTAAATCTTACTATGTGTATTCGTCAGAAAAATAGTTTTGAACATTCGTTAACAACCGTATCTTAACAAACCTTGACATATGTTTTATTTGTTTCCGATAAAGATAACAATTTCGGCTCAAACGCAAATAGATTACATTTACGAGTAATTAAGGTTTTTGGAGTGGCACTAATTGCGAATACTTAGGGCTTTAGCTAGTAAAGACTGATAAAAGATACAGTAAGCAGATAAAAAACATACATTTGTGAACATACAAAGTAAAATGTGCCTTAACGGATGGTGTTAAGGTAATAATCGTTATGAAGATGATTTTGCATACGTTAACCATACGTTGACTGTACAAAAAATGTGTCAGTCCATGCCCTAATAACTAGGCAGAGTAATTGTGAGTTGTAATAACATAGACAATTAATAAAAGCGCTGGAAGGTTTTAAAAATAATGTTTCACAAGATCACTACGTAGTTTTAAACAGAGTCGCTACCCGCTGTCTGTCCCTATGTATGCTTCGATCTTTAAAACTACGCAACGGATTTTATTTATAGTGTTTCAAGAGGAAGGTTTATCTGTATATAACACATGTATAATATCCATGCCTAGCCAGGTCGGGTCGCTTGTACATCATAATTATTAGATAGAGATATCATCTTTATGGTTTTCGTGTTGTTTATTTACTTTTGTTTGTAATTTAAAATTAACTTATCATAAAAAGAAAAACTTAATGTAGGAAAATGAAATCTAAAACTGCACCTGTAATGGTGCGGTTTTAAATTTCATTTAAAAGGTTTCTGGGCTATTGACTAACGATAGAACAATAATATTGCAATGCAAATACAGTTCTAATGAAAGCAATTACAATCTTTAGTGGAGCCAGCTGTTATGATTGACAGTGACCTCGGTTGAACAAACAATGTAATGAAGTACTGTTTGTAGGAATTGTTTGTTCTTCGTTAGTAGGTTTGACCTGAAATCAAACCTCCCTTAGGACATGGTCTCCTGGTACTCATCAAATATTGTATCCAATTTAGAAATGGATTTGTACGAAATTACTCTTAATAACTTTATGAAGTTACAAAATAAGAAAATAAAAAGGTACATTAAATAAAAATGTTCTCTAACAGGAAAATAAAACTACTTAACATAACTGGCTGTACATGTATAAAGTAAAAATGTTTTTCATAGGTATATAAAATAATATCTTACCTATCTAATGGTAAGGTTAACATGAGCATACTTATATAAGACGTTTTTCTTAATAAATTTAACAAGGTTTCTATGTTAACAAGCCTTTATGTTATTTTGTCTTATTGAACAGTAAACCTCGCCCTAAACTTTTCGACTGAAAGGGTTTAAAAACATTCGCAAATAACGGTTCCAATGTCCATTAATTAACGTTCAATTTAGCAAAAAGGTTGCGTTTTTTTGTTCGGCCCGCCTCAATAAATTTGGAAAATGTCGCTTTAGTTTGACTTACCAACGCAAAATAGGTAACCGAGGAAAAAATAAAACACGGAAGATAATAAAAACTTCTAAAATCGCCAATGGGTAAAAAGCCTATTACTAAGCCTCCACTGTCTGGCTGTCTGTTAATGGGTTGTATCTCATATACCATATTAGCTATACTCTCAAAACTTTCAGCGAATGTCAATTTATTTTGCCACTATAACAACAAATACTAAAAACATACAGATATTTAACATGAAATTAAAAACGTTATTTATAGATTTTTTTTTATTGCTCTTATATCTTTTACAAAGTTATCTAAAAAAAAATTAATATTTAATCTTATGAGATCTCATAATGTGCGAGTCCGATTCACAATTGACCAGTTTTTTAAGGAAACTCACATTCAATTAGACAAAACCCATTTTTTGTGGTCATGGTGGTCTATTTCAAATTGATTTGGTTTTTGTAAATTACTCACTTGATTGCGGCTGTGAAAAGGAATTTACCAATAAAATAAATCTTGTTTTGTGACAAAGTAACATAGATTATACTTAAAGAAGAGATGAGGTCCTTCAAGTTATTTAAAATATGTTTTATTTTATTAAATGTTTGACTAACTTATTAAGATGTTGTAGAATATAAAGGTTGATAATGATCAAGAAAATAATTTACTTGCTCAACGTTTTACATATGATTCTTCATTATCAGATACTAAAGTTATAAATCGCTCTTAAATATAATGATATTTCCATACCTATTATATACATATAATTTTTAAAAACAAGTCAAATTTAAAGGTCTACTTGATAAACATGAAAAGGGCATTAAGCACCTTTCAACTATTTACAGCCATGTTAAGATATAAGACAAAAGTAAATATGATGGTGTTGCATAAATTCAATTTCCACCTAACACACACTGTAGTTTGCTCAAACTAAAGTATCCGCCAACGTCCATTCTGGGGCAATGTGCCTGATTTCCCCCGAGTCAGAACTTCGTTATTCTACCTAATTATTTAAAAATCTCAAACACATCCCCGTCGGCTACTTTATAATTAAAAATAATTTTAATTTTACTCGTAAAACCGAAAGACTGCGGAAGACTGCGCCAAAAAAAACTTTTTAACAATTCATTCAATACGATAATACATGGTACCAGGTAACAGTTATAAAAACATATAAAATCCACGTGTCAAATAGAAAAAACAATGTTTGAAATGTCAATTTCTTGAAGAAGTCTTCAGTAATATTAGAAGCTATTTTAGTTGAAACTTAAAAGTTTTGGATGAGAGATCAAGAGTTATGTACGGAGGGTGACATACATACAAAATTCATTTAACTCAATTTCAGACCGTATAAAGCAACGTCAAGTTAAAGTCAAATGACATTAAAACTCGCCGAGTTACCCGTTCAGCTTCAACTAAACTTGAAATTTAATAATGTCTAAGCATTTTATAACTTTTGATTAGATTGCTTGTAATGTAAACTATGCTACAGCTTAGAGTTTTGATTAAGACCAAGTGAATCTGCAAAATTCGTACATTCTTGTTATAAATGAAATAAGCTAAAAATAAGACTGTTTTTCATGAGAATTGTATAAAACTTCAAAACAATTTAAATTTTAAGCCCAATTCCAAGTGTTGGTATAAGGGCTTAAAATTCAAAATAGGTCAATAGTTTAACTGAAATAAAAGTAAAATTTATAGTAACGTGATTATGATGATACGGAGTTATTGCTCCATAAATTATATTCTCTAACAATGATGTACACTACAGCAAATGGAGGTTAGAACTACATATTGTGTTCTAACTAACCTATTATGTTCTAGCTTTTGTACAGAATCGCTCTATAGTTTTATAATATTCTGATAAATTAACGATTGAAGTTTCATATTCTTTTTTCTACTCATTAACCATCAACATCAGTTTTATACAAAATATTTCTACAAAAATACAGTCAAATACAAATAAACCCGTATTGATTTTGATCTGATAGTATTTACCAACCAAAATAAAAGGCATTACAAGTTTGTCGTCGATCCAACTAGAGTTGTTTGAAACTAAGGAACTATCTCCCCCAGGGGTTTAAAACTAAACTCAGGGGAATAAACTTATAAGACACATAAAGGGTAAATGTACTTTATGCTTCGTCAAAGACCAAATGCTACATAGAGGTAACAAGGAAAGTTTTAGCTCACCTCTAAAAACTTGGAAGGGTATTTGTTGACACTAACGTACCTCAAACTTTAGCACGCAAAGGATATACAATTTATTTTGAGCTACTTAAAAGATTTTTCTTAGTTACAATGATATTACCTTGTAGATATCACAAAATGTTTCTAAACTGATTACCCGAATACAGCGACACCAAAAGGTGATGTTGTCACAGGATTTTGAGGGTCGCACTGTCGCGAAAATCTTAGCGGCCCTCAAAATCACGGAAGATTGCATTATGGCACTCGCCAGCTGCTACCGCGGCACGTTCACTATACTTGCTTATCATGTTCACGATACCTTACCTAAACTAATCAATTTCTTTGTAATATTTGGGATAAATTGTAATGTTCGCAAAAAACCTTAAGTTGACGATAAAGTTTGCGATTTTCGGTGATTTTTGTAATGATGATCCTGCGACACGTTTTATAGTTCAAATGTATCTGTACAACTTCAACTGCGCTATATCTTATAAACTACTCATCATATTTTTGGTAAATAATGCAGTGCAATTACAATGCAGACGGTGAACACGACCAATACAGTTAAATAAAAATGGATGCTGTCTTTGTTTCTTGTGTGATGAAAAATATACGATGGTTTATGTTTTTCTATTTTAACCCGACTACGGGGTTATGACTATGACCGATATTTGTGTATGTTAAACCAACTACGGCGAAGCAATAAGTGAGTAGGGTGCTCTCTATAGAACATATAGTCAGGATCCAAAAAAAAAATTAGTGAAAGGGTGCTGTGTTTGGTATCAAATTAAAGTGCTTAAAAGTTTATTTCAAGTATATATCTTGTAAGCATTTACTCGCGGCTTTGCATGCATGCGACCGATAGTATTTTTAGTCACGCCTAAGATGTGAATTAAACAAAAATTCTCTCTAACCTTAATCGAAATACAAAAATACTTTATAGCTTTTTTCAATACTTTTTAATAGTAAAAATAAAAATACATTTAAAATCTAAAACCCGACTACTGAAAACCGCGCTCTAAAAAGTATGAAACAAGAAAATATTCTCATCTGACATTGTAAAGTAATCGATTCAAATTACCCTTTTATACAAAATATGGAAACAACATGTCTTGTCTGATACTGTTTCAATAATCTAACACACAAAACCACAAATATTATCTCTGTCTAGTAGTATCACATGTCAAGGAAGTTTGTGTTGCCTAAATAATAATGTATTGAATCTTTGATTATAAACCCGTCTAGATAGAGAGTTCGAACGTAAATGTGCCCAAAAAAATCGAATGTAACTCTTGCAGTACATGTTCTTTTCGCCTGATTATTACCAAAACTGACATTGAATTGTAAACACGTATTTTGTGGTACAAAATATGCCGAATTACGCTTTAAAAGTGTGCGGGAATTATAAAAGTCGACTGAAAATTACATTTCATCGGCAAGTACACTTTTTATAATTATCTGTTACTAAGTGGATTAATTATACATAAGTGAAATTTTGTCTTTGCAAACTGATTGCTTTCCCAATTCTATATAAGTATTCCCTTGGATTAAACTTGGGTTTTCATTATATCATTCTGTTATACTGTTATTTTTACAGAAATACATTTTATGAAGGTACTTTTGATTGAAAAAGTAAAAAAGTACTGAATGAAGTTCTATAATTTAATCAGCTGGTTGCATTCCTTTGATAAACTTAAAATAGTGTTAGTTTAATTAAATGTGTCTGTTCAAACAGTTCCGATTTGTAAACGAAAGCTTCGTGATTCCAATTACTTCCATTTCAGTAAAAACTATGAAACCTACAGTATCTCTTTGCGTCTTTTTAAATAGAAAACTGTGACAACAATTTTCTAACAAGAATAGTAGTGCACTTTTACGTTTAGCTAAAGTAGACCAAGACTAGTAAAAATATAAAAATTGTATTTTTTTGTATTTATATCTGTAAAAACGATGTATTTATTTTTTAAAAAAGGGCTTGGTTTTTTACTTATGCTCCGAGGTTGTAATTTCCCTAATAAAGACATATAATAAATATAATTATAGAGACACAAGAAATGATGTATGAGTACATTTTTCAATTTGAGAGAATTTTCAGTATGGCAAATGAAAAAGCATTTCAACAGTTAACGAGATGATAAATTTAATAAAGTATCGCATGCAATCAACATTTAAACTCGACGTTCATAAAAATTCGACGTCGAAAAGTCGTTATTAATGTGCAGTTTTTTTTTTGGGTAGTCAAAGAGAATGTGGAAGGTAGCAAAAAAAGGTAAAACTAAGAAAATAGGGTAGACTGTTTGACGGGCTACACAAAGTAGCATTACCTCCTAAAAAAGATGTTTTTGATGCGACATACTAGAGCATGTTACGAGACATTCGATACTTTTGAGGTAAGCTGATAATTATTTGTTTAGGATAAAATGTTAGGCTATGCTAAGAGTTCTGTGAGCCCTGTGTATCGTCAGATATGATAGGTGACAGAAGTAAGAGGTATGGAAGACGAAGTGTGCCAACTGCCAACCCCAAGCACAGATATAATTTCACGAAGTAGGACTTGACGTGGAAACCGTTATAGTGTGTGCAACGTCTTTACTAAGCTAACGATCTGCATGTACACTGTAAACGCCTGTGAAAACTTTTTTTTACGTGGAGAAATCCTTATGGTTCTCCTCCAGCCCGGGAGTACCGAATGAGTTTGTCAGACTCTCGTAGAACCCGTGCCTACCGACTAAAACCCCACGTTCTACCAACACCGTTAGCTGTCAGAGCATTACGGGATAGAGGGATCCCAAAGAAACCCTCAGACACCGCACTACTCCAATGCAAACAAGCAGGCCACATCGTCCCAGCAGTCTTAAAATGGGCCTTCGTCCAGACGCCTGTGAAAACTAACCCAACCTTAGTAGAACGTTCTTCTTGAGTTGCACTAACTATAAATAGGATAAGGGTAGACAAATGTCGATGGATGGGCTCATCGATACACAATTTAACAATAATTAGAAAATGATTAATTACCACTTGATCCCAATAACTTTTTAAAATGTAAAAACTGTTACGAAATAGAAGTAAAAAGAATAATTCATATTTGTTTCACCATTTTTGAGTTTAACTAGACTATACTATAGCAATTGTTTTTTTAATAAAAGAAATAATGATTATCCTTAATCTTAAAGAGTTGGTACTCCTCCAAAAGCGTATTTGTTTGACGACGTGGTAGCTCATCTGATAGTGATTTGCCTACAAAAAGCATCCCGTGTGGTTCGAGTGCCGACTTCGCCAGAAGTTGATGCGATAAACACGAGCAGTTCTGTTTATTCAATTATGTATTTTTTAAATATTTACTTTTCATTGTATGTATTTATAAAGCATTCCAAAACAACCAAGCACCAAGAAACCTTTTCTTTTTTGAATTTTCTAGTGTACTAATACATTGTTGTGTTAGTATGCATCTTTAAAGAAGGTATTTTAAACGACCAAAGGCTCTCTTACAGGAATTGTCTGCAAACTTTTTATTTAGATAATTCCAATGATTTGAAATAAACGTTAGAGAAACCAAGACCTTCCTGGGGCTATTTCTAATTGAATATGAAAGTAGTGGTCTCCTAGCATTACTTATTCAGAGATATTGACAGACAGACCTTAAGAAAGATCCGGAAAGATCTCTCTGGACTAAGAAAATTTTACTTATTCATAAGTATTAAGTTCAAGGGACGAGTACTAAAAGTGTAGGTATTACTTTAATGCAAGAGAAATTGCGCTCTTCAATTTTTACACCAAAAGTCGATTAAAGTCTATTAAATTGACTATAATCAGTTGGTCACTCATTATTTGCCATCTATCACGAAATAGATCTTCATATTCATCTTTGGACCTCACTATTAAGTATGGCAGTTGTTGGCTGATCATTTAGAGACTGCTACATCCCAATAGGAATTACGTGCATGAGAGTTTGCATGTAGATTTCATGACTGTATCTCCAAAAGGATAATAAAAATCAGATTAAAAATAAAGCATTCATAAAGGTATGTTTCCACCCGGGTTAGAGTTCATCCGACGTTCCACATATGGGAAGCGAACATAAAAAGCAATTTGAAATTCTATTCTTTCATTAAGTCATTTCATACGTTTTATATTTGTACGTCCGTAAGCTGAAGGTACATTCATATTTTATATTCACGTTTAATAATGAATTTTAAACCTTGGTTAGATTGTGGGCATAACTTTCCCGTTAAACCCTAAAAAGGTTTTGGGGTTGAAAAGTTATCTGCATAAAGTTTTGTGATCATCAGAGCCATTTTTTTTGCTTAAGTTGGGATAATACGAGTATCATAAGGAAGTTACAATGCGTTAAGTTACATTGCGTTTTGTATCTGCCTAAAAAAAGTTGTGTACTAAATTAAGTACAAGACTAAAATTGTTTAATTACAGATAACTATTACAAAATAGTAAAAGTAAAAATAAATTTGAAAACTAAAACCTGACTACTAAAAACGCGCTCTAAAAAGTATGAAACATGAAAATGTTCTTATCTGAATTGTTGAGTAAACTATTCCATTTAGCCACTATATTCTTAGGCAAAGTAATTCACTTGTATTATTTTGATATCTTAGATTAGGTTTGGTGTAGGCATTTGACCACGGCTGAATTTATTTAAATTATCTTTATTGTCTCACAATAAAAGAGCGATAAATGTAAACTTCTTTTGTTTCTATTCTTTTGTACATTTAATATGCTATAATGTTTCGCTGTCTATAGTTCTTAATAAATAAAATAAAATATTTTTTCGCAATATTTTCGCAAAACCAATTTACTTGTGGCGTGTTGTGGCCGAGACATAATTCATAAAAACCTGCTCTGTGGACTCGTTGGAGGCAATTTCATTTAAAACAGAATTTCCGACCTAAAGTAAACGTCGTAACGTATCAATTGTTTTTGTTTTGTTAGGGATATTCGGAGATGTACTCTGCGACTTCTACCTAGCTAGATTTTTCAATTAGCTTTGTTCAATTACATTTTTCAATTTTAACTATTTAATATTTATCGTAGACAAATTAATAAACACTAGACATTAAACGGTGTGTTAATTTTGATGATGGTGAGTCATGCATGTGATATCATCGTATCCTATAATAAGCTTTCCATGTTCATACATTCACATAAAAAGCGCAGTAATGTAAGATTGAATAATGAAGCAAAAATATTAAAAAATTGGAGTAAATCGAACATTAGAAACGTACTTCAAGCATTTATACACTTGTTCACACAGATGCTTGTTTCTGTACGTATGCACATACTCAAAACACTCTCCGCAATGTTTACATAGTGTCGCTATATTTCAATGCAAGCTTGATTTAAATGAAGGTTCTGCTAAAATACAACCAACCAGGTCATATTACAGTATCCTGATATCATAATTATTAACATATACTGTTCTTTACAACAGGAATTAATCCATTCGAAAAATCTGCGATAAATTTTAACTATTCATAGTAAATCCATAAGCTATGAAGCATGTTTATTTTGATTCCATCACCTCACCATACTCTTTCGATGGACGCGACGAAGCAAGATTTCTGGTGAGCTATGTAGTATATGGTTTTCTCTCTTACACTCACTGCAATGGAAAATGTAGCCGTACTTCAAACGGTAGAGCTTTGTAGTTGAAGTTTCAGTCCGCGTCTAGCGGCCGGGACGAGCGGATGTGTGTTACCGCCGCACTTATGATACCGCGAAACATAAAACATCGCACGTAAGAAAATACATTTCACTATATAGATCTAAAGAAGCTCAAGAGCGTACAACTCACAAGCGAAGCCAAATAACGACCGGTCGCAATTATTCACCACTTTACGAGGACTCAAATTAATTTCAGAAATACACGCATTTGAACTTAAGCGGTTGTGTGTAGCTGACGAAATATTTGTTGACTTTTGTTTAAAATGTAAAATAACACAATTTCCTTCAGATCATATCAAAGTAGATCGGTGTAGTTTTTCACTAAAAATAATCCCATTGGTCCAAAAAAGTGACTTAAATTAGAAACCTTTAATATCAAATCCAAATATCAATATATAATGTTCATATCCTTGTATGTATTTTTTAATTGGTAGTGATTATAAGTATCGAAAATATCTCGTTATTCTGGACCAAAAGATTACTTTAAAATAGGAAAGTGTCAAATACTATGTGATTTGTGTAGTGTTTCTAACTTTCATTCTGAAAGGGAAAGAATTGTAGTGAGAAGTCAAATTGACTACGAAACCTAATTGTTATTGATTTTCAACGACCACTTTTCAAGGTAAGAAATTTGTATGTCAATTTGTTTAGTAGAAATTATTGGTTCGATTAATATACTCGACTTTTACAACATAAACACTTAACAAATTTTATTGACTTAATCTATTTCCTAAGGGAGATCATTTTTTTCAACAAAATGAAAAGTAATCTGACTGTTAAGAACAGGAAAAACTAATCATAAGTAAAATAAAGTTACAACATTCAAATATAAAGGTGAGTTTAGCTGTTTTTTAAGCCTTTTAATAACCAAGAACCCTCCCTTAAGGGAATAAGAAACCTGGAAATAAAAATATATCAGCTGTTACTGACAGCCATCCAAAAGAGTTAAAAACCCTTTATCCATTTACGGAAAATTGGGAAAACTTTACGAAGTCATTGGTTGTGTATAAAACGACAAAAGTAATTTATCCGTTTCCATAAAAGGTTCATACCGAACACGAATTTCCGGTAACCCGGTTCGTAATATTTTATTTCCGTTCCGTAATAATTTTACCGGTTTTTGTTTTCCATTGGCCTCTTGCGCAATTTAGAAGAAGGGCTGAGGGCAAGTATGTTAAACAATGTTACTTAAGTCAAAGAAACATTAATAGACATGATTTATTGGAATACTTCTCCAAGGGGTGAAAAGGGGGAGTTCGTTATTATTTAGTAGGGATGTTGTATCGCGAGAGATTTTTTACAAAACATAGGACCATATAAAATAACTATGACCAAATTAAATCATAACCATTTAATCATATTTCCTCTTTGAACATTTCTGGCATTGATTCAAGTTTTATGTATGTAATACATATGATTATGTATGTTATGATTTGTAATTTTGAAATAAATTCTGAAAAAAGTAACAGGAGATCATACATTAATAGGTTTTGATTGTGAAAATGGAATAAAACACAATGAAAAAAAAAACATATTCGTAACCAGTTTGAAACCTTTGTTACGAACTTGGACGAAGAAAAATTGAATCGTCCTATTATCCGATTTTGTTTTGACATATGCTCGAAGAATAGCCTTATTTGATACTTAATGATAATAAGCCCAAAAAACGACAACACAAAATTGTGTCGCATCAGATTCATATAAACGGATTCAGATAGATAATAAATAGTATACTTAGACAAATTATGGTAGAGTGGTGTCACAAAATGTGTCTCTAACTGATATGCTTCTGATGCGACACATAATTGTGTTTCCATTTTAAGTTTAAAAATTTAATTTTACAGGAAGATTTTACTTTGAGTTTTGTCGTAATGTTTTATTTCTTTAAATGCTTAAAACAGGGACTTACAGCATTTTAATCTCTTAAATAAATAAGTGCCCTTAAAATTTTAAATTTACGGCCTTTTTAAATGAAAACGTACTAAAACTGGTTAAGTTAGTTTTCATTATTTAGGTACTCTAGTTTAAAATTATCTGTATGTTCAATATTTCAACGGAGCAATAAATCAATGTCGATAAATCGCTTCAGTAGTAAAAGTCGAAGTGATTTGTAGACAGCTGAATATTGTGAAACAGTTCTTTAGTGTTAAGAAAATACTTTTAGGCGACTACTTACTGTCAAATTAATTCGATTTAAGTTCTGTAACGTATTGATAAATGGGAAACAGAATAAATATAAAAATTAAATCTACTAAAACCCATGTAATACAAACTCGCAATTTTTGGGTTTCATTTAGCGAAATCAGCTGGCTACTTTATTTATAACGATCATTTTCTACTAGTTGTTTTATTTAACCCAGATGATAAACAAGTAAAAGTATGATTTTCCGAACAGTAAGAAGGTTTCGTAGCAAGGCCAAAGATCTTTTTGACACCTTTCAACCCCTAAAATGCTGAGGTCATCTTACCTTCTCACAGAAAAACATAAAAGGCAGTAAAGCAAGTAATCAAAACGGACACGACAAAAACGAACCTCACGAGACAGTACAAAAACACACAGACACGACACGAGACAGTATATTTGAATACAAACACTACCAGCGAAATCATGTATGCATTTAAAAGAAGGCGCGTATTATATGCTAAAAAAATACTTAGTTCAAAAGAGAATCTTCGGGGAAAACCTGAAAATATGATAATATTAAGTAATTAAATTATGCTTGAAGATATAAAAACGAAATCTTGTGGGATTCTGAGTTCAAAAACACTTCATCAATAATATTTGGAACTCTGTTTCTTATGACTTTGTCTGCTTCTAAAACTTTTGATTTTAGTTAAATAGTCTTCATCTTTTGCGTAATTAGTGATGTTTTTTTAATTCAAAGAGGGCCTGATGATTCACCTGATGGTAAGTGATACCGACAGCAGATGCGTTGCCGACCTTGTACTTGTACTAGTTGTTTGTTGCGTTGTTTGTATGGTATCAACAATTGGTAAATTATAATCTAATCATGGAATTAATTTAAGCTAAAAAATATCACAAATTTCAAGTAAAGCAAATTCAGATAATTTTTTTTTTGGTAAATGAACATGTATTCGTTACTCTACATATAACTAGTGTTATTACAAGCGGATGACTAAAACGCTACTGACCATATCTGATTTAATAGATTCTAGTAGTAGTAGTAGAAAGTAGTGTAGAAGGGATGAGGGACAAGATGAACACATTCACGCCAATACACATGATTGGTAAGACATGTAAAATTTACATGGTTTGTACTAGTATGTATACTGGCGTGAATGTGTTCATCTTGTCCCTCATATATATATATATCTGTTTAACCGTGGTGGAGTACCTATGATTTGATTTGATTTAATCTGATAAAATTATAAATAAAATAATCATAGAAGGTTACTAATTTATATTAAAACAATCAAATAGAATAATGTGGTTTAAACTGAAAGTAAAAATTAATTATTTATTTATGAGAAGTAAAATAAATACCTAATATGCCAACTTTTATATTAATCTTAAATTGACGAATTGATCTGGAACTATTAAAGCTTGATTATTAGATTTTGTGAAGTCAAAATAATGACTTTTGATGGGGGCTTTTATTAAATTTAATTAAATTCATGTTTTTTTTTATTCAGTTCCGAAAAGTAATACTCTGCCTCTTATCTTAATTAATCCAATTAACCCTTTTCATTCGAAAACGAGAAACTGAAAATTTGGCACTTCACCAAAGTAACGACTTAGAGTAGCACAAAAGTTTAAGGATAATTATATATTTTCTTACAATTCTATATTTAAAAATGGTATAGCAAAAAGGCTTGTAATAAAAAGTTCGGTCGGAGATAGCAAACAGATTTTCATAAACGCGAATGTATCGGTATGTAACATCGAATTCATTACGGTTTTTGTTAAAGTTCCAAGACATCCGATCTTTCTAAATATTGTCTGACGTAGAGATTTAATATGAGGAATATTTTTATTATGCTTGTCTGCGCCTACGCTCCGTTAGTTATACAAGCAATAGTTTTTTATTGAACTTTTTATCACAACGTAGGCGTGAACAACTCATTTCCTTTGTAAAATCGATTTCAGTAACAAGGCCGACGATAGTGAAGGATTCGAGGAATTTTTAACGGAGTAAGCATCTTTTAATTTTTTAATGAATTAAATTAATCAAAATTGAAACCAATATGATTTCGTCAGTTCATAAGTTACGTTCACGAAATTTGAAATTATTGGTGGGTGCAATGTTAATCCTTATGCTGTAAAACTTAAGAACTGTGCAAATTCTAAACTAGTCAGATTCAAATCTAGTTGTCTATATTACATCTAAGTGATGGTGTATGGTATATTTTTGGACAGGCTGAATAATGTTTATAGGTGTTAAACACTTGTTTTGCCCAGTTACGTTGAGACATTTCTTAGTTTTTAAAAGTAAGTCAAGGAAGGTAAGAGAGATGGAAGGTTATCTTCTCACCTACCTATAAATTATTCGCTTGGAACTTACTCCGAGTTGAATTGTCACAGGCGGGATTAGTCTAGTTTCCCCTTCCTGACTCCGGCTTCAACTAATGTTTGATCAATACCTGACTTCCGTGAATATGATTGAGGTCATGAGTCTATTTTACACCGTAAACGTAATCGTAATTGTTTATTTTACTTCGCTTGAGAACTTCCGCTGTAATATGAGGTTTAATTGAAATCCATTTTGATGAGTTGTTTACTTTACAGTGGAACGTCAGTCAATATCAATGGCGCCATATTGGTGTCTTAACAATGAGTGAAATTTTGAACAACTTCCGATCCAGTAAAACCTCGTATCAAGTAATATTACATAATAATTATTACAAAATTTAATATATTTAAAAAGGCCTGCAGTGTTATATTATTGCTTTTTTAAATTAAAAACCGGTATTGAACAAAAAGGAAAAAACCGTCACCAAAATCCTAAACATGTACTCCGTAAAAGTAAATTTTTTTGTGTCGAAAATTTCGTTCTTATTGTTTTTACAACGAGATGCCGTAGTTAAACAAAACTACACCATACTCTTAACGCGTTTTTTTATTTAATGTAGTTATAATTTACACAATGTTAACTCGTAACCCGGACACAAGGGGCGTGGAACAATATGCAGGAGCTTCATCAATTTACTGAAAGCTTTTAGAGACATTAGCATATTGGCATTCAACCGTATGCCGAATTCACAATGACCTATGCTTTTGCTCCAGTAATATTTTTGTATAGAACATTCGCTGTATTTTTTAAGCTATGAAAAACAGATGTGTTATTAGTTTCAGACCTTTGTCTGTTTCTGTACCATTTCATTTGTTTGCTATCGAGAAGCTATTTTGATCAAACCACACAAGTTCGCATGGTTTATTATTACACAAATGTCCATACAAGTATTTAGATGACAATTAAAAACATACATCATTTATGATGAAACATCGACAAAAATGTGAAATGCATTTTACATAACGAAGCAGTCAAGTTGAACTTCGCGAACTCAAGTTTTTTTAAAACAATTGTTTTCCAGAAAAAATAATTGTCCATGACCCGGGGAATGAATGTCAACAACTGCTTTTCAGAAATTAAACAATGCAACACCTTCTAATAGGTTTGTTTCGTCAAACTTAACAATAGCAACTCCAGCCACACCTTTTACAGTATGACGGAAATTTTATTTCATGGCTATTTCAATTTTTTGAACTCCTTTTATTTAAATGCCATAGATCATACATTCAAAACGATATAAAGAAAAGCTTTAAACTTATACAGTACTTGTTTAATGTTAAAAATGTAAGGATTCAACCCTAATTATTCTTACTCGTAAATAATTACATTAATTTGGTTGAAAATGAGAACAAGGCGCTAATTAAAAAAAGTGGCTATTGTATCCTCTTAACAACCGAAAACGTCTTTAATGACCTCATTGTGTTTGAGAGCTTAAAAAGGAAATTCAGTTTTAAAGTCATTACAAAAATACAAAATGAAAAATAATGCTTAGAACAAGAATAAATTAATTACTATGGTAAGGAAATAAATACAATTGAACTAACTGTAGTTGCTGCAAAACCAAATACGGATTACACTTATAGCAAATACTGATTAAATTTGTGTATTTGCTTTGTAAGTAAAAAAAATAATAATAATAGGTTGTCTTTAAAATACGCCGTTGACAAATTTTGTGCAGAATTAGGTGTGGAGGTAATAGAGTATAATAGAATTGATGTCTCCTATATGAGGTTAAAAAGGTTAAATCAAGTACTTACTGCCTCTTCGAAAAACCGCCTAACTCAATAAAGCGTGTTTTACTGCCTGCAATTTGTCTTGATAGGGAGCAACGGCCCAGTATAGTTTCGTCGATATTATTGGCACTGGCAAACTTAGTTTATGACCACTGAACTTCATGAATGTTAAATAAATGACATGACAAGAAAATAAAATATCAGTTTGACTACAAACTTGCATCTTATATTACAATCAAAAACATATCTTTTTTTTCCAATGATAGTGAAATCGTTAGTCGAAACTTTAAACGCTTAAGTCTAAAGTAAAACTCTTTTGGCTATAAATGGTGAATGGGTGAGCGTGATCTTTCGGATGATTTCCATTACATGGGTATTGGTATACTTATGATAGTTTAAGAATTGCTTTGGCAGTATTCCACCATTTTTACTAAAGTCAAAAATGATTTCATACTGTTATGAATCCTAGGACATACAAAAACAAAGCTATGTATATTTGTAAGAAAGTATATACTAGAATGCCAACCAATCATTGCAAAAAATATCAAAATCATTAACTTATAATATGTAGATATATTTATCGCGTGTATAATATATGTTTGCAAAAAATTAAGCACTTATGAATGTAGGTACTATACGTTAGCGGAGAATAGTTTGCCTCACACTTCATAAAGTGCAGTTCACGATAGTTCGAACTACTTATATTTTAGTAAGTTTAGATAAAACGTTTGATATCAATCACGATTAAAAAATAATCCAGCTTTGAAATAAATTAATGGTTATTTTCGTTTTCTACAATTTAGTGATGAGAATTGAGCAGTGTTTAGCAATGATCTAATAAAATGTTTTAAAAAGAAGTAATTTACAGTCTCCATTAATTTTAATTTTTTTTATCCTTTAATTAAGCTAAAACTTAAAAGTTATATTTAAGAATAACAAAAATAAATGCTCATTTATAAAGATATGTTTTAACATCGTCATGGTCAAACAAGGAGTTGGTTCACATGATACTGTCTATTGACATGACGATGCCCTGGATATTTTTGAACGCCACGAGCACCGCCAATGTCTGTCCTAATTGATTTTAGTAGCCGATATTCCACGGCTTTTAATTACTCTTTTTCCTATTTTAGCCGGTTTTTGAGTTTATATACATATAGTTACCGAAATATAGTTATGGTTCTACGTGTCAGTAAGATTTTTATGAATACAAATATAGTTCATGAAGAAGAATGTCTTTTTTCAAGATACCTATACCTTATATCGTTTTAGTTTAGTTTCAAATATTGCGTTATAACTTCTGACTTTGATGTAGGTTTGCAACTGTCTCAGAACCGGATCGGTTTTGTAAAATGATCCCAATCTACCTACATACTGAATTCAATAGACATGTCTTTGAAGAGCTGAACTTCAACTATGCGAGATCTTAGGCTATCATCAATTCCATCTTCAACAAAACTTTAAGAAATTTACCTTAAGTGCTTGAGTTCAAAAGAAGAGGGATAGATTTCAATAAGTTTTTCCTAACTACCTATTTTCTAAGTTGAAACCGAATTTAGGGGAAACTTCTTATTGTTTAATTTATTAATTTTTCTTGGAAAATATATAAATATGATTTTTTTTTTGTTTACAAAAATGGGAAGACATCTATCTATTTCATTGATTGGAAGAAAAGGCAGAAAACATAATTTTTGTGTTTAATTTGTAAATTAAGGTTAATTGAATTGAAATATTCTCGAATATGACATAAACCAACATATTGGCTCATTATAATCGCTAACACTCTCAATATGTGAGTCGATAGATAAAATTCTGTCGACAAGCTTGTTGAGTATCATTCAATTATCGAATCTTCCTCATCAAACCTTACAAATTCACCCAATTACGTTCAAGGTCGTTTTGAATGCTCCTGTGTTTATTGTTCATTGAACAAAGCTAAAAATTAACAATAGAATTTCCGACGCAAATCAAGCTATTTCTGACTTTCAACTGAAAGCCCGCCGTAGTTTAGAATTCATACATGTATAAACAAATACAATGAAGAGGTATTCGATTGTTTGTTGACTAATCTTTAGATTGAATCTTAAAATTCTTCAAACAAATAGAAAAACTATTCAATAGAAAAAATGTTTTAGCTACATTGATAAAATAGAAACCACAGCTTTTTATCTTCATGGAATCGTGAAAAAGGTTACTATTTTTAGGGTTCGAAGCCAAAGGATAATAAACGGGTCCGTGTTACTAAGCCTTCGCTATCCGTTCGACTGTCTGTCTGTCTGTCAGCGGGCTATATCTTATGAACCATGGGAACCAGTGAACCAGGGAATGTATATTTCTATTGCCGCTACAATAACACATACTTAAAGTGTAGGAAATTCAAAGTTATAGGGGCTCCTACACAAGAAATGTGACTTTTAAAATTTTTTGCTTGTTCTTTTTCTTTTACGAAATAATCTAAACAGTATGTAATATGTCTCATAAGATGGTACGGAACCATCATAAGCGAGACTGACTCTTCATTTTCTTTTTTTTTTCAACTATTTGACTAATATACGAAACTTAATTTAAGAATAATGAAAACCACAATATCAATAGAAAGCCATTTTCGAGTATTTTGAAAAATACTGTATTAGTTATGATTGAAAATAACGCTGTGAAAACAGATCTATTGGAGTAACAGTAGTTTTTATTAAAACCAAATAAATACTAAACGAATGCAAACAAAAAAAAACAAAGCAAACTAAATTGTATATACGAAAACTAAATTTAGCTAGATTGTTAAGTTGTATCTACTAAATGCTTAAGCCATTAAAATTAACGACTAAAATAGAAACAGCAAACTGGGGAAAAAAGTGTTAATTCAAATTAGCTTTCACCAAGAATCCAGCCCTAAACGTGTCGATGGAAAATCGTATCATTATTTTCTAAACATTTGAACGTATTTTGCGTAATAATACATACTGTTACTCGTTTTACAATTTAAATTGAATTCGGAGGAAACAATTTAGAAATTTAAATAACAAAGTCTTAGTTGAATTTTGCTGCTGCCATCTTTGAATTCATATAATTGTAATCGACACAAATTTGTTCAGAACTCCTGTTAGGAATTTGAGACTGTAGTAAGAGAAATAAGTTCCAAGTTAGAGTTAATACTAAATTAAGCATTTTGTTTTTACCTACTTGACTCAGACTTGTTTTCTCGAAATGTAACATAAGTTGCTACAATTATGTAATATAATAATATGAACTACATATATATATTTTGTTAAGAAAGTGACATACCAAATACTTGACTAATATGACAAAGAAGGAATTTGAGCGTCACTATTTGCATAATATTATATCTAACAGCGTGCATCGTCGCGATGTTCCAAATCACGATGAATTAAAGTCTTATATAAAGAGATATGCATAGCAAAATTATTTATTACACTATTTGCCTGGATCCAATATAAGTGTACGTGTAGCTATGTCTTTGCTACAGATTTCTACGTGTTTTTGCCTGTTTGCAATTTACATACCTACAAAGGAGATATCTTCGGGCTTTTAAGATGAACGTTTGAATGAAATATACATGATAAGGTATATACTTGTACGTAACGTCGGGAACATCTTGAAACAGTGGATTATTTTTAAAGTTTACGCATTTCAAGAATTTCTATTTTCGATGTAACTAGTAATAAAAATGCCATAAAATAAAACTGCGATAGATGTGTTTCAGTCGACGTAAATCCAAAAAATAATACGTCTAATTATTTATTGGGATGGTGATAATTTCATTTTCTGTGAAAGGGATTTGTGGACATACCGGCTGTCTGGAACAAATTAAATCAGAGGAACTAATGAGTATAAAGGAAACAATTTGTAAGATAAGTTGTCTGAGAATTCGGGGATAATCTGTAGGTAGTTTTAGAGATATGACGTGACAAAATCTCAATCTATTCAATGACAGTAATTTGCTGTTTCACTTTTTATCGACTGCATTTATTTTCAAGGGGCAACTAAATCGAGATTTGACGTTTTCATTCTATTAAAAGTTTCCTTGAGAAAATTATAGGGTATTATTTTCACGGTACACGTTATCAAACCGATCGTGACGGAAAACGTTGTTTATTTCCTTTTGACAGCAAATACTTCCTACGCCGTCGTTGCAGTCGAGTCAAAACTGCTTTTTATTAGAAAGCCAAAAATAAAACGTTCGTGTTTTGCGCCGGCATCATAAAATCATATCCGCTTTTCACGCTTGCCATGACAAAGCAACGTTCAAATGATAAATTGAATATGAACTGAAGCTTTAGTAACCAACGCTTTACCAACGGATGGCATGGTTTGTAGTATGTTTGTGTTTTAGCAGCTACATATCGTTTTTTAGTTTCATGGATAGTCTTTACTTGAAATGTTAAAAAATTCCATAACCAACATCCATAAAATCAACAATTATGTAAACAACTATATTTATGACACAGAATAGAAGTTAAGAATTAAAAGTAAAAAATAATAACCGTCCTTTTTGCTTCGCCGTAGTCAGGTTACTACAGAAGCAGAGAAAAGAGGAGAGGAGTGGAGCTCTGATATATTAACCAATAGAATCTAAGCTCTGCTCTGCTCCTGCTAACACAGATTGGCAAACTAAATTTAAACATTAATATATTTTAAACTATACGATACGGTGTAAAGGAACGGAGCGGGGAAGCGGAGTAATTAATGCAGCAGGACAATGAGTTGCCACAAACGTGCGACTAGTTTGGTGCTCTAAATCCACACAACTCGAAACTTCTCCACATACTCTCTCACACCGTCAACTACCCTGCTCCGATCCGTTTCGACGCACATATTCCACAGATTCCACAAATTCGCTTTGCATCTCAATCTCGCTCCGCTCCAGTGTAGACATGTAGACAGCCGGTCTACATGGGAAAGGATTTAAAAAACGAAGACATCTTTTTATTTTTCTGAGTCCTCGTGCGAAACCATGCCGGATTGTATGATACTTAGATTTTGTTTCAACTTTTATTTTTATTTACGGGTATTGAATAAAAATGGTTTGCGAATCCATTAATTCGTAATACAAATATAAAAGCATTCCACAAACAAGTGCTACAAGTTTTTGCACGAATAAAGTTTTGGTTAAGTCAAATGTTTTTCCAATTTATTAAATAGGTTGAAACATGAAAGGTCAGGTAAATTATGGTTTAATTTCTTTCTATCACTTATTTTTATTATCCAAAAACGATGATTAATTGGAATCGGTAAATATGATTTGAAATATTGATAAATTGCTTTTGTACGTGATACCTGTGGGTAATTAATTAGAGTTAGGTGCAGGAATTTACTATCAACGATTTTTATTACATTACGGTTATACTAAATGTGTGACCTTTAAGAAATCTTTGAATTAAAAATTCTTTTAAAATAAAAATTAAATTTATCAATAACGGATTAGCACTTGTTTTTATTTAAAGTCTTATTGCTGGTTCTAGGTAACGGAAAAAATGGACTTTTCACAGTATCTAAGATCTAACCCATTGTGCTGTACAATGGGTGAACCTTGAAATCTATCCGACAAACCTTCGCAGAATTTGTCAGGATCGTAAAATGTTGAAGTTGTGATATTTAGGTGACCTTTTACCTTTCACGCGTGCCAGCTTCAAGCTTTACTAGTTCTAAAATAGAAAAGTGTATCATTTCATACTATTTGTAAAAAACCCTTTGTTTCTATAATAAAAACGTTACGTGTTTAAAATAATAAAAGTGGAATAAAATAGCTATGTCAATGATTTAGTAGTATAAATAGAACTGTTTTTTTTTATATACGAACTTGGCTTTTCAATAGTAAAAGGTTGTTTCAGGTCTATAGGCTGCTTAAAATTAGGCAGCGCGTATGCTTGTTCACCACCTTAATGGTACCTATTTATTATATTACAGTACAGTTTAGTTAAATATATATACATTTTGAAAAAAAGGAGTTATAGTTTCTTTGCCATCGACATTATTTCTATTTCCAGGTTACGGTTTTCTTTTTTAATGTACTTACGAGAATTAAAATAATAAAATGAATATATTTAGATGTAAACAAAGTTGACATTTACAGTCTTTTATAATTCAAAATCTTTCTTCTAATAATAATCTTCGATGAACCAGTTTCAAATGTAACCACGTATATGTTTTTCCACCTTCAATCATAACGTGACATTACTACATTACAGTATAAAAGGTTGTCCAAAGAAGGCACAACACTTATTATTTTTTCCTTTATTCAAATATTAAACCTTAAATTGACGTACGATTGTCTTCCATGGAAACTGAATTATTTACAAGCGTAGCTATCAGGTGGGCCAATCGATAAATATACTCCAACTCGGATTTCAGGTCACAAACAACTTTGATGTTTTTGTGGAAGTGATTCTAATCGGTGATTTCAATGCCAGACAGGTGTTCTCGTAGTAGATCTCGTAGTTGTCATTGTATTTTCAATGCCATTGAAGACTTCAAGTTTCAGTTCCTATAGGAATAGGAATTCGGGGAATTAAGAGTAGACAAAACGCAGGCTCACTTTTATCATAGTTACACCCAATCAATTTGTCCTTTTAAAAAAGGGATACCTTATTAAAAATGACTAACAATGGTCAACAAGTTCTTGTGTGTTACCATTACCAAAACTTAACACTTATTATAAAGATAAATATTAAATGTGTTACAAGCTATAAACTCCCAAAAAATTCCTGAATTTTTTTATAAATAACTTTATAACAAAATCAACATGCACTCACTCGTCCACGATATTTTTTAGCACTACGTCGTGAATTTCACTGATAAAACAGTAACAATAGACAACACTAACACTGTTCATTCGAGGTTAAGAACAACGAATGGTTCGAATCCCGGCGGAGCGGAACTTTGTGTTATTTGCAGGACGCATTGTTTCGCTTTCTGGTCATGGATGCCGTATTCTATTTAGTTTATATCATAAAGTCGCTTTGTGCCAGATCTACAAGATAAGATTTTAGTGCAATGTCAATGTGTGTTGTAATGTGGTTATTATTATTAATTGAGCTATGATAGATGAAGATGATGAAAAAAAGCAATGAAATACTCTTGCTTATGTTCCTATCTTGAAATGACCTTTCATGTCAAATTTACATTTGGCTAGAATAACGAAATGAGTCGCAAACGAGACAACGAGGTTAATTTAAACCACCTTTCCTCCATGTAACCTTATATGACTAGGTTACTTAAGACGTCAGTTCGCTTCTGATGGAAGTATAAAATGTATAATGATTTATAAAGGAACCGAGCACTGCAAGCAGAGTATCGAGTGACTTATTTAAGACCACTAACTTATTTCTGAAGCTTCGTTAAGATGCGGTCAGAAAATAAGCTAAGTTGCAATGCTATGTTAATTTTACAGTAGTGTTATTTATTAAAATAATCCTTATGGGCAATGATGTGCGTGAATACTTATAACTTGGGGGATACAATTTTCAAAGAATTCCAATCACTAAAATTAATGTAATAATATTTTGCTGGTTAACTTGTAACTAAATAACCAAAAATACAGTAGTGGCCTATTTAGTAGCTTTAAATAGTTGGTGTATTCATACTAATTTTTCTTATTATATTTCGAAGTCATCTATTATATAACTAATGTTTATTTTTAATTTTCATGAAGATAGTTTAAAATTTAAGTATAAAATGTGACACTGTGTTATATCAATGCTATTGGAATTAAAAAAGTAGAATCAATTACATTGGCGTCAAAATATTTATAAGAAAAAAGTTGAAGCGACAGTGATTCAAGACACTGAAATAGTTAAAGAAATGATCCAACTATAAAGATGAAAAAAATTAACTTATTTTGTATGTAAACGTATATTTTTCATTACACATACATACACTGTAGTTTTAATCTGAAAAAATAAATAGTCGAACGAATTTTTTGCTTTTATAGAGACTGTGACCTATATCTTCAGTGCCCAGTTCTTAAAAGTTGCCCCTCTAGCTAGAAATTATTAATGTTAAGAGTTCCAAGACGGTGAGCTTGTAAGATCCCGACATAATTTCGTACTCCGTCTTAAATATAACTTAATAGTTTTAGATCCTTTTCGTTGACTTCAATTAAAACTCTTCCATTCATTTACGTCTTGACAATCAAATTAATGAAGTTTGAAATGTCTCTTACACGAAGAGTTTTCAAAGAATCAATAGAGATATAACAGTAGAACTTTGGAAGTATTTTCTATAACAAAATTATTCGAAATTAAAACTATTACGTTCTTTTACTTTCGCAGAACTTAAAAAAAATCGTTAAGTTTAACATAAAACAGTGGATATTTTATGTAAATATAAATACATGATACGTAGCGTCGTATATAATAACATGTTAGCTATGTATGACATACGAGCCTAATAAATAATGTATAACAAGTTACAAGAGCACATAATTAACATTTCTGCCTGTTACGTAACCTTTGAAAAGAGGATTGTTTTTTTTCCTACCGTGATTACAATAAAACGAAATGTTTGTTATTACGGTTCGGGAAATTAAAAATAGCGCTTATAAAGTATTTTACAATTTTATATATATATTAAATAAAATACCGGCATTAAGACTTGAAACTTTTTGTGTTATTGACGTGTGTTTGTGTATAGTGTATGTACGTAAAGATGTCTCGATTGTGTGCGGTAAGAATTGTGTTTTTAAAATATCTATGACTTATAGTTTATTTCTAGTTAAGATACATGTATTGTAACTAGATTTAGAGAAGCTAAGCCATCTTTACGAGTATGCTTTTCGTATCAGCATAGCCTTTCTCGGATGTTACTAGTTAGTCGTATATCTTGTACTGAACCAAATCCCCATAAAATATCAGTTAAACCCGAAGATCGCGAAAGCAGCATAAGTGTAGGTTTGCGGTAATAAATTTGACACAAGTGTGTCTTCTGGGAGTAGTTTCTCCAACCAAATTGGTGAAGTATATTTGGAATACCCAACAAAGGGTTCATAGGCATGAAAATGTTGAAAATGATTGATGGTCTTTGCTAGTTTGCGAAACATATCATAGTGCACGTGCTATTTATTATTTTTTATTTGTAAGTGTGAAGGCATTTTTGAAAACTAAACGATGATTGTGTCAAAAAAGCAATGAAACAAAAGGTATCATCAGGAAATTTATGGCATCAGGCAACGTCTTTTCTTTCTCGTCTTATAAAGCGAAGCTTATAAGTTGTCTTTGAATTTTGAAGTAGATTTTTGACATTCAATATTCCTTTACAAATTTTTAGGAAGTTAGACAAAAAAAAATCTGTCTGAGTCCAAATATCTGTTTTATATTTTTTTTATGAATGATAGAGTACGCATATCGGTAGATTTCATAATTCAATTAACTTGATTTTAATGGGGTAAAAAATTTAAATCGCGGCATAGGCGATGGGATTTCATTATTCGGTTTTCATTTAAGATAAAACGTTTCTATTACTTTATTTAAACCTTTAAGTCTGTTAATAATATTAGTTTTTCAAATCATAGTCATCAAACTATTACCTTGGATTTATCCGTTCTCTCGATAAATCGTTAGAAGTTATGTATTTTTGTTCATAAATGGAGTTTATTATCAAAATAAGACCACTTTTCCAACACATATTTTATGTTAGTTTCAACATAAAATGCTTTATGGACAATGTAATCTTTTATGAACACATTCGAAAAGATTAGGAAATAAATATTTTTCATATAACAGCTTTAATAATCCTTTGAATGTCCATAACATGTTATAATATTCTTAAGTTAGTGACATTGCGTTTGTTCAAGATTATTTTATGTGTTAAATTTCATAATGTCCAAAACCTTTAGAATTTAATTTAAATTGATTTCAATACGGACGTCCTAATAATAGGCTATTAGCAATAAAATAAAATCGATTTTTATGTATTATGATGTATTATGTATGATGATATGTATGATGATAAGTTTGATCAAATCAATTTCGAGGTCCTATTAATGTTATTCAAATTTGAAAAATTCAAATGAAGGTTTAGCCTTTTTATTCGCGCTGGTAGTGATTTTTAGGGTCGGTTTTTTTTGTCTGTCTCGGGCCCTTCCAACCTATTTTCTGTCCATTTTGTATCATCAAAGACTTTTAGGAAAATTGCGAGGCCCATAATGAAATGGCGGAGAAAAGGTATACCTCTATATCCCTTTTCTTAATTTCTAAAAAGGGCTAAACCTGAATTAATCTACCAAAACATTTGTTTTATAAAATGTGTATAATAAATGGATTTGATTTTGAAAAATCGATCTTTGTGTTACCATTTTCAAATATTGAATTCATAAAGGAAATATATTGAAAAAGTACAGTGACAGCAAGCTAATTTTGCTACACCCTCTCTTGGATAGGCTCCACGTAGGGAAACAAATCTCTGTGTTTTGTGAGAACATGTCAAAGGTAAATCTTACTTGCCTCATTTCAAGTTCTTCTTTTGGCAGCTGGTTTCATCCGAATCCGTATTGATATCCAAGCCATACATTTTTTGGATACTTTTTTGTGCTGCTATAAGATGTTATAGAATTAAAACTCTAACAATATTGAAATTGAAAATCATTTGAATCTCTATGCATTATTTTAGTTTGTTGTGAAATATTTTTGATGTAAATACATTTCTTGGATACATCTCATAAAAATTATCAATTTCCAGAACATTCGATTTATCCATTTATGTATTCATATCGTTGTTTAGTACTCATACTACAAGAACTTTTAGCAAATATGTGGATGCATTTAAACATAAATTTAGGTAACATATATTATACAACTATTTATTTTCCCTCTAAATAAATAAAAACCATTTAGGCTTAGACTAAAGTAATTTGGCTGAAATGTTCCAAGTTACTATGATTAATTGTAAATTCCCAGTTGAAGCCTTGTACGAGTAGAATCACAATACATCAGGCTGCGTCACTGTTCCGTGTTTGTAGATCCACTGAACATGAAATTGCACATTGTATGCATATGCAGGGTGGCTTTTGTTGAGCAAATGGTTATTAAATTACGTAAACATATTTCACCTGTGGAAATTTTGATGCTAACATAATTGTACTTGTAAATTACAACATTAATTGGCCTTTATTTCTATGTTTTTAAATTGTTTACAAAAAAGTTTTTTTAAATTACATTATTCGTAAATGCAAATTTGAAAAAAAATGTTATTCAATGAGTATCAATATTTCAGAACCCATATTCGGTTTGTAGAACCATGTTTATTCTATATTATGAAGAATAATCTGTTTAAATTTCAATAAATTAGCAAGAAATAAGATCAAATATCAACTGCATACTTGCTCGGTTTGTAGAGTGTGAAGGTAGGTATCGTTATGCTTTTCTCTCCGGTTTTAATACTGTACTGTAATTTTAAGAACATAAAGTTCATTTTTCGCTAACGCGATTCTGTAACTTCACAAAACCTTCCCTGATAGGGGATTACATATTGAGGTCAATAGTACGAAGTTGGTTTGTTAGAAGGATATAAAATACCAACGTGATTCCTTGGGTATAAAAATATGTTATGTGTATTTATTAATTTGAAAATAGCAGTTAAAGTGAAGTTTAACATAGTTTAAGTAAAATTTCACGTCATTCACACATATCAGCCTTTTATCTTTGACAATTAAGTGCAATAGAGAATTGTAAAATTTCTACGGTCATCTTTATTGTTTCAGCTAAAGTTAAATAAAACAATAATTATTAAATTGATCTCGATGCAACTCACTCGAATGTTATAAAACCTAACAGGAGGTAGTCAGAAGTAGTCACCTACATCGTTATACAAAACTGAAACCTGAGAGTTTCCAAGGGTCTTTTGTCTTAAATGAAAGCGCCTTTACTTAACTTTCGTGAAAGGTTTTAATAAACTTGCAAAGAATTATACGACAAACTTTGCTGTTATACAATTTCCATTAACAATAACCTTTTAAGTTTGAAGATCTCGGAAGAACTACATAATATATATTATTGGTATATGAAGGATGAATTTAAATTAGGACATATAATCATCCAAATATAGCGTTAAATAAATATTATTAATATAACCTTTTAAAGATTCATTCGTTTTATGAATTTGAAATTTTATTTAGCTGCCGCCACTGAAACTTCGGGCCGGTCGATCATAAAATCAACGATATCTTTGGAATAAGGTTTTTGATGCGATATATGTATGAAAAAAAAGTTTGATCGCAATGAATGTATTCGGTATGTATTCGGTCGGGCCAGACTGACCCGACCGAAAGACTTTCTTAGTAGGAAATACACTAAAATTTGGCCTATATTTCGTTTTTCGTCGTTTCCGAGTAGACGCCCTGGCAATACAACTAGTGCATTGATGAATCATTTTGTCCGAAAAGAAATAAATTCCCTTCAAAACCTATAGAGTAAATTGGATTTATGAGCAGCTGATTCTTTTAACTTTACATTACTTTTGTTTTCTTGTGTAATCGTCGTTCGTGTAATGGAAATTGACAGAGGCATGGAAGGGATCTTTCTTAAGTGAACTTCTTTCATCCAAGCTATGTTCTATAGTGAAAGACTAATAAGAGATATTAGTATGCAGGAATAAACATAGCCGCAGTCAGCTACATATGGTGTAGAGTTATTTTTTCAATACTTTTCTTTTCTTAAATGAAATTAGTCTTCTTACAACAATGCCATGCTTTAAAACATTTAAACTTCATAGCTTTTATTGATGTGGAAAATGTCATAAGTATCAAACATGCATACATATACTTACAGACTGAACTTCACCCTTTCGTTGTAGTTACATGGAAAAATGGCCAAGCGCGTGTCGGGCACTGTTTTGCAAATTAACCTTTAGGCAAGGGTTCCATTAGGCTAACAATTTTCAGCGTTTCTTATACCGACTCGTACAGCCATCAAGCGATTTGCAACGAGAGATTCTAGCACTTTGTGCTTAGTTTGCATACAATTTGCAGCTCGGAGTCAGCTATGTGACAGTCAGCCGCAGACTATTTGCTTTATGGGAGAAGCTTTCCTTCATAGAAGTTTATATTGCTACGTCAAACGTTGTACAGCGAAGTAAAAACTATAAAACAGCTGATTAGCTGAAACAAAGATGAAAATACAATAGAGAAATTTTGAAACATTTTTTTTTAGAAAGAAAGTTTATTCGAATCTTTTTACAGAAGGTTCATTTGGTTCGGAATCCTATTTGAGAAGTTTTTCACTCAGGTCAACTGCGGGTTGTGGATGATAAAGATTTATTAGCTGGGCCGTAGGAATAGAAGTTTATTTTAAAAATAAAAAGAGTGAATAGTGTAAATTCCAATCGTATAAACCTCTTTGAACAAAGTGGTTCTGTGATTCAAAATAAATGCTCAGACTTTTTTTCTATCGATGTAAAGTTATCATTGGTAGAGGTATAAATACCTTTTTTATTTGAAAGTGATTAAACTGTTTTATGTTTTTGTAGTAGTCCTAATAATGTTTTTATAAATGTAAAAATGAGTCATTTTTACGATTGAGATGAACTTAATTTTTCTGGTGGATTTTTGTATGAGTTCAGACCACTCGAGAGAAGTTAAGCCGGGAAAGCGACTCTAAAATTATAAAAACCTCAATATTTAAAAAGTAAAGGCCTCTCATAACGTATATTTAAGTTGTTCTGGAAGGAATGGATGTTCAAAACGTTAAAAATAGGCAAGCATGCCGATTGCTCTTGCTCTCTTGGTTTTTGATTTTCTGTTTCTGGAAAATAATATGGTCCACATTTTCTTATATACTGATATTGAAACATACTTCAGGATTCATAAATAAACAGTTTATTGAGAAGCTTTTGAAATTAAAATGTCCTGCTACATAAACATTATGACAATGACAATAATTGAAAATTGAAACAGATAAATAAAAGTTTGTATTTTATATAGAAACAATGCTGTCCTTTAACATAAATTTCCACAACTTTTAACATTTATACATAGCCTTCGATAATATTAGCATAACTTAGCAACCACAGTACTGGATCTCAACTGAAGCATGAAATATTGACTGAATCCTCATTTCCATAGCGTTCTGCTCTTACAATTTATGTCAAGGGACAGGGTATATTCTGAATGGATTGAGGAAATTCTTTGAAAATTAACACAAGGTAAATTTTAATGAAATTTATGGGTAGAAAAGCTTCGAAGTTGCTACTCGACCAGGTACATTATAGTCCAAAAAGAGGATTATTTACATCTGTTTGATACATATACTTAAATCTATAAGAATCTATTGATTAAGTTTTATTCTGAGAGAAAAGTAAGTAAATAACTACGATTTTTAATTATAAATAAAAATGAAAGAAAAGAAGAGAAAACAATGAAGAAGTTTATTTAAAATAGTCTATAATATTTTTTTATTTAGAAAAAAATACTATAGCGGTAGCGTATACTGTTCGGGTAGCAACGAACTGAAGCGAGTTAATTAAATATGAAATCTCTACGTATTTCAACTCCAGACTTGTATACCTACTGCTTTACATTGTATTCAAGGCGAATTTCTAGAAATAGCTAAAGAGATGCAACCGGGAACAAAAGATCTTGTTTGGCATAACGCCTCGAATGCCTGAGCACTCGACACGGCGGGACCTACTTTCTATTCATGTTTCAAAATACACGCAACACTGGATTTGAGGTTCAGATGTTCAAAGAAATACTAATATAATAAAGAAGAAAGATTTTTATTTTTATGCTTGTAAAGAATTTACTCAAAAACTGGACCGATTTGAAAATTAATTCATAATTAGAATGCTACATCACCCTGATTAACATAGGCTATATTTATTTCCAAAATGTTTAAGAATGAATTTAAACCCGTTCGAAGCCGGGACGGGTCGCTATATGAAATATACATACTAGTTAACCCTCCGTGGGCTAGCTCGAGTAATCCTTATGTAAATTTTTGGCCTGTGTTATTCTCCCTAAGAGGTCTAATTAAAAAACTCTTAGTTGATGTCTCAAAATCCTTTACGGTTTAATTTGATGTTTTTCTTAGTTATGTTTATTAAGTATGTTGTTTTCGACATTTTGTTTTAGTATGTGAGTGAATAAGTTTGACCTTTTGCTTACAATACATAAATCGTTAAAACTTTAGCATGAATAACTAAACACCGCACTAAGAATTTTTGTTGAATTAAAAAACGGTTCAGTTCTACACATTGCATGTTTAACTGTTAAAAAGTCAAGTGTGTTGATATTTGCACACATTTTGAACTTTGAAATTCTCGAATTATGCGGCTTCTCTTAAATTCTTAGATGTTCTTGAACTTTCACTAAAATCGTGATTCGTTTAAATTGAGAAAAACAATTGTATTCGAAATTAAATAAAATATAAGTTTAAAACCCGACTAATGAAAACCGCGCTCTAAAATGTATGAAACAAGAAAATATTCTCACCTGAAAGTGTGAAGTTAAGTATTCAATTTAGCCGTGGTCAAATGCCACCTTAAGGCAAACACACTAACTTGTATTATTTTGTTGTTTTAAGTTAGGCCTACTCAATTTAATGTGACGTTATATAGCCTATAACCAGCGGACGGTCATTTCACATCTATCGATGCCTCAATTGTCAATTTATGATAAGAAGTTTAGAAGTTATGTGGGAACAGATGAACATTCATACATACATACCGGTGAAGATAATAACCCTCCTTTTCGCTTTGCCGTAGTCGGGTAAAAATAATCAGTATATAACTCCGGAGTCTTGTCAACAAACCTTAACTTTCCGTTGGACCAAAATGGCAGAACCAAATATTACCTATTTTTATTGATCTTTAACAGCTAAAACAAATAAAAAATAAACTCTTCAAAAACCATGGATAAAAGTAATCCCAATTTTTCAATTTCGGTTCGAAATTGGAATGAAAATGCTAAAGTTAAAACCGCATGCCGACTCCAGTACTGTTTTTCAGTCAAGCGTGATCTGAATGATAGGCTTACCGGGATAATACGATCCGAAGATAAAATAACCACATTTCAGTTTTATGTGTTTTGATAGATTTTCCATGACAACTTTTGATTAAACTGTCTCATCATTATTTGCAAAAAAAAACTGCAACGATAGTAATGTTAATAATACTTCCTTACAAAAAAATTGTGTGGGATAAGGCTTTCCTTGATATAGAACTTATCTAATTGAGACTTGGCGAAGTCTGATAAGCGTAGTTCTAGAGTTGCATGAACTTGGAATTTAATTTCTTAATAGTTTTCTTATTATTTTTTTAAGGCACTTAACACCTAACGAAGTAGGTCATCAACTTATTTGTCATTTTAATAATGTACTGTCAATCGGGTTAATAGGAATAGTAGGAAGTATAAAATGAATAGATAAGAAACTAAAGAGGTTTGCATTTAGTTTAATTGAAATACCACCAACTTTATCTACTTTAGTAAATTAAAAAGGGCGATGATTGTGACGTCACCGCCATAGAATAAGCTTCATACACGATGTTTTCTTTTCTAGAAAAATGGAGTTGTAATTTAAAAGTTAGACAAGTGTTTACTATGGATCAATAAAGTGTCCATTAAATCAAAGATTGTCTTAAACAATCGAAACTTGAACCGTACCAATTAAATGTTTATTGAATCGTTAACCTGATTTGCTACAAAACGAAAAATTTAGACCTATAGTAGGTATGAAAACAATCCATCGTAATGCTTTACTTTATTCCTCTGTAAGATAATACGAAAAAGCAAACACACAAACACACACACACTTATCTACATAAACATATAAAACAGTTATTGCGTTGGTGACAAAATAGTAAAGAAGTAATATTTTGAATAATAAACAGCACGACAATCATAAATAGCCAAACGAGTTATTACTGTTTTGGTAAGGTACCAGATGTTTTTAAACTTTTGCACTAATTTTTATAGCAACAAAAACTCATTGATTGAACCAAAAACATATATAATGTAACATTATTAACTTTAGGCAAAGTGAAAAGATTTGTTTTGAGCTCTGTGGCTTTGTCAAAATTTAACAACGTTGTAAAGAACGACTGCTTCCAAACTTTATTGATATAGATAATTGAAAGTACTGAAACACTGTCGCGGAAATACGTGCTTGGAATAATTAATCGGGCCTTTAATAATACAAGCTCTAGTGATTTGGTGCGCTCGAGTTTAGATGCCCAATGTTTATCGCTGTAAATCTCGTAAACAATAACATTGTAACAAAATGATCACAAAATATAATTGAAACCATAAGCTGGTTGATACACCAAAACTGTGTATACAACCAAATAAATAAATGAATTTATGAGTATATTGGTCGTTACTGAATGCAGAAAACTTTTATCAAAGGTTTTATGAGAAAAAATGTTTTGTTTTTGAAGTATGACACCTATATATATTACATAAAAGAGATTATTGATTTTTTGTTAAAACCAAAATTAGATTTAAAAATATTTTCGATTTAAATTTACGCATTTACGAATATTTTCGTTTTAAACTACAATAAGTGAGTTATGAAAATTGAAATGAAGGAAAAATATGACTCAAACGAGTTCCCAAGTTGCTGTGCCTGTAGATAAATGGATGTAACAAGCATGAGTTAGCGGAATAAAAATAAGCGTGCATGCCAACAACATGATGCGAATATTTTTTAAAAGCTTACTCGTGTTACTTGTACATTTTCGTTAGCAAAAAACAAAAACAAACTAAAAGGCCGCTCTTTTTTAAGAGCGTGTTTTCAATTTTTTTTGATTGAGTCTTCCCTTTTGAAAGAAAGGCGATATTGCACAAATCTTACGTCATTATTAATTTAGTTTTATTAATGGATACAAACATCTAATTATGGTGTTCTCTATGGCAAAGATGTTCAAACTTGACCAAATGAAAAAAAAAATTGATTGGTCAGATGACTAACTGAATGATGATAAGATTAAATATGAAAACGATGAATGAATTACCAAATTTTCCTGCAGTAGTTAACTAACTGCAGGGTCAAATGTCAAAGTTAGGAGATGATGCCAAAAAGAGCAAATTCATAGTATATTATTGTTTCGACGCTTGTATATGACAAATATTCACTGACAGTTTTCTCCACTTAACTCAGCAGAAATACGAGTCAAGCAAATAGAGTAGGGATATTTTAAATGTCACTTCAAGTTTTCCACAACCAAATGTTTTTGCATTCATTCATTCAAAAGATTCATAATGATTTTTTTTCATTGAGTTATAAAATTCATAAGAAATAAAAAAAATCCCAAAAATAATCAAACTTTAACCGTTAATGTCTTTTAAACGGTTGGGTTAACGAAAAAATCGTAAGAGACCTTTTTTGTAGAGAATTCAATTTCCTACAAAATCTAAGGAACAAGATATTTTTTCAAGTAGTTGGAAGCGAGATATAAATTTTTCTATCTGATAATAAGAAAAAATAGAAAACTGTAAGAAGGAGGACCTTCCCGTTACAATTAAGAACTCATGCTTGGAGAGGCTTTCTTAGAGGTGTCTAGGAACCTATTTTTTAGAGTACCAAACGAAAAAAAAAATCTTTTTTTTCAATCACCCTAATATCTACAATAGATTATATCTCAATGAGTTTTCTATATGTTCGAATTTAATCAAAAATAACATAAATAAAGCTTTAATTCAGCCTTTTCGTAACAAATAAAATCAAATATTGACTTCATTAAAATGTTTTTTTCAGTTATTTTAGTCTTATATACATAAATATGTTTTGAACCTCCATTTGAGCAAATCAATTTTGACTGATTTAAGAAGCTCCGCTCTTTCACGGCAGCAATACATTATGTACCAAGATTTATTACAAAACCCGGTTTTATTTTAAGGATAACCTCAGATAGGATGAAATACTATAAGTATTCAAGGATAATTTGACTAACTCCCTTCTGTCCTAAAATTTATGATATCTATTACGATACTCATCTAAATACATTGTCTTCCGTAATGTCAAATTGAAATTTACTTGGAGAGCTGAGTCAACCTCTATAAACTGGGTGCATCGTACTTTAAATAAAAATAGAATTGCATTCGAACCGACGCCTGCTCGAAATAAACTTCGCAAATAGCACGGTTAAAACAAAGTGCTGAAGA
The DNA here is from genome assembly GCA_949316135.1 of Choreutis nemorana. Lineage (NCBI taxonomy): Eukaryota > Metazoa > Arthropoda > Insecta > Lepidoptera > Choreutidae > Choreutis > Choreutis nemorana. Next base: position 6,069,621 of record OX438610.1, read on the forward strand.
CTTTGATTTTGCCGGCGTAATGGAAATTTGAAGAATAGATATGCTTTTTGTCATTCAAATTGCTGCTGTTTTGGTATGGATGGGATTGACATGATGAATGGGAAATCGATTCTTATTTAATACCTTTACTTCCAGATTTTTTAATTGTTGAAAATATAGTTTACTGAATTTTAATGAAAACCAAAAAGCGTGAAAAATAACGATATAAATTCAAGTTTATTTAAGTGATTGTAAAACTAGTTATTAAAATTTTATAAAACTCATCTTGGATTTTACGGATTCATTAGTAATTGCGCCTTTTCTTAGATTTCGAAAAGAAATTATCTCAAATACCAGATCAAGAAAACATGAACGATATTATTCTATAAGTTAGAACCAGGAAAATATGAGGATTTAAATTTAAAAAGCGTGCTTATGTTGACAGTGAGGACGACTATAAAATGCTCTTAATGTCTGTAGTAAAATGCGGCCCAGTCTCAGATCAAGCAAAATGAGAGTTTCTTACTGAGCAGGAATTTAACATCCACTCAAATGTTTCAATTTGTCTTCCCGCAAGTGACGTAACATTTATAATTAAGTCAATTAACTCAAAATAGATACAGCAAGTAAATCCCTTACGTTGTAATAATTAAATTTTAGGGAGCTTACATACGAGCTAAGTGTGACGCAACGAGTAATTTACATAAGAGAAAGTCATGTTCAGTAGTTTGCTGTTCCTGAGGCTTATGCCTTAGGAATTTGGTTTGTCATTGAACATTGCGTTAGTACTGCAATCTGAATGTTTAATGTTAAAAAATTAGGTAGTTAATATCTTTACTTGATTTTATTTATTAGTAATTTAGTTAGGTTAGGTTAAAACCATTTAACCTAACCTCTAAAATTTTGTTGATAATATGTAATTTGATTGCGCTGGGGCAGAACGGTTTCGATAATTACTTTAAATTTGATCCGAAACAAAGTTTTGCGACGCGGATTGTTTTTATATCTTTCGGATTAAAATGTATCTCCGTTTTAATCCATGTCACAGTATGTATAAAATTTTGTTTGTTTCTGTTGCGTAGTTGAGTAACATAATTGGGTCAAAACATTTCATTTTACAATATTAGTAGGATATTATTGTTCTTGTAACTTACTAAATAGTTCTAACTTAAACTACATTTTTGGTCAATGTTTAGATTTAATTTTGTGATGAAGGTTTTGTGAATAAAATAAAATAATTTATGAATCTGAATTGATGAATAGCTGGCCTTATGTAAATTTAATTTTGCCCACACAAATCCCTACCTGTGTCACAAAATACTGTAATTCCGGCTTAAAGCCCCGACTATGAACTCAGTACCTTTCATGATTTTCGTTATAACAAGTCATTTTAATGTCCGCCATTTTTTTGTAACGCATTTTTATTGAAATGGTTTTTTACTAGCGGAGGGATTTTTTTCTATTTAAGGTTTTTATTAATACACTAGATTTTTCCTGCGAATTCGATCACATAGTTTCAACTGGAAAATTCATTTTAATCAGGACAAAAATAAAAATCGGATTATTAGAATAAAGGAAGAAACATACAATAGTTAATAAGTATTAACTAACTAACTATGTTAACTAACTATTTATGTTTCTATTTAGAAAAACTTTAACTTTTTTAATATTATTAAGAATTTTTATAATTTTAATTAATAACACCGACATGAAAACAAAAAAGTATAGGATTTACAATGCAATTCATTTTATTAACCGACGAAGAAACAAAAAATAAGGAGGTTCTCAATTATAATTTTTTATCATCATCATTAATGTTATTTCTTAATGTATGACCATTTACCACGCATAACTTTTATAGGATATTTTAAATAAGATTGTTGTTTGAAAATCAATTTACAGCTTTAATTCAGGTATTAAATTTCGTAGTGATTTATTTAATAGTTGTTCCTGGAATATGAAAATTTGTTTATTTGAAAAGTAAATATGAATTTATTAACTGATTAAATCTTTCATTTTAATAAATCATTTGATTCAGATTTTTATCGAATATATACCACAGAAAAACTAATATTACCTACTCGTAAAAAAATATGATTAAAAACTAAAACCCGACTACAGAAAACCGCGCTCTAAAATGTATGAAATTAGAAAATATTCTCATCTGAAATTGTGAAGTTAAGTATTCAATTTAGCCGTGGTCATATGCCATCTTCAGGCAAACTTACTCACTTGTATTATTTTTTTATTTAAGCTGGGTTTATTAAAGGCATATGACCACGGCTAAATTGAATACTTCACTTCACAACTACGTACATACATACCGGTCAAAATCATAACCCTCCTTTTCGCTTCGCCGTAGTCGGATAAAAAGGTAAAGGTAAAAGATCCCGGTTCTTTACTTTTTTACCTGCTCCAGTATCCAATTAATTACTATTGTTAGCATTTTCAAGTTGAAAACTCCGGAATAGCTGAAGCTAAAGAATGATACTGCATTACAGATGCGAAAACAAATTAAAAGTTCTAAAGTTTTAGATGGCTTTCAAAATAACCTGGAAATCCTACTCCGAACCGTTCATTTTTATGATAGAAACAAACTTGTTAATGCATCTGAAATAAAAACCTGAGAGCAATTTGTTGTTTCTAGTTTTTACGATTCTAAGCTATTATTTTCACCGAGGCCTCGTAAAAGAGTGCACTTTATGATTCCACCTTTCATATTTATTACTTTTGATACAACCCTGTGCGTTGTTAAACATTTACTATTGGATCTGTTGTTTGAAATGCTATAGCAAGTTTTATGTCGGTAATTATAATGGTAAATACAAATATGTAACATCTAAGGTCTATTTCTAAAAGGTATTAAATCAGAAAAGCAAATTAGTCTAGTCAACAAAATCTAAGAATAGTTCCTTAATCACGAGTAACGTTTTCTTTATAAAATGTTCACAGAGATATATTATACGCATATATTGAAAAATGCAACTATGGAGGTTTAACGATTTGAAAGTGCTTAATTTAAGTCTATTCGAATACATAACATTATTAAAAATTTGGCTTAAATAGACAGATTTATTTCATTGGAGGCATTTTCTTGTGGGGTCGTGAGCTTTCTTCTTCGAATGCATTTACTAAACAATAAAACATAAAAGTTGGAAGGAATATTTAATTAAACCTTTTTAGTTTTATGATTTGAACTTATGAAACCTTTGAAGGAATCACTATGGAAAAATCACAAAAACCGTCCTTGCAAATTTCTAAAAGGAAGTATTTTTAAGGTTCATTTGATGATAAAAGATACAGCGCAAAAATAGGATATAAAATAAATCACTGTACTTTAGGTTACCAACAAAGCTAATACATATTTAAAACCAAAAACCTGCATATCTAATCTGGTTATAAACTAAAGTCTAAACACACAGAAAGAGTTTGCCAAGCCAGGTTATCTCATATTTAAATAAATTGCATGTTGCTTTAGACATTGTATAAACTAACGATTCTATAGTTGAATATTTAATGTCTTGTTTCTAAATCTGGAAATCGTGAGGATGATTCTCAAATCAGTGACACATACTGTCTTACTACAAAACGAATAGCACATCCATTTGTTATATAGCTAAAATACCTTTTCTATAAAAAATATAACTTTGACCTGTAAACATACTCTACAAAAATAAGTAACAGTAGTTATCTATGAATTAAATCCGGTAGTAAAATCTTAAATGTCAAAATATTTATTCACACGATATTTTTCTACTCTTTTCAGAAAAATAATTTCAACTTTAGGTCGTGAGTTTTTGCATAACAATCTAGAAAATTAATTAAAACGTAGTGGAAAGGTTTCAAATGTTTTTCTGTGAAGAAATTGTACGTGTTTGCATGTGTGTGTTCACTGAGATTTTAATTAAAAACCGAATATATTTGTTTAGATTTCTCCTTCTCCTAATCCTTAAAAACAATACCTTAGCAGTGAGTATTGTTTATGTGTATAGATATACTATAGAATAAAAGAAACATTTTGTTTAGAATAACAACAGCAATTAATATTATTTTAAGTTTTAGTAATTTAATCTATAATTTTATTTATTTTACTTTTTAATTTAGCTTTTTGTTGTATGTGTTTGTTAAGGGACCAATAAACAGTATATTAAAATTCATGATTATACATATAACTATAACATATCCTAGTTGTGTATGAAGTATACTTTCATTTACGAGTATACTTGTATTTATGATTACTTTAGACTTCATGCAATTTAATAGTTATATCGCGTGTCTCAACTCGCTCACGCTGACGAAGTAAATAAATTTGTAGGCAGTCTATTTACTTTAATCCTTTTTTCAACCTAATATTGTACAAGGTAGTTAAAAAATTCTATTAAGGCTTATAATTATAATTAGTTTAAGAACTAAAAAAACTAGCATATCTATTTAACTATACCTAGTCCGGTCATCAATTCTGTCACATGTTTAATATAAAATTATTGAAACAAGTTTATTCATTATGTAACCATTTATATACCAAAATGAACTTCACAAAACATAGATTTTTATGACACTAAAGTTTATTCAAAATGACCTCCGTGATTTTGAATACAGGCCTTCAATCTGCGCGGCCAGTCGTCTATCGCAGCACGAACGAGGTCCATGTCAATATCGGCGGCTGCCTTAATCAAGGATGTCTTGAGTGACTCCAAATTGGGATGAGGCTTTGAGCACGCCTTTTCCTCCAAGTGTTGCCATATCTTGTAATCTAGCGGATTCAAACCTGGACTGAAGGAGGGCCAGTCTTCGTGCCGGATGAAGTCGATTTCACGCGCCGCCAGCCAGTCTAGTGTGCTCTTCGGTCTATGAGCGCCGAATCTTGTTGGTATACCCAGTGCCTGTTATTGAACATGGTATGAGAAACAGGTTCCACAAGGTTCGTCAGGAATGTATTTTGATACACAACTGCATTCGTTTTTACACCTACAAAAATGTACCTCTGTTAAGCCCCAATAAGAAACTCCTAACCATACCATGAGCGAGGATAGAAAATGACCTCGTTGGACACGCGGAATACGGTTGCTCGCTTCTTCACTACCGTGTGTGTACACCTTATCATTTTGTTTGTTGTAGCTCTCTTCTGCGGTAAAAATTTTGTCATCCGAAAAAAGAATTTCCCGATATTTTTTCCCGCGTACCGCTTTAACGAAGCGCGGCATCTCTTCAGTCTCAGGTCCATTAGACGAGCATTCAAACGATGTCCTGTTTTTCTTCATGCCCGAAGCCTTAAGTCTTCATTTAACACCCTTTTCACCGTGGTTCTGCTTAACCCCATCTGAAGGGCCAACAGTTTCTGCTTACGTTTGGGATTTTTTTTGAATTCGCGCCTTCACAGCTTTTATCACTGCTGGAGTCCTAACAGACCGAGGGCGACCACTTCTTGACCTGTCATCTACACTTGAGTCTTCATTGTATTGTTTGATGGTACGATAAATTAATCTTTTGGTTTTATTAAAAATTTTCAGTTTGTCAAAAATTTTAATTGGCGCGTAACCGCAACGATGCAACGCAATAACTGCAACACGGTCTTCGTTAAGCGTCCACTCCATATTTAAAAATGAGTAAAATTCTAAAAAGTATACATTTTTATTTTTATGAACAATTCAAAATTCGAAAACAATTAACTTTTTTGTGACCAGCATTCTAAAAGAAAAGTTTTTACTGTGTGACAATACTTATGACCTGACTGTGTATATTAAAAAATTGGACAATGCGCTCTTTATAAACAATATTGGTGAAAGTAATGAAATCGAGATAACGATGTTGAGTTTCATTAAAGTTATTAATGAAGTCAAGTAAACGAATATCAGCAATTTAAACTTCTTCTTTCTTGAAACATTTCGGGTCTTCTTTTGAAATTGACAATAGTAGTGTATTGAGGCATTCTCTAGAATATTACTATTACTAATTTTATAATTAAAATTGTAATTTGATTAGAAAAATAAGACGGATAAATGTAAAAAATTGATAAAAAAGACGTAACGATCACAGAATTGTAATTTCAACGGTTTTTTTCTGTGACTCAACGACATCTATAGAATATAGTAAAATGTTACAAAGGGTTATTTAATTTTAATAAAAAATATCGTCCATGTAACAGTGCTCGCTGTAGCATGTTTGTGCGCTAGCCTCATTTTGACACACCAGTACACTAATTGACCAACACATATTTCATTATGAATTATCCAGAGCGAACAAAACAGAAATTTTACAGAATATTTCATCAACCAAAAATTGTTGGTATTTACTGAACTACTGACGACTGAAAATATTTATAAAGTTTTTAATAAAGTAAGTACTATCATTGCTGTTTTATGTTGACACTACATGATGATGCATTCTTTTTTCATTACAATCATAAAGTTATTTTATTTTTGCAATTGCGTATATAATTTTAAAATAAAAATTATGTTACCATTAGTAATAAATAAATAGAATATATGTCACTAGATAGCTGCTTTAGCCTTTTTAACGAATTCCAAATTGCATTGGGAAAAACAAATGGAGTTCGACTTCACTTCGTTCTGGCAAAAATTATTTGAAAAACCGTTTGTTTTTTCCCAAGATGCAAAGTATAACGCTTGGTTGGTCGATACCTTATCGGTTCAACGGCTTACCTCCAAGTTTACTCAGGTATGAAAACGGATTTAAATGCTGGCTTGAGAATCAACATCAATGACCTTATACTATACGGCTTAGACCAAAAGGGATACACTAGCCATTCCAAAAAAAAACTAGATAAACTAGAAAACTAAACTTTGAATTCAAAGCGCCATGTTCCTCTTTGGGGATTACTATGAGGAGATGCAGCTTTTTAACATATAGAAAACATTGACTTTAAATATTAAGCATAACAAACTGTTTATCAGTCTGTGTATAAGATGATAAAATATGCAAATAGCTTACTCTCTGACTTGAGCAGTGAACGTCCAAGTTTGCGGTTGGTTGCTATGAACTTATGTGTTTGTTAATTATATTCCTATGTTAATTAGATATGACGCATTGAAATGTGAAGTTAGCGGACTAGTTGTTTGTGTTAGTTCATTAACTTAATAGATGTTTTTGAAGCTTAAACGACTTGAAATACAACTGCGTTCATGGGTAAACGAAAATTAAACCTGTATGTTCCACACCGTTTCATTCATGTATTAAATAAAGTGTATAACATAAACGTTATTATTATACTTTATGATTTAAAAATAAAGGAATCTGTTGGAAAACCATCCATCCTATAAATGTATACCATCATCATATGCTTTTGTTTCATAAACATATAGTCTTGAATCATGAACTATCACGAAGGTAATTAAAAGTTAAAGTTTTAATGATACAACTTGTGTTAAACGAGATCACTAATAGCGTAGTTACTAGTTGTTGTACAACATTTTTTGCTAATATATTTATTACTAGCTGAGATGTTTTGAAAGAAACTTATGAATTTAATTAAGCGTAAACGTAATAATGCTTGCATTATTCGTGTTATCACAAGACATTAGAAAATTTAAATTTCATTCTATAAGTATTAAGTTTATTATAGATGAGATAACTCGCAAACATTGCAATAATAAAAAAATTGACCTGGTTTTATAATAACTTATTAGTAGTAACATCAATTTTGGTCTAATCAAGCAATAAATTAAACACCAGAATTGCCTGAATTTGTAAATTCATTTGTATTTAATGGCTAGATTTATCGACAGTAGACTCAAAGTTAATCCGCTACTGTGATTGATTATAATATTATAATGAATGTTTTTAATCCTAGACACTTGAATTGAATTATTCTACTGGTATCTTATATATTATAAGAGATTGTTGTCGATTGGTTTCTTAAAAAACAAAAGTAATGATGATAGACTATAACCAAAAACGTGAGCATATTGTGTTATTTAACAATAATGCTAATTCTTTTATTAAAAGAAAAAATATGCTTAAATTTCGTTAAACTCCATTGTTTAGAAGTTGCTGAGAGCGCGTTCTAAAGATATTCAAGAATCTCTTGTCCTTGGATTTTTTGCTGAAAATTCGAAGGAAGTTTATTAATTTAATAAAGAAAATATTTTCGTAATATCAGTCACTCAATATTTATAACATTTCCAAACTTTTATGTTTAAGGCAAAATTTCTAATCAAAACACTTAATTTTTTACTTTGAAGGATGATTCTTCGGTATCAATAGGAATGCATTACTAATAATAATAGATTTGCTTAAACTACCCTCAATGCAAACTTTCGTAAATTAGTACATAATAATGTATTCTTTTGGTATAAAACTAAATTCAATTTCATGGAATTTAATTGTGTATTGATAATTAAGGCAAAGAAACACACACAAATGTAATAAATTAACTACTCATGCGCGAGATACAGGTCCATTTGTTCTTTGCATAGAATTTAAACTTGATTGGTATCCTTTGATAAAATATTCTTCATTAGTGTTATATACATATACTCGTATCTGTATGTTTCTAAGGAAAACGGGTTCTCGATTCAACATTCGGCTTTGTGATTTAAATCTCTATAGGAATAGTGATTTAAAATACTATTGTTCTGCTAATTGCTACTCAGAGCATTAATAACGCAATTGTTATAAGTTCTCTTTAATCTTTGTTGGAACTTGCTCAAGGTTTCGGACCGGTTTCAGAATTTTTAACGACTTTAAAACGAAGTCTTTTGTTCTAATATGTAAATAATAAAACGTATCCTAATGACCTAATAATTTAATATTTCTTTTTACTTTAATTTATGTCAGATAAATTCAGATATCAGAATTTAAATAAATCAGTAAATTATTTTTTTTCGAATCAAAACACCCAACGTACGAGTATGTCGCAAAAAATTTAACTGTATTTGTTCAATTAAATTGTTTACCCTTTTCCAGAAATATAATTGATCATTAGTGAATTTCTACGATCTTACTTCGTTTTCGGTTGTTTTACGTATACATTGCAGCTTTGCAAACACAGGAAAATGATGTTCAAAGAAATAAAAAAGTAAACATGACCTAAGAATTCACCATTTTCAATTACGAAAGTCACTAATTTATTACCAACAAACTTTGTCGAAGGAAAGTCGTTCTTTCTTTCACAGAACAAATCGTATTGCGAAACGTTGATTTATTACGAACTCTCGAAGAAATGGAAAAGCTTTTAAAGAATGTAAGAAAGCAAATCAATTCAGACCAAAAGACAAATGTTAGGTTTCTTCGATACAATTACAACAAGGACCATATACTTTGTATGAATGGAAGTTAACATTACACTGATCTATCTCATGAAGCCAGTTTGATTTCGTTTGTTTTGTCATGTGTATGTACAAATTGTTTCAGTATTCGTAACCTCGAATTTGCTCAGTAATGAACGCACACTAGAATATTTTGAACCGACTTGGTGAGACGTAAAAGTATAAATCGACTACGAGTTTACTACGAATACCGTAGTAATTCGTAGCACGCAAACGTAATATTACAACTACGCTGATACTACGCCAGCTAAACAGTAGATGAAGGAATACCTAACCTAATTCAACCACTATACTACAGTTTTATAGCATAGTAATTTATATCTGATTTTTTTTAATCTGAATATTAAATTGTATTTTTACAAATTCGTGTAAGCGACTGTAACTTTTGAACTGATTCGAACGACTAACAAAAAGCTAGAAACAGCTAGGTTTAAGAACTTAATCAGAGTAAACCAAAGATTTTAAACTTTATTTTACCGTTATCTCTAGAGATCTTATCACGTCTAACTTTCATAATAGTTATTGGCAGATTTGAATCAGTTTCGAGAAAGATAATTCAAACAATACCGCTTATCTGTCTGTAATACGACTATTTAATAATGAGAACATAAATAACAAAAAAGTTGCATTACCTATAAGTTTTGTTTTTTTTCCAACCTAAACCTTAATAACCTTTAGTTACCGCTTTTCGATACGATACTTAGAGGAAGGTCAGTTATCTTATAAATTATGACGTCACGTATAAAGGTATAAATTTTCCCTCGCCCAAACTTTTCATACAAAACGTGACTCCCTAACAAAATGTCATTATCATTTCCGTAGAGAGAAAATACGTTTTAAGGGTTCCGTACCCAACGTATCCTTAATATTAACCCTCTGTTATCCGTCCGTCCCTTCGTCTGTCTGTTAGCAAATAGTACCTGATGAATCGTAATAGGTAGACAGTAAAAATTTTAGTGTGTAGGTATTTGTATTGCGTATATTAAAAAATTAAAGTAGGAATTGTTTTTTTTTTGCCGATGAATACTCGAACTTAATAATACTGTCTCTTGAATCTTTATATGTTGATATATAACACCCTCTGTTTGCATTTTGGTGTCGTTGACTAAATTAGTGGATTCACAAATAAGGAAATATTTTCATTTATTAAAACTATATATGTATTAAAAATATATAAATCAGCTATGTATTTCCAGTATTTGTCAACGTTGACGCTCGATTTTATTTCCGGTACAGGAAGCTTTTATCCGTCGGACATTTTGGAATTTTCCTCTCAAAATGATTTCGATGTTGAAGCGATGAAAACGTTGAATTGAATTGAAATAAGAACATATAGAAAATGAGAAGAAGTTCTGAACATACAGATCTTTGTGAACATTTTTGAGGATTAGTAAAATGTAGTCAAAAAGTTCCTTATAAAGTTAAATACCCTAATTTTTTTTTACTAGATCCTTCTTTTACCACTAGCGACTACAAAAAATTTTGTTTTCATATTTATCTATATTTTAAAAGAAACATTTCTAAGAGTGTGCACAGGAATTGCATAATTTTATTCCACTGGCCCTATTTCATCATCGGGTCACAAGACGTTGGAGGTTCCATCCCATCGTTATGGTTATTCCAACCATTCGGACTAAATGCTTCGAAAACTCTTTTATCATGCGTACTGCAAAGGAATGCAATTCTTTGCCAGCCGATGTATTCCCTGTTAAATATAACCTGGGACTCTTTAAGGCAAGAGTCAATAGGTTTCTCTTGGATAGGCATGTTCCACCTTAGACTTCGTCGCCGCTTAGACGGGATTGGGGTCAAATGCTTGCTAAGTTGTAAAAAAAGAATTAAGCCTTTGCCGGATAGATGACAATTAAAATCACTTGAACAAGTCACTTTAGTACTGTTTTAAGATGTGTAGAAAACTTATGGTAGACATACTGATCGGAAACAAAAAATATTTAAAAGCGTCTGTATTAACTTTTACTTTTGAAAAAGGATTCCCATAAATATTTATGTCTAACATAACAAATTAAGTATCCGACTGCAAAGTGAAGTTCCATGTTGTTTAGAACCCACATACTAGCTAAGTAACTCTCGTGAGGATAAAACTACACTTCAATGACGGCTAATAAATTGTCAAAACATGTACCTAAATACCGTTACTGTGCGTATTTATGCCAATTTTTTAATTTATTAATTCGAATAAATTATGAAGTTCTAAATTTAAATTCATTAAATGCCTGTAAAACAAAAGATTTTTTCATTCAAAACTAGACGCTCAAAGCGAATGAAAAATTTTACACTACAAAATACTAAGATGAAGAATTTTTTTTGACACAAAATGGAAACAAATTTAGCAGTGTTTTATGTGTTCCTTATTGCATAAGCACTGTCAACTCAACTGTGTTGTTTCTGCAGAAACATGAACGGTATAAAACAAACTAAGCAAATTGTTAATCACTTTCTGTTCAGAATATATTTCAAATACACAAAAAAATTGTTCAACAAAGTAGTTGTGGGGTACCCTTTCAAAATAATTATTAAATCTATTTTAATTTAATAATTGATTAAGAAAGTCTGCAAAATTTAAGATAATATAGAGGTCGAAATGCTTTGTTATTTCAGTTTGGTTTGAGAAGTTATAAAAACCAAAACCTTTAATAAATTAACGGTTCAAAAGAAGCGTATCAGACTACAAAATAATATTTTAAAGTTTTAACTTTTGACACGATCTGTACCTTAAATAAATGGATAAGTCTAGTTGAAGAAAGTTTACGAATTTATCTGTTTATTTAAGAATTTATTTAATAGCAGCTTACAGCCAACTCAAATAAACCGAAATTCAAGGGCTTTTGTCTTCATGGAATGTAATAATATTAAAAGAGAGATACAAAATATTTCGTGACAGGCATCGAAAAAAACGGTTTAATACCGTTGTTTTATCAAAATAAACACTTTTATTCAACTATATTTTTCAATTGAGGTATTTTGTTGTCGTTTCTAACTATTAGGCTCTGCTAACAAAAAATCTATAGCGTGTTTTATTGTACGAGTATGACAAGTAATTTAATTTATTTTTGTGAAGTTACCGAAACATATTTAAATGTCTGGGCAACTTGAAATAGTAAAACTTTAAATTGAATATAAAAAAAACAATCGGTGTTTAGTAAGTTTTTAGTTATTCTCCAAACTTTCTCATAAGTTTTGTATATTTTGCAAGTATAGGAAATTTTCCGATATTTTCCAACTATTTGCAACTCTAATGGATCATGAAAGTTATAGCGATCCCAACGTTTATGTCTGCTTAGAGTTTATTGTGAGTCATTTTTCCAGCAAAAGACACCTTTCCTCGAGGTGAGTGGAGCTTCACTGAGTGTGTTTTGACTGTATTACTAAGCACAGGTATATTTTCCTCGCTATAACAAATATTATGTAATTATATATTTGGCTCTTTCTAACTAGTTCAACTGAGTAGTTCAACCGTTAAACTTTTTTCCTAGTAGCTAGTTCGATTATTGAAAAATTCCGTGTCAGTTGAACTACCACCATACCTGTTTGAGTGTGTTGGTATGTCGATAATGAACAGGCGTATGCTAAAATATAATAATAAATTTGACGTTTGAAATGACTACTATTATTAAAATTAATAGATAAAATACTTTTGTATTGTAACTGAAAATGTAATTTATTGTACTTTATGTTAAACTAGTTTTACGCATAATTTTTACAAACGATAAATAAATTGGTAGAAAGCAAGTCTTAAATAATATAAATAACTAATTTACTACGAATGATAACTAATGTTTTATCTCTAGTTAAAAAACCGCTGATCTTAACAAATGTACTCCGACTGACAATACTCTTTATGTTCCACCATCTATTTCCAGGCTTAATTTCAAAGTACATTAGCGATGGGAAAGTTGCGAGAATGTTAATGAAAACGTTTCTTTGATTCCTTAAGTGTAGCTTGTTTAAGACTTTCACTAGAGGCTAAGGGCACGCTAATTGGAACTACCTTGAAATCTGAGAATCTAGGGCATGGCTTTATGTAGTGCCTACTATCTAGTAGAGACTGGCACGTTCCTTTCTCTCCGAAAATGAATGAAAAAGGCTGAAAATGCTACGCGTATACAACGTCATGAGCAAACAAGCAGATGGTATGAGAACCTTTTGATAAAAGGAAAACATATCTTCAAATGGAAGATGGAAACAAAATTGTGATTAGGTATGTGAGATATTATTGATGTAAAGCGAACATACTCACATAAAATTCGACTTTTACTCGTTTTTCGGAAACTCAATTTGGTTAACCTAACCTAGTTTGGTTTTGGTTAATTTGGCAATTATTATATGATGTGGACATCTATTTTTTATCTCCTAAGAGAAAGAGCACACATAAAGCTTGTCCGAGCTGACAAGTCAACGGCGGCTTTTAAACAATAGTCTATTTGACGTTTTAAAAGGATTAAAACGGATACAATCGAATCCTTTTATGCCTATCGTTAAAGGGAACAGCAATAACAATTAAATGAAACCAGGATCCCATAAAGGATTAGGAGAGCCAAGTACGGTTCAAGTGATTAAGTAGTTCTGTTACGCTGAATAGATATTGTTGTGTCTTTTAATTTAAGGTTAGCTTACGCCTAAATGAGTAGTGAATTTGTGCCATATTATATTCAAAGTTAATTAATTTTTTGTATGTTTGTTGTATGGTGAGACTATTAAACAAATAAACATGTGTTATTGTAATATTACTTTCGGCTTGAAGAAAGAAAATACCTTATTAAGATATATTTCATAACCTAAGACATGTAATTTAAAAAAGTCACTCATAAACCTGCTATATTACCTATATAATACGTAAGATAACGTATTTTATAAAATAATACTATAAAATAAAGAGCATTTTTTCTTTTACGTGTTTTACAAGGTAATCCTATTATGTTATATTTAAGCCAATAAAACCAACAGTAATCCAACTACGTGGAAAATAACGACGTGAAAAAACATTTCTTTTCATAAAATAGAAAAACAAATGTGTCAACGAATCAAAGGGTAGATGTTGAAATCTCAAAGGAATGCATACGTTGATGACAAGACGTGAACCAAATGTTAAAGTGGAAATGCGTTGGTACAGCCAGGGGCAAATGATCTCAAAGAATTGGGAAGAAATGATTCTGAACTTATCTTAAAATCATCTTAAAACGAAACCAACGGTTGAACCAATTTTCAATATCCATTATCGGAAACCACTTCTCTCTTCCAGGTATTGACCTTTTACAGTGAAGGACTAAAATCCATCACATTAGATATGATTATGATTGATCTACACTGAGAAAGATTTTTTCTTTGTTGCAGATATTACATTTTCAAGATGTCAGTGCCAACGACAGACAGCACGGAAGCTATTACAAACTCAGGTTACGGGAGCAGCGATGAAACTGCCAGCCTTCTTGTCTCCGGGCCATCAGTCACTGTCATTGTGCCAGCGGAAAATAGAAGTGTTAAACCTGTCCTTCAGAGGCAAGATTGTACTACTCATTTACGTCCGCAACTGTCAGCGGGACCGGGCAGCGAAGAAAGCGGAGCCTCTATTCGGATCGAAGATGCGACCGCCAGAAGTGTCCCAGACATAGAACTTCAGTGTCGGGACCAATCAGCAGACCGTCCCCAGACACTTGTGTCGCCTATTACAACCTGCTCGCATCGAGGGTCAGTGACCGCATGCCAGCTAGTTCCACACAATTATGCGAGATGTCGCGTCTGTGAACGGAGGCAGTCCACGGCTCCGATATCAGCACTACAACTAGCGCGATCTGTGTCCAGAGAGAGCGTTCGCTCGGCCATGCACTACCCTTGCGGTTGTACTAGTTCTCTTCACGCTGTTAGTACATGCCCCGTCATTCAACCTCCTGCTTTGTTATTACCAGCGTCAAGTAGCAGAATTATTCGGCAGAGTTCGCAGCCTGAGTCTAGCGCATGCGCGGCACACTGCTCTCACCACGCCCACCACCACCCTAGCGCCTCACTCCGACAACTTCGTGAACCAGGGGATGGAATTGCTGGTATTGCAGCGGATACAATGCGAATAAACGGAGGCATGCGACCCTTTAAGCAGGTAAGTTTGTTACACTGGATCATAGATGGCGTTACTTGAAAGTTAATAAAATGAAAAGATAGAAGAATAGAAATTCCACAAAGTAAGTACGACGGCAAAATAAAAATCTGGTGATATTAAAATATAGTTACCATAATTGTTTTTCGAGAATGAGATGATAGGGTAAGAATTTGCATCGTTGTTTTCTGTGTAATATCTCAAATTCATTTAAACATGTATTAAATAAACTCTGACAATTCTTATATTTTCTGACCTATTCCTTAGACATAAACCATTTTCCGCAAGCATTATAGCATATAAATATTGAAATTACATTAAAATTACCTGACTTTAGCGAGAGTCAGTGTCATTTCTATACATTTTTATTTTCTGTTGGCGTTAACGCTGATGTACAAAGAGTAAGTATTTTGTCTACAAACAAATCGACGAGGAATCCCAAACTTAATAACAGCTCAAGAGAGCTTCGACCGAGGAAACAAAGCTTTAGTTAATGAAACAAAACCTTTGCAAGCAGTGAAACAAGCAACTCTTGCAAAGGCTGTCTAATTAGAAAGCTAAGTGAATTTCTGTAATGAAACAGGTGCATAATTGCCAAAGCTGTTCTTTCTGTCGACAAGCTAACTCTGACCAATTAATTGTTGAGGTCTTAATAAAATTCAATATTTTTGAACTCAGGAAATTAAAATAGATACTTTTTAAGCTAAAACAAATATACGGTCTAAAATAACGAAATCTGATCATTTGCGTTTAGGTTAATACAATTTAAATGTATTTAATCAGATAAGAATAGTAATTTTACAGCAAAAGTTTAAAGTAACTAGATTGAAGTCGAAAGTCTTAACCTACCTGGCATTTTCAGTAATGAAAGTGGAAAGTTTTATAGGGGTAATTAACCTACGAGCCAGACTTTAATAAAAGAATAATCAAAGAAATTCTTGAATTTGTCTTTTAGACTTTGACAAATATGATCCATCAGTCTGGACGAAGGTATCTTTTCAGTTTCGGAGGATGAACATTCTCTTAATGCCTTTGCATTCGTCGCTCATTAACTTGCTTTGTTCTTAGCACTTAAGTATCTTGTAACACTTTTAAAGCTCTCGTACGGTAACTCAGGCTTTTACGAGACCAAATTGTTTTAGAAAAAGCTGAAACAAAAACATTGTAGACTGCTATTTGTGAAGATTTGAAACAGGGCTCAGTAAACAAGTTGACTATGTAGATAATCTATCATAATTTTGTGTAGTGACATGACAACATTCCTATTAATTAACATGTTACATAGATTAAATAGTCTTGTCATTGTATCAAATGGATTGTAGAGGCTGTGGATATTACTTGAGGTTTTAAAGATGAACAAAATTTCCTTTATTTCTCTGAAAGAGTTCCCAAAATTTTTACTAAAATAAATATAGATTTTTATAGCTTTGGTCTATAAAATTTTGTTCATTTTTAACCAAATCAAATGAATGTTTGATTTGGTTTGTGTTTTTAACCAACAGGGTCTACTCCTCTGCCCCCAGACACTGTCGCAGACACGTCGGGCCCGGCTCAGGCGTGCGTTCACTGAAGCCACGGGTGAAACGGTTGGCTACGTCAAAACGGTGGGAACATTTCAAAGATAAAAGCACCGCGATGTCACATTTTTGTTTGTACAACCCTAATCCCCCCTAGATACGCATGTTTAGACCTAGAAACCTATAGATTTTAGATTATAGACTCTAGTATCACACAGTGATTACCAACATGGTTCAATCGAAATCCAATTTTCATGTCAAAATACAAAACTTTTTATTTTAATCATCTAACTATATTAAGGTTTCTTAAAAGGTGATGTTTTTTCTAAAGGATTCTTCTAAAATAAAAGGTTGTACATACAAAAAGTGTTCAGAGTCGTTTCAAAAGCATCTAGTTTGTGAATGTTAGGTCCCAGTAGTGTCGTCAGACAATACCGAGAGTTATGTCCTCTACTCAACACCCAGCACAGAAGCTTGCCACTGACAGAATGTTTGTCAAACAAAAAATTTTGTGTTTTACACATACGTTCACGATCAGATCATTGCTTTTCCAAACCAAAGGTATGGTATCTTTTCCATGGTGTTGGTTTCACTTGCAACGTTGGCACGCCTTATCGAGGGGAGGTTTTATATTCAGTTGTTATGTTACTCTAAATTTAGGACCCTGTTTCAAGTAGTTAAAATACATGAAAATAATATTACATCCAGAAATGAAATGAAGCCTAAATTTAAAGTATCAGTATAATTCGCAAGAAATGGTCTTCTTTCATACAATGTTTTGAATGAAATGGTTTCGTTTAACATAGTATGTCTGGACACCGTCTCGATTTTATAGGGCTTTACAAAGTCATTACTCGAGCAAATATTACACAGCACCTACACGTCCATTATATAGCTTAACGTCCACATTATATGGATGTAGTGCTATGCACATTAGATCAGTCATTAACTGCACTGCGATGTTGCTTCTTACAAATCAAATTTCACAAAGTAAACACTAGTGGTCACGGAAGAGTTTGTATGATGCAGGGTTATTATAAAAAGAATTTAATGTAAAGAATCGTTATTTCTTGGAAACAAAATAAAAATATACTTCTTAAGTTTGTAAGTCTATCTAAATTTAGTTGTAGAACGTTAATATTATTTAATTTCATCTTTACCTAAACAAAACATGTAATTAAAAAATATATATTAGATACAGTGATGAATAATTTAACCACTTATTTTCTTAAACATTTAAGGGAAAAGTGCTGTAATTTAATGCCAGGAACTTCATTTACATTATAAGGACCGTCTTTGACGTAAAAAATCATTTATTCCAACATCACACCTTTTAAACCTTTACGAGGATTTAATACGCTCGTCAGAAATGTTAAATTTTCGAGATATTACACTATAAAACAAAGACAAGAAAAGCAAAACTATTTTCTGTACTTTGTGTGGAAAATAATTATAAATCATAAGATATCGCATGTATAGCTTGCGCAGGTAAATATTTTCGTGGGACTGGAAAATAAGAGACAACGCAACGTTATCCTTCTGGTGTTGCGGGTTTATAGACACCTCATGCGTCATGGTTTCTTTTGGCTAATCAAAAATGAAATAAAAATTTAGAGTACCTAACTTAGCAATATGTAAAATGTTGTTTTCTAGAGACTTATAATAAAATGAGATTTAGAATAAAACGTTTATAGAATGTTGAGCAATTTACCAAATATAATTTTCGTTGCCAAATGTGCAAACACTTTGGCCAACCTAATATTTTAGTAATTCAGTATC
Organism: Choreutis nemorana; assembly: GCA_949316135.1. NCBI lineage: Eukaryota > Metazoa > Arthropoda > Insecta > Lepidoptera > Choreutidae > Choreutis > Choreutis nemorana. The sequence continues at coordinate 6,088,292 of OX438610.1, forward strand.
TAATAAAACAATTGTTTAGAGCTTTGGCTGCGATCCAAATGGCCAATTTAATAATACTATTTAGTAATTTAATTACTCAGGTGAATTGTGGCAAATTGGGTACAATATTGTGTTAAACCAGTACTTTGCAATTATACGATATGCAAAATTTAATCTAACGCAGCTGGATTCTGATGTTTATGTTAGCTTAGTTGTCGTTCCAAGGATATTAAGCTTTAAAACTATCGCCAACAATACGTTAATCGTATTTACGAAATAATTTTTTATTTTATTCAATTTGTGGATTTTGTATTTTAATTAAAAGATAAATCTGAGCGTGACGGCAACAATGATTGAATTTTTTGCTGTGGTTCAGTTAAACCTATCGGAATTCAACGCGTTATGAAAAATATTTTTACCGCGTTTTTTATAATTAACTGTATCTGTTTTTAGTTTTTAATTCTTGTCATTGTTGTTGTTTTAATTATATTAAGCTTCAAACAATTTTTATGGTATGTTATTTAAATGATAATATGCTGATCAATGAGAGTTAATTTCTTGTTAAACCGTTTTATTAAGCCCTACAAGTCCATGTGTACTGATCGGAATTTAGTACCTTGTTAATAAATATTCATAAGTTGGAATTTCTTATTAGGTACCTCGGCATACATATTTATGACGCCTTCATATATTTTGTCCCATTCCTTTCGATTTACATCGATATGTTATAACATGAATATGGATATATGTGAACCGACATGTTAAAATGTTATATATGAGTTCAGAGTTTTTCGTGAATAGCGGTTAAAGATTTTTTTTTGTTAAGTATATTTCGTATACAAATTAAATATTATTTGGTAAAATTTTCGTAATACGATTGTCTATTAACCAGACACGATTTTATAGAATTATATCTCAAATACCAATGGTGGGTTATTATTCTATTTCAACACCTACTTTTCATTATAGTTGCGTCAGTAACTTAAGTTAATATTTTATTTAAACGTTTTATTCTTACTATAGGTTTAGTTAGTGTTTAGGAATCTTAGGAGATTCATGATGAGAGCCTATTGATGTGGAAGCAAGGTTTATATTTCTTTGCTATATTTTCATTATAAATATATCACATAACTTTAGGAAATAAGCCAGGAAAAGGAAACGCTGTTATAGTCATCTAGTATGTTTGTTTTATGTTTATCGCTCTTGTGTCCTTGACAATTCATTTCTTTATGGTATTGTCAGTTGATACTTTCTCTTTCTTTCCGTTGATTCAGGGTATGGGGATATAGAGTGCAGGATTTTATCATATTATTCTCTTATTGAAAGCTTCTTTAAGAGTAAGGGAATTTGTGTCGGTCTGATATGTACGTGGAACGTTTGTTCGAAACGTTGTTGCAGGGTATCGATCGTTAGTAATCCAGCGAATACGATGTTTTCCTTTGTTTAAAAGTTTATCCTAAGACCCTTTGTTTAAATTTTAGAATCCGCTTCGATAAGTACCAGTTCTGTAAGTTTTTGAATAAATGTATTACATTGCAAAGTTTTAAATTGAATAAAAGCAATCTGTACAAGAATACATTTCAGACGCACCAGATAAATGCGAGTATATTAAGATTTGCAAATTGTAAACGACAATGGGTTCAAAAGTCTTCTTATTGATCTAATCAGGCAGCTGGTAGAAAGGAGTGGGCAATTTTTATTTTTACGGACATTGATATACATAAATGTCATTGATTCAAGAATTTAATTTACATTTGTAAAACCGTTTCGGATCATTTATGTATTTGTTCAAAAAATATGTTCTGTTTATTAATCGTAACTGTAACTTTTTCAATTTTCTCTAACTACCAATGTCTTATGTCAAAGTATCCTTTGTTAGTCATAAACAGGCTTGGATTTGGGAAGTTTTCCAAAATGAAATTCCCATAATCAGCTCTTGGATAGTTGCCCGGGACAGCAACGAACAACCTCATTGTTATTCTGAAGAAAGCCACTCGCTTTCGAGTACTAATGACTCTGGAAGTAGCAAATTGACTATTTAATCGCTAGTGATGCTGGATTTAGCCTCTGTGTTAGATAGAGACTTATTGATTTTAGATTTCTGATGAAAATTTCTGTTTGTGAAAGAAAAAAGTCTACGTATGAAAGACATTAGCTAACTTGCTGGATACCATAGTAATATTATGAAGAGTGGTGTGAGAAAATTGTAGTAAAATGCATTTATTGTACAAAAATTAATTTTGTAAAATGGCTTGTAAAACTGTACTGTACTGTATACTGTTGTACTTGGAGCTTAAGTACCATTTTTTTTGTTAATAATAATAATAACCACATCACGACACACACATTGACTCAGCCCTGTAGTATCGTAAGAACTTGTGTCACAGGAACTAAGCAACGATATGGTATATAGTAAATAAATAAGAATACAACATCCAAGACCGGTAAGCGAAACAATGCGTCTTGCAAATAACACAAAGTCCCGCCCCCGCCAGGATTCGAACCCGGAACCTCTAGCGTAGCAGTCGGCTGTTTAAACCACTGCGCCACCGAGGTCGAGGTTGTTATTATCAGTTTACGATAGAGATGTTATAAAAATCAAAAGAAAGAAGTGAAAGTTCATCGCCATAAGCATTTAAATTTAGAGCTCTTGAAACCTACATCGTGACAGGCAGATTGCGACCAATACCTGCCTAGCATACGTTTAAAATGTATTGTTAGAAAGGGGTGGATCTTGAGAAAAAAAAATTTAATCAATACAATAAAGTTATACTTTTTCTAATCATACAAGTTTAATAACAGCATCCGCATATTGCGAATAACCGCTTATTAAATTCACGATACAGAGATTTGAGCGGCAGGCTGCGGCCACATGTAGGTACGTATGTACATAATTACAGCCAACCACATGCTGTGTTTACTGCTACTATACGATAGACTGGCAAACGCTCTGCGGTCTCTATTGTGCTCTAGACCTTATCTCTATTTGATATTTTAATTAACTCGTGATTTAATATGGATTAAGCTTTGGCAGTATTTTCGTTTGTGCGAACCTTATTTGTTTGATTTTGACTAGGAATTTGATCTTAGGTCGAATTTAATATATGCCTTACCACAGAGTATATTTGCAACATACCTATGCATATGCTTATTGAACGATTTTATCGAACAATTATAAGAGATTGTAATAATATACATCTTTTTGTTTACTAAATACGAATACATTTATAATAACAAACTGGAAACTCACGAATAGATAGGAATTTAAAACAAGCAACAAGAAAATATTAACTAGAATTTGATATAAGAAAGCAAATGCCTAAAGCTCAAGTCACACAAAAAGTGTAAAAGTCGTAGAAATAGAGTCAGCTCGTTTACGTGCTAAGGCGTTAAATCAATGTTCGCACCATTAGAATAATAGGCAATTTATTAAGAACCAGCAATGTTAAGAAAAAGGTTATAATTATATCGTTGAGGTGTTTTGATAGAATTATAATAGAATTTAACAAGATAATTTTAAATTTAAATGCCATTTCTTAGGATTTTCTGGCACTTGCTTTTGCTCGAATTTTAAAAAGTCTTCTACTATCTTATCAATTAAAAAAACTGAGTAAGAACGGTAAAAAAATGATCCTAACTAAATTTATTTAAAATTGTTTGTATTAAACCTTTAAAGCAAGACTAGAATCATATGGTTAAATCTTAAACAAATATTTTTTCTTAAACATTTCCTTAGAAGGCGTAACATATTCATTACTCCGATAATCCAATTAATTTAACTAGGTCAGTTGCAGGACTTGATCAAGTTTAGCTCGCGATTGGATTAAGTCCCAAGTTATTATGCAAGAAAGCTGCCTGTCTATGTCATTCGTGCGTTTTACTGTTCACTGCAAGTTTAATGGTCTAAATTGAACTGGAAGCTCTAAAATACACGTCTAGAACCAAAGTCGTAGATTTAAAATTAAACATTTTACGATTTTGTTTTAGAAATAACGACACGATCAAATGTATAAATGTAAAAAGTTTAAAGAAGTTGGGAGTGAAAATAAGTTTTTTAATTAATTCAGAATTGAAATAGTTCTGGAAAAGTTTTCACTTTTATTCAGTAAAAACAACACATAATTACTACGCTGGCTTGCAACAAATATTTTTTTATTCATTCCTTAGATTCACTAACTTTTATTTTTCTGATTTGTATGCTACGAAATTTCATCAATTGTATATGTTTGAAACTATTAATAGACAAAGTGAAATAGTCAATTTTGTTCAACTAAGTATTTAAAATTGTTTGTATTAAACCTTTAAAGCAAGACTAGAATCATATGGTTAAATCTTAAACAAATATTTTTTCTTAAACATTTCCTTAGAAGGCGTAACATATTCATTACTCCGATAATCCAATTAATTTAACTAGGTCAGTTGCAGGACTTGATCAAGTTTAGCTCGCGATTGGATTAAGTCCCAAGTTATTATGCAAGAAAGCTGCCTGTCTATGTCATTCGTGCGTTTTACTGTTCACTGCAAGTTTAATGGTCTAAATTGAACTGGAAGCTCTAAAATACACGTCTAGAACCAAAGTCGTAGATTTAAAATTAAACATTTTACGATTTTGTTTTAGAAATAACGACACGATCAAATGTATAAATGTAAAAAGTTTAAAGAAGTTGGGAGTGAAAATAAGTTTTTTAATTAATTCAGAATTGAAATAGTTCTGGAAAAGTTTTCACTTTTATTCAGTAAAAACAACACATAATTACTACGCTGGCTTGCAACAAATATTTTTTTATTCATTCCTTAGATTCACTAACTTTTATTTTTCTGATTTGTATGCTACGAAATTTCATCAATTGTATATGTTTGAAACTATTAATAGACAAAGTGAAATAGTCAATTTTGTTCAACTAAGTTTATATTAATACACATTTTATTTAGAAGGGTAATAAGGAAATAAACACCGTTATGGAGTTAAAACGGGTGAAATACCAATATGCTAAAATGAGGTCATCGAATTAATTTAAAGAACAACCTTTTATCTACAGGTTGGCGAAAATACGGCCAGTAGTTAATATTATGAGTAACCCTTTTATAAAATCCAACGCTGGCACTAATTAAGGTCCATTAGTGGTAAGCATAATGCTATGTTATTTACGGAAAATAATAACTGTTATTAATATATCCCCGCATTTAAACAAACCATAAAAGCTTATCAGTTTAACTTTGCACAATTTTATAATCGATAACGTTTTAATTAATAATCATTTGCAAATTTTATGATAAAGTAGCAATAAAGATGAACTAGTTCGTTTAATCAATTCAGTTAAGTAGGTATTTAACGAATGCATTGAAATTTAACAACTGTTTCAACGATATATCGAAAATCCATTCAATTGCCAAAATTAATCACCCGGAACCACTATTCTGGGGGAACGTGATGTATCTCGTAATTATTCGCATCCTATTTAAAGTCATTACCATTCAAAACGTGGCTTATGCTCGAATATTTGTGGTCATCTTCGAAATGGCAGAGTTCCAATTCGAACAATAGGCCTGCGCTGTACTTATCGTATAATCCCCGTAAATTATGCTTTGGATGCGTGAACACAGTGTGTTCCATTAAATTGAACCGAACGCTGATTTTAGATAAGACAGTCGGGCGGAGCACTATCGTGACGTGAGTGAATTATTACTCGAAGCTCTTTTTACGTTAGGCTCTGCACAAATTTACTACAGAGGTAAATTCGAACCTAACTGTGAAAGCAACTTTTCTGTATATAATTTTGTACGAAAACATTCAGGTTTGTTTCTGATAGTTAGGTTAGAAGGTTAAGTCTTACAATGCATGTTATTATATCCAATGAAATATTTAAAGCAACTCACTAAAGACCGACCGACTCGACCCGGCAGGTCGTGGGTTCGAGTCTCGGGTTACCGTAAGTTGTAGCTGTGACGTTTCTCAATATGCTCGGACAGTGGCGACAGATTTGCAGCCTGTCACACTGGGACTCAACATAAACATGCGAAAAGCGGTGTGTAGTAAGCACCTCTGGCAACCCCTGTCGAGGGAACTAAATATTGTAAAAACTATACTAGAGGCTAAATTATTTATTCTTGAGCCATTTGCGTCACTACTATTTCTGAAATGGCCTTTTCCTATTTCGTTCTTTTTACATTCTATTATATCTGCTTCCTAAAAGCACCCCATTTGTCTAGTTACTTTTAAGTCTATCCGAAATTTACCCACTAATACAATAACTATTAAAATAATTAACAGGACTTAAATGTTTGTAGTTGCAATTTAAATAAACATTGAATATAATAAATATTATTATTATTTTTTTAATCAACCTTCCTTAAATCGCTTAACCAACGTAGAATTCACAAGCAGTAAAAATCTAAATTGTTGAACAATAAGCATTACAAAACAAAGTGGATTCTTTCGATGTAATGACACTGAATGATGTATTATTTTACGATGAAACCTTCAAACGTTGAGTTATCTATCACAACTTAACACAGAAGTTACAAATATGTTAGTCCTAGCATTATTTTACCTATTTTTGATAATCAATTAAACGTTGTTTGATTGATAATTTAAGTTATTATGTTATTAAGAAACTGTACTAAAAGTTAACAAGATATTATAAAAATAAACAAAAACTTTTCAATAATGAATAATAATGGATTACCCGATTAAATGGAGATTTGCAGCTTTATTAGTTGTTAACTAATAATAGATTTATTCGCTAAAATATGAGTTCAAAAGGTCTTAAATATGCATGTAATATAGTCCTAAAAGTTATGCCAGGAAATATAGGCGTGCTAATGTCAATTTCATTAAAAATTTATAATTAAAGATTAAATCCATGTAACATCACTAGTATTTATATAGTTACAATTGTAATTTATGGGATAAAAATACTAAAAAGAAGAAGATTTAATAAGGTTTTTTTAAAAAAATAAAACTACATATGAAGGCAATTTTGTGGTAGACTTCCGAGTGAAGTCCTCAGAGAGAGTACATCTATATTATTTTTTTAGGTCGCCTTTTAACTGTAATTTTCTCTTTATGGGTTCAACAAGTAAATTTAATTATCGATAAAGAGATTTGTTTCTGTTTTAAACAAGGCCCTGGAGTAATCCAAAGAGTAAAAAAGAAATTCGCCTTTTTATCTTGAGAAATTCAATGTGGAATGAATGTTCTGATTCTTTGATTTAAAGTTGTACTTAATGATTTATGTTTGATTTCCTTTGATTTATGATAGAGGTTTGTCATTAAATTTCTATTTCCAGTTTCATTTAACCACCAGTTGTGTATTGTTTCAATTTTTGGCATTTTTGGGTTGTACGTTCGCGGTATATTTGTAATAGGTATTAATTCAAACGCTTTCTGCTGTCCGCATCTACTTTCTCATATCATTTATGTTTTTGTTTTAGAATTAAAATGTTCCCTTAAGGTTAATTTTATGAATTGTTTTTTTATCGGATTGGATCAAAATAAGCTTCGAATCTTACTACTACATAGAATCATCACCTTTAACCGAAACGTTTATAACCAGAAAAAAATGTAATACTTTCAATATATTATGTTTGATGTAAAGTCTTTGTGTTCCCGGAAATTATTTTAACCTATTTAGTTGTGGCCTGTGGCTGAGAGCAACCCGGGCTGCCTTCAGATACCATGTTAAAACTTAATAAACAAGAACCGGAAATTTCATCACTTTTACACTTTCAAGAAAACATGTTTCAAAGTTTTCTTTTCTTTGAATTATGTATCTCAATAATTTTCGAAAACAACATTCTAGTTTATGTATTGGAGATTAAAAGTGTTTAAATATATCTAATAACAACATCGTGATGAATAGAACTCCAATAATAATATTACGAGTAGTGCAACGTGTATTCTTAATTCTGATCAATTTAGATACACAAAAGGTATTTTCTAAACCAAAATTTTTATTTTTATTTAACTGTGGTTTTTAATAGCAAAAATTCTTGAAAAAGTGCTCGAACATCTTTCAGGAATATTATTTATTATGTTAATGTAATTAAAGAAATATAAAGCATTCTCAAAACAAACAGAACATTGCTGCCATATGTTGCTTAACCGGAAAAGATGCTTTCACCTGAAAAGGTTGCCCAGGAACTACTAAAATTGTTTCCGTTTCCTTAAAACATCTTTGTAGGAAAATGTAAACAATTCATTTCTTCTACAAAATGTTGTCAGGTAATTTTTACGCTATGGTAAGTTACATCGTTAGTCTTTAGGGGTTTTAAACTATCAATATCATATCGTCACCACCAATACTATTCATATTTACGTCATACTGAATCGTGATAACGCGTTTCGTCTAGTTATAATATTGACATTGTTATGGACAAAATTAACTTTAAAGTATTTTTACTGACAACTTAGTCATAGGTTTATTAAATCTTTTAATCTTTTTTCGGTAAAAATATTATTATGAGTTATCCAAAGATCAAAGACATCTCTAGGTTTCCTTAACAAAGGATCAAATGAATATTGTAATAATAAACTTGAAACGTTTTCGCAGAACAATGCTATTGCTTGGTTTTTGAATTGCTTTTCTAATTGCTTGATGAAGCTGTTCCGACTGGCGCCATTCGTTGCCAATTCAAAAGAAATATTGACTCTTATTGAAGTGTTTTAAAAATTTCATTTGATTCGTTATCGTGTTTTGTTATTGTATTTTAAATGCGTACACATTTCCAGGAATTCTTTTTCCAATTTAAAAAAAAAATCTATTCTATTCAAAAAACTGAATCTTATAACCCTATGTGGACTGCTATCAGATGCGTATTTTTGTTAGACAGCATATTTTTTGTACAGGGAAAACTTAACTCAAAAAATCATAGAAGAGATCTAACAAAAATTGTTATGCCAGTACACATAACTATGCCGTGTCATAGGAATGTAAACATAATGACACCAAAAAAATATATATATTATACCACGAGAAATAAGAGAGTTGCCATTTAATATGTTTAAACGGAGACTTTATAAGTGGTAGTCCAGAAATGTTTTATACAGTTAATGAATTCTTTATTAAGCCAAAACTTTATTTGTAATTGACAAACTACTATATTACTAAGTCTAGTGACATTCCATTTTCTTAATTTAATTTTTGGTGTTTTCTTTGACATTTAATATTTGCATGTCTATTGTACTCGTGACTAAACATGTTTGATCTGTTTTATGTAATTCCTAAAAATATCTTTGTTACCACATTTTGATGCAAATAAGTGAACTATGAACTATCATTTTAATTTACTTTTCTTTAAAAAGTAGTAAATATTTATAAATAACTATTTAAGGAAATATCTAAATTGAAGTCGAGTCTATACTCGATGTGAAATAAAAAAGAAGCAAAAAAATGAGAAACTGTTAAAGCAGGGATGAGTTTTCGAGTTCGCCGAGAGAAAGTTGGTTAAAAATGTATACACGGTAGTCAACACGCATATTACAGTATTCCGGTTTAGGATTATTAAAAACAAGGTCAAATGGGGTAAGGAGGAAATAACGCGTTCAGATATTTTTCAATAAAAATCATATAGATGATACTAATCAAACAAAGCACGTCATAAATGTAAAAGATTTTTTTCCCTACCGAAAAAAAGCATTTTGGAACATTTTTTTTAATTTTTATCAAAATTATATTGTGGTGTTTGAAGTAGTATAATTAAATGCAAGCACCTCAAATACAAAGCCGACTATATCGAAAATCTCGTTTAAAAAGTCAACAAACTCAATTAAACAAAACTGAGTCAAGGCCTTTGGTTGTAAACCCTCAAGGCCTCCACGTAAGTTTACGCACCAAATCTAACCTGTTCAACCCTGCAAAGGTCCTTATTTCATTCACTTTAAAGATGATAATAGAATGAAAAACAGAAAAGGGAATGATGAACTAGCCAATCCTATAAAGCAAGGTTGTAAGACCATTTTGTCAATGAGATAACCGAAGCAGGGTGCGGCGCCCAAATATCTACTTTAGCGTCTTATTTTTCTTTATTACTAGAAATACGGTGGATTTCTTTCTTTTCTTTTTGATTACAACAGCATTGGGTTTTACGATCCTTAGAAAGCAGAATAAAACTTTGTGGATTCGATTTTCCCTTCATATTTTTTGCATTATCGTTGGTATTAAAGTTTTGAAAGAAGTGAAGAGAAATGTGTGCAACATTATTGTACCTGCAAGAAAGAAACATATAGAAGTATTTTCCTCTGAGGGTACAATACCATATGGTGAAAACAGAATTGTTTCACGAACAAAAGTAAATTCCCGTCCCCTATTTACTGAACCCAAACAACGAGTTTTACTGTAGGACAGCACACACGTATTTAGCTAGTGTCGCCCCTATAGACAACTGCTGTTTTTGATTCTTGTGATAATGATAAATTGTTCTAGTTGTTAGGATTCATTTGTCCAAAGGCCCACTCTAAAAATATATTTGTTTCCACTCTGCCTACTGTTCGCTTTCGTCCCTTAAATGTTGAAAGAGTGACAGTTTTTTGTCATTTGAAATGTTTAAGTTGCATCAAACGTCAGTTGCTTAGGGCAGTGGAAAGTTGCAGTTGGTGCTCTCGTAATGGCGGGCAACGTGGAAAACAAATATGAAACTACGAAGCAGCCTCCTCGTAACCCTGAGGGTTGTTTACTCAACCACTATTAACTTTGATGATTATGACGCAACTGTAGCACGCGTTCGTTTTATTATTTACACGTACATTCACTCACAAAACTGCTTGCGTACGATTCTATTTTATTATATTGATTATTTAAAAGCATCAGTCAACAATACCTGTCACATAAACTTTAAGATCTCGTATTTATAATCGACACAGGTATGCTTAAGAAGAAAAAAGAGACAAACTTGTAGGACAGACATTATCCTCATATCTAAAGTATGTGTCACTGTGTTCGTACACATTAATCTTTGTAACCACATATCCGATTCCAATTCAATTATGTCAATATACATATGTGTAGGAAAAGCATGAATTATACTGAGATATTTTTGGACGCAATAATTTGATTGAAGACTGACTGATTTTATCAATGCACAGCTAAAACTGCGTAAGTCGAAATTAAACCCCGGCCGCTGGAAAAATCGGGTAAAGTACTTATAGAGATCGTGTAAGCGGATCTGGGGCAGGTCGTGTGCCTTTAAGTGAGAAAAATAGGGAATGAAAGTTGATATCGTTGGCGACGAGTTAAACTGTCTAAATCTGCGTAATATGTGATTAATTTAATTTTAAGTAGCGGGTTATTTTATGTATCTAAATCCGGTACATACAATACAATTATAGATGCGTTACCAACTTTTTAACTATACAAACAATTTGTATAAAGCCCAAACCACATCGCAAAAACAATGATTATTTCCAGTTAGTTCTCAGTTGTACTTTTGGTAAGTTTTCCTTAAAAGTTTTAATCATGGGCATGTTCCTGACGCGTGCGTTTACATTAGAGTATTTCAACAACCTAGGGTCACATTACATGAATTATTGCACGAAAACCCTTTGCGGTGGATAACGTACACATTTTTTATTTTATGATACAAGATTTCTAGTAAAGACAACAAAATATAAAGAGTACACAAGAGGTACACAAAGTAGATAATGATTTTGTTGAGTACATAGGGAAGGCTCTTTTTAGGCAAGCAAGCGTATCTTTAGGTAAATAGTCCTTTGTCATAAGCCTAAAGGGTTGAATTAAATAAGTAATATTATAATTTATTTAATATTATCGAGTCAACCAACAAAATATTTTAATGTTTACCCTTGCAGAAAACCAAACCTACGACCTTGGATATCCATTAAACAAGGTTAATGGTTCGCGGAAGTTATTTCACTTAATGAGTGAAAAGTAGTTAATGACATGAAAAATGTATAGTGAATGCCTCGAACTGTTTGCAGTCCAATTTTAGTTTTAAAGATCGATAACTCAATGTTTACACTTTTGACTGTTCACTGAAGGTTTGAGAATTGTTAAGTCAAGTCAACTTTCACTATCAATGTCATCAATATGTATCTATCAATCACGGGATCATTCCGATTGAAAATATTTGGACCATGTTCTTGCTCAGTAGATAAAGTTTTCCGGGTGATGATCATTATTATTATCAATCATCTTAATCTCATTGTTATTAATTTAAAAATAAACGTTTTTCGACGTTCAGGAAAACAAGTACAACTAGTTATTGTTTATGTAACCTGCCACACACATAACAAAGACACAACTGAGTATTAGCATTTTTAATAGTGCATCAGACAGATGTTTAGATGATGAGTTGGTAGAATTTGGACAGTAAATACGCATTTATAAACTCAGTGTTAAGGAGCGTAGCAGTAGTTTAAACTTAAGCAGACGTTAATGTTCCCCGCCTGATGTTCGAGCTAATTTAAGCCGAGCTTAGCCCGTTGGCTTGAAATTTATAGCCAACTTCTGAAATTACTGTTAAATTTACTTTTAAAGTATCAATACAATCACAAAACTTCTCCCTGACTTTTAACACGCAATCGGATTTTCCAATTACAAATCTCATTAAGATTTAAAATTTTCTGTTGAATATATTTCCGTAAAATTACGTGGATTTTTTAAATTGTAGTATTCTAATGTTTATTTTAGCCATGAAATTAATAAAACATACTTTTATGAAGCAAGTCTCTTAATACTGCCCTAGTTTTGTACTCGAGGAAATTAAGTGATATTTGGTGCCGAGCAAGGAATGGTTATATACATGAAATATCCATTTTCATAATTAAATAGCGTTGCCTTGCACGAAGCATGAAGCGGTGATTGCTAACGACGACCATAATAGTCTTGGTTCGAGTACCCTGTAATGAATGTCAGCCATGCCTTTAGTATTTCTATACATTTTAAATGAAATGTTCTGCTTGCGATCTAGTTTCGAGTCTTTATTAGGGTACGGCTTGATTACCCGTTCTTGTTCAATGACGAAATCGACTTTGTGTAGGTCTGGGCCTAATTGACATGGTTTTATGTTAGTGCTAGATATTTGATAGTCATTCAACTTTTTATTCGTTTAAAGGCCGAATAAATTAGTTCAGTTAGTACTTTTTTTCTGTTCTTGGCAAAATATAAAACAAAACAAGCAAAATCAATTTACTTAGACTAAGTAAAGTCTAAGAATCGAAATATGACTTAAGAATTTTGCTGATTAATATTTTTTCATTATTACTTTTAAAATGATTATTATACGCTTCTATTATTTAATTATTAACAGGTTCGCTTTGTGATAAACTCGTTAATAAAAATCTTGTAAATAATAAGGCCGTCAAATTTAGATTATTGTTCTTACCTAAATATAAAATTTCAAGTCAAAGTGATGATAACGAAGAAGAAATTAACAGTTTTCTGGTTTTGAATAAATTTGAATTTTCAGGCTGTAAGTTCAGGGTGATAGTTTTTGTCGTAATAGAAAATCACTTCACTCTGAGAGTAAAGCTATGAAATAAAAGAGTACGAACTTTTAAAATGCAAATTAGAATGTTAGTACGAACGATTACAGAGATTTCGTGTTTAAGAGATAATGTCCATTGCAACTGTCAAATATGAGTCCTGATTAAGGTGTATTTAAAAACAATTTGATAACATATGTAACTTAGAAATAACAATCTTATGTATATCTTAAAGATTAAACTCGTCTTTCAAATTAAAATGTACTTCAACAAAAATCCAAACATTTGGTTAAAACTCAAAAATAAGGAGCTAAAAACATTGTATGAAACAAAATAATTGGGTCTAGACAGAAGCAAAGCGCTTTTTTTCATGTGTCCGGTGTCCGAGAAATGAAATAAAAAAGTTTCCAGAGCTTGTTAGCTTTCTGACGATCGGCAGGTTTCCACATGTTAAAAAAAAACGTATATCCCTAACATTCACCCCATTTTTAAACCAATTAGTTAACTACACTGAAAGAGCACTGTCTTTATTTCTGTTTTAATTGCATTTGCATAATTAAATGTTAAAAATTCAATCCTGCTGGTGCAATACAACTAGGTTAGTGGGTTCCTGCAGGATTGCAAAGATAGCAAATGTACAGGGAATACTAATTCCACTGCTGAATGAGCTTATTATGCATCGGATAATTTCCCTGTGCTTTTAAACATTGAAAATTTAAGTCAGAACTAATCCTTGCTAAGCGTTTGTTGAATACTAAATTATGCTTACACTTAGAAGTTGCTAACGAGAGACGGCAAAAATAATAATAATAATAATAATAATAACCACATCACGACACACACATTGACTCAGCCCTGTAGTAAGTATCGTAAGAACTTGTGTCACAGGAACTAAGCAACGCTATGGTATATACTAAATAGATAAGAATACAACATCCAAGACCGGTAAGCGAAACAATGCGTCTTGCAAATAACACAAAGTCCCGCGCCCGCCGGGATTCGAACCCGGAACCTCTAGCGTAGCAGTCGGCTGTTTACACCACTGCGCCACCGAGGTCGTCAAATAATTCATATTAGGTTATAATTTTAAAAATAAAAATTCACCCCAATCCTTAAATCACGTACCAAAACTTATGTTCGTCCAATTGTTACGTTCCGGGTTAGATTCCCAACTAGAGCAGCGATTTATGTTATGAGTTTGCTCTAGGATCTTTAATATTTTTTAACAAGTTAATTACTATGTTTATCTGCCCACAGCAACAGTCAAAATGCTTTGAAATGGGACTGAGACAATGTGTGAATACTTATGCACACTCATAGAGTGTATAATATATATTAGGTATAAAACATACATTGGATTATTTTGACAAAAAAAAGGATTTCCAGTCTTTAAAAACATTTAGCAGAACAGGTCTTTGCCATTGGCTATGTAAGAAGAGAAAACGATTCTACTGTATTTAGCTACAATTAATGATTCTGTTATATTTTTCCTGTGGTTTGAATTATATGAGAGCCAATGTAATTTCTGGCACGAGAGGTATAACTTTTTATCTCTGGAAAGGCGACGCATTTTCGGTGCTTTTAGCATTTTCTCACATTAAAGGCATCGTTGTTTCCCTAGGCGACGGTATAACTTTCCATCAGGTGAAACGTCTGCTCGTTTGCCCAGGATTCAGTTTTTTTAGTTTGTCAATCAATCCCTAGGTAACAAATGGTAATGTTTCTGAGAAAGGATTTTCATCCGATTAGAGAATTATTATCAAATTCAATGTCATTTATCATAGTCAGAGGTTTCAGTAATGAAGTGCTCAAATTATTAACGAATGATTAAAAAAATATGTTCCAAAATTCCAAGTACTTTATTGTTGGAAAAAATCAAACAGTTATCAAAACGACGTCTAATCAAGAACAAATTTCTGACCCAACGTAATCATAAGGAATCACTAGAAAAGTTAACCGTTTTATTTTTAATTAAATTAAAATAGGTTATTACCTATAAAAAATATAAAAGACAACTCAAATAAAAGCAATTTAATTAATGTGGTTTGTGGGTACAGGTACATGAAAACATAATTTGTTTACGATTTCAAAATTCAAAGAAATTATATTATATTATCTACTGAATTGGATGTAAAAGACAGCAATAATTTGTATATTCAATTTACTTGTGCTATAATGAATGTATTGTTTGTACCAGCGTGTTTCAAGTTGTCACCAACAGAAAGGTTATTGGAATACAATGAAATGAAAACAAGTTAGCATTAGTTACGTACGACGGACTTTATGCACTTGAATATTATGCTTTGTTCCGTTTGAAAGGAATACATTTCATATAAAAAGTTTATTATAAAGAAGTACGAAGAACTCTTTTAATTGTACAGTTAAAATATACTCTTTCTTTTTACCCGACTACGGTCGGCAGAACCGAAAGGAAGGGTAATGATTTCATCAGTATGTGTATGTTTGTATTTTGGTAAACAGTTCTAATTAATTTGACATAACATGGCTATCATCGAACTTAAAAGTGCGCCCAAAAGCAAAGTAACTAAACAGTTTTTCATTTATTGGTTTATTGCAGACACAGTATATGGGTATTATTGGATATAAATCATCGCGAAATATACACTTTGGTGACAATGTAAGAAAGAGAGGTAGTTATGTTGCCAAAGGTAGCATTTACTTCATGTTTTATTAGATATCTGTTTTCTGAGGTAATAACAAGTTTATGACGAAGAAACTTGCTCCGATATTATTGAACACAAATGTATTTTATACCTGAACGTATCTTACTTTGTGATAACTGATAATCGATTTTATACAAAATTGCAACCAGTGACTATGGAATCTTATAAAATAACTCATAATATTGAAACATTCGAGATGATGTATTACAAGTACTTAAATTAGTTTTGTATCTTTTGTTAATTCTTAGAAAGGGTCGGTTTGCAAAAGTTTACCGTTCAGTTATTCTATGTTTCAAATGATCGCTGTAATTTGGAGGGACACTTCTCCGTACGAGTTGGTAGGAAAAAACAATTTTGATTAAATGTGACACCGTTCACAACGTATAACTTGTCTGTAAACTAAAACATAAAACGGAAAGTTACACCTTTGCACTAGTCACGTATGCTTGACCATCGTAAAAACATTGCAGGGTTTGTTCTCAGTAAACACTGCCAGAAGTGGCCTGAACACAAAGATGCAGGATTTGTCTGAATTTTTTTAAAATTTCTCTTTCAAAAATACAAAACTACAAACTTCCATTAAACAACTAATTACATTCCAACTACCAGTGTGTTTAAAACTATTTCGACTCTTGAGATTTTGTTAAATTTATTTAGTGATACACAAAATAGTTACTTAATAAATAGGAAAAAGTGTATGATAAAAATAAAGTTAAATATTTGTAAATGAAAAATCCTCAACTTTTATTACGATTAACAAACCGATGACAAATCTTATTTAAAAAATACTGAAGTATTATTTTTATTTAAATAAGTCTTTAAAACTACTGACATTCACATGCTTGGAAATTTTGAGGTGATATCGAACCACTGGAGCGTCTAATGGAGATTTTTAGAAGACATACAAGATTGCATTTTCGATCCATTATGCATTGAAAATATGATAATTTGAATAATTGGAGTGAACACAGATTGTTGTGATAGATGGTTGTTTCCTTGAAACTGACTTCACTTTAGCACGGTGAGACTTGGGAATTGAGAAGATGAAAAATTCAGAAATTCGTATTTTGAATATGGAGATAAAAAATCTCTAAAAGTTTAATTTCAAAGACTTTTAGTTTAATACAAGGGAATATTACAAAAATACACTGTAAATCACAAAGTCAAGAATATTGTGTAAGATTAACAATCATAGTTTCAAAATTATTCCGCAAAAAGAGTTTTATTTCAACTTGTTCAGCCAGGGTGCTATTTATTTTGCTAGATTTTTTATTGAAATCAGTCTTGTAACTATCAAAAAATAAATATTCATAAAACTTAGTATTAAGAATATATAAAAGATAATTAGAGAGATATATATAGTAAGTTTTTATTTTACGCTAAACTGAGATATTGACCGAAGTCAAGAAATAATAATTCTATTTCACGGCATCTTGAAGTGACAAGCACTCGTTTTTGTAAGAACGCTAACAAGGCGTGAAATTAAACTTCAAATTGCAAGCATGCCACTTTATGTATTGCACCTGCCTGCCCTTTGCCTAAACACTGCTCCATAATAAAAAAATATATGAACACCTCTGTATTTCCCTTGCTACAAAGTGGCGTAGTTGTTTAATTTTACAAAGGAGACTGAGATTTTAAAAATACGAACAACAAATTTTTGATCCCATACGTAAAAAAGTTATTATCTTGAGACATTTATACGGTCACACTATTGTTACCTAAAAAAAAAGTCTAAAGTTTTCAAAAAAAAAAAACGAGGCCACAATTCTTAATCTTAATCTAATGAAAAAAAACACATTCGACTTTTAAATAAAAGTAAGGTCTCTTCGTAAAATAGAACAACTTTAAGCAAAGCCATTTTGAGTCCTTTATGTTTTTCACAAACCCATTTTATGCCTACAAGATTAAATATTGAACAGTCCCACTGTATAATATGAACAATACTTGTTATCGTATGGTTATCATGAAAAATTGTGAGTTTCTTTCATGAAATTAAATCTTATGGATTGAAATTTAAATAAAGACGACGATCACATTAATTTAATAATAATTATGTATGATTACAATTTTAATTGTTTTTAGGCCTGTACCGCCCATCGGGAGCCGATACCGCAGGTAAAATAGATAATATTTCTAATTTGCTTGTCGAATGCTTTGAATTGTTATTTTCGGCGTGTTTTTGCTAAATGTTTTTGGTGTTTTGGTTCTAGACATTTGGACGTTAGTTGTGGAAAGCAAATTGTTTGAGTGAACATTGAATTGCAACCGAAGTGATTTATTGCGTGCACCCAATACGTCTTGCGTCGAAATAGATTATTATTAGTGACTTTGAAAATAACGTTTTCACTATTTTATCAAAACCTTTTCCTTTCATAAACCGTAGTCTTAAATTTCCTTTAGTTTGTTAAGTTTGAATTAATGTATGAACAATGTAAACATATTTTTAAATTTTGAATAAGACTTACTTAGAGTCGAAATTTTATTTGAGCATTACAATTTAATCAAATTGAATTAACTGATTCTAAAGGATTTGAAACCTTTTATTTCAAGAATGATTTGTTCAACCATTTATATGTTTGGTGGAAGGTGATATTTTAGAAAGACTAGTTTTATATACCGCAGTAACCAACGGTTCTTAAGTGAACATAAACCCATAAAGCTTTGGAGCTAACCTGTATTTACTGGA
Organism: Choreutis nemorana; assembly: GCA_949316135.1. NCBI lineage: Eukaryota > Metazoa > Arthropoda > Insecta > Lepidoptera > Choreutidae > Choreutis > Choreutis nemorana. The sequence goes on from OX438610.1 coordinate 6,107,085, forward strand.
GCTCGCCCAGACATCTCACAATTAAAGTCCCCAAGCACACTGCAACAAAATAGAATTCCAAAACAAAAAATTCACAAAAAAGCGCCAACGGAACGAAAGCTGACTGAGTGATTAATTATTTGCACAGACTATCGAGACTGGCACGCGAACGGAATCGATTGTCGATATAACGATAGTTATTACGTAACTAAGTGGAGGTTCTCCAGAGACTCTTTAAATAGTCTAGGCGAGAACTGACTTCGATGAAATGAATGTCAAAGTCCGTAATCGAGAAGAATCGGTTCTATTGCATCCGATGAAAACGATTTCAGCATTGTTTGCTGTTTTGCGAAGAGGAAAAAGATAACAAAAGAGTTATCCAATAAGAGGTTTTATTGCATTTTGTTCAATAAAGCAGATTTGAAAGCGATTTCCTCTGGTTGTTTTTAATTGCAAGTCGGCAGATTACAAATTAGTAACATCGTTTTTTTAAATCTATTTTGAACCCGAAAATGTGTTGAAATGAAGAACACAAAAATCTGACACAAAGCGAGTTAAATTTTTCCATAGTTTGTTCATTTTAGATTGGAACAAAAGCCGGCTTTCTAAAATGATTGGTTTTATTATTCATACGGTAGTTCAAAAGGCATTCTCGTAGAGAAATCTCAGTTCCTTTATGTTTACAATATGTTTGATTCTTGTAAATTCCGCCTACAAAAGATGAAACTCGCGCAGACCGACAGTTAATTAATTCAATTTCCTCACTAATTCTTTTATACAAAAGCGGATTTATTAATTAGTGAACAAAAAACTAACATTCTGATAATTGAACTGTGAAAACCAAGCGATTAATGCATGCCACTTTATTTACATTTTGCTGCTGAACAGTTCGTTTCGAGGTAATAAGAATTATACCACCTTTACGGTCGATTGAGAGTGAGCCGTGACCCTTGGTGTTTGTGTTGATATTTGTCGGTCAGAAAGGCGGATAGGTAACAAATTGGATGTTTTTCTCTTCGTTTGTATCGGGGTTGAATGTTTCAGTAGGGTGGGCTGTAATAAAACGAATGCTTTCCTGTCTCCGGACATTGATGGCTACGCAAAGTGCGTGCTGGGAAATGGACTCTGGTTTTGTTTGACTACGTGAAAATATCCTCATGTGAGTTTCAGGATAGCTACGTTTCTTTGTAGTTTCTTGGCCATAGTCTGTTTAGACAAAGAAATAGCCCATTGTCTTTTAAAAAGATATGTACTATGCTTCCTTAAATCCTGGAACTGTTGGAAGTAATGAGTTATAATAGTAGTGTTTAATAACAAGAATTCACTTCTGAACGAATCTGATGAATTTTAAACAAAGAAAAATAATTATTGAACATGTTTTGATGACATTTTAAAACTGTCTTAAGAGAAGATTGTTCTTTATACATACAGCAAAAGTGTCACACCTAAATTTACATAAGCACGTGCAAGTTTGTGGCTTTCTCCTGTGTCTTGCATCTCATGTCATTTTGGCTAAGTTAAAATTTAAGATGTAAATTACATAATTACAAATTTAATTGAATACACGAGAAAATGTGAAGTGCCAAGCAAACTACTACGAGTATGTATATGGCAAATATGGCTTGCCTGCCTATAACAAAACCCGTCTTCACGCTCAATGCACTATAAATTTAGGATTCATCGATTTCAGACATTAAAACCGCTTGCTTAAAAATAAAAGCATAAAAATAAAATGTTGATTGACGTATTGAAGTTTAAAAAGCAGAAAAAATAAACAACATAAGTTATGTAATGACAAATAAGACTCATTTATTAAAACTCAATATTTCTAAAGAGTTTATCATTAGAGCGCTATAAAAAGAGCTCTCAAAACGAAGCATTTAATTATTTTAACCGTTAGTCACAGTAAAAATTAACAAACATAAAATACAAAGAAAAAAAAAAAACTCAAATAAAATCACAACATAAAAACACCTAACACACACACGCATAAATAGTTCAAAAGACATGACTTGGTATATTCTTTAACGTTGATTTTTTGGTTTGGATGATTCAATATGAGAAGATAAGTATCAGTGAATTCAAGTTATAATTTATTCAACCCAAAAACGTAAGACGTACCAGAATACGCTAGTACTTGGCTTGAGACCTTCGTGCTTTCGTCTCGTACAGTACTTGAAAATTATTTTGAATGCACAGCTGCATTCGAAAAATCACTATTTAGAGTTTCTCTTTAAATATTTGAATTGGAGCACTGACAACTAAAAATAGCGAACTCTCTGTCCACATGCCGGCTTTAGTTTGACATTTTCAATTGTTTTATGTAACCCCGTATTCAACGTCTGTGATTAACCTATCACTTTTGATTGTCGTTTTCAGTTTAAATGGGTTAAATTGACATTGCCGCCGTTTTACATATTTTCAGTTGCCCATTTATTAAGTTATGAGATTTTATTTTTGAATTTTCAGGTTTATTCAAAGAACTTCTTTTTTTCACCAAAAGTTGACTTAACATGAATTGAAAATATCTGTAATTGAAAAAAATCATCATTCAAAAAAAGAGATAAGAGTGAAATGAAAAAAAAGTTCGCTTTTATAGATTTTCAATAAATATACAAAAAAATGCAATAACTTTATATTAAACTATTGAATAGTTATTTCGTCATTAAATTTCTAAAATAAAGCAAGCAAGCACTATTATTTTCAGTTTTTCCTATAATTGTAAGGACATTTTTCGCTAGTTTTTTTTCATTATGGAAACTGAACTCAAACGTGATTTGAAACGGAAAATAAACATTTAGAATTTCAGCCGTTCCATTAAAACATCTTTAAATTGGACCTTTAAAAAGGATTTCAGTCACCACGTCAAAATCCTTGACTTAATTTAGATTTAATAAGAATATTTAAATTGCTATTAAAAACCTTTTTGAACTTAATTTAAAACGGTCCAAAACCAACAAGGATAACGAAAAAATTATCTTTCATAAAATTTCAGATTTGATTCCAAAAAATTGTAAGTTCAAAAAAATCTTTTATATTTATTGTAATTTGAATCAGTGAGACCAAAAAATAATAAGACTTAAAGTCATTCAATTAAGATTTCTGTTATAAAAGCAACCCACACGTTTCAGGTTTTATTTGATTGAATGGTTATTTTGATCGCAGGTCGTATTCCTTGAAAAATATAATTTTATACATAGTGAAGTCACATTTTTTTATGATTGTCCAAGCTTAGAGGTATTTCTTTGAGAGCCTCTTAAAACTGAAGAACAGCCTTTCTCGTTTATTTTCTCACTACACACTAAACTTTCTCAACCTTTAAATCAAGAATTCATTTCATTCATAGATAAATACTTTAATAATCTCAAGTATTTAAAAAGCAAATAAAGAACATATGCGTCGATTAATCAACCGATTTAATCTGTCTTTGTGTCAATGGACTAAGCTCGGTCTTCACTTAAGCCTAACGTGGTCTGTAATTACCTGAAATCTGGTTCAATCATTCCACATTTCACGCGCAGAAATGAGGGTTTCCAGTATACTTAAATGGGAGTGCTAGATGGCTAGATTGGCAACAAAGGAACTAGCATAATGCCACATAGCCTAGTCCACCCATTGAGTTCTGAGTAATGAGATGACTCCAATCGTATTTATGGATATAACCATTGTTTCCATATATTCATATTGTTTACGATGCTACTATAATGTATTTTTATTTCACAGCTCTGCGCTGTTTCACAGAGCTTTTTATGTAGACAGTTTTTCGTTTAGAATTTTCGGCTTGTGGTCCAGACGGGAGCAAAAAATACGCTGTCTTTATGAGGTTTCTGCGGTTGAAGGAATGGTCCAACTTAAATTTTGCTAAAAATGTAACTGAGAATAGTTTAAATTTCGCAGCTCATGTATGAATATCAAAAATGTACTTGAAAATAAATGTATAGCAAGTCTTTAATAATTTAATTTTGCCAGTGACTATGTATACTTTGTTTTTTTTTTTTTTTTTTTTTTAATAATTATTGCCTTACGTTAAAGTCCTTTTTGAATATCTGCGAAAAGTATTTTTAAACCGGATAAACATCTTTGAATATTTCCTCGTTAAAAACAAACTTTGCCCCTAATTTTAAGTATGTTTTTTTTAGAAGCGAACTCGAGAGAAGCCATAAAGATAAACTACAGTAATTTAGATATTACATTGCCCTCTGTCAAGTCGAGTTGTTCAATATCGTAAATAATTTAGCATCAGATTTCATCGATCGTATCGATTATTGTGAGTTATTATTGGCTAAGTACAAACATACTTATGAATTATTTATGTAATGGCTATCGGACAAACGAATTTATCGTTAATCTTAAGACAAATGTCTTGCTTTTAATCTTAATTAAAGGATCGACTAATGCCGTTATTTATGATGAAGTGATCTTCTATTTATAGTGTCATGTTAGATAAGATAAAATGTCACTTTATGTGCTAGATTAAGAATACTTGTCAAATGACAAATATCACCTCTATTTTATACCATTAACTTTTTTTCGTAACAATAGAGTGTAAATGTATTTTGATAGGAAAAAAAAATCAATAAAAATACACAAACATTCTTTTCAACAAATGATAAACGAATCCAACGAACAGTTTACCGATAATACACCCCTGAATTAAAAGAATAAAAAAATCCGACAAAGAAAACTAGTGAAAAGCCATCAAAATTAATTATTTACAATCATTACTCCATTTTTCCGTGACGATTCCGATGTCAATTTGTTAATAAAGACATTCCCCCAAAACTCAAACAGATAACAAATAGTCCTTGAACTCGAGAAAATCCAAATGTACAAGGAAACTATAACGCCTATACAAAATATTCGTACATATAAAATGTCGTGGACATGCGTAGTGGCCGCCTTACGAACTTAGTACGAAGCTTCTTTACCACAGCGAAGGAGCCAAGTGAAATTCAGCTATATTTACAGAGCCGTAAAATTGATTTTCGTCCGTGAGAACAGTGGAGCAAGCGCTCTGTATTGGGCGGGGGCATCGAATCGGGCTTGATTCAGTTGAAAACTCGCCGCGTAAGAGGGTAGTATTGCGTTCGGACCCCAACCTGTAAATAACCACTAAGAACCTTTCCGAGATGCCTCAATTTAATCAATTCAGGGATACCGTTCAATAAAACGTCAGTGAATTTTTTGTACTAGTAAAGCATCCAGTTTTAGAAACCATTATCTTTTTCACATCTCAACGCCGGCTGTCATAAAAGTCCGATTCCAATAAAAATTCCTTCATTTTTCGATAGTAAGGTTTCGTAGAGTATGTCACTAGAGTGTAAATTTTTAGTGATTGATTGATATATATTTTTTTTAAATTAGGACCGAATGTATCTACCTCTAACCTAATGCCGAAGTGCATCTGTAATGGCTGTGACTTAAACCTTCGCCGTTGGGTAAAATGTTTATTAATTTTTAATAAAAATTCCGCTTCAGAGCTTGTTGTAGATATATTGGCAATATTGGCTTCAACTTTTACTGCAAAACTCAAAAGAAGCATAGCTGAGAAAAGGCGATAATTTTATCTCATTGGCATTTCCGAATTAAAAGCACCGTTTGTAGAATAGGCAAATTTCAAATTATGCAGGTAGATTTGTGGCACTAAATTTTAATACATTTTAATTTACTCACACAGCTGATAAGCTTAAAAATGTATATTTAGTAAATGTAGGTTACGAGAACATAATAATCAAACAGCTTTCTCGCGGTCAAATCACTTTGTGACATCAATACGATAGCGATATAATTAGTTTAGTATAATTATGTAGATAAGACTTCTTTTTAGTCATCATTCATGTTTTACCATCTAAAACAAATTACTAAAATCCTAAAAATGTTAAAATCGAGAAATAAACATTAATGAGCCGCTTGACTTGTTTGGTAACTTCAATATAATATTTTTAAAGAAAAAAAATGTAAAAGAGTATGCACTGCAATCTATACAAAATTTCTAAAAAAAAATCTGCTGTTGCAGCTAAAAGCCAGAATTTATTGTTATATTAAAACAGAAATTTAATATATACACATATGTTAAAGTTATGTTATGTTTTAATATAACAATAAATTTTGGCTTTTAGCTGCAACAGCAAAAAATGTCCATAAAATATTTTGCACTATCCCGAAATTGGATGAAATTAATTCCTAATCTCGTAATTTCCAGTGCAAAAGACATTTTCGTGGGTGAACAACCAAAGAGATATATTTTATTTCAAGTCTAGACTCCAAATAGAATTTCTAGTCTGTCTGGTGAGCCAGACGTAATAACAATAACCACTTCCGCTGGTTTGTTTTATGACGAGATTCCGATATTTGGTGGCTTAAGGTTATTGAAAAGTTTCCAATTCAGAATCTTTATTAAATTTACTTAAACCTTTTGGTTTCTAAAGTTCGTTTACGAGTTTTCGTTCTGCGGTTGTTTTACATTATATTATACAGGATAGTATGTGCTAGAAATATATTACTAATGATGTAATGAATGCCTGATTTATTTAAAGAACGCTTCAAATAAGACACAATTTTAAACAAGAAGTCAGTACACAATAATAATTATTGTACTCATACAATAATAATTGTATGGGATAATATAGACGAACTACCTTTTTCTTGTTCTTTGAGTACTTTATAACAATAAATTCTTATCTTACGTATATAGATATAAAACATTCAAAATCTCCAAGCGGAAACTCTTGTTGAGCAAATCGGAATTCAAACCCTGGTTTAACAAGCTGCGGTTTTACTACTTAATAATTGTTTTATCTTTCCACTAGTCATTAATAAATTATTATTTTCGTAATAAATTTCCCTACAAAATCTCACCACCAAAATTGTATACCTACATTCGTACCTTGGTAGGATACAACATCTAAATCTTTTAAAAACTTTACAAAGCATTGTTATAAGATCTTTTCCCTTTGGTTTCAACAATTTTATAAGTCTGTTTCGTAAAATTTTCCGAAAATCTTTTCTCAAGTTTGTATTTGAAAATGTAAAATTACAGTTAACAAACAAAAACGAAATGAAAGATAAAGGCTATACGCCCGCCATTTTTTTTAAATACAGGTGTGTAATTTAACGAATCTACTATTATGAAAATTGAAATATCTTCTATAAATGTACGATAAATTTAAAAATACACTTATACTGATTTCTGGACTACTATCAGTTTAGTATTTGATATTAGGGACATCACAAAATTCTTTGATTTTTTTCAAGCATTGATAATCATAGAAGAGTTGGGGTCATTTCACGGCAAACTTTTATCCTTTGTTATCGTGAGATAATTAAAATGGCGAGTGACAGTTTAACCCTTTTTAGGGTTTCATAATCAACTGAATACCAATGTCGGTCGGGTTGAAACGTGATAGAAATTATTCAAAGAGAGACTGCCCTCTGGGAGATATTTACGTGCTTTATAGCAGTCTAATTTTAGTTTCATCATGACCAGCTGTAGGTATAATATAATGTCCTTAATATACCTACAAAAATATAAAAATACATATCACCGTACATTATGTACCATGTGTATAGAATGTATAGTATACAGTAAAAACTGTACAGACCAACTAAATCAGCCTCAGCCTAAATTTTTATCATCTTCTGCGTGTACATTTTTGTAATCTTAATTTTAAACGTTTAATTTGTATTTCAAGATAATAATATAATTTCTTGAAACGGCTTAAATAACAAGAAAAACAACGATAAACTCCGAACTCATAAATGTTCCTTATAAAGAAGTAAAACAACTCCTTGACACCTCACTCAAAATTATAACAGCAATGAAGAGATTTTTAATTTAATCAAGTCCGCTTATACAACATTTTCAACACATTTCATATTTATTTATTCGTTATTTTTAAAACGACACTTCTGACGACCTGAGCTTATGAATATTTATTAAAGCTGTTGATTGTGGTGTAAAACTTAAGCTTCGTTGCATTCATTACGAAATTGTCGCAATTCAATAAAACAGTACTCAGATAGTTTTTTACACCATGTATTTTTTTCATAAATATTTTATTACTTTTGACGTTGCCGGTCAAGTACAAAACTTAAATTCCAAATGTAAAAAAACCCCAACCGGACATATTTGCGAACCTTCAATTGTTCATCCCCACTTTCACCCCCATTACTTTTGAATGGGGTAATCGATATCGATCAAACATTGCTAAGAACATGGTCAATTAGGTCACCATTTAAACAAAAAAACTACATAAAATTAATTCGTTCGAGAGTTATGAATCTACAGACGTTTAACTTATAACATCCCTTTTTTGTCGGGAGTTAATAAAAATACCGTGAACTCACAAAACTTCACATAGCAAATCAGTAAGAAATAATACAAAAATCCAACATCACCTCCACTGAAAATGCTAATTTGTCAAAAAATATAACAAGTAAGTAAAGTTAAGATTAAAATACAGCTAAAAGGATATAAGTTTCCATTTCTGACGTATCGGAAAATACATACTCGTACACTGAAAAATATCTTCACTGTTACATAAATTTCTAAGGTGAATGAACTTATGTATCTCATGTGAGACATACAAACTTATGACATATCCTTTGCTTTTATAGTTTTCTGTGTAATCACGAAAAGTGGTTCTGGTCTGGTCTCACCAGAGAATATATGGACACTGATCATAATAAACTATTAAAACTAAGGGAGCATTCACCAAAACAAAACAATGAACTGAACTAGAATACTCTTTATATCGTTTTCATGACAGTAATTTTAGTTTTGATGTTCTTTCGGTATTCATATCATGCTAATTTAAATGAATAATGTCCAGCCTTAATTTATCATTAGTTAAAAGGCTTGGCTTAGGAACATGCTAGTGGTTTATGTGCAACCTCAAAACAGAGGCTATTTACCAGTCAGGTATAAACTGTTGGAATAACAAAACAAATATGATTACTATATTAACAAAACATGCAGACTTTACAGATACTTAAGTCAAGTAACTATTAAATGTTTTGTTCTTTAATTTATTTGCTGTAAAATAGTATCATATCTTATTTAATGGTGTAGCTAAATTCATAGTGCTAAGCCCGATGTGAGAGGTTTTAGAAGCATAAAGTTGTACTTCATATACCTAAAAGGTATGCGATGATAGCAAATTCTTGTGTACTTTGAAGAAGGGTTGGCGGTCTTCGGTTTTGGAGTCTTAAGAGGTATTAAATATCGGCTTAGGAAGTAGGCGAATCCAATTCGGAACTATCTTATTGAAATTTCTTAAATCTGAGCTGACCACATTATTAGACCTTTGTGGCTCTAAGTTAACAGCAGTAGCAAGTAAACAAGATTAAGTGGTACTTTAAGTTCTAACTTAATTTTAAAAAATCGCTTTGAAGAGGTACTTAATAAACCATGTTAGTACGTCATGCGGGATTCTTAACGAAGACTATCTATTTATATGTACGGATTCTATTCTTAGACGCGAAGGGCGGTAATTTATTGATCTCACATATCTTAAATCAGCTGTGAAACTTGAAGCCGTGGTTCGTGGTTATTTCGTCGCCCGTGCATCGACCGGGTGAGCTGTCGCCGGCCAGTCTCGCGCTATCTCGAATTGGTTCACTAAAACATAGATTATCAACTATAGAAGAGATATTAACTGATGAATCTTCATTTTAATTGTGTTAAAAGTGAGTTTTTTGCTCTTTAACGTCTGCTTCTATATTTGAATTTGGTAAATGAGGTAATTAAAGGGGAAATTTTGTTCTGTTGTTGTCTCGTGTTCGTTATATATGTCTATCAATTTAGATTCGTGAACCTATATTATTTGAAAGCCCTATCAAACATTGCAATGACATTTATTTAAATATTATTAAAAGCACGGAATCATAATGAATCATAGTTTAAATTTTAAATAATACTGCTTTCAAAGTAAACCAATAAGCGGAAGCATACAATAACCCATGTTTGTTTTATTCACAAAGTCGTAATCTACTTCTGTTTATTTATTCTATGACAATCATAAAAGCTTGGCGCCATCGAAGTAAGCAAACCCAACGAGGGCATAGACAAATTTGTTTGGGCAAAGCTACGTGTTAAAACGTAACTTTCCTACATTAAATTGAGCGGATATAAGAGCTATTTCATTCCATCCTTGTACTTCAGCCTGCCAATAAAACTCTGCAGGAAATTTCGACATAAAAAGGAAATTTATACGATTGAAACCATAATTTCTACTTCATCTCCAAGAAAATTGCCGCTAATAACGATACTAATAACTTTGAATAAAGATCTCTAGCAAAATTGGAGGACAAAAACAATGTTGGTGGATAAATAAATGTAATCTACAAAGCCTAAATTTGACTATTGAAGCTCGAGCTTTTATTGCTACAAGGTTTTTTTCATTACAATAAACTGTTAAAATAAAGTATTGTGAAAATATTTATTGTATTTAAATATATTTTAAACCACAAATCAGATAAAACATGCATAGAATTACTACTATACCTAAAAATCAACAGCTCAGAGTTAACGGGTCGAAGTTTTCCACAAAGGCTTTAGAGTTGAAACACAATACAGACTTTCAATGTAGGATTCAACCCAACAAGGCAATGGAATAGGCAAATTCGACGCTCTTGTATTTGAGAGTCGAGTAAAAAAGCGATAAAGTTTTACGAGTATGTTCCCTCGGTCTGCTGTATTGCACTTTATTATACTTTGCAACGTTTGTTCCGATTGGTTTTGTTGAACTTTGAACATTGGAATCTGGATACATGTTTTTTTTTCTATTCGTCATTTCTCACCACAAGTGCAGATTTTGATACTTCGCTTTTTTTTTGAGAAACATATTTGACTTTTCTTTTCGATTAATTACGGATATCTAACTCTAAACTAAGAGAACTTAATCCATTTTAGTATTTAAAACATTCGGATCGAATGGTAGTCTTTATTTTTCCTTGATTAAACTGGTGCTGCAAAGTGGGTCAATAAGTGGGGTCAGAATAGAAAAGGCTAACACAGATAAAGCACGCCATTGGCGACGAGCTAGCCGAGACAAACGGTGGGTGATTTGTAACAGAATGTGGGATTACTCTTGTATTCCAACTCGGAATTACATTCCGGCGAAACGGTTACCTACTACATTGTTTCAATTTAGACAAGATTATTTCACTTACTAATTTCAATTAAAGAAATTTTACCGAGGAAACCAATGTTAAAACTACGTCATAACTTTGTATTCTTTCAAAATTAATATTTGGCAAACATAAATACAAAAGCGATTAATTACTTTCGAAAGAAAGAAAAAAGAAATTTCACATCAGAGCATGCTTTTGTAAGTAACAGTTTTTGTATGATATTTTATGAAATAAATTAAGCAATAGGGTTTCAAACTTCTGCTTAAAGTTCGTTTATTTCTTAAGGTTATCACTGAAAACAGAAAATTAATTTCTTCAACAAAACACTAATTGCAAGAGAATCTGCTTCTACAAGTATAAACCAATGCCCGTAAAGTTTGTTCAGAATAACTATTGCAAGCAATGTTGCTGTGATTTCCTTGACTTGACAAGTCTAATAGTGGCTCAAGAACAGACTGAGTACTGAGTAGGAATATAAAATAATACTTTTTAGTAAAATATAAACACAGGTTATCGATGAATCAATTATTTCGATAAAAAATTACCAGATCATTTTAAAAAGCTTCTTTCCTTAAATTTTAATCAATACTTTACATTCGACGAGATATTGATAGTCAAAAGAAATATTTTTTCCGTTAGTCAAAGTACATTTGGTTTAATAAATTTTAAATTTTGCAACAGAAAGCAAAAGATTAAACTTGAAGGACTGTAATCACCTTAGCGTATTAGGTCTGTGGTAATTAAACGTTCGGTGTACTTCGAAAGCATCCGCTAACAAGGTTCTGAGCCAACGAGTAAGCTTCTAAGCCCTGGGTCCGGCTTGATAGATGTGCCTTGTTCTGGAGACGTCTGCACCGGCTCCTACTTGTTATCGTGTATGTAACTAAAGGCAGCGACGTCACAATTTATTATCATCCCAGATCCAAAGTCGTGAACCTTTTGGGCCTATAAACAAGGAGTAATTTGTAATAAAAGTTTCGTTTGAAGCAGAATATAACAAATTTATCTACAACATGACTAGAAACAATTGTTTTGATAATTGATATTTAATCTGGAAATAAATTAGTTTAGGCGGCCGAAGTTGAGTATTTGTACAGTCTGTATTCCAACAAGGGCTGAGAGTGACAATTAGCGTCGAACTTTAGACAATATTGATGACGTGTGAAGTGCAAAAACAATGTTCGAGTTGACGATCGCTAGTTTGAGTATAAATGATAGAAAGAGGATGAGTAAGAAATCGATAAAGACCGATGTTGATGTGCATCACCATTTTACGTCATCGTATGATGTGCTGTCAACGCCAGCGCCAATATATTTATGTCTTTAGCTGATGCAGCGATATAGCACTGTCGATGATAGTCTGCTTCATTGCTGAACTCTCGTCGTTTCAGGTACGTCACTCCTTACTAATACCCTCCACTTTTCTATCACGTTTGATACTTCTTCTTACATTTCTATGCACAAAAACCTTATATTATCTGTTAAAATACCTCTATATCTGACTGCTAAGACATCATTTCGTCAAGATTTTTCCGGAGTGTCCTTAGCAAGTGTACATTATATGAAAAGAAACACCTTTCTGAGAGTTATCTCCTTTAGAGCTCAGCTACCTATAAAACAGGCTTTACAAGTAATTTTTCTCCCGACGTGACTTGGCTTTATCGACGGTAAAAAGGTAAGTTATATTTAAAAGCATTGTTGCATAATATAAATAATAGGTAGGTAGTTCCACCTCCGGCACGAAGGTTTTGTTCACGAGATAAGGCGAGAAGCGACTCAGCATTTGTGACGTCATGATAAAAACTTTGAGTAATGTCGCGCTTAGAGCGCTGAAAGCTTCGGTCAACAAAAGGATTATTTTTGATGAGCAATAAATGCATAAAATCCTTAAAAATTTGGGGTTTAACATCTTTTTCAAAAAAAAGTTTTGGTCCTGAAATATGAATGAAAATATACGAACTTTGCAATCTTGGATAAAAATTTGTATGCTATTTTATGGTAATAGTTTAATATTGTCTATAAACCATTTTTGAATACTGTTTTATACAGCTTACATTGAAATAATGTATTAAATTCTCATTGAATATTGAAAGGTTAAGTACGCAGCCCCCTATTCAACCATATCTACACCATTCAAAATAAAATAAAACCTCCTTACATTATACCCTTGTAAAAGTTTAAAAACCAAATCACCGTTTCCATAAAAGCATTTTTCCGTGAAATGTCTTTACAAAATCTGTCCACATTATGTAAAATCGCGTCTCTGGAACATGTAAATTTAATAAGGAACCGCTCAGTTTCTCGTGATTTAAGATTTCAATCTAGATATTAACATTTTCTTCTACATATAAGTTCTCTTGGGAAGCTTCGTCTCGCAGCATTACTTGCCAAATGATAACGATGTTGTTTTTCATATCTCATAGCATCTTATATGATTTATGCGAGACCGGGTAACTTTGAGTCTTTATCAACATTTGAATAATCGAAATATAAGTTTTTGTCGGAAGCATAAAAGTTACTTATTTCATTTCTGAAAAAAACTTTAATTTTTGCACTTTAAGAACTAGTTAATGTTATTCAATGAAATCATCAAAACCCATTGTATGAATGTGTCTATTCAATAAGATAAAACACTAATACTAGCATACCCAAAGATTTAAAGGTCACTCTCTTAGTAAACCCCATACTCCTTCCATCTATTTTTTTAAGATTTTCGCTAACCGTATGTAAATAGCGTTATCTATACCAGCGAGGATGTCAGGTTTCAGTTACTTGGAGTTATGGGATTGAAAACATGAAGCCTTATAAGTTTAAAAAGATCATATGAGCCTAATGATTTTAAACCAGCTTATGAAATACAATACACATTTATACGACACTAGTTGACCCCGCGAACGTAGCACATGACCGTTTCATTGGTATTTTGTATTTAAAGACCATCCCTGTATGAGCATACAAAGTAAAACATGAATCATTCAAATCAGTCAAGTCATTTTCGAATTTAAGTGAATAGAAGTGACTTTAAGTACTATAAAATCATTCTTATTTCAGAAAAAACAGGGCGCGGCGCAGAAACTTCCTTTTTTGAAAAAAAAAGGATTTATGATAATAGCACATTTAAATTTTTGTTTCATTGCATTTTGAAAATGATATCTTGAAGGTCTTTGTTCCAGCTACGACGAGCTGATGACTCTAAGCCAGACATCAAAGAGATTACTTATGAGCGTTCAAGATAGTAAAATGCTTTTAATTCCTAAAGTTGAAGAGATGTATCTGGTGGATATTTAGTTTTAACACGAGGGTACTACGACTCACACGGGACAAATTTCCATGTTTCGCGAACAATTGCTCGCCAACATTTTCTCTTCAAAGACTTTGTCGTCAATACGCTCGTCAGATTCAGTTCCGTCATAATTTTTAATGGAATACGAGTACCTTAAATTTTTGTTGTGTACTAATCGTTTAAGAATTATTAATTTAGTATTGCTGAAGAACAATATTCGTGCTGATATGGCCAAGATCAACGCGGAAATGCTGGACAAATTTCGACTTTCTCAGTGTATTAGCTGGAACGAAAATCACCTTCAAGATATCATTTTTGAAATGCAATGAATCAAAACTTTAAATGTGTCACTATATTTAAAATTTTCCTCAACATTTTTTTTTCTTTTTTTTTCTTTTCCGCCGTACCGTGCTCAGTATTACCAGTATTCATGTTACATTAGCATTACTAATAAATTATGAATTTAGTCTATTTTCGGGTAAACTTTATGCTAATTTCAGCCCACAGTTTCCTTAACTAGATCTCTATTGATTTCAGGTTAAAACGTCATTGCTTTTCCGATAATATATTGAAAATTTTGCTTTAACATAATAAACCATAATTAATATCAAATCAAACGGGAAATTTAGTTTCTGTTCTCAGAAAAAACTCCACTTCAATACTGAATAGAGATGATATTTCTCCTGAAATATTATTGTGACACTTGATGAACAATAGCACTGAAAGGTTAATTCAGAATTGATTCCTATAGCCACGGAATCGTTTCGTATTCTCTTTCCTTGGGAAATGAAGCTATTCGATTCTCGACAAGATGAATGGTGTTTACTCGAGGTGAACAATTTATTAGGTATAGTATGATATCGTGGAGCAAACGCTCTTTAGATACGATTGGAATTGTAATCGTGATCGAGTTAGAATTTCAGGAACTCGTTTATCCTATCTGGTAGATGGTGTATAAATTTATCAATAATTCTTTCTTTCTTGTTGATATTGATTGAGTTTAAAATTGTTATTTTGGCCGTTGCGTGGACCAAAAATCAGCTCAGTTCAAATGGATAGTAACGAAAATGATATGGAAAGTGATATAAGCTTCATGTTTCTTTACTTTTTAATAATGATACCTAATAAACATGAAGTGGTTTCAAATATTAAAAAGGGGAAAATTCTTGATAAATTCGTAAGATACATACTCATTACATAGAAGTGATTTCCCTCCATTTGCAGAAAAATGAGGAACTAATCTTGCCCAGGAATAAGTACGTTTCTTAGAAATATGTTGAAAAAGAAAATATCCTGGCGACAGAGGCGTTGGATCCACTTTGGTGTTATTGATGGCATACTATCGTGAAACTACCTACAATACTTATATATAATTCAGAATACCGAATTTTTTGTTGCCAGGTATCACAAGAAAAACAAGTCACAAAAATGATAAAGGAGCTCACGCGTCATTGTCTTTTGAACGTTTGCTTCATTGTTTTTTTTAGTTCTCGTGAATTAATAATATTAATGTTGTTTAAATGAAAATAGAGGTTTATCGAACGACCAAAACATTGAATTTGTCAGATCAAAAAGTTTTAATACAGTTTTTGAAGGGATTATTTAGGTATAGTTGCGTGTTACGGTCAACCCAAAACAAATTATAGGTCGACATGCGTGGTATTATCATCCCTTACTCAAATATTTAAAGCCTTTTTAAACGATACCGTGACGTTTTTAACCGATTTAGGATAGGTAGGTCAAGGCTTTCAATTCGACTATGTAAAGCAGAATATAGAGTTTTTAATTGAAGCTATTGATTTACTTTCTTGTATGACCAAAGGAATCAGTAAACAGTTTTCATAGAAAATATTTAGGAATACTACTACATCAATTCTTTATTATAAATGTCTAAATTTAATGGTTAGTAAATATATCAGAATATAAGATGTTGCTTATAATAAAAAGGGTTAATGGGTCTATGAAATTCCAATCGACGCATTTAAATATATGATGAGATCTCAAAACGTTTCTATCCCTGAGGGTAGCTCAATTCATTTCTTCTAAGCTCCGCTAAAAGCCGTCTCAAGTATTCCTGCGACTTCAGTCTCGGAACCTAGATTTAACTTGAAATGAAAATAGCTCAAATGGTTCCGGAGCATCCTTATTGAATTCACGCGAGGTCTTTTCAATCACCTTTTAAAATTTTCTAAGTGTCAAGTGATCTAACCGCTTTCTATTCAGAGAGATCCGAATTTACCGCTGATTTAAGTTTTCATTGTTTTGAACTCATGGTTAAACATTCCAATCTTCTATTGAATGCGAGAGACACCCTACGCGGTATATCGCGTAACGTAAGATGATGACAAAAAGGGGTTAAAAAAAGGTCATATACCTACCTACATAGAAATACTGATTAGAGATGATATTCGCTTGTACATTAATTTAAAAATTTAAAATAAAATTGATAGAGTTGGATTTTATTAACAATCATTCCATAAAATTAATTATAATTCTTAATTTTCCGCCGTTATGAGATAAACATTATGGGAAAAAGGGTATGTTTTTTTTAATGGCATTGGCATCATGGTAATAACTTTGTGTATTTTGTTAGTGTCAAGTAATATTTAATATAGAGTTTTGATGAGGGATTAAATGATAATGAGATGAATAATGGAAAGATGAAAATGATAGATGGAATGATAAATCTGCCTACAGTAATATGCTAGTACTGTTATTATAAGCTCTTCATTGAGTTACTTGGGAGATGATTAAATGAGCAGCCAAATGGTCGTATTTCACGTCCTCTACACTTAAAACACTAGCATTTCATATAAAATTCTGTTGAAATCCAAGAAAAGAAAAATTTTGACAATTTTGACCGCCACTTACACAAGTATGTTATGTATCCGATGTTGCAAGCGCCCATACGTTAGGTTTACCTTCACTGGCCGTTGCTATGTCTATTTCAAAATGCAGTTTTTAAAAATTCTAATAAGGCGAAGTATCTTCCTGTTTGTTTGTTGTTGACTCTAGGACTCATTACTTGCTTCATTAAATGAGGGTACTTCTAAGAGAAGCCTTTTGCACTCAGTTTTAAGCAAACAATTTTAGAGTATGTATTCAGTTTCGTTAAGTTATTTTTAAATTGTAGTTGTTAATTCAATACAGGAGTGAAGATGATATGTAAAACTATTAGATATACTGATTGCTTTTATCGTTTTGTATTTTCACATTTTCCAGATATTGATGGTATCAAACAAAATAGATAAAAAATATAATATGAAAACTCCAGATATTATACTTAGAAACTTTTGTCTAAAAGTTAAATTGTTCATTTTAAAACTCAAGATAATCCTATCTTATCTTATCTTATTAAACTCATTAGCTAAGTATGATTGCTCATCTGATTGCAGTTTACAATTTTTAACAACTATTAATGTAAGAAACTTGTTCGGTAAATGGCCCTAAGATAGTTTCTGAAATTAGATATCGTTTAAACTGCTCCGATAGATTTAACTTTACCTAAAGTTTGTGTTTCAGGAGGATTATAAAAATTATATTAAAATAAGAAACATTTAAAAACACGTCTACATTTTAATAGTTGGTTTTTCATTATTCACATTTCAAAGTCAAACTCCTAAATGCATGAAAAAAGATACAGGTAATTACTAGCAAAAAAGTATCACTGTTAATTTAAAAAAATAACCAGTGTTACTATTTAAAAAAGTAGATTTTTGCTTAACTCATTCCATTCCCGGAGGACTCTCTTTGCAACCAATTTTCCTCCCGATTTGTTTTTCAACCAAGAACAAATAATAGCAACAATAACTTTGTTTTTTGGCCAAACAATCGGCAAATGTTTACAAGATATTTGCATAAGACTGGTCAACAACTTAGGCGTGATCTAAACACATGTTAATTAGTACAATTAACTTGAGTCACAAATGTTTGTATTGATTGAATGGTCAACATTTTTTTAAATTCAAGACCAGGCAGGCATTTGACTCCAAACCCGCCTGATGTTAAGCGGTGATGAGGTCTAAGGTGGATCATGCCTGCCTAGGAGAAACCTATTCACGCCTGAAAGAGGCCCAAGTTATATTGGTCAGGGAACACATCGGCAGGCAAAGAATTCCACACCCTTGCAGTACACATTATGAAGGAGCTATCGAAGTGTTTAGTCCGGATGGTCGGAATATCTAACACAAAAGGATGCAACTTCAGCCTACGTCTAGTATTTCGATTATAAAAGGGAGCCAGTGGAATTAAATTGTGCAATTGAAGAAACTCCATTCAAACTTTTTCTAACTTGAAGAAAATTAAGTTATGAATCTGAAGAAAGCATTTTATAACACTCTATTGACTTATTCAAGATACCTTATCCTTTTCGACAAGGCTTTTTGTATTCTTATGTAAATATTTTGGAGTAGTTGAATACTGTTTTCACTGTCCTTCTCTAATGTAACTTGTGTATTAGGCCTACCTTTTTAGACACAATAACACCGCAACACGGCCCAAGTGCGTGCTTCTAACTTTTAAAACAACTACGGAAGGCTGTTTATTTGACAGTGTTGGACAAACATTTGTACAAATGTTGCAGCATTTTTGGAAGTTCGGGCACGCAAGTCAGTTCACTTAAAATAATTATTGTTGCAGCGTTGAACTGGCGTTTAGTACAACATAAAGCTAACATGGAGAATATTTTATTAAGCTTGTATTTATTTAGTATAATGTTACGAGTATCTGGATGAAGATCACTATTTCATAGCAAGGATTTGATGCAGCCAAAAAAATGTAAATTGCTGAAATAGTCAACTATCACAAATTTCAATAAAATGCTGCCTATATATTAACTAAAATATTATAAGAAGTTTTACTTTTTTGCATCGTTTATGCAATATAAAGTAAAAACGTATTGTTCTGGCGTCAGACAGAGTTAGTGGCAATAGCGTAAAATATATTTCTTTACAAGAAAAGAAAAAAACGTTTTGCATTTTTAACGTTTTTTGTTAATATACCCTATATTAACAATTATTATGCTTCGAGCTTTGTGTATTTATTTAAAAACTATAATAAACTTTTAATTATTTTTGTCGCATTAACAAAAAAAGTTATTTACCAATCATTACTCAAAAACTAGACTGTAATGTTATGCTAAATGCAATTTTTAGGTCATAAAGTATAATTTCCAAATAAATCTCCTTAATGACCTGGAAGACCCTTAACGGTTATTCATCTTTTTGATCATTCTTTAATGTCTTATTTCGAGGATACTAAACTGAAGATGTTCATCCCATGAAAATAAATAGGCAGGAATCATTTTAATTAATTTCCTTTATAACTTTTTGTTTTTATTTCTTTCTGGTTAAAAATTATCATTCTAGAATAATTCCAGATTCTAAAACAAGTTTTAATTATAATTTTAAATTTAAACAGTAAAAGCATACGGTACTTTAAAAAAATGAGCATTATGCCTAGTTGATAAATAGTTTCTCCGATCCACACCTCTAAATAACATACTTTATTATTTAGAAGGTTTTCGCTGCGATTGCTTTTATTTCAGTACGAAAATCCGCCTCTTGTATTCATTTTCAACGAATCTTTATTCGAACCCCTATTTTTGTCATTCCTACCGTATAAACATAGTTCTCGCTACTGTGTGGATGAAATTATGGCGTTGTTTACATTGGTAATAAAAAATATCGTAGTGGTATCACTTTTCCTAATGTTTAGTGAAGTATGAAAATATTTTTTTGTGGTTTCGTTCCTATAATAATAAAACTTATTGATCAACTCCTATATAGAAACGTTATTTTTTGTTCCATTATTTTAAACAATAACCTTTACATTTTTTACTTAAAAGCCTACTCCCTTACTTTAAAGATTTGGACTACAAAAATATTACGTACTCCGTAAAATGAACCAGTTATTTACGGTATACTTATATAATAATTTTAATAAGCTGCCGTCATATGCACAGAGCGCAAAGGGGGCAAAAGCTGGCAAGAGAGCTCAGGTGTTCGGTCTGAGATTTCGTGCTTATGTAATCTGTCGCAATACAGAACCGTTCTAGGTTCAGTTTTCATATCCCTAAGGAAAAGGGTTACCATTCATTTGGAGTTTTCCTGGGATTTGTCTTTCAGTCCACATTTTTTATTGTTTCTTTGTTTTTCGGGTTTTTACCATGGTAACGGTCAAATGTTCATCATTTCAGCGTGACGTGTAGGATTCGGGATTTTATAATGTGGCTGAAATTTTCGTATCTGTCCAGGATTTTAGTTTTCAGAAGGGGTATCCTACTAATCTTTATTATTATTATAACAGAGGTTCCGTGTGCATTTACGTGATGAGCCGTTTATTATTCATATTCAGGTGCGGTGATATGAATCTTAGGAGTGCTTTGAGTTGAGATTATCTTGAGTACTTTATATGAAATAACTAGTAATTTTACACAATGTCAATTTTATTCAACATAGCACGATGCTTTATAAGGATAATTATTTGCTATTTTGATAAAATAAATGACACAGGATATTTTACATTTAGATTTGATTAATCGATTTTCTAAAAGTTTTATACGGTTAATCATTTGAAACAAAAAAAAAGTTATAAAATAAACTTGGCTCATTAATAAACAAGCACATATATTTGTATCTGTCAATACGTGACAAGGAAGTAAGTCTGTTATTTGCATACTCTCTCTCTATTTGGCAAAAGAATCTGATACTTTGGTTAAAAGCGCCGTTACATATAGCAATTTATACTGACATATTAAAACGTAGGTTTACGGTCATAAACTACAGTATCAATCACAGATGCTATTTAAAATTAGTTAAGCAACATTTGAATGCGAACCCCGTTGAATTACCGACACATAAACAACGAAGTAACACACTGCTAAATATAACACAAACAATAATCAACAGAATATTACTAAACATTTTCCAGAAACTTGAGAGGGAAACGACGAAATCCTTTTACGAATTATGTGAAAAGTAAACGAGACGCTACTTTTTTGAACACACTCCAAACAATATGCATCTCCCTTACTCATTGTTAAAGATCCTACGAAAACTTTCTTGATACTTTAACAAAGTTCTAATTTATATAATCAGGGAGTGTTCCTATGTGCCAAGAAAACGAAGTAAATAACACTGGAAGGGATAATCCTTTCCATAAATATTTTCGGTATGTAAAAACTTCAATGTACGTTCTTTGCGGTGTTTTGTAAGCTCATGTCAAACTCTATTACAATCCGTCTCACACGTACAATATTGATACTTTGAATTAAAAATATGTTACGTCTGATTTTAAGTTAACTTAAATAAATTTATATCTGTGATCTTGAAAATTAGATAGTACTCGTACATTTTAATTATATTACTCAGAAATCATTCAAAGATTTATCCTAATTTCTCCTATCCTTAAAGATTTAGTAGTTTTCGTGAAAAATTGGTATCTAATATAAATTTATTACCCTTTCAGGCACCTTGTTCAATAAAACAAAAAACGTGGAAATTCCAGATGAATTATTTTGCTTCCCGAAATTCTTACAAAAACTCGTACTTGTCGAAGCAGAAAATAACAAATCACCTTTATCTTAGTTGGTAAACTTAACGAATAAAGTTAATTTAGTGGGTTTACGATGGTAGAAAAACAGTTTATTGCTTGTTAGATTACCTAAGAACCGATAGAGGGCATAAAACGTGATTTAGATAAAAAAGGGACGAAACACATTTCAATCTTCTCCTTTTTAAAGCTATCCTTCAAGTAGAGAGATGATACGTGCTTCTTTCGCTTTATATTTCTACTGCGTATCTTTGTGTTCTTGTTGCGCTTATTTCTTCTAGTTCCAAATAATCGCATCTATTGCAACAATGAAAATTACAAACTTTTCTAGAAATTTGATGATGCTTGTAGGTACGATGGAAGTTTAGTTTATGGGTTAAGTTAAATATTTATCCGCAAAAAAAGCGTAGCATTAACAAAATAAAAAATCTATCGCGAAAACCCTTCAGCAATATTTGTATTCCATTTTCAAAGTAGGCAATAAATGCTTTTTCCCTGATTCTTGCCGTTTCAGGATTAAGAGCAATAAGGATATATTCTTACAGAGCCCATAAACGAATTGACCTTACGTATTCCTTTTTTGCCGCTCCCTAAAAGGCCTGATAAAACAGGAAACAGGCCTAGTTTTATTTATTTTACACAGGGTAATTTGATATGGTACATACTCGTACATCTAACTTTACTGAATCTACACACTGCCATACAATTTTTATTTATTTTTGTATGTATATGTCTAGCTCAATTTATAAATGTCACAAGTGTACCTTGTAATTGTTATGATATTAGTTTTTCTATATACCTACAAAGCCAAAGCGTTTTTATTTAAAAATTATAAATAACTTGTATATGCTTCTCCGCAATGCTTTGGAACTAAGCAAATGGCATCATTCTGAACAAAATTGAATTGTTTGTATAATAATTTGCTTCTATGCTTTTACATTATTAGTATTGAGTAGATACCTAATCTGATTTATATTTATTTTAGTTTCTGATTTGAACATTATCTTATATTTTTAAACTTTATATCATTGCATGTAATGATTTCATTTCCTTGTTACTATGGACGTAGTGACCCGAACAAAAATGATAAATCGACCGAGTGTTGTGATGTGTGAAGTTTAATGTACAAAGTGAAATAATAGTGACATCTAAATGATTCTAAAGACTGAAAAAACTCATTTGTTATAACGCTAAAGAGCAGAGAAGATGGTAATATACACATTTTTATAATTTAGTTAATTTAGAAGTAGATCAAGTAATAATGTGAAATATATAAAGTGATAATTTATACTTTACTGTATTCAAAACTGAATATTTCCCTGTGCGGTATACAGTGATCGTTGTAGACAAATCTGTAGCAATGACATTGGTTTATTTGTGGCGAATAACAATTTACTGACACTGTATTCGTCCGGTGTTGGTTTTGTTCAACCCAACACTCATCAAAATTTCACTACACGATTGGGGTTTCGAAAATGGACGCTCGTTGATAATGTTTTGGAGAAGTCAGAAATTTCAACCGAGAATAATTTATAATTAACTTGTTGGCGAAGTGTTGTTTGTTTTTATTTTACAGTTGATGGAAAACTAGCATACGTTGACTAACGATGGGTATTTCAAAGTGTATATCATTTTATACTTCTTTGATAATGGAAAAACTAGATTAAATCAGATGTATTCATAATTAAGTTTTATATCAAAATTATATGTTTAACAAAGAAAAATAACAGCAAAAATTTGTTATTTAAGCAGTTCAGAATTCAGGAGGCTAAAGGTAAGCTGTATAGAGTTTCGAGCTGTCTACTTTATTATAGAAACGTTCCATGTGCACATAAAATCAAATATTATAATACCCTGTTACAATGTTTTGGACAATTTAAACCGGCTGAGTTTTAGAAAATTTGATGTTTATGAATGTATAGATACGTAAAGTCATTACTTTTTTCAAGGAAACGATTTTTCTTACATTTATCCAAGTAAATAAAATAAAGAAAAGATTTTAAATTTCTATCAGTCTGTATGTTGCCATTTTTTCCTTCAAGAAACTGAAAATCCAAATTGACGAGGGCAATAAAGATTTCGCTAAACTTCGTTGGAAATAGGGGTTGAAAAAGGGAAGTCGTGATTGAACGCGATGAAAGTCGCAACTCGTAAAATGTTTCCCCTTAAGAAAAGTCAATCGATTCTGGCGGCCCGTAAGAACACATAAAATAGTCAGGGATAACTTATGTTTATTATTTTTCATCCAGATCAAACATCTCAGACCACCAATCATTAATCTAATATTTGAATTGGATTCTCAGTTTATTTGAAAATTGGTCTCAATAGTGACTGAGTTGGATTTTTCGGTAACTTTTTATTAAATCTATAAATCTATATAATAAAAATTAAAATAGGATGATTTATTTTGAAATATTTAAACATTATTATTAAGTGTATTTTTAAAAATGTTCACTTTAAATCTAATCAATTTGGCGCAGTACCCGTCATCGCTTTGCCTTGTGTGATTGGAATCTATATAATAGACACTTATATGCGCTTATCAACTCTGAATCGCTTTGCGGCTGCTGAGTGGTTGCAGTGGTCGCCTGTGCGGTCGGGGTGATAAATGATTTAGCTTCTAGTTTAAAGGCATCATGATCGAAATTACATTAACACGAGACATTCTTAGTTTCATTCAACTTTTTCATAATAATGAAAATATAACTTTTTACTTACTATCTCCACGTCTTAGGGTATTTTTTAATGTTTCAAAGTTTGAAACATCGACCGTGAACCCCAAAACAGTGATCAATCTCGTATGTAAACGAAAGCCTCGTAACTGTTATTGATTACAATTTTTAATGGAATTGACTTTGGAATTTGACATTTACTTTTGCGTTGTCAGTTATCGTGTCGTATTTACATGAAAGAAGGGTAGTTGAAATTCTTGATTGAGTTAATATGAATAGACAAAAGTCTCCAGTCTAAAAATCCGAAGAGCTCGGTACATTACAGGTATAATTTTTTATATGAACTTGTTACAATGTGAGCATAAGCTCGGCAACTATTCGTTTAGTCTATGACTGGACCAATAGATTAGTTTAAAGTGATGTTTTTGTGTAATATGATGAAAAAATAATAACAGCTAAGTTTTTATTATATTACGCTAAATTTCCTTGCATTTTTGGACTTAATGTTCATCTTTTAAAATCACCAGGAAAATTTTGTGTCATAAAAATTTAAAAACAAGTCAATTTTCATTTTATTTTGCAAGTTTAAATTTTTTTTAATACTAGGTAGTGAAAATTAATATGAAATGAAATTATAACGTGAAAATTAATTTCCAACATCAAACAATAACAGCCATGTGCTTAAACGTAGAACACTTGATCCCGCTGAAATATTCAACGTTCCGTTTTAGCTAGAAGCAAATTAAAGAATCTTGTAATTGTAACTTGAGGTTGTTTTCCAGGCTAAAGAGAATTTAATTACGGTAATAAAATCCGCTAATATCGCAGGCCTTGGAAGAAGTCTGGGTTTTCAAAACAAAAGGACTAAAGATTTAGTTGTGGGCTCAGAATGTTAATGAGACGTCCTCTGTTGTTTTATAAATAGTTTTTATTTAATTTATTAAAATATACAAATAAACATACCCTCGCCATAATTAATCTCTCGAGAGGGATAGCCAGGGGTCTTCAATTTCGCATGTTTATGTTGAATCCTAGTGTGACAGATTGCGAAGCTGTCGCCAGCATAAGGGCACAAAGAGGTCACATTGCAGCTATAGCTTACGTAACCCGAGACTCGAACTCTCGACCTGTCGGGTCGGGTCGGTCGGTTAACCAAGGCACAAAATATGTATTATATTATATATATTATACGTTGTGAATATCATCAGGGAAGCGAAGTAAAATAATACCTACATATCAATTATGCTTTTGTGTCGTCGTAATTTAAAAAAGTCATACACATCGAGAATTTTACTTCTGTAGTAAATTGTTTATTCCTTCATAAATCATTTTATTCCTAAGCACGGTATTCTACCGATTTTCTTGTTTATGTGACAAAGATAAGACGTGAACGATCTTAGTTTTTGGTCCTTAGCCAAACATCTAAAGGTATTTGCTTTTCTATCACTATCTTTTAAAAGCTAGCTTTTATCTTGCTTGTCACTGTGAGCTTAGTTAATTTCCAGAGACAAACAAAAATATATTAAACCAATTTGTTTGTAGACAAATTTTAACACGCGACTTTCTCCGCATTAAATTCGCTTTTTAAAAAAGTCTATGCCCTGTAAGTTGTTTTTTAAATTTTGGTTGATTTCTTTTTATTTGGATGAGTAGTGTCGAAGATCAATTTTCTTTTTAGCAAACTGACTACTTATATAATGTTCAAATACATTAAAAATTCAAGCGAAGTTAGTATGTTAGTAGAAGGTATGTTTGTTTGCTAAACACATTTTCCCTTCCATTCTGGGTCGTAGCTAGGTCACTTGAAATTAAAGCTATCAAATATGTAAACGCTTTTTATTTTTAAAAGAAGAATTTACGCTTTACGGCCAATTGCAAACCAAGGCCGTTCAAGTTTGCAAATAAATTTTAAAAGTTTCTAAAAGATAATTTCTGTTTGTATGCATTTTTAACGAAACGTCTGTTGTGAACTTTTGTAAATAGAAGATTTATAAAACCTTTCTATGTTTTAAAAATGGAAATGGGTACTGTTGGTACATAAAGTGGTACGAGATATCACCACTCAGATGGAAATGTTATGTAAATCTAGTTCATTGAACATGATTTAAATTCATCGCAATCCATATATGTATCAGTTTCAAACCAAACATACTGGTTTAGGATTTCTACGTTTAAAATAACATGAACTTTACATAAACTATGGTGAGTCCTATTGTATTTCATAAATATGTTATTAAATTATTACTTTGAAATGTAGTATGTAATTAGAGGCTGAAAGAAAAATAAAATTCGTTCTGTTTCAAAAACTTTCTAACTTATCCACAATACAGTACTTACGATTAAATACAATGAAATCGTTGAGCATCGAATAAATACAGAAGCGCTTTATTACAAATAGTTATTTACGTAAATATGAAATCTTGATCAATTCTAAATTTTGAAAGCTAAAATGAGTACAAAAATAATTTTATCTCGTGAATAGATTTTAAAGTACTTTTGGCATCACAATTTGAATAGTAAATTTATTACAAATACACATAAGTTTTATTTGTTTACTAAGATGTGTGTTTTTATATTGAACAAAGTTTCCTGAAGAAGCTTCCATTAATATAATTATCTGGAGTCCTTATCTTATCCTTACTCACGACAGCTTTAACTAGTTTAGTTACAAAGCTAAGCAAATAAAACCTTTTAGCTTATTGGTAAAAATAAGGCTTAATGTACCAGAAAGCCTGGTTTAGACTTATTCATGTTATGACAAAAACAATGCTTGTGAGGATATTTTGTCTGTATTAAAATCTCAAACTTTTCTCATGTAAAAGAATCGTGAATTTAAAATCATGTTCAGTTTCTGAGTTTAGTAGTAAAAAATTAATTCAAGTTTTGAATAGTCAAAAAATAGTCATCTAAGTAGATTCTACTACAAGGTCCTCTAAAGCCCTTTGTTTTGATAAATTTGCAAGACTTTCTTACGTTGGGCTTTTAATTGTTTAAGACCTGATGACCTAGGAAAGGCCATGGAAAAGTTTTAGTCTCAGCTTACGTGATCTTTACAATCGCTTACTCTTACTTCGCTTACTTTTACTTACAGTAGAAGACAGAAGACGCTGATTAACTGATCGACCTTATACCTTTTGTGTCCTGAATTAAGAAGGAAAAAATAATAGATTCTTTAAAAATACAAGTAAATGGAATGAAACAAAAATACATCATTGTAATCAAGCAGGAAAAACATTAATGACAAATTAATGATTTAGGACACGAAGAAGGAATGGTAAAAATAATAATACGAATGGCTTAATCAATTTAATGATGATGGCAAGGTATGAGCCATTTATTTTTGGAGGTTTGATGGTTGTAATGCAACTTAATAATTTATCCTAAACATCGAGGACATATTGCATTTACAGTGTTGTTCATTATCATAAAAGTCCAAGTAATATATAGCAAATCTTGAATTAAAAGAAATAACCTTCAAAGTTGGTAGAATCGCATCAGCCTTTTGAAATTAAAATGCGTCTTTAATATTTCTTTTCTGAGCTGGTACAAATTTGTGTCACTTCAAAAGAATTCTCGCCAAGAGGATTTCATCTTTTCTGTGATAATAATCGTGAAGGTGCGATGTCTTAGCTCTTTGTGTGAAACTTTTATTTGCACCTACTTAAAGTAATATTCATGCGGCTTGGTTGAGGCTTTGTGTTCCAGCCTATCTGGCAAAAAACTTGTTTATTGAATCGATTTTGCTACCCTGGTGCGGCAACTCAAACTTAACTCATTTAGATGTTGGGACAACCGTAGACAAGATAGGTAACTTACTTACTTGACATCAAAATCTGTAGTTTAAAACTTATATTGAAATGTTTTTTAGTTTCAACTATAATTTTAAAAAAATTTGATTATTTTTAATTTCTCATTGAAATCGCAAAAAATTAAGTATCTATTAATAACCGTATGCAAATATATTGTAACAATGTACCATAATATGACTTTAATAATATCATGAGGTTCATAAATAAATTAAACGCTTTTAAATAAATGAAAAAGTGTTAAATAGAGGTTACATAAATAACTTTTCAGATTTATTGCATATTTGCGTGAAGGGGAGAAATAGCACAATTTTCCGATGTTACGACTGTAGGTATAAGAATGTGTGCGCATATATCCCTTGTATGTGTAAATGAAAGTTGTTTTGCCAAGGCAAACTGTTTTTACACATACGGGTTTTGCCGTTAGATTGTAAAGGTTTTGGCATCAATCCCGGTTTTGCTTGGTTGACTATGACAAGGCCTTGTAGTTGATTGTTTAGGCCAACTCAATGAGCCAGATATTCCAAGAATGTTAACAACGCTATTCTGCCGTATTTGGCTCATTTGTAGTACCCACTTACAGAATTGGGGTTCCGTCCTTTTTGTTATTGCGTCTGCTCGCTAATTTATCGTTGTAATTAAAACGAACATGTGTGGTTGCAATTTTAGCTAGTTTTTTTTTAATTACTAATTTTATGTTCTAACTTAGTTTACGTTTTATACGTTTAAAGTTTTAAACAATCTGTCCATGTTGTACCATAACTATTACTTTATTTAACTCAGGCGCGGTTTATTCAGAAGTCGTGAAATGCGGTTGGCGTGGATGGATAGCCAAAAGAACTTAAAGTACTCCTTAGTTACAAAACACTGGGTCATTTTTGGTAGAGAAGAATGTCGCGAACGTCTCCTCTATGTCACACGATCCTTAAAGAACTATTAATTTATGAGAAGTCATATGAGGGTTGTATTTGAAAAATGATTATAAAAGGTTTTTAATTTCAAACATTTCAACCAACTGGAAAATCACATAATTATTTTTAAAGAAACTTTTACCACAAAATAGTTAATGTGTCACGAGCTGTCGTACATCATATTTCTAGTCGCTAGTCAGAAACAGAAGTTCTGAAATAACTTTTATAGCTCAGAACACTCAGAAGTTTGAAAATAAATTGCTTTCGTTCAAACAATTTCTCAAGCTACAAAGCTTGAAATAAATTATTAAATTCAGTGATAATCAAAAAAGGATTGCGCTTCGCTGCTTTGGTCATTTTCATTAAATATTAAAGAACAGCCTTTTTGCGAGCGGTTGCAGGGGTTTTATATGGGTTTCATTTAACCATAGGCCGTGTCCCGCAGCTCGTTGAAGGTTTAAAAAATTCTTTGTCAGTGTCTTTTTACATTACCAAACATTCGAATACTGTGTTACTATCTCTAGATCATATAGAAGAACAGAGGTTTTCCTTTGCTTTCAATTCAAACACCAATTCAAAATCAGTAATGAATTGAGAGCATTCAAATAAAATAGTATGTAAAATTTTGTAGTCATTGAAAATTTTGATTTTATATATAAATTTCTATATGATCACAAAACATAATGTTTAAAGAAAGAAATACTAGACCACGTAGATACTCGTAAAGTGGATTAGCTGAACAATAAAGTTAAACGGCTACTGCACAGTAAATGTATTTTCAAACAGTATATCTTTTAAAACTTGATAAAACAATCCATTTATCGAACTTATACGTTAAAAGAAATTGGATTACCGTAAACTAACACATAATTTAATTGAATTTTTGAGCAAAATCTTATACTTGTACATGTTCTGCCTGTAGGTGATTAGGACATTTTGATTCAAATAATAATTTTAAGAGCTAACAAACTTATCTTGCCAAGTTAAAGAAAGCAATTTTTTTGTTTAGTCAACGCTTGGCGTGGTTACTGCTTAATCTTACTAAATGTTACAACTTTTGTAAAATTATTCAATTTTGACCGAATATTAACATCGCTGCTTCTGCTTGAAAAGAAAAAGAGTAAAGTAAAATAAGATATATCCATTTAAAACTCCTCCTCCTACTTGTTTATTGTTAGTGTTAAGCTTTATAGGAATAGAGTTAGAAAAATGACTGGCTGAGTAGGTTTTAGTTCTGAAACTTCTGAAACTCGATAATTTAATTATTAGCTATAGTCGTTAAAACTTTACAAAAACAATCACCGACAGCAGAACATGTTTTAAATCATATTTCTAGAATCCGAATGATTTGAAAATAAGTTTGATAAGGAAATCAAAAGCTTTGTGAATTCCCCTCTTTCAGATTTTTAGAATGAAAGTTTTGATGGCTTACTAACAACTGTCGTATAACTTGCAAAGCAACCGTCCGACGCCGACGTAGACGAATCAATTTGTATCTTGAAACTTCGGTGAAGTTTAATTATAATCGCGACTAAGTTATATTATTTCTCGCTAAAGTGTAATTATTTCTTTTCCACTGGGATTTACAGCTGTCATCGTGTGTTAACGTTTGCTATCTAAAGTCTAGTTAGATAAAATGCTGTCCAAATGGTTTTCTTGTGAGAATTTTTTTTTTTAATTATATGTTTCGCAAAGCTAATGATTTGACAGCTGAACTAGACGGAATCCTGCCTTAAAAAATTAATTCTGCGGTCGTTCATATTGTTTTAGGTCAAGACAGAGTCGAGAAATATTCTTGTTTTTCGGTAAAAAAAAACAGGAAAAAACTGACCATTTGACATTTTAAATTCCTATGGTTAGCAGAACTGAAATACGTCTCATAAATGTTGTTTTTCTATTTTGTTTCGTACGTTTTTGTAAGTGGTTTCTGTGAGATGTGTCCGTACGTGACAGGCATACGTGTGGATTTTACATATGATGGATGTTTTTCAAACATTCAAATATTGCGGGTAAATCTATATTGACTATGTCTGCAGTAAAAAGAATCATGATCCCGTTTCGATCCCTAAAACATAGCGGCACTGTACATAGCGTATGAAAAGTCAATCTAAAACATTATTCGTAGATAGGTACGTTATAACACTGCTGAAGCTTAATCAATGGCTTAAACGTTATACCCTATGAACTATGAAATTGGGTTGTTGGTAACTAACTACAAACATTTAAGTAATTACTGAATAATTCTCTAACGCTTCGACGTTGCTAGTGAAATATGTGGGAAATTGTTAGGTTTTGGTTTGGAAATTTCGTGAATTTTCCTGTACGTTTTCGGTCTTATGATTAACGGGACACCGAGTATTGACTAATGTAACGATCAAGGTTCAAGCTTTATATTTGCAAATATGGCTTAATTATTCAAATTGCAGCCCCCAGTGTAATGTGTGCAGGTAATAAAGTGTAGATTTAATTGCTACACGCATCAGAGCTATGTAGGTTTTATGGAAGCATTTTCAGATTTGAATATTACACATTTTGCTTGAAACCCACTAATGTTTCACTTTCAACTCCATATATGCTACGCAAACAAGGTGACTGTTAACAAGTAGTTCCTAACGCTGCTCCTGACTGAATTGAATAATTTCTTCCCTTGTACTACTAATTCGTCGCTTTTAGTCAAATATAGTACAACTAGACAGCAGCAGTGATATTCATGAGAAAAGCAACACATACTGCGACGCATTGCAGCCCTTTTATTTTAAAACTTTTGTATTTTGTATTTTCCAAGATTTGATGCCGTCACGGCCAGCTTTATGGTTAGGCTTAAGACGTTAGCATCGAGAAGCAAAGTTTCAAAGTCTTTATATTAGATGGCTGGTTTAAAGTTCTTATGAATATTTATATAATATCAGTTTGGAAATTTTATTTACGGGGGATAAGTTGGCAAATAACCTATGGAACAATACAATTGTTAGAAAACAACCTTTATAGGTACTTTTTAGTATTAAATTTTTCTAAAGAATGTCACTGCTGATGTCCAAGAAAACTGTCTGAGTGACACAACTTATCATATACAGAGGATTCACCCATACGCTATATAGTTAAAATTGCAGAGTGTAGCTTGGTTTCTAAGAAGCTTTTCCGAGCAAACGATCAGCTAGAGCTGTTAGAGAAATAGCTAACTGACGGTATAAAGAATATACTTTTTATTAGTTTTCAGTCAAGTATGTCATATATTCTGAATGTTTTTTTTTTAAAGTAGGTTAGTAAACAATTGCATAAATAAATATGGTCCTAACACAGAAAATAAGTGGTTCATACGAGTAGTTAAACCTAATCTTTGTTGAGACCAAACATGCAATTCTTGGCCGCATTGATTTAAAGTCTGATATTTCAAAGTGGAACACGAATAAGTTTTAGCCATTGAGTATTTGAATCTTTTTTTTTGTACTATATAGAACGGTCTCAAAAAGGTCTTTAAAAAACATTTTTTCTATGAATTCAAAAGATATTTCTCTTTTTTGTCCCTAGTAACGAAAGGCAACACGAATGGTTTGTGACGTCATAGACACATTGTCGATTTTTACGTTAGTAAAGAGCAAAAAAAAGAAAGTACTTTTGTACTAGGTTTTTCATACAAACAGTTAGTTAACAACTTTTTATTTACAATATCGAAGATAAACAGTTTTACATGATTCCTATTAATAAATTGAACTTACAGAAGACTTAATTATGGTAATTCATATACCACAATGACAATAAAACAACTGTGTTAACATTTAACATTTCTAACATAGAAGTAAATACTTGATACAAAGCTAAAGCTATAAATTGCTATACTCATAAAACTAACATAACTTTTCACTGACTCATATGGTTAAAAATCAATAGTGCAAAAATACTCCACAATTTTGTTTTTATATTCCATACATGAAATATATCAATGGAAATTAAACCTTCAATATGCTTACTTACAGCATGACTCATATAGGAATTTGAGGAATTCTCTCCGAGTTAAATCAGAATAAAACTTTTAAATCTTGAATTTAATCTTGAACACTTGAAATATACTCGACCTAGTAAAAATTAAGAGTCAACCTTGATATCTTCTACGGCGGTGACTCAAATGCTGTATTTGACATCGTCACAGGTGATGAAAGCTTGATATATTGCCACGAACCCGAAACCAAAAGACAATCAGCTCAGTGGGTGTTTCCTTTCGATGATCGGTCAACTAAGGTAAAGAAAGGAAGAATTCAAGGAAAAAAGATAATTCTTTGGTTGGAAAGGTAATTCGCGACAGTTGTGCTAGAAGATGGAAGAACAGTTACTGCAGACTAGTATATCAATCGCTCTTTGCCTGTTGTCTTGGAAAAAATTCGACAGCAGTGCCCCCGAAGCAGGATCCTTTTTCACCATGAGTGCTTCAGCGCACTCCGCAAAACGGACGGGTGAATATTTGACTATGGCAGGTGTCGAGATAATGAGTCATCCGCCATACAGTTTTATTCCCAAGAACTAAAGATAAGATTCGAGGTATTCGCTTTACGAGCCCTGAAGATGTGGTGAAAGCGTACGAAAATACCATAGAAGCCCACTGTTTTTCTCAGTGGTTCCATCGAATGCAACGATTTGTAGAGAGGAACGGAGATTATTTCGAAAAACAATAAAAGTATTGGCAACTTCTACATTAAGCCGTTTTTCATTTTTTAAACATTCAGTATTATCTAGGTATGTAGTAATTTGTGTACAAAGAGCTGATCTCTAAGTACTCGTCGAGTGAAATGATTTTCACTGATTACTGGTTACCGTGTCTATAGCGAACCTGTTTTAAGAACTTACGATGAAAAAGCTCAATATTTGTAACGTAGATATCATATTGCGGGCTCCAAACCGTTAAACAGTATTCGAAAATAGGTCTTATTAATAAATTGAATAAAGTAAACTAAGTTGTGGCTATCCTTAAGTCCCGAGACAACCTAAACTGAATCCAAAGACTCCAAACGCTTTACAGGTCATTGTGTTGATATGACTTTCAAAAAGAAGTTTACTATCAACTATGACCCCCAAATCATACAATTCATTCACCCTATTAATAAACTTATTAGCAGAAAAAAACTTAGAAATAATTGAATCATTTTTCTCGTAAAATAAATTACATTACATTTTTCATGTTTAATTCAAGTTTATTTACAATACAGTAATTATATAATTCATTTAAGTCACTTTTCAATAAAAAAGAGTCATACATTTATGACTGTTATCTATTGAAAACCATGAGACCATTGTCTCAACGATTCTCTATATTTTTATGTCGTCAGCAAAATTAAGTATTGCACTACTAGAAAAAACATTGATGCCGTCATTACAAAAAATAATTAAAAACCTTGGGTTCAAGATGAGACCTTTGGGGAACTCCAGAGTTGACAGGGAGGAAAATAGACAAAATATTTTACTGTAACGGCCTGAGATAAGACTCGATCCAACGCAGGAGATCATCATGAACACCGATTTTTTTTTGTTTCTTCAGATGTAAATTATGGGAAATTTTATCAAAAGCTTTAGAATAATCGGTCATGGTGTCAACCTGATAGCCCGCGTCCAGTTTTGAAGAATTAAAGTCAATGTTTTCGAAGATATTCAGTAGACCGACGTAGAACAAAACCAAGCTACTGTGGAACAATCTTAGGTCAGATAGAGAGTTACAAATTATCAACTATGATTATTTCGAATATTTTAGGAATTAAACTCAATTTATAAATTGGTATAGTTTACTATATCTTTGTTATCACCTGCTTGAAAAATGGAAATAAGAAACGAACGCTTCCAATAATTCGGCTTAATACAAGTCTTCAAGGCTTCTTAAAAAGGATCGATAGGGGTTTACCTAGTGCTTTTTAGTCTAGTCTACCTAGTCACCAATCTAGTCAAGGTACTTCTGCTTAGGTCTAATCCTAACTGCCCTCCCACCCACATTACTACAATACGTACCTTTCGTACACCTTGACTCGTCGTTCCCATGCCCCTATCACTCTAAAAAATATATTAAAATTAATAATAACAACACTCTCTCGGCAATAAGCCTTTAACAATAGTAGATACAATATTTACAATTTGATATGAGTATGAGTTTTCAGTCAAATCTGTAAGTACAATGTAGATAAATAGTAAGAGATAAATATAAATCCCTTTAAAAACAATAACAACATGCGGAGTAAATTTATATTATTTCCCTATATTATGTTTTTTTTAATCACAAGTATTATTAATGAGAATAACAAGAGCCAGATCTTCGCACTAAGATGCTACAATTCTAAATCCATACATATTAAAATTGTTTTTCAGAGGCTCGGCTTGTATAGGAAATCGACAGAACATTATCACGTTACGAACAAAACATTTTGCGTTGGTCACGTGATTATTTCATATCATTATCAGTTCTTAAAACTTAATAAAATATTTGCAAGTTTTCTCATCGATTTAATAGGATAGTAAGTTTAAAACTAAATTTTAAAATCGAAGTAAATTTTATAAATGATTATTTCACGATTCGACAAGGGTGAGCTGGAAAATTAATGTTTTTTTTTTTTTAAATACAACAAAGCAATGTTGTGAAGAAATACACCTTTAAGATTTGATTAAGAACGATATAATTAAATACCTTCACCAAGTAAAGTTCAAACTTTAATTGGCGAAGGTATATATATCGTTCTTAAAGATTCTTGTATTTAGCTCAATTAAAATGGTCCGCTTCAGTAGGCATGGCCGCTAAAACGTTTGACATGTTTTTTTATCTTCTTTTTACTCTTCTTAGTTCTGTGAAAATAGATTCAATCGATATATTACTATTACGATATAGGTGACGCGGTGCCGACTAATTACGTTGTTTAAAAAACTTCCATACATTTTTAACTTCAAATAACATAATTCTTCTTTTTGCCTTTGACGATGTGAACTAGTCCTTATTAAAGCACGTAACCGAAGTTTTAGTCCATATCAAAGTTTAGTAGTGAAGAAGTTGATGTAACATAAAATCATAAAGTGCACCCTAGGCTGTTACCCTGGTCACGTATAGCTTGTGATAGAAACTTCAACCCGAGCTGGACGCTAGCAAATAAACGTTAATTTAATTCTTTCAACTAATATGTGAAAAAAATTGATTTAAAATTTAAGAACGTTTTTTGGTTCTATATTTAACATTAAAATAATTTAAAAAAAAAACGGTTTTGAGAAAGAAAAATAGATGTTTAAGGTCAAATCATCAGTACACGGTTTTATTTAAAAAATGTTTTGAATTATAATATAAAACGCATTATAAATTTAATGTTAAGTCTCGTCCAGTTATTTAATTCAAACCAAAAATGTGTATTCGATGCAAATTTTTAATAAAAATTCGTATCAAAAGTGAAGACACCGCAAAATATAAATGTCAACGATTCTTTATAACACTTAACAGCTTTTGGAGCGCAAAAATTTGAGTAAGAGTAATAAATTTGTCAGAGGTTCTTATTATAGGGATATTATATTGATTGATACTAAATCGTTTTTTCACGTCACTATTAGTTACTTCACTAAAAGGTTATTTGTAAAAAAGTAGCTTATTTGGAACATTATTTTATTTAATCTACTACTCAATAGTTGCTAACCTTCCTATAAATTCTGCTTCAATTTTACAGTTGCAATTGTGTAGAAAAAGACATACAACAAATTTGGACTTTGTTTCGTTCAATAAGTTAATAAATAATCATTCATTTAGCTTAGAAACGAAATCAATATTAGCATATCTTACGTAGGCTCCTTATATTCCCTACGTTTTAAAGTAAAAAGAGCTTTTAAAGAACGCTTTTGATTATGACTTCGACGTTATTGTTAGTTCTATGGCTGAGTTAGACTCGAAATAATGGATGGAGTCAAGGTCACGGTGTGGGTGTTCTTTCATACATTTATTATTATAGCCAGGAGTCCCCAGTTGCAACTATGTCAATATTGAAGGTTCATTTGGAGATAATTTTTTTCTTTGGGTCAGTGGAACAAACAGTAATATATATTATTTTTGTTATTTTGAACAAAGTTTTTACCAGTCTGTTATAATGTCGATATGGTTATATTTGAATCTAACGTTCAAAATGTTTGATAATTTATGATTTGAATTTGGAATGATTATGTGTTTTGTAATTTGACCAAAATCAAGTAAATTAGATCAAAGACCCAAATTTCCTAGTACTGGAATGACAACAGATGTATCAATTTTAGTCTTCGTGTAACATTAATTAAAAAAGTGGTATGACATGTTTTAATACATCGAACTCGTGAATGAACCCGTTTTATAATCAGCTGCTAATGGTTTAAACAAAAAAAGTGAGTTGATATTTAGTTAAATGCCTGGTGGTGAAACAAGGCGCTCTACCCACAAACTTCACAACTTTATCCACTGTTAATTTATAGTTGGCTGTATAATTATGAAGTTCCAATTATTGTGTGCTTTGTTAATTTATACTTTTTAAACTGTCTTTTTATAAGGAAGTTTTCCTATTTAAGGATAAGACTCAATTTCATTGCTAAGAGTGTATGTATGCTCAAAATACAATTTTACAAAAAATAATAAAAGTTAATTATGCCCTTTTAAATTATGAATATTAATTATAACTCAATACAACACCGAAATACGAACCCTAAAAACGGTAAATCACGTTAGCCTTAAAAATTGGCTTAGCGTTGCTTGTATTCAATAAAGATGATACGCTATGCGTTTTTACGGAAATATTATAGACGGAAATTCGACCTGATAAGATTGAAATAATAACAAAATGATATATTTTATGTTATCGTTAAAAAATTGCATTTTTTTCCAAAGGTTATGATGGTGTTCAATGTGTTTTCAAATAATAACGTTTATTTTCTAGGTATGATAAATAAGTCAAAGAAAGAAAATTCCCCAACATCAGAAATACATTCAGCATCACAGATTTGAAATATTTTTATTTTCACAAAGAAATAAAGGCCCTGTAACCGATATATCAGTATTTCTACGAAAGGGCGGGGATGCTATCAATCATCGCCTTATTGCCGGTCACTCCCTATCACTTTTGATTCATCTTCTATAATAAAACTAAAGGGAGGAATGAATCACCTGAGGGGCACATGAGACATCTATATTTATTTAATGTTACTGATCTAAGTGTATTAGGTTTTTATACTGCAGTAACTTTTAAGTATTTTTGCGAAATTATCGTAAAAATAAAGATGTTCTAAGATCAAATAATAATAATTAAAAAATCACACAAATTAGAATATAATTTTACCATTATAAATATTTTTGATTTTCGGAATACATAGTGCCTTATCTACCAATCGAAGAACACGACTTAATTTATATAAAAAGCCTTATAATAATTGATTTTGTAAAAAAATAACCGGAACTTTTTTTTTTTCGATAATAATTTTGGTTTTTGTAAAAAAAAAATATGAAAGAAAAAGTTATACTATTTAATTAAAACCTGTAGTAACTTTTTTATTCGTTTTAAATTTACCGGAGGGAATACTTTCGATGGAGAAAAAATTCGTTCGATTTTAATTTAGCTTCAAAAGTTTCTTTAATATATATTCCTACACCTACCTATATATTTGTAGTTTCGTTTTACGGAACTTCAGATTATGAGGTCGGAATAAATGTTGTTAGTTAAAACGGGTGGACTTCTAACTCTATTTAGAAACAGCTGACGGTTTTAGTTATTTAAATACGACTTTTGTAACTTAAAACCACCTCTTGCAGTTAAAATTTTCCATTTTAAGTACTAAAAGCTACGAATGTTTCGCTTTGTCTCATTAACTTGTGCCTTGTTTTAATAAGTCTTTTGGTTTCTGTTAATGAATACAAAACGTGTTCGATAACCACAAATAAGTAGTTTTATTGTGTTTTGTTGTGGTAGCTGTAATGTGTTGTTAAGACACATGACAAACATGACATGGCATGATAATGATGATGTGACGTGTTGTGAGATGTGTTGTTGTTGTGTTTAATTTATAGATCAAATAATAACAAGCACATAACCACACACATATTGACTCAGTCCAATACAAAGATTTTAGAAACTATTTTTGCATTTGATAAGCAACGATATGGTACAAATGACATAGATAAGAATACTACAACCACGACTTACTTACTTACTTACTTACTTGGTAGTGTTCGCTTTTTCTTAAAAAACTTATTCTAGTCCAAACCTCATCACAATAACATTAGTAGTGTGTTAGTCATGGCTTAACAATTTAAAACCAATTTTACGTTTTAGCCATGAACACGTAATTAAAATAAGATGTAATATTTCGAGTTTTTAATGTTTAACATTTAAGTTGGTACTAAAATTTGTTAAATTAGAAACAAAATTATATCCGATGCGTACATTGTACTTTAGTGCCCATCGTCCATAGTGTAGTCTCATTCTTTTAGGCCCAAAATTATTTAAAATTCGACTCAAGTGTCACGATTGTTAGTTGACTTTGTCAGAAACTTTGTCCGTGAAAGAAAACGTTTTTGTCCCCTTTTATCAAGTAAGTGAAAATTGAGTATCTTTAGGAATAAATTGCCGTTTCAACATTGACTTGATTCACAGAAATGTCTGAAATCGAGCAGATACTATGATTTTATAAAACATCTATAAAATTTTAACTTCAAGCAAGTAACTGGAATTGAATTCGGAATATTTGATAAAAATTTAGAAACATGTAATCACTTTTTTGGGCTTTAATAAAATTATATAATGAAACAACGGTCGAAAATTAAGAATTTTATTTGGATCAAAGTACAAATGTATATCTACAACAAGCCGAGATACCGAACGAAAAGTAGCCTTGAGGCAATTCGAAATTACGTATTTATTAAAGAAACATTTTAGAATTCAATTCCCTTCCAAAATAATAAATGAAAGCAAAGACGAGATAATACGAATCGTGTTCTAAAATTAGTGTTTTAAATACGATGGGCGAGTTTAGTTCTTTTTTTTTCTGTTGCTACAAATGATTCTTATTGATCTTACGTTAAGTTCTTACACGTAAAATCATAAAGCTGAATATATATGGTTTGTTTTAGCTATTTATTTTAGCTAGTTATTAATAATAACATACATACATAACATAAACTCACGCCGTAATTAATCCCTCGAGGGGGGTAGGCAGAGGTGTTACACACGAGTTTCATTATGACAGATAGCGAATATGTCGCCACTATCTGGCCACAACGAGGTACATGACAGCTTTAATTTACGGTAATCCAAGACTCAAACTCTCGATCTGTCGAATCGGGTCGGTCGGTTAACCAAGGCATGTAACAAACTGAGCTACCACTTCCTCGTCGTTGGTTTAATAATAATAATTGTAAAAATAATACCCTTTTCTAGTAAATAGGTTTAAACATTTAGTATGTTTGTAACTGTACTGTATGTGTAATAATTTAGTATAAGTACATAAAATACGATCTGAGTTACAAAAAGTTTCTTAATCTATTTCTTTGGCAAATAACGAAAACCGATGAATCTTTGCCAATAAAAAAGATTTAAAAATGTGGATTCCTTCGGAACTGTTTTATTATCAAATCCTCAATCTTGAGCCAAAGGAGGCAAGTTAATCTAAAGATTTATCTCAAAAGCCGAAAATTTATTGCTCACAATCAAGCCTAAATTAGATATTAGTTTCAAAGGAATTAGGTAATGTATCTTGGATCTTTTAATCATTTGTGTAGAAAATGTAACATCCTAAATAAATTTGCTATGTTTGACTTCATTAAACATTGTTTAAAATAAGTGATCGGATACGAGAGACCACTTTTAGTTAATTTATGAATCAAAAATCTGAAAACGTCTTTTTGTTCTTTGACATTTATACATCAGGCATTTAAGTACAAATTTAAGAGTTGTAATTCAAACATTGAAAAACATACTGCAGTGTCATTCGAATACTCAACTCAACACACTAAACTAGCATACGGTCATTGAATTCTAATTATAACACACTAATCTACATTGAATACCTACATTGAATATTTCTAATCAGCGCTTTTAAATTACATTTGAAATAGTACAATATTACACTCATATCATTTATACAGACACTCTTAATTTATAACTAGACAACTACGTGATACAATGCTGTATAAAATGCAATTAGTGCATTGCGTAAATTGTATTTAATAAGGTTCCCCTTTCGTTAGCTTTGCTTTTGATATACGCGAGGCACACGATAGACGCTCCTGCTGTTTTCTGTTTTTTTTTTTTGTTATATTCTTCTTTCTTGATAATGGTAAGATGACAATGATGAGATGATGATAATGAGATGGTTAAAGAATAGGTTCAATCAAAAAGTGAAATGACTTACCTACAGCATCATGCAGTTACTGTAGGTTCTATGAGGAACTTGAGAGATGACGCAAAAAGCAGTCAAATCGTCGTATTTCACATTCCCCACACTATACAGCAATATTCATATTCACTGCTCTAGTTACTTCATGACATGAGGGGCATCGTTATGTTAATAGGCAGCGGTATCATTTTCCATCAGGTGAACTGCTTGTTTGCCCATGAATTTGTATAAAATTAAACACTAGCACTTTTGAAAACCTCTGTGGCGCAGTGTTGTAAGCAGCCGACTACTACGCTAGAATTCAAGGGTTCGAAAATTCGTTATTATAACTTTTAATCATTGAATTTTGCAAAAAAGATTGTCTAATTAGGACCTTTAACTATCATTGAATTTCCTACACACTCTTCAACTACTAGCTCAACAGTTTTATTTTACGGGCGAAAGTTTTGAATTCATTGGAAGTCCCTTCCTCCTCTCCCAGTTATTTAACAATGTCAGAATTTTTCTACATGATGGTTTACTTAATATGTCCCTCATGTACTTGTTCTTATCACTTACAAACTTTTTCGAGCCCCCATGTTATGTTACAAATAAATGTAGAAATGAATAGTATTATACTGGGATGTTTTTATACGAGTAAATAGTGTGTATTTGATCAAGGTTTTTAAAAGATCTCACTAGTTACAAAATCGATCATTGCTAATTCACAACGCTGTTTCTTTACA
This sequence comes from Choreutis nemorana, assembly GCA_949316135.1. Taxonomy (NCBI): domain Eukaryota; kingdom Metazoa; phylum Arthropoda; class Insecta; order Lepidoptera; family Choreutidae; genus Choreutis; species Choreutis nemorana. Next base: position 6,149,496 of record OX438610.1, read on the forward strand.
TATACCAAAAATCTGGTCAAACGACCTCAAGCCAATAAAACAAATACTTCGTAAAAAATGTATGTTGCCAGTGGATTAGTTTTAATTTCCCACTTGCATTTACTGAAACTGTTTGCTCCATGTATTTTGTTTATCATAGTTTCAGGGTTTTGTTGTAAAATGTAGACAACTTCACAAAATAATATATCCTTTCTAATTATAAAAGTGCGTGATGGTCACGCCCAAGAATGTTTATGGTATTCACATGGGCGTGGTGAATTCTATTGTATATCAACGATAATGTAACAAATTACACGTAGAATAATGTTTAAATATTTTCGGTGACATTTTGAAACGTCTAGTAGAAATTGAATGTTGTTTTTATCTAAGACATCGCTTGAGATATTTTGAATTTTAAATACTCTGGTTAAAATGCCTTGAACTGATTTAGAAAAGTTTTAACATTCGGTATTGCAAATTGTAGAGATCTTGAGTTTTAAAGTTCGGTTTAGGAGATAAGTTCCTAATTTAAGTGAAAATTTTTGCGTGCATGTGCAGTTACGCGAAAAGATATCTTAAAAAGAGATTTATTTTAAAAACTTTTTTGTCTTCATTCATTTCCACATCGAAGTCTCTTTTCCCGTAATTTTAAAAGTAATCTAACTTGACTATAGAACGAGGAAGTTATTGTAAAACTTTGACATTTTTCTGTCCCCAGAAATATATAATCTTTTTCATCTGGATTTTTAGAAGGATATCGTTAGTCAAACTTATTTTTAGACAGATTTATTATTTATTAAGAAAAATCTCATTTCTTCCTTACAACAGGAACGTAGGGCATTATTGAAAAATACATTTACGAGCAACACATATTAATTTTTTAATTTTAATTCAAGATAATAAAAATGTGCGATGAGTTATGAATAACACTGATATAATCTTATCTCCACTCTTAAGACTTTCATGAGTTTTATGGTGTTCCATAGTGTTGAAAGCTGAAAGTTAAATAAAGTGAACTTATCTTGGAAAGTCAAAAATAAATCAAAAAATTTTGTATGAAATATACTGACCTACATATTTCAAGATAATGTATTTTCGTTCATTTTTAATTCGCTTAATGTGAGAACAAATTTATTAAATTCACTGGTTAGCCTTAAAAGCTAAAAAAAATGCAAACTGGGTGACTGACACCACATGATGTTTATGAAAAACTTTATGTTCAAGTTCATCATATCACATCGATGTAGCAAGGAGAAATAAACTTTGTTTTTCAACATTGATTGGAAAACAAAACTACAGAATTTGTTTTTTTTTTTGTATCAACAACATCTATTGCATATTGAACTGGTTGCGTATCATATTAAAAAGATTGATGATAAGTTCGTGATTACCAGAAACAGCTCTCTGATAAGAAAGGTCACTTTTACGAGCGGTCGTAATTTGAAGATGGTTTTTATATTTGCCGCTAGATACAATAAAGTAATATTTTTCTGTCTTAGAAAACAACGAAACAGCCGCTAAGGAAATAAAATTTATATAACTAATAAAATAAATACAAAAGTGACCGTGCCATCTGGATGGAGGAAAAGTGAAAAATAATGAACGAGCACAAAAGCACTTAAGATGTTTTTAGTCGTAACTCTTACCTAGATAAGGTGTTGAGATTACGGATAGTGCAGTTTATAAAAAGACCAGAATGAAATACGTGAGACTGTAGACTGCGGAGAGCTTAAATTGCTTTTAACTGAGAGATCAGAGATGTAGGTGAGATAAGCGCTGTAAACTTTTCATATATGCTACCTAGAAACTTAAAAAACTAAGTGCATTCTACCATGTAGTTTACCTGTCTGTTTTCACCTTTAAGAAATATGCATTCATTATGAATAAGGTTAGGTACAATGGTTTCATTTATCATTAAGTTAAGAAATATAGTTAACATGTTAAGAATACAGTTTTTATTAAATGTAGTAATAATGTATTATTTTTCTGTAGCTAGAAACTTTTCATCACGTGTTGAAACTCTATTTAGTTTTATATTGAATTGTTCTTCACCACAATAAGACCCTCCTGTTTCTAGCTACTAAGTGACTTAAAATTGGCGCAGAACAAATTAAGCCTAAACTATTTTAAACAGCCCTTTTAGACGGAACAAAATACCCGTACATTGTAACCCTTAAGTAAGATAAGGGTAAGCTGTCCACTTTATAATATCCCACGCTCATTCTGAGTTTTTGCACAAATGATGTAGGCCTATTGGAAACTAGGGTAGTTTTCGTGACAAGAAATTTTATTCGTGGATTTCCAAAAATACGGGTCTTATTACAAAAAGAGCCGTAAAAGACACTTGCCCGTGAAATATAGTTCATCCTTCGGTAATTCTCGCTGAAACCGATGGAGAGGTCTGATCTCAACGAGATTTTTAAAATTGGAACTACGCCAAAACCAGTCTTTAAAATTTCATGTTTTTTTCAAAGATGGCGTCTCGTCTTGAAAAATTGCAGTGATTTATTTCCAGTAATAACTTGACCACGTTCTAAGAAACTCTCAAGTTTAATTTTGTAGGAATTTTAAGTTATTTCCCTCGAAGTGTTTAACTCATTTCCGAGGTCTCGGATCTCATCTTGGTAATTTACTCTTACATAGAACGATTTTTTAATGTTAAGATTTTTAACAAACCAATTATAGCAAGTGGGTAAAAAGTGCTTTCAATTTACTTGCTTTTAGCACAGATGAAAAAGATTGACTATCAAATAAACATTTAAATAATAAAAAGTCAAACCTTTAAGCAGTAATAAATTAACTTCAATAAGGTAATTGTTTTTTTATTATATCTGGTTTTCCTTCATATTTTAGGTATCAATAAAACTATAATTTTTGGTGAAATATTATAATCCTTGCTTAAATTGTTTAACTCTTGAGAATTCTAAAAGCCTTTTGATTAAAATATGGGCAAATATTTTTCTGACATTTTATCATTGAAAACATCAAAATATCTTATAGAAATGATATAGTGTATCTGAATGCTTCTGTATATAATTTATTTGTCATTCGTGTGAGTGGTTACCGCCCAACACGTTTCTTCCCGTACTCACTCTAAGTGTGATAACGGACAATAGACATTTCTTTTTCTGATTTATTGTCACACTTGGTCATATACTAAGTGGTTACATCGCATATATTTCTTGTTTAGGAAAGATACAAGTTCGGCTTCCAGACTTATGATTAACAGTTAGTCTAGAATATAACTAACGTAGTAACGTAGTAGACGTTTTAATAATGTGATATGCGCACATTGCCAAGTTTAAAAAACATCCCGCGCATAATCTCAGATCCGTAAAAACTTAGTAATAATCATAATTACCTAATCACGACATACACATTGACCCAGCCCTGCACTATGATAATCTTGTATCGCAGACACAAAGCTACGGTATGGTATAGACTACACACATAGAAAAATTAAATCCAAGACCGGTAAGCGAAATTATGCATCTTGCGAAAGACGCAAAGTTCCACCCCCGCCGGTATTCGAACCGAGAACCTCCAGCGTAGCAGTCGGCTGCTTACTCCACTGCGGCACAAAGGTCGGAGAGGTTATGTTATGTAATTTCTAATGGATAAGCACTTTTATATAACGTCATGGGCAATCAAGCCAAGTTTATGGGATGAAGTTATTTTGATTTTGATTAATCTCAAACTAATCTTCAGATGATAGACTAGTTCATCATATATATGCTCTTATAACAACAATTGTAGCTGCATGTTGGTTTCTGGTGTCATGTGTCTTAACTTTACCCAACGCAATATGTATTTCACGCATCAGATAATGTACTCGTATAATCACTTAGTGTAACTAGCTATGCATTTAGTTAATTTTTTATTCATTGCCGTTTTTTCAATAAAATGATTTAAATTACTTGTATTTGGCTCGGTGCAGAACTAAAATTTTATCCGTTGATGGTCCATAATTTACTTTAAATCCATTTTTAAAGTAATAGATATTTGAAAGTAAGATTTCTTTTATATTTTGCTTTTATAAAAACAACTTTTGAGATTTTAATCACTTATATTATACAGAGGCAAAGTTTTTGAATTTGTATATTTTAAAGGACTACCTACGTCTACGTACTATTTATGTGATATCAATATTTTTTTCACCAATATATAGAAAGGACTATTAAAGACGGCTAGTTTTTGTTTAAGAACAAACGAAAATTTGAATTATATACCGGCAAAATCGCGGGTAAAAGCTAGTCTATTTAAAACAATAAAGTAAAACTAAGTTGCGTGAGTCATGTGCATATATTAGAACGTATCAATGTCTAACTCAGACTAATTGGAACTTTAAATGGATCGTAAACGAGTTTCCAGTTCTGTAACTGGTTATAAACTAATAAAATGAATGGTTAACTTTATATTATTCAGTGTTTCATATATTTCAAGAACAGATAATGTTGTATAATAAAAATTACTTAAGTATTAAATAATTTGATTTTCCAATTTTAATAAAAAAATTAACACTGCAAGGATTTAAAATGCAACACATAATCATGTAATCAAATTAAAAGTCAGGTACATATACCATTCATAGAAAAAATTTGCAATGAATAAAATAAACGTTTACATTAAAAAAAAGAGGTTACAGGATTTTAGAGAAAATGCTAAGTCTCACTTTTATAAAACCTACATATTTCTAAGAAATCCAACAGAAAATCACTAAAGCGGGCTTACAGGATGATATAATGTTTGAAACTTCTAAATTCGAAGCAAACTCAGAGAGTTATGGCATAACTGGTCTTAGTAGGTTACTACGAGTAAGGATTCGTAGTACTTGTAGCAAACTCGTAGTACGCTCGGGTAAGAAGATTAAATAAATCTATCTTGAAAAATAGTGTTACTGCTACATACACAATCTTTTAAAACCTTTTTTTAATAACCACTTTCCCAAGGGGTTCGCGGGAGGAAGCTTCTTTGAAAACAAACGTCGTGTCGTTTATCTCTGTCAGTGTGTCTGTTACTGTTACTCTTTCTATTCTTTGTGACTGTTAATGATTGCTGTTCAAGTAATAACAATAGTAATCAACAGTGTAACCAATGCAAAGTTGAGCTGGTTCGAATTTATTAACCCTTTATTTTGTTTAAGAATAAAATTCGATACTATGATTAATGATAAGTTTTTGCTTTGGAGCGAGGAAATCAGGAAGCGAAAATAATATTTCGCTTGTCATCGTATTAATTTAGAAGCACAATAAAAACACAGTTTATTCTACAATTATAGAGCAACTTATAACAAAGCAACGATAGAAATAAATACACTCAATCACGTTTTTGATGTATCGTATAAATGTAATGGTATAATTTTTTTTATAATTTATACATACTTCGATTTTGAATAACGTCGAACCCAACTAATTTTATACATATATTTTGACAATTTAAAGTTGGTATTTTCAACTTTAGAAAAATGATTTAAACAAACACTAAAAAACCGTTATAATACTAAGTTGATCACAAATTGATATATTGCTTTTATGATCGCAATACTCGCATGATACTCAATATTTGTTCTTACAAAGAGGTTCTCTCCATCAATCATTCTTTGAGAGGGTTGATTCTTTCTTCGTTTTTTAGATACAGATCAATAAACAAGTTAATTAAACCGTCACAGCATAGTAAATAAAAAGGAGTCTTAGATAAAAAATATTGAAATGTTAAATTATATATTTTTACTGCATATTTACTTTATCCGGCAAAAAAATAAATAAATTGAAATACTTAAAAACAGAAATAAGAAATGAGAAGGTGTTTACTATAAAATACTTTTAAAATTCAATCAAAGAAATAATGCGTACGATTCAAAGTTTCCAAACACTTATTTATATTAGGCTCTTATTGTCCATACTAAATATGGAAATGTATTTGTTTAATTATAAAAGTAGTTTCAAAGGTTACATATTGATCGTAAAAATAAAAGCGACATAAGTAACTTTCAATCAAGTAACAAGAAGCCACAGACATTACAGAAATGATTAATGGATGTAATGATACTTTTCCTTGATTTGAGTTCATGAAAGTCCTTTTGTCAGTTTCTTACAAAACAAGGTTTAAATTAAGGTCATTTACAGCCATTTATCTGGAAGTTTAACTGTATCACTGACATTTACTTCCCATAAAATATATCTTATAACTCTATTAAAAATGTTAGGGGTAGCATTTGTTTTATTTATTGGATTTTCTTTTAATATAAATATTATTTAATCTAAAAAAATATAAACCGTTCGTTTAACTCTGTGATGTTTTACATTTGAATAAAGTGCAAAATTTTATATTCTGAAATATATATTGCATTCTAAACATTTTGTCAATAAAATGGGTTTACAGCATTTAAATTTTCTAAACCGAGATATAACTAGTAAAATATAATTCAACTCATTAAAAAATACACACATTACAAAATAAACAATATATTAAAGGTAATTATCATTTTATGCATTAGCAAAATGCAAGTTTGGTTTAGATTATTACACTTTAATGGTTGTGGTCTATATTTTTGTTTGTTTTTTTTATTCACTAGATCCATTAGTGCATAAACCATTTTTGCTATTGTTTAGTTGAAATTTATTGTTTGACCTTAAAACTTTACTGACTATACCTAACTTTTACTACAATCGTTTCTTTTACAAACGATTACTATAGATTTAACATTAAATTTAAACTGCTTTAAATTTAAAGCGTACCTAATTTATTTATCTTTGTTCTTAATTTTATATACATTATTAATCACATTATGACACAGAAATTAACTCAGCCCTGTACAAAAATATAATTTTGTATAGCAAGCTTGAAGCAACAATATAGTAGGTATAAACTAAATAGGTAAAAAGACAATATCCAAGACTGGTAGGCGAAACAGTATGTCTACATATATGTGTGTACATAAAAGTGGTAAACCCTTTTAGAAAATAGAATATATACATATTTTTTTTTAATTTCTTCAAAGTAATTTAATTACCAAATCTAGAATTACCTACTAACATGTAAGTAATAGAATCAACCATAAAATGTAATGAAAAAAAAAATATATTTCTCATTTCAATTTGCACGACATCTGATTATATTTACAGTCAGCGGTTCACATTTATAAGCTTTTAGACAGAGGAAATGGAACGAGACCTTATCTTTATTTTTCATTTTCCATGTTATAAAAAGTGTCGACCGCATCCATCATTTGCGAAAAAGTTAATGAGTTTCGCTTCCCACGTGTTGTGCTCGACCAACTGTATGACAAAGCTTGGTCACGGTTTGTACCGGCATTTTTTTATTCAAACTCTTTTTTTAAATCACAACGTACCGCAATGAAAGCTTTATGTTTCAATCGTTATCTTATCTGTGCCTGATACGTATTAAGGACTAAATATGTCATTCTGGCATTATTTTTAAAATTCTTTGGAAGAATGTCTACGAAATAATAGATGTAATAACTACGTTCTTTCTTAGTAATTTCAATAAATTATAACGAAGACGTCGCTTAAATCACATTAATGTTTTAGATATTAATTCTAAAAAAAGGGCTTTGATATCAGTACAATAAAATAACTCCAAACAAACGTTTTGTATCTACGTTTTGTTCTGTATTTTGCCGCCTAATAAATAACTCACTTTTAAACGAGTTAGAACATGCTTAAATTAACGAAATATATTTTAACATGTAACCATTTGTGAAGAGTTTAAAAATATTTTTACCATATCTGTATATCTCGTCTGGTTTACAAAGACTTACCTACGAATCAAAACTTGCCATCAGGCTATTTATGTTTGTTTGCCATAGTTGTGTATAAAATAGTATTTATAAGCAAGGAGGCTTTAATAGTACGGCTCTGTTTTTTCCAGCTGCGAAAGCCGGTGTCGACGCTGTCCATCCCCGGCGCTATGAAGGCGTACTCCGGAGGAAGAGACCCTGGCACTGAAGAAGCGGGGGTTGCCCTCGTGGGGGTCCACAGCGAGTACCCCAGGTTTGGGGAGGAAAGGGCTCTCGGCGGCGGAACCTACAAAGGCGGAGGGGCGGCGAAACATAAACCGAATATAGGATATAGGTGATAATTTGTATAATTTTAAATAATAGAAACTTTTTGGTTGGAACCTCTTTCTTTTAGTATGTGAGAGTGTTAGAAATCAAAGCGTTTGGGGTGATTTAACGCGAATTTTTTGCATGAATGCAAAATCTACATTATAGAAGTAGGAATGTAATATTATAATACCCTCCATTAACCCTTAAACTTTTATTTATTACCTAGATCTTGTGAAAACGAAGGGAAACTTCCGTGCCTTTAAAAAGTTTTGTCACCAATATTACTGGTGTAAGATTTAGGTTAGTATCTAATTTATCCCCTGTTAGTTAGTGGCATACCGTGGTGTTTAGACGGTCAGGCGTCTCCTGACTGTCTCCCCTTTAGATTTTTGGGCCTCTGGGCCATTTCAATTGCTGTCTCCGCTTTGCTGGGAGGGAAGTCTGAAACCGCTTTCTTACTACCTCCTATTTCTTCTGATTAAGTTCGTTGCGGGTCCCAAGACAGCCGGTAGGGTGTCCGGGCACAGCCTGTGCATCACTGCACAGCTGCATTATTCGTTGATTATTCGATCAAAGGACGCCACTGTTGATCCTGATAAACAGGAGTTGCAGTGGTGGGACAGAGTGGCGGGTGTGCTAAAAAAAAAAAACCCTTAAAGTTTATATACCTACCTATATACAATGTACATAAACTGAAACATCGTAAAACTATTAATCGACTCCCAAAACCTTAAGCCTGCAACATTAAATAAATTAATTGATTTAATACGAACCCTTGTATTATTTTCGCCCAGCCCTTGGGGATATATAAAAGCAATAAGCCTTGTAATAAAGCTGTGGTCAAACCTAAGAAGGGCTGGTCGACTCTCATGAGGCCCGAGTATACACGAGATCTTTTGATCTGTTCTCGAAGAGGATTATGAATGTTTGATTAAAACAATGAAATTGAATGTGAATTTCTGAATTGTCAGTCAAATTACAATTTAAATTGAATCTGTATTTTAATTTACCCCTTTTCCTTAATGTAATTTTTCTTTTTAACAGAATACTCACAAATCGAATACGAATATTATAGGAATGTCGCGTGACGGATGTCACAGAGTTCATTACTTTTGTATTATTATGGTAAATGATAGAATTTCCTTTATAATACTCATATGTCATACTTACATTAAAGCGGCGTACGGCATTAGGTCTTCAATCAATGTTTTCAAATTATTTGCTATCTTTTTCGCATTACTTTTACAATTCTTCTGAATGTGAAAGTTAAATAGTTTAAAATTAGGGTTGCTACTTGCTGAGTAGGTTCCAAATTTCAAATATCTGAATATCAATATAAAAGCTAATATCACATTAGCATTGACAGATATCCGAATTTATAGTATTTAAACGTAGTATTTAACCTTTATGTCTATCATGACTCATACCTTTTAAAAAGTGCCTCCATGGAATATATGGGTAATAAAGAAATCGTAATCACAAATTATAGTAGTAAATCTATTGTATCTGAAATTTAGAACAATAATCCAAACTCATAGTAAACGCACTAAAACTATCTAGGAAAAAATCAGAACTGAAGTCGTTAGAACAAAGTTAATGTAAGTTCTACAAAACAGCTATTTCCCATCGATCGTTGGACAGCGCTGTTAATATTGACTACTATTTTTACAAGTATGACGCTAAGCTGAGCGTTTTAATAATGAGTGAAACCTTGAGCGTTCAAACAGAAATAACTTGCATTACCCATCGATTTTCTGTCTTGAAATTCTGTGGAAATGGAGAATGCATTTTTTACAACTCGAAATAAGTAGAAAGGAACTTGTAAATAAATTAAATAAGACATAATGTTTGATAAGAAGCTAGAAATTTGAGTAAGGATTGGTCTAATAAGACTTCAACATGCAGGCAATTTAAATTCAAGGCAGGATGCTTTTTCGAAAATAATTTATTATTCACTGGAAGTAAACAACAATTTTGGTTGAATTCAAAACCAATTCGTAACTTTGATCAGTTTTCAGAGAATCCCAGTTAATCCGAAAACGATAATTAGAGCCTCATCTTTGATGTCGTTTGAATTTGAAACACTAAGTCAATCCCTTAAAGACCCATTTAACTTGAAATTAATCTTCCAAATCCTCTGAATAAGGAATAACAATCAACGTTTACGAGCTCCCGTCAATAAGCTCCGTGATATAAGAGAAAGGGAATCATGAACAGAATTTCAATGGATTCTTTGTTAAGTACGAATAATCATAAATTATAAGTGTTAAAATCATTACACATTGCGTCGACTGATGCTGTGAGTGACTATTCTCATAATCAATACTTTTTATCTAACACTAAGACGCAGACATACTTCAAAACTTTGAAAATACTCACATAATACAATGTTTAGTGGCATAGACATATTTAATATAACGCCGACAAGTAACCAATGATTTAAAAATTATCAATATTATCGTTACATTCTAACGAAAACTTTTGTAACTATGTTCAATCTAGATGGGTCTACTGCTTCATTATATGTTTTATAATAACGGTAGTCGATGTGTCCCTGTGGTGATGTACGAGTATGTCTGTTGCTTTGGTGTGCTTGGCAACCGCTGTCAAGACTACGAAAATGTCACAAAGACAAAAAAAGTGCTTCCTGAAGCAAGACATTTCACGGCCTACGCTTGTATAATAAAGAAGTAAAAGTGTAGAGATATTTCCTGATCCTTATTTTGTATGAAGAAAGTATAAACCCAGTTGGTAAATTATTTAATCAAGTGAAATCATAACTTCCACAAAAATAATTGTTCTCTGTTTAAAATTATCTTAAATTACCAATTTTACAGGATTTTTATTTTCGAATTTCAGATTAGGTAGACGAAAGGCGTTATTTGAAAAACGAAAACGAATAAGTGACTACGCTTTGGTTATGGGGATGTTTGGAATTATTATTATGGTTATAGAAAATGAACTATCAAGTGCCGGTGTTTATACAAAGGTACCGTATTGTTTTTTAAATTCAAACTGTATTTTATTATTTTTGCCTAACAAAAAAAAAACATAGATTTTACCATTTGATGATGGTAATATTTGAGAAAAAAATATGAAAAGGTTAAAATTTTGTTTTTTGTTCAGCTGTTAATAATTTTCAGGCGTCAATATATTCGCAGGCGTTGAAGACGCTTATATCAATGTCGACTGTGATTTTACTTGGCCTAATCGTGGCGTATCACGCATTAGAAGTTCAGGTATGTGCCTTTATCAATACTTACTATTTATTTTTAATATTTGAATAGGAGGTATATGGTATAAAAGTTTACATAGGAAGAAATGTTTAATAATATTCAGCGATGCCAAAACAAACGTTTTTGTACAGTTTTGTAATTAAAAAGAGAAAAGTTACTATTTGCTTTAAGGATAAAACTGTAGGTATTTATTTTAATCCTAACAAAATCCAAAAAAAAAATCTACATAGTACTTACATTGTATGTTTAAGGAAATGACAGGATATTTTTAACCCCAAAAAATGTTCTCAATAAAATGAAACAAAGAAATCAAGCAACTTGACTATTAATAAATACTTAAGTAACAATCTCAAGAAAAACAAATAAATCTCGTTCGCGTGGCAAATAACGCTAGCAAGAACACTAGCAGCATTTTCTTGCTGATTTATTAATGTAAAAGAAAAGAAAGGCTTCCTCTTTCTGTTTGAACTCAGATAATGACATAAACTAGCCTCTCTATTCCTTACCTTTTTCAAGGTTCAGATACTGGATGTAATGAAATTTATCTAAGCACTATTTTCTAAGTCACAGCAGACACTCAACTGAACGTGACTTGAGAATCAGTTCAAATATAACCTTTTTGATTGTCATTATTGTTCTATTGACCTATCACATAAACAAGTAATCATTTACTTCATACCATGAGTGTTTAAAGCATCTCCGAAGGTAACGTACATTTAATGTTTTCAGTTATTTATGATAGACAACTGTGCTGATGATTGGCGGATAGCCATGACGTGGCAAAGGATAGCACAAATAGCCCTGGAGCTGGCAATATGTGCCGTCCACCCTATCCCAGGACAGTACACCTTTATTTGGACCACCAAACTGGCCAATAAAGGCGGAGTGATTGGGGTTGAAGTTGTAAGTAACAATTATATATTTCATACTGATGACATTAAATTCGCTAAAGTTATATATTTACTGCTGCTATATCAAAACAAGGGTTCTTTGAAAAACTAAAGCTAAGAAAATAATTGGATATTTCTGAGAAGTTGCTATGGTTACTTTAGGAGTTGCGAAACCCGAATTCGGTGATGCGTATGTGATGCTTTTGTTGCTGGAAGAATCGATAAGTAATCGCTTACCAGTACGCGAGCCACAATGTATTTCTCTAATTTAAAATACAGAAACAAGCAATTAATGAAAATAAATTCCAATACGATGGAAAGAAAGTTTTTCTGGAATGCTATATTAAATTTATTAAAAAATAAACTCATCCGATTGACGTGTTGTTTTCTAACGCTTCTTTTGATGACAGGCATCTTGATTCATCTTTGTTGTGATGCGTACACAAGCTATTACTAAAACCTATAATATTGAACAGTTTGTGTTTAATGACATAAATTATTGGTAGATTAACAAATGAAACAATACGCAGATTTGAGTAATTTTTTGTTTTTAACCTGGATTTGCATGAATATCAATTGCCATCTTATGGTGCGGTTACAAGGATAACTAAAATTTCGCAATTCCGAGAAATTTGACATCGCTCATAGCAATATCAAGCATTTTTTGGCAAAATATCAAACGGCATCTGGTGCTATTGTAATTGCGACAGACTTCTCTAATAATAATTCCACCAGATTGATCCACTATACTTGCCTGGCCTTCAAGAATAGCCCGTGTAAACGCACCATAGCGATACTTAAGAATTTTATGCAATACCCTTACATATTAAATAGGTATGTTAATCCACAATAAAATTAAAGCTTTAGAAGTCAAACTTACAATTTAAGTACATTCATAAATTGTAAAGTATTACATGCTACTCCATAATTTTACGTTGCATAAGAAAATTATTCACAAGCCTCATTCCAACCAAAAATGTTAAAATACTGCTTTTGCCATTTTCTCCTGCAACAGAATAATAAAAATGCTGCACAATGGAAAATTTCCTCGATATTCTGAGAGCCTATTTCGTAATAAAACTGCAAAAGATGCCTGTACCAAACTTAACATTTGAACTCTTAAGATTCTATTTTATTTATAACACCTTCAAAATTATTCGATATCTATTTTCTGAACTTGGAACTGATATAACTTTTAATTTCTCCTTAGGCAACAATATATAGGCAAATTCAGGTCTGTATTTAGTTAAATTGAATTTGAATTGTCAAGTGATTTTTAGAGTCCTTTTTAGCATGCAGTTATTTTGAAACATTGTGCATCAAATACCTTCGTTTGTACGTGTACTATAAGTTTTTGATTATTGTTTAAATTTAAGCGTTTGTGGGAACCTTGTGAGTTTTCTTTGTTCACTTTTGATTGTGTGACTTTAAATGGTTTGCGAGTTAGATTTCACTTTGTCAACACAGTAGTTTATGTGCTTTGAAAAAATGAATAAACATAATAATGATACGAATGTCTAAAGAAAATTTAATCTAACATTTGTTTGTATGTATAAGGAGGTTTAAAGTAGAAAAAAACATTTATTTGTTTCTCCTCAGGTGCCATATGATGTGACGCTTTCCCTGCCGATGTTCTTTCGTCTTTATCTAATATGCAGGGTGATGCTTCTTCATAGTAAACTATTCACGGACGCCTCATCAAGAAGTATAGGAGCCTTAAACAGAATTAATTTTAACACTCGGTAAGTGGTGTTATAAGGAAATTTTTTCTATTGCGTTTTGTGTGATTCATGATGTACTGATAATTTATATTTCAGATTTGTCTTAAAAACACTTATGACCATTTGTCCTGGAACAGTTTTACTAGTGTTTATGGTTTCTCTGTGGATAATTGCAAGTTGGACACTGAGACAGTGCGAAAGGTAAGATACAGCATTATCACGTGTTTTATTTTCAATACTTTTATATTGCTATGACGATTTAATCCAAAAATTAGGTTGTACTTACTGTGTTTTAGTTTCGACGATACTACTTTAATTTTTACTATTATTTAGCTCTTAAAAAGCTGCTTTGGTGTTTCACTTCATTTGTTTTATTTTTTCCTTCATGGGTTATTGGTTTAGCTAATGACATTGCAGATCTGAGCTAAAGAATAACCTTTTTATTTTCATGGCTTCTGCTTTAATACCAATTGTAGGTATTTGAAATATTGAATTCGCAACATATTTGCCAAATCGGCATGCTATTGCTTATGTACTGTGGCGTTGTTTTCATATTTCGCTTAACCCACCTTTTTTAATTTGATATCTACGTGTTTTAAGAGTTTATGCGTAGTTAAGCCAGGATCATTCATCACAAATATATACAAGAGTTTGACTTTGAAAAAAACTGCAAAAGTAGATTTTGCAACACAAATTTAAATATAGATGTCTATGTCAGTTTGTGTACGCTTGCAATTAATTCAATGAATATATTATGAACTTGCACTGTTTATAATACAAATGATTAAATATTATGTCAATATTTGGGCAACACACATTGAATTTGCAAACACTTATTGTATTTTAAGACACTTGATGTTACTAACAAATGTAGTTGTCAATGTTATCTTCTTTGACACGATAGCACACAAAAAATGGCTGTTAAAATACCACACACCGTAAAAGTACCGCACAACACTGCATTTGTATTGTATACCACTGTTGATAAACATCACAAGTTTTGCCTACCATAAATAAATTGCTTTGACTCTGTTTCACATTCAATCTCCTCCTTGTCTCTTCTGTCATTGTTTTCATCGATGTTATTATTGTCATCTGTGTTATTGTTTGTCAAAATTGTAAGTAAACAATCCCCACGCATGGCTGCAGTATATCGATAAAATCCCTGAATGTATGTTTAGAAAGCACGTTGTATTCGAAAAATAATACATAAACATTAGTTCGTGTTCGTTTACAATATGTGTAGTACAAACGTTGTGCGTATTATTTGGGCATGCAAAATTTTAAAGTGATTATAATTAATATTTAAAAGTAAATTCCCTTAAGTAATAACAATTTAAATTGGTGGCAAACTTTGAATTTGTAAATTTTGTTATGATTTGGAGATGAAATTAGAATTTTATTACTGTAAATACTATTCCGTACAATCGGTTATCTTGTGATTCTTGTTGGGCGATTTGGCTCTCAGGTTTCACGATGAAGACCATGCTAATTTGCTAAACTCAATGTGGCTGACGGCTATTACCTTCCTCTGTGTCGGCTATGGCGATATCGTTCCCAACACTTACTGCGGCCGCGGCATTACCCTCACCTGCGGTATGGTGGTATGTATCAAAGACAATAGGAATAGGTTTGCTCTCACTATCGTCAAATGTGTTGTATGGTATCTTTTTTAAGGCTTAGCAAGAGATTTACTTAACTTGCAAAGTCTAAGTTTACATATTGGTAAGACGGTAAAAGGTGAGCCATTTTATGTGTCACATATAACGTCACACTCTTTGTAATAACACTTATTTATTCTACTTTTTAATCAAAGTCAAACTCTTTCACAAGTTGAAGGTCCAAATTTACTTCCTTCTTCCTTTTTCTTTCTTAGCAATTACTTTGTTCATTATATTTTGGATTTGTCGATTATATTGCGCCTTTATAACGGGTAGTAAGAACTTGAATGTCTTCGAAGGGCTGAAGTGTGTAAATCGTTGAATATTTATTGACAATTCAGGTTTCACGACGAAGAACACGCTAACCTACTGAATGCAATGTGGCTTATTGCGATAACGTTTCTCTCCGTTGGTTTTGGTGACATTGTACCAAACACTTATTGTGGCCGAGGTATCGCCGTAAGCACGGGCATCATGGTAAGTTATCCCCACCTCCAAACCATCGTGTTGACTGACTATTTAACCATACAAAATAAAATAAAAATCACTTATTTGATTAAATGGAATGTAATTGTACAACAACATTTAGTCAGTCAATACTTCATAAAAAAATATCACAAATTACACGTAATTGTATGCTTTATGTTAATTCAAATGTCAATAATTGAAAGCAACTGATGTATTCTATTAATAATTGTTAAGTATTTTTTAAATAAATTGTATTTTTGTTGTTATTACAAATGCGTATATTGTTGCATTATTTACACACAAAATCCTTGGAACCGACACTTATCTAAGTCACACTCAATGTCACACCTCTACTAATGTCTTTCTTAGGATTTGTATCACCGCAAAGAATCGTAGTCACCTCAGAAGTATCGGGTGTTTTAAATGGCTGATCGTTGATAAGTTTTATTTAACAAAAACGTCCATTTCCCTGTTAAAACCAGCTAACATATTGTAATTATGTCTATTTGTAGTATGGAATGCTTCTTTCTCCTTACTATTTCTAGTACTCTATTTTTCACTTCAAATTTCACTGAAATGCACAATAAATTTATTCTAAAATGGCTCACTTTTTCCTATATAAATATTTTTCCTATAATAAAATAAGTAACACTCTCACTTAAAGTGTGTTGCACCTAATTAGTGCTTTGTGTTGAATAAGAGTTAAAATAGATGTTCTTAATGTTAAATGGAAGTAAACGTTAAACTTCAAGCACCAAAATGTGATTTTTAAGGTTTGAAGCACAGAGTGAATGATCACATCACTGTTCAACAGTCACTACGGTGATGGTAGAAAAAGTGTGGAAATTCGTTTTCGAATTATTTGAAAGTCATAACAACGATTGACATGCTTTGACTAACCATTGATAAATAAACTAATGTTAAGGTTACTAAATTAATTAAAATACTAAACTATTTTTTTTCTTATTAGATATCATAACTGAATAATAACAAAACTAAAAAAGAAGGTAAAAGAAATAATTCTAATACATCATGATTTTTTTTCTAAATCTTTCTTAATATCAATTGTATCTTTTATCTTCATAATTAAACTAAATAAAGTGAAATAAACAGCACATAGATGAGAAACTAACATTATCATTTCGTTTTAGCCTTCGAACGCATATTTTTGTTTAAGGAATGAGAAATTCTTGAATGCTTCTACACGTTCGCTTGCATTTTACATTAAGATATTCACTTAACAGGGAGCTGGATGCACAGCGTTATTAGTCGCGGTTGTTTCAAGAAAATTAGAATTAACTAGAGCCGAGAAGCACGTTCATAACTTCATGATGGACACACAACTTACTAAAAGAGTAAGTATTACAATGGCGTTAGTTCATCACAATTATTATTAATCTAATTAACAGGGCGCAGGATGTACAGCCTTATTAGTGACCGTTGCTTCGAGAAAGTTAGAGTTAACTCGAGCAGAGAAGCATGTCCATAACTTCATGATGGAAACGCAACTCACCAAAAAGGTAAAGTAATGATTTGAAAGAGAAGACGAGAGGTAAGATTTGTGGAATTGAGCTTGGAAATGCTAACATACCTTTGTAATTAAATAGAAACTCCAGTTTTGAGTTTGACCGATGGAGATAAGGATTAATTTGACCAACCAAAAAAATGTATAGATTCTTTATTTGACTTACAAATAGTGCAAATGCGTGTTCAATATTAATGAAATAATTTTAGATCTAGCAATAAAATTAATATTGATACATATCTTATACTAAAATTGATTACAGAACTATGTTTGGTTTTAGAGTAGTTTTGTTTTATAAAAATATATCCCTTAACAAATTCAGTCGAGTTGTTTGAACCCTTAAAGCTAGGCAATAGATGACTAAGTTTTCTTAATATCAGAGTGGTAGAAGCTGGCTTTATAGTTTATTTTTCGTTTCTGTAAAAATGGATATGATTATGCATTCTAGCTGAAAAATGCAGCAGCAAATGTTCTTCGGGAAACTTGGTTAATATACAAACATACCAGACTTGTTAAACGAGTGCATCCGGGCCGAGTCAGGACTCACCAAAGGAAGTTCTTGCTAGCCATATACGCGTAAGTTTTTTCGATTTTGAACTGATTCGTACACGTTGGAACAACGCCATGTTATTGTTCTAAAAAGTAAGAATTTTCTGGATCCCAATACATTTTACTGTATGAGACTGTGTTCAATTGGAAAAACAAGCTTTACGTGTACATATTAAATTTGCTTGATAAGAGATTGTTGAACCTTATAAATATTGGAAAGACAATATTGCTTTATTAATAAAATTGTCCCATCGTCACTCAATATCTTTTTCTAGGCTAAGCAAGCACGAGTTTATAAACTTGAGTACCACTGAGGATTTTATCCTTGGAAAATAAATTTAATGTTACAAACATGTAATAATTTGACATCAAGTTTATGTATTTGCCTTTCCAAAAATAACTTTTATATATTATACATTTCAGGTTAAGAAAAGTGAAGATGGATCAAAGGAAACTTATGGATAACGCGAATACTATAACAGACATGGCAAAGGTATAGAGAAATCACTTGTAGTTTAAAATTGCTAACGCTGTACTCATTAGCACACTCATTTAGATATCATTGAAAAAAGCACTAAAGATTAGTGAGTGTCTAGAATTGAACCAAAACAATGTTCATTACTTCCCATTTTAATTTCATAGAATTCCAAAATCCAGTGAATTTGAGGCATGAGATTTAGAACAGTATTTTAGCATGACAAGGTCTTAATTTTGTATTTCAAAAGCTATGCGCATGATCCATCAATTAACTATTAGATAGATTCAAATACAATTTAGTGCTTGTTTAGATAAATTCTGCATGGTTAAATTAGTAAAATGTTTTCTTTACCTTGTTAATTGTAGTACCTTATCATTTACTCATACATTATTTATATGACAGAGTGATTAAAACGTATAAAGTCATTAAAAGTATTACGCTTGACTACTAGTTTTTATTAACTGTTTGTACATTGTTTTGGCTATATCCTTTGTTTACAAAAGTTTATACTTTAATAAATAGTTGAATGTCATTTGAATCATGTATTTTTATTGATGAACAAAACTGACAACTACGTACTCACTCAGTCATGTAAAGGCAAACATACACTCACACGGAAACATTCCTTAATACCTAGTATTTTCTTACAAATACAGACTGAACAAACGTTAGTTAATGGAATCAACAGTTGACATTGGACTGCAAAGCGATTGATATTAGAACCCCTTTCTTTTGCAGACTCAAAACACCGTGTATGAGATCGTCTCCGACATGAGCACGAGACAAGATACTATAGAAGAGAGGCTGACTAGTTTAGAAGAAAAACTCAACACATTACAGGTTTTTTATAATATTAATTTAAATAATGATCAGTCCAATCATAAACTGTCGGAGACTAGACATAATTTGACTGTCATGTCGAATTTTGATGTAAAACTAATTTAAAAACTGCCTTTAATTGAGTAAAATTTAAAACAAAAGCATATTCTTACATTAAAATATATGTTTTCAAATTTGAAGCTATTTACGTTAACCGTATATCTCATATAAATTATCCTAACGTTCAAATTCCAGGAACAAGTAGAGAGCCTGCCGGACGTGGTGGCTCGATGTCTCCAGCAGTGCTGGGAGCGCGCTGAGCAGAGACGGAACTTCCTCCACCCTGATACCGCTGCTGTGCCAACACCGCCATCTTCCGTCATCACACCACATTCGAGGTCCCTTTTTTTGTACTAAAACTGAAATTTAAATGTATATGTGTATTATCTAAAGTAGTGGTCGAGTTATAACATAAATGTTTCGGGTCGTTAGTAAGCATACCTATTTAAAAAGTTGTGTTTAGTTTTTTTTGTTTTAATTTGATGTAGGTATGGCAGAAACATTCTGACAAAAAAAGGGTTTTGCATAAAAAGTTAAAAAAAAATCTGTTTTTGTTTTGATTATAAACATGTTGAAGTTTTTATGTGTTTATAAATTCTGGTGTCATCGGCTGTTTTGAATTAACATATATTTAAACAATATTTCTATCAAAGCTATTAAAAACTCCGTCTGCACACCAGTAACGTGTTTTTTTATTAAATTTTAGGACTCTAACAACAGGGCCACATCCATGGCCACCGAGCCCGGTCCTTCCAGCAGTCCGGACCCACTCAGCACCAGAGACCAGTGGCTCAGTCCAGGCCCCCACCAGCCCAGCTAATCGGCCCCCTCTACCCAGCTGAGTACCGCCCTCCAACTCCGAACTACTTTGCTGAACGCCACGAAACTCGGCCCTGACCTTCTGACCCTCGCAAAGCCCCAAGGTACCCGTGATAATCTTTTCAACTCTTAGTGTAGTTAGCATAGATTGCAAAAGTTAGGATTTCGAATTCTTCGATTTGTTTATGTATTTCAACTGTTTGAATAGACAGCGCAGCAACAAGGTTTATCTGATATCAAAGTACATGATCAGTGTGAAGCGTTTATTTGTGGAAGGGAAGTGAAATGATTATCTCGGTTAGGTCATTCCTAGAGTGAGACAGGTCTGCCGTTTTTTTTCGCTGTTTTGCCCAAAGTTTCGGATGTGATGGACTGTTTTAGTGATATTGATTAGATAGTGAATGAATTAGGCAGACGGATGCTGTTGTGATTATACAAAATGCTTTACCGTTAGGCGCTTTAGCTAAAACGTATACATTAGGAAAGAATGAAATATTATCAGCGTTTAATATGTAT
The DNA here is from genome assembly GCA_949316135.1 of Choreutis nemorana. Classification (NCBI taxonomy): domain Eukaryota; kingdom Metazoa; phylum Arthropoda; class Insecta; order Lepidoptera; family Choreutidae; genus Choreutis; species Choreutis nemorana. The sequence goes on from OX438610.1 coordinate 6,170,285, forward strand.
TAGGCGATAGATACGACGTGACGTCTTCACTTTTAAAATAATGTTTCAAAGAACCAATCTTCAATCTTGTTATTGGCATAATATGAATAAGTTTTTATTTTAATTCTCTGTTAAATTGAGATACCTCATGGTAGTGAAACTAAAACCAAATGTAGATTTATAAGAAATTATCAATGGTTTCTCAATGTAACAGGATCTGCTTGTTTTAATATAGAAATATGTTAAAATCATCAACACAAAATTGCCATAGAATTAATATGTTTCGGTTCTTCGAATAGATATAAGAATTATAACCTTTAAATTAAGGTTAGCTTTTTTATACTATCAGTATAATAAAAAATTGTCGTTGATCATTTATTTTTCCAATTTGACCTAAATATTTTTAAATCTTTCAAACACTTCTTCAAATCCAATTTGTAATTTTAACTAGAATTGTTCTTTAAAACTGTATACAAACTATGTTTAGTATAATTAAACTAAATTGTTACTACCTGCCTATTGACATGTAGATTGTAATTTTTGTAAGTTAATTATAATTATAAGCAAGCTTGGTGTAAGACATAACATTGATGGCTGTCTTAATAGTGCCTAAAACACTACGAAAATTTCGATAACTCAGTTTTATTATCTAAAATATAGATTGTAAATAGATATTTACTAAAGTTTGACAACATAATAATAAATATAGACTCTGAAAGTTTTAGCTCCACTGAAGTGTTAAGGGAACAATTTTATTTGTACATTTTAGTTTAGTCTTGTTTGGCTGTACTATACGTAATATGTACATTATACATTCAACTCGGAGTTATATCGGTAAGGAAATAGGAAAAATATCTGCCTCTGTTATAAATTAGCGTAAAAATAGAACCCATTTGTATTGAAAAAAATGTTCGGCCTGAAAAACTAGACCCTAACAGTTGCTTATGATATTAAGCTTCTTATTAAAATTCAATATTTTAGATGTAATTTATTCATGTTTGTTACTTTACTCCCATGGTATATTTGCTTAGTTGATAATGTATCAGGAGCACAACATTTTAAATAAGTAATCAAGCCCATTTTTAACGTTTCATCTCATTTTCAACGTCATAGAATGGTGTGATTGAAGTAAAAGTCTAGCCTTTCTAGTTTAGTTCACTTGAGCATCTTCGTTTTTACTGCAATAAAGAAACGGATTGTATATTGAAATAATTATGCATTTGAAATAACTCCTTTTATTTGTAACTTTTCAAATCCTAATCCTAGATTACATTTTTGTTTAAAATATATAAAATCTTATGTTATATTTTCTGATAAGAAATATTCGATTTAGGTAAACATTTGCTTGTTACTTTTTGTTTAAATTTTATAATCAAACAAGCCCAAATATTAGCCACTATAATACTTAATTTAATGAAAAGGTAACTATCCTAATATCTGCATAACATTTTCAAAACCATAAACTTCACCAACCCACACACACCAAAACAAACAAAATTAAAGTTTAAATTAAATGACAAATATCTTAATGATCTAAATTAGTTTAAAACTATAAAGCAATAGAAGTCATGTTCTTCAATAATATATTCAATTTGTCACACATCAGTATTTTAACCTTGAAAAATATATTATTAATTCGTATTTAAAAAAAACACCAATTAGTGTAGTTAGGAATTAAGGTGCATAGTAACGTAATTTTTGCATGCATTTAATTAAACTTAAACATTTTTGACTATTTGATAATTGAATGCAAGGGGAAATTTATTAATGATAATAAATTATAGTCAAGTTTTGACTTAATATTTAAATGCTAACTTTGCTAGTTGCTACTTCTCCACACCTATCAAATCCACAAAGAAAAATTGTTTGCAACAAAAAAAAAAGTTAATTTGAAATAAAAATTTAAAAAGGTAAAGAATAGCGTTAATTAATTTTTAATGAAAATTTGATTTGAATCCATTGGGTTTTGCAATTAAAAATAAATGGCAAATTGGTGTTTAATATTTTACACGAACATAACTTTACTCCATTATTTTTTAAACAATGTGTTATTATGTTTTACTAAAATACAATAAGAAGTAGAATTCTGGAATTTAATTTACTATCAAAACTACAAAAAAATGTTTTATTCACATGTGTTAATTAAGTTATAATATAGTTAATTAATAAATAAAATTACCTATGTTTGTTCCGAAATCACAAAATCTAAATGAAAAAATGCACAGCATGTAGTTTAATATGTATTTTTTTAATTTATTAAAGATTCAAATCACAAGATAAAACCACGCTGGTTCCTACGATAATGGTTATGCCAATTTTATATTATAACTGAGTCATAAACTAAAATAACCTTAATTTGACATTGGAATGAATATTCGACTGTTGTTAAACGTGAAATAATAAACATCAAAATATAAATAACTAAAATATATAAATCTCAAGACACATAAAACTACAATTTTTATGGTATCTGAAAATTTGATGCTTTTTAGCTTAAATAGATAAAATTTAACACTGTTAAATGTTTATTTACAGATTGATCGTAAAACTTGCAAATATTCTAGTCATTAGACAAAATTGCTTCAGAGGCTTTTTATAATATAATATTAAAAACGCAAACGTGTTATTTTATTTTTGTTTTACATATCTTTGTTCGAGATTATTCAAAATATATAAAATAATTGTCATGTAAATCATAAATTACACCCAAACCCAACTATAATTTTATATTTTGAAAACTTTAAATTATGTAACACGTTTACGATTTTGATTTTTAATAGATAATAATGTTAAGCAAATTTAAATCAAATCTATTTATTCATAATAAGAATTGACCAAACATTATATAAGATTTATAGAAAACTTGTAAATATTATGATGAAATAATGAAATTGATAAGACATTATTGTATGAAATTGTAAATATCAGTTGTATTTGCGATATTTTAATGTAAATAACCGATTTATTTAATACCAACTATTAATAAATTATGTTGCATTATAATTAATTTGAACGATAAGTTCATAGCGGTGCGTATAACAGAAGAAATGAAACTTTTGTGATTATTGTTGATGAAGCAAGTGTAACTTCGAATAAACGAGTTGTAGTATTTTTTAATAAGTATTTTATTTGGTAAAATACCTTGAAAGGCCTTTTTCTGATGGTAGGGCAGGTGAAAACCGGCCTTAGCACCGTGTACCTTTTCCAGTCGCACTTAAATCTCTGTTCTGATCCTGTTTGTCAGGTGTAGCAGCAGTGATGGGACTGAGTGGCAGGAGTGATTCGAACAAACGATCAACTAAATTTAGATAGGTTTGTTGCTTCCTTATTTAAATGCGTCCATAAGAAAATATATAGTTTGTCATGGGAAAACAAGCAGATGATTTACCAAATGGAAAGTGATAAGTTGTCCTCGATGTCTTGGAACACAAAGAGCAAGTCATTGCGTTGCCCATACGAAGGTGAAAGATGATATAAATTTCATGATAGTTATAATGGCTCTTCAATTTTTCAATACAAATAAAGCAAAGTGATTGGAGGCAGAAAAAAAAATACTCAGTCTTCCAAATAATAGCGGTAAAGTTCTATGGTGTTAGGTTGAGTGGAGCCGTTATGTATTAACTAGCTAGTTATAATTTTGTAATAACTAAATCCTTTTCGGGAGCACAGTCTTAAAATATAATATCTTTTGATTGTACGGAAAAGAATAGAATATAGGATTTTCTATAATGTTCTAAAGAAAAATAAAAACTCACGCCTTTTTGTCAGTGTCATATTATGATATCTATCTATGATGAACAAAAACATTGAACATGGAAAATTGAAGTAACGAATCATTAGCTACAAATAATAGGTTTGCTTTCAACGAAGCGTGTTTAGCTGACATAAATACGAATTATAATACATAAAACACTTATATAAATTATACATGTGACATTTAAAATATTTCATTATATAACACTGTTTTTCACTATGGCTTGTACCTGACTGAATTACCAAATTCTGTCAATAAGATTAATTATACAAAAGTAAATTCGCGCTTTTGTTTAAGATTTATTTGTTATAATTGTTTGCCAAAATCTAATGACCTTATTGCTTCTATATGTTGGTGAAATTGTTAGTCAACTTCAATACAAGATCAAATATGCATTTTTTAGGACAGCATGCTCCACTTTTGATCACATCATTTATTAAATAAAGAAACCAAGACTTTAATTGGAGTGATACATATATTTAACCTTTTTTTTTTACTCTTTTATAGTAAACCTTTTTACCTTAAGTTTCTAAATTATATTTTAATTAGTGTTTAGTATTAATAATTTTATTACATAAATATATAAATAATATATATTTAAGTAAATAAGCTATCATTTACTTCGTTTTCCTACGACCTTATGTGGAATAGTGTAACAATATCAAAACAAATGTTTCCCCTGCTACTGTTGCTTTTGAACATGTTCTAATGAGTAAATCAACGCAGTGAAGTGATTAATGAATCTATCACAATCTACTTCTAGGACTCAATTTGGGAAGACAATACCTGTCATGTTTAATATTAATGCCAAAAGCCTATTGCTAATCAAGACCATAAATAACCCCAGCGAACCTTGATATCTTATATATTTTATATATACACAAACCTTTATTTTCTTGTTTCTTTAAAAAACAAAGACATCGCCAATTAAACCAATTTTTCAGTTAATAAATTAGCAGGTATATAAACTTGTTTCGAAGAAAGGTACTGTGGAAATAACTAGTCTAAGAAAAAATGGTGTTATGCTTTCATAATAAACTTTAATAGCAGTAATTTATTTGTATCATAGAACCAAGGATATCAATAAATAATGATAAACCGCTGTTATTCTGCCCACAAGTACTTTTTTCTTCACAAAGGTGTTGCGATCTAGTTTCTTTATATTGTGTTCGTAACAATACTTATTGTGTTTGTATTTTTACTTTATTCCTTTGAAAAACGATTGTGTTAAAGATAAATCTTTGTTCAACATATCCTCCATTTACGACAACTAATTAATTATTTCATTATATTGGTTCATTTTGCAGAAATAAAGATATATAAAACTTTGTATAGATTTCAGTATTAACGAGAAAGAATAAGCAAGCATTTGACTGTAGTACTACTAGATTGTAAACCTAAAGAGTGCCTAAGATAGCTTGCTTACCTTGAAAATGTCTATTTACTAGATTAGAAGATTTCCAAGTGGTTGAGCTCAAGGAAATCCGCTGGGAAAAAGTTCCAATCTACAGCATTGAGCATGATGAATATTGATGCAAAGTGTCCTGTGAATTTATGGTTTTTTGTTCTAAAAATAAACAAAGTATAAGTTATGGACAAACATCTGGTTAGGAACTACTATCAAAAATGCACTCTAAATATTAATATCCAAATTCTTTTATATTTTTATATATTCAGTATGAGTAAATTAATGTTTTAAAAAGTTAAAATTAAACTTTTAGCTTCTCATTACGCTGTAAGAACTAGATAACTTAATGAATTTTCATTAATTAATTACTTTCTCTTAAAAGTTACAGCCCTAAAGGCTAAATTCTTTTGTAGAAAAATTAAACCTTTTTATTTTAGTGGTTGATTACCTTTTCAAGTACCTATTACACCAAAACCTAAAATTCTTAATTGCCTAGCCGTTGCTTAAATTATTTTTCTGTAACTTAATTTATTGAAGATGCTATAAATTTTGATTGCGTCTGACCATCGTGACCTTCTAATTGATATGGCATTTTGAATTATTTATGAGTCGTGTCACCGCAGCCTTCTTTTAGCTTCGTTTTCCCTTATCCTACATTTTCAGAATTTTCTTAACCCTCAAAATTACTATAACAAACAAAAAGTACAAACAATAAACAAATTTTTAAATGAATACTCATTTTATAAGGATTTATTTGTTGTTTTTTTTAAGTAGTAGTTTAAAGGTTTCAAAAAAAGGTGATCGTTTTTACTAAATCAAAATGAAGAGAAACGGAATTGAGTAAGTCTCTTTTCTAATTAGTTTTAAGGAAAACAAACATTGTAACTAATATTTTGAAAGAAGTATTTAAATAAAAAAATTAATAAGTATTTTATTTGGTCAAATACCAATATTTGGTTTATGTGTTTTTTTTTGCAATAAGCATTTGAGTTTATTTAACACGCAACCGCTGGTTCCGGTCCAAATTTACAAAGTTCGAGTGTCGAACGTATCATTTTGTACATAAAATTGACGTTCGAAAACTGAAATTTTAATTTCGTGACCGGTTGCGAGATACTTATCGGGACCCAGGTTATAGACCTTTATTTTACGATAACCTTAGCAAGAGAGTGTGATTTTTTAGTTTTGTCAGTGAGATTCTGTAATTTTTTACTATCATCGGTTAAACTGTATGCATTTTTGCTAAATAAGATAAGTTTAGCCTTAATCAGATCCCTTCAAATAATATTTTTATAGAACATGGAAGATAAAGTCGCCATTGGATTTAAATTACATGAAACGGACCATAGCATCACTTGATGTCTTAGGAGGCTGGCCTCATGCAGAAGTTGGGGTAAAAGGCCGTAAAGAGAAAACAATGAATAGATTTTTCATATGCTGGGAATCATTTTTTTGGGTTTCTGGATTTCTTTACTTGTGCGAGAATGTAAAAATTCTTTCTTATTACTACTTGGGCCACGTATACATTAGTTTGTGTATGAATTTTATCAGTTTGGTGAGTAGGCTCTTATGCAAAAATCTCTTAAATTTGAAGTTAAAGTTAAATAATAGGATACTAGAAGCTTTTGGTTTTAACTTCAGAGCATTCGAGTTGTTTTCTATATAATATAAAGAAATCCACTGTAATAACAGTTTTCAACAATATGTGGACACTTTTAATATTAATCGTATTTGGAGATTACGTTGATACGAATAAAACATTATATGAATCCAAATACGATAATATTTCTCGGTAAGTTTTAATATATTTTTTAAATTTCAGCAACGCCTTTTTCTGCCTTGGTTAAATTCTTATAAAATAATGGCAAAGAAATTCGTTACCGAGTTTCATTTATGGCATTTCAAAAATAAGTCAGAACAACATATGAAGGTTTGGAACATAATATTCTACTTTAGATTAATTACTGGTCTGCGACCAGATGGAGCCTTTCATATTACAAATAGCTCAATCCATAGTTGATAGTCTCCACTGCGCTAGGAATACCGCGTCTACCAATTATTAATCAATGATGTTTACTTTTTAAAAAATATGTTTGGTTTTGCCCATAACTTCATCCACATGATTGACAAGAAGTAATTTGTTTACTATAAAACATCCAATACATTACGGGTACGTGTGCCACGACTCTAAATCTTAAATAACAGCCTACAAATAAAAGCGTAAACTTCTATACGTCAAATTAATGGTAAGAAAAACATTATTTTTTCAGATTTATTTACGAGTGGAAAAAATGTCTAAAATAGCAACAATCATATTGCATAGCCAGTTATACGTCGGTTTATTTTTATTCAACGTAACTCCTCTTTATAATAACTGGGCTAATGGACTTTTGTCTTTCAATAAACCAAAAAATGTTACATTTGAACATGCTGTGTATTGTAAATTGCCATTTGACTGTCACACTGATCTCAAAGGATACATTCCAGTTTTTTCAATAAACTGGATCTCAACATTGATCGTTGCCTCGGGTTTTTGTACCAACGATTTGTATCTTACACTTCTAATTTTTCAAATATGGGGTCATTATAAAATTCTAATATATAATTTTGAGCATTTTCCGTTGCCTAAAAACTACAATTCTACTAAAAATAAGTTCTGGTATGATCAAAATGAAAGAAAGGCTATCGCGCTGATGTTAAAAGAAAATATTGAGCACCACAAGTTGATAACACAGTAAGCATTTTCTTAATCTGCATACATAGTAAGTACGTACCTACTTTGTAAAATAATAATTGTTGTGGCCTCTTATGTAAAGCTGTAATGTATTTGGTCCAATAAACATTATACATTATTGGTAAATGGTATATTCATGAGATGCATAAAGTTTACTGTAGTAGCCAACTGTAATAATATAAAATGTGGTTGATTTTTTGTCAAAGAATAGAAGTAATAATTAGAGATTTATTTTAATAAGTAAAACAAACCATGCCATGATAAATTATATCTGTAATTTTAATTCATTGTTTCTATAGTTAACCTGTTTCTTGTTTTTAGTTTTATCAGACTGCTATCTGACTCGTTTGGGATTTCCATTGGGTTCTATTACTTATTTCATCAAGTCATCGGCTGTATTTTGCTGTTGGAAGTGTCTCATTTGGTAAATAATAAAATCTATATATGACAAAGAAAATTTATTGTTACAGTTACTTCGTTGCTGAGAATCTTACACACTTATTATTATTATATTTAATAATTACAGATTTAATAGATTCATTTTAAAACCTAATAAATAATCTTGTCTACAATGGAGTGTGCCCATAGCACTGGCTGCATTTTTACGCTGTATAGCGATGCTCAACCTCTGAGCGAAATGCAGACCAGCATTACGGTCACGACTCTCTTTTTTTAATGAAACAAATGAAATGATTTACTTTCATTGTAAATTTGAAAATACAGTGCGGTCTTCATTAGGATTAAAATCTCGTGGTCAGTAATAGTTGACAATGAACTTTAAATATGTATTCCCCATAATTTTATAATTGTGAATTTGAAATTGATTTGTGAATGTTTCGAACTAATGAACGAAAATGCTTCTTGAATGTATATTTAACGTGTATCAAACCCACATATTCGAAAGCAAAGTAGGTCTGGGCCGTCCTTAAAAACATTTGTGACATATAAAGTCAAAGTCAAATTCAAAATATTTTTTATTCAAATAGACTTAATATAAGTACTTTTAAATCGTCATCTTTTTATACGACCACTATACAAATATTTAGGTAATTATTTTCTTTAATAATTCCAGAATCCTGAAGCTTTGGGAAAGTACGGGCCACTTACGTTAGTTTTGTTTCAACTTTTGATTCAAATATCAGTTTTGTTTGAACTGTTGAATTCAATGGTATGTATGTATAAATCAACAAAATTAGTAGTTCTTAGCTCGTTCTTAGATATATTTTTGTTAACATTTAACAGGCTGACTACGTTTTTTAATGTTTACCTATAAGGCTTATTAATGTTTAAACTCTTTTTAACAATTTTCAAGGCACCTCATCCCTAGTGAATTCTATACAATATAAGTTAGTTAAGAAAGACTTTAAATAACTAAGTAAAAACTTATGTCATTATTTGTTTAATCTTATAATCCTAGTTTAAAACTTCAGAAATTTACAAAGGTATTTAATTTAACAAATTTCAAAGGATATCTATTGTATTTCTACTTTCATAATTAAGTTGATAAATTGTTAAAGTAGCTATTACTTTCGAAGCCATTGCTAACATTTGCAGCTAACATTAGCTGCAATTGACATAATTTCGAATCAAATTAAGTACTAAATTGAACAAAGAATGAGCTGTTTTGTTTACATCCCTCTTGCCCATAATTGGGTAACCAATCACACCTTTAAGTAATTAAAGGATTTTTTGTGATTTTAGAGTGATAAGCTGATACATTCAGTGTACATGGTTCCATTTGAATACATGGATTACAAGGACATGAAAACCGTATGTATAACGATTGTGAATGTCCAACAAGAATTCAAGATGAAAGGGGCCGGGATCTTACCTATCGGGGTTCAAACTATGGCTGCTGTAAGTTTATTCATTTATTTCTGCTTTAGGGCAATTATTCGTAGTACTATGGTCAAACATTGTTCGTCACGTACCATCAAATGCGATTTATTGAAAAACCTTACCATGCCTCTGAAATAATTATTTTTGTTGTGAGTTGGTCGGACCAACGACAGAGTTATGAGATAAAGAAACAATCATAGTTATTGTCTTATCATAGATCATTTCAATCAAATCTGTGCAAATCGGCCGCTCATTAGATTGGATACTTCAATTCACAAGCAGTACGTGGCCATTATACGATTTGACTTATATCATCTCTAGATTTTAGATAAGATATGTCATGACGGCCCTTTTAGCCCTGGAAATATTAATTGTTAAGTACTTATACTCAATACCATGTATGCCTTTGAAATATTATAGTTATCTTTTCTTCAGAATTTAAGATCTCTTATTAAATCAATTTGTTTGTTTTCAGATATTGAAAAACACAGCATCTTATTACATAATTCTGAGAACCCTGGCTGAGAAATAATTTCTTTGCTTTGTTTAGGAATTACGTGTCGATAGCTTTGACATATTTTTTTTAATATTACAGCACTTTTTTCAGTACTTTTGGATGTATAACTTTGTAACACATAGATTTATTATTTTCTCTTCTAATATTTTATTAATTATAAAAAAAAATAAGTAAAGTAAAGGTTGATTTATTGTAGTGTCCTTAGTAAGAGCTTTTTCTAAATAAATAAATTGATACTAAAAAATATGAGGTATCAGAACATAATCATCATTATCAGTATAGCTGATATTATTTTTCTTCAATATTTCTCTGAGCATGAGAGATGAATCATTCTTCAAATTTGACTCCATGCAGTTAACAATTAAGTATATAGAATTATAAAAAAATGTAAATAACGGTCATTAAATTAAAAGGTTACTTTTTACGTAGTAGACAAGGTCGGACGAAACCCTTAATTTTAAAACATCCTAAAAAATTGAAAATTAAGAAAGTCATCAAAGTGTTTTGGTTTTCATTCAAAAGGAGAAAAAATACTTTGTTGCTCATAAATTATTAGGGTTCTTTAACCGAAAATTTAATTGAATATAGTATGTTCATTCATATAAATATCCAAATCAGAAAAGCAAACTAAAAGCTGACAGTTGACAAAATTGTCCGCTTTAACAACAAATAAGTACTATAATATAACATTTCAAATTAAAGGAAGACCACATACAAAACACGTGAGTTTTGCTGGACCCTAAACATCACTGTATGTCTTATGTAAGTACAATGTTCAAAAATTTGATGGCAAGGAACCTTTCGCGTACGATTTCGACTCATACTTGAATGATTTTTCCAAATTACTCAAACCTATATTCTATAGGACATTTTTAAAATAGGTGTAGCAGAAATTTAAACGTTATTTTGCTCATGATAATCGTGTCATTATAATTAGGTATGATAATACTTCGATTTCAAATAACACTCACAACATTTAGGGAATCATGAATTTAAAACCTCATTAAGCATAATTTAGAGATTTTTATCAATATCTATATAGCTAATATCAAAACCTCCCAACCTATAAATAACTATGATTGCTGTTTGTATAATCTGTTTTACATGCGCTGTCCAATAAACTGTAGTCAAATAGTAAAAACGATTCACATCAAAATATGGCATCAAAACTGATGAGTGTGCTTTGTGTTATTAGTGTATTCACTGTTTGTTGTGTTTATGATTCTACTACGAAAGAAGTTTGTATTTTAAAAGTGAAATTTTTAAGTTGTACCAAAATCTATTAGGTCAAATCCTTATTGATGGTAGTGAATAGTGTTATATCAGTGAAATATCGAATGTCATAACATTAAATTTATAATTTTTGTCTTAAATCAGGGATGCCTCACTGAGGAAATCCCTCTGCCATTCTACTTTTATGTTAATTGAGGCACCTGCAAGTGATTAAGACAGAAACAAACATGTTAACCTTTATTTATGGAGTAACTTATTTAAATGTAATAGTAATAAAATGGGTACACTATTGACACATTTTTAAATAAACCCTTAAAAACTTACGGTTAAAAATACATCTCTAAGGAAAAATTGAAATATTTTAAGGTTCACTAAACTAGAAAATTATATAAGAGTAAAGTTAGTATTATTGATCATTCCATTAATAAAAATCATGTTGTTCAGCAAAAGTTGATTCAAGAGCGTCCAGAAGTAACATACGTGAACCCTAAGTATGTGAAGGATGTCGTTGTGCGGACTGGAAGGAGAAATCGACATGATTTTTACAAAACAAACCTAACATCTACAATTCTACACGATTGGAACAATAATGTCTCAGTTAAGTAGCGACTATTGCTGACTACATAACGATTTTTTTCTGGAGAATTTCAATTCAGAACCACTTGATAATCTTTTATAAAATTTATCACTTTATGCCTACTATTTCATTAACTTTTTACTAATAGGGTTTAATTTATTTCTTATGAAACGCTTATTATTTTTCAAATAACCTAAATCAGAGTAACCTTATAGTATGCCCTGAAAAATATGCTATCCTTTAGTGAAAGTCTTTTGGAAATCAGTAAACCCGTTCGGAGATTACCCGGAATAATCAGACAGACAAAAAAGTTCAACAATTATTTTTTTCATTGGTAGAATAAATACTTTCATATGCATTGAGTGGAAAGCTAAGCTTAGTTACTTCGACATTAGATGCAGACTCCAATTGTATTTGTTTGTAGTATAGATTTGTTGTAATACATACGATATGGATTAATAATGTTTATCTTTATTAGATTCTTGTGACGTACAAGTCAGGCAGTAACGATATTGTGTTGGATTTTAAAATATGTGATGCTTTGAAGAAGGAATGGGTGAAATCATTCATAGAATCTGCCGTACAGTCAATGCAACTACGCTGTCCCGTCGCCGCTGTGAGTATCATTATGCTTATCAACTAATATCTTCAGCTAATGGGAACGTAAAATAAAATAATACATACATAATTTAACTAAATTAAGACTAAAACCACTGGTAATATTATAAAATACCATATGATGAGGGTTTACAGCGAACTTGGGTCAGATGTAGATAGGTATATTTTTGGAAACACTTTGAAGCTTTAAGAATTAGTTTTTTTTAGATTGAGTCCGTATTATTATTTAGGTTTTCATTTATTCAAAACGAAATTGTTACAATTATGTTGATGCAATGACAAATTACTTAATAGTTAATTAATTTTTACTAATCAGAATGTCTTTTATACAATATTGGATTGAAAATATTGATTTGAATAATATATTTTTTGTGTCCGTTGTGTGCTGACATTGTGGCTAGTATAATAAGTGCATGTATCAGAATAGTGAAAAAATAGGTCTATGGTGTAATTTATAATAAACTAGCGACCCGCCCCGGCTTCGCACGGATATTATGCATCTATCATTAACATATAAACCTATCTCTTGAATCACTCTTTAAAAAACGCAACAAATTAGTGTTGAAAGATCTAAGCATACATAGAGACAGATAGACTTTGTTTTATACTATATATGTGATTTACTGGTGGGAAATAAATAAATATAATAGTAGTAAATATGTTACTATCAAAAAATCGTTGCCGACTGTACTATTTTACCTGTTCATGACTTTTTTTTTTCAGGGAACGTACTCATTTTACAATATCGAGATCCCACCGAAGAATTTCCCGTTGCCCATGCCTAAAGTAGTCAAAAGTTCTACAGTTACCGTCACCATTACTCAGACGTACACAAAAGAAATCATCGCTGACGGAAAACTGCATTTCAGAGTCGCTTAGCCTCAGCCCCCGTCTTCTTTGAACAAACTTAATTTATAATTCGAAATATTTTATTATTTTACGAATTAAATATTGCAACATGGTGTCGATGGTGTTTATCCTGTGTTTTTTTAAAATTATGCATTGTTTAATAACAGTGCATAGTTCAACGACATATATAGGTAAATAGTTATAATATTAGGAATTAGTAGTAAAAATGCTAATAATAGTATGCTCTCTATAGTTTTAGGGATCCGTATCCAAAGGGTGAAAAACGGGACCTTATTACTAAGCCTCTACTAGCCATCTGTCTGTCTGTCAGTAGGCTGTATCTCATGAATCATAATAGGTAGCTAGACTTTTGAAATTTTCAGATAATGTCTATTTATCGTACTACTGTATCAACAAATACAAAAACATAAAGCAATTCAACATTAAAAACCTGGTATGAGAAACATGTTTTTTCAAATGTTTTGCTTATTCTTGTTTATTTTACATACTTGGCCGAATTTTTAATACCAATCTATGAATTTTGGCTCTAGAATATTATTTACCACCAAAGACCTCGCTAAATAGAGAGTGGGCATTTAAGTTAAATGAATACGTATACAGATGCACAGTTTGTGTAGTTTCAATACCCACAATAAAACAGATTTCTCTTTGCAAAAAAAGTTGGAATTATTTCATGTTGTTAGGTTAAAATACGCTTATAACAGAAGAGTTTTTCTAAGGTTCGCTCTATACAGAATAAATTGGTTACTTTATTCATATAGGCTGGCAAAAATAATATTCTGTTTAGACGTTAACAATAACATGTGTTCAAACACCACCTAACCTTGAGCCTTGAATCCTTTCTACAGTTAATTGTAAATGTTTTCAACTGTACACCAATATAATAACAATTTCTTGCTTTGTACCAGACGGTTCAATAAATGAACAACAAGTTCCAGCATTTCATTCAAAAAATTTACCAAACAAACTGCTGAAATATTATTTTAATAAAATTCCATGGAAATAAACGTGGATATCTCATCTAACATATTTGATATGACTGTGACGTTTGCTATAACAGTAAAAGACAAATGCATCTTTATGTTCGAATAACATGTAGATGGAAATGTAAATCGCGTTCATAACGTTTTTCATCTCAGTTGACATAAATTGGTCATTGCACTGGGTCCCTTATTTATGCCTTCTTTGTAGTGGAGTTTACGATGATTTTCAACTACATTTTTGGTAAACAGTATAAAACATATTTAAATCAATCAATTTTATTAGAATGCCATCATATCAAAACTTAAACACTCAAATGGATTCAGAAATAAACTTGAACGTTGAACGTGCTAAAACAAACGAATATTTCAATACAATAAAGTATTTAAAATCATAGATGTTTTGGTTTACCATCATCATCATCATCGTCAACCTTCGGCAGTCCACTGTTAGACATAGGCCTCTTCCAAGGCACGCCACTTTTCTCGATTTTGTGCATCCAGTTGCTGCCAGCCACCTTACGCAGAACGTCGCTCCACGTGGCAGGGAGCATCCAACACTACGTTTGCTCATGCGCGGTCTCCACTACAGTACTCGATTACTCCATCGTTCATCAGTTCTGCGACAGATGTGACCAGCCCACTGGCACCTTCACTGGCTGCCGAGTTACTTCATTTCGGAGTCTATCTCTTAGAGATACTCCAAGCATAGCTCTCTCCATAGCTTGCTAAGCAACTTTTAGCTTACGGACCAGTCCCACCGTTGGTGTCCACGTTTCGGCTCCGTTTGTTACCATGGGTAATACGCACTGGTAAATACTTAATTTTTTAGGATTTGGGGTAGGGTATGGTGGTATGCTGACGAGAAAACATGACGTAGCTTTCGGAATGCTGCCCAGCCCAACTGAATCCTCCTATCGGCTTCCTTCTCGAAATTGTTCCTATCTAATTGCCGGTTTTGTCCAAGGTAGACGGAATGGTAGACGATTTCGAGAAGTAATCCATCGACAGTTATCTGCCCAGGAACGACATGCATCTTAAACATGACTTTCGTCTTGTCCATGTTCATACATAGGACGATGCGCCGGGAGGATTCATTTAGGCTACTCAACAAAACCTGAAGTTCCTGCAGCAATTCCTCCACAACAACAATGTCGTCTGCAAATCGTATTTGTGAGATGTATGGGCCATTTATATTAATGCCTCGCCAGTCTAGTCTCGTGTCTTGAAAACGTCCTCCAGTGCGCTGGTGAACAGTTTTGGAGACATGACATTTCCCTGCCTCATAACTCTCTGAAGCTGGATTGGTTTTGTTTGACTGCCTTGGATATGAACGGATGTTGTGGCCACCCTGTACAAACATCTTAGCACTTCGATATACCGGTAGTAGACTTGACATCGCTGCAGGGATTCCATAACATACCAGGTTAAATGCCTTTTCGTAGTCCAAAAATGCTACGCACAGGAGCTGATTATACTACTCCCTCTTCTGGTCTACGGTACGGAATCCTGCTCGAAACCCGGCCTGCTCCGGAACTTGAAACACGTAAACTCTTCGCGCTAGCCGATTTGTTATAAACCTCGAAAACACGTTGTAGACGTGACTCAGCAACGAAATGGGTCTATAGTTTTTCAGATGTGTCTTGTCTTGAAGAACAACACTAGAATGCTTCTATGCCACGCCTTCGGTATCCTCCCGAATAACAATACTGAGTTAAAATGACGCTGAAGCTCTATCAGGACAGGACGTCCACCTGATTTTAAGAGCTGAGTCGTGTTTGAAAAAATCGAGCATAGATAAAAAAAGTATTCAATAGTATCAATAATCATTATGACACGGCAATAAAATATTATTAACATAATATTGGTAATGACAGTTGTTTTCGACATGAAATATTCAAATATTTTATAATTAGAAACAGAACAAATAGTAAGGAGGAATAGAAGAGAGAAAAAAGGCACTAAGTTGGTACGATAGCTTAGTGTCTTTTTTCTCATGCTATACAAAAAATCCTACAGTAAGTCTTCTAAGCACTCCTTGTTGTCATTGTATTCTAATTAATTCAAACAAATTCCTCCAGAAGCCAACTCAGTTTGATTAGATGTTTTTACAGGAACGAATAAAGGACAGAATACAACTAAAACCAACTCTGCTAGATCAAAGCAAAGAACAAAAGTTTAATTTTCCTTTATCGGATCACTTTATACAAGTAGTATCAATTTGAACTTGATTTAGGCGTCCGAGTGAAGAAATGTTTGCTGTGAAAATTGGTTCAAGTTTGAAATTTACTTGTGTGAAAATAAGTTTTTCCGGTTAAGTATCAAAAAGTGAAAATATTGAAACTTCTCCATACTCTCCATACTAAAGGGAATACGATTAATTCAAAAGTTGTTTTATTTTTCACACATTTTGCTAAATGAGAACTGAGAACACATTAGAGTTATAAATTAAAACTCTTTTTTTATAAACAGAAGTTAATCTTAATAGTTTAAATAAGCTAGGATAGTGATTTTAAAAACTAATTAACATTGGATGAACGCAATATTTAAAATGAGATCAAACATCTTTTGTATGAAGCGCTCGGGAGAAACTCTTTTTTATCTCAATTTGCAGTTAAGTTCTAAACAAATTAAAATGAAACTCGCTCTACAAAGCTCTCGGAGATTTTCCCAAAGACTATGGATCTTTCTTACTTGATACGAAGTTCAAAAATTTGCTTATAGTTGGAATACATTTTGTTCTTTACATCAGTGAACACAGAGGCACATTTACATCAAACTTAAAACCTTGTATTACATATTATATTTATAAGGCAATCTCAATATTTAATTTGGCTGAGTAAAGGTAATGGTCAGTTAAATACCTAAGTCAGATACTAGAGTTGAAACTATTTACTTAATACGTATTGGAATACGCATGAACTGCATGTTCAATTGATAAATGAAATCCTTAAATGTGCAGTGATATTTGGAGGTAAAGTTTGCACGTTGGGGTTTATTTTCAATACTACAAATTCGAATTCAAAATTTTAAAATAATTTAACCAAAGATTATATTAATAGACTAGCTACCCACATAAAAAAGAAAAAAAAGAAAGTGAAATTAAATTAGAGTGACGTCTCGGGCAAATTTTTAGTACAGTGAATACAAAGATAAAAAACCAAAGATATTAAATTTTCTTTGATCAACCTTCAACAATCTCTTAATACTCCAATCGGGATCTTTGTTTTAATTTTAAATTATGCACCAATTTAATTAAAGAAAATCTTCAAATTATATACTAATTTTTCATATCAATTTAAAACATATTTGAAACGATTTAGTTTATCTTGAATGAACAAAAAAAGTTCGAATGGGTTCAAAAACATCGAAGCAGAAAAAACAATAACTAAAAAAGGTATACACAAACGAGCCAGCGTTTTACTGGTTTTGATGTAATAAACTGGAGTTTGTTTTAAAGTTGGGGAGACGTTATTAAAAAATATAGTCCCAAAAGTTTTTCTTTTGGTTAATTTAGTAGGTACTATTTTAATAGAACATGCAAAAGTAAGTCAAGAGGACATAATATTACAAATTACTGTCAATCATACGCTGTAATTTGTTTTCTAAAGTTCAATGGCAGTTTCCATGGTTACAGTTTTAATTACCGTTTAAATATCGTTTATCGTAGTAAAGTATTTCGATAGGAGTTGATCACTATATGTTACAAACCTTCACTTCTGTATCATTACATGACAACATTAGCTACTTATCTATAATCATATCTGTATATAAATTCGTTTATCCGATCGGCAATCAACGCACGAAACTATTAAGTCTAAAAAGCACGTAAATATATATAATAAGTTAGGATTTTAAAATTAAACCTCTTAGTGCGAAAAGCAGGAGATGAAAGTTATGGACATTCCCCAAGCAATGCAGAGACGGGTTGCCTTTATGTTTGGGGAGATACTACGTTATTGCTACGTCTCGCGTACTACGATGAGTCGTAGTATTTTCGTAGTAAATCATAAATTTGTTCATAGTTTATAGATAAATATTATAATATTTTTAAAACAAATCCAAAAACGACTTTTTAAATTTTCTAACGATCTCATAGCATATTATGGAAATATGGGTCAAAGGGTTTTCAAAATTTCAGAGCTTCAAAAAAGGTGTCACTAGTTTTTCTAAAAAAGATTTCAAAACAGAGTTTATTTAATATATTATACATGTTTGATTATGATGAAAACTTATGCAAAAGATTTTTTTTTTTTACATATTTAAATTGTTTCTAATTCTAAAATAATTATAACAAACGCTTTAAAGTCCAAACTTGTTATACTTGGTACAGATTTAAGTAATATCAAGAAGATAACTTCGGGATAGTTCAGTAACTATTCATTGTCATTAAACTTTGACCCACATTCCTTGTTCCTAAGTGGTTTGATTTTGGAAGGCGTCTTATTTAGTTACACAGTACATATAAAAATTAGGCAATAATGTTTGCAAAGATTGTTTCAATATTTGTACGACAGCCATGGCAGGTTTTTAAGGATCATTAGGGTTTGTTTCACAATGTCCAAGTAAAGTACTGAATAGACTACTTGCCACTTATCAGACGAAAAAAAATCGTAGGCGTTTCACAACCTCTAACTTAGGTTAACATATATACATGTATTTAAAAAGACTCAAGCATATCGATTCCTGGTTTTGTAACTCCGTGCAGAAAGTAAATTATTCATGACGAAATAACACTGTTCAAGTCGAATATCTTTTAAACCCGAAGGAGTATTGAAATTTTGATACATCATTAAAAGGGAATTTTTATAAATTTAATTAATAATTTACAAACAAAAAATTCAGCTCATAACGTAGTAAATGTATGGGACTTAATGGATAATCAATCTATTCGACATGTTTTGCTGTTGTGAAAATTCAGTCTCTACACTATAGGCTATGATTACTATTAATGTCTTAGTATAATTTTTATGTTGTGGTTCAAATGTAATTCTAAAAGATGGCAATCCATTTATAATACACGGCACGTCATCTTCAGTCATCCGTTACCAGGAGAAGAAATTAACTACGCTAGATTCGCGTGCTTGGAGTTGCCACATTTTGCCAGTACGTGTGCTCCATCTAGTAGGAGCATCGCGACTACCAATAATTAATCTATGGTTAAGCATTTTTTGATATATGCTTATTATTTTTAGTTCATCATTTGATGGCAAAAAATCCTTATTTTTGAGGTTTGTCAAGTAAATTATACTAAAAGTTATTATATTTGGTTCTCAATACTATATGTCTTTAGCTTACACTATGTTACGTGTACATAACATAAAGTTGTACAAGAAAAGAAATTCATTGTGTTTTGGTGTTCTAATAATGTGGTCCACCACATCTAAACATTTGTAAAAGTAGCATTTAAAATTATATATTATATTTTGTATTTTTTTTAAAGTAGCATTTGTTCAAATGCCACAAAAAATTAGGATTTCAGTCATACTTTTAGGTGGAAATCTGTTCATTTCACTGTTTTGCACGTCAACAGGGTGTGTAATTGTAAGCTAACTCATATTTTTGAACCTAAAAGCTACAATATCTATTCACTATCCAGTAATAACTACTTGAAGTAAGATCACATACTTTTTAAAATTGATCAATTCATAGACTTTTTAACAGACAATAATTAAATATTATATTGTTTTCTATGGACATAATCAATAAAGTAAAGGTTATAAATAAAAATACATTCTTTTTTTAAAATTCAATTTCAATTTCATTTTATATAAATCTATTCACCTGTTTCACACATTTAGGAGAAGAGATTTTAAAATTTCTTGTAAGGGCTCACCGACGTAAGTTAAGCCCGGCGTTCACCGCCGTCATAGTAAAGTCACATTCACAATTCTAAGGGTTGTTTTTGTAAGTACCTAAATATTCTACAGATGCAATGTAAATCCTTTGATAATTGCACATGACAGTAAACAAATCAAACATGAATAAACATTTCATCTCGGTTCGCAATTCAAAAATTCGTGGTTATGCTAGTGTTCTTTATTCTAATGACTAAAATATGGTGATCTATTTATTAACAAAAATGTGAAATAAATTCCAGGCGGTAGCATTGAATAGGTTTTCAATTTTGACAAGTTATAAACAAAGAAACCCCTGCCAATTGACATCTAATTTGAATGAAATATTTCAACAGAAGGCGAAGTCCCTTGAAATTGAATGACTTATCATTTTCTACTGAAAGTTACGGAAGTGTTAATTTTAAATTTATTGCAATCTAACTTTTGGGATAGGGGAAAGTGGAAGCAGTTTTATTTGCCTATTGTTATTATAAGGTCAAAATTTACTTTTTAGACATAAAACGTCAAATATTTAAAATTCAATACAGACTTTAATATGACAAGAGATTGTAGAAGGATTAATTCATATTGACTACAAAAAAATCCGTCTGATTCAGTGGTTTAGTATTGGTAAAACTTAAAACAAATATTTTAAATGATATTAGTATAAGATGACTTTATATTATTTACGTTTACACGTAGGTCATTAAAATGTATCGAGTAAAAACTAAAAAAAAAACATTGTGAAAATACGAAATTACCCAAATTACTTATATATCTGTCTAATATTATAGGCAACATTTCCTTAAAGTATTATTAATGTTATCAAAAAAACATATAACTACACACGTATTGATTTGGCCCTGCAATAAGATACAATCTTGTATCGTAGGCACTATTATAGTATCAAGGTTAGTATCTATGTAGATCGGAATACTAAATCCAAAACAAGCGAAACAACGCGTCTCGCAAATAACAAGATTCCGCCCTCTACCTTTGATGCTTAAGCCCTGTTATTGAGAAGACATTGAAAGCTCTTCAACCCCGATCATTACTACTTGGTAAAAGCAACACCGTAAACCCAATAACTTATCTGTGTCACCCCGTGAAAAATTTGGGTGATGTTCAACCTTGGTCTTATTAAAGTGACTGTTAGATGATAT
This sequence comes from Choreutis nemorana, assembly GCA_949316135.1. Taxonomy (NCBI): domain Eukaryota; kingdom Metazoa; phylum Arthropoda; class Insecta; order Lepidoptera; family Choreutidae; genus Choreutis; species Choreutis nemorana. The sequence continues at coordinate 6,191,794 of OX438610.1, forward strand.
AGGGAAGATCGGTAACATGGAAATCCATTCAATAAAATTTTCTATCAGATATGAGATGATATGATATGAGAACATCAATAAAATAACAAATTTTCAAGACTCCCGGAAAACATTCCAGGTAATTTACTTACTTAGGTTTAGATTTATTTTTCAAATTAACAAAGTTATTTAACGAGTAACCAAATTATTACGCCCTAATAATATAATCAGCTTTGTTTGGAATATCATGCAAGTGCTAACGACAACATGAAAATGATACATTAATATATTACAAAATTATAATACTAGTACCTTAACCTAAATTTGAGTTTGCTTAGCTTGTATTTTAAGGTTGCTGCCTATGATTAGATTTAAGACAAATCCTAAACTTTTTTCCGTTACAAATTTTCTTTCAATTACTTTGTATTTAACTTAGTTTCGAAAAAAATTGTTTACATAGCATAAACCTAAAGTTTTGTTATGTTATGTATATTTGAGAGTAATGGTCCTTCATATTTTGATAAAATATAAAATGCGGGAATGACTGGAAGAGTGAGACAATGATTTCTATTTACCATTATCATTGTAACAAACAAAGCTTTTACTACCCGAAATACCTGTTTCAAATTAAAAATGTGTAAAGCTAAGTATTAAATAAGTACAAAAATCAATTTTATGAAGATATGTGTTATGACACTTTTATGTCATTCCCCCACTTTAAGAATGAATTCATGAGGGATTGACGAATTCAGATTAATGCTATGAAAATACAGATTCATAAAATCAATTTGATTTTGCACTTTGACCCATGATTTGTATCTTCCAAACGTATTGAAAAACTTCAAAACGTTTAACTTAATGTAATCTCATGTACGCCAAGTGAGGTAATGATGCAAAGAAATGTAACTTTCAATAATTTTTGCCAAAATGCGTTTTTAAACAAATCAATAATGACAATGTCGCGACCTTGGAATTATAAACGTTGTTCGGTACGATCATAAATCAAATATACTTAATATAGTGAGGGAATGATTTCCTTTTCAGGGAAATCAATTGAAATAATTGTATAATTTTTGTAGTTGTCGTAACTTTTAAAAAAATCTGAAAGACAATAAACACATTACTCTATTTGAGAAAGGGAGCTTTTTTATCCTTTTAACTTGGGTGTAGGACAACGTGAGGAAATGATTTCAGGACATAAAAATTACTATTACTTTTTATAGATCAAAATATCGTGAACAAAAAAAGTTGTAGATATCTTGTATTTAAAATAAAATATTATATCATAAATTTATGCACGTCGTGTCTTAGCACTAATAGCTTGGGACTGAAATTTCGGAATTTGTTGAGAATTACCCAAATTATTATCAAAATAATGAAAGGTTTATTCCTTTGAAAGTAAATAAGAGTGGAATAAATAAACAGTATTCTATGTAAGTAGCTTTTAATTTTGAATAGTCTTTCTTGCAATGTAAATCCTTAATTGATGAAAGTTTTGATTTAAAGTTCCAAAGTGTTTTGGTTTATGAATTCATTTGGTACAAAATAAATACATTTTATAAATATGCATGATTCGGCATCAAAGGTAAAATAGTTACACATAATCATGTTTTTACAAGCGGTACGATTTTTTTAATAAGACATTAGAAGTTCTTAGAACAAACCCACCCATGTTTGGATTAAAATATGAGGAACGTTTTACAAGACAATCTAATAGGCATTAGATAAAGTAAACATCAATTCAAATTAATGTGACCACAAAAGGGGTAACCCCTAAATGAAAGGGTTGTTTTTAAAAGTATATCGTGCAGCACCACTTTCATTTCAAGAAATGATAAAAATCATGACTTTTTCTCGTAATATACGTGTATTTGATATTTCAAAATGAAAATAAATTTAAAATGAAATATTTTTAAAATGAAGAGATGCATCAAATCTTTTCCTGATACATTATTAATATACGAGCTTATTGGAATCCACTTGCACTTACATACGGTACCGATATTTTATACCTAATAATACTAACATGCCTGTAGGATTGGAACTTGCGTCCATTTTATTGGTATCATATGAATATTGCCAAACCCAACAGATTTTATACGAAAAACAGACTCTCTGACTAGATTATTTCTATATTACAATTTTATGTTATCAGCTGAAACCGTCCTCGCGACTCTTATTGCAATTAAATGTTTTTAATTAAGTCTAGTTGTTACCAATATTGAATCTTCGTTTATAGCGTCTTTATATTGTTGACAACAACACTTGAAATCTTTCAAATTTGTTTTGATTTTTGTTTTATGAATGGCAAATTTTCAATAGGCATTCATTTTGCGGACTGTAGAATTATCTATCATATAATATTAAAGGGAGTGTTTTATAAAATAAATAAAAGTAATAAAAAGAAAACTCATCCGTTTAATTCCGGCTCCCAAGCTGCGGTCGTTTTAATCAAGCAGAAAGGTGCCACTCTCCAGTTTTCCAATTTCCTTGTAAATTCAAACCTGTTTCAAACAAAGGTTGATTGGTCGGTTTTACAAGGAATTGCTCTGTTATATTAATGATTATGGTGCAATTTAAACAGGGTTGTAAAGAATGACACACAAGCAATAATTTTGCTAAAAAGAAACAAAGATAAGAATCCTTACTAATTAATGTCGAGTAATTAAAAATCTTATTAGAACAATTTAGGACTTCTCCGCGGAAGAAGTCGGGGGAAAAAGCTAGTGTTTTGATAAAAATTAATAAGAAGTTCTGCTTGCGCCTTGGTCTGCGTATAAACATATTTTTGATCAAAGTGTTGCCCATTTGAAAGTTTTTCCTAAATATGGGTGCAATATTTTTTGGAATTGTTAGAGAGAATTACTTACCACTAAGGTAAAAAAGTACCAACTTTTTGTACCATAATGGTAAGTAATTAAGTTTATTTTTGCCTCCGGGTTCAATTTAATAAATTTGTTACCACTTTTTATATTGCACAACTTTTCAAAGAGAATACAATACCTTTATGTGATATTTAAGGAAATAATTTTACTTTCGTTGAAGTCACACATAGGGGAACATTTCCTCAAACAATGCCAACATCTTAGTAATGTTATATTGTGACTTTATAAACCCGCTTGAAGGAGACATTAAGATTTACTTGAGGTAAACGGTGATCGTTCATACATAAGGTTGAAGAGATAAAAAGGTTTGGAGGTTTTGCAGAAACACTCAACTAAATAAGAAATTCCTATGAAGGGATAAACGTGAGTGAAATTTTGAATAGAACAAAAATTATTTCACTCATCCGGAAAATAACAACCTCATAATCGAGAAGAAAGGTTTTCGATTGAATCATTTAAGACTTTTATGGATATAGTAGTCAAGGTATATGATACACAAATAACAGGTAAGTTATTCCACAAATGCTTTTTAAAAACGTAAAATGGCCTTCAATTGAGACTGTCATAATAAGGTAAAGTTTACCTTACAGATTTTATAAAGCTCTAAATATAATTGACAAGGGTAAAGTCTTGAGACTTTATTAGGTTATTATTAAATCGAAAGGTTTAATTTTGAGGGAAATTCTTCAATTAACTTAAAATATATCGGTAAATAAGTTTCCGAGTAAATTATTTGAGTTTTGTAACTCTATTTGAAACGATCACAGAATCCGAGACACTGAAAGTAATATTTAAAGTACTTATTTCCCAGATGTTAAGCTACCTAAACACGATTTTAAGGTAAGGTAACAAGAAGTTTACAACTGTGTGATACTCTGGCAGAATAATACAGATACTCACTTATAATTCTAGTCTGTTACAAAAAATTCGACAACAAGTGGAAATGCAATACGACAGAGCTGTTAGTGTCACATTCACTCACTAGTGAGTGAGGTACTTTTCACGATTCTCTTAAAGCACCCAAGGCTAAAGTTAAAGTGGGCAAACAAAGGCTGAAACTAGCTGGAAGGGAATTCCACACCAAGATAGATTAAATCTCGGAGCTACTCTTAAACTTTGTAGTGTGTGCTTGCAATATATCTATTTTATATGAATGTAACACAAGTACGAGATTTTAGAAAAACATGGAGATCTTGGTATCCTTTTCATGATGAGAATTTCTATGCAAATTTTTCGAAGGACATGCAATTGAAAATATTTTGGATCCCACAATAACACGAATCAATAGAAATGTCCAGAAAATGAAACAAAATTACGCATGTGCTGGAGAGAGTTCAGTGTGCAAAATGAGACGACCGCATTTTATGGATAGTTTTGCCCTTGCAGTTTATGATTAGATTTGTGGGTATACTGGTCCATTTTTTATGCTATATATTACTTGGAAACTAGCAATACTGCGTGTTTATTTTTTCTTTATTTCTCTTTGTTTAGTTTATGCTTTTTCAAAAGTTTTTTTTTGTAAATGACCTGGTAAATATAGCAGAACAAGCAATAAAACGGTTTTTTAATTTCCATTTCACTTTCGAAAATCTCACATTTAATGATTTGGCGGGAAAAACAAACTAATTTTTTTTTCTTCTCTCGATTTCGGGATTTCTTTTACCAGGATTTCGCGGTTTACGCCCTTTAGGTATCCCTAAAAGCAATCCTGATGATTTAATAGCCGCAACGGATTAACATTTTTTATTTTACTCTGATTTGTGACGCGTAACACAAGGCCAGACTTGACTTAGACGTTTTCTTAACGCCGACAATTTGTTAACCATCCGATAGCTAACATTAACACTTCTTTCGCCACAAAAGATGATTTGATTTCGGCAGAAGATTCCTCTGTCGGGTAGGCAACCATAAACGGAAGAGCGCGCTTACCTGCGCTGCTACCAGAGCCGCTTTAGGTGGCAACCGTATTTAAAAGACTTCGAGTACGAAATACTTCTTCTAAAATAAAAATAAGCTAATTCGATGTTGTTTCGATTGCACAAACTTAGTCTTGAGCATCGTGGATTTAATTGAAAGTAAAGAAACAATCGAAGTTACTGTCTAAGTCCCTGAGTCATATCCATTTTATTCGCAATATTCATGCGCGACCCCGAGTCGTTTTAGTACTCGATAATATTGGTTAAGTAAGTCGATGCCTCTTGCCCGAGATCATACGATGTATTACCATTACAAGCGGAGGCGCTCAAGTCCGAGGAATGTAACGCAATCAAATTCGTATTCGCTTACTAGTTACCGGCGAAACACTAGCACTAGTGATAATTGAGTAAATGTCCTTTTATTATTGCTGGAACTATTAGGAGATCACCAAACTATTTAAATTTTCTCAAACTGGTAATCAAGGGGATCATCATTAGGTCTAACAGTTTTATTACGAAACTATTCTGTTCAATAGCTATTAAACGTAAAAATTATATCACCAAGTACAATAACACTGACATTATAATAACAATTAAAATGGAAACGTTTAACTTACTGAAAATAATTGTAGTTATTTATCATTCAAACGAATACAAATGTTTAAAACTTACGCACCCGACGTTTATCAAACCGTAATTAATAAACCGTAATTTTAATTAATTGTTGCGAGCACTTAAATACCATCCGTACACATTAGAGATGGGAAGTGTCCCGCACTACCCTACTACATATTAGATAAAAGTAATTTCATATTTTTATAACATTAATTTCATAGATTAAAATATTGGATTACTCATTTACAAATTAAATAACCGCCGTATAAAACTTTTATGTATAACCCTCGTTTTGCTTCACCGTAGTCGATTGAAAATAGTCTGCGTTTCACAAACGTTTAACCATTATGCTCTGTGTCAGTTCGTTACTTTCAAATTGCAGTTGGCGCCATCACATTTTGTCGTTTCGATGTACGGAAAACTGAGAGTATAAATATTTTTTACGAAATCAACTATTTTATTTGAAACGAAACGTAAGGCAAACGTTAAAGAAAAAATCATCAATCATCATCTCAAAATCGTGAGATAAGTATTAATTTCTACGATTTCGTGTCAAAGGAATTATTTTTTATTACACTTTCATTTAAAATGGAATTTAAATTTTCACAATAAAACCATTTGTACTACAATATATGTTACTATGACAACATTTCTTCATGTTAACTAATAAGACAATATGTCAAGTAGCTTATCCACCGAGTATTGTACTTTGCACTTTATATACTGGTTAGGCTTACTTGAAGATTGAAACGCCAGCGATGTTTTTAAGTCAGATAAGTTGACTATTCAGAAACTTACTTGCACATTATTAAAATAATCCTTATAATAGATTTTATTATCTTTCGACAATCTAAACCATATAGTTTTATACTGAGAAAACGAAACATGCATAGATTTTCATGTACTTGCTTTCTTTATTTAAGACCACAGAAAAATATGTTCCCATTTCGATACTACAAGTATTTTTAATGATGCATTTTCCTCTATAAATCTACAATGCTACTAACGAAATAAAAGAATTATAATTTAACTTCAAAATAGACATATTTCCACGAAATAACTACTTATCATCCAATCAAATCATTCAATCGCAATAATATCAAACCCGGGGTGGTCGGACGACCTCATGAGGGTTGCAGGGAGCGACCGTACTCAAGCGTTCCAGGATTGTTCCAGTTAGAAATAATTGAGGGCGGCCTATGCAAGCAATTGGCTAGCCAGGCAGCCAGGGAATCCAGCACTGCGCCACCATTTTTTGTCTTGTCCCGTGTCCAGTACTGTGTTTGTATTAAACTTGATTGTCCAGGTTTATTTACCTACTGTTTTATTTGTCCGGGATAGTCAGTCTAGTTACAATTAAATAATCATATTTTTTGCAAGATGGCTAAGTTTGTATGATTAATTTATTAAAGTATACAGTTTGTTTTGTAGACATAGAGAAAATTAATTACCAATTTCTGGCAACCCTAGTCGGCAATTGAGGTCCTCCATTGATCTCTCCATTGGAGTGATGCTGATAATCATCAAACTCAAGCTCTACTCAACTTCTTCTAAATTCCACATAAAATAAATAAGCAAGCTTTCAAGTTACAATAAAGGAAATCCAATGAAATTTCATTAATCACAATAAATTAAAACGCCTGTTTAGGCTGAAAGTACATTTATCACTGTAGAAGGTTGAGCTTATCACTAACTAGTTTAACATTATTAGATGGAATTGACAAAGATTAATGGTACCTATTAATTTGTTGTAGAACTACTCAATTACAAAATTATTCCCTCCTATGGTGCAGACGTAAAACATCATTTTTGTGGTTTTAGCTAGTAACATAAACGAAAAAACATGGCACATGGTTTACGTCTATTACGCTAACTTCTTATCACAGAGAAAATAAAAAAAATATTTGCTACGTAAAGCATATAATATCGCAAATAAACTTATACAAAACCAAAAGAAGCTGCTTCGTAAGGTATTTTCTAACTAAGTCTGGTCTCATTCCATCAGGCGATATTGTGTTTAACTGCTTGCTTACCTAACAAAAAAAATGTTTTGTAAAATTACAATATTGTTTGTATCAAATTTAAGGTAAAAATGAGGTATTTACAATATTATAGTTATACCATTACATTATTTTATACTCCATTCTATAATTAAGTTCTAAACTCCCAATCTTAAGATTCCAAATTATGGACCTAACGAAAAAAAGATATGGAGATATAACTCGGAGATATGAATAATTTTCTAATTATTTGTGCACAGTCTTACTAGATCCCTCCTTTCGAAGTATTGGAGAGCCAGTGAAATTACCGGCACGAGAGGCATATCATCTTTACCTCTACATGGGCAACGCTTAAGGGGTGCGCTTCTTGGTGTTTCATGATATTAGGGGCAACGTCGTATTAATAAGGCAGCGGTATCACTTTCCATCAGGTGAACCGTTTGCTTGTTTTCCCATGAAGTTGTATAAACGTTGACTAGTGAACCTCCCCCTGCTTTACATAAAATCAGGAACCTAAAAAAAATTGTAATTCGTCTAATCATGATCAAACTAAAATTTGATTGTCTGATGCTCTGAATAGCTCTTAGAGCAGTTCAACAGGTTCCAGACACGAGGGAAATCAAACTTCAATACTATCTTAACTATTCTCAAGTAAAGACTTGAACTTGACTTGGATGTACAGGTACCTACGAGTATATACATTCTAGTACTAATGGCGGTGGTAATGTCTATTTCACTTTAAAGTTTTAAAGAAAATGTTCATATGACGAATAGAATTAAAGTTTTGTCCCTAATTGTGACATAATCTACTAATGTACTACTACGATTATACTCGTTGAGAATTCGTAATACCAAAACATTTTTTGTTTTTAAGATTGACCTACATTTTTATAGTTTAAAAGTACATACATATTTACGTTATACGTTTTGCAGGGAGGGAAATAAGCTCTACATATGACAAAAAAATCAAGTCAAGAGTGAGTCGGACTCACACATGAATGGTTTAATTTCGTAAAATATGTAACTACTTTTTAGATAATTTCAACTATAAAGCAATAGTAATAAATATTCTCTAAGCATTTCAAATTATGGTTCAAGAGATACAACCCGATGCCACACGGATGAAAAGCAAAGACTTAGCTTCAGCCTTTGACTGCGGAACCCTAAAATTAATCTTAGATTTGTTGACGACACACACATTGATTGATTGGTTGCAGGCCTGCATTAAGATAAGCAAGGATATGGAGTAAACTTCGTAGAGGAAGAATACTACATCCAAGACCGGTAAGCGAAACAATGCGTCTTGCAAATCAAACAAAGTTCCGCCCCCGGCGATTCGAACCCGGAACCTATTGCATAGGTGTCGACTATTTTCACCACTGCGACACCGAGGTCTCATTGATAATTAACCCTAAATTCAAAATTTTCCTCTTACTAGACATTAACTTAGCGAAACTGAATTAATTTTTTCGGTTAACGGCGTAACAGATAAGAATATTTCCAACGGTAAATAACACCCATTAATCATATGGACCGGCTACCGCTTGATATGGGGTAGAGTATAGTGGAACCCTTTATTACCTTTTTCTTCCTCATTCGTTCTATAAGGTCGTTTACGAAAAGCCATTTTCTTTGATGTGAGTGGAAACCCGGCAGATGGCGAGATGTGGTGAAAGGTTTTATAGATTTTGTTTTATGTGAAAGAAATCAAATAATTTCTGTATTGTCTTGTAAGGTGACAATTAAGTACTATGCCACTTACTTAAACTCACTTTAAGTATCTGCTCTAGGATACTAGTAAGAATTAATATCGTTGTTAATTTTTCTATTAAACTCTATTTCCTCCCTGAAAGCCCATTCTAAATGTGTCTTGGTGAAATCATGCGTAAAATTGAGCGATAGTTCAGAATATTACCGCCTTCATACGAAATGAAAACCTTTGCCTCTTCATATAATTAGTATCGACGTATATTGAACATTTAATTACACATATATATAATCTTAAATACTAGGCTACGAATAGTTTTATTATTATTCGTAACATCTAAGCTTTACTTGTACCCATACAATTAACTTAGATTGTTATGTTTCTGACTTAGGATATGTAACATGTTAATTGCTCCATGATATAATTATAAGCCACGCTGATTGATTAATCATCGAATTAGGAAACGACAATAATATAACACATTACGTATAAGACATCGATCATAGCACGAAGAACTGCTGCGTTAACATATAATTCATGCGTTGAATTAGATAAACTACTTATAAAAAGAACTATTTTGTATTGTTGTCTGGATACAAAAAAAAAAGATCAACCGATTCATTTGTATTTAGTTATTAATCAATATAAAGCTGAGAAAATCTACTAATTTTATTGCAAGTCAATTAACAACAATAAAGAAACAAGGGTGGACTGAAATTAGTTAGTTTAGAGTTCAAAAAAACAATTCAAAACGTTTTATTGACAGTAATTTTGATGGTTATAAAAATAAATAATTTCCAAATTAATATTACATGACGCGTCACAGCTGAAAAAACATCGGTACTGCTAATGAAAACAACTCGCAGTGTAAAAATTCGAACCTTAGGTATTTTTGTAACGGCGTAGTAGTTTCGACCGTTGGGAAAAGCAGTATGCCGGTAGATTTCAAACAGTTCGGACGCATTTCTAAAGAAAACAGTGATCTGAAAACACGTGAACCGTACATTGGAAAAGTTTAAAAGTTCTTGCTGAAGTAATTTTAATAGTGTGTTATTTTATTTTATTCTGGAACTTTTTTGAGAATCATCAATTTGGTAAGTTTTTATTCTTCTTATTGTTAATTACATTGATAATTATATGCATGTGTAATATATTAAGAGCTAACAAATATTTTAAAGGTTTTTAACAAAATTTCAATGATTGTAATAATATTTAATTAACCTTGGTTTTGTATTTAAATTAATTGAAGCATTTTTGAAAAAAAAAAAACCTTTTTAAATTACGCACATGTGTTTTGATACTGAACAACAAAAAAATTACAAATACCTAAAACATTTAATTCTAATAAAGTTGCAATAATTGTTGCAATAATTGAATAATCTAATCTCATGTTACAGTATATGACGAGAAAAATTGAGGGTTCAAAAAAAAAGGGATATCAGTCAAGAGTGGGTGTCAAATGAAAGAGAAAAAGCAAAAAATATTTACCATACCGTACGATATTAAAGTATGTCTAGGTACATACATGTCAAAATTTACCTCGTACTTTATTTGCAGACCATTAACCAAACATATTTTTCCTCCAAACCTACCAAAAACACATATGCAAGAAATACGTTTTTCATTATGGATAACTAAAATATTGAAAACGGCTATAATTTGGTCATACATTTAAAAAAAACACCAATTGCCTTTCCTTATATACTCCATTTTCACTACACAAACACACAAAATGTACAAATCAAATACTCATGTTCATTAAACAAATATGTTTAGCTGGTATTCAAACTTGGACTACACAAGCAGGTGCAGAATAACTTCAAACTCAGCTATCACGTTGTAACTTGCTATTATAACAGAAGTAAATGCAAAACTTCAAGTACATCCATGTCATCCAACCATGGCTTACTAGGGGAATGAATGAGACGGTGACATTTAAAAAAATACATAAACGCTAATTACATAAACGCGCCCTATTTTAACCCACTCAGGGGATTAAATTTTGCCTTTCATTAGCTAATGTCTAGTCTTATTAAAAAACTGAACTGTCAAGTTTATATCTTTGTAATTCGTTTTTAAACAAAATGTTGCCTATGTCCATCTGAAGTCATTTTGGACGACTAACTTCTCTAACTTTCAACCTAACAATTATACTGACTTTACATCTATTGAACATGGGTATAGATTTATATAAAACTTTTACACTTTTCCGCTTCCTAAGTGGTATTTTGCTCTTTGGTAAGCTGTTTCCGCTAAAACTGAGTGAATTTCAGATTTTAATTTGCTCAAATAGGGACGCTGCCATTTTTTTTTAATTTGTACAGACATCGAAAAAAATCGTTATAGTTTATGTTCTATATCACTTCAGGGTAATACTTTTCACCAAGATTTGTTAATTAGCTTTTACATAAAAAGGAGTAAAATTTTATTCAACTCATTTAATTGATATTTTAAAGTGATACTCTCATTCTTTGTTCATTGGGTATTCTTCACACTTCAAGGAAAATGGCTTTCGATAAACGATCTAACGGTGTTACAGGCCATTTGTTTTGATTCAAGGCGATGGCTTCGTTGATTTTTTTGTTTTTCTTCGTTGAAAACTGCGACTAATTGATCCTTGGACGCAATAACAATTTATTTGACCTCTCTCCTCTATTTACTTTAAATCGAACTAACCTAGATAGGAATTTCATAGCTGAAAATTTCTTTAAATTGTAAAATGCTAGATTAAAAAATGTTTTTGTGATGAAGAAAAGTTCAATGTCTTTCAATAAACTAAAATTAAAATTTGTATCTAATGGCGCTCGAGTAAAATTTTGTTCGGAACACGAAATACCCTTTTAGGAAGCAAAGTTTCGGTGTTTAATAACACTGATATTACAGGCATTGATCGCGTAAATTAGTATTTATAACAAATTAAATCTAAATTCAGTTGTTCAAGACATTAAAGGATCTTATTTCAGGGTTTTATTGTTTTGTATGGAATTTAATTTTGCGATGGTATAACATCAAAGAATTTTTCACTTTGTTTAAAAAATGAGGATCGTAAAAATATTTAGCATCAAATTTTCTTTAGGACTTCTATCCAATATAATAACGTCACAAGAAAGCTTGTGCAGTTTCCGCACTTCTGCAGCGATTCCGAGATTTTAGATGTTCATTAGATTTTTTCACACAAAACTGTTGACGTTTATGATTAAAACAGCCAACAAAACTTTTTTTCATGTTAAGTAAAATAGTTTATTAAGAAAAAAACACAGATATGATACTTAAAATTTAAGACATGTTGTCAAACTCATAAACTTTTTAACAGCCATAATTATTACCATAAATAAAATTCAACGATGTGGTATAAAATGCATAGATAAGAATCAAGTATCCATCCAAGACTAGAAAACTAAATAGTGCGTGTTGCAAATAACACAAAGTTATGCCCTCACCGGAATTCGAACCCAGAACCTTTAGCGTGGCAGACAGCTGTTTACACTGCACCACAGAGATCGTCAAATTAATATTTTTGTGATAATCGGTTTAAGAACTGGCTAATATATATTACTTAAACATTACATTACTCACTCTTTAATGTAACCTTCAGCATCCACACAAAAATGACTAATGTGATTAATTAAATTCTCAAATTAGTATTCGTTATCTTTTTCGCCGTTTAGTAACCGAACTTAACCTAGTACCCAGGTAAAAGGGAATAATATAAAATACCAATTGGAGTAGTCACTTTAATAAACCTTTTAGGTAAATGAATTCCAAGCTACCTTTTAATTTTAATTCTAAAATGTTCAAAACAAAAATTGTGCCGAAATATCGCTTTTTTATTTATCTAGATTATGATATTTATGAGGAGGGAGTAGAGTAAATTCGGAACGAGTAAACAAAATAGCTTAATAGGATGTAGATGAGTATGTGTTTAATATTAAAAAAGGCACACAAATTACGTATTTGCTTTATGAGATTTACTGAAAATATTTTCGGTAGGTAAGGTTAAAGGTAGGTATGTAGGTAATAAGTATCAGCAAAAATTAGGAGAAAGTGTAAGGTGTAAGTTAAATGATACATTAACGAAGGAAAAAGGTCATATGTTGAAAATTTCAAAATAAATGTACCCATAACTTTGGTACAGTTATGGTGTAAAAGAACGAAATATAATTTGAAAAAAAAAATCCCGTGTAGTGCAACAATGCATGAATTATTATGTTATATAATTTTTATATTGAACAGAGAAACATTTGTATCAACTAGATATAAACTTATTTCATGACATGACTCAAGTTTCCTATGCTTTCCCGTGTCTGCAGTCTGTAGCGATGTACATAAGATACTCGTTAAACTTTCGAGCATGAAAAATACTAAGAAGCATTAAACATGAATATTCTGATGGATGATGCTCAAAAAACTTTGGTTAATAATACGTAAACTCTGCAAGAGCTAACAGAATTCCTTAATCATGAGATCTTTCCTGATCCTGATCTTTGTATACGCGGTCAGACATCAATCGATACAAAACAAGATCACCATCAATTCCCATGCATTACAACTTAAGGACTGTAGAACGTAATCTTGAAAAATCTTGTCCTGTGACACTGAGATTTTTTCTACGTACCATACGATCTGTACGAGTACGTCATAGTGTCGTGTGAAATATTCCTATTGGGTGTGTTCGCGTTTGACGGTGCGTACACGTCTTTGTGGATAGGTAACATGGTAATTTTGTTGGAAAAAGGAAAGGCGTGTGTAATCCCGTCTACATTAGCATCAAAAGGAAATGAACTCTGACACGGTACGTCTTATCAGATTGCTTCTGACATAAAAATAATAAGAAAATACAGTGCTAAAGCTTCATAATTACGTATTTATTCCACTTATCTAAGGTCCATATTTTCTTGTCATACATTCCTTACCATAATTTTGTTAAAATAATGACTAATTTTACTTAAATAACCTTATATAGGTTATAATTAATTAGTGTTTTATCGTAAAAAAATCTAAATAAACTAAAGTTTGATTGGTTACGGAATAAAAGTGTTTTCACTACAGGGAATAAAAAATCATGATTCGGAACTCTGACCTTACATCCAATATCCAAATATTTTTGACAGATGAGCAAAGTGATTTTTGGTTGAGTTTTCCTTAAGTGATTTGGATATGTAAAGATGTAAGAAATCAATAAAATGTCAGGTGAATAAAATTTTTCTTCCCCTCTTTTTATCTAAGATTTTGGGACGTATATGAAAACAAAACTTCCTGCAGAGGTTGCTACAATGAAAAGTACGTATAAAGCAAAAACAGTATATAATCATTTTTGTATACAATTCCAACCTAAAATGAAATTGGTTACATGGGATAATAATAGTATTATTTTCAGAATAATACTTAGTGTAGTAACCTTCATGCAAGAAAGTTTAGTAGAAATGCATTTCCAATAGAAAGCAACCATTGCCAAAAAGCGAAAAAAAGGATATCTGAATTGTGCATGAACTCTATATTTTTTATTTACTCCATAAGAATTTGAGTGCAGTAAAAGATACCGACGTAAATTTTATGCTCATGAAATATGCTTTATTTATATACTGATGAAATATGTCCTATAGAAATGCATTCTTGAAAAATATATCGAAGCAAAGATAAGGTAGGTATTGGAAAAACATAAAGAGTTTACCATAAAATTCCGATAGGTACTATTTTGCAGAAGCCAATACTTTAGTAATGAAAACAGCTTTCTTTTATATTTCGATGGAGGATTTACAGACGAATGAAGCGAAACCAAATGGCCAAAGTTAGTTACTATGAAAACTTTAGTTTTAAAGTTTTTTTAACGTTAGTTCCTTAAAAGGTTAGCGGTTTTGTCATATTTCAAGGGTATGTGCACAACATTACGTAGACTGAATGCCTTTAATGTCCTGAAAAAGTTGTTTAATAATGTACAAACAACTTTTTTTTTGGTTGAATTTATTTTTTATTTCAACTCGATAGAAATAAAATTTTAAGCACTGAGATCTCTATTTTGTAATGAAATCTACGTTTGTGGAAAGAATTTTATTTTGTAGAAGCATTTTAAATCACACCAATTTATTTTATGCATTTGCTCTCTGGTTGTTTTCCCTTGTTTTTACTGTTATTGAAGATTTGTTGTCTCTATTTTCAAACCAACATCTAAGATAAAATCTTGAGACTCCCAAAATTAAATAGAAGTCAAGATGATATACAATACACGATATAAAAGAATACCAAACATTTGAAAACTATAGATTTCCTTATTTTTTCTGATTATATTTCCATATGTCAGATATGCTAAACGAAACATTTATCAATATTCTTGGTTCATCGAGATTAGTTTATTGGCTGATTTGATATATTTGAGTTCTATAACTTTTTGAGTGAGCAATTCATTCGATTCATATTTAATTTCTTATTACGTGTATTTTAGTTATTCAGTTTTAGCATAGGTTATTTCAAATTATGTTATTTAATCTTGATCTTCTGGGTTAAGAGCAATCAACATTAGTAAGTCAGTGGAGAAATATTTTATATCCGTTTAGTATTTACTCAACATTTTTGTTGTATAAAGTTTTTGTGGCTTAGCCTTAATTACGTATTAATTTTTCTTCATTAAAAAAAGTTAGAGTGATTTTGACAATTAATTGTTAGCACTATTATTACGATTTAATGCTATTTCATTAGAATGATAGATGGTATAAGTTAAAATGCATAATTTAATTCACATTTTTATATACCTTGCAATGATAATAAATATGATGAACTTTTAGATCGGTCCAAGTTCATTTACCTGGTTTATTCATCAACAATAGACAACAAGTTTACTGTATCGACTCATTTATGTTGTATGTAACAATGACATTCCATTCTTTTCAAGACGTTACGGATATCCAACGCCTCAACGTACTTGCTCTTCTTCTTATGTAGGTGCTATATAGAAATTTTATAACTCTACAAAATGCCTGTACTGTACTTTCTTACTTTACAAGTTAGTAAAAGAGATAAATTAAACATAACCTAGTCATGCATCAGATTATAAAGCATATTTTACATTGATCGATGATACATGTTTAAACAAATATGCGAGTGTTTAAATATAAACAGCAATAAAATAAATTTCAATTTACTTCAATATCAATCAGATCTATTTACAATATGACATTAACTAAACTGGTCGGTATTTTATATTAAAAATGTAAATTTAATTAAAAATGACCTGCGTGGTGTTATGAAACTTTTACATGAAAAACATGTCATATTTGAAGCTTATAAAAACAAAGCCGTAAAACTTTAAAAGGTGGGGATATACGCTGACGTTGATTGATAGATCTCAACTAAGCAATAATTTTATAACACTACACAGCACCCACGCCCTGCATCTCAATACAACTGTTTTCTTTCAAAGTCGAAGGATTTCGGATTAAATCCTTCTTCTGTCAGGAATGAATAAATAAAAAGCTTTTGTTAGCCCACAAATTTACTAGAATTTATACGGAACTTACTCGCCGAAAACTATAAACCGTGCTGCATTTTTGGCTTTTTAGGGTTAGGTGGAATAAATTACTTTTCAATAATTAAACTGCGTTTACTTTTCATAAATTTTAACAGTTAAAACAGTTAAAGTATTCATTTATTCCTTTTGTAGCTGTTCTTTGTATTTCGGTCCAAAGGATTGGAGAGCCAGAGTAGTTGCTGGCACGAGAGGTATAATATTTTAACTTCTACATAGGCAACGCATTGGCGTAGCTCTTGGCGTTCCAGATATCAGGATCATCGTCGAGACAATAAGCGGTGTATCACTTTCCATCAGATTAAAAACCGTGTCCTTCAAAAATAAAATATCGGGCGGTATCGTCTTTTTGTATCTCATTTACTACATTCTAAGGTCATACATAATAATGATATAAGATTGCATTACGTCTCACGTGGTTTGTAAGATAATCGATTAAAGTCTTGCACTTCGTCACATACAGAGATAAAGATATATTAATTGCTTTGGGGTGAGATCGAAGCCCTATTGGGGATTGATTAATACCTTTTTTTTGCGTTGTTTACTTTTCAGGGATGCAATTAATTATCTTAAAAAAAGTATTTAAAAACCGAATGTTTAATTAAAGTTGTGGTGTTTTTTGTGGAGTTAGTATTTTAGAAAATACTTAAAAAAAAATGAAGCGGCTAGTGCTTAAGTCCAGCTATGCTCGGTTTATAAACAATTACCCGAATTTAATACCCCATGTTTTAACGTTGCTGCGTATATAGTTTTAATCTTTATTTTTAATTAGTAGGTACTTTTCCGTTTCCCAATTCCCGATTCCGAAACTGAAACTTTATAAGTTATATTTATGTTCAAATTTGTGATATACTCGCCAAGACCTTTCTTTTGATACTAATCACGTGATGATTATGTCAGTATAATTTTTGTCTAGGCCAGAATCTGAGAATGTAGTTCCGTCGTATGAGCCGGCCTGTTATTAAGAATCTATTGACACCTCATTCATTAAAATTGGTCCTGAAAATTGGTCGCTACGGTGAACATACACACCTTGACTGCTAAAAATATAAACCTTCCTTTTGGTTCGCTGTAGTCGCGTAAACACATTGCATTGCATAGATATTTTTTATTATTATTTAAAGCAAAAGAGTTTATAAGTCACTTAAAGCTACTTCATACTTAACTCCATACAAAAATCACTCAAAGCTATTTCATACTTAACTTCATACTTCCATTTTTTTAAATGAAAGTTGTATTAAATTTAAGTATAGAATTAAATTGAAATTAAATCATACGTTTAACGCACTTTAGCAATTTGATTTGGTTTGATATTAAATTATTATTGACACACGAAAAAAACAAATGAGAAATGTAACTATTTTATGATTCATTAGATTTGAAACAAGCTCAATTATGAATCCCATGTAATTTTTCAAAAATAACCTTATAAATTATTGGTCGAATGATTTGTCGCTTAGTAGTGAAATTAACAATGGATTTAACACCATCTTATATAAAGGAAAAATGAAACTTCTCCTCTAGGAAATGTATTTAAAATATTCATTCAGCTAATAAACATTACTGTGACCGCTTGGATCAAAGAGAGGGAAAAAATTCCTTTTCGGGAATTCCTTTTAAATAATTTTCTCTTTCGGAAGTGCGGAAATTCTGACAAAAGTTCTTTGTAATTCTTCTTTTTTTTCCAGTTCGTTTTTATTGACGCGTTGATGTTTTCATTCAAAGGTTGCCTAAATTTAAAACGTCTTTGGATTTTTTAAATGTACTATTTTTTTAATGTCAATCAAGTAGTCTTATTATTATAATTATGGGTAAAAGGGTCTTTTAAACTTTGTATTAATGCCGTACTGTGATCCTAGTACAGTGATATTATAGTAACACCTAGTATCACGATGCCATCAATATAAACAGTATTAAGGTGATACTGGATTGTGATACCGCTTCGCATGATAATATTGACAGTTTACCTCCAATCAAGTTGGTATAATTTTTAAGTAATTTATTTGTGAAACATTTATCAATGATAATTGAATTAAAAGTAAAGGTTTGAATATAAGAGAGCTGGAAATAAAAATTAATCTATATTTTCTTATAATTGCTACAGTTTCCTAACTGTTTTCATCAAATTTTCTGTGGTTTCAAGTCATCCGGTAGTGTGTTAGAACACATGACGTGTGGTTCATTACGCTGCTCCATTTTCGTTTTACACTGTGCCACTGTTGATTTTGTTAATTAGATACTACAGCCACGGAATGCCAATGGGCACAAGGGAATTTGAAAAATCAACGGATTATACTCTATTAGAAGCGTGTAGACGAAAAGTTGCATTTCAAACAATAGCGGTTTTTCTAATATTAATTTTAGTTTTTCATCTTGAATATTTTAGTTTGTTTTTTCTATTAAACTACATCAGTAACATAAATTTTAAACTGTTGAAATTCGAAAAAAAAAAAAAATTGTGTTGATATTAAATTGTAGACTTAACTGTAACATAATATAAAATGTACAAACAAGCAATACAACAAGTAATTCGCTGTAATAAAATACTTTAAATTGAATACTAATTATGAGGACAAAATCAAAGTGGACATGTTTTTATCAGCATTCATAAAATTCATATTCACGTATCTAACACTCACAAATTCAAATCACGTCATGTTTTGCGAAAAAGGAAATGAAAAAAAAAATCTAACGCAAACTAATGCAAATTCCAGGTTTAAAAAACGCTTACTAAACATTTTAATATTATTCCTCCCTTTTGTCCACTTTTATATCGGGCTTTGCATCTAATTAATCTTCTTTGGAATTCATTATTTGCGTGGAAGCGTGGGATCACTGATCGATGTTTCACTAATACATTTTAAGAAAATTTCCGGCTGAAAATTTTTTGATACAAAAACAAATTAGTCGCCAAACCCAAACATAGTGAAATAAAAATATTTTCAGGTTAATGCAATGCAAATGTTTTCATTCCAGGTCAAAAAGAAAGACATTCAGTAAAATACGTGCCTACTTATGTAAATATAGACAGAGACTTTGCTTAATGATTGCTCTTCCCCAGATCAACTCCGTGTTGAATTTCTGTTATTTAATTAAAACAGAAATATATGTTATAGCAACAGATAAATTAAAAACATAATTATTCCACAGGTAATGTTTTAATCTCTGCGTGCCTTCTCTTGCCTTTCTGAGGTTTTGCCTTAATTTAAAGTAACACATTTTCTAATCTAATTAAGTCATATGTTCTTTAATCAAAAATTGCAAATATCATGAGCAGCCATGCTGTAACGACAGATGGTAACAAGTGTAAATATTTGATCAGTCTGTGATGAAAAAAATCTTTTATCAAATTAAAATATTCGTCACACTCGTCAAAAGTATAAATTAAACACTTTGCCATGTGGTAAGTACGACTGTTTCTCGAACATTAAAAATGAGTTCAACATATTATACATTCGTCCGAAAATGTAAAATCAGAAAGCGAATTTGTAAAATGTCTGACGAAAGATACTCTCATTTAATTGAGAAAATATGTCTTTAAAAAGAACAACGTTTGTAAGCGTTATCAATGATACCCTTCAAAAATAACATGACAACTGTCTTTGTTTGTGTTTATTTTTGATGTTTATTATTTACCTTCTTCTACAAGGTAACCAGTCCCTTCTGTACTCCTCAATTTTAGCCACAGGACTGTTTTTATTTATAAATTATTCTGGTTTTTTTCGTCTAATTAACAAACAAATAACAAAAAATATATACATTACATTATTGAGATAGAATTATGAACGAGATCGTCTGAGTTAGTACTACCAATATTTATACTTCTGTCGTGAAGCAGTTCGCTGTGTTTCGGTTCGGTGGATTGTAAAGCCAGTATACTTATAGGGATTCTAAAAATTCAAGTGCATTGTCATATTGGCATGACAATGCACTTGCATTTTTCACTGCGACGATGGTGAACACTTCCATTAGATGTTAGTCCATGACGTTGAATAAACAATATATTCTAGAAATAAGAAGATACGAATAGTACAAAAATAACTCCGCATGACTCTTTTCTACGATTGACAGACTTTTAAACTTAATTATCATTAATTTTTACTTTTATCTCTCCCTTCTTGAAGAGAACTATAACTTTCAGAATAAAAATTAAATCCTTGCCTCATTCTATGAACTGAGATGCTTTGATTGTATAATTCAAGATTTATTTCCTTTTAATAGGAACATTTGCCTTCTTCATTCTTTATTTTTTTATTTTTAAATAAAATACAATTAAATTTTTATAAGAATATATTTTCGTAAGTATATCTGTAATGTGTAATTTACAAGCAGGTGTGTTCCTTATTTACGAGCTTTTATAAAGATTTGAATTAAATTTGGTATTTATGGGGGAATTTATCAATCACCATTCACATAAAAGAAGCTTAAATGATTTGAATGTGCCAAAAAAACGTCTCTTACTCTTAAATTCTAAAATTTAAACTCTTAAATTTATTTAAACGACTTGTACGAAGAAAAACGTCAAATATATGAGAGACAATAAATTTATTCTGTTTTGTATTACATTTGATTTCACAATAGTTGATCTCTTTCGACTTTGCTTTTCTGTTATCATTATTTTATATTGTATGGAAATCGGTTTTAAATCGAAGCCTGTAGATACACCGGTGCTGGTTATCAGTATTTTCATTGAATAGGCAGGGAAAAGTATTTTTTATTAAGAGAAATTTTTAAAGTGTCGAATCTCGACGGCGCGGAACTTTGAGTTACTTGTTTCGCTTTCTGATCATGGATGAAGTATTCTTATCTATGTAGTATATTCCATATCGTTCCATAGAGCCTGCGATACAAGATCGTGTATGATGATGATAAGTGTCGTAAAGAGGTTATTTATTTGAGTGCTTGTTTTATTTGTGTGTCAGTCATAATATTATTCAGGTATTTAAAACATCAAAAAATTTAAAATATTCAATTTCTTGACTCTTGACAATATATAACTTTAGGAAAACATTCTAGATAAATAAAAGTACCTGCTTAATAATAAAGCTTAAGAAAAAAATTAAAGTATGTTTATATGTATCAATTCCTACTGATAAATAACGCCTTGATGAGGGATAAATAAATTACATTAGCTATTTGATATAAATGATAACTTTCCCGAAATAATGCAATTACTCATTATCTTAGTCTAAGAGGAGAGAGCACATTAAAAATATATCAAATTAAGTTGATGTACTAAGTAACAACGTATTACTGGATATAATCCTCTTATGAGTTGCCAAATGGAAAAAGCTAAGTAATGGAAAGTAGATAATCATAAGACCCCTAAAGTACATTAACTTTTGGACAAATCCAGACAATATTCAAGCTTTCAGGAAAGTAAAAGAATAAACAAGAACGAAGTTTGTGCCAACCAAGTAATTTTTTTTTTGTTAATCTAATAAAACGTCCACATATAGTGGAGATAATCCAATAAATGTTGTTACAAAAACCCAAATGTTGGTACAATGTAATGCACAATTTACCTTTCATAAAGAATGAATGTCAAAAACAATAGGGTAAAGAGCTGTCAAACAATGTAGCAAAGGGTTTTTGTCAGTTATACGTAAAGTCAAAGTAATTTTTATTCAAATATTCTTAAAATAAGTACTTTTAAATCATCTTTTTATACTACCACCGGTTCGAAACGCTATTTCTACGGGGAAGAATCCGGCAAGAAATCTCCATAGTTGCTTTTTTTCAAAATAATTAGGTAGAATTAATTAATTTCTATTATATTTTGTAAATAAAAAACAGTTTTCTAATTGTAAACTAAGATTTCTAAAAAAATAAGTTATATTAACGAAATTTTAAATAATATTTAAGTGGATGAATAAGTATATTCTACATTTATTTCGAAGTTCATTTTTACCGCGGATCTTCATTGCATCCTTTGCACTTCAACTGTCTATTAGATAAACCTATGCAGGTAGAAGAATAAATAACAACAACAATGTTCGATAATATTTATCAGCAAAAGTTTAAATAGATTAATTTCAACTATTTATTATTAAAATTACACAAAAAAAAAACAAATAGGTTAGGAAAAGTATTTGATATGTCATTGGATTGGAATCAGATTAGGTTGCTTTATTTCATTTTTTCTGATGAGGGTATTTGTGCACTATAACGAACCTTTTTGGTACCCTTAAACGTATTGGTTTTTGGCCTTATCGATTCTGTTTTTTTTACCATTTCTTTAAAATGCAATGACAATGTAAAATTTTGCAATTATCTCATAATAAACGAAAACATTAAACATCGAACAAATTAATTGACTTTGAACACTTTGGCTCTATGTATAATTGTATATAGATAAAATATTATCACACATAGAGTCTAAAAGCAAAGTAATATAGCAACTTGTTTAGATAGTTTTGGGTTTAATTAAAATTCTAACTTTATCATTTAATTACGTCAGTTAACTTGCTTCTAACACATGTATGAATTCAACGTATTGAAACGACCCAAATCCGGAGATTTAGTTTCAATCATTACGCTTTCCACAAATAGAACAAGAAATAGGCTTAAGATAGCTGATACTTAGTGCGAAGACACCTACAAATTACTTTAGTTCGACCTAATACAGTAACATGCTTTTAATGCTGATAACATATATTTAATATTGTATTATAAATTAAAACACGATAATATGTCAAAAGATAAATATAGAAATTGAATACATAATAAAATTATTAAAAATATGTACAATGGAGTGTACCCATAGCACTGGCTGTATTTCTGTTACGGTCACGCCTTTTTTAAACATTAATACTCAATTTTTACTATCTTTTGCATTTCGCACCCCATAAACCAATAGTCTCAAAATCAAACGACTGTAATCGTTACCCACATAAACATACTTGCGCCTTTTGGCTTCTTCGGCAAAAGAAGGATCTATCGTTGGTAGACGCAGCGGAGACAAATCATTAATCTATGCTTGAAAAGTAATTAAAATTGAGAATGTAACAAAATAAATTTATATTTTGTGAATTTCACTGCAACAAAATGTCGGTTCAGATAATTTTGATTTATTTTACATGAACCTATAACACGATAAATTGAATCTTTAAAACGGTACACAAAATTTGCAAAAAGATGATCTTTTCTAAGAATTCTACTACTATAAGTGGTACTATTACTAGTAGTAGTAATATATATATATAAATAAATAAGAGCGGCTAGTTTTATGGCAAAAAAGATAAAACAAGTTTAAGACTGATAGATAATTTAAACGTCATCAAACGATATTTAAGCTTTTAGTTTCCAATATTAAATAATACATTGGTTTTAAAAAATCACTTCAAGTTACGAGTAGTAGAGTTGGCCTGTCTTCTATATCACGTAAATTAAATCGATTTCTTGTACAAGTTTAATAAAGTCGATAAAATCAAAAGATAGACAAGATAATGTCTAAATCTTTATCAAAAACTCTACTAACGAGTAATAAATCTTTTTCTATAGGAATGAATTAACGTTCCTGAGGACGTAACAATGTAAAATTTTCATATAAAATCCTTTTGAAAGAAAAAACCCACGCGTCACGTTCACAATAAGGAGCCACACAATTTATCAAATGTTTATATTCATGGAGTATTTTTTGATACCGTTATATTTCAACAATTAGATTTATAGTAAACCTAAAATAAATAATATTTTACTCTCCATCTGCCATCCGGTATAGGGTAGGTTCTTTTACCTTTTTTAGATATGTAATGCGTATGTACAACAAAATAAATAAAAAAGGTTATACTTATTAAACTGAAAAATAAATAGAATCTTCAAATGAATTTATTACTTTTCTTAAAAATTATTCCACTACTGGTTTGGTAAATTTAAGTTCGGGAAGATACCGGCATTAAACCCCAGATTCTGCAATTTATGTGTATTAATTTTTATAATGAGTCACTAATACAACTTATAGTCTAGGGTGGGTTAAAGAATTACTGTAAAAATTCATCATTTTCATTGTTCACTGGTGGCTTGTAATTAATCAAACGTTTCATTGTCTTGATATTGTGGTTGTCACTGGGATTATTATAATTTTATTGTTCAAACATTCACTGAAAAACATGAGGTCAACGGATACCTACTATGCCGTAACACAGAAACCTGTATCGATTTAATACTATCGCTAATTGTCATTTTGCTTATCACATGCATGAGAAGCAAACAAATCGCGAGTAGCATATTTAGGCTCCTTTCAATTGGAAACACCCACGCCTAGCTCAAAAACGTATCGTATGCGCTAACCAAAGTAGCAGAGGTTTCTGTCTGATTATGATGTAAGTAACTTGCAATCAACGCGCTATAAGCTCACCATCTCCTCCATAAGAAACAAACAATAAAGAAAAAAACACCTATAAAACATCTATAGCTCTACATGGGTAACGCATTGGCGGTGCTCTTGGCGTTCCAGACATCAAGGGCAAGGTCATGTCAATAGGCATCACTTTCCATCAGGTGAACCATTTGCTTGTTTGCCCAAAATGTTGTAGAATAAATAAAATAAAAATTAATGCAAGCCAAGTGAGTGTTGACGTTTTGAAGACAGTAACGAAATATATATTTATTACAATTAAATGATCATATTGCTATGACATGTTACTTACTGAAGTGAATTTGTGCCGTTTCGTTGGCGCTATTATAGATATGTAATTAATTACCTTAAAGACATTGGAAAAGCCTTAGGCTTAGGCATAGGGAATTTTTAGTCTAGTATATTTTAATATAAAGGGAATGTTGGAATCCATTTTTTTATTTTTTATTCAATACCAGGCAGGCATTTGACCCCAAACCCGCCTGATGTTAAGCGGCGATGAGGTCTAAGGTGGATCTTGCCTGTCTAGGAGAAACCTATTCACTCTTGCCTTAAGGAGGCCCAAGTTATACTGGTCAAGGAACACATCAGCAGGCAAAGAATTCCACACCCTTGCAGTACGCATTATGAAGGAGCTATCGAAGCGTTAAGTCCGGATTGTCGGAATATCTACTACAAAAGGATGCAACTTCAGCCTACGTCTAGTATTCCGATTATAAAAGGGGCCCGGTGGTATAAAATGACACGCAACTTCGCGATGATGGCTGAGATCATGAAAGTTTGCAATATCATTGTCAATCCCGATGATTCTTCGGGCTCGCTTTTCAACAGAGTCTAAAGCTGCTAGCTGATACTTGGCTGAACCATCCCAAAGGTGACAGTAATATTCCAAACAAGGCCGAATTTGCGCCTTATACAGAACAAGCCGTTGTTTGGGCGTGAAGTATCGCCTAACCCGGGATAGAACACCAAGCTTTTTAGCCGCCGTTTTGGCTATAGACTCTATGTAGGAGCCGAAATTCATGTTTGACGATATTTCCAGGCCAAGAAGTTGCATATGATTAGTTATCGGTATTGATACACCCCGGAAAGTCGGAGTCAGCTGGAAGGGACTCCGTTTGGCGGAAAAAACACACTCACTCACTTAGAAACACTTCATTAATTTTGAAATCATATTTTTAAGATTTTTGATGATTTGGATTACTATTATCGTTGTTAAAGTATAAAAAATAAACCATTTACGTTAATATCACTCACTTTTCACCCGATAAAAGCATTATTAATTCACTGAACTGAAAATATATTAGGAGCCTGTTTTTTTTCTCTCTAAGAACTCAGCTTAATATTGTTTACAATTGTTTTGATAACAGGATAATAATAAAGCGGATGAAGGTCTTTTGATAATTTTCTTCTTTATATTGTATCAAAAATATTGGAAAAGGAAGAATAATGACGTCGTTAGTAAGCAAAAAAACTGAAACTACATTTTTAGTTGACTGTTATAAATGTTGGTACTTTTTAAAAGTCGCCTTGTTATAGCAGTTTTGAAACATTTTTAGTTACATTTAAATTTAATTGTTTACTCCATTCTTTGCAGCTGCGTAGGTTTTAAACGCAATTTTGTAAGTAAAACTTTAATTTTTCCTTTAAGTATTGTTATATACATCTGAGCGCCTGTTGCTGCTATATTCGATTTCACTAAAACAAAACATAAAATGAGAAATCTCGTTGAAATTGTAATACTTTACTCACATGTTAAGATGAAGTCTTTGTTAGATTTGAGTAAAATCATATCCATCCCGGTCCTTTGCGATGTAACAATCCTTTCTTCTGAGGCAATCAATTAACGGACGGACAAAGCAACTAATAGCTTTCTGCATTTCCACCATCAACAATTACTTAAGATCTTAGTGCCTATAATACTAGTACAACCAGCCTGTTTGTCTTCAATTCGGTGACCAATTGCTCTAGTTCTCTGATAAATATACCTTAAAAAAATCTAATCTGCACATTGATGTTCACTTAAAATAAGCAAAGCATTTAAATATTATTTATTTGGAAAAAGTTCACTATTACCTAACGAAAAACTGTTATGATTAAAAAAAACTGCTGTCGGTTCAAAGTTCTATAATTTTCTTTTTAACTGAAAGAAAACTAAATTTCCAACAAGCGTAGTTTAGTTGTAAAAGTTTTCTCATTAAACGAAAGATTAAATTGAGGTTACTTTCGAAATATCTGAGGATCACCTGTAGAACTTATAATATTGTTTTAGTTCCTCCATTCAATGTGTTGGTTAATGTCGGTGTAACCCCCCACGTATAAGAAAAAACAAACACAACAATACTTATGACAACATATAAGGGTATACTACAATCCGTTATCCATTAAAACGCCAGCATGTTTTGTAGATGGTTTAAATGAACAATTTTATTATAAGTTTACACTAATAGAACTCACTGTGCTCACGAGACAAAAACAAAGAAAAGGTAGATTTAAAGAGCAAGAAAGTGTTTGAACATATTTTGTAGCTAAGGGAGATAACTACTTTTGGTTATCTTAAGTGGATGTCTTAAAGTTTCTCTTAAAACGTAAATCTCATGAGAGGTTACGAGCTACGATAGAAGCAGAAACTTACAACATGTGTATGATAAGTAAGAGACCGACAATTTACATGTCAATGCGAAATGTCGTTCTCTCATTCATACGTTTACCCAAATAAATGATTTATAAACAAAATCTCAAAAGTACTAGCTGAAATTTAAACTTTTGTCGGTAGTTTAAAAATGAAAGATATCGACTACGAAAACATTTTTGAAATTTACTTCTGCGAGAAAAGTAGGTAATGAAATCCCATGTGGGGAATGTGTTTCCAAAGTTCTACCTAAAATTTAAGCCATAATTTGGCTAGAACCAGTACCATTACACTGGTTTTATCGATCTTTCACCTATTAGCCAGCAGGCGCTTGGCTTATTTTACCCTGACTGGTATATTTACTGAATCGAGCTAGTCGGGGAACATTGGTAGAACATAGTTTTTGATTTAGGTACCTTAATTACACGTGTTCGGATATACTGCAAAGAGTCCAACGTGAACACGCGTTATGTTTCTAATTAATGGCGGATGCTCCCTTGAATAATTGACGGTGTTTTACTCCTTGACTTTTTAAAACAATTAGTAAGTTTTTCGGCGTTGTTTCAATGAACAAACTACAGACGCGAATAGTTTAAATTTGAAGTTGAAATATAAAACACAACCATCGGAGAAACAAGCTAAGAATTTACAGGTTTTATGTTACCAGGAAATGGAATTCCAGTTTAAAACTTGCAAGAGCTACTGGCAAAACACTGTGGTAAATCTAACATTATTTTAACTACAAACTTCTTTTTAAAAAACAAGTCGCTTTGAGTCAAGTATCCCGTTTTATTAAAAAGATTCAAGAAGATAAAAAACCACAATCGAGAATTTTAGAAGCATTTTCCTATGTTATAAACACTTTAATTTGCAGAGTAAAATATATAATTATACAGTTTTTTTTACACGTTGTATGTATAATTAAATACTATCTTGAAACTTTTATCGCATCATAGTAATACACGTAATGTTAGGCTTTGCTACACGAGAAGTCCATAAATGTAACTACTATTTTGTCCATATTTACAAAATTGATTACACTTCCTTTGGCTTTTAATATTTGTTGAAATATCTTTCAGTAGTTTGGTTATAGAAAAACCATTATAATAATCTACCACGTAAATGTTAATCATTAAATACTCTTAAACGTTTACGCAGGTGTTAACGCACAACTGTTACGCATTAAATTATTCAGCGCTGTTTGAGTTTCTTCGTTGGTAGATCTTTAAAGGTTGTTGTTCATTCAATAATTCTTGAAAATCACTGCCATGCTTCGAATGGTTTGAAAATTTCATATGAGCCTTCTATACATAAGCCCTAACGTGCCTTACATAATTCTGTCCAATTTTGTACGGCGAATGGTTTCTTGGATTTCGGGTGGTTTGATAAATGAGCGACTACCTTAGGCGTCCTAGTTATGTATACTTCTATAATTTAAATGTTGATTTGTTTGCAAGTCAGCGTTGTTTGTTAGAGAAGTATTTAAATATTAAACAGGTCTTCAAGCCTTAATTGAAATTTCGCAGTCAATATTAGATATTGACGACCTTGAAAGTGACTACATAATTTTGATATTCGCTCGTTTCTGAATAACAATCAAATTCTTCATCCATTGTTGGTAAACAGTACAAAGGACTTTGATAGTCCCACCAAGTATTTCTTGTATATGTTACATTCAAAGACCGAACACTCTCATTGAGCGATAAAACTGCTTACAGAGCGTTTTGGTCGATGTACGATATATCATATTTATTCATGAAAACGCTCACGATTCGTAACGCAGAAATGCCATGACGCGTCTGGCTCTCTTGTTTTAATTATTAGTGATTTAGCAATTATTTATTAATTGTCTAAACATTTATAACCTAATATGTTACTTCTTTTATATAAAGAAAACCGAACAAATAGAGCAGGATCACAGATCGGAATAAACCATTTTATTTTAATGAAATATTTTCTGTATGTAATTAATGTTGAAAAATACATCATGCAGAAAATACTTTCCCTGAGGATATTTATAAACAATTGAGACCAGGAGGACCTCAAGTCGCAAATCACTGTGCGGCATATCCATTTACGGTTCCAATATGCGTTATGGCTTATTTTAATTACCAAAACGCATCGTCAGCGTTTGCAGAAGAGCCATAACACGGATGTCGCGATTTGCATATTTTACAATAACCACAACGCGTTGTGAGTAATTTTTTAGTCAATGAGCGTTTTCAATCTTTGAGCGTATTTTTTATTTATTATCTACATATCCGATACATTTATGGGGAAAATATATATATTCATCAGTTGATGGATTTTGACATATAAACTAACTAACATGAACTTAAATAGTTTAATCTCGGAAGTGTCTGGATAAGTTGAATTGGTACGTGACAAACTCAAAGCTGAATAAAACAATAAAGATAATATTCACCATTTTAGAATTCAAGTCTGGTTGAGGTCTTGATTAAAGGTGGTTTTTCGAAAGCAGTAAATTTCCAAGGAGACCCATAAACTTAAGCGTTGCTATGACTGTGATAGATAAGAATAATTTAGAAAATTATGGCGATTGAGCATTATGACTTAAGCAATGAGAAAATAGGTTAAAATTGCAACTTTCCGAAATGGAATAAAGTTTTTCTATATAATCATCAATCAATAAATAATGATAACCACATCACGACACAAACATTGACTTAGCTCTGCATTAAGATATAATCTTGTTTCGCAGGTACTAAGCAACGATATGGTATAGACTACGTAGATCAGAATACTACATCCAAGATACTGAACAATGGATATAAACCAAGTAAAAATAGTTATTCAGAATATTTTATCATTCTAGCTAGAAAACATAATGGGAATTAAATACCATTAACGCTGAGCAAAATGAAAAATTATTTCTCAACTACCTACGAGTATAGTTCAATATTTGTCCTACACTATAGTTTTTCTTTGGTCAACAAATACCTAAACCAACTTTTATTTTCATTTGTCACTTTATTAGGATAACTTATAATAGTTATAATATTTAAAATATTTGTTTTTCACCATTAAATACACATACGACATACAGACTCTGAATGAAAATTTTGTAAATAAAGATTGGACTGGAGCCTAAAGCGGGAGAAAGACAAGGTTACCCTCCCTACCTTGTCTTTCTGGTGTCCAGGTTTCGTCCCGTGGAGCATATCTATTGAGTTTTGATATGTATTCATACTATGTATGAGTTATTTGCAAGACGCATTGTTTTGCTTACCGGTCTTTGATTTAGCATCATTATCTATGTAGTTTGTACTATCGTTGCTTAGCACGTGCTACACAATATTATACAATCTTAATCAGAGTTTAGTCTGAAGGGAGTATTTTTTTGTAAAAAAATTTCGTCTATAGATTTACATTCTTATGAAGGTCTATGGGCTATAAAGATGTGGATTGAGTTAATTTTGTTGTATAAGTAGGGTGCCAGAAATTCCAATCTTCTTTAAATATCAGTTTTGTGTATTGATGTATTACAAACTTGTTTCTACCGCGGTGTCATGTGATGCTCTATGATCAGATGACAGTTTTTTTTTGCTAGAAACGTTGAATAATTCATACCACGAGGAGTTGTCTGACTGACTTGACATTGCATTTTCGTACAGACTGAGCATTGGATATCTATCACTCTAGTTTTGCAGGCTCTGCTGAGAATGCAGTAGTCTAGTATTGATTGGACGAGGGCAAAATTAACAGTTTTCAGTAGTGCTGGCTTCATCGCATTTCTGATTTTGCTGAAAATCCATATCAACCTGCGGGTTTGTAAAGATAACAAATCTAGTTGTGTATTCCAAGAGTATTATCCAATTTGAATATGAGAAATCTAATGTTTAGTCATTTCTAAAAATACGCACGATGGCATACGATGAATTAGTTCCTAGATTTTTATTATTTTGGAAATGAAAAATGGTACGGACTTAAGGAAAACAACTCCTTTGACTGCTGCGGCGTTGTTTTTGGAATGGAAATGGTCAGAGCTACGTGAACAAACATTTTTCTTTTTTTATTATCAAAATCACAGTGTTTAAATACTAGAAAAACACTGCTGTGAAAAAACATGATTAATACATTCCGCAAAAGAAATTTCTTTAGCTAAAAATGTATTTAGCTGTAAACATTAGGCAACAAAAATATTTAAGTTGGGTTTTAGAATATCGTACACTGCACAAGCTTATATTAAAACTTTAAGTGTCTTGGGTTGTTTTGGGGTGTGGTATGTTTTTAATAAGATATCAATAACCCTTTATTATACGTGTTTTAAACGTTCTAGTTTGGTATTACGAAATTTTTACAAGCAAATGTTTAATTTGAACCCATATTTGTTTATCGGAAACAGACACACGTAACCCTGAAAATATATGTTTGTGGCTTAACTTCTGAAATTTTGAATACATTTGGAAATTAGCTGGTCTAACAGCAAAACTTTCTGAAACATTACCAGCGGTTCGTGCTCTTATATAAGTTTCGGGTGTTAAATTGAAAATAATACTATGTTAGTACACTTTAGTGCTTTGAGTCCAAAACTACTTAGCTATTAAGCTTTTGCATGCTTTAATATTAGGAGTATTTTAATCTCTCGTAAGTAACTAAAGATCCATCTCGAACTTATATAAAAATATTATCTTTGTTTGAATGCATGCAGCATGGCTATACATAATACCGAAAAATATAATATCTCGGGATAATCCATACAAATTGTCTTAAACCCAAACTAAGCCACAGGCTTTTACTATGGGAACTAAACAACGATATACGTACATAGACAAATACATACTGAAATAGATTGGAAACAATCATGACCTCAGAGCAAATGTTCGTGTTCATCGCACTAATACCCGTTCTAGCCGGAACTTGAACCCGAGACCTCACATGTCAAAGCCAACGATTTAAGCTGCTGCGCCACAGAGTCCGTCTGAAACTTTACAATGAAAAACATATAAATTAAAAGTGTATATTACTTTGGATATGACATAAATATATTAATATCTTAATTGAGAAATTAAGTTACTCTAAGACATGCGTGCTCGGTTTACAACCGCATCGTTATTTATCGTCAGTTGAAGGGCGATCTTTTTCTATACGTTTTATTCAGGTGAAGTAAAAGGTTACCTTTTTTTTGGATAAGCTTCTGCCTGGAAAATACTTTTCGCGTTCAATGTTTAAATCGTCCAAACCGGAGATTAGACGATAGGCAATAGGAAGAAACGAGGATTACATAATTATTGTGGCGGACATTTAAAAAAACCCTCATTCTCGCTAAAAAGAGCTATTTTACTTTAAGTTTTCTTTGATAGTTAAGCTTAGCCCTATTTAACTACAAACGACGAAGAGTGGGAATTATTGTCCTTTTTTACAAAAGGTTTTTATTAACTAAAATTGTGAAAATATTGAATAGTCGTCGCGTATATAATAACTGACTTGTTTATGACTGTAGAGCCATCATCAACAAACATCATGAACGTATCTACCTATGAAAATTGACTTTGCAAGCGTCCGATTTATATTTATCTTTTTTGTTTACTTCATACGATCAAAGACTTGTTTTCAGAAGGTATTATTTTTTTATTGGAAATGAGTGATATCCATAATAAAGGTCAAAATTATTGCTCGCGATCGTATATTATCACTTATTTTGTTTTTCAATTATATATCGTCAATTTATTACGCAATTATAATGTTAAAGATAAAACGTTGAAATGCAAGAAATTAAAAATATGTAAACATACATAAAAAAAAATACATAAAACAGTTATTACTGTACTTTATTTCCATTATACTACTCGTATAGTGAATAAATTATCCTATAGGTCAAAATACTTCTTAATATTAAAACATAGATGCGTTTCCTAAGTAACAGTATTGTCTTTAGCTTCGTTTGAACATTTACTGCTATAAAATAATAAAACTGAAATGTGTTCTGGATTTGTGCCAAGAACGGTTGTTGTGTAGTTATAGGTAACTTGAGAGGACTGCACACGTAGAAAACGGTGTGAAATGGTACTTTTATCTTTCATAAAATTCAAAATTGCTTCAAAACATGGAAAAAGATACATTTTAAAGTTATTTTCCAGTAACCTGATCTAAATGCCGACGTAATTTGCTCAAAAATCCAAAATTCCGTCAAGCAGTAGTTTTAACAACGCGCAGTTATATTTATTTCTATGACTTGTCACTGTTTCTTACAATATATTCTAATCTTGAAAATAATTTTATCACTTTTTTGTGTGAGAAAAATACGTGGCTATATTTAGACCTCAAGAAAACATTAAGCTAATAAGGCAAGCAAGAAGTAAAGCAAATTAAATGCGAACTACGGCCACCAAAGCTTTAGTGAATCTTTAATTAAGCTTCTCATTTTCCGCTGTGAAAATTAAACTAGTCAGACTTTGCTTTAACTCCAACAGTTTCCGACGCAACATGTCTTAAATAAAGCTATGTACATGGAAACAAAAGTAACTAACATAAACTGTGACGAGACGCTTCATAAAGCGGAAGGATGTGTGTGACGAGATGACGGGTGATAGAGAAGTAAGGAAGTTTTGCGCCGACCCCATAAGGGATCGGGAATAAAGGTAAGGGCAAATAATGTCAGCGTTAAAACTGAAAATACCCAAATCTTTACTAGAAATTATAGTATTTAAGGCAAAAATCTACCTATACATTTTCCATTTCAAAATTATTTCCATGGATTTGAGAGTCTACCTACATTGGCGTCTTTTAAACGTCTTACTGGCGCCAATGACGTTGATACTTAAGAGATATCAATAGTATGTCATAAATTGTCATAAATTTCTTTGTCCTCTCTTATAAGATTTGCAACTTTTAAATTAAATTGTAATAAATGAGTTGGTTCTAGTTTTTTCCCATTACTTACGAGTTAGTTACAAATTAATTATTAAACTATCTCAGGTTCGCTCCGAACTGTGAACACGCGAACCCTCGTTTCTCGGAAACTTCTTTATCGATTGGGCTTATATCTGAATTTAAAAATTATTTTTTTTATTATTAATTCCACTAAAATTCCACGACGATCCGATTAACGATACTTGAGTTGTTGCCGTACAAACATTTATACATACATACAAACGCCGATTGTTTCAGTATGTACTTAAATTCGGAGAATATCGCTCACTTGGCTAACTCGTAAAAATGTATTCATAAATTTGAAACAAAAATGGATTCATACATGCTCTTACAACAAAAATGGAAGGTGTCAATGCAAAACATCACGGTATCTCAAAAGATGCTTTTAGTTAATTTTAACTCATTTTTCACTTATATTTTTAATACCTACCATAAAATACAAAAATACCTCAAAAACAATTTGCAAGTCGCGCTGGAGTAACTTCGTGAATGTTTTTTTGGATGGTATTTTTCTATGTTACCGAAGTCTGAAATGGGAAAGGTGAACGGTCTAAAATATTAACCATTTCAATAGCAGCGGTGACTCGCAGATGTTTTTTATTGTTCTCTCTCATTCATTATATTAAATGCAAGAGTCAAATATTTCATTACAGCTCTAGAATTCAGTTATTAAAATAATTTACTGGCCACGTGCAGTGCTTCCATTGGAGAACATTAAACTAATGTTTATTATTTGTAATCATAAATTTGAATGTTAATTTACATTTATAATATCAGCTGTTATGGAATTAAAGTGGATTATCATTATGTGACAGAAATAAAAGGAATAAATCTTTGGATTAACAACATAAGAATATGTATATTAATTAGTTGAGTTAGTGTGATTTTAAAAACAATATTTAACTACAAAATATACCTAATATCCCAAGGAAAGTATAACTACTTATGAAACCATTTGTGTATATGATTATGTACAAATAATAACAAAAAGAAAGTTTCGAAACTAAAACTTGACCACGACTACACTGAAAAATTTCACAAAAGATTGATTTTGAGAAGCGAAACTATCGAACATGAAGTCGTGACCACAAATTCTCACTTGTATATTTTGAGCTCAGCATTTTCTGCTATTTTGTTTGAAATCCAAGTCGAAGTTTGAAAATACCCAAAACTTTATTAGTGTGCCAACAAAAACAGCAAATTTACCCTTTTTTATGTAACCTCCGATAATTTTTCTATTTCTGTAATACCCTATGTTACTATAGATAATAATCAATTTGTTCATTAAAATCGGATAGTTAGTTTAGGAGCTGTGGTGTAAGACTAAATCAGATGAAATTCTTTCTTTTCAACGTTTTCATAACATCGTGGGGTCATAGTTTTTTAGTTTTAATGGGTCTAATGTTCTTAATTTATCAGAAGGAATTTAAAAACAAAAGCGACTGAGTGACTTAATATTATATCTCTAATGTCAGACATGAAAACATATACTCGTATTCGTATGAATGTAGAAATAGCTATGTATTAAGCTTCCCTCATAAATAATTTTTTGGTGCGTTTACACGGGCAGCTAAAATTGCGCAACTCTTAACTATTTTACGTCACGAAACTCATGGCAACATCAAGCAAATTACGGCAAAAAAACTGTTGCTTGTGGAATTGTCTAGATTGCTACAATTTTCACTCCAAATTAATCCACTACAGTTGAGGTGTAATGGTAATTGGTCAAAAATACCCGTGTGAACGCACCATTTGTAAAGTTGTCACAACGATGCAGACACTTCATGAGCTCTGCTCTTCTCGGTAAATGTGCTTTTATTTTACAATTTTACCTTAGCTTCGTATGAACAATCTTTATTCGAACTTTGACCCCGATTTTTTCTCGCTTAGGACTCGGAATACTAAGCATATTTTCTTGGCAGATCCGTACGTAACAAAATAAACCTTTATTTTGAATTTTAGTTCATTAGACGAAGTAACTTCGGTTGTGCATAAATCAGGTTCAATTATTTTGGTATTTAAGTTAACGACATCACTTAGCTCCGCTTAAGTAATTTTAGATCTCGATGTTGGCACCACCCATTGTCTTTGAAATGTGGAACAAAGCATTTTCATTCCAAAATTTTCATTGGATGGGAAGCTCTAGATGGCTTAAGATTCTATATCTACCCTCATCTGTTATTTGATAAAGAAAGCGTTTATATCGCTACATAGTACAAAACAAAGTCAATTTCCGCTGTCTGTCCCTATGTACGTTTAGATCTTTTGAACCACTCACCGAATTTTGATGTAAATTTTTTATAGATAGAGTTATTCATGAGGAAGGTGTATGCGTTTTTGTAATACATGCATAATATCCGTGCAAAGCCGAGGTGTATCGCTCACACACACATACCCATTTGAGATATAAATTAACAAGTTTATCAAAATGTGTCCGACTGAATCCGGATCTTCATTGTTAGAAAGTGCAGTAAATTTTTCTAAAAAAGTTTCAACCATAAAATAAAACGGATTAAGTTTAATGTTTATAAACCTTTGTTAGGGAATCTTAAAAATTGTCCCAAAAGTCACCAAAGGTTACTTGTGAGGTAATTTAATCAAATTTTCACGTTTCTTTTTTGTGTTGGACTTAAATGTATATGTATTATTTGACATATAAACGGATTCCTTATCAAATAAAAGATGAGGCTATACATCTGTGGTGCAGGATCTTCGGACATCTGGAAGCCAATTTGAATGAGCAAGAGATTGGAAGCGAATTTGAATGGGCATGGAGCATGAATGCAGACACGTAGTTTTCATATTATTAATACTAGTTTCAAACTTAAAAGAAATCATCAAGTTAAATATGTATGTCTGTGTTTTATGTAAAACCTATTTATCAAGTGTTCTTAGCAACAAAAAAACCTTCTTATTAACTATCTTATATTATTATTAATTTCCTTTCGCTTTGGAAAAAGAAAGTTCGAAATAGAAATATGGTATTGAAGGTATGTCTAATTCCAACAGAATTATTGCTTAATCAAGTACTTAGTTTAGTGCGTGCCTAAAGTCCAGACCTTACTTATAAAAGGTACGATATACTTATACAGGTATAAACTTACCTAGATAGTACCTTTTATTGGCATTATCAATTACATGACATGTAAAACGTTAACGTTTATTTTGTCTTCTAACTATAATATAAAAATGAATCGCAAAATGTGTTGGTAAGCGCATAACTCAACAACGCCTGGACCAATTTGGCCAATTCTTTTTTTTAAATATTAGTTGAAGTTCAAGGATGGTTTTAACGGCGACAAAAATTCGAATAATTGCCGGAAAAACTATAAAACAGCCCTTTTCTCTTTCCCATACCAAAGGTTTTGTTTTCTATAAGACAATCCGAAGTCTGTCGGGTCCGCTAGTAATAGATAAATTTGCTATTCACTGGATTGGCTACGTTTCAAACCAAACTGTAATGGATTTTACAATTAAAGAATGATTATTTTTGTTTTAACAAAAATGATATAGATTCTTATAGTAATAGTTGGTTACTATAACTAAGAAGTAACAAAAACTTTATCAAAAGTCTCATGCAATTTGATACTGTATAAGGTATCCGTTTCATGCGGAAGTTTGAATCTTATAAAAACAGGTTTCATATTGACTTCTTGCTAGTACAAAATCAAAAGAGCGTGTTTGATATAATTGAGTAAGAGTTTTTATACTATTTAGTTTTATTTCTAAACTCAAATTTTATTGATATAAACTAAATGGAACTAAAGTACCAATTAATACCGAGCATTACTATATAAAACATAAAACAATTTGATTTGAACAAGGATATTATCATTCTAATAATATTATAATAACAAGCGTTTTCTTTGCGTGTTTTTTAAGTATTTAGGTAAAAGAAGAAGAATATTCAATAAACCGTGGCCGTGTCTTTGTACATGAATAGAAATTTTAAATACCTGATCCGATTTGCTCTTCATATCTTCAACCTTGGGAAATCCAACGTCCATTATAACATCCCAGTGTGAACAACGTCTATCTTTTGTTAACGACACTATATCATAATTTATAATCATTGTTTGCTCGAAATTACTCGAACATACGCGTTTTTGAAAGTACAAAAGTGTTTCAAAGAGTTTTAGTATAATATTTCAAACTACCTGATCGCGTACCCCATTCCTCTTTTTACATTGTCTTTTTAGGGTTCTGTACCCAAAGGGTAAAAAACGGGACCCTATTACTCAACTTCGCTAACTGTCCGTCTGTCTGTCAGCGGCCTGTATTTCAAGAACCATTATTATTATTATTATTAGCCATTTATTTCCCAAAAACATTACAAATAATTTAAATTTATATATTAATCAATTCTAGAAAATTACGTTTAATTATTTTAGTTTAGTTTAATTCATTCACATTATTCACTCACTGATTGTTTATTGGGTACCCATATTCGGGTAAAGGCCTCCTCTAGCTGCTTCCATCGCGCCCTGTCGAGGGCCAGTCACGTCCAGGTAGACGAGGCGACAGCCACGATGTCATCGCGCCATCGCGCGCTCGGTCGCCCTCGCGGCTACCACTGCATTACGCGTTCGCTCCAGCGCCCGTCCTCAGCGCGGGCCATCACGTATTGTGTCATTTCTTTGTCGATCCAGCAGTCGGAGTCCAAGCATGCTTCTCTCTGCCGCTCTTTGGAAAACTTGTAGTTTGTGGACAGTATTCTTCGTTAGTGCCCATGCCTGGCACCCATAGAGTAGGGTTGGGAATATTTTCCATCGCTATCTTTTTAAGTTTTACAGGAATGATTGACTTAAAAATGTGTTTCATGGACCAATATTTGTTCCAAGCAAGCTTTATTCTTCTTTCTACTTCGTTAGAAGTAAGATCGTTGAAAGATATTCGATGTCCGAGATAGATGTATTGACTTACATAGTTGAAAATTTGAGATTGGATTGCCGTATGTTTTTCTATACTGTTCGTCATAATGCATGTTTTACTTGCATTCATTCCAAGACCACATTCTTTGCTTTGTTCGTCTAGTGTTCTTAGCATGTAATAAAGTTCTTTGTGGTTTTCGCTTATCAAAACTATGTCGTATGTATGTCGTATGTAGGTGATTAAGGTACTCTCCATTGATTTTTATGCCGATCTTTAACCAGTTAAGTTTGGTTAATATATACTTAAGCAGTGCCGTAAATAGATTAGGTGAGGTCAAGAACCATAGCAGCTAGAAAATTGAATTTATCAGAGAATGTCTAGTTCTATTACCGCTACAACAATAAATACTGAAAACTTAAATAAATTAAAAATTAACGGTAGCTCCCGTACTAGAAACGTGATTTTTTTGACATTTTTAGTTTGCTCTTGATTCTTTTATGAAATTATCTAAAATGTATATGTATATTTAATCTTATAAGCTGGTACGAAACTCACCATCTGTGAGTGCGACTCACACTTGGTCGGTTTTAATAGGAATTTAATTAACATATCTTGAACCCGCCGGTTAAGTTTTTCTTATCTTATTGTCTTTCCTTGTATTTCAACAGAATATAAAGTGTAAAAAACTGGTGCTTTAAAAGTGAATATCTGTAGTTCTGTACAAGTGCGGAGAACGTGAAATATGACGATTTGGCTGCTCTTTTAGCTATCTCCCAAGGAACTCAATAAAACCTAGAGTAGATGTCAATCATTTTTCATCCTTTCATTATTTATTTTAACATCATTTCATCTTTCATCAATACTTGATTAAAGTTACTTGCCACTGGCGAAATACTCAAAATTATTGCCATGATGATGCAATGCCATAAAAAAGTACCTAAGTATATCCAGGAAATAAAAAATTGTGGCCACAAACAACCGATTTTTAAATTAATCTGGGTATAATTCTAGGATTCAGAAACCCTATTAAATATTGAGGATTGAATTTTTTCAAGCATATAGTATTTTTGCATTCATTCACGATAAGGACATAAAATAAAAGCACTGCATCGGATTTAAGAATTGGATTCCCAATTACGTCAACAGTGAGAGCCGTACTCAATGCTTCAATTAAGGAAGGCTTGACCTTATCAAACTGTGGCGCTATTAAATGCCATAAACTATGCGTCATTGACTAGAAGCCCTTTAGTAAAATAACATGGTCACCGATTTTTCTAGGTTTCCTTGCCTATAAAAGTGAAATGAGGCCTTTAATCTCAATTTTATGTTTGTTGAGATAAATTAGTTCCTAACTTCTTTTAGCATTTTTTTAACCATTGTTTTTGTTTATTTAAATAAGCAACTTAAATTTAATTCAGTATAATATTAGTTTAATATGAGTTTAGTAATATTCCTTTAATTAAGTATAATATAGTATTAGTTTAGTATAGTAATCGTATTTAATTAAACTCAATATATAAAAATTGAAAATTCTTATTTTTTCAGTGGTATGATGCACTCACTTTTATATAAGTCAAAAAGGGCAAAACACAACACAACATTTTAAATTTGTATGAAAACAATTATCTTCTCTCTCTTTGGTAACCTTGAATGAGGCACGTTTCCCTATCAACGGTTATTGATGGAGTGCGAATACACAAACTTTCATGTGAAGTTATATCCAAGCAAAGTCCTGAATAAGCTACTTGTCAACTATCTGACGTCAAAAAAAAACGTCGTTGG
The DNA here is from genome assembly GCA_949316135.1 of Choreutis nemorana. Classification (NCBI taxonomy): domain Eukaryota; kingdom Metazoa; phylum Arthropoda; class Insecta; order Lepidoptera; family Choreutidae; genus Choreutis; species Choreutis nemorana. The sequence goes on from OX438610.1 coordinate 6,232,955, forward strand.
CGTTTCACAATCTTCAAATAAGCTTCACTAGTTAGTAAAGTGCTAAGTAAATTAAAGTTTTTATCATCTGCCAAACAAGGCCGTTACTTGGTGAGTAAGCTTCTAATTAGTTGACATGAAAAAATGTTGTCGTAGTAACTACCTATATAACAAATGGTTTTATTGTGAAAATATTAAACATGGATTTATTAAATAACACGAATTAGTTGAAAACAATACTTATCTCACGTTTTTGTGACCTTAATAAGGAAAAACGATAAATAACAATAGTCTTTTTTCTTTGAGGTCACGTTTCGTTTCAAAAAATATAAGGTCTCACTTGTTCCGTAAATTGAAACGTCGAAATGTGATGGTACCAACTCATCAACATGGAAATAACAAACAGACACATGAATTTTATGTTTAAACGTTTGTGAAACGCAAACTATTTCAGACTGAAGTTTTATATGACGGTTACTAAATTTGTAAATTAGTTATACACCACCACCTTTTCGTTTCTAGTCTATAAAATAACACATCGTACTACAACCTCATATTACGTGTTAGCCGTACTTTTAACGACTTCTCAAAGGCAAATAGAAAATTAAATTTATTTTATAGAAAAACTAAATTTTAATTTGAAATCCGCAATACCTTAAAATTTATATACTGTTAATTGGCTTGCTATTTTACGTAAAGAAATTGCATCTGTTCCATCAGTAATTTAGATTAAGTAGTGCATACAAGTAAGTGGAATACAATATATTCAAAAGTAATGCGTATTGAAACCCTACTGATAAAACTGGTTTCTATTATGTTTGTGTACCAAATAAATATCCAATACTTTACTCAGACTATATGAAACAAACGCTTAAGCGAAGTAGATATGCAAATAGAATTATTTCCTCAATAGTGATCCCCTAGAGAACAAACAAATACTGTCCTTATTGACTGACTGCAGTAATATACTTAACAAACTTCGACCAATTATGTCATGGTCGATATTGAATAACAATCCCATGATTCTTCAAATAATTAATTTTGCTAAAGAAAAATGAATCCTGTATAAAATTAAATTCATCCAAACATTTTTCCCTGAAGTATAATTAGTACAAAACTTTTAGATGAAATTCTTTTCCATTTTCTGGAATATTTTAAAAAGTCAAGGTACTACACTTGGCGTGAAAAATTATGAAAAACGTTTTTACTTTCAACCTTTATTAAAATACTTGTAATACCATATAAAGTAAAACGAGAAGAAACCTGAGTAAATAGGACGTGATTCATAGGATAAAAAATTTACCCTTTTAACCGAAAAAAAAACGGAGGACGGAGTTCCCATTGATCTATTTTTGCGAGATTGAGAAACATACTGTACACTTTAATTTAAAGTAAGTTTTTAGTCGGTTACTTTTTTAATTAAAATGTTTTAATTTTCTACAGAACTTAAGAGAAAAACAAGCATGGATTCATATTGGCACTTATCCGTAGAAGGTAATTTCTGAGATACACGACGCCATTTTTGTGCAACTGAGACGGCTACCAACAGATCTAAATATTATTTTACGAAAGGTATGAAGTCTTATAAGTGACGTTTGTCTGCGAATAGGTTTAATAGCTTGAATATGGATCTTGATACAATATTGTTAAGATTAAGAAATCAACTAACAAAATAAGGCTAACGATCTACACATGTATAGTATCATCAAAGGTGTTCGCACATTACACCGACTCCATTCTAACTCTACTCATAGCATAGCATTGAAATGTGAGCTTTGTGTTGTATTTTTCAGAATAGATGTTTGAACATTAAAGTGAAATGACGACTCCTTGACAACGGATAGATAACGGGTCGTCTTCCTCTTTAACTTTAGTGTTTACTCTATTCATCATCAGCCTACTTCAGACCACTGCTAGACATAGGCCTTTTCCATAGCGTGCTACTAAGCTCGGTCTCTAGCCCTCTGCTTCCAACCACTGCCTACCGACTTGCTTACGACTGCTCCCAACTTTATTCATGTATGTATTTCTATGACTAATATTCGTAAAAGCTCACATTGCAGTGCAATACTATCAGTTGAGTTGGAATGGACTCGGCGTTAAGTTGATGTAATGTGCAAAGACGTTTATGCTGCGATCTTGTACTTATTTAGATAATGCTTCGATTTTTTTCTACGGAACATGTTGTGATCTCTTGGCTTATATGAAATGCCTTGCTTGCATTTTTATTTATGCCATTTATTTATTATAACATTTCTTATTTATTTCGTAAAAAGTAAATCGTAAGTAGCTTACGTGAACTTTGTATACTTTTCTGTTGGAAAACCTTAAAAGCCTATCCCAGCTGAAATCGCTGTGGATAACCAGTATAATAATTTTATAGTTTAGTTTAAATAAATTTAACAAGACTTATACTTAGATCAAGAAAGCGTATACTGAGAGATTTAAAGTTTATTTAGAACCCCGCAAAGTAAACCTTAGTTATAGCTCTTTAGAATTATTTATACAGATTTGTTCAGTAATTTGTTTTATTTCTTCACAAAAAACGAAAAGTAAATGAACAAATTGTTTGTTTGGTTTAATTGACTGAAACTTCTTGTTACAAAATAAAGAGTGATTTTTTTTCTCAATTTAATCACTACGTAGAAATCACTTAAAGATAAAATAAATGAACTTTTATAGGAGATATTAGAATTGTACGAAGATCGAATCAAACGGTTTCATTAAACGTGGCTCAATGGAAGGTAATCTAAACTTTTCTAATTTAAACTAAGGAAGCTAGAACTCTTACAACTGTAGCTCTGTACTGTACTTGTTTCTATTCAAACTTAATAATAAAAACTATACTGGCGGTTTTATGGTATTGACACTAGGTGGGATTGGGGTCAAATGCTTAACTAGTTTAAAAAAACGTATCGACAAATTTATGTTCTTGTTGTACAAATATAACGCTCAGGGACCTGTTTGGAATTAAGGGTGTTTCATCTTAATTGCAAAATAAGCTCTTGAAGCTCAACTAGTAGGTAAGCAATTTTTTTTTGTTTATCTTTCTTTTCACAACCTAACCTAAAATAAATTTTCTCTGGCATAAATACGAGGAGGTATGAGCTTTCTAACCTCCTTAAAATTTATTTTGAGAATGTTACCTCCTATGCATACAACGTTTTTATAAAATCATGCACAAGTTTTATTTTTTATCTTGACTGCAATATTTTTACAATGTTATAATTTTTTGAAAACTTTGAGATACGAAAAAAATAATTGTAACGCTGCACTGGGAGAACGTTTCAGTTATATTTCACAAACTGTGTCAGCATTTTACAAACATATTTAATAATTTGAGAGTTTTTCACACTAACTATTAGTTTTTATAATTTAACGTAAATTAAAAAGACATTTAAATAATTCAGAACCGGCCAGTTTTTACTTACATTCAAAGGGCTATTATTAGTTTGCTTTAATTATTCTGTAACTTATTGTTGCTATCTAAACAGATAATAGAATTAATTTAAAAAAAGTCTAATCGCATGTATTTTGCCATAATAGTTGTTAATAAGTAGACATAAAATATATTGTTTGAAATATAATGAAGAAAAACAAATAAAACAAATAAACTCACGCCGTAATTAATCGTGGTGGGCAGAGGTTAAACACCGCATTTTGCATTTTTATGTTAAGTGGCGATTCGAGTGACAGGTGGCGAATCTGTCGCCACCCCTTTAAAAACAACCCTTTTAAAAATTGATTTTTTAATAAATTTTTGTCAACATTTTGCAAAGAGAAACATTAGGTAAAAATAATTTTTCAGTTTACAACTTGGTCTTCTTCCTTCATTAGTTTGTAAATCTTGATTATTAAATAAAGATTTACAAACTTTCCGCTTATTGTTCAAAGCTATTAAGCTATTCGCATTATCATTTATAAGACGTTCTCAATTAATTTTGGTCCGAGGTTGAAGATGGAATTTTACAATGGTTCGTTTTGAAACCCTTCTTTATAATGTAAAGTTAAATTCAATTATTTTTATGTAGTCTGAATACTGAGAAATCAAACATTTGAATGTTAATGTGACTCGACATGCTTTTGTTGTTATTCGAATCAATTCATATCTAATTTTAAATCTTTGCTAGCGACCATGTTAAGTACGTTTTCAGTTGAATGGAAGGTTGGTTATACAGTCGTAAAATGCTTGCTTATTGTGAGATGAACACGTCATCGGGAAGTGAAGTGTTAAGTCGATTTCATTTTTATTCTCATTTGAATTATTTCAAAGTATTTGCATATTTAAAAATTGCTTGAAAATATTAATAAGTATAGTAAAACGTTTATTTGGTAGTTTTATAGTTGAATTAAATCATTTGTTTCTCATTTAGAAAATTAAATTTGTATTGGCTTCAAATTTTTTTGATATTGGTGAACCATTGTAAAAATTAAATGTTATAGATTTTTTCCTATTGACTTTATCAAAAATATTATCATACCATTATGTATTTGTAGGAAAATTGTAGCTCTTTAGTATCATTGATTTTAGTTTTCAACAGATGCTAACACCTCTATTAGCTCTACCCTTGAGTTAAACCTGCAAAGCACGTGATTTCTAATCAAAAACTAATTTGAAGCTTGAGGGTTTGGCTGGCACACTGTTTTTCTAACAGAAACAATTCATGTATGCAATATGCATGAGTTACGTGTATGAAATAGTCAAAAGATAAAATTCGATGTCTCAGTCCGGAGAATTGTTAAAACAGTCATAAAAATAATTGTTGGTGTACCGCGACGTTTTTAAGGCTCTTAATCCTAGTTGAGACGGGATTTTACGAAAATTTACATCTGGAATGAGCCGGCGCAGTCAAAGTTTGTATTAAATGGTCTCAGAACTTCAGCAGGTCTTCAAGGATCTTAACTTAATTTTCTGAAGTACGCTGGTATTACTATAGTTTTCGAGTGTCTTCCCTAATAGTTTCCCATGGGAATATCAATTTAAACAATAATTTACAACTTGATACCTTGAAGAACGCAAATTGTTAAATATGAGATTTTGATATTATAGCTTTTCTACCTTACATTATACTCAATACCACATAGTTTTTTCAATATTAAAATCGCTTTTTCTTACTCAACTTCTGTTTAAGTACACCCAAAAAGGATACACTAGAAAAAATAGCTTTCGTTTTGAAAGACACAGATCATAAATTTACCGTTCACGTATTTTCTAGTTTTAGAAAATTCACCCAAGGTAATCCTGCCGTGACATACTAGGGTTGTTTGTTCACCCAGTGCGGTTGTCGGGAATTTATCACAACAAACAACATGAGCAAACATCCAGAACCATTTCCTGGACAACCTACAAACATGGGAAAACCGACATACTATAGCAATATTTACCCTGATAGGTCAATAGGTCACACGAGACGTAAACAATAAATTGGTTACTAATCGACTTTTTGATATATGGTCATTTCTGACAAAGAAAATGGTTGAAACTTAAACATTTTCCCTTTTTAGTAAGTATCTACTAATGTGATATCGCATTTTGAAGGGAATTTTTAAAACCAAAAACTGGTTTTTAAAACCTCTCCACTTATATTATTAACAGCAGACTTTTAGAATAAACGAGGGCTACAGTCATCCCATAAGTATGGAAATATCTTCTGTTCTACTAAATCTAGTTTTAGTATTTAAAATTTGTAGGTACGTTGTAATCATAAACATGAATCATTACTAAGAATCTTATCTTCAAACATGCTTTTAAAATCTGAAAAATACTTTATTTATAAACATTTTAAACGGTTTTACGAATACCTGTTTTGGGAAAAAGCAATTTCAACGTAATACAAAATTATGCTCATTTATTTAGACGTGACGTCACTTTAGACTTATTTTCTATTCGGAGCAATGCAAGTCGAGTTGTTGAATACAAAATATTGACTTTTACATGTTATTAGTCACAGGTGATATATTTTCAATTTTTTTTTTGTTGTGTTGCAGTTTAAATATTTCGAAATATTATTACAAAGTATCTAACGAACAGTAATAGTAAGCGATAAAAAATTTATTTAAAAACTATACACCTTTAATACTCGTATATTCTTAATAAATTTTTCGACACAAAGTAATTTGAGATATATTTTTTTTTGTGAACATGTTATTGGATATGTGTTATTGAACTTGGGTTAAATTAAATCCAAGGCTTTTGATAATTGAATTATTTTTTTCATATTTCAACTGTTTACTGTTTCACTTATAACTCGTCATCGCTTCTTCTCAGAAATATTTTATTCACTTTCTTGATAACCTTCAAAACATGAAATGTTTTTGCTGTAAGTTTTAGGGAAGTCTATGTTTTTGTCCCTTTAAACTCGAAGAAAAAGTTTTTGACAGTAGATCTGTGGGTTGTTTTCTTCCTGGCAATATTCCAGAATAGGTGAGAATTCCGCTCCTTCTTAATAGAGCTTGATTGCTATTTTCTTTCTGAGTACTTATTGCTTCTCTTGCCGATAGTTATAGCGATAGCCTATAGAGTTGGGTTTACAGAACATTGATTTTAGAGTCATAGCTATAACTGTAAAATTAAAAAAACACATTGATAAGAAAAATACATAATTAATCAAAAGTTTTTACATGGGATTGTATAAATAAGTTAAAATTTAAATAACTGAGTAGTTTTCATTCTAAATTATATAAATTTAATATTTCAATTTTCTCTTAATACTAACTTGAACGTCTTTTATTCTTCGTTTAAATAAAATTATATTTTCTAATGATACGCTTACAATACATTGTAAATTACTCAGTAGGTACAGACTTTAAGAAATACAATATAACATGTTCAACATTGAAGTTTTCATGAAATAATAGCGTACCTACACATTTGAAAACAAGTAAAATGTAGAAATAAAAAACAAATACGCGTCCGTGACTGACTCGGTATTCATTTTTTAAATGTTTGAACAGTTGTTCCTGATCTGATTTGCATAATGTTTGTTATTAATAAAGCCTGACCTTGAGTTGAATTCGATATCAATGTTAAACTTACCTTTCAATAAATGAAAAGGATCGTGTAATAGAGTCGATAATTAACACTTAAATTTATATATTTTTCTTAGAACTCAGTTCTTGTAACTTAGAATACAAGCAGTATAACTTGTTTTAGTTGAAATACATATACGTTTTTTTCTTCCCCTTTTGCTTCAATCTGTCTCCTTTTGGGGCATTCAACAGTATGTTTGATGTGCTTCTTTTGGCGTGCTCGGAATGTGACGTATGTCACATCCTCCACATTTCTAAAGGATCTTTACTGGGTAGGGACCAAATCCTGAGAGATCCTTCGCTTCAGCCGACGAGATTACTATTCTATGTTCATCAGTGACAGAGAAATAACATTAATAAATATAGAAAATATGTAGTATTCAAGGTTTATAAGGAGCAACTTTTATTCCCCAAATAGTAATAATCCTTTGTCTTTTTGTAACAAATTTCTTTTGTCTATTTGTAAAACTGCGGAAGTTTATGTTATAAAATATAACTTTGAGCATATTTTTTCAAAAACATTTTTATCAAAATATAATAGTAACAGGTTGATATTATTTGTTCAACTCTGAAAGTATCAAGAAGAAATAAAAATTCATCACGTGCCTATCATAACATTGATTCTACAACAGGCGGAAAGAGTCCTATCAATGTTTAAATAATGTAGGTACGAACCGAACTGTGTTATTGAATCACGTATACCTCTACGCCAACAGTATATTCCTGTGGGTACAATACTCATTTCCTTCCTCAGTTTCTTAAATAAAAACCATTACAACCAGTGAATATGGATTTAGATTTTTTCTGACTACGCTAGAAGAATGTGTATTTACAGGATGATTGCCTTTTTATTGGCTCGCTCTAGAGCCCTAAAAGCTTAACAGATTTTGACTAATTATGGATCATTGGAGTTGTCTTAATTTCAGAAGTGACATTGACAATATTTTTTTTCTCTACACCTTTACTTTAACTTAACAAGTTAAAATTTTACACACATAGTACATTTTGAAAACAAAATGATTACCTAGTTTAGCCCCTGGATAATTAAATCTGAAATAGCAGCAGATATTAATCATAAATAAGGATGCTTCCAATATCTCAGAAAATAAACAGTGATTGATGATTGCAACAGTATCAAAAATGTCAAGCGATGTTTCTTCCCTTCTCAAACCAAGTTTTTCAACTTTATCAAAAAATTCGTAAACTAACGAAAGGTTCTCCGAATCTCAAGAACAGGCGCACGTCCAAGTCCCCAATTACTTGTAAGAAGTTGTGGAGTAACTATGCAGGTATTTCCTTGACAAATAAATAGATCAGCAAGGCAAGTCCAGTAGAGCTTGCCCTGTGCACCATTAGATTAGACGGGACTTCGGGTAAATTTGATTATGTTTGGGATTCCCTTACGAGTACTGAATCGCATTTATCCCACAGACGAAGTGAGCTTTGTTTATAAGAAATGAAGGGTTGATTTCAATCTCAGTATAGAATTGGGACATAATGTATATACGTACAAGTAATAAGTATTCGAATTTAGTTGTTCATCTAGCCGACTGTATATTAATCAATTGGGTACTACGACACGAAGCCACATGATGAGCGTTATGTGATTATATTGCAGTTGCACGACTAGGGACGATCCACTTTAAAAATCTTACGTTGTATTCCTGTTGAGTATACCCTCTCAAGAAGTGAGTATTAGGGTATTAATTAGGTAAAAATTTGATGTGACGATTTTTAAGTGGGTGTTTTGACGATTCTCCAGGTCTGAAATGTCACTAAACTTGTACCCAACCATTATAACCATATCCACCTATAAAAAGAAATTAATAGCCGACTCGAATTTTGTTGTAATTTTTATTTTACGGATGAGTAAATCAAAATTACCTTGTGGTATTTGACGAGTTTCATGTACCTCTGTTCATATATTTAATGTTAAATATAAAGTCAACACCTTTCCTTGATCTGAAATCGTTCTCAGAACATGTAAAAATGAAAATCTTGCTCAAACTAGCAAACTCTTCTGTAACGAAGGAAACTGATTTATTTACCTACAATGTGTTTTTAGTGAAAAATTTCAGAGTAGTGTCAACAAAGGGTTCGACCGCAAAAGGATAAACATAAAAACCTTTGTTTTGATGTCTTTTTAAAATAAGCAGCTTGGAAGTTCTGGCTCTAGAAAGGTTACAGAGATTTAGGTATAAAGTTATGGGTGTTCGAAGTCGATTCCGTTCTTATTCAAAACAATCCTTAAAGATTCTTGAGGTACACGTTGAAAATTACTTTCACTATAAACGTTAGTTACAAAGTTAGTTCCCGTTACCGTTTCCTATTTGAATAAATTTGATACATGGTAATAGTGAGTAATAATACTTAACTTAATATTTAAAGTTAGATTCATTTTGTTTTTATCGATTAATAAAATAGATCCAAAACTAACCGGAGTAACCAATCCGACTTTAAAATATCATTCATAATACAATTCGTATATCGTCAAGTTAAAGTGGCAAAATCATTCGGGCATCAAACTCAGGATCTCACAATAATAGCATACTACTAATATATCGAAATTTTACTAACAAAAACCACCACAGTTAATAAACATTTCTCAGTCTGACAATCGAGCACACATTTGCGTAATGATTTTAATGTTGATCGTGATGGTTTTAATTCATGTATGTACTCTTACACACACACAGTCTAGTCATTATTTATCAATATTTTATTTTTACTTGGCCCCAGACCTCGCCTTTTGTCAAGAACTATAAAAGTAAGATTAATTTTGTCTATTACCCAAATAAAAGTAATCTAGGCTTAGTAAGAATAAGGCAGTTCGTCCAAATTTTCTCAAGATATGTTTATCGAATCATTGTCACTGTCAAAGTATATTTTTCTAAGCTGCGTAGTACAAACAAACGTGATAGTTCTTTTGTCACGTAAATGTTTGAAGACACTTCTTGTTGAAGTGCTTTGGGGGTTTTCTAGCTATAAAATACTGCTTGGGTTTGTAATACTTCACAAAATAAACTACTTGAAGCACTAAGGCACCCTTTGCATAATTGTATTAACTGATGGCTTGAAAATTATTAAGTACTAGCTTCTGCCAGCGAAGTCGTCCGCGTAGAAGTCGAAAATTTTCCTAAAAGGATTTTTGAAGCACTTGACATTTATCTTTATATTTTGGACAATTCGTAAAATATCTTTATAAATTATAGCCTTTGTGTTATTTTGAGCTATAAGCTATCTTATTGTAGCTACATTTTATTCATTCAGTATTTTTTGTGTGAAAGAGTAACAAACATCCATTCATCTATACATCCTGACAAACTTTTGCGTTTTTAATATTTATAAGGATTTGTTTCGTGTATTAGAAACACTCTCGTCGATAATTTTATACATTATTTTGATGGGTTTTATGCATTGTTTTATCTCTAAAAATAGCTCTAGTTCTGGAGATTTAATCTGTTAAGTTAAAACTGATGATTGAAATGACTTTGTATCTTTATTCTCAATTTGATTACCTAAATCTAAATTGGAAAAAAAAATCCATTGTACTTAGTATTCTGTGGTCTCCTTCAAAGTCCGCGTGATTGGTTTAATTGAATTGTAGTGTAATATCGTATTTTGTATGCCCAAATCATTCAAACAGTTCTGAACTTTAACATCAGTGGAATTCCAAAACATTTTAGACTTTGTGCCGTTCTGTTGTGTAGAATACAGCAGTATTCTTTAATTCTATAAAATAGGTACGTTAGTCTATTTGGTCCGCTTCCATTAAGAGATTTCTAGTATTTATGACGATTGCACATTAAAAAGGATATAGAAACATCTAACAACAACTATCTGTTGATGTACTTTATTTTGTTCATCATTCCTCAAAGATCAACAAACATTCACATAGATTTAACATTAACCTGAAAAATTCATAAAGTAATTAAAGTAATATCGACAAGGTAGTTAAATCTTTTTATTAAAAACAAAGCTTAAAGTCGTATATGATGTAGGATTTTCGCACACCTTTAATGAAATTTCCTATTTATACCCCTAGCTTTAACTCACGTCTTCTTGAGGTGACATTAAATAAAGTTAAAATGGGGAAATACAAAATGTAGAAAAGGCTTTCAAATAAGTGTTTTATTCTTTATTTTACTTTTTATTTTATTACTATTTTAATTAAAATCTATCTATTTATAATAAATACCAGAATATTAAAATAACTTATCTAAACTTCAAATATTCGAAATCTACGTTATGACGCTAGAAAATTTCAAACTTCGGGATTGAGACTTCAATTAAATTAAAATAGGTGTTCTATATCATATTATTATTATGATATTTCAATATTTTAAGATGCAAACGCTTACGATTTGTTCATCTAATACATTTTAAACAAATGCAATCGCCGGAATGAAGATTCATCGAATATGGATATCACAGAATTCACTATGGACCGATACTTAAGAACAAAGGCGGGGAAAATAAATGATTCCCATCCTAGCTAAGGATTGGAACTGTCTCTCGGTGGATGAGTTCTTAGAACATCACAACTTAGGCCAACCATAAACCTCCACTACACTACTAGCAAAGTTGACCGAAGTTCGAAGTAGGTAAAAGTTCAAAGAACGTGACCTGAGTCGCTTGGAGATCTCACGCTTTGCGACCGTTGACTTGGGCCAAAAGCGACAAAAAAACAAAGTTGCCCGAGACGCAGAGAAGTTACCCGAAGTGAATTGCATCTCTACACTACTCGTCTTCGGTTAAATTCTATCAACTTCGCGAGTAGCGTAGTGGAGGTTTCTGGTAGAATGACAAACATTGTTTCTTTTATCCACTTTTGAGATAAAAATGAATAAAACTGAAACTTTTAGATATTGCATTACTCGCGTCTGAAATGGTTTCCCATACAAATCTAGCTAAACTTTAATTGATAAACTTAGAATTATAACTTTTGACCGAAAGTGATGTTAAAAGTAATTTGGTGAACTAAATTCAACTTCTATGATCTTTTAAATTGTATATAGCCTTATACAATACATATTTATTTTACATACAGCGTTAATATAGTTCAATGTATCAAAAACTTATAATCCATGACTTAGTGACATTTTTTTTTGCAGCAACAAAAAAAATCTAATTTTAAAAACTAATTCTGTTACTTTTAATGGTGTTTGCTTTCATAAACCTAACGATAATCGGTGTTTAAAACAGTACAAGGAATGAAAGTTAACCGTTATCACCTTTTTCAATTTTATTCATGTATGCGTATCATTTAGGTGCATTCTTACGACCCACATTTAGTGCATAAAATAATCATGCCAATGTCCGCCCGCATAAATCGTTGAAATAACTCATTTTCATCGATTAATTTGAAATATAGCATTTTATTGTGAAAGCAAAAGCAGTTTATGCCAGCCTGTAACTTTTAGCTATCGACATCTTCAAAACCTGGGCTCAACTTAAAAAGCATCATGTTTGTTTAATGTCTTCCTTGGAATACTAATATATATATAATACAAAGGTACTATACAAAGGTATCTGTTTACCTTTTGATTAATTTGATTCTATTTTAGTATTTTGTGTACAATTTATGAACACCAATGTCCCCAATTCAGTCAATAATGACGCTATACTGTACAAGCAGTATGTTAATGACATGTTGTTCCCAGGCTAAAAACTTAAATATATCTTTCAATGCAGCAGTGAGCGGTGCGGTATAAATCCTAGCCTTATAACAGAACATGTTTGGACCCTTGATTATGAAATCAAAATGACAGTTTTAATAATTTATATAGTATTAAGATAGTTGTTTTAATAATTTATAGAAATTCAGGTAGAACGAACTCGGAAAGACCTAAATCTTTCTTTTATGTTTATGCCATGTTTGAATTAAAACCCAGTACTGTGAAATCCAGCCCCCTAAGACAAGTACGAGTATTATTCTTCAGCAAGCGTTTACACTAACAGAAAATGAAATGTATGGAAATTACATTGCCTCACGCTCAAGTTACATAATTGCAATGCAATTTCTATTCATTTTTATTTTCTGTTGGCGTTAATGCTTGCGGAATAGTGACCAGTGATTGAGCCAGGACTATTTCGAATTTCGAATTTTGTTTTGTTCCAGTAATTACGACCTCTTTAAAACCGATCTACGCTAGATGTGGTTTATTTTTAATATATCATTATTACTATAAAAATACATACTTTTTGGCGAAAAACTGCCTCTTGTAATGATATTTAACAAACAAACTCTAGTTCTTAATGTGTCTTATTAGCCAGTATATTTTACGAAGCTAATTTGATGTTTTTGCCCTTTTCTTAACTTGAGGACCGATTTCTTTTAAAGCTTCCTTTTATACTTTTCTACCAGAACATTTGACAACCTTCATTGAGATTCTTGACATAGATCTTGATTAGTCCCAATTTAATATGTAAAGATAGATGGACAATATATTTAGAAGAGAAATTTATGTTCTTGTTCTGAGGGTTGGGCTGAGAATCCAATTTTCTTTAATGTAGCATTTTTGGATATGTAAATTATACTGTAAAAGTAGGTTAATACGAAAAAAAAAAATGTCAATTTTAATTAGTAAAACTATGTAGCAAAAATATCTAAAACAAAAATGATTTAAAATCTTACAATAATTATATTAATAGTTAATTTTAATAATAGTTGAGTAGATTTTCATACTCTATCAGGCAATATTGGAAAGGATTGGAGTTTCAATTATTGGTACAAACTTTTTTTACACACCATTAGGTATTTATTATTGAAGTTTTAAGTTGGTTGAAAAGGGTTAGTCTCTGGGGTAGACCTATTTCCATACATTAACGGTTTATTTCGTTTTGGGAACAAATTTTTCCACACAAATATAAAATCTTTTTCTTTCAAAATTATTACAAAAATAACTTTTTTTTTCTGTAGACCCATAATAGTTTTGATATTATTTTTTTGGGTTAAGAATACAACAATGCAATATAGATACCATGATATAGGTACATGTGAAAATAGCTAGATAGATAAGAAAATTTATGTATACTTGAGTAATACCATCACCATCACAATAAAAATAAGAAATTATTTGTGTTTGTGACCATCAACTTGGCTTTTTGTTAGTGTAAAACTGTTCGTTTTCAATGAAGGTGGAATAGTGAGAACACGGCCCAAATTAATTTAGCGAAGTAATGCCGTATCTAACTTTAAAATTCATTAAACAGTTTGAACAAAAAATTCTGTAAACTTTGTTGTAAATAATTAGATGAACAGAGTCAATTAGTAGTAGTTGTATTTGTTTTTAATTTTAATTTGTTCTATAATAAATATTTGCTGTAAATAATTAAATAAACAGAGTCAACTCGTTGTAGTTGTTTCTTATTTTAATTTGTTCTATAACGAATATTTGTTGTAAATAATTAAATAAACAGATTCAATGAGTTGTAGTTGTAGTTGTTTTTTAAATTTTAATTTGTTCAATTATAAATATGAGTATATAAGATTTGATTGAAATCATTTGAATGCCACAAAGTTAAGAAAACACTACGTTTTTGTCACTTTTTATTTTTAATCAAATCGACGATAAAAGCATTGGGGATTTGAAACAACAAGAATTACATTTGCATTGTTTCCTATGGACAGAATTAAATTGGAGATTCTCAGTATAAATGTTCTCCTCATGAATATTTGATGACGAATCTTGTGATTATTGTTTGTTCCTTTTCCTCCATTTTTTATGAAAATTTTCTTTTAATAAGTTTAATTGTGTAGGTTTCTTATAACATTGACCAACGTTAAATTTAATTTATAAAACCAATACTCGAAGTAACTAATCTTAAATGTTCAAAAATCCTATTTAAGATTTCTTTCAATTTTTTAATGCTAAAAAATATATCGATATCTCAAGAACAGATAAATTTTATGAATACGTATAGACAGACCCGTTACTAATTTCTTCAATAAGCAACCTTACAAAAGACTGTCATTGAGTACAATTATTTTTGTTTCAGCTACCTTGTGAACAATTGTAACGCATGACGAAACATGGAGAACTCCGGCAACAATTCCACATTATTTGACGAAGACATCCTCTACCCTTATGAACTGAACAAGATTTCAAGCGAAGGCATTCTAGTGGCCTACGATACCTGGTCTATAGAGAGATGCATAGAAGCCAATTTAACAAATGGTAGCAGAATAGACGACATATCAAACAATATGTTCGCTTTCAACGGCACTCAAATTATGTGTTTGGAACACGCCCCTGTTTTGACTAAAAGTACCATCATTCGGGCGAGCGTATTGACGGCAATGGCTGCGTTATCGTTGCTGGGGAATTTAGCCACTATAGTTAGTCTAAAAAGAGGAAAGCGGAGTAGAAGAAGGGCTAGGCCGTCCTGGACTGCGATATACAGTTTAATCTTTCAACTGAGCATAGCTGACCTCCTAGTGACAGTGTTTTGTATAGCCGGAGAGGCAGCATGGTCGTTCACAGTGCAATGGGACGCTGGAAACATTGGCTGCAAACTATTTAAATTCAGCCAAATGTTCGCTTTGTATTTAAGTACTTTTATACTGACGCTAATAGGAGTCGACAGGTGGCTTGCAGTCAAATACCCTATGAAGAGCATGGCCACGGCTACAAGAAGTGGAAGACTGGTCATTATTGCTTGGATACTGAGTTTCGTCTTGAGTATACCACAGGTAAGTCTACCATTTTAAAAGGTCGGCAATGCATCTGCTGCCATTTTTTCTTATAGGACATTCTCATGGACATGAGCGTCGATATCACTTATCATGAAGTTAGGTGACCGTTTCCCGATATCAGAATAAAAATCTTTCGGTTAAGTGATGACGAATAATTTCAATATTCTTTCAGTTACAGTTTCAAGTAAGTAAGTTTACTGTTTTTTTAATTACTTTTACGCTATGACTATTAAATAACATTGTATTATTAAAGTTAAAGATGAATGAAGGTAAGCTGAAATCGTTTTGTTGGACACACATTATGCCTGTCGCCATCCCACAAGTTATACCTGTGGTATTTCAAGCTTATCACAGTGGTGCCGCTTGAATGGTTTAAAATAGATGAGTTTCTGGGTTTTTATTTTATATAATGGTATTTGAGTCGGTATTTGAAATTTTTAACAATACAATTTTCTACACACTTTAATAATAAATTTGAGATAAAACTAAAGAGAAAAAAAGGATGATAACAATACAGGTTAATAATAACATCCAAAGAAGAAAAATGAGGCTCGCAAATTTTCCTTTTTACCCATTGAATAATATCAGACTAGACACTGTAATTATATGATCTTCTTTTGTTTCATAATATTTGGCTAAGAACGAAAACAAAAAAAAAACTAATAACGTTGTTTTTGTTACATACAAAAGCAAAATGAAATCTAGACTCATTTTATTTCTGAACGTATTTAATAATTATAACTATTGACTTTTCTTGAAGAAAGTTATATTCAGATTGTTCGAAAGAACCCGAGAAAGATTTTGATTTATTTTACCAGAAATCCGCTTAACATTAAAACTATACGTGTCCACGCTGAGGTAGTTATAACTTTTATTAGAGTATCAAAAGTTACTAGGAACAATTAAAGTATTTCTAGACAAGAATCATAATCAACCAAGATAGGTTAAATTCTTACTCTAACTAAGAAAGTTTTAAATGCTCTTAACTTGTTTGGATGTTTCAAATATCCTTTGTGTTGTTAAATATTTGCCCTAATGGGTGTCAGTTTGATAGTTTTAACAAATTAAATTAGTGTATTTTACAATAAATTAAACGTTAAATACACAGGATGTTTCAAACTTAACAAAAATCATAGTTACCGATAAAACATTCCATAAGTTTTTTTATCTAGTTAGTATGTTATTCATTTATATAGGTATTTTATGTAAAAGAAGCCTGTAGCTTAGTTTGAGGACAAATTAATAGTTATGAATTGTCCAAGATATTAATGATTATACAACAAAATGTCTTAAATACTGTCTCAGTCGATTCCATCTCCTAGAAACGGATGACTGAAGATGACGTGCCGTGTCTTATGAATGGATTGCCGTCTTGTGGAATTAAATTTGAACCACAACATAAAAATAATTCTAAGAATAGTAGAATATAAAATTTTCTAATAAATTAAAGGTTTATATAGGCATACATGTTGAAATCGAATTTTTACTACAGGAAAAAATGACAAATAGATTGATTTTCTATTAAATACCATACGTTAAACATACTCGCCACGTAACTGTCGAATATTTTACAAAGTTATTACTTGATTTTTTTTGTAATAAATATATTTTGTAAAAATATCCTTTTAGTGATGTATCAAAATTTCAATACTCCGTCGGATTCAAAAGCTATTCGAACCAAACAATAGTTTTTCTAGTTAAAAATTCACTTTTTGATCGTAGTTAAAAACCAGGCATCGATTTGTTTTAGATTTTTATGTAACTACTTTTTTAAAGCTATATTTATAACAGCTGCTCAGGCACTGGACTGAAATAAAATAATTTTCCGTCTAAATAAAACATTAAAAGTTGACAGCATTACCCTTTCCTCACGCAAGCATCGATACTAACAGTCAATACAAAAACAATACACATTCTCATAAATTATTATTATTGTTTTGTTTTAGCGCAGCGGACACCTATCATTATTCTATTGGTAGGTTCATTTATTTAATCATACTTTTATATAAAAATATAACTTTGAGTGTATTATAGTCCATTCTCCATAAACTGTACAGGGATTTAAGTAATTAACTTTCAACCTCAATTAATCTCTAATTAATTAGTCAAAAATGGTATTTGGGGTTTCCACGGTTACTAAGCCATCTTAAATATTGGTCAATTCAAAGTACCAGATTCCGAATTTATCGAGTTAAACTTTTTTCTTATTCTTCTGATTTAATATTTTGACAAATCGGTTTAAATGAAATTGCGCTTAGTTTGTAAAATTATATAACAAAGAAATAATTTAATATGAGAATGAAAATTTTGCAAATTATAAATGTAATTAATTATGTTAAAGAATATAATATTATTTTATAGTTAACATTAGTCTTGTTATTTGATTCTAGTAAAATGCAATGAACGAAGAACAACCTCCTTAATTCACAATCGTTTACTAATTGTTATAAATTGGATGAGAATAACACATAACATCATTTGTTGGGTCACTCTCATATAAAAATGCTAAGAATTATGTAATTGAGTAAAATTAAACCAACAAACTTTATCATGCCTTCCTTATGATTAAACGGAAACATTAAAAAACCCTGAATTTCACGAATTTAATGGATCTTGACATAGATTGATTAAGTATTTACTTAGGAGGGTGATTTTCGCGTATAACAGGAAAGTCCTTTCAATTTTACCGCAAGCTACGATGGGAGAAGTATACTTGATTAATTAAATTATTAGCTACATTCACAAAGTCAAATTGTTTGAACTACCATTGAATTTGTTAAAACTATCTTATAATAGGTACTATAATAAATAAATACGAGAAACAATAACAATTTTTGTGATGAAGATATAAAAGTTAGTATCTGATTTCTCCTTTTTCCATAATAAGGAAGTAGGTAGTATATTTTCATTGAAAGTAGACGAATGAAAAAAGTTTGTTACACTTTTCCTTCAACTTTATCTGGAAAAGATATGATTTTTACAGGGTTGTACGGAAGATGTTCTGATGCTATTGAGGAATATTTAAAGAAATCCCCACAAATTTATTTAATCTCAATAATATGTAAGGCTCTAAAAATATACAAGAAATTTGTAAGTTAAAGTATAATAAAGTTCATTGTTCTTTAAGGTATTTCTCACTAACAAGGGTTATTTTTCTTGAAATAAATACATTTTATTAAAGAACTTATCAGGTGACTTTTCATTCTTGAACAATTTTTGCCACCCAAGTCAAAAGACTCAAGTTTCAAAAAACTTGAAGGAACTCTCTGCTTCCACTGAATTGGAAATATCCAAACGGAAACTTCAGTTGCTGACGTATTTTTCTTTCAAGTTCATAATAACTTTTCCTAAGATTTAAATATTCTTATTTGTTTTACATTTGATATTTTTTTTAATTTTGTGTTACACATAAAATCTGCTTTGAAAGCTATTCATAATTTCAAAAGCTTCGACTTTTCTTAGAAATGAAAATTAGAATGTATTAATTTCAGATTATACAGAAAAAACTGAAACTATTTCATAGGTCCTTAATACAAGAATAAACAAACGTTTTGATTCCCTTTAATAAAAATCTTACTTTGTCTAAACTCATTCAAATTAATATTGATATGGTAATGGAAAGTGATAGTAAATGAAAGAAAATTTTTTGTTCAAACATGCGACATTCATTTATCATTAGTAATGAAGTTACAAACAATTATTGTTTAAACAGATGTATTTGAAAGAAAATATTATTTTTACAATTATTAACATAATTGTTAGTCTTTCTTTCATAAAAGTGAATATATTAATCGTTTAAAAACGGTATTGTATTCGCAATTGCATACGACGGCATATCAAAATTCAGAAAATATAATACATCAAGTCTTTATGAATATTTACCTACGTATAGTCCTATGAGAACGAAATGATATAAAGGTATTAAGTAGTATTAAGGAATAATTTTACTCAGTTATTAACTAGAATCAGATCTAATAAACAAAAAATATATAAATATATATTTTTTCTAATATTACAACAAGTTAATTATAGATAAGATAATTATATTAGTCTCTAAGCTGTATTGCATGCATGTACATTATTCGTTGGTAATCCAAATAAATAAATGAAATTAAAATACCACGAATAATAGCGAGTATTTGTTCAAGCATTCATTAGTTCAATAATTATCAAGCTACAGTAAATTTGTGAAAGCGTGAAGGGCTTCTTTTAGAACCGTTAAAATAAACGAAAACTCCTAAATAATATGTCAAATACGGCTTCTGTACCAAGCCGACTGCTACGCTAAGTTCCGGGTTCAAATCTCGACGGAGTCGGAACTTTGTGTTATTTGCAACGTTGTTTCGCTTACCGGTCTTAGATTTAGCATTCTTATCTTTGTAGTATACCATTTCCTTGCTTAGCACCTGCGACACAATATTCTTCAATCTTTCTGTGGGGCTGAGTCAATGTGTGTGTTGATATGGTTTTATTATTACGTAGTACATTAAAGTCGTTTGACAACTTAATTGATGAACTTACGTAATGAAAGATATCAAATAAATATACATCAGCTAAACAATACATTTTAAACATGAATCTGAATATCAAGATTTAAGATTTGACCCAATTTTAATTTAGATAAGTCCTTTAAGAGACTCTCCGACAAGAGAAACAACGTTAAAAGATTTTGATCTAAGAGACACAATGCTTAATAAATCTATAGAATTATATGAATACATTCATAACAAACGTTTTAATTAAGGTTACACCCTTAACCTCACTCTTAATTATAAAGGGAATTTTACTCATTAAATTTTCTAAGCTTGTTGTTGTCTTATGTTCTGGTTAGCTAAGAAAGATCCGTAATTTACATTTTTATAGATATTTTATTTTAAAATATAATTTTTATGTTAGTAAAATGAAGTCATAAAATGAAGACCAATGCACTGGTAGAATACTATAGTTTAGATTTTTATTTATTCTATTGTTAGGAGATACGGCCATGCAAATTTATGCCCTCATCTATTATTTTAGCTTTCATTCTCAAACTTTTTTCTCTAAAATATTCTGGACTATTTAACAATAAAGGCCCCGGATATAGCCAGGCAACCCATTTGCGATGTATTTTAATGTGTTTTATCTAACAAATAAATGGTTTCATTCTCAAACATTTTATATAACATCGCATGGTTATATATGGCATGGTGGGATCTTAGGCCAAAATTTACCATCGCAAGTTTACTTGAAAACGCCACTGAAAAAAACCCACTACGTTTCTTACATGCGTGCATACTGACATCCTTACCCACGTTCTTAAATTTAACAGCATAAAAAATTATAAAGCTCTTGTTTATTAAAGCTTCAGATGTAAGGTAATTTTTAATTGTTAACTTTTTTCTCTGTTTCCAGGCGGTAATTTTCCGAGTGGCAAAAGGACCTTTCGTTGAAGATTTCTACCAATGCGTGACTCATGGGTTCTACACCGAGCGATGGCAGGAGCAAGCATACACTACACTGTCTCTTGTCTTCATGTTCATATTACCCCTGATCGTTCTGGTCTCAACATACGTGTCTACTGTTAGGACTATTGCAAGTAAGTTATATTAATTACTCTATAGTTTCACCCATAGATTAACGATTTATAGTTGAGGGCATAGCAAAGACAAAATTATTAATTTATGGTTTAACCTTTAAAAAACAAAATAACTAGATTACACTTTTCTTAGACTTTGAAACAGATTTCATTCGACTTTGAACTTGTTAAAAAAAGAATATATCATTCTACTTTACTCTTTTATACTCTATTTTACACATTTTTTATTTTACTTTACTGTATTATAATAGAAAACCTTATAAAATATACTGTCTTATGTTAATTCTGTTGGCAACTTTTGTTGTAAATCATCGTAAATATTTTAGAGTTCAGTGTTTGGTCAGATTTTAGGACGAAAGATATGTGGGATAAACTATTGACCAACTTAATTAAATATTGAAAAAACTACCTCAATTAAACGTGTCGTCAGTATGAAACTTACAACAGAAGAGGGGATTGTCGGACATTACTATGGATTAATGTTCTGTTTTCTATTTTTAGTATATATGTACAGTCGAGTTCTGCCACGGAGTACCATTTGCTATCGAAATTCCTCTGTACGCGATAATACTACGTTTTAGGGGTTGGATCGCAAGCGCCATCCTAATTGGCCGCAGTAAATCTCTATTACCTACAACGGTAAAGGAAGCAAATCATTCGTTGAAATCATGATGTTGTTTTAAAAGTATGATAATCTCATCCATTCACAAATATAGTATGAAAGCCCCCAGCCGCAAAACCTGCAAGCAAAACTCGACCTTAAGGCGGCAGCGCGTGCTCGCCCGTGATTGTACATTAGGTAGACCACAAACTTTCTTCGAATCGTATTAATAAATAACGATAATCGGAAAAACTAAAAACATTAAAATGGTATAATTTAAACACAGTCGAATAAAAGATTTAAAAATTGAAGCTGGCTAAAAGATGCGGTTTTCCCTTTTTTAGTGTCCATCAAACTTGTAAAAACTTTTAGTCACCCAAAAGTTTTTGGATGTCGGTCGGAAAAACGGGAATTTGGGATTTAGTTAAAAGTTTTATACATTTAAAAATTGTTTTTACACTTCGAGAAAAATATTTTGACTATAATATTAGTTGGAATTACACTAGTGAGTTACTCATAATATAAAGGAAAAATAATGCATAAAAGTTTTACTTAGCAGATTAGTAATAAACAAATTTGAAAAATTTCTTTAAAACGTACTTTTACAAAAAAAATAGTTTAATGAATAATTACTACCAACTGAATAATTACCCTCTACTGTAAAGTATGACACGAGAACATATCTAATGTTAAATTGTTAACTAATTTATGTAGCCGTGGGCATATGCCACCTCCAGTTTTAGGCGATCATCTTATTTGTTTATATTATTTTGTTAAAGTGGGTGGCATATGACTACAGCTTTATTAAATATTACTAATGAGATTAAAATCAATCGATTGATACCTCATTCATCAAAATCGGTTCATTAGTTACAGCTACAGGGGCTACAGTGGAACACACAACATACAAACATACATGAACTCATTACTCTTCCGTGCGGCTCTGTGGCCCGGTAATCAGGTTAAAATAAATTAATATATGACATTTTAGAAACATTAAACGTGATTGCTTAAAATACTTAAAGAGTAATAATACATTTCCTAGTCACGTACTTTGTCAGCCTATCCTCCATTGTTTTCGGAATTATTATTTCCCCCAAATTATGCGTAATACGTGCATTGTTATGGTCCATTCACCCATTTAGTCAATATCGATGCTAGGTTTTTGGACCATCTCCAATTATTCCATTTTCAAATAATTTCAATTTTGTATCAGTAAAACATTTATTATGTTAATCATAAATCTGTTTATTATTATAAGAGAAAAAATAAATATAAAACCAAATTGTTTCAAGTTATAATATTACAGTATAAATATTGTAGTTATTTTATAAACTTCAGAAATTTAGATTTCCCTATGGGGCAGTAGATTTCCTTGAAGTAAGTTTCAGTGGCTGTATCATATAAGCAAGTGTGTTTAGTACAGGTTCAACTCAGCAGCTAAATTACAGCCTAGGCAGTTTTTTTTAAACTTGATTTACAGTTTTACCAAAAATAATTACTATGACAAAACGTTACATTAAATAAAACCTAGTGCGTACAAGTTATTTTTAATTACAGGGCCGAACTGACAGAAATACGTATTGGGAAGTATGTTCTTTAATAAAGTATGTCAGGATGATTTATAATGTTTGAACAGGAACAAGATAAGTACTTAAAATTAAAATTGTTCATCCCAGCGAGAGAGAGTTATGCAACCTTTTTCCAGTAAAGTGTCACACTTTACCAAGTTCGCAACTGATTGGGAAGTATTGTATATATATATAGTATTGTATAGATTGAAGTATTTTATACATTTTTCATGTTTCTCATACATTGTATTGAACTTAAAAATAACACAACTTGTAGCTCTAAACATAAGATGGTATTAATTTTTTTACTGGAAATATTAAAACAATTTCAAGGCAAATTTAAGTCAGGGCCTTAGATTTTAATTGATCTAGTTTGCAGCCGTCGTAGGTACTTTATATTTCGATTTGATCGGCTTTGTAAATTCAATTACGATAATACGGTTGGACGAACTTTTTAAAATCTGATCGAAAAAATTCGTGACTGACGTTACAAATAGCCGTTTTTTATTAGACAGCTGAAATGCTTTTAAATCATTAATTTTTTTGTCAATGAAATCCTCAAAATTTGTGAAATTTTAAAGCACTTTAAAAATATAAGTAGCTATAGAGGTGGGACTTTATACAAAATACAAGTTTCAAGTCTTTTATCTTAATTGTAATCCAAAATTTTCTTTGCCATTGAATTTCTTGACTCTATTACTTAGCCTCCGCTGTCCATACGTCTATCTGTCCGTCCATCTGCCATCGGGATGTTTTTCATGAGCCATAACAGCTAGAAACTTAAAATTTTATAAAATAACTATGTTTATTGCCGGATATACTAAAACACTAAGAATTTAATTAAGAAACGTGATTTTTAGATGTTTTTTGCTTGCTCTTGTTTATTTTATGAAATTATCTAAAAAAAAAAAAAAAATTATTCTTGTACGATAGTACGTAACCCTTTATGTGCGAGCCCGACTCACACTTGGCTGGTTTTTGTGGTCACACTAAAGTCGTTTACTAAATCTGGCGCATTTTACTGAAGGAAACGACTATTAATCTAGGAAATATATTTCCACAAAAACTGCCATCTATATTCTTTTTTGTATACAAATAACACAAACCTTCTTTCCCTAAAAGCATTGTTATTTCTAAAAAAAGTTTCCTGCTAGTAACGCAGTTGTAAGGTATTATAGTGCAATGCAGTTATTTATTAGGGTTTGTATTATCTATCAAACATTGTTAGAAAATAAAACAGAATGAAAAATAACTGGTTTTTCGATAAAACAACTTGACTAC
Organism: Choreutis nemorana; assembly: GCA_949316135.1. Lineage (NCBI taxonomy): Eukaryota > Metazoa > Arthropoda > Insecta > Lepidoptera > Choreutidae > Choreutis > Choreutis nemorana. The sequence continues at coordinate 6,257,689 of OX438610.1, forward strand.
CAGTTCCTTAGTGGATTCCTTTTCCCCAGAGGCGCCGTGAATCGGAGCGTAGATGGAATTAAAAGAATTTTTCTATTTAAAACACAGACACATTTGAGAAAAAACAAAATACTTTTGTCTACTGAGCTTTAGTTTTCGAAAGTTGTGAAAAGAAAATGTTTAAAATATCGTAATTATGCCTAATGCGAGCGAGCGCCACCGCCGGGTGAAATTGCGGCAGCTGCTAAAAATTGTCTCTTCATTATTGAACTAAATTACATTGCAGTAAAACTAAGTGGCTTGACTACCCACATTTTATTAAAATTACCCTAAATATTAACTTTGTTATGTTTAATCTACGAAACAGGAGTATTCAAGTGTCTAATAAAATAAAATGTACCTTTTATTATAATGAATTAAATTGATCAGGGCATGCAAAAATTGAAACTGTTTGTAGTCCAGTTTCTTTGGATAAAATAATATATATATATATATATATAACCTCTGCTCCGAACTGCTGCTGAAGGTAGTGATGAAACCTTCATAAAATTCGTGCCAAAAAATAAAACGTGTTATCATAAAATTTGTGCTCGCTCAGTTATCAATCATACGTCCTTTTTGGATAAATTCAACCGATATTATTATACAGTCGATGAGAAAGACATTATTTTATCCAAAGAATATATATATATATATATATAAATATGAGAAATGATCATATTGGATCTCTATTTTTAGTTTTTTCGGCAATAGAAGTCGAAAGTAAAAGGTGATTAAAAAAACAACAACTTGATTTTTAATAAAAGTTTCAATCTTTTTCAATTTTTCATTAAGGTAGCTACGAAGTTTTTTCATTGTTTTTTTATGATTATGCATCGTAATGAAATCAATGTTTATGTCAAAGTCTATAAAGTTAGTCAAATAAATACATTTCAATTTAAAACATCTCAGCAAAAAGTAACTTCGAAATCAAAGTACAGTGACGAACGAGGCGAAATCATAGTAATTCCAACTAACGCAGAATGTTCCAACAAACAAGGTCGTGTTAGTTTTATTAGGCACGCACATTGTTACAGGGTGCGCAACCTCGAGTTTGCTTAGTACAGAGATTACGCACCCTAGGACGATGTCCATATACATGTCAAATTATTATCATAACTATAGCTGAATGTTCTGCAAGATGGAATATTTGTACCTAATCTAGAGTTGAATTTAGCACGTTGACAGCAAGTACGAGACGTCAGGTAAGAAATGGTTTTAGCGGATTTTTAATGTAAACACCTAAACCGGAATAAAAAATTAAAGTGTTTTTAAGATTCCAAGTAAAAATTAATTAAAGCTATCTGTAAAAACATGTAATGGGTGCAATATGGGAATGAATATAATGCCACCGTAAAATGAAGTAATGGCGTTATTCAGAGGGAACTAAAGAGTGAAAATACTTCCCAGAGAAAAAAATATGGAACATTCATCTTCATCCCACAGCCTAACGCCGAACAACTATTTATGTAATCTATGGCGAGACATGAGCTTTACTTCGATAATGTTATATATTCTGTGGATTTACTTTGGGTTCAGAGTTTGTTTGTAAAAAAAAAGATCCGCCTTTAAAATCTTGTTGGTGAAAACCGATTGAATGATCAAAATAAGAATAACTGTTATTGGTTTATTACCTATATAATTATTGTTAGTCGCGGTGATCTTTTATCTATGAACTATTATCTCTATATTTTCTTCTATTCTGTATATATAAAAGCTAAACCAATGCGAGTCGATTAGTTCATGTAATTTTTAACCTACTCACCCTTTTGGAAATTTTAATTATCACCAGATTCTCTGTATTTCAGAAAGTGAAAAAGTTTTCAAGCCGGAAATTCTCACAAAGGAGAAATACTTAACCCCAGACATGAATAGGAGGCGGCTTATTGATCGTGCGAAGATGAAATCTTTGCGAATGTCAGTGGTGATTGTGGCCGCTTTCATAGTGTGGTGGACACCATACTATATCATGATGGTGATGTTTACGTTCCTGAATCCAGATAAAAACGTAAGTTTCTTTTATCTTTAAGCATAGTTTGTCGTGAAAATGAAGCGCCTTTCAAACTGTGAGAGCGTTAAGTAATTACGAGTATGTTAGTGTGACTTCGATTGTAGCAGAACCATATCCTGTCGCGTCGTAGAACTCGTTCTTTTCCTTAGTACATTTTATCTTCAACACTTTGTCCTGCAATTTACTTTCCGCATTCATGTGTGTTTCAATAGTGATAAAATTGAAACAATTTTCTTTCTAATCCGTAAAGAACTTATTTGTATCGAAAACTAAACATTTACCCAGTTTGAACCCTCATTCTGTATTACTGCTGAAAGGGGTTAGGTAGCCTTTGTTCTTTTCAAAATGTCAACTATCTCAAATTTCATCATGACGGGATAAGACCCTCATACAAAGACTGTTTAAACTATAACACCTCTATACTTTATGGTAATCGGGTGATAGAAGCAGCGAATATACTATTGCATTTAAACCATTTCTGCATGTGTACACACACACCACTACAGACAGACACTACAGACAGACTAAAATAATCCTATTGTATATGTTTTATGTATATTTATGTTATTTTTTAATACTCTGATACATCTTTTTTGTTTATTTAATATATAATTAAAACTAAACAATTATTGTACTACGGGCTTTGTTGCAAGATTCATCCCCGTAGATCGGCTTTCCGAAAAACTATTTGAAAGTATTTATCAAGTCTATTAGAATAAAAAACTTCATTTTGATTTTGAGATATAGGATCATAACACTAAAATTGATGGCTGTAGTAGTAATCTATAAGTCATAACATCGTTGGGATTACGAGCATTTGTCAGCCCAACAAGGCAGTTAAGTAAACCACTTTTGTTGATGTGGGCAGCTTAATTGAGCCCTCAATGAAAACGGCAATGAACAATACAATTCATGGACAGGAAATATATTGCGTTTATAAATTGGTAACCTTTATCTTAGTTAAATGGTTTATTATATTAGTCAGTTAACTATAAACTCAGTAAACTAATTATAGTATTCTGATAACTCCTTGAAAATTAATAAGGTACATCAAATGCATTTTTAAGTGGAACTTACGTGTAGATAAAGTACAATGTCAAGTCTTTCTCAAAAAGTTTATGAAAACACAGAAAATAATAATCAAATTTTTATAACATGATTATATTGTGTCTTCAAGTTTTATTGACATTAACTATTACGTTGGTTAAAAGTTTGGTTCCATTTGATGCACTACTTAATTATATTATTTGTCCTCTAACTTGTTGAGAAAAATATGTAGCATTAACTTATGTGGTTTTTTGTATGAGAAGATTATTTTGAACTTTACTACAAACGGAAATGAACTGTAAGTTATTTTATCCGGGCAACTTGTCTCTATCGGTTATTTATATGAAATTTGAGAAAATCTAATATTCATAGTAGATATCTACTATACCTTATATCTTCTTGAATAAAAATTTCATATGTCAGAAACTTTTCACAACACAGAAAGTTAAAAATATCGTTATAAATCCGTTAAAGAATAGATGAGTCGTAACAGAAAGATAAGAAAGGAAATTTCAACAAAAATTTTATCCCGGAAAAATTGCCGATAGAATGTTACTTTATAATCAATGGAATGAAAACGCTGCCAAAGATTAATATTTTTCCTTTTAATTCTCGTTTTGTATTTTTCAGCTAAGTGAAGAGTTGCTCTCTGGTATATTTTTCTTCGGGATGTCAAACAGTCTTGTGAATCCTGTCATTTACGGAGCTTTTCACCTCTGGCCAAAGAAAAAACCAGCAAGAAACAGCGACAGGTAAGCTAAACAGATTTGGTTTATCCCTCAATGAGTAGGGTATTGAAATGAAAGGTTTTCGATCGTTTTCACCTACAAATGTACTCACAATGTATGTATATGTGCAGAAACCCTTGTTTGTGACACGAATACTAAATGCACTTGACATAAATACTTACAACAGTACTAAAAGTTAAATATTTTGCTTTTTTTGTTCCTTGTGAATATTATAAGTGTAAAATGTTTATGGGGAATAGACATAGTTTAAGATTGTCCTTAGGTATTCTAACATACATTTTATGAGTAATTTAATATTTAAGTCGAAATAAAATTTGGTCAGCCGCAAAGAGCAGCATTTAAATCGTTTGGTTAGGAAACCAATATTTTGTTTACAATACAAAAACATTCAGCTATCCTTTTCTCGCAAATAAATACCGTCACCAAAGTCAACAATTTTAAATAACAACGCCCAAAATTAGATTAGTTGCTTACCTTCTAAGTGCTTATCAAAATTTTACTAAACGCGAGTCACTGATTGTGTTCGGCTCACTCATTAATATAATTAATATGTTGATGTACTTAAAAAATCAGCCGGCCATATATACAAGAAATGCTAGCTGACTAGCAATCATTATTACATCACGACATTAGATTTGCAGACCAATTCAAATTTCTACTGCTCGATTACATTTCTGTTCACAAAAACATGAATATTATGCCAAGCCTTTAAACATCACACTATTTTTATAAGTTTAATCTTATTTTAACCACAGCAATGTCAATGGCTACGTACGCTTTATAAATTGAACACAGAAATTGCGATTCACGTATTGTTATGACAATGAGTTTACCGACGTAAATACTACATGTAGAAGTGTTTTATTTTATAGTTATGCTGATTTCAACTTTATACGTTTTTACAAGCTTTTTCTAGGAACTTCGTCAATATAAAATTGGTCACGGATTCATAATTGTTCTTTACTCTAGTTCAGTAATACGATTAGATTAGGAGATTATGGTCTTATCGAAACTAAATGTTCACTAAAACGATCTGTTGTATTTTTTTTCCAAATACTCTATGAATTTTTTCTAAGACAAAAAGCAGGTCGTTAACGACCTCAAACTCAAGAATACCTTTAAAAAAGTCACCGACAGACCTGATAGTTCAATAGTGTTTTGTTCGATTTTCACGACGAGAAAGATCTTTATTCTGGTTTTAAATCCAAGACATCTCGCTCGTTATGTTCTCAGCTTTTCGAATCTTTTGGGAATATTTTTATTTCACGTCAACTTGTTATTCAAAAGAAACTTTTGTCGGTTTTCCTTCTATTCACAAGTATTAAATATACATAGTAAGTTGAAGAACACTACAACTAATAATTAGATATAGAAAAGAAAGTTTTCTTTCGATCTGCCTTTCGTGCAATGACTTTTTCCAATTACACTATCCAATTTATAATGGTAAATTGACGTCACAAGATATTTTACAAAAAAATTCAACACTTACCTCTCGTTATTTCACTGAAGGCTAATCAAAAGCGTATTCAAAAAGACAAAGATAAGTAGCACTCTGGTACTTTGCCAGATGAACTCATTTTTAACGTAGCCGGATGCGCCTTGATAACCTTGCTTATTTTTCATTCGTTGCTTATTTTGCGGTTTTCTGCTTATCTTAATATTTTACTTTATAAAAGAATTTAATGAAAAAGAACAGTGACTGACAGATTATCGGATATTACACGGTCTTTTTGTCTTTGAGGCCTAAAATAAAAAAATATTTTTTGAGAGATTCACATAAAACAATTCCGTTATTTCATATTACTTACGATTTAATTTGTTTTGCGCTCGAATCGAAGTTTGATTCAATTAACATATGCGAAAGTGTGTTAAAGAAAATGTTTCTGCGTTTAATTTCTAGAGCTCTATTATTTAAAAAATACAAGTTAAGTCAGACATTAGTATTGAACCCTAAAGTAAAAACTTAGATCATCGAATTTTCGCCAAATATTAAACCGTCTTTCGCATGTTCAGTGAATAAGAAAACTCGATAAAATAATACTTCTAACGTCATGTTCCATTTTGGTACATTCGATTATTTTATTCATCATCTGATTTAGTTTTGAATTACATGTTATTTTCCCTGTAAAATATAAAGTGTAGGTATAAAGTTCTCGGACGTTCTAAATAATTCAGGAATCCAAGTTTAGATCATAAAAAAGTTTTGTATACAATATACAGTACACTCAAAAATCGTTCAGTTGAATTATTTCCCTACTTTTTAAACAAAAAAGTCAAAATAAAAAATTATAACGTCACGTTGCTTCATGACTTTCAACAACTTAAATAAATGGGCTTTAACATCATGATTAAACCGACCAGTTTTAATTTTTATTTTGACAAAATTAACTTTCTACAATCTCTTTCAAAATATATAGTTTTTCAGCCAGATATGGTTGGATTTTAGAATTTTTCACGTAGCAACCTCTGGTTATACGAGCACACCTTCGGTTAACCTGAATATTCCAGAACATCCATAAATATCGACTGAACGCTGTTGCCCGTGGCATGACGTCCTTTCCAAAGAATACGAAAGGTTAAACCATTTTTGTACATAAAGCTTGAAGCTAGCACAGATCGAACGCAATGTTCACTATCTGTTATTTCGTCCGGGTGAACATAAAATGAATATTTATTCAGATATAATACTTAAACTTTTTCTTAAATCATAAAATTATATTTTTCGAAACTTAAAAAAAATTATAACATCTATAAAACGGTGAATTTTAAAGATACAATTAATCATCTTCAACTTAATTCCGATTACTTTAAATAGATTGCAAGCTAAAATTTAGCCACAGCATTTTTTCTTTACTTCCAGTGAAGTATATTTTTAATTGCTTTCATAAATTTATTTAAATCGATGTAGGTAATGCTTAGAATTTTTTTATTTTTCAGAGAGTCCGGTGGTCAGCAGGCTTCGCTCCTGCGTAGGGGAGACCACACATCGTCAGTCAGACTGACCACGATCAGGTCAATGCGGTCATCAACCAAGTACTCAAACGGGCAAAACGTCAGTCTTTTATAACACACAAGGATAATTATAGAGGAAGTCAAAGAAGATAGCATGTAATGGAAATGAAGTGTATATATAGTCGTTTTGAGCTATAGAATAATTAAATTTCGTTAGATTATGACTTAAAGCTAAAGTCGCTTCAGATATGATTACGTCGTAGGTCGTAAAAAAATGACAAAATAAGTACAAAAAAATGGAATCCCGTATTAAAATTTTAATATTAATTAACTGATTAGATTTTAGCCGTACACAAATTCATCTTTAAATGCTATATTTTAATAGAAAAAGTATGTGCATATTCATGTTTATTCAATAAAATTCTTCTAGCCATCTAATGTAAATAAATTAACCTTTGTTGTAAAAGGTTTAAGACGTTTATGTTAAAAAAGTGAGTGAAAATAAATAATTCAAAACGAAAAATTGTTACTTAAAATGTTAATGTAAATATTTTATTGATATCGAGTAAATGTTAATTGTTAGGTTAGATCCCACCTGAACTGTAAATATATCTAATATTTAAAGATCTGTTTTTCATTTCAATTTAATAGTCCGTATAGGTTTTAAAACTTCTAAAATAAACAAAATTGATTATTTTAATCAATATTATTTTAAAAACAATATGTGACAATTTCGTTGAGAAAAATATATTTTTCGTGTCATGTTTTGTCCGAAATGATATTGTTTTTATTTAATTTGATAATTCTTGCTAGTGACAAATAATTAATAAACCACAAAGTTATTTCATTATATCTAGATTTATTATTTGTGAAAATAGCAGCATCTAAGTATTTTATGACAAAACTTTTATTTGCTTTAACTTAGACACTGAATTTGCGATGTCCTAGGGAGAATTTCAAGTTTTCCGAGAGATGTCACCTTTTTGAAAATAACCTTTTTATAATAACGCCATCTAGCTAAATTAGTCAGCAACGGAACAAGTAAGGACAACATTTTGAGACACTAATTTCAGGAACAAAATCATTCCCATCATATGATATGTTAAGATTTAACTTAGTTCATTTTTTTATGAAAGATGTCATGAGATAAAACACTGAAGTTTTTCTGTAGTTTAGTTGTTAAATACTACTTGTGTTAATTTGGCTCTTCCACGAATACTCAAATAAAGTAAGTAAAGACAATTTTATTGTAAGACGTAACATTATAATCATACACTGTAATCCTTCCTTCAACTTTTGTTTTGCAAAAACTGCAATTTGTCAAAGATATGACCTTTGAGCTCGGGACTCTCTAAGAGAAGTATTTAATTATATTAAACATACATCACACACACATAAACTGTATTCCTTCAAAAGGGGTGGGCAGACGTGTTCCTTATTGGACCCAGATAGTAGCGACAGATTCGTAACCTGTCACACTAGGACTCAACATAAACGTGCAAAATGTGGTGTTTATCTATTGATATTAATATTCTACCATTATCTAGCCAGTACATTTATTATAATATATTTATGTTTGTATACAAAAACAGTAAATTATTAAAAACGCCTTCCAATGTAAATAATACTAATACTAATGCGGCTTATGTAAGTTTTTACTTTCTATGTGAGTAGCATGTATGTATGTAAGTTATGGGCTAGTTAATATGGTACTTATGTATTTGTTTTATCCCTACAAGTTGTAATTTATAAAAAAATCATTTTAATTCGTTTATTGTGACATGAGCTTTATCGCAGTCTCTCACCCTAAACTGTAAAATATATTACTGTCTCAGCATAAAACATGTTGATAGGTAATTTAAATTACAGAATCTGGGATATCTTGCCGGTATCTTCCCAACATAAATTTTCCGAACCGGTGGTCAAATAAATTTTAAAGAAAAATTAAAATTTAACGGAATAAGTTTAATTTCATTTTGAACCAATTCAATTAAAATTTTGCAACAAATTTCTGATAATATCAAGTATAAAATTTACATTTAAATATAATGTTTGTGTAGAAACCAAAGGTCAGGCTAACTTTCGGGAAAATGTAACTAAAAGATTTTTCATTTCCATTTGTACGAAGCAGAAAATGTAGCGATTTATTCATATTTTTGCGGCGGAAGCGTTTGAATTTTCGCGGGAAATCCATGCTATCGCATGGCGTTCTTGGGTTTAATTTTCATGTGGTTTTCGCATGTTTAGCGAAAGCCGAGGCATCTGAAAATTTTGAAACTTTTCATAGCCTATTGAAGAGGAAATTGGAAAGAGCTAAGCCAAACATCGAACAGGAAATTGGTTTCCGGAAATGAAAATTCCCAAATGGAAAAATTTCTAGTAATACTTGAGTCGTAAGAAGACTTTAGGTACCATGCATGTCAGATTAAACGAACAAAATGGATGATTTTGGCTTCAGAGTAATTAAATATGTTACGACTGGTCTCGTTATTTTCTTTGCTTCATCCCTTTGTTTTGTTTTATCTTTGTCAACTATAAGCAGAGCTTGAGCTGCTCTGTCAAGACATTTAACAAAATATCGCCTGATCGCTTGTAATTAACATGATCATCTCACTATGAATCAGATCCCACATATTATCTTGTTTTAAATATCAAGGTATCCCAATACGTACCTAATAATGGTAATTTTGTCAAACAGTCAATAAACACATTTTAATAAACACGCAGGCAAAAAAAAACAATTATTAACATTCATAATGTGGTTCAAATAACATTAAGAAAATCTTATTCTGCTCAAGTTTACTTTTCCGTTTTCATCTGAAATAATTTGAGACCCTTTTTTGACCTGCAAACCTTTGGGTTCTTGTAATGTCCATATGTTTTTCAATAAATGGCAAAGTCCCATGTGTTAGAAATGTCAAACTATTTTCCTTATACGAAACCTTCCGGGCTCTCTTTTATATAACCAAAGATTCTGAATCTAATATAAGAAGTTTTTCACTTTGCAAATTACAATTGCTTAACACATTATTTACATTGGGTTAATATCTCCTGAAATAGATGCCATAAAATCTTCCAAACAAATACAACACATCGATGCATATCAGCAACGTGAGCGATTGTCACTGGCAGGCAATTAAAATCGAATCCATTGTCAGCCCGATATCTACCATTGTTTCACTAATCGACAACGTGTAATAAAAGAAGTACAAAATAAATAATATTATTTTACTATTTATTCAGAGAACTATATACTAAACGTTGCATGTGATTCTTGAGGGTCAATTAATTCTAAACATGGCATGGTTTTCCCTGGAATTGCTAGCGTCTGTAGGCTCTAGTGACCACTTACCTCTAGGCGAGCGTATGTTTTTTGCCATTTATTATTAAGGACATTTCAATTGTTTAATGTGGACTATCATCACTATCCTTGGAATAAACCAAAATTGTTTCGTTACCTTAATTTTTAACTCCAGTTCGTTTCGCTTCTTCTTATTGAAGCAAATTTAGCGCAGAAGACTTTGTAATTTAAGTTTGCCTTCTTTTGATTGATTCGATATGATAATTCTTATGGAAATAGCCACGGTAAAACCGAATGTTTTTGTCTTGTTTTAGTAAAAAAATATCTAAAACAAGATTTACACACTAATGGAACACAGTAACACACTCATTAATGGAATTCCAACGAAGAGAGAAAATAAAAATTACACTTAAAAATAAATTTGTAATTTTATAACGTACAAATTTCGGTGTTTGTAAAATCCGTGATTAAGTTAAAATAAACGGTAAGTGCGAAAGAGCTTTCATTACGGTAATTCAGGTAAATATTTTAAACCCCGCACTTTAAAGTCTACATTCAAAGTAGAAAATTTACATTTAAAATTAAATTAAGAATCTTCGTCAGTTTCATGATAACGCACGGTGAAACATTTTAATTCCTACCTATTTTTTTTTAAGAACCTTTATTTCGGAATCCAGACCTTCTCTTAATATTTTATTGACTTTACTGTAATTAATTACATGACAGAAAAACGATACCATGAATATAACAAGACGAATCTCACGTAGTCATAATCTCTCGATGATAAAATGTATTCCATATATAAATACAAACAAAGAAACAAAAGCTTTATTAAATTACCATACTTTCTTTTAGTTACTGGAAAATCTTTAAAAGCCTACACTTTTACAATAAACAATTACAGTAAAATAATAAAAAATAATAATAAATCAATAATAATTGTCATTTTACGTTTATACAATTAGAATACTCAGTTATTTAATATAACAGAAATCCAACTCGTCTGTTAATGTAAAATTTACACGTATTCATACTAATTCAGATTGCTCCTCAACACAAACACATTAAGATAATGCCATAATAAAATAAAACGTTATTTCTCAATGTCGCATTAGTAACAAAATGAGCTGCTTTTTCAAACACATTCAAGTTTATTAATATAATAAAAGAAATTACTCGTGGTATACTTATCCATGCTAATAATGTGTCTGTCTTTTTATTTATCGGACTGAATAAAATGGAAGAGTAGATTAAACTCTGATTCAGTTGAATAAAACTATTTTCGGAATATTTCATTTTCATAAAAATTTGAAGCCCGGATTTAGACTTGATTTAGCTAACAGTACAAAAATGCGGGTACAATAAACATGAATGTTTTATTTGAATATTTCTATTTGAACTCGAAATTTTAATAATAAAAATCCCGTCGACATTTTTTCATACAGTTAAATATGAAAAGGAACACAAAAATGTATTTCACTATTAGGTACAACTTACTGGTTTTATCACATTCGACCACAGTATGTTGGTTCATTGAGTTTAAAATTATTGAGTCGAAGTTGGCTTAAACCCAAAAATTGTGGTCAGCAATTCTCGTTTGCCTTTAAACGTGAATCATATTTAAACATTTCGTAAAATGCAAAAATAACTAACTTCATTTAAGTATCAAATCGCAGTGCCTATGTACAAAAAAAATGTTTTCTAGCAATTTTTTTCCTAGTATTCTTGTGTTATCGAAGCTCACAGACGTTATGTTTATGAGCTAATGTCAAATATTTTTAAAAACTTCACTGAATCCGCTTCAAATCTATCTCGGTCATACAAAGAATCTCTAGCTTGCATAGCTAGCATGGTGAATGCAATGTGAAAAGTCGCAACCATATTCTGTGTGCATGTGGAGCTAGTAATGCACCTTTGCTGCAGTGGCGTGCCTAGGGTTTTAGAATATGGCAAGCCGAGAGATACGTTATTGTAGTATTTATAATTCATTTCGATAAATGTCCTATTGCCTCATTATTCTTAAATCTACACTTCATACTTTTGAACCATGCTATGCAAAGCATATTGTTATTTGATTTGAAAAGTAATGAATGAACGAGAGCGCGAACTTACCTTGGTTCGATAGGGCAAGCCGGGCTTTTGGGTTTGTATGACAGTACCGCCACAGCTTTGCTGGTACACAATTGCATTATAAGATAAAGGTCGAAAATTTCGTGACATGGTCAAGTCAACCATTGCTTCAAGCGTAAGTCGCATTCGTATTGGTCTAATCTCAGTTTGTGCATCCAATAAGAATACAGCATTGCACATTGCTCTAAAACATCTGAAATCTAACGGTCTTACCTTTTTTTTTTTTCGGTCGCTCCGATGTAGCATTGTGGTTAATAAAGATGTAGATTAAAATACGTCCTTTTCTCGTCTTCTAAGCAACTTTTAATTAACACAGGAAATAAAATTAAAAACAAATATGGTTTTAATTCGTCATACATTTTATTTCGATTTAAACAAATCTCTTGAATGCGATTTGGTTTTTGTACAACTGAGTAATTTTCATTGTGGCATAGGGTATGATTACAAGTTAAGTCACGGAATCAAATCAAAAAAAGTCACAAAGACGTATTTAATTGAAGTGAAATTACCAGTAACGGACTGGGTTCTGAGTCCTTTTAATTAAGGGCTGTTCCACACTGAGCGTTTCAAATACCCCAATTAAGAGGTAATACGCCGTTTAATGGCAACTTTTTTCGATAACCTTTTTCATTTGCTTTGAAATTAGAACACTTACATTCCTGACAGGGACATTTTTCTTTGATAGTTACAAAAGTTAGTTTAATATAAATGTTTCCTAAGCTCTTCATTGTGATAAAGAAAATGCATTTTAATTAAATTCAAATCCAAAGGATGATCTTTCTTTTTCTTGTGACATTCAGGTAAAATTATACACAAAAGTTATTCGTTATATTATTTTCTGATAGGTATCTGTGTGTTCCGATAGTAGTAATATGTGGAAAAGCTGACATGGCTTTTGTTTCGACAAACTACATCTGGCTAGCTATGTTGCTGCCGCATAGGTTAATATGATAATTACATCGAAAACTAACTAACTATAGAAATATAAAAACCCTTAAAATCAAAAGTAAACCTTAACTAACGTTAAATTTAAACTAAGGTAGACACCTATTATATCATTAAAACTAGCAGGCTAAGATGGGTTAATAGGAGATTATAAACGTTAGTTCGCTCCCTGTGACAGGAAGAATTGAAACGTTTATTGTACTGCTAGTTCTAAGCCCTCCCCATTATGAAAAGGGTAGGGGGCTGCATTCATAGTAAGGAATTCTAGAGGTAGGACAGTATGCCAGATGCTCAGCTGGCGCTCAAACAAATTGCGTTCCACTTTTATTCTTTTAATATTACAAAATAATACAAACTGAATTGAATTTTATAGCAGACAAAATAAATGGATACAAAGCTACTATAGCAAATGTGAATGTTTGTACCGATGATTGGTTATTACTTAATTTGTAACTCAAACACGCGTAAACCAAAGAGTGGATTCAGATTTGAATTTTGTCGTACTATTAGACCATGTCCTAGTATCACATATTATTTTGATCTCGATTTAATAATATTTACAATCTTTTAAATTCATTCCTTGTTTCTTTTTTACTCTATAACTTAATTTTATTACTTCTGAAATCATATTTTTCAGGTTTAATGCTTCTGGAACGGTACAAAGGGAGGAAGAAAAACGTAAAAAAAATGAACCTCAAAACCTAATTTGTGTAGCACAAAGTGGAGCGCTGCTTTGAGCGCCGACGGCGGCGGGCGTCTTATTAAAGTCACTTATTGAAGTGGTAATGAAGAACGCCTGCACCAAGACTCGACTAAAGCCAGGCATCGCTTACGGCTGTTGATATTTGATTTACCTAGATAAAATCGGAATCTTGCTGGCATATTTCTGAACTTTTTAATGTATTTTGCTACAACAATTTTAAGTTTTGGTTTAATAAATGATATAAAATTTGATTTTTAAATTTTTCACCTGAGGTATTCGTAAAATAAGCATTTTTCTACTTTGCCAGCATCAAATTGTTATATTATTCTAATATTACTTATCTCCAACCTAAAAGTCCGTTTTAAATATTAGTGAATTAAAATTTTGGATATTTTTTAATTAAACGAGTCGTTTCGAAGATTATCTTACAAAACTCTTTTTAAAATTATAAGAAATTGATTACAGTGATCCTATTATAGTGAGTAAAAGTACAAAACACTTTCGAGTTGACCTCGATTCCTGGCTTCAAGTCTGGAGCTTTTTTCTTAGTGACTTACTTTTTGACGTAGGTGGTGGAAATTTGGCACACTCATTGAAAGCAATTACTAAAAACAGGCTTAGGTCCAATTTTTGATAAGGGGGCCTTAGGGTGTTTTATTTACTTTAATATTAAATTATCGGTCGATTCATGTGAGCAAATTATTACCACGCGGCAATTACTGAGAATAATCTATACCTACTTTAAAAGCAAGAACGCAAACCATTTTTAAAGGTAATTTTATTGAAACAACTGATTGGCGCCATTTTTATTACATGTTCTAACGTGTAAAAAACGAAAATTTTTGAAAAAAGCAACTACGGAGGTTTCTTGCCGGCTTCTTCCCCGTAGATAGCATTCCGAACTGGTGGTAGATAAATAGAAATGACGATTTGAAAGCACTTATTTTAAGTCTTTTTAAATAAAAACATTTTGAATTTGAATTAGGAGACGTTAAAAGGTTAAAGGTTTAATATTGGATATACCTTTTATGTCATAGAAACTGTATACGCAAAAACCGACCAGGTATCACCATTTTTTTATAACAACACACACATTGTTAAAGCCCTACAGTAAGATATAATGTTGTTTCAAAAGGAACTAAGCAACGATATATCAAGATATTTAAAAATATTAAATCTAAAACCATTGAGGAAAACAATGCGACTTGAAAATAACACAAAAATCCGCTCCTACTGGGATTCGAATTCGACAATTTTGCATAGCAACCAGCATTTACGCAACTGCGCCACAGAAATTATTAAAATAACATCAGCCCAACTATGATAGATAGATTTTCCTGATTTGCTTTGATTGACTCATCTTTATTATTTCGCAGACAGATGGATTAATTAGATGAGAAACTACACTTCCTTGTATTTTTGAAATTACTAAGACTTGGAGCCATATTCATCCCGTAATGTTACATAAGGATGCCAAGTGTAATATGTTTGAACAAGTCACTAATCATACGATTTACTAAGCTTTGCATATTAATTAACCTGTACGCGTAACTTAGTTAACTCATGAAACTGCATTTAGTTATTATGACTATATTAATATAGTTTTGATTTGAATACAACATTATCCAGTAAATGTTACTATTGTTAATGTGATATTAATTGAAAATTTTACATTTGATTTAGTTTTAACTAAATTAATTAGAATACGCTCAAACATTCTGAATTAACATACTTAATACTTAAATTTAACAACCACTTATTAAGGTTTTCCATATAAAATATTATCATAATCCGCCTAATTATAACCCTGAACTTATAAGTTTTGACGAGAAACTACCTATGATGAATATGATTCAAACCCTAGTCCACGTGAATAATAAGGAACAGGTTAATTTGAGTCAATAACCGGGCAAGTATGAATCGGACTCCAACATGATAAGCATAAACATTATCTACTATCTAGATAATTTCTTTAAAGAAACTAGAAAAGGCCAAAAATTCGTAAAAAACAGGTTTTTAGTATTTGTTGATATATCGGCAACAGAAATAGAAATTCTCTTAAAATTTCATGAGGATAACTATAATTGGTCATGAGATACAGCCCACTGACAGACAGAAAGACAGCGGAGGCTTAGTAATAGGGTTTCGTTTTACCCTTCGGGTACTTAACCTAAAAAGTATACTAAACATCTCTAGCGAATTAGCAGAGAATTTTACCAAAATGTTTATAGTAATGACTGTGTGAGGACTAACATGTAGAGGTATAAGATGTACATATATACACTCGAATGTCTGAAAACAAAGAGATGAAATCGAAAGGCTAACTAAGCTGTAAAAATAACAGTGTTTTATTTTTCCAGCTCTGCTTTTATAAGCCTTCCAAACCCTCTACGTATACAGGATTATCCTTTAGTATACATTCAGTAGCACTTGACGAAGAGCCGAGAATAGCTAGACTCTAAGTCGTTGTAATAAACGCTATATTTACTTCTCTAGGTAAGGAGGTTGTACATCTTGGTATAAAGTAGCCTCCTTTTCGGCAAATACTCAGATGGACACCAGATGTGGAATGCGGAAATGTACTTTGGAGTACTATTTAGGGATAGCTATGGAATTCTGATGTACTGTAATGTTCTCTCGCTTAGTGTTATGTTCTTCTCAAATTATAGACATAGAATTAATTTAAAAAAAAATGCCATTAAGTTGTTTATTTTTACACGCATTTGTAGAACTAGGACGGGACGAGATGGATCTCATTTATTGATTTATTGACAAATATAATTCGTAAAATATTTAATACCAAAATATAATTCCTTTAAGTATAGAGAGACTCAATCATTTTCTGTCAGTGAGTCAGACAATAATTCTCCGGAAATTAATAAGCAAAGTAAAAAATAAAATCAATAACTTCTTAATGTTTAACTCATAAGATAAAAGTTACTGCGACTTAGCTTTAGGTGTATCAAAGCCGTTCCTAATATAACTTGCTAATTCAGTACAAATTAAAAAATCCATACTGGTTTCTGTTTTCATTATTTAACATATCAGACTGGAGCTTCATTTATTTATCAAAAATATTCTCGTAAAAACGTATATACGTATAAGCCAACATATTTGACCTACACAACAGATTAAGAATTAGGTTAGCATGCAAAGACATATTGTATTAGAGGACAAATATTTGTACCAAAGGACCCTAAACAGACGGCCTAGAGATTGTTTGGACATCAAGATGTTTGGCAAATACTGATGTACGCAATCAAAGGAATTCACTGATGTCAACAAACACTTTGAAAAGTTAATATTGGATGTGGTGTTGATACTTGATGTGGTTTAGCCCACAACGGTTCATTTGTTACAGTTTTCTAATATTTCTTTCTTCTATATAAACATATATATATATTTATTTTGTAGTTTAAAGGATTAAGGTAGATTGAAATGAGTTTAGCAAACGGAAAAAAAGTTGTAATTGTTATATGAATGTAGGTTAACGAAAGTCGACAATGTATTAAATAAAATAAAAAATCGTCGCGAAAACCTTTTATTTGTTTGTTACTTTATCAAAAAAATAGTACAGTTAAAGAAAAACACTTTCGGATAGAATTGTAACCAAGCATAAATAAAAATCCATCACACAAACAGAACCTTGGTGACAAATTCAATATAATCATTCGATTTATACGACGTCTCGCAATTCGGGGATATTATTTTCACATGCTAGCTGTATTATTCAAGAACAGGTTTAGGAATTAAGACAAATAAAGCTGAATTCATATATTTTTCGATGTTGGTGTGATATGATTAGGAACACTGTAATATCATCGTTTAAATACATTTTTTTGTAAATATGTTGTAGAGTAAGTACCGTTTAAAATATAAATAGAATAATAGACAGTTTGATTTTCATTGGTTATTGGTTATTGCTTTATTTGTATATAAAATTCGTTTCAAAAACTAAACTCTTACCTAACATTACTTACAATTTTATTATAATAATGCTATAATTTCGAATGATATGTCACACATCAAAAATATCTGTTTATTATTTCCAAAGAAATGAAGATCAAATTCATGTCACGTTCGTGAGATAATTTCTTATTTCGTGTCATGTCTCCAGCGAACACCTATGCAGGTTTTTACGAGCGAATTGCGTACAGTACCTACCAAGTTTCTTTAGACTTACGCATAGCGCTAGTTGTTGAATCGAATATTACATAAGTAATAACACGCCTCATTCCTAAATGGGTCGGCACACCACAATCTTTTATTGGCAAGATCCTGAAACACACCTTTGCCCTCACTCTAACTTATAATTCTTCTCATACATGCTCATGAGAGACAAATATTGTATTGTAGGCTCATTAGTCAACTAAAGAAATATACAAGTAAGAATAAAACAACTCATTGCCATTTTTATTATACATACAGAAAGAAATTGTAGTTCTAAATTTCGCCACCTGAAAATCTAAGCTCGCTGTATACTGTACAAAGTTACACGCGACCATTATTGTAACAAGGCAAATAAAATGAAGTCAAGTGTCATCGTTGAAAAAGTAACGGGTTTTATGTAAAGGAAAAATAACTACATGTACCAAGATTTCTTGAGTATTGATTTTCGCAAATTTTTGCTATGAAGAGTTTTCTGTAATACAAAACATTTAATATTGAAAGTGGCTTTCACAAAGGTAAAGTTTAACTTCTGATGAAGAAATTATTTCCCTTACTTTTTAATTACCGAAGAATTAAAAGCAATAGACAAACAAAAACCCATTAACTTCATTATTCTACTTTTAAAAGTTACTTGTATATTATGATCGTCGTATACTGCTACAATTTGAAAATGTACTCAACAGATATAAAATTATAACATTTTTATACTGTAAACAATCCTAGCAGTAACAGACTTTTATTAAAATTTCAGGCGACGGCAATATCAAGTTTTATTCAAAATATATTTAGTAACAAGTATCAAAGCTTACAACGTGTTTTTTGTTGCAACCGCCAAAAAGCATTTTAATTAATATTATGAGTGAGTGAGTGATTGCTAATGGAGGAAGAAATTATGGAATAAAATTCAAATTTTACGGACTTTAAGGACAGTCGGATCTAAGACTATCAAATTAATATTGAATATTTATCTCACAAATTTTTAGATTTTATCACTTTAGCATTGCTAATTGAAATCAGTATTTAAGATTAATTTAACAATTAATCATAAAGAAATTCGTTTTCAATGACAGGGTCTTAAATTTATCGCTTTCCGATTCCCTCGATATCTAGTTCAACGGACAACTTGTTGAATTATAGTTGTTTGATAGTTTTCAATATTATTCCAATGTAACAAACTTAAACTGTGTAATCCTTTCTTATTGGTGTCATCACTCCAAGAAAAAACGGAATTCCAATGTTTTTTTCCGATGCTTGAGTGGTGTAATGTCTTTCGTTTTCATGCCTAGCTAAACAATGATAAATTATTTCCAGGTTGTATCTTTATTTTTAAAAGAAGGTTAAATAAAGTAGGTTATTAAAAATTTAATGCAAATGATTTTTATTTTTATTTTGGATACTTTTATCGTTAATGTCGCATTTTTATGGTGTTGGTTTATACATATCTGAATGCTGTTGAACTTAATTTTATTGGCAACAATTTTTCTGGTTAGCGATAGTTGGTACTTCATCTTATATGCTAAATTTTCTGCGAAAAGTTGGGCGGTCCGCTAGTATAATTAGAAAACCACAACGCACGAGACTGGTTGGAAATCTCCCTTGTAGGATTACCAGAAATGGCAGTTATGTAGGCTTAGGTTAATCGCTCGGTCTGGTCAATTTGTTAAGCAAATCATAAAATTAATTTAAACGTAGGTATTTCACTTTCTTTCCCGTTTAATTTGATAAAGGGATCGACAGACCATTTATTGAGTTGGTTTTCACTTTACCTTTTAACGAATTATTTCAAAAGTTTAAATTGTTATATGTTCTCTGTTTGATTGGGATACTTTTAATTGCGTTGTTTTTAATGTTTTGCTCTTTTTGGATAAATGAAAGAAGTTTTCTTAAGTAATGCTCTGGATATAAGTCGCTTACGTTATGTATTTTTTATAATCCAAGTTTATAAGTGAGTGTTTATGCGAAAGCAAAGATCGTCATAACTATTAAAAATAAGAGCTGGTGGGGTCAAATTTGATTGCCTTAGAGACTTCACCATCATGTGAACCAAAATTTACCTATTTAGCCAAGTAATTGCACAAAAAAAACGTGTTTTTCACAGATATCTACGCGTCAGGATGTTAGATGGTTGATACAGGTAATTTGTTTTCAGTGTAAGAAAGTTGGCATTTATGTCAGAGGCAAGCAATTTATCTTGGCGTAATTCGAGTAAAACGCTTATTGGCTGTCGCGTCCTATGCGGAGATAACATGATTTATATCCTCTAGCTAATTATTTTTAGGGTACAGCAGACACTTTTTTGTTCATTATAGGGAATACAAGCCACCGTTGATTTAACAAACTTTATCTCAGTAAAAAGCGTGAATACGTTCGTAAAATTATTTCATAAAAATAATCCTTAATCAGTTAAATGTTGTTATTACTAAAGAAAAAGTTGAAATGAAATAATACCGTTTAAAGAAAAACGGAACCTTTACCCACATTGTTGATTTTATCTGATAACTTCGAACCTTAATTTGCTGATCATTGGTTCCCAGAATTATTTTTCTCAAAGGAGAACCATTAATTTTTGAAATTTAAATATTAATTATGAGTATGTGTTTAAAGATAACGTTCTTCCCCAAATAATTATCCTAATTAAGTAAGATTCAGTACTAGAGCAGTTTTAAAAATTTACGTTACGTAATTTTAGAAAACTTGATTTCATATGCTTAGGTATGGAAATTCAACTCGTGTATTATGGAAATGGTGAAACAAGAACTTAGCCAAATTATCTGATTACATACTTGTGGCGCTAGTTTGCATTTATGCTTCTCATTAAAAGTTCCAAGTGTAATGGGACATAAAGTGGAAACAACATTAGATATTAAGGCTTTAACTCGTGCTATTAATTTCCTTCTCGTATAAAATACAAAAGAAAAAAGTAGTAATTTAAATTTTAAGACATACTTAAAAGCTGATTTAAGATAAAATATACCTTTGCTATTATTCATAGCAAGATGCTTAGATGTTCTTGTTATCTTAAGTTGTTGCAAATTAACAGTCATTGAAGTTAAATCCATTATTTTGTCACTGAATCCTACGTATTATTGTAAAACATTAAATAAGCTTTTGTTGCCAACATTTCCCCCCAACATTAGAGGTGTCCGCCTTAGATTTAGAGGTTGATATTTCCTGAAAGCAACATTACATTTTGGGGTCGTTGAAAACGACAAATAAAGTAAATGTGCATTCATAATGTAACTGTTAGCCCTGATTTTGTTTACGTTAGTACATGCACAAATATGTAGCTTGTACATGACGTGGGCGCTAATGCAATGTCGGTTTTCACTGCCTTTCCATTCATGCATTCGCATTAACCGCAATGCAGTTTGTGACACTACAATGTTTAGTGCAGTTACAGTTTCATGATACAACACTGTTAATGCAGTTTGCTTAGCTCCGTATAATTTAGGCGAAACATTAAATAATTGCTTTATTATGTATCATTAAACGTATGTTGAGTTGTCAATGAAGACTTAGACTAGTTGTTGTGCTGTGTTAATTATGCCGTTTGTATTAACACTTAATGACTAGCTAGTCCCTCGTACTTTGTTTGTTTTTTTTTTTATTTTAACGCTTTCACTCTTCACAAGCTCTTAGTACCTTCAAACAATGGTATTGTTCGGCAGATGATGATCTGAGTAGATAAAGGCATCTATGGATTCACTGTACCCGATAGCGACTAAATACGTAACAGTTTTTTCCGTAATATTTTATTAGCTATTTTACTTTTTCTACTTAATTTTAATGAAAATGATTAGAAATAGGCTTGTGGGTAAAATGTAATAGGAGAATATCTAAATGAAGACCTAGAAAATGAAGTATAATGTGATGCTAGAAGTAGAACTAACTGCGGCATCCAACCCACGTTCATCATGCAGTAGGTGAAAAGTGCGTTACAGCTTGTATATCTTTGTATAGCAACAAATTAAAAACATTTTTTTTACTTTATGTATTTTAAGTTATAGATAAAACGTAAGGCTCGTTTTTTATATTTTTAGCATTAACTTTGGTATATAAACAGGCTGAAAGATGGAAAATCGTCCAAAGAAAAAAATTAGAGTTTTTTTTTAAATTTATTATTTTATGATTGTTATTATTGATCCATTCATTATTTTGCTAAGTAGGCACATTATAATAGTATAAAAATAATGGACATGTTGATTAAAATTAGTGACCACAAAAAATATAACAGTTGGTCTTAACGTCATGAAGGTATGCCGAAATTCCCTTTATTTTATGGTGACTGATTGATGCATTCATTCATTGACATTATTATTACAATTCAGTTTAAAAATATTACATTAAAGTTTTGCAATAATTCATTATAGTATACTGGGTCCAGCAAATATATCTTTGTTTGAGATTGAGAGCCAAGAGCCAAAGCATACTACACGTATATTTACGTTAATTGTTTTAGTTTTACTAACGAGTATTTGTGTTAGAAATTTAAGCGCGGATCGCTAAGTTTTTAGGCAAAAAGATGATTTTTTAACACTTATTGATTTCGTAACATAATACACGCTAGTATTAGTGTTACAAGTTACAGCTTTAATTTAATAATTTAAAATTAATCACTCAAGTTTTAACCAAAATGGCTCAAATGGTCATTCTTTTCAATCTGTCTATTTGTCAGACTAATCTTAAAAAACGGCCGATTTTATGACATTTCTACTGTTGCGTGAACGTAAAGTCAGTACTAGTATGTTTTAGTACACTTTATTAAGATTTTTTTTAACATCGTAATCAGACGCAGCTTGATATGAAGCAGCATCCACTTTGTAAAGGAGCAAGCACAATACACAAAATGTGTCAGAATATGCATACAAACTCCCCACCGGTAATAAGTTATGGGTCCTTTTGATGAAAAAGCAGAGTAGCCACCCAGCCCTCCCCAACCAGCCTGTCAATACAAATTTGAAACGATTTATTACTGAAGTTTCTAAACAGTAGCAATGTTTTCGCGAAAATCAAAATTCCGACCGACCGGTATGACTATTCATAAGAACTTGTAATGGAACCATTTAAATTTAAATATTTTGAATATCCAATTTCCAACTTTATGATTCAGTCAAATATCATCGTTACGTTTTCCAGTTATTCATTTCATCTGACTTGTAAATAAGTAGAGAAATGTCTAAGTACTAAATTAGGTTATTAGTTAAATGTTATTCTGAGAAGTTTTAAAAATTATCTAGTTATTGTATTTGTTTTCAGGTGGATAACAAACTTTTGTCTACAGACAAAAAGAATATCCAAATAATATGTTTTTCCATTGCATATATACGTATATAAAATTAAAGTAAATATAATTTCAGTGTTGTCAGTCACAAAACATGGCATTGGGGAATCCATGTTAATTTATCTCTCGCAATCTCGGTTTGAAATGTTAGTGACCATAAAATTTAATCATCAGAGCATTAAGCTGACTAATGGAGCTAAGTTTTTACCTCATAGAATATTGCAGTCAAAGAACATTATATCTCTGTGACTAAATAACGTTACCCTTGAAATACTACAGGGAGACGCTACAGGTATCTTTATCTGTTAAAATCTTCTTAGATTTTACATACGTAAGAAACGTTTGAGTCTGGACAATGTACTTGTTAAGTTAGTGTTTCATCTTTTAAAATGAAAGAAAAAGTGGTTAATAACATTGACATTGAACATTGTTTTCTATGACTAAAAAACTCAAAAGGTGAAAGGTTTGTCGTTAGTTACTGTAAATACGTATCGTTTGCACATAAGCCTTACCCTTCACCAACATCATTGTATTGGGCACCTTCACATTTTGTAATATATGACCGAGTTCGGAAAATCTTACGTTAGTAATGGCTTGTTTGTTTTTTATCCGTTACTAAGTAATCAAATCATATTTCCAACACTGCTACAAATCAGTTTAGTTTAGACATTTATTTTTGTGCGCTTCCACATTTGTTAATAAATTTTCATGCTTTTTGTCTTAAATGTAATTGTAACAAAATATATTAAAGAACAAATAACATCAACAATACGTAAGTTTGTTGTACAAAAAACAACAGCACATTTTTATTTCAGAGAGAAATAATTTCACACTTCCTGAAAACAACGACATCGATTTGGTTTAACACAAATCACCAAATTCGTTATTTGTCCCAATCGTAAGTTTTATTATTTTCCTTTTTTGTTGGAGAAACGCCAAATATGTCACGTAAATTTGCGTACAAAGTAGACCTTTTTGATTCACGTTCTTATTCTATTTTTACATAATAAAACGATTTATTTGAGTTGAAAGCTTCTGTTTTTTTTAGTATCAAGTTTTATAATTTACTTTTTTCTTTTACTTTTGTTTTTTTATTGAATATTGATGTCGGTAAAAATAAGTTATAATTTGTACCTGGAAATCTTGTTTGAATTTAACAAGGACTTTTTGTGTTTTTTATTACGTTACTGTAAGTAACACGTTACTAAGTGCGAATTTTGAGTTAGTAAATATTTCGCAATAGGATTGTGAGGACTTTTGATAAAAATATAATATAAGTCAATATCAAAAGAAATTATTCAAATGCCTTTAATGAAATCTTAAAAATAGAAATGACTATTTCAAATACCTTTGTTAATAATATTGTTTCAAAGAACTTTTAGTATAGATTACAGTCATAGACTCAAATTACTCTACATAATACATTATTCATAGATAGTAGACAATTTCAATTTAATTAAAGCAACTGACCCAAATATACAGTTACTCAAGATACAGAACTTTCAAAACATTCTCAATGTTTAGTCAATAATCGAAGAATTAACCCAAAAACTCCTAGTGGGACTACACAAAGAGAGCATCTAAGAACACATGTATTTTTTAATAAAAATTATTATTGAAGTCTTTTATTTATGGACAATTATTTTCATTAGTTCCCGGAATGTGCGTCATTCAAATTAATTATAATAGTTTAGATTTGATATTTAATCACGTATTCAATAAACAATAATGTTAAAGGTCAAGTCGCTTCTCTTAGTGACTATTGTTATAATCTGCTATTGAGTAATGACCATAACAAAGCTAATCCTGAGATATGAGTTGCAGTAAACAACGATTGCTTAACGTACAGACATAACTATACACTACTATTGTATTGTGTAATCAATGATAAATCATCCCTCTACTATATAAACAAATATATGAAATATAAAACAATTTCGATTGAATTCTCCTTGAAAGCCCTTTCAATGGGAAATTTAATGTTATCAAAATGGTAACTCTAAAAATGAAGGGAAAATTTGAAACTTTTCTACAAAGTGTTACAGATTTCTTATTTAATATTAATTTACAAGTAGGATTTAATTTTATGCTGTGTAAATAACAAAATCACAAAAACTAGTTTTAAAACCATTTAAATAATGAAAGACAGTTTAATAACACAACGTTTAATTCAAGTCACAAACGGTTGAGGAAATAGCTAACGTGCCTTGATTTACAACACTAGAGGTTGAATGCAGTATTATATTACTGCATTAAATTCACAGACACATTGTGATATTCAAAACAATGCACATACAACTCGCATTTATCTCACACTTATTGCTATGTAATAGTTGACCTAATATGCTTGAATTAAAATTTATGTAATCACTTTTTTTGGTTTTTCTGCCGTAAGTATGTTGTTCACTAGTTACAGTTTTAATGATTGGAGAGCGATTAAAATTACTGACACGAGTGATCAAACATCTTTAGACAAACGTATTGGTGTTCTAAGACGTCAAGGGCATCGTCAAGTTAAAGGTGACGGAAATAATTTTCCATCAACAGTAAACAGTTGTGTGCCCAATAAGGTAAAAAAAAATCTAGGGAACATGTCACCGAAATGCTTAATTTTTACCAGTTAAATGTCCTTAAAAGCATCACAATTATTTAACGACAAGATTTTTACAAATATTTTTGTCGGCGTCCTCTGTAATTATAAAGAGATAAATAAATAAGTGTTAATTGATTTATATTAATATAGGAAATTAAACCAATATTTAATAGTTGTGTTGTAGTGTTTTTACTGCTGAAATCGGACAAAAGTGTAGATGAACCACTGTGTAGTGATATAGGATTTTGGTGTTAATAGGATATATTACGGCATGATATACATTTACGAAACCATTTATCCGAAAACGATTAACATTGAGTATAACCTACTTAAGGCATCACTATAAACTAAACTAATATTTTAACTCTTCGATTTCTGTTCAGAACCAACAGAACTATCATTGAGTTACAGATCGGAAACCAACGACAAGTTTTGCCCTAGTTCAGGACAATTGACAGTTTCTAGCATAAACCAGTCAATACCGGTCGGTACTTTGAACAGTATTAGCGATTTCAGGTTCTAGTTAGCATTTGTAACCACTTCGATAGGCTTGTCAGTTTGAATAGTTTGTAAAAGCATTTTGACTGCTGGCTTTTTGCGTATTTTTTGCTTTCTTACTTTTCACAGACTTAAGACAAATGAAATTTGAAAACTGGCAGTAGTCATAGGGGCAGGCAGTTCCGCAGTTATGTGGTACTACGGAGAACTATGTGCTACGTGGGAAACTACGGAGGGCTACGTGCTACTACGAGGTGCCATAAGCGTAGTCAGCATTTACTACAGTAACGATCGCCTGCAATAATACTTTTATTATGGCTACATTACATCCTTTCCAAGTTTCAATATCAAAGTATACTATAATGTTTACTATAGTAGTATTATTTAACATTGTTTAAATAATATTCTAATACACATTGGCAGAACATTCTGGAACGCGTGTTATATCAATGCAAGTGACATATAACTGGTAAAGGTGGAGTGAACAAAATGTCTACAGCTCTACACATATCATGTACCACATATCACAAAGTAAACATTTTGTTCAATGGTATCACCCTTTTTACTTTCATATATATTTATGTTCGAAAGAGGAATCAATCAATCGTCCCTCATACAGTTGATAACGTACTAGGTAGCGTAACCGTCGAGTCACCGCGGTAAGTCTTGCAAATCTGTTCCTTGGAAGGGCAAGGCATCAAATCACAGGAAACATACCCTCGGGACTGCGTCACCGAGCGAGTCAACACGTACGATAACGTCCTAAAACACTAACAGTAAGAAAAAAACGCTGCGGTTAAAAACACGCCCTTGCGCAGCTCTAAATTAAATTCTGTGTTTTTTTTTATTTAAAGACAAGAAGGTAAATAAGTTTACAACTTACCTGTCATCAAGCAATCACAACATAACCACGCTGTTATGACATCTGATAATACGTGCAACGTAAGATATATCATACGCTAATTGCTGGCCCTGCAAATCTCCTAATTGTATGTCTTCTGGTAACCAGAATCGCAGAAATACAACATGGTGTTTTTTAAACGTAGTGTTCTAGAATTTTCCAATTAGTTAAAGTTTAGTAAGGTCACATGAGTTCCATGAGTGGAAGTCGTGCAACTAGCTGTCAAAAATTGCAATTAAATCTATGGCGAAGTTTATTAAAAGGTTCATGTTTTGCATAAATAAATTTGCATTTATCTTCAGGCCTAAACAAGGAGCTGGAGATATTTAACTACAATTAAATCTTACTAACCCCTGCTAAACACGATCAACAGAGGTGTCCTTCGGAACGAAATCTGCAGATCTTCAATGAAACACAGATCACTTGGACATACTATCTTGTATCTGGCTGTCTTGAAACCCTCAACGATTTTAATGAAAAAAATTAATGGAAATTCACAGGCAGACCCGCGTAATTACCGGCATGAGAAACATCTTTCACCATTACCTGGACATCAAGATTTTTTTAGTTTTTGATGGCATTGTCATCATGATGGCATGGCATTGAGTAATTTGCCAATGTCAAATATTATTTATTATCAAGTTTGATGATGAGATGAATGATGAAAGGATGAAAATAATAGATAGAATGATGAAACTGTTTATAGTAACATGCTAGCACAGTTACACTACGCTTTATTGAGTTACTTGGGAGATGACGAAAAGAGTTGCCACGTCGTAATATTTCACGTTCTCTACACTTGTACAGTACTATAGATTTAGTCGTTGAAACAATATCATTTATACACAAAACTCTATTAATATAGGAAAAATTACAATAGAATAAGAACATTTTAACCGCCACTTCCCGTTCTCGCCAAGTAACTCCTGAGCAACGTTTCGACAGGTTCCTTTGACAACAAGAGCCCCATCGTGTCAATATGTGGCGTTATAATTTTTCATGTAGTGAACCGTCTGGTGGTTTCCCATGACTTTGTAAAAATAAGTTGAAACTGGTACCATCAAAAATTAGATAAAAATAAAATTCTTGCAAGTATTCAGTATGAGTGCGTTAACATCGGTATGTAGGACGAAGCAGGAAGATAAACGAGCCCATCGTAAACCCACACATACGCATTACGTATCTTTTTCATTACATCACAAGAACACGTGTGTACTCGTGAATTTTACTTTCAAAGAGTCATTCTGTTCTAGACATTAGCGTAATGGTATTGAAAAAATATGTATACATACATCGATTGCATTAACGGAAAGCGGGTTTAAAATTTCAATCAAATTTACTGCTTCAGCGCACATACTTTGTATGTATGTAAAACGACTTACGACAAACATTTAGGCTTAGATTGATGTTAACATAGTAACGAAGCAACCATGTTCTTGTATGTAGTGATATTAGAATGGATAACAGAGCCGTTATTATAAGTGTGAAACTTTAAAACTTAATGTACTTGAACAGTTTTTCTTTCTAAACTAGTTAAGCATCTTTAGTTGCTCGTCGATAGTATAACCAAAAGTAGGAAAATTATTGATAGTATCAATAGCACTATCAATTATTTCCCTAGTTTTGCTGGTCAACTATCCATTGTTATGCAATCATATTAGAGTTTTTCGTACCCAAATGAAACAACGGGATCTTTTATAAAGCCTCTGGAATCGGTCCACGGAGCTGTTCTATAAACCATAACAGTAGAAATTTGTAAATTCCATCATTTGAATCACTGCCATACTGTGCCAAAGCTATGAGATAATCACTTCACAGTGATCACGTAACCCCCTGAATTTCATGTTAAGATTAATTAGCTGCGGGACAAATTGAAACTCAATTTGAAACATAAATCTTCGCTACGCATTTCTCTTGAAACATTCGGGCTTAACAACACACGCGCTATCAACGTTTGCATTACAATGTACCGTCGTAAACGTTCACAATACATATATCAAAGTAAATCAAACTTTATCCGCATGAAAATAGGTCTCAGTTTCATAAAACGAACATGTTTTTAAACTTTTTTAAATTACAACTCTATATCGATTTATGCACACTTAATTTCTTGGTAACAGACGAATGAACTTTGATGTCGACGGGGTTTTATCACTAGCTTTCAAAAGCGGTCAGAAACTGTCTAGTTTTTTGTAGGAAAACATGTGCCGAATAAAAGGCTGTTCCTATGGAAGGTATGATGAATAGTCCACTGTTCAACGTTTCTTTGTTGAAAAATATGTTTTGCAAATGATTTTTTTACAAAAGCAGCCTGTGATATTCAAGTAAAACAATAAATTACATAAATTAAATGTAAAAGGGGGGTATTAACACTTCATGAACGTCTAGTTAGTAGTAGTTTAACTAGTAGTAAATTAAAATAACACCATCTAACTTATTTAAAAGCACTGTAATGACACTTTTCAACAGAAAAGTCATTAACCTAATATACTTCTGTCTAAACTCGAACAAGGTCATGTTATTATATAGTAACTACATAAATACTTTTAAGATTTACGTTTTATTTACATCCACACGCAATATTGTACAGAAGAGTTTCTTCGTTTTTTAGCGGAAACAACCAATCAATACAATGAAGTCAGTATCATTATGGATATAATATTATTGTAATGAACAAAACATATGCCAAGGGAACGCGAGGCATGCAAAAATAGTATTTTGCGTAAAATACGTAATTTTTATTATTTAATGAATTACGGAACGTTTTCGTTTGTTAACCATCGTATTCAATTATTTAATTAAATAACAAATCATGAGGTGTAAATTTTTATGGAGCCAATACATCATTAAACGAATGCTTTCAATACGTATACACATTCGCATTCGTAGAGACAATGTGTCGGTTACCACCTGTTTAGTGACTTTAGCTTAGGAAAAGATCTTAGTTATATCTTTTTCAGTGCAAAACTACCATTCTGTTATATCACATAAATTCCTGTTTACCAGGAGTAACAATGTCTTTCATTAAAAAATTCATCTGCGAAATGACGCACAGGATATGCGCTCGGGAACATCGGAAGTATCGGTTATCTTGACCTGCAAAGAGTTCATTCGGATGAATTAGAATGAAATAAGAAACAATACACCTATAGGACAAACAGATAAAGAAAATTAATGTAGCTCAAAACTAAAAGGACTATTGAAAAGTTAATCCTTACTATCGAACCACATTATTACGCTACTAGTTTAAGAGAGATAAACTAACCCTGGTGCGTAATTGTCAGGGCACACCCGCCAATCTGTCCCACCACTGCAACTCCTGTTCACTAAGATCATTAGGTCGAATAATCAACGACTACAATGCAATAACGCACAGTCCGTGCCGGCCCTACTGGCTGTCTCGGCACCCACAACGAAATTAATCCTAGTATCTACTGCACTAGTATTACAAATAACAAAACTTTTCAAATGCGCAAAGTTTGTAATTGATACATCATCTAAGTTTTAAATGTACAATTTATGAGCTACTCGTTTAGCTTTAGCCTGAAACGTCAACGAAAATGTATACCAGTTCGCGGGTAAGAAAAAGAGAGAATAATAAATGAATAGTTTTCATTTTCCTCCATTGTCCAGGGGCTAGATGTTTAAACTACGAGAACTACCGGTTTGAAGCAAACAATAACGCATTGTACGTTTGTTTTATCTTACAAAGGTGGATAATGACGTTTAAAATTTAAGATGTACTTATCAAAAATCTTATAGCTACTTCGTAGAATTTAAACACTTCAGAAAACGAGGAAAATCCATGTGTAAAAGAAAATGTTGACGATTAATGATTCTTAATTTAGACCATTAATCTTAACGCGTAAATAACGTATACTTATTTTCTGAGATCGACGTCATTAACACTTTTCTAACTTGTTCAAATAAAATCTTTAATTTCTTCTTTTCTTGTTCAAATTTACTTCGTCTGCCTTCAAGGAATAGAACAATAGTAACTTCGCAAGGCCACTTCCGTTTATAACATTGATTACTTACTTCTGCACGTTCAGGAAAGCTTAAAATGTGTATTTTGTTTTTCCTCCATCTTTATACGTTGAAATAGAAACTACCAGTTTAGGTTGTAAAAAGCGAGCTATATTTTTGTATGAAATAATATTCAATCAGTTATTTCACATTAAGATTCAACAAAATACAATTGCTTTAACGGAAAAATTATACTTTTAAAATAAAATTTGGGATTGAACAAAAAAAAGAGAAACAATAGAATTTCAGGTAAAATTTATTTTTGGTTTGCTTACATTGCTTTAATGAGTTCAAATGAAATGATTTATGTTTCTTAAACTGCAAGAATGTGTACCGCCAAGAGAGCCCACCTTTTTGGTTTGTTTCTTTGGCCTGTTTCTTGTTCTCAAGATCTAGATACTTCGAGACTTTTCTGTTATATCAACACAATTGGTAACAAACTTTGCAAATGACATGCTGAAATTATAATTAACTGCTTCTTCGTTATTCTGTGTAATTTTAGTAAGAAAAACTATATAAGAAAAATGTATAATTTAAATATTTGGTTGATAGGTTCTCATGGCAATGGAAAAGGATAGTTTGCTTTCAATTATACCAACAACCATAGATGAGTAAAGTCCAAAATATTTACTGTCTTAAGATATTTGTTGGTAATTTGAACACTTGTTATATAAAATTTATTTAAGCATACTTAACATAAACTTACTTCGTAATCCCTCGAGAGGAATTGGCAGAGGTGTCACGCACCGCATTTTGCATGTCAATTTTGAGTTCTAATGTGACAAGTTGGTAATCTGTTGCCAACTCGCCACTTTCCATGCACAAAGACCGTGCAATGTACGTAGCGTAATGTAGTAAAAAACTTGTAAGTCACTTTAAATCTTAATTTTTTACAAAAGATATGTATTATAATGCTGTAAGATAGTTTATCCAACTTAATTCATACCACTTAAAGCTTTTTTATCTAGGTTGCACCCATGCGAAGTTGAGGCAGGTCGCTAGTACTTTATTAAAAATTTAATACTTTTTTGTAACTGTTGATGAAATCATGTCAATACAAAAACAACATATCTTATGAAGTGTACGTACTAACTTGTTGATAAGCATACCGCAGAGAAAACCTTTGCGCTAAACAACTTTTCGTTTTACTATAAAACTGTTATGCGGCCGCTTGTTGGGTTCTGTTCAGTATTCGGTACGAGTTTCCAGTTTTTAGTATAGTTTTACAGTTATGACTGAAATTACGAGCTTGCTGTGACTTTCCTTTGTAATTATGCACGTTGAATTGACTGAGTTCTAGCAATTTAACTATCTCGTGTAAAGTTGTACGAAAGCAATAAACGTTTTAATTTTCTCAATACAATTATCTTTACATTAATTTGAATTCATGTGATGGAGATTAACTATCCAGACGTATAATTAATGCCGATGTTACGTTATGTTATAAATAAAAGATTACGTTTCTAAGCATTAATGTCTTATTTATCGTGTTTTTTGTCCTTATGTACTCAACAGTTGTATAATCTAAACTTTATTTTATTCGCAGGTGTGTTTAACTTAATTTGATTAAAAATAACACAAGAAATTACTAATGATTTAAAGTAACGGAAAAAACTGTGCAAATCAAATATTTTCATTTCATTAAGATAAAACTAACGGGCATCAATTAAAATTTAACAAAACATATTCATATTTTTTTACAATTTACTCAGTTTTCAAATAATTGAAATCTAAATTACTTACTTTGGTAGGCACTAGTACTAGGTATCAGGGCTTTTAAAGAAACACTATTAGTTGAAACTTTTTATCAATAAAAAAACCAAATGCGACTTAAAACTTTGCTATTATATAAAACATTTGTATTAACGTATGGTAGAACATGCCACACTAACCTTTGCTGTGACAACTGTATTATCTAATTTCATTTTAAAGAAATATTGAAATTTGAAAAGAATTTGAAATGCATATAAGTAATAACCAAATTAAAAAAAGAATCCATAAAACTCAAGTTCGGTTCGCTTTTTCTCAGGTTTAATTTTCATATAAAATATGTGTTTTTTTTTTTCGAAAGCTTAAACGATTCCTTAGAAACCGGAGTAATAATTTATATTTACAAGTAAAATGTTTTTCCTTGAAGCAGATATATTTACCTCAAAGAGATTATACGGGTATCAACTTTTCAGACCACACAAGCTATAAAATCCCAAACACGAGGTTTCTTTCCCTTTCTTTGAAATGAATGGGAAACGCTCGTCTCATTGAATTTAAGTCATGTAATATGGTTAAAATAACATGTATGGTTTTGAGTGTAACTTACACTACAAATATAATTAAATTATTTTTGTGGTCAATTTTATGTACTTGCCTACATACCTTCATAATTGTTAAAAAGTTGGAAAGATAATGAAGACTTTACATTAATTTTTTAAATAATCATATTTGATATCTGGATTGTAATGAATATATAAGGAATGATTGTATCTTATTTAAGAAAAATATTAAATAACTAAAAATTAACTTGTTCTATTTTCTACTAAAGCCTTTTATGAGATAAAAAGTTGGAGGACACGACATATACAAAACAAGAAAAACTTGTTTTTATTCAGTGAAGGAGATTCAAGTTTAATTAATTGTTGGTATTGGTTAGCAGGTCTCAAAGCATATTTGATTTTGGTTCGAGCCACGCGTTTCCTACTGAATTGTAACTATGTGTGTGTTTCTGATTAAAAATAGTAAAATTAAGGAATCACATTAAGGGAAGTAGTATAGGGTGGTGCAATCCTCCCTGTATTTGAAACAAAAAATCTAAATGCCAATCGAAACAAAAATTTGGGCAAAACAGAAATTTTGATTTTTTTTTTTTTTGTTTGACAGAGAAAGTCTACCGTTTTACTTTTACTAGATAAAATACAAATATACGTTCACGATCTGTTCTTACCTGTTTGGACTTTGTATCGTTTTTAAGTTGTATGGCATAAGGATTGATATTGCTCTTGTTTAATATTTGGCCGTCTGTACAAATCTAACCCTCAGAATTATTTGAGATCTAGAAAATGTGATAGAAATTGGTAGGTCCTCTTACGTACATATTTGATATTGGATAATACGTGAAACGTGAGAGTGATGTACTAAACATACACGAAACTATTGAATCCCCCTGTTTTACATACATCACTGTTAAGTAGAAGGTATATGTAAATACGTTACAAACAAATACCGCAATGTGCTTGAAGTTGGATTAAATTGTTTTTAACGTGTATGTTAAGACTTCTATTTGAAGTACTCTCAAGGGATGAAGGTCGTGATGACATGATATGTGAACATTAGCTACGAACTTGGCAGGAGAAGTAAGTTGTTTAACGACCTCAAGAGATACTTTAAAATTATGTTTTTGTGTTACACGGTTTTAATGTTTGTAAACTCCACTGGCTGTAGTTGATTTTTAATTAACTTAATCTAAACTATTTTCAAAGACGAACAGTATTAAATTAATAAAAAACTTTATTAGTGTATATCGATTTCCAAGGTCAAATGTCGTTGAATTTAGGATTGCCCCTATATTAATTTTATTAAAATTGGGCCCTTCGACATCAAATCCTTGTAACTTTTTTATATGACGTTATGAATAAACAATATGAAGATTCACCTGATGGAAAATTTTACTGCAGCTTTTTACACGACGATTCCCTGGATACCTTAGAACGCTATAGCACCGTCTATGCGTTGCCCGTATATTTTTTTTTTTAAAACATCATGGGCAAACAAGCTAACGGTTCACCTCTTGGAAAGTGATACCGCCGCCGCCGCCTGACACGACAATGCCCCTGATATCATGGAACACCAAAAGTACCGCCTCTACGTTTTTCAAATGCCCATTTAGAGGTAAAGATGTCATTCCTCTCGTGCCTGTAATTACACTTGCTCTCTAATCATTCGAACCAAAACAAGTCGAATGGCTTGGCGGCAGAAATAGAAAGGGGGGTGATATTAAACCCGTCAATCTCGCACTTAGATGTACCATCTGTAAAAATAAAATACTTAAACTCGAACATAAGAATAACTTTTTAAGTCATTTTGAAAATATAAAACAATGGAAACGTGGCACAGTATCACGGCGTGATTACGCAAACCGCAAAAATATGCGGTTCTAATCCGAAGCTCCGAACGAATACGCTATGAACAATAGAGCTCATGTGATTAGCAGTACCGCGCAGAATCACGGTTTTATACTTCAATGGCGAGTGCTCATTGCCCAGTTATAGTTTAAACTATCTTTCTATCCTACTATACAAAAAGGATAATAATAAATGTCATAAAGCTCAGTAACAAAGTAAGATCGTGAAGTTTTACGCTTACAATTCCGGGTATGCAAATCATAATTTTATTATAGACATCAAAAGAATATTCACTGGAACAACTCTTATTTCACGAAGACATTGTAGGGGGGAGACACAGAATTACCGCAATAAATATGCAAATTCCATGACCCGTTAATTCAAAAAGTCACATTTTAATTTTGTCTAAAAATTTACGACTGTCCAAGATGTTTCCTTTTCCTTTGCGTATTCAAATGACGTCCCCGTCTCCCGGCGCTTCAAATATAGGAATATGTATTCAGTAGCAATCGCTGTACACTGCTCCTTTTGGTAAAGCATTGGAAATTAATTATTTTAATGTAGTAAGTCTATAGCAATAATGGGTATACTTACCTCAAGTCTATTTACTCATGATCATGATGGGGTAAACTTATTTTTGAAGGGAGACATTGACTTGGTCAAAGAGTAGGACAAGATGGGTGGGGCAACAATATACGAAAGCTAGCTAATAGCAATTGAATGAGAAGAGCTGAAGATCAGGCTGATTGGCGTTCCTTGGAAGAGGCCTGCGTCTAGCAGTGTATGATGGTGATGCACTTATAACTTTAATATTTTTATAATTCGTATTATCCTTGAAACATAGGTAAGTTTATACTTTTCACGTAATTGAAAGTCACCAGTTTTGTTTTCCGCCAACCGAAAAAAGGCATAGACATTTTCCTTTTTTAAGTTTTCCGAGCAGCAGTGTACAACACCCTTGCGACGTCGTTTACGTCACTCTGTTCTCGTTCACAGCCGTTCACTCCGATTCAGTAGCTCACAGACTCTCGTCGGAGAAACATCTGTCTGTGCAACAGTACATTGTTCGCCGCAGCCGGTCTGCAGTCAGTTACGTTCAAGTGTGGAGTGCAGTGGATAACCGTGAAAATTATTGTATTGTGCGTGTTTACACACAGGGTTATGATTAAGAGGGCAGATCGTTAAAATGTAAGTATTGTAAAGTTAAACTGTTTAATTTTAAATAGAAGTTAACTTATATTGGAGGTTTATATTGGACATTATAAGAAAATATTTAACTGTACACAAAAGTTTTTTTTTTTTTTTACTTTTAAAAACTAGTAATTATTTTATAAGTTATTTTAAGAAGCATTGTCCCACATAAATTATATTTAAATAGCTATTGGTGTTACTATTAAATGTTAATATTACTACTATATAATTAGATTTGTACCAAATTTTGCTGGACTAGTAGCTAAGTGACCGACAAATATGGCGGACGGATCATATTTCGATAAAAATAGCTTTCTAAATTAAATTCAAAAATAATTATGTTAGGTTTCATTCTTTCAAATGAAAGAACGATCCAAAATGGCGATAGATTATAATACAGTATGGCTTCAATAAATTAAAAAAATATTCCAAAAGGTAACTAGCAAATTACAGTAGAGATTTTAATTAAATCAGTTTCTATCATTTTTTCGCAATAGATTTTATTATTGATACCGTTATTACCACCTGCCTTTTTTAGTCACCTCTATAATATGATAATTTATCCCCCGCTAAGGGGATGAGTTTCTAAAACTGTTTGGTAGCGGCTACCACATCCCATTAGAGAACAAACAGGCTAATAAAACATTTTGTCACTTTTATTACACACATGATTTCTGTACCTACATGTTAAGTGAGCAGTATTTCTATTAACAATTAATTATTAATTGAATTTTTCTAATTTAAAACTAGTCCTAATTCTACTTTTGATTTACTTGTAGATTAGGACCTACATTAGCAGTCTAATTTCTATAAGGTCTCATAAATACCTATCTCCATTTCACAAAATTTGACAAAATTAACAATATACCCTTAAGGCAACCCCTTTTGAAGGGCAAACCTGACAACACTTATGTTTGAACAATTACTATATAATTGGTGTCGACTGTCTCGGCTCGACAGAAACTATCGTTAATTATTTTCTTTAAAACCAATAGTTTATAATTTTAAAGTGAAGTTTTTATCATTAAAGTTATAATGAAGAAAAAACGTCTTCATTATTATTGTCTAATTTCCTAGTGTATACTCAAAGCTCAATGTTGAATAATATTTGACTGGATCTGTAAATGGCAACTCTGAACGTTAGTAGTCTTTTTTAAATATATCCCTGAAAGACAAAAATAATGTGTGTTGAATAAATCTTTAAGGCATAGTTAAACTACACTATATAATGTATAAGCAACATTTGAGCTTATACTTTTAATTACTTGGATATCGTCCATATAAATAATATATTCGCCTCATATATTTAAAAACAAAATGAATGCATTTAAAACAAAAATAAGTTGCAAAGAGGTTAGATGGTCACATGTTTACGAGAACTTTCTTTATTTAATGCCATCTGTACCAAAGACAAGTTAAAAGTAAAATATACAAGTATTTAGGACACAAAAAACTTGGGATAACGAAACAAAATCAATTTGATATTATGGACATGTCACCTTTTAATTGAACAGTGAACTGTGCATGACATGTCGTTTTTTCATGTCGTTCCCTTTATTCCGTTAGGGCGTGACACATCCTGATATCTACGTTTTTTGTTATTGTTTAACACAAAATCATGAAAAAATCAATACATCTAAGCAGCAAGATCATAGCAATATCAATTGCTCATACGAAAACGCAAAGAAGAATATTCAATGAAAAAATACCGAATACCCAATACTGGAATCATATTTTTCAACGCATTATATATTTTGTAACATTCATCTAAGTTTGAAAATGACTAAATTTCGTGTTGACTTTGATGAGTTACATATTTTATTCTATTTCATTATTTTTTTATTTTTTTATTTTGTTGAACAATTAGTGAACTTTGAATAATTATGGTAATTTTTTTCTAAAAGTTACATTTAAATAGTTAATGACGAACTAATAATATTTTTAAAAAATTTGATCAATTTCATAATTTTCAATCGACTCCTATTTCAAAATTCTGGATCGTAGACAATTGGTTTTAGACATCTAGAATTCATCTACCCAACTAGCCATTCAGAGAATGCGATCCTGACAGGTCGTGATCGAATGAGCGATGTGACTAAGTGGTGAAAATTTTCCGGCAAAGATATAATTATCTATCGTTTACTTACTAACGATCGATTATGCCTTAACTTGCAATTAATGTTACGTATCAGTCGTAACAAAAATATTTTCATTTATAAGTAGGTTAATAGAACGTACTTACAAGTATTTAATCATGTTAATAATATAAAGGTGTGCACAAACTAAACGTAATCGTAGACTCTTTGTACTTCTTGTTTTTTCTTTGTTATTTGTGCTTTTACTAGATTTGAAACCGAAAAATATTATTTTCGAGATTTTTTTTTCACACACACTTTTTTTACAGTTATTTTTTTTTTCCTTACGCTTGTTAATCAAATATAATAAAATCAAAAAAACTTGATTACGTGAACCTTATAAAAGTACTTTGAATCGTCAAACATTTAATTAAAGCTAAAGTAATTTCGACTCAAAAATTCGTCAACCGGTTCGGAAAATTTAAGTGTACGAAAATACCGGCAAGAAACCCCAGATTCTATAATATATGAAAGAACATCAACATACTTCTATACTTACACTTACACTACATCTTACAGTCTAGGGTGAGATTCATGTATAGACTGCAAGGCATCTTTAATAGAACATGAAAAATTCTACAAAAACAAGGCCCATTGTAATTATTAATAAAAAGTGAATACCAATAGATGTGTACCCGATGTTACTAGTAAATACACACAACGGGAAAATTAGCGGAATAAATAAATATTTTGAATTACATTAATTGGAACTGTTTTCTTAATTAAAATTACATATTTTAAACACATAATTCGATTTCATCGTTTAAAAACGTCCAGGTACATATTCAAATTGCAGGAAAATTTGTAATGAAAAATAAATAATAAGGGTGTATTAATTATTTTTCAATACAATATTTATTAATAAGTAAAATTTGTTTTTTATATCGATCATTATATTATTAGTCGCCAAAATTACGTCATTTTTCGAAGCGGTGATAGCCATTAATAAGAAGAAAAAAAATCGATTCTAAGTACTTTTTAAGTTAACGGAATAAAGTAATTTTGATTTAAATGGACAGTTTTTTTATTAATTATTTGCATTCCGAGCGATTTACTGTCTTGGACCTTATTAGATGAGAGACAATTTATCGTTATTTTTGTTAAAACTGTAGAAGGATACTGGACCTCATTTTAAATATATGAAACATTTTGAAAAAACATTGCCTTTTAGCCGAATACTAAGAAAGGTTATGTTTTTTTCACTTACGAGTATCTTGAATCTAATTACAAGTTGTTTTTGATTGTAAATTTCTTAATTACCGCGTATTTGATCTTCCAAACGTCTGGACGGATTTCAACAGTTCTTATATATTTTTAGATCGGTCTGAAAAATCTGAGTTTCTCTTGATAGGTGTTTAAAAAACAGACCAAAATCGCGAAGTTTCGAAGTAAAAATATATGTTTCCAATAATATGGGCATTAAATTGATGTTGGTAAATATGTTATTCCAAAATATAATATACATTATTAATGTTACTAATTTAAATAAAACCAATTACATATAAAAGGATAAATGAAAAGGAAAAAAACATTTTTTGCAATGTGAAATAGATTGAAATAATTTTTTTATAATACTAATAATGTGCAAAATTACAAAATAATATAACACGAAGTATGAAAAAATAATTAATTAAAATATATTTAACATTTGTTATATGAAGCCGTTTGATTTGTTTTATAATATTTTCTAATAGTTTGATAAGTCAAACCCGAGAATACTTGCCAAATAGAATTCATATCTAATGTATAACAAAGAAAGCCACTAATTTTCTACTAAAACTAAATTACAAACAATTACTTAACAAACATTTCTCCTTTGATCGTTAAGTGAAACAGTGAAAATCAATTATGTATTATATTAATTCAGTATTTATATTGAATAAATCTTATAAACGTTAAGGTTATGTGTGAACTACTTACTCTTTTTTAAATTCACAGTAAAATGTCCGTATTATTCGATATTATGCTTACACTTTGTAATTACGTTGTTCTTTGTCATTTTGTCGATCGAATTTTGCATAATTAACGAACATAATTAAATTTAAATTTGCTGTAAGCATACATCGTTTGCGTTGACAAAGTATGTTGGCTGACTCCTATTACTTTCAATCATTTACTATCAATACATTATCTAAATAATTTGCATAACAGCCCCCAAACCCAAAACTATAGAAAAAATCAAAGTTGAAAGATGCTAGATCATTGGCCGGAAGATGGGTCCGGTTTTTTTACGGATTATTCAGTAACCCAAAAAACATTATTTAAGTATCGTGATAGTGAATTTCCTCTAAAGTACTCAAAGCAATATTATATCCAAAAGCAAAATTTGGAAATAAATATCTCAAAAGCTAGAACAGAACACTTAAATATAAGATTTAAAACGGTAACAAAACTATGCGACGAAAACCAAAATGGCCGAGAACGAAATCAAATAAGCGTAGCGTCGACCAAATTTGATCCAATCATCATCAGCACAAATGAAATCATCCTCAATGCACCCAGTACCTACAGATGTACCCCGAACCGTAGATATCACTTAATACGTATTGTCTAAAGTCGATACGTATGCAATTCCCGTCCCTGGTACGTGCTCTGTGTTGTTTATTTTTGTGGGAACGTTTGTAGCGGTTTGACATACATCTCAATATTACCGGAAAATTATACCCCTCTTGGGGCAAATGTCAGCCATGTTTGATATGGGTCTCATGTTACGGCATCGTACGTCATGAGTTTAATCAATTGCTGGTCAGCGATTTGTGTTTTACATTGATTGTATTTGGCATGTTGACATTTTGTGGTTCTGCTTATTTAAACTTGTTACATTATTGTTGATTATAATATCAACCACATAATATTACATATGTCCCTACCCTGCAATAAGATATAATCTTGTATCGTTGGCATTAAACAACAAGGTATACACTACTTCGATAAGAATACAACATCCAAAGCCAGAAAGTGAAAAATGCGGGTTTCGAGCCCGGAACCTTTAACGTAACAGCTAGCTGTTAAACCATAGTGCCACAGAGGCCATATTGTAAAGAGTATTTTATTTTGAGACTTTTGTCAAAGTTCATTGATTGACACATAATCTTAAACGAGATTAAAGCTGAATCCAAGAGTTTCGCTGCGAAATCGACAAAAACGCATGAACCTCCTAAATTCCTGGGCAATAGTAGCCGCGATGTCATAAGAGATAAAGGTGATGCAGTGGCATCAAACATAGACAGGACTAACGCCAGTACATTGCCGTCAGATAGAGCGCCCGGTGGGAGCAATAGTAATTGCAAATTAAATACCTAATCTAACATGTAAATTATCGCTAACCAGCCCTGCGTTAAACTTTCAGGGGTTATGCAGGAACCTAACTAAGAGCCTGGCCGGATGCCATATCTTATTCAGAAATACGCATGAACCAATTACATAGTGTTAATTATTTACATCTACCTAAAACTCATTGCGAAGACCTTCACAAAAAACTTTCGTCACAGTATTTTAAAATTTGTCCTGCAAGTTTTGATCTTTCAAAATTAAGTTTAACTAGAGGCTCTTCATCTGTAAATAACAGATAACAATAGTTTATATGATAATAACATTTTTTTATAAAAATAAAAACAAACAAATTTAAATTATTACAATCAAATTAAATAATTAAACAAAAGTAAAACGTTGCCTTGGGATATGATAAAAAGCCTTTTTTCTAAATAACCAGTACTTTGAGAGTTCGTGTGTACTTTGAGACGGGGAATTCGTGTGAACTATCCCAAAATGTTATCGTAATTCTATCGTAATTGAGTGACCTGAGTAGTATTAGCGTTAGCTTGTTATTTAAAATATAATTTGCTATTGTTTCAGGTGACCCGCCAACGTGCGAATGCGCGGTGATGTTTGTAATAATATGCATTGGAGCGGACTCTACTTCGTGTGTTTAGCATTATGCTGCCTACATACAGATTCTGGTAAATACTGCTTATTTGGTTTTATGTTTGGCTGACGAATGTTCGGTTCAATATCAACCTGAAAGCTTACCTACTAACAACTGGTAACAAATACACTAGTATATTAAAAACATTTTGGCTGTAAATACAGGGTTGTAATATCAATGAACAATTTTCTTTTAATTTTTGTAACTATTAGTATACAGTTTAATATACGTTTGAGGTACCTGAAATACTTACCTTTTCCGATCATTTGCGATGTCCGATCTTTCTTAATCTTAAAGGGAATTTAGTTGCGGACCGCAGAAGAGTTTTGAATCGTTCTGGCACGGACGTTATGCTTCATTACTCAGCTATATTTCATGGTTAGCCACAATCGATCCAGGATTACATTGCCGTGCCCGTGCAAAAAAGACAAATCCGATCGAATTTCCCTCCGGGTTTGCGTAATGAATCTGACACAACGTCGAC
Organism: Choreutis nemorana; assembly: GCA_949316135.1. NCBI lineage: Eukaryota > Metazoa > Arthropoda > Insecta > Lepidoptera > Choreutidae > Choreutis > Choreutis nemorana. The sequence continues at coordinate 6,300,864 of OX438610.1, forward strand.
TCCGATAATTAAAAGTTAACAATCAATAAATTGCCTTTTGACCACACTGCTTCATTATATTTATGTATTGTCCTGTTAATCTGTTGTTAAAATGGAAACTATGAAAGATCTCTAGTTAGCCGGCAAATAGATACCCATCCTAATTCTGATTCCTGGCTGCTTTGCGTTTATCGAGATTTCTGAGAGATGCAAATGTCATAATTTCTTCTTATGCGATGTTACCAGCTAAACAAACAGAAACATTAAAAGTCTATTGACTTTTAAAATAAATAATTATTTACAGAAAACCATTATACCTAATTTGAATTTATTTGTTTGCCAAAATATCGCTGCCTACATTTGTGTCAAAGCTCCATGTCAAACTATGAATTTTAGTAGCCACTGTAAACCGTAGTTCCTGCTGTCATGTTGTCACGTGACAGCCGACATGATTTAACATTTTATGTTCACTAGGTAAAATTTAAATACATACTGACTTAAATAAAGAGTTCAACTTAATTGAATTCCATGACAGCAAAAGTATAGGCGTGGCGATATAACAAATTTTTGCCGCATTTATTTGTCTTATCTAAATGTTGTTACTATAAATGACTATCACTTATATTTTAAATTGCATCTTATTCGTTAGTTATACTTAAACTTTGAACCACAATATTTTCTAGATGGAATTATTTTCATTAGAGAACTTTTTTTTTTTTTTTGTAAGAAACTAAAAGATTTCTTTTCAAGTCGAATATAGTTTATATACCCACCAGAATTTTCTGCACGATTGGAAAAGCTTTTTTTCTTCGCTACAAAAAGATAATATTTTCTTTTCAAAATATGAAGATCTTAAAAATTTATCAAGAAGGTTTGAAAATGTTTATAAAGTCTTAAATTAAAACAAAACTTAATCTTAATTTCATATTTTTTTGAGGAAAAATGAAGCAGAAAATAATTTTACAATAGTATTTAGGTTTGAATTTTATGATCATGAAATTAAAACGCAAATATAATTCAACAAATAAATTCTAGATTGATACATTAAGTGACGCTTCATCAATTTTAGCTAGTTTGAAAACCAATTATTTGCCTGCTGTAAGCAGAAAATGGATTATAATAATGAATTAATATCACCGTCACGGTTTGCACATAAATTTTCAGCTCAAATCTACAAAAAATGTTATTTTCTTGATCTCAAAACCAAAGAGTTTTCTATGTTAAAAAAAAAAAACAACATTTGTTCAAAATTGTCGTTCAAAATTCTACACCATTTTGTATCAATTAAACCTGTGAGTTTTTTTCAATGGAATTTTATTACAAAACATATCACTAACATAGTTTTATACTCACGAAACATTTCGATTAAAAAATTTTCAAACATCATTTGCTTAGTTTGATAATTTAATAAAACATCATCTTGCTACGCGGTTACAAACGTAGTTTAGTTAGTTATCTTGTTTTTGTTAGTTCCGCCTGCGGTACAAATATTATTTAATTTTTATGTTAAAGTACATTACATTGTACAACTTATCCTTTTCTGTTTACTATTTTAAGCAGTCGGGGTTTTCCTTTTTTTTGAAAATTTTTAGCTGACGCTTTTTAGTTTATGAAAAAATTGTTAATTATTTTTTTTAGGATACTCTATTTAATATTTTTCATTTGATATCAATATAGCTACAATAACATTTTTTCTTTCTAAACGTATATACAGCCAAAAAAAGTAATTTACACTTTTGAAATATTTTAATAACAGTTGCGCATTATAGACAAATGTAACAAATCAAAATCGGTTAAGTCATTTAGTACTTACAAGGGACTTTAGGAATAAATATACAGACATACAGGTCAAACACATAACCCTCCTTTTTTGGCTTCGCCGCATTCGGGTTTTTTTTTTCGTGCTCTAAGTACTTCGTCAGTTAGTACCCCCGGTTTTTTACCAGAAAAAATCATTGGGTGAGAAGTAGATCGATTTAAATACATATAAACTAGAAGGAAAAACTAAATACAGTGAAACCTGGTTAAGTGGAACCTGGATAAGTGAGAAACCTCTAGTATTGAGAACTACAATGAGGTCCCGGCACTATTTCATCGAATTACCCCTGTTAATGGGACTTTTCGAACCTGATTTAAATGAGATTTGATTTCTAGGATTTTTTTCATGTTTACCTCTATAATTGGGACTCTGGAGCTCAGTTCAAAATAAGTGAAATAATGTATCAGGTTGGGACAGGTTTCGACACGATTGTTTACAAACATTCGAGTTTCTTTTGCACGTGTTTTGTTTACGGCCTCTGTAAATGAGACAACAAATTTTTAAACCTGTCTAAATGGTAAACTGGATAATTGAAAACCTGTTTAAATGGTACAAAATCCTTGGTCCCTTGAGATCCCAATTAACTAGGTTTCACTGTAATTAAATGCTAAAATAATATTTATTATTGGTTAATATCTTAAATATCGACTTTAAGATAAGATCTTGTTGTAATTTGTTTGTATTGAATTCGACAGTTAAAATAGATTCACTCTAGATGCTGTTACTGGTTAATTAACTGCGCGATACTATAATTATGGAAATCAGCGCCTCTAATAGATTTAACAGATCGTCGTAAGCCCTCATACATTAGAGCTAATCAGATTCGACGAATAGTATTAGGAGTAATAAGGTGAAACTTGATACCTGGTCCTTGAATTTTTACCGTCTTTCTCCTTTCAGAAGTCGAAAAGATATTAATTCAAAAATAATAGATTTTTCAATCTACACATTCGATTCGTCAACTTTTAGGGTTCCGTCCCTAAATCGTGTAAAACGGAACCCTATTACAAAGCCCCCGCTGTCCGTCCGTCCGTCAGCGGGCTGTATATCATGAACCATAATACCTTGACAGTTAAGAAATTTTCAGAGAATGTCTATTGCCGCTTTAGCAAAATATACTAGAACTGATAGAAATTAAAAATTTTGGGGAAAATTTTTCCCATTTAAGCAATTTGAAAGTTTTCCCCTTAAACTTATGACACTTATGAAATAAGCGATCTAAAAATATTTACTAATAGGAATAGTGTAATTAGTAAAGTGAGCCAGCCCATTCACTCACACAGTGTTTTGGTTTTGCTTTTTTCTTTGATAAAATTATAAAAAGTACATATTGCTTAATATTGTACAATGATATGAAACCCGAGTACATTATACGATACGATATAACCCGAATATTGAACGATGATCATATGTACGGTGCGAGTCTAAGCCCCTCCTGACCGGTTTTTTAAATCTTATCTTCAGTTTGGAATTCTTGTATACAGGGAAAAATCCGACAAGAAAACTCCGTAATTTCAATAGTATCCTTTCGACTCTATTTGTAAAATATGAGCAAAGTTGATAAAACAGCCCTATGAATGTGTAAGGGACTAAATATGGATGTGCATTGGAACAGCGTTGTTTATAAAACCATATAATTTTAAACATTTTGTTCAGAACCTCTTCGCCTCGAAGATTACCGAGCAAATGGAGTGCGGAGGCGGAGGAGTGACGAAAAGGATGGCCTCGCTCTGTCGAGAGAAATATTCAAAAATATCACTAAGCAGCTTCGGGAGAATATTAGGAAAGAAGGGCCCACGGACAGAACTGAACGCTTGGTGCAGCGTGAGTATCAATTAGATTTTTACTTCATTTAACGTGGCATAAGAACAAATACGATTATGCAGATTATTTGTATTTGTTTATTTATTTTCTCAGATCATAAAAATTACGGACTATCCCTGCTGTTGTGCTGTGTACGTCCATACTTGCTATCTTCAGATGTATATGTAAATGTACTCTTTTGCTAATTTAAATTAATTGTAAATAGCAACCCGACCAGGCTTCTCATGAGTTATATGCATACAAATCTACCTATTGTGTCACTCTATCTCCTAAAAAAACCGCATCAAAATTCGCTGTGTAGTTTTAAAGAATTAAGCATACAAAGGGACAGACTATGTTTTGTACTATGTAGTGAAGTACTGTTTACGTGTCAAGTAAAAATTCCGTTAAAATTTGGTAGATTGCAATTTAAATTTAATATTACGTCCTACTGACATTTGTACGTCTCCATGGCAAATTTTTATTGATACTTTATTGTAAATTATTAACATCTTTCTAATACGAAAATCTGACATTTTTTTTTTATTTAATCAAAGATAAACTTGCGCTGGTTGATCTTATTTTTGGAGAGGTATTTATTTATTGAATCGCTTTGAGAATGTTCTAAATTGACCTAGTCTTCTTCTGGTACCATGTTTCTCGCAAATAAATTTGATTTGCTATTTCTATATCCGTGAATTAGCAACAAGCCTATGTATTTACTATTTTTTTCAATAATATTTCTACTTAGATTAAATATTACCAATCATTCATCTAAATTTATAGGCTTATTATTTTGAGGTTATAAACCAAACTTGAAAATACCTACAGTGCAAACAAAAAAAGGTATAAAATAAAATAAATGAAAGTCACGACAGTAAAAACGAAAGATCAACCAATACATTCTTAATTTAAAGTTAGTTTCCATTTTTGCATTCACAGTTTACCGTGTGTTCAGCAGGTTCAGCGGTGTTTTTACGACTTTTGTAATAAACGAGAGTTGTTTTTACATGAAATCGAACCAAAGCTGATGGGAAACAAATCTGTTTTCCAACTTAAATCTACCAATATAGAACACAGCTTTGCTTTATGCCTCTTTGTATATTTTCAAACAACTCAACGTAATTAGTTGTTTCTAAATAACGCTTGTGCTTGTACTTTAGCGAACCTAAAGAGATTTATTATTTTACTGCTGTGAACATAAAAAAATATATCATAACCTTTTTATTTCAAAAAGTAAACGTTGAGTTATTATTTTCTACCAAAGCCATGATATTAAATATTTTATTTAATAAAAGCTTTGCAGTCTTTTTAAGTTTTTTGTCGACAGTTATACCCCGTCAATTAACGATCGAAACATTTAATGATAAGCTTAGTAAAGGCGTAGGTGTAGGTGGGATTAAGATATTAGATTTTTCGTATATCTCTAACCTCTTTTGTATACAATTATGGTATTTACACATGAAAGTAAATTCCTTTCTTCTTTAAATTCCTTTCATGTCTATCATTCAACTTTAAAAAAGTAAAAAACTAAAACCTCAACTACGTGAAAAAAGCAAAAAAAAATATTTGTCGTAACTAATAGACCTTACCTTAATAAAATGTCTTAACTTTCATAAATTTTGTGATAAGTATAGTCGAGTTCGGAGGCCCAATCTATGGTCAAACAAAACTAAATTCAATCGATCAGCCTGTCAGTATACTGCCGGTCAATATACTGAGACAAATGATACCTTAACTGTCTAAAACGGATTGGTAGTTTAGGATCTAGGATACATACGCCGCCAAAATCATAACCCTCGCCTAGTCGGGGTAATAATTATTTTAAAAGAGTAAAAAGTATTAGACTTACATTAAAAATATATTTACTGTAAGAGCTATATTAAATTTTGATGTTTTACGTTCGAACTCGAAAATATCTAGATTTATCTGTCTAGATCTATCTAGACAGGTTAACATTCTAAGCCATTTTACATATAAAAGTTCGTCCAATTGAAAGTTGTATTTTATTTATTCTAAACTAAACTTTTAAAATCTGGAATCGTATACAAACACAACATTTTATTTAATTACCTACTATGATTAAAGTCTATCACCTGAAAATTGTTCGGTGGAATTTGATAGCCAGCTGTCTTGTAATTTTACAGGATTCAACGTTAATATCGTAAAATGTAATGCTCTCAAGATATCGCGGCAGTAGTTGAAGTTTACTTCTACTTGTTTCGTGTTTGCAAATGGCAAATTAATGTAGATTTCGGCAGTTCTTGTGTGTTCAACCAAGTTTTATCTTATAACATGGTTATAGGTATACGTAGGCAAGTTGTTTTCAACAAAATCGTGTTTATGGGGAGTTGTTATGAAAGCGCACGTTGTAACATCTGATTTATGAGATTTTTCGACCTACGTTTCATTGAAAGCGAATAAAAAATGTACAGATGGTGATTGATCGTCTGAAGTTGGATATTTCTCTCGTCCATTCGGAAAATCATTTTAATTTTCAATATTTTCACCTTCTAAAAGCTTATTTTTAATGTAGGGTCGAACGTGTAAAAATATTTTCGGTGTAAAAGCCCCGGCATTTAATACATTTGGGAATCCTGGAAATCTCATTTGATTTAATGGTTCATTATTTCATAACGCTGAGTAAATTAATTAATTGATGATTTTTTAATGTAAAAATAAGTGATGGAGACTTTCGAAGAAGAAGGCATCTTTCTACCTTAGATTTCTACAAATAAATAGAAATTGGGTCACCCGGTAGAATATTTATCGCTAAATAATCCCCTGTTCTTTTTTGATACTGTGGGCTAGTGCCCAAAATTCGGTGATTGAAATAAAATAAATAAGCGGAAATTTTTGTTTTTAATATTTTTGCAAGTACCATGTCATTGCCTATAAGATATTTATAATCGATATGTGATGGCGAAGCACCTTTGCGGGACATAAATCACGCTTCGGAATAACAAAAATTGTATACATTTTTCCGAACTAATTAGTATAATTAATGTTTAATGTTGTATTTTGTTGACAGCTAAGGTAGAAGATGTCAGATACCATGGGCCCTATCAGTACCACCACCATGAGCACCATTGGGGCCCTTACTTCGAGGGCGAAGTCAGTGAGGGCCCAGAGGCGATGCAAGTGACGGCCCATGTAGGTGCCGAGGCCCTATTAAATTGCAGAGTGGGGATGCTTAAAGATAAAACCGTAAGTACACATGTAAAAGTAAAAAAAAACTCATTATGTAAATGTAAAAGGAAGTAACAGCTCGGTTCGTTAAGACTGTTGTCACGAAGTTTGCTATCTTATGTCATGAAATACATGTTTTCTTTGTGTTTATATCTAATTTATGTTCATTTATTTAAAAAATAGTGATGGACAACAAATTAAAGGCACTTTCTATTGAGCTGCACACAACATTTTTAATGGAAAATGTAAATTGAAAGCAGGTTTTTCTTTTTCGAATAGAGTTAAAATAAGTACTATCAAATCGTCATATTTTTATACTACCGTTTCGGAATTCTATTTCTACGGGGAAGAATCCGACAAAAAACCTCCGTTGTTGCTTTTTCAATGTTATACATTCCACATCAATTGTTCTTAATCAATACTCAAAACCATTAACTTAAATTAATCAAAACCATCAACTTAAATTAATGACAATTAACACTTGTTTTTAGCAATAGCTCAGATCTTATACATGTTATAAATCAATCAGATACTTTTATAATACTTGAGGCTGGCCATTTGATTAAAGATAGTATAGTGTTCAGATTTAATAAATCGATATATATAAAACACTTCTTTTATTGTTATTATGTTGCTAAGGATTTTTGAAAAACGCGTTTGAAGCAGAAGTTAGCTTTTGTTTTCTTATTTTTTTTAAAACGCAAAACAAGTTTTGCTTACCATGAACGTCATCAAGATTTTGAAAAAAAATTGTAGTCATATAGAACTTTTGCAAATTACTTGCGATGCTCTCAAGATGTTGTCATGAATGCTATAATTAATTTTAAGAAGTTTTATACAACCTTAAGGTTACCTAAGTAGCTGAGTTTTAGAAAAACAACTCCACAAACATACATGAAGTCCATTTCAGAACCTCCTAATATTTATTTAGTGTAAAAGACCTAATCGGAATAATAGGTGACATGATAGGGAAAATTTTATGGGCCCAACATCAAAAATATTGTATGCAGTTGTATTTTTTTTCCCACTACTGTATATGATCCTTAATATGGTTTAATTTGGAACTAACACGACTTAACACAAAATAGTATTATTAAGTAATGTAGTAGTTTACAATTTTAAGCCTTTATTTACGTCCTAATCAGTATAGAATATAGTATAGAATATAGAATATAGAATATAGTATCAGTATAGAATATAATAATAATAATAGAATCAGTCATATAAAACAACGAATGTTATATGGATGATGTGAGGAATACTATCAACTATTTTAGGTTTTAACTCTTGTCGGATTTATATTTTTGTTTCCGCGAAAACATGCAAAATTGGCGTGTTAGGTATTCAAATTTCACAACCGTACGAACCCAGCTTGAGTTTTTGATTCCTCTGTGATGGCAAACAAGCTTTTATAGTGAATAGAATTCCAATTTTAATGAATACATCTATAGCTTTATTAATATTTGTTTGGGCATTTCAAACATTAACGCACATTTGTATGTTTGCCTCTATGGCGCAGTGATGTAACAGCTTACTGTTACGCGAGATGTCCCAGGTTCGAATCGTGACGGGAGCGGAACTTTGTGTTAATTGAAAGACACATTGTTTCCCTTACCGGTCTGGGTAGTATTCTTATATATGGAGTTTGTACCATGTTCAAAATTAAACATATAATTTTGTAGGTGTAAATATCGAATCGGTGCGGAAAAGTAAGTTAAGTTGTCTTTTTCACTATAATGGTAGCCATTACGATGCAATAAAAGTGTTCCCTGCAATAAAACAGATACAATGACAGACATTTATGTTCATAACACAGTTAGCGGGCAGTTGGCCAAGGGATTTACGAGGTATAGCGAGATTTTATTTATTGTATCGTCTCTTTGAGCGTATTTTTATTCATCTTTTAAAAAACTAAACTAAACATACGTAAATAATAGTTTTGTTGGGAATAGTTACAAAATATTTTTAAATAACAATATTAATTGGCGTTAATTAAAAACACTTGCTTACGTTTTTACAAATACATTATAAAAAATTGGGAGAGTAGACATAAATTGTCTTAAAATCTCAAATAAAACCTAGTACCATGTTATTACGAAAGAACGAAAAACTCAGAAATATAGATAGCATATCCATGACCCCTAAGTAAAAACCAATTAAAATTATATTTCTGGAAGCACTCAAGGCTCATCTATTTCTATTATTTTATTGGTTTTTGTTTCAAATCGATTGAGTGCCTTATGTTATTTTAAAAAGTGGCTTATTCAGGTAGCAATTTTTTTGGTCTGACTTTCATAAAAAGTAAGGGCCCTATTTCCAATAAGGTTCAACTTACTTGCAGCCTACTAAATTCTACCCAAGAGTCCCTATCACTAAAATTTATTAGGCGTTTCAGATACCTAGTTCTATTTTCCTCAGGGATTTCGTACAAGATATAGTTTGAAACCTTATAGACAACATTAAACAAGTTTAAGTAGTATTCCTTTGTAATAGAGTTGAAAGTTCAATTTCTGATAGCTGTATTGCCAATTTTAGAACATGTTTAGACGTTTAAACCGCTGGGAATGATCGTTAGGATTCCCGAGCTTTCAGGGTCGTTAGTTCCAGGGATATTTTAATTATTGAAGAAATAATAATTACTTCTATAGTTATCAATTGTCCCTTTCGAAGAAATTGAAAAATGCTAAAAGTGTTTGTGTTAACTAACTATTCTAACAGGGTAGAGTGTAGTCAAGAGTAGAGAAAGTGTAATTTTTCAAGATATTATTTTTAGAACATGTAACCTTTTTACATATAAATCAGTTAAGTCAAAGGTGTTTTTAACGAATAAATTTACCTTTTTAAACATTAAACTATCAACATATATTGCTACTTTCAAATTACATATACTTTAAAATTAAAAGTTTTTTTTTTCATCATTACCGTGAAAGTGTGTTATTTAAACAACAAATATTTCTACTTTATAAAAAACAAAGCAACATAAATTTGTTGTAGTTGTCTTCGAATAGAAGTTAGAATTGTTTTTCACAATCCTGGAAATATTACAGTTTTGATTTTAAGCTATAAGTGGAAATTTTTCCTGGAAAAATCAATGGTTTCACAAAAATATTTAGTTGGCTATGAGTTAGCTTGAGTACTTCAGATATAATGAGGGTTCTTTATTGGAAAACTTTACCCTAAAATGTTAAAATAGTGTTCATAGAGAACTCGTTTTCTCTTAAAATATTTTTAATAAACTCATCCGTGACTTCTCAGGAATTTCATTTTGAAAAGCTTTTAATGGAATTTGACTCTAATAACAAACAAAATGCAGTTCGCAATTTCTTTTACATTTCTTGATTATGTTCTGTGAACTACTACCGCTGCACTGTGACGTCATCAATTATTTATTCTTAGTCATGGTCTATAAGGCGTTGTGACACGAGTGAAATTAAGTTGCAGTAAAGTCTCCAATTGCCGAAATTTTACATGATTGACCATTCGTCGATTCTTCGATTCGATTCAAGTATTTGCGTGTAGTCCTATTTATTACCTAGATCTTGTGAAAAAGTTTTGCCACCTACATCACTGGTATAACATTTTGGTTATCATTCAGTTTATTACCAGTTAGTTAGCGCCATACCGTGGTGTCTTGACGGTCTCCCTTTTAGTTTTTTGGACACTGGGCCATTTTAATTGCTGTCTTGCTCCGCTTTGCTGGGAGAAGAGTCTGAAATCGCTTTCTCATGCCTTCTATTTTTCTGATTAAGTTCGTTACGGATCCCACGAAAGCCGATACGCTGTCCGAGCACAGCCTGTGCGTCATTGCACAGTTACATTATTCGATCAAAGGACACCGCTGTTGATCCTGATAAACAGGAATTGCAATGGTGAGACAGAGTGGCGGGTGTGCCCAGATTCCAGTTTCCGAAACTCACAACTAGTGTTAAAATTGAGAACAGCAATTTGCAAGTAACAGATTGCCGTAACAGGCATCTCAAAGTACCGACGTACAACGCCTTAATCACGTTCAAAATTATTTTCCGGCTTTTTTTGTGTTTATACAAAATGATTCCTATGCCTTTTTATAAAGTGTATTTTGAAGAAGGGAGTCGAAGTAAAAGTTAATTTTTCATTGACTCTTGTATCTTAATCTTTTGATGAAATAAGTAATTATTTGTTCTACTTCACTAATTGAATTCTTTTGAAGTTCAAAATTTGAATTGTGGTTTCTCGTTTTCTCAAGGTCGATATAAATATTTAATGAGACGTTACTTTGAAATGTTAACTTAGTTTTTATAACTGGTAAAGATGAATACTAATAGTTTGTCAGTTTAGTAGGTACAATAAAATTTATTTAGTTCAAAAAATATATAATTCCTCTCCAAATATCCAAAGCGACAAAAATAAGGTACTCATTTTATTCAAAACAGGTTATATCCCTAATTTATTTTTTGTTTAGTAATTTAGTATTCATTTATTTATAAACTTTCTTTAAAAATTATGATAAAGCTTTATATTGTTCTCAAAATATAATATATTTTTAACAAAAGAGAAACCATTTCGTATACCCGCATTTCTAATATAAATTGTATACGTTACCTTTGCATCCTTTAACCATCTGTATCTGTCGACAGGTAATGTGGTTACGCCGCACTACAGATTCAGCTCAACTTTTGACAGTGGGCCCGGCACCTTACGCCGGCGATAACAGGATAGCTGTCAAGTTCCAGTACCCCAACAATTGGAGGCTAAGCATGAACCCTGTCAAGATATCCGATGCAGGCGTCTACATGTGTCAAATATCCACCCACCCCCCGAGAGCGATCTTAGCCAATCTCACCGTACTTCGTAAGTATATCTCTTGAACCTTTGTCTTCTTATTATCAGAATATACGTGTAACACATAATATAAACCACAAGTCGTTTAAGACTTTCCATTAATATTTTAGCAACTTCGCTAATATTTTCATTTTAGGATCAAAAATTAAAAAGCAACAGAGTAGAAATAAAACTTAAAGTAGTATTATGATTTAGACTTTAGGTTTACATTGATAGAATTTCAAATTTAAACTTTTATACAGCTGTCTCAGTTAATTACCTATTTAGAATTCAAGAGAGTGAGTCTGATCCCCGTTTGAATATAAATTTAGTTACAATTCTTATACCTCTTAATTATCAAGAAGGTATATAAGATGAAGAATATTTTTATCGTGACCCTTTACTTATAACAGAATCGTTGATTTAAGATAAAGCGAACTCAACATCCAACCTAAAACTGTTAATATTTTCCAGCCCCAGTATTAACAATAAACGGCGACACGACTCACGAAATCAAAGATAGATTTTACAAAGCCGGCAGCTCAATTAAGTTATCTTGTATCATATCAGAAGACTACATCTCGTCTTTACCGACTAAAACCCCGACAACGCCTACAGTCCCCACTACAACACCTATGACGACCACCGTAGAAACGACCACAAAAATGAGCACTGTTTACAATAGAATAGATTTAGTGATGAACAAAAGTTGGAGCGTGGAAACCAGTACAGTAACCTCAACTGCTAGTATTATAACAACCAGTAAGAAACCAGTTACGACTACAACCGAAGTAACGACGTTGGTAACTACGCCAGCTGTTGTTAATAATGTATATGGAATCGTTTGGAAGAAACAAGGGAAAGATTTCTTTGATAATGTATCGTGGCAGAACATGAGGTGAGATTATGACCGTCTTATTACGTTATCCGAGCCTAGCAATATTATTTAGGTCAAGCACACTTGAAGGTGATGTTCATACAATGCAACTTATTATCACGACTTTTGTTATCCTCAAGAATGAATAGAGTTACCAATTCGGAGAAATGCATTTTTTATAACCGAATAAAGTTATTTTTTTCTTCAATTAACCTAGAAAATTAATTTGATGTTAATAAGTTTAAACTGTTTGTTTAATTGAATTTTGTACTGAATTTATTCAAAGAGTTTTTTTTTATTTTTAGCTCTACAATAAGTGTCGCTATAGCATCACAGAATGACACCGGTACCTACACGTGCCTCTTGCAGAATCATTCACAAGTTATTGTCAACGTGCATGTATTGATTGGTAAGTAAACATTTTCAGATAGCAAATTATTTCTTAGAAAAGTTGCAAGAAAATTGCCACAAATGCTCTTTAAGCTTTGTATAATGAAATAAAAAACGTCTGGTGGCTTGGTACGGTGGTAGAAAATGTCGAAAAATATTAATGGCCAAAAAATTGTTTTCAAGCAATTTCATCTTTACTTTAATCGTTTTGGCTATATGACGTTTTTTCTTATATCAGTTTTAAGATGTTTATTTGATTGCCTTGCATTTAATACAAATAATCGTAGAAAGCCTAATAAAGACGTACATAAATTACTGCAAAATTCATACTTGGTCTTCACCCACACCAACATCCATAATGCCCTCTTGGCCTCATTTAACATTCCCTCAATATCCTGCCTCTTTTCTTTTTAGTCTGTATCTCACTCATTATTTATTCTATATCTCACTTAAGTTGAACCACGCTCAGTGGTCATTCATGCTTTGAACCCTATTTTACCTTGAGCTATATAGCCTCATCACACACACACACACACATCACACACATATATCACAGTGAAATTTAGTATCAATAATCGACTATCGCGATTTGCAAAATTGGAAACTGAACCCCTGAATAAGTACCGCTCGTTTTGCTACGGAACTTTTATAAAAACATAGTTTTACATTTACATCTTATTTTTAGGAGAAAACCAAGCTGCTGTACATCATGACACATGGAACAAAGGATCTTTGTTTTGGAACCAAAAATACCTAACTTTAGTTTCTATTGTAGCGTTTATACTATATTTTAATTAAGACTTGAAAAGTCATTGTTTGAATATTATTCGAATAAACTAAAATTACATACTGTATATAACTGAGGCATAATTCATTCTAATTATTTATTGTAACTGATTCATAAATTAAGAAAGAATAAGATAATTAAGTTTTCTTCCGATTTTAATATTAACTTCGACCAAATAAATATTGCTTTGTTAGATCGAATTTATAAAATAAATAATCCTGTCTTAAATTATTAAAAATGATAAGTATACAATTGTGTTACTATTAAATCAAGAAAAAAAAACGTTTTTTTTTTCATTTTGATATACAAAGCGATATTTGGCCCGGTAACAAAATGTAGTTATATTTTTTCCCGTTGGTCCTATGCTAGTAAATGATTTAATTAAGATCTAGACTATTTTGGGTCCTGAGACAACTTTAATTATTAATGTGAGGCAAAAGAGCCGATTCGATTAAACTTGGATGCCCCTGGCATTTCACAAATTATTTTATATTCTGAGACGACTATTGGTCGTTTTGCAAAATTAAGCTATATTTTCCTGTTGGACAAATTAGAATGATAATAAGCAAAACGCTTACTGACGTCATACATGAAATACCTTATACTTTTCGGTAGTTTAATCATTTTGTATAATAATTCTAATATAATTTTATACGTTGTGATACCTAGTTATTATTGTGCCAAAGAATGATTATAATTAGTTGTTTTAAATACACAATTTAAATTGTTAACGTACTTAGTACAGTATACCAAATAATTAAAATGCGTTTTCCGAATAGTTTGTACATTAAACTTTAGTGGTTGTATGAATAAAATATAAACTATCCAAATTTTAAGTTTATTTGAGGTTCATGTTTTTATTCCAATAATAATACATTGACTAAATACGAAATATTGCATAGTGTTTTACAGAGATATGATAAAATTAATTTTACTTTATCAAAAACAAATAAGAACTTTTGTTAAAATGTTTACCTTTAAAATAGTATAACTGTATGTCATACAAATAAAATAAAATAAAGATTAGAAAAAAAAGTTTTATTACCTTCTAAAATATATTGTGTACTGTTTTATATTGTATAAAATTTAATAAGTCAAGTATATCATTAAATTCAATATAAAAGGTAATACACAAGGTGCGGTAAAACTTGATATCATCTTGGCTTTTTACGAAGTGAATGGGATTGGGGTTCGGCGGGGTTGAAAGTCAATTATTCACTTCAATGTATAATAAAGTCTCACCTAATGTTTCTATTAAAAACGATAGGTACGTTATAGCTACGCAGAGATTTTTATCAGGCTCTCGACATACTTATATACTGTCGCTGTTTATAGTTTTCTATGTGATAGAAAAATACGAGCATTTCATTGTGAAAGGTTTAAATTAACATCATGGTGAATTTATAGTTCCAACTTCCTTTCATGGGAGCTACTTATCTTTGCAAGAAAGGAGAGGTCATTCTGTTGCTGTTCTGTTCTGGTGGTTAATTCAAACAAGCAGTAATACGAAATTAGCAATCATATGTTACATTATATGACTACTGATTTCGTACAATATTATAGTATTTTTTTCAGCTGAGCTGAATTTTTCGTGTAAGGTAATCGCGAAGGTTTGAACAATGAAATCGTTCATCTACTAATATTTTTCATTACTGATCCTTGTAAATAAAAGGTAATAGATAAGAAAATTCTGATGATTAACTACAATCATTTTTTGCAAGACAACGTCATTGAAAAAACAAAAAGGCGGTTCATCTATTGACACGACGAAGACCTTGATGCCAACTCTGGAACGCCAAGAGCACCGCCAATGCGTTGCCCATGTAGAGGTGAAGATGTCTCACCTCATATCGGTAGTTACACTGGCTCTTCGAACTGAAAGATAGTGAACTGTTTCAAGGAAGGAACAGAGGAGTGTGGTTCTATCTGTAAATCATTTCATTTCAGTTCAACAAGCTCTACGGAAACGTTTTTTTACAGTTCATCTTTACGGCACAGTTTACAAGCATTATGTGTAATAGAAAAAAAAAACAATTTTCCCGCCACAAACGTCAGTTTTCGAGGCCATGACAAGCTTTCGAATTAAGTTTTTTTTTTCCATTTGTATTTTTCTTTCACATACTCCGGAGGCAATTCTGTTCTGCTTCAAAAACCTTTTAATGTCGCAATTAATATTTGCATGTTTTAAAAACAAACTCTGTTATTAATCTTGGTTCTTGTTAAGAGAATCTTTGAATCTTTATAAATAGCTCAGTTTTAATATGATGAAGTACACATACTATCGTTTTGAAGTACTAAGTTATAATAACAAGGCGTTTGCCAGCATCCTGCGATGTTTAAGTTTATTGAAGCCGTTCTGCAACCTTTTTAATAAATACTTAATTTGGCGTATTAAATATCTTCATCAAATTATATTTAAATTAATTTAAAAAAGCGTGTCATATTAACAAAATTTGTAACAATGCTATATTCCTATTTTATAGAAATCGTATGAATATAGATTGGATAGACCGAATAACGAAA
Source organism: Choreutis nemorana (assembly GCA_949316135.1). Classification (NCBI taxonomy): domain Eukaryota; kingdom Metazoa; phylum Arthropoda; class Insecta; order Lepidoptera; family Choreutidae; genus Choreutis; species Choreutis nemorana. The sequence goes on from OX438610.1 coordinate 6,317,031, forward strand.
CGACGCACTTTCCTCAGTATTTAATAAATACAGCTTAATTAAGAGTGTCATTGGCGAAGCCATTATAATAAATAAGGAAAAAATATGTTCACCCATAGAAACTCTTCACGGCTAAATTTAATGCTGTAAGTAGGTGCGTATCGAAGTTTTTTACGAACTCGGGGGCTGTAAAAAAGCTTCTTTCATGGGATTTTCCATTGTGCCCCAATATGAAATGGGAATGAAGTGCAATTTAAAAGGTTTCGTATTACTGTGTCGATAGGTTTTTTTGTCATAAATATCCTTGTTTTTAGTGTTTTTCTGTTACATTGTGTTTATAACTGCGTTTTTCAACATCAAAATAAGTACAAGCTAACAAAGTGTTAAAATGAATAGCAAAAAAACGCACAGACAAATGTGATTTACTTGATGCAATCTAACTCAAGACTTTTTAATGTCAGCCTTAATTTTCAGGTGGCCCCATTTAAAATACCTACATAACCAGTATTGAATGTCATCCAGTTAAGTATTTGTATGAACGAAGTTCTAGATTTTGAACAAGTATAAGGACCGTCTGACAGTTTGCAGTTACCATAGCCCATATAGTTCCCTCATTGAATACATTTTCATATACAGATGTCGAACTCGATTTTCTTTTGTTTTTCTGCGGCATTGTCTGAACTGAGCCAAAAATCTAAATCCATTTCTCATGAAACCAATGTTTTTGTATTTTTGCCTAATAACAAAGAGATATGTAAAACTAACATTTTTTGCTAAGAGGAATTACATTTATAAAAGCTATTGAGATTGCCAAAATTCTGTGATACATTTATGAGGACCACACTCGCAGACCCTTCAACTAAAAGAAAGGTAAATTCAGGATAAAACTAGAGTTTGTGAAAGTGTGTTTATATTTTGATATAAATGTGCGTGTAGAATAATGATGACTACTTACGATCAGGTGGATCTCGACCCTTCCCTAACTTTATTTTACAACCTTTATTTAAGAAAACGTCATGTTATGTTTCGGGATCGTTATCTGAGAAATGAAGCTTCCGAAGTCTACGTGAGAAGAAACAAGAGTATAGTTCAATTTACTTCGAAATCGTTTAGGCTTTGTAATTTGGTTTGAAAAATATACGTACAGATAAACGTTTACTTGATCTTTCCAATCTAAACCTAATTCCAGGAAAGAGTTTTGTTTTATAAAAGTATTTCAACGTGAAATTTAATTATAAAATCAAGCGTTTCTAACTCACTTTTTTCCTTACATTCAATAAGCATTTGGCTATGTTATTCTGTTTAATCGAATCAGCAACTTGTATTTTTTAAATAATGCTTACTTAATGGCAACCGGAAAAAAACACAGCATAATTCCAGCTAATTGTCGAAGTTTGACAGCAGTCGCTTTGGGTCATTCGAATTTCAACCTCAGATCCAGCTATTCTATTTTTTAATACGCTTAAAAATAATATCCGTTAACCTTCAATATAAATAACAAGCAGCTGATGAGTTCTCTCATTAGTCAGATTAAAACAGATATCAAAATATATATATTTTTTTTTACAGAGTTGTTTTTTTGTAATCACTTAATTAACTGTTTCATGGAAATCGTTCGAAAGCCGATTTGGGATTAATTTTGTGAACGTGTTGATAATTAAAGCTTTAAAGACAGAAGAGTTTTGGGCTCCAAAAATGGTGTTATGGTTGAAATAAATTGCTTGAACCAAACTGAGGCAAGTTACAAGTATACAATATTAATACAAATTACGACGATCACCTGATAACTTCAGACTTGATTTACAAAATGCTAACGCCGCGAGAGAAATGTCGAGAGATACGTAGAGCCGACGATTTAATGTAGAGTTGTATGACACTTCATTAGTTAGTTCAATAAGTGAATTTTAGAACTTAATCGGTACTTCTCGACTATTGTAGTGCTGAATCTCGTACTGTATTCAATTCCGACTCGCATAATAGTTTTCGAAAATGTGACGATAAATAAAGTACAGTTTAAATTGGTAAAATACATACATTTTGTTACAAGAAAAATCTAAATAGTACAAAATATACTTTCGTTGGAGTTTTCCAACGCTTTAGTCATTAAAATGTATGAAGTTATTTAGTCCACTTATCAGTTCTTTAATAAGTTGCGTAAGTCTCACAATATTCCGGTAAGTAATATCTGATTAGTATTAAATTGTTAGGTTTAATAGTGCAAACAATATTTTCCATATATTTGATTTGAATGCAGAATATACCATAATAATATTTTGGAGAAACAATTAGGTGATTAAATTGCTAAAGGTTTCGAATAGCTGTTAATGGACTGTCTTCAAGTGGTGAGCTGTGTATAAGTGGTGAGCTGATTCACTAGTGGCCGGTGGTCAGCTATGCATAAATGATGGGCTAACCACAATTGAAGCTTTAACTCCTCATCTGCGAATTGAACTACAAGAAGAATGTAATACACGTATCAATTTATTATGTCCCACAATTTAGTCAAAATTTAACATAGTATCAACTGCTGACACATCCTTCATGAATAATCATTAAGTATCAAAACAAGATTATGTTGGTTCGTCATATCTACATATTTGAAATAATTGTGTGCATGTGAGAAGATAATTTTCAAGGCTAAATATAGTGGAATTTCTAAACAATCTTAGTGAGATTAATCTGGAATGCAACGATATTATATGTTGGTTAATTTCCGTCTCTGTTATAAGCATTCCAAAATCTTGATTTCATTATAAATTCTATTACTATTTTTTCCATAAAAGGGTCGGTAACATAATTTTCGAGTATTTTCGATACAATTCGCGATATAATAAATAATCGTTTCCGAAATAGCGTTAACAAATAGCCATTTACGGTTTTGGAACGAATCTGGATGTGATCTGGCGATCGCAAAACAACTCGACCATAAATATTGTTTGAGCCGTTCCAATAGCGTTGGTCGCTGCTGAATTTTTAGATTGGTACATTTCAATCATTTTATACTGGCTGGATGAAAGGATCGATAAAATCTGTGAATTTTTAAACTCAAAACCAGTTAAAGTATAAAAAGTAAGTAAGTTAAAGTAGTACTACTCAGAATAAAAAAAAATTGATATATTTTTATTCTGACACCTACTATTTCATAATGTTTCTGACTTTTTAATTTTTATAATGTAACTATTTAATTGTAAAAAAGTCCAATTTAATTTAATTTTGTTTTAATACATTCAACTAATTTGTGTTTTGTTAGATTTTATTTCATGTAAACTGTGGTTAACTTTAATTGGATAAACACAGTGAATGTTATTAGTCTCTAAGTTGTATTGCATGCATGTGTATTATTCGTTGGTAATCCAAATAAATAAATGAAATAAAAGTATTGTTAAGAAATAAATATTTCAGGCTATCAAGTGTCACGTAAAAATTCATGTCTAAGTTTTACCAAAAAAACTATGAACATTCTTCTTCGCTTTGATCAAAATAAACTGTTGTAAGTATAAAGTAGGTTTAGTTACTTGACCTTAACCATTTCCATTAAAGATTAATTTTGCACTTAATCTAGTTTTAAGGGGCGAGTATGATTTTAAAACCTTTACCAAGGGATTAGAGGATGTGAAAAGGTCTGCTTTTTACATTTTTCAAGTGGATGATTTAATTTTCTAAATGACTCGAAGTATTCAAACGCGCAGTGAATTTTGATTTAAGAATATAGGTGAACCTTTTTTTTTTGTGCCAAATGTTTGTGAACATCGATCGCGTTTTATTGACTACAGTAAGTTTTAATGGATTAAACTTTTTAATATCAAGTCTTAGAATAGTCTTAAAAGCCTTAAAAGTGCAAAAATTGAAAAACAGGTTTTCATAACCTCTACATCATCCAAACAATTACATCTGTACCGTAGAGTACCTAAAGCTGGTAGTGGCTGGTTTACCAAATGCAATGGATTTTTATTTAAATTAGACTTACGAGTAAAAAAACAGGCCAAGTGTGTATCGGACTTATATGATGGGTTCTGTACTATCTCATAATATTAAGCGTTATATACTTTTTACATAATATCTTATAAGAAACAAGAACTAGAAAAAAAATAAGTTTCTTGTGTGGAAGCTCTCTTGTGTGTGTTTTGTTTTTACTATTTATTGATATAGCGGCATAAATAGACATTCTCTGAAAATGTTTAAGAGTCTAGCTATTATGGTTCATGAAATACAGCCCACTGACAGATAGAAAAACATACGGACAGCGTAGGTTTAGTAATAGGATCTCGAATTTACCCTTTGGATACGTAACCCTTAAACTGAGAGTACAGTGTAATATGGAATGTGCTTTTTGAAATAAAAAAATAACTAGGCTATTGTAATCGTATTGAATATACTAAAGAAGTAATCGGCTGAAAGGCCTTTTGTTCTACTAAAACAAAAAGGTTTTTTGTACACTTCAATAAAAAAACGAGCAGCTTTAAACAAAAACTGGAATTTTTAAAATACGGAAATAAAATACATTGGAATTTTTGTAACAGTGGCCTGTGATAATTTTTTTTATTTATTAACATCTTTTTCAACAGAAAGTTTTGGTTCAATAAATTAATCTGAGCTAAAAACCTCTGACGAGTGGTAGACGGAGCATATCAGATAAGCTTTGTTGACGTATAGGGAACATATTTTTAACTAACGAGTGCAGTGCGTAGTTAATGTACACTAAGTTCAAAACTATGTTAAAAATATTATAATCATTATTTTTATGGTCAAATTTTTACAGTAATGGTCACTAAATAAAAAAAATGAATACCTATTCTAATTACCAAATTGCGGTAACAAATTGGTTATAAGAATAGGTATTCCACCTACCTATATATAATATAATAACCAAATCACGACACAAAATAACTCAACTGCGCAGCAAGATTGTAGAATTTTATGTCACTGGTGCTGAATAACGATATAGTACAAACTACGTGATAGAAAGATAAGAATACAACATCGACGACCTATCTATCATTTTTCACCCACACGATACGACTGAGTTGCTTTTATTAAAACAACTCAACCACTCAAACAATGTAAGTGCAACCGCCATACTTGCCCAACTGACCACTGGGACTGAACTTGTACAACCCATTGGGGAGCCAACATTCCAGAGAAATTGGGGAAAATGCTGAAAGCGTTCATATAAAGAAAAGAAACAAATAAGTTTTAACAACTCTTACTTGACCCGTTGAAAGAATATAACTTAAAAAGTTTTTTATGCTGATTTATACCAAATTACATCGTACTAATTTGACAAAAAACCTTGCTTAATTAATTCTACAAATTGTATGTCTATGAAAGCATTTCTTTCAAGATTTCAAGAACAATTTATGAAATGGAAGCATATAAAGGTGCTTTATCTTGTCTCTGAAGAAAGTAACTTTTTATTTCCCCCCTAAAAGTTTCCCACTTGACATTCATGCAGCATATGGGACCAAATTGTTTCGGTGATATATGATCGACAAAAGTGCCAAAATACTAGTAAAAAACGTAATCCGAATTTTGTAAAGAACCTTTTCATTTCTAAATGTTAAATTTTACAAACTAGTTGATCATGCTTGTTTAAATGAAACCAAAGTTGTAGTTTTGATAATGTTTATAAATGTATATTGTTGACAAGTTATTATAATCGTTTGAATATTAAAAACAAGCTTAAAATTATCTGTTTACCATATTTAAATGTGATATAATTATTTGGAAACAAAAAGCGATAAAATGCTAATTCTTAAGTTTTATTCATCAAACCGCTAAATTAGTTAAAAACGGAAGGAGTTAATTATTTACAGAACGTTTCGAAAACAGGATGAATCCCAAGTTTTAAATAGCAATAGGAACTGTTTAACAAAACAATTTTAAAAGGCAACTTAACGGACTTTCTCAGAACTTTGTTTTCGTTGGATCATTCCAATGTCATAATCGTTTTGAATTGAGTTTTTGCTTTCTTTGAATTTTGATATTTTAGGGACTTCTTTGTTTTGATCTACGATCCATACTTTTTACAAAGATAATTAAAATAAGGTTGCTTTTTTGTCTATATCAGAAAAGGAATTGGTAACAATTTTACTTCATGGTATGTGATTAGGTTTTCAAAAGCTTGTCTTAATAATTAATTATTAATTTGTCTTAATACAGATAAAGAAACATTCAAATCAAGAAAAAGATCCAATGTTCAGCTTCGACTTATATTATCCGAGTTCTGTTATGTCTCCTTAGCGAAGCTTCTTCCTACACTGCAAATAATCGCTGATACAGACATGTATTGAATGCAATACCATTTAATCACCCTCAAAAGAAATCTGTCTGTCTGACTTCTTAATCATATGAAAATATATTGTTGGTCTTCTACAGTCGATTTCTTCAATTTGAGTGAGAAAACTATCACTTCTATTGTGTTTATTAAGTCAAATCCCCTGAATGAACTTTAATCAACAAAACAAGGGAACAATGAAGAACGTAGAATAAAAGCAATCTGTAGAACTAGTTTGTTGAAGAGTTTAATCCAACAAAACAGTCTTACCTCGGGTAACTACACAGTGAAGCATCAGTCCGGACTCGGGTTTAATAAATTCATTATTCTTTAAGAAAACTGCAATTAGCCGTGAAAAGGAAAACTTTGCGTGGCATTATTAAACCGGATCCTGTTGACTTAGTTGAAGACTCCCTGATAATGTTCCGCTTTTGTGGTAATTAATCTTCAATAGTTTGAACAAGAAACTCTACAGAAAAATTGTATGTATTTATTGAAGCCCCACAATGTGTATTGTTTTTGGCTTTATTTCGGTTGGAGAAATAAATGATAACCACTGATTTATTGTGTTCGTTTACATAAGTTATTGCTGGTTTTTGCCAATGATTTCGTCCGCCTTCATTAGTATCTTGTTCAGAGAGATATTTAACATGATGCAAAGCTAAATATTGGATTTATCAAACGACGTGTACTTCTTTATGACCTAACCGATAGCTAACTTTTGAGTAAGCTAACTGAAAGTACGTTTTTTTCATAGTAAATAATAAGTGTGATTTTTATTTAAATTTTGACAAAAAAAACTATTTACTATTCATATTATTGTAAAATCTGCCATAGTATTATTTTAACGTGTTTTAGTGAATAAACACTATGACCAAGGTGCTATTATATTAAATATTCTACATGTATATTTTATTCTACGATAACAGAAAGGTCGCAAAAAAGAGGTCACGTGACATAAACTTTTTTCAACACGTTACTCAACCATCCATCATTATATTTTAAGTAATATTATACTAGAGATTAGTTTTAATGATAGAGCATTTTTACCACAATATAAAATACATTTTTCCAAGAAAAATACACGTCCAATAAAATTAAGAGTTTTTTTTTTTTTGCATCTAAAAGCAAAAAACTTTTAGTTTGAATTTGGAGTTTGTTGCCTAAGCAAAAAGTTTTGGAATACTGACTTGATAAACGTCGCGTCCCAATAAATCTTTCCGAACAGGAAAAATGGAAATTCATGATTTTCCAATAGCTGCAAAAACAAAAAAGTTTTTGTTCCTGTTTTCACTTAAATCTTGCTTTTCCTACACATTTGTACAGTTGTAATTATTAAAATGTGAATTTGTTTTGAAAATAAATATCAAAATTTTATTGACAGTAAAGCATTATTTAGTTTTGTTGCATTTTTGGATCAAATATCTTTTTTTTTTAAATATAACTATCTAGAGTAGAGTTCAAAATTTCTCAAGATCTTAGCAAAAGATCAAATATTTTTGATCTACGACGTCCGTGAGAAATATGCCCTTTACATAACAATTACATAAAATTTCAATTTAAAATATTTTTATGAAACGTATCAACCCATTCCAACTAGCAGTTGCGAAGTATTAAAATGCCAAAAGTAAACAAAACTCCCTCTCACCGTGTTCCCGACGCCACAAGTATACTTCAAAAATGCAAATTAATAGCGGCTGTGAATGTCGCACTTTCAAAAATATCAAACTAACTCACTCCGAAAACTTTATACTGCGCATTTGTTTAAGGTAGAATTTTATTTCCGTAAAAGTAAATTTTTTAAAACTTTTCCTTTGAAAATTAAACTTCGCAATAGGAAGTGCAGGTTTTATATCGAAACCATATTTCAGAGGGTGAACTAAAATTTAATTTGTCATCCTCGTCACGAACGGTTATATTTTAAGCAACACATGAAATATTACTACGAGTACGCCACCGCGCGCTATGAGATTCCGTAGTACATACGCAGTGTCGTAATGATTTTCGTAGTAACTTACTCGTAGCACGGGGTTATGGATCATAGTAATTCTAAACACAGTAAAATAAAAATGACTTTATCTTAGTATTAAAAGTATATTTAATTAACTATCAGTGTAAATTTATCGCTAAATGTAAACTTTGTGAATTCATAATCCCATTAAAAACGATTGCGAGTAGGCAACATAATTATTTCAACGTACTCGCAAAGTGTTGCTAATTTTCACTACATGGAAACAAACATAAGACTGAATATACGGAATTTGTCAAAACTTCGGAAATTTAATTATACGAAGACGAAGTTCCTTATTTCTCATTTCACTGAATAAATGAGTGTTCTGTTTAAGACAGAGGAAAAGGTTGAGTTAATCCAACGAAGAAATACATTTTTGCTTCTTTGAAAAGTTATGTTTCACAAGAAGAAAATATATTGTTAATAGTTCGTGGTCAAAATTTCTATACATTTTCTTCTATGAATTAATTAATACTTCGGAATTTCTCCTGACGTTTTACCTATTATTTTTAAGATCAATATCTTAATAAATAACGGATACCTGTACAAAGGTGTGGTTTTACTAGCAATAAGGTTTTTAAATAAATTTTAATCAAATAGTTTTTGTGTTCCTCGTTGTTTGTCCTAATGTATCAACTCACATACAAAACTGCTAAGTCTAAAATGTTTACCTTATAATGCAACCTTCCATTAAGACAGTCCCTTCAAGGGATAAACGATGGTTTGTTACTTAAAATAGTTATTACTAATTTAACTCATACGAAGCTCAAGTTTAGTTAGTTTTAGGTAGACGTCAACATAGAAAGCATTTTTTAATACAACCCCTGAGCGGGAAAAATACGGATTGATAGTTTGCATGGAGGTTGTGATGTCGAACTAATATTATCAAAATAAACTTCCTCCGGCGTGTGTCAGTGATGGTACAGAGCAGTGCAAATTAATTGTAACACCACTGCTTCAACGAAGCTTGGTGAATGAATACAGTAAGACTAAATTCGATTTTTTAAACAAACCAAAATCATTTTCGTTTCTTGACCAATAACAAAAATATTCTAATAAATAAGTATAATACTTGCAGATAAAGCTGTTAATTTTTATAAGCAGAAAAAGGATCTTGAATGTTACCGACATTTCCCAGAATCCCTTTTTTGTCATTAAACTCACTATATTATAATTACTTCTAAAATTCCATTTAAAAATTAAAGAAACTACATACTGTAGTTTCCTTTATAATACGACAGGTGCAGTCCAACCTAATTTTAACCCTATCATAATAAAGGTTTGTTGCTGAACAGTCCTCAAATATCCTTACAATAACTCACTTTAAGGTTTTTTTCAGAAATTTTTTATTTTAGTTTTTCGAAAATATTACTCCAACATAAATTACTTACCCTGATTTTCTTAAGAGTTACAACTTCAAACTGAAGTACTAAAAACTAATAAAAGGTTATTAATGTTTTGTAAATTCGTTTGAATGTTGATTTGAATACATTCATCACATTCGTTTAAATTCAGGAAAAAATAAATCAACACCTCATATTGAGACATGCACACAACTTTTGGTATCAATATTGTAGTTTTACTGACTTTTAAGATATCGAAGGTTGTAAAATAGGGCGATGAATTAATTAATTGAGTAAATTCTAAAAGGTACATTCCTGAAGAAGACATTATGGTTTACGACCACGACAGATTTTTACAAATCAATTGTTGCTATTTTTAGTAAAAAGTTACATTTGAATTCAAAATTTAAACTTGAATAGTTTTTTAAAATACGTACCACTTATTTTTTTTTACGTGCCTTGGTTAACCGATCAACCCGACCCGAGGTCGTGTATTCGAGTCGAAACATTGTAGCTGCCATGTTCCTCATTGTGACCGAATAGTGGGGACAGATTCGCAACCTGTCACACTTGGACTCAAAATCAACACATGACATGCGGTCCTTAACACCTCTGCCTACCCTTCTCGAGGGATTAAATACGGCGTGAGTTTATTCTTATATACATACATAAACTCAAGAAGTTATTCCCTGACAAAGCCGTAACTCAATATAAACTAATATGAAATAGAAATTTTACAAAAAAAAAACTAAAATCCTCAAATTTCGCGTCTTAATTTTCGACTAAAGTTCTTTCCGGGAAGAAAAAGAAATCGTCCAACCTCAGAAGCAAGGAAGCATGACGGTTTTCTAACTCAGACGGTTAAAAGGCCGTAAATAAGTGAGAGCACCGCCGTTCTCCTATTATTTGCGAGCTGAAATGTCTCGAGGCTCAGTGAGGCATGATTTCAACCCACCTGTAGGATAAAAGGAATCAAGACAAACAACCATCCAGAATGAAGTCACCGGCTATACCGCAAAACTTGAGGATATCACATTTTCTGGACCAATGCTTGACAATCAACGCCATAACTTGTTCAGTCTCAAAAGACTTTCTAACTTTGATTTCAGAAGATTCACTATTAGAACTTGTAGTAGAGTAAAATGATTGATGGATCTCGGAGTAATCAAATTGGGAATGTCAGGCATTAACATAAACTAAAATACTCTTTAAACATTCTAGAATCTTAAGTGTTACAAGTATTTCTGAGTAATTACCTAAAATATATTGTTAATTACTATTCACGTATAAAGTCAAAACTTCAAGGTATCGTTGTTGAGTAAATTTGAAATTTGAGAGGAATTACCTTGAGGATTACGCTATGATTTTCCTGAATACTAAAACTAGGATCAACGCTTTCAAACTAGGCGAATTAAGTATTTATTTACTTTGATTTGATAAGCTTTAATACAACCACATTAACGAAATTTTCATGCTTAATACCCGAAATGGAAAAAGTTATTTTATAGAACTGTGACCTGAACCCGCGCTCAGGTTACAGTTATACGTGACCTAATCGGCGTATTATTGCACGGTATTTATCTGTAGTTTTTAGGGTTCCCAAACGGTAAAAAACGGTACTTTATTACTAAGCCTCCGCTATCCGTCCGACCGTCCATCTGTCAGCGGGCTGTATCTCATGAACCATAGCAGATAGCGACTTAGAATTGTCAGAGGACGTCTATTCTTGTTGCTGCTAAAACAATAAATACGAAAAATATTAATAAAACATTTAATAAGATTTATTTTTCCTGCTAAACTTAAGAAGAAATGAATTTCTGTAATGTGAAATAGTCAAATCAATTGTGTATTGTTTTAAATTATAGCGAAAAATTGGGAAAAGACCGGTCGATCAATACCAAGCTAACTTGAAGTTTGTTCAATATAGATTTCACAATTTGGAGCTTGTCTCAGCATGCATACCTAAGCTTACTTTAGCCATTCATTTTAGATCTAATAAGAGATGGTACTGCATGTAAAAGCTTTTGTCATAATTTTATTATTCAAAACATTTATATATGTAACTGGAAATAAGTAAGATAAATATTCTAAACAATACCTAGCAACGGTTAAAATACTTCGAAAGCCTGTGTGAAATATGATGAATTTTATTGTCTATTGCAACATTCCCTAGGTAATAAATGCAAATCACTTAAAAGTACAGCTAACAATGGAACAGGTTCAAGCTTCTACGCTTTTATCGCATCTAGATTCGAAAAGACTTAAAAAGATATCCATACAAAAGCCCATGTTCATCATTCCATTCATCTTTACACTGAGCGCACCCGCCACTCTATCCAGCCACTGCAGCTAGCTGTTTACAACGATCACCAGTAGTATCCTATGAAACGAATAATGCAGCTGCGCAATGAAGCACAAGCTACGTGCCCGGGCATATTACCGGCTGACTTGCGTCCTGCAGGGAATTTAATCAGAAGTTAAGAAGAAACAACTTAAGACTTATCTCTCAACAAAGGCGGAGGTTTCCGTTCATCTATTCATCAATAAAATTTACAATAGTTTTATATCTTAGTGGTAAACAAGCATTCACCCATAGGCGCTTGAGCTGTATTTTTGAACTGGAATCTCAAATTAGAAATGGTTTTTATCGATAGCTTTTTGATTAAATCGCTGTTGCAGACTATTCATAGAGAGCAAAATTACTAGTGCACGGGAAGGGATATAGTGGAGAAAGAAGGCTTGCTAGGTTTAGTCCATAATGACTGTGACAAATGTTCTGACACTTGGGAAATCAGCACCGCCTAGGTTCTAGTCTGAAACTGCAAAGGAATCTTTATCAGGGCCTTGCTACAAACACAACAGAAGTACAGTAGTTGATACTAATCAGAAATTATTATATTAATTTACTAGAAAATAAATAAATTTTGTGAGTATTTTGAATTGGGTTTGTGTAACAGTAACAACAGAACGGCGTTAACAAATTTTTTATATCATCAAGGTTTAATTAAATGAAATTAAAAACAAAAAAATATGACAGACTAAAAATTTAGTCTACATTTATAATATTTTTAACCACTGAAAAAACCAAAGCCTCTATTGATTTTGATTTTGTTTTGGGGGTATTTTTGTTTTGATACCAAGCTTAACTTTTTACTGAGTGATTAAATTTTGAAAATTCTTATTACCAATATAAAATTCTTGAATTGGTATCAACCTTAGGAATGGGAAATAGGGGATGATTGATGAATCACCGCCTGGATTGAAGTCTATGAACGGAGTTTTGAAAATTGATCCCCTAAAGGAATGAATTAGGGGTTCCATTATTTTATATCTTAAAAAAGTCGTATAAAAAGTTTGCTGGTTTACTATAACTAACTAATAAATGAACATGTTTTTACTGCTATTTCAAAAAGAGCCTCTTCAGGGGATTGAAAATCGTAAACAGTCGAATTACTCGTACATAGGTGCTAACAGATTTTTGAAATTTAAACATTTTAACAAAGAGTTTTAAGTACTGAAATGATAATTTAATAGGTTGATTTTACCTATTTATATGTTTCACTAAGCTCAAGTACACTTTTGCAAAGCCCTTGTTACATCTGAGTCGGTGCCAAACATCTCATCGATTTTTCTGACGTTTTTAAAAGGATTTTAACTAGCTTACCGCTAAATCATACATTTGTTGCCGTTTCATTCAATAATTGAACCTTTCATACAACTTATTTTTATATTAAATCACAAGAATTTACTGTTCCAATTTCTTTTCAAAGTTGCATTACAGCTACAAGAACAATTGTGTTTCTTATGGCTGCAAAGAACGAATAAAGAACTGTTAAAGTTCACAGATTCTTTTCTTCGTCTTTCTTCAACTACATACAGAAACTCCACTATAAGACTAAACTAAAATGTATCTCCTTCAAGTAAATATGATCCAATATTTCTTGTAACACATGTTTACATTGAATATTAGTAATCGGTAACAATTTATCAAAAAAAATATCTCCGGTAAAATATCAAATCTGGGTGGATTCCCGTGGATCGAATATTTAATTTTCTAATATATATTTTATTATTTTTGAATATATATCTTAGTTTTAATTATATAAAAACGAAAAGAAGCTATAACCAATACCAAATTATGAAAACAAATCGTGTTCAAATCTTTAGTCTAGGGATTCATCGTACCAGTATTTAAATATAAAACTAAAAGCATTCATCGACAAAATATGTAAGGGACAGGTTTCGGAATCCAAAAAGGGGTCATTGAAAGGTCGTTTCTCATCGGAAAATAATTTCCTGGGTAATATCGAGAACTCATCAATGTCAATGAGAAAATTGACATCGAAAATGTTCCTGAGGAAACTCGCATAAAGCAAACACAAAACTAAGGAAATAGCGTCTAGTTAAGTAGATATTATTGTAAATTTGTTTTTAATGTAGTAGGAAACAAAGGTAATTATTTTACTAAGACGGAAACTGTAATCAATTTAATATGGCACAGTACGAGATATCCGATTTAAATCAATTCTTCAAAAAATCATTATATACTCGTATAGTTGTGACTCAAAGACACATAATTTGTAACCTTGAAAGTTTTTGTAAAATCATCAAATAAGTAAAGTCATTTTTATGACACCTATTAAAAAGTTTGTTTCTCATGGAAATAAAGCGAAAATAAGGAAAATGGCTCTAATTTTTCAATTCCCTGTAACATTCAAATTACCAACTGTTATTTTGTTACGAATATTCGTTTTTTTGCAAAGTCACTCAGGGACAACATCAAGGAAAGTAATATCGAATTAAAGCCATGATTTTGTGAAGCTACACAAAAGAAAGTACCAAGTGACGTTTGGCCAGTGTAAATATAATATGATCAGTGACTTTCCCGATCGAAGCTCGGTCTCGTGTCCCGAGAGGCTAAAACATTTTACCGCTTACGTACATTTTGTTAAAGATATCAATCCCCATTTCAAAATGCTCTAGAGTATCATTTATCGCGGGCTACTATTCTGGGGAGGTTTTCTTTGTTTTTCGTTGATTATTTTCTTCGGGCCGCGTCGCCAGCAGATAACGAGCCACCTTTCAAGGCGCTCCTCATTTCCCTGTGGGTTCTCTCATTTAATTTTTCTCCTTGTGATATATTATTGTATTCTTTAGGCTTTAATCGGTACCTGTTTAGCATCTTATTCATTAAATTTTCTTAAGAAGAATTTGTTATTGTAAAGCTTGTTATTTTTGTTGATTATTATTATACAAAGAAAATTTCGTAGGAAATTCAACAACTTAAAGGTTAATCTTGCCGCTCTTATGACTAATCACTGTTAGTTCCTCAACTCTTAATATACGTATTCCAACCTAATTAAGTTTGATGGATGCAAGGATCATGAGTAGATCGATTAATGCTAATAATATTAATCTTAACGTTAATCCATAACCAAGCAAAATTTAATTTGTAAAAGTAAATATTTTTAAAAGTATTAAAATTACTAAATTAAAACAATTTATGATTTATGATAAGTTCTTAATAAAGGTTGAATCTTTTACAAGGAAACGATTTAGTAGTTCAGTGAACTGAAGATACAGTAGTATCCACGATGACCGAACTAAGTTATCATGTTTTGGATGACCTCAAAAGTGAAACTAGACCATTTGTCATTGAGCCAGAAATTCCGTTTCAGTGCCAATGGAAATGTTGGCCTATAGTTGGACACATTAAACAAAACAAGACTTAAACTTAGCTCGTAATAGATGGAGCCAAAGTAAATATTCATTTACATCTTGTGCTGCATTTGTATGTGATAAAGATTTTAATATACATGATTTTAGTTAACACGCGGATTCTTGAACTGTTTAACATAAAGTTTTAAAGTACCTATACTGCAATTAGTACAACTTTTTAAACAACATAACGGGCAAACAAGCAGATGGTTCACCTGATAGAAAGTGATACCCGCCACTTATTGCCCTTGATGTCTGGAACTCAAGAGCACCACCAATGTGTTGCCCATGAAAGTTATACCTCTCGAGCCGGTAGTTACACTGGCTCTCCAATCCATCAAACCGAAACAAAGCGAACTTCTTCACGGCAAAAGTAGAAAGGAGGGTGGTAACAGAGACGATCTCAAACGTAGACTACCATCTGTAAAAAAACATTTTTTATAAAATTAATAACAGAAACAACAATGAAAGTAAACGATAGCTAGTAGTCGTAGTAGTACAGATTTAAATTCAAAAGATTGGTATCAAAACGATATTACTGCGTTTCAACAATTCTTTGAAACTTGCGTCAGTGTTACATTGTATTATGCAAGCATTTTGCAAAACTGTGTCATTTTTTTTCTCCGAACGGTCAGTTTTAAGCTCAAGATTAATGTCTGTTGAGTGAGTTTAAACAGGAATTTGGCAAATGTTTTGTAAATACTGTACAAAACATAGTTTCCTTAAACGAATGTCGTGTGCCAACTTCTGTGGAACTATTATGTAACATTTATGGTGATCAATTGTTTTATTCTCTCTCAGACATACTATTCTCACGTAAGAGTGAGCAGGCCAGCTAAAGAAAAATACATTTTATTCTCTTGGTATAGGTTAAGAAAATTCAGTCCAAGGAAGTGAGCTAAACTTAAGGAATTGCTCACTAGTAGAGTTCTGTTTCTTTTAAAAGTAATTTAAGTGTTTAGCGAAGTGGGTATTTTACTAGTTATCTCTGTTACTTTGTTAATTAAAAGGTTAACAGTAAGAAAAAGGCTACAGATGTATAATATAAATCTTCAACGTTAATGAGAAATGTTAATTTAAATGCCAAATGAAAAATTCTTTCCAACTTTATCCATATGAATGAATCTTACCAACGAAAACCCATAACTGCAGTGATCGAGGGACATTGTAACGATCGTTGAATTATTCAACAATAAAAGGCTGTAAACAATATTTCAACCGCACACATCACACGCTTTCATTGTTGAAATCTGAACATTTATAATAACAAATAAAGAGATGATATTGAATCTCGTGACCGCACCGCTACAATTCGACGTTACAAATGGACTATCATTTTAAAATATTTTATAAATGAAAGCACTATAAATTTAATTAAGATAATAAGTATGGATGTACTCCAGATATAACTAATGCGTAAATAAGCTAGTTCTTACATTTTTTGTAAAGTTGACCAAACAAAAGTGGAAATTTTGATATGAAAGGGAGGCATGTCAGCCAAAGAGGTTGACTGTTTACTATTCATCAATATCAGGTTTCAGAAAAAGAGAAGCGATGAATTTCTTTCCTGTGGTTTTTGCAAATTTTTAGATAAAATCTTTATGGAGGCTGAGACAAGCAGAATGTCCACGTGATGGTAAGTAATTATTTTTAGTCCACACTAAACAGACAAAACCTAATAAATTAATTTTAATCCGCATTGTAATAGAAGAGTTTTATTAAATTGCATTAAGTTTCATCATTCGTACTGCTTATAATTGTAATTGTAATGCGAATGTGTTCCCTGAGTAATTGTTAAATACGTTTGCAAACATCGAAGAAAGAGAATTGACTAAATCAATTTGAAGACAATTCACATGCTCGATGTCGAAATTAACACTGATGCACTATAATGCGGTATTCACGCTGGTTTTATCATGCGGAATCCAATTTTCTGACGGTTGGTTTACAGTTTGCGGTAAGGTCGCCCTAATGCGGTTCCATTCGCGATGTCTGGACACCTTAATTAGAATTCATTACCATCACTGTATAACGTTACGAGGGCGCTGCAGCGTACTTACGTTTACTATGTTTTGTTATCTTCATGTTTCCAGTTATTGTAGACCAACAGATAAGTTTTACCAACGCCTATGTCCAGCAGTGGATGTCTTCTGGCTGATGTTGATGACTATGATGTAAAAAGTGCATTAATCCTTTAAAAACAGATTTTGAATATTAAATTTTATGTAGTTTGAAACTCAATTTGAAACAATAATGAAATTTTTATTAATTCTGATAAGTTGACTGTTTTATCTTGACCAGTCATTGAAAGGCTCGTTCAGTTTAAATAAATTTATCACAATTCTATATACATACGTATACTTTACGTATATTTTATAGGTAATTGCACTTTCCTATAGCGATATACATCGGTTTTTAAAGTGGCGGTATAAACCCCGTTTTCAGTAAACAATCCCATAGAAAAACTTATTAAAAGATAATCTTATGGAAAATAGACTGGAATCGTGTTCTATCTGAGCTCGGGTCGTTAAGCGTTTTCTTGAGATGAGATAAACACAAGACAACAACGTTAATGTCTCGCTGATCTTTAACAATCACTTTTGAAGCCTCTAGAATTGTTAAATCGCAAAAGTCGTTCAGTAAAACTCCAATTTAACCAATAAACCCGACCTTTTCGGTTTTTGTTTGTCCTCCTTAAACAAAATAAGCCTATTTAAATTTAGTCAATTTACGGAACAGTAAACGTTTTTAGCGTTATCTTTCTGACGCCCTGTTTACTGAACCTTAGCGGTTTGAAAATGTTTTGTTCAAACTTGACCGTTGATAGACCGCACCTGTAAGGAATAAATACTTCAGCCTACTACTAGCCTATACTTATGACTCCAGAAATATCATTTGCTTCACGAAACGTTGAAAACACACAAATTCTATCCGAATCAAATACTTGCAAATACACAACTAATGCAGTAATACTTTGCGCTGCAGTATTTCGAGTGGCGAATCTACTTCTTCAGCCTCTGAATTTGAGAAAGGAAAATCACAGCGGAAAATGTCTATGTTTGCATTACCGGATTCAGGGGTACCCACCCCCGCCTGAGGAGGCTCAAGCCCAACCCAAAAGCTTCTGAGTTCTGCAGACTTTTAGCCCTTACTTACTTAAAACTCATAAAAAATCTTCTATACCCAAAGTAAACGCATCGCTTTTTACCCCGACTACGGGCAGGGTTATGATTTTGGCAACGAATGTATGCATGTAACTTAGCAATGTTCCCTCGTAGCCTCCAAACTTCAAGTACTATTTCGACAAATAAGGTATCATTAGACAGGTCTCAACCATCCGGGTGACATTGGATACTTTTTTTTACCAATATGGCGGCGGTGGTACCTCATAAGGTAGGAGATGAAAATTTAAAAGTCAACAGACCCCATAATGATGGGTATCAAACAAAAGGGTTTAAATAGACCTTTTTAAAAATGTATATCTTATTCGAGAATTTTTAAAAATCCTTACAATTTTCTAAATTATGTTTTAGTTCGGAATTTATTGGTCTAAATATCAAATTGAAGGGCTTAACACGCTAATTTTAAAATAAAACGCTGATGAGATCTAATCATGAACGAATTAATAAAAAAAGTAATTAATAACCCGCCTGACTTAAGAGTTAGAACGTCTCAGAACTTTATCGCTTGGCGACGTCATTTAACCTCCCTATCATATATCTATTTATGGATCAACTTATACTGACTATTGTTTCCTCTTACCAAAAATTTTTGAAAATAAAAGTTAAAACTCAAAAAAATAGCGTAGATCACCACGGCTTATTTAGAGTTAGATACTTAGATCACGTTTGGGCCTCCGACGACTGTATTGTAAATAAATTGATGATGGTACTATAGATATAAGGGTAGATTAGTTAGGGTAATTAAGTGCCTTGTATTGTAAATTTTTTGTGTCTCGTTAAACCTCAATGAATTTTATTCAACGTTTTTAAGTAGTCGGGTTTTAGTTTTAACTTTTTTTATGTATAAATAATGAAGACAACATTAAAACTGTCATCCTAAAACTACTTTGTAATTTATGTTTACGAGTTGAGGTAAAAAAGAAACACCATTAAAATTTGTCTGAAAGTAGCAAGTTGAACAAAATATTTTTTTTAAAAGACGACTCCTTTGAATCAAAATTCTTTTAGGAGTAATGTTTAGCGGGGTTTCATTAAAAATGTTTTAATTTTATTTTAAAGAATCTTCGTCAATGAGTCCCCTAGTCCTTGAAGATATACGGGGAACATTCATTAAATGGCGAACTGATGTCTAAAAAACTGTATTAAACATCTTTAATTTAGTCCCGTTACTATTTTACAGAAAATATAATTAAAATTTCACATAGTGTTTTAAAATGTTTTGTAAATATTTGTTTCAAATATTTTACATACCTACAATTAAGTTTTAAATTGCATTTTTTTTCATCGACCATTTTATGTTGATCTTAAATCAAAGCAATTAAACTAGTTTTATGGGACCAATAAAAATGGACCAAAATGACCTAAATAGCAAATCCCTCCAAATTACTTAAGTACCTATAACGAGACTAACCATAAAGAATATTACGACTAAATTTGAGGCCTTTAAATTTTAGAGCTAGTCTATCATTTATTGTTTATTGAAGCAAAGGCATTGCATTGAAAGCTTTTCAACGACTTTTCGTACACTTCGGTTCTTCAAAAAGGTTTTTTTGTTGAATGCGGTGCCTTAGTTCACTTTATATATTACCAACAGTAGGGTATTTACTAAAAAGTAATTATTTCAGAATACGAAAAATGTATGAAATATCGGCCGTTCACCATCAAAGTGGACCGATCAAGTAAACGACTCATCGCTCGCCAATTTCTACATGACTATCGAACCCGTGCTGGACAGAAACCGGTGGAAGCAGATTATCCGCTTCTGGTAAAAATAAAATTACAAACAACAGTAAAAAAAGCTTTTAAAAAGGTTTTTAAGAATAAGATCTTTAGTTCCTGCTAAATACTTATCAGAAAATGAATATGATCAAACCAAATAAACCACTATAATTTCAAGATGGACAACGTCGTGTCATTAGGTGGTATCACTTTCCATCAGGTAAACGGTCCGTTTGATTAACCGTGGGATTTACCCGTGAGCATGAAATATAATTTTTCGCGTCTCTTATCTCTCGTGTTGCATCAATAAATAACAATTGCCAGGCATTATTCTAGCTAGTAATAACGAATATGAATAAAGTGCAAACTTACTGTGGCTTCTACTTCTTAAGTTCACGACCGCCGTTATCACTGGTGCCACTCAAACATCAATTATGTTATTTCAAAGGAGATTCAGAATCGTCAAAGCAAAAAGCTCCCTCAATGCTGTTAGATATTGAAAATAATAATTGAACTTTTGATCAATTCGACGTTTGTTATTTTTTAGGTAATCAAATCAGAATATCAGAATCTCTTTTCGACATTAATCCATTTTTGATGTAGCGTAGGAATGTATTTTTTGTTTTAAAGAATTACCATTTGTCCAAAGTATTTTTAGTTTTAATATCTCGGGCATTATCTACTCTTATTATATTAAGTTCTGCAATTAAACAATTAAACAAAGGGTGAAGATGACATTGAAAGTTTAGTTTGTGTAAATTTCCTTTAGTTTTTGGTGGGGAGAGAAATTGTCAGGTTCCTTATGTACTGCAAGAAATGCGGCAAACAAGAAACTTCAAGTAATTTAATGGCTCCAGTTATGTTTTGCATTATGGACGAACCACGTACAAAGTTACGTACTTTGGAATTTTGAAACATTGTTACCAACCCAAAATTAGATCGCACGGCCATGGATGAACCTAACCTGTTTGGACTTTATACCTTTAGTAAAGTACCTACAAAGGAAACTCAACTATGCATGTACTTAGAAATACTTATTCGATATAATCTTCACACAATACACATTCGCACCGTAATGTCAACATAATAATATGGTTTTATCGGTGTATGGTAACTAACCTAGTTACGTACGGTACCTACCGTATTGACTTCGTGCTACTTTAATCTTAGAACTGGTACAATACGGTCACCTGAACAGAACTGGTACAACGGTACTTTTAATGGACAACGAGTTAATTCATGTTTTGAAGGTTTAATTTACATATTTAATTTTTCCATAGCTTATGTAATAAATACGCTTTGAAATGCTACTTTTGGTATTCGTCCTTTAAAAGTGTATCAAAATAAAATAAGAAGCAATTATTATTTTCTGTATTTATCCAAAAGGAAATGAGTACACTTACTGAGCGATATAAACTTTGTTGAAGTTAACGCATTGCGTAATGAAGCAACTTCAGTGTAGAGTGAGTTAGACTTTCAAAGTCTACAATTTGTTATGAATAAAATTGGTAATTCTCAGCTAAGAATGACTTTAAACTTTACTTCTGCTCTGCTAATTTTCAGTATCGGAAAAAGTTTTTGT
Organism: Choreutis nemorana; assembly: GCA_949316135.1. Taxonomy (NCBI): domain Eukaryota; kingdom Metazoa; phylum Arthropoda; class Insecta; order Lepidoptera; family Choreutidae; genus Choreutis; species Choreutis nemorana. The sequence goes on from OX438610.1 coordinate 6,338,839, forward strand.
CGCTAATACAAGCATTTAATTTTAATTAATGGTATCGTGCCTGGGTTATATTAGCTAAGTTTTTCCTTTTAAGGCTTTATGGATAATTACAGTTTAGTTTTCAAAGAAGTTTAGACATTAACTTTTAAACAATACATACTTGCGCATACAGATTAATATTGATCTTGCTTGACAACTAGGTTTATGAAAATAAGTTTATGAGATATCACAGTTCATAGTTTGCTTTACAACCAGTGAAAAAGAATACATTTCGCCTTGGTTGTATGAACTTAAATCAAAAATGTGTAAAATCGTTTTTTTAATGTTAACTATTATTCAAATAATTTTCACATGTACATTTGTACATGTACAGCTTTCATTTCTTAATTTTCCATAACGCAATCCGTAAGTGGAGATATCAAAACGCTTTTTTATTTTGTGGCAAATACAACATTAAATTCCGAAAAATAATATGTGTGCATTAAACAGTTTTTTTTAATCTTCCATAAAAAAATAGTCAGGTTGAAAAGATTGAGTATATAAAAGCTTCTAACAAAAATTAGTCAGTCAAACCGTTAGTCACATGCAACATGACAAATCGAAAAAATAAAATGAATAATTATTTTCCTGTAGCTCTTACAACCATTTATATGTTCAAAAAGATTGGTAAAGTATTTCCTCTAATCCATCAGAACGTGATAAAGCTTTGACCTAAGATTAACATATGGATAAAGTTAAAAGGGACCGGGACATTTTATCCACAGGCAAAATAAAGGATGCAGAGACTTTTCCCACTTTTGGGGACATGGGTCTTAACTATTGTACCTGGACAAAAGGATTTTCAATTCATTATTTTCCTTTCACACCAAGGGTTTTGTCGATAATTCATATTTACATATCCTACAACTAGTTCTGATTTAGTGCAAAGTATATGGACAAAGAAGGACGTGAAACTTTTTGTTTCAATAAATGACCATCTTTAAACTAAATCTTGATTTTTTCCTTTATTTTTACATTGATTTAATCTAAACCAAGTAAAAATTGATTCTTGTAGAATCTTTATTAAAATACTTATTTTTTACACCAAACCAGTTTTATTTTTGTAAAAAAAACCTAAACATAATAAAAATGTTTTTCTTGGTTTTGTACCGTGTTCAAATGTAAAACAGATTATTCGGATCTGCTTTAAAGTCGTAAATATTCAGTATAGAACTGGAAACCTGCATCCAAAACACATTTTACGATTTGTTTGACACATATGAATATTGTCGTGAGTTATTATGATCCATATATCCAGGTCGGATGGATATGGATGGACCGTTTTTATGATGACTTGAATGTGATATTGTGTCGAGTGGGAAAAAGTATGATCCTTTTTATCGTGGATTTATTGAATACGGGAACACGCGGTAGGGCCTCAAATTGAATTTTCTTAGTGAGACCGAAATCTGAGAACTCGCAGAAAATGGAACTGATTCTATAGAAGTTTTGGTGAAAATTTTTGGAAAGGTATTTTTTATTGCTAGACTCAGCTGTTAAAAGTAGAGTGAAAAGTAAATAATCGTTAAATGTACCAAAGAAACGTTTCAGAAATTGTGCGATTGCGAGCAAGCGAAATCATTTGTAGGTAGAGTTGAACGTAAGAAATAAAATCGTGGTTGGTGGGTTGAGACTTTCCCGCAAAAGGTTCATTGACCTACCTTCAGAACCTTAAATTACTATTGACTACTTGTACAACACCAAAATTCCTTTCATTTCTTATTTATTTTTATACCATTATCTTATAAAACTTTATAAAATTTAATATTACCTAAATGGTTTCTCACAACTAATCCCAATGGATGCAGGTACATTAAATTTGAAGATCATTTTATTATACTTTAGGGACGACTGTAAGTGGTCTCTAGAATATATTTCAAAAGTTCACCTCAAAAGGATATAAAAGGTGTTTATTATTATTATTCCAAAGTAATATTATTTCAATACATAAATAAGTAACATTCGCAAATCACAGGATTTTGAATATTCATAGCAAGCAAGGCAGGTTACCTATAAAATTTCCATTTTACCTTTTACATTTTATGGGTTTTAAAATCAAAATTTATGATATTTTTATTTGGTTGATCGTTGATCCACATCATCTAAGCTTATCTCTTGCTGAAAAATATACTCAGGATAAAAAAAAACTGGTAAAATATGACGAGGGTGCGGTTCGCTGAACCCTTAATCCCTTTTATATGCCGATCCTTAATATCTTATACGTAAAATTGGCACCTATCTCTTTCTTGTCTTACTAACCAAGTATTAGAAAAAAGACGAAAGAGCCATTGATTCATGAATAATTCATTTGCGGATTGCCACTAGTACAAACCTTCGCTTTCTTATATTCGTCCAAAGTACAATTGGATTTTTTTTTCTTTATACTGCCTCATTTTCAACTTTATTAATATATGGATTAAGTTGAAAATGTAATGCTGAGCAAACTTCTACTAAGTGACAACCTGTGCGTCATACTCGGCAAAAAGCGAACGTGAATCAATAAGAGTCGTAAGTACACCATTAGACAAATGTATAAACCATCTATCTCCATACAAATAAAAATTATTTAGGCAACTCCTATATAGATTTTTACCAGCACCCAAAATAAAGTTATAAATATTATATTATTATCTATCTTCAATGAGGATTCAATTTTATCATTCGGAGATACGGAACCCTAAAAATGTTACTACATGGAAGAACTTTTTAGATCTAAATTTCTAAAGCTAAGATTTAATTAAGGTGCCACTCAACTCTTAATTTCGAAGAACTAAGTAAATAAAATGGTTTCTAAGCGTTTATAGCGGGATCACTTCGTGAAAACATTAAGGAGTACATACTTGAAAAGTTTCTTACTGTCCCGTTGTCGCTTTAGGCATTCTTTTCCGGCCTACTGTACAATGACAAACCTTACCACTTCCTTATGAAAGAGCGAGGCAGGTACATATTTCATATAGCCTTGTCCTCTTCTAATACAGTGGAGATGAACAGTGTAAGTCATATTTTGGGTTTCTGTTTTCCGAATTTGAGACAAGGCGCTAACCACCTAGAAGATTTATTGAAGTGGCTTGTCTTTTTAAGGCACTCCAGGGCAAAGGGGAGTTATTATCAACCCTCAGAGTGGCCCTAATTTTGTTTCTTTCTTTTCCAGTGTCCCCTTTGCTATTAATTTCACGCGGGTTGAAAACTTTTTCAGACCTACTCGGATATTACTTTAGAACTAAATACAAAGCCATTAGTCAGAGAGGAGGTTTTTAACCTTTCTTAAATTATGTGACTCCTTTTCAAGTTTTATTTATTTAAGTCATATTATAATTTATTAAGATACTTAAAAAGCTTTTTAAATTGCCATGTTGTATTTGTGCAAAAACTGTCTTATTTTTATTAATTGACTACGGATGTTCAGAAAACCGTGTGGACTCGAACATGGAACCTCATGGATGGTGGCCAGTCGTTACACAACTGCGCCGCAGAAGCTTTCAAAGAGCGTTTGAATAAATTGTTTTAAGCAGGTAAGATCAGTTTTATATTTTCGTTATATTTTTTTAACCAGCACAAGAAGTTTTCTCATTAATTTCATACATTGAAACAATGTTTCGAAAAACTTCATTCTTGAGATTCATAGTCACGTGAAAAAACCATTCAGAGAACTCCGTCCACAACCACCAAACATGGCCAAAAATCAATAAAGATTCGATTGAATCCACATTCCAGAATTCACTAGAAATATAAACATGTACTAGAACACAAACACACACAAATGTAACACCCGTATTCCTTATTGAAGTAAACTAGGTAATAGTCAGCAAATGACTGGCCACATATGGCATGATACCAGCCCATCGTTCATTCAACTTATACCTTAAAATTCCAATAACACTGATAGTATCAACATGGTTTTACAATAACTTAGCCGTATCTATAATTAATAGTAACTTGTTCGCTTAATGCATATCAATTAGTATAAGGACGTGGTATGCTTCGGTGTCGATTACAATCTACTAATGGTATACAAAATACATTCTCGATTTGTAATTCGATATCATCTAACGAATAAACACATTGAACTCGCAAATTTGACATCGGATATCTGTTATTATTCTATTTTTTGAATGCCTCATATTCTTCTTCTACCGATATTTCGAAAAACATCAACAGATTCCATTATAACAAAACTATCTTTGGCAAGCAAAATATTGATATCAGTTTACAATGTTACATTGGAATTTTACAGCTTCAGCTTGGGATTAAAAAAGACGTTATGGCTTATCATATGTGAATCAGAATATGAAACATATGTCAAATTGTTAAATATCAAACAAAATATTTTAATGATACTTTTATTGTATATTTATTATATGAAAGATAATAAGTGTAAAAGTACATTAGTGGTCCACACATGTTTGAAGAAAAAATTAAGTTATGATAGAAGTCCGGCCACTCCTTTTATTTTCCATAATGAATTTTACATTTTAGCCCCCTATCTTACGTAGAAGGAATGCTCATCGACTTCGAAATATCAAATTTTTATTTAAAAAATCCCAAAAATTACATGTCAGAATATAACTAAAAAATATATTTTATTATTCAAATAAAACTGGAGGTATTGCTATAGCTGGAGTCAAGATTAGATTCTTGACTGTAGCTATGGAAACTTTAATTAAAACTGCCGTTAGCAAATCTCTTCTTTACTGGGCTTCAGAAAGACTTTTATATTTTTTCGATAAGTAATTTGTGTAGTGTTACAAATTTTTCTATGCAATGATTCTGTTGTCTTATGGAGTATGTATCTGATACACCTACTATTTCTTGAATAAAAATGAGTGAAACTTTCACATATTTCATTCGTTTAAATCCTTATAGACTTGCAGCAAAGATATAACCTGTTAAAGCTTTAGAAGCGACTTAAATGCAAGAAGGAAAATGTCATAGTTTTATCTGACTAAGAACTCTTTTAATGCACATATAATCATATTATGTACAATGTAGAACTATGATAAATTTCATGTTTACTTTTACAAAACTACATTTTACATATTATTAAGTAACTGAAATTATTACACTATAGTATTACTATAATTTGTTGATGGCTTATATACATTTGTAATAAAGTAGAGGTAAATAAAGTAGAGGTAAAGTAGAGATAAAAGTAAAGAGGGGCCATGGTCACCCATATATCATGAGTTCAAAGCTAACAGAGCAACTGATCAAGCATTTATTTCAAATATCAAAATAAATGATGCTCACACTCTTGGTGTTGAGGAGACGGCGGAGGCCCTTCTTAACGCTCTCATTCCGGACGACACTACTGAAAATGATACCGACTATCATCGAGAAGTTAGGCTCATGGCTGCAGTTCCACCCACATCTCCTTCGTCCGATCTTCCAACTTTAGATGAATTTGTCAAAATTGTTAGGGCGTTATCGGTTAATAAGGCCTCTGGGGAAGACAAAATATCGAATAAGATGATCCAGGAAGCCGTAAAGTTCGCTGGGGATTCTATTTTAATTGTATATAACCGTTGCATTGCTGAAGGGGTTTTTCCTCAAATTTGGCGCCGCGGGCTAATTAAAATCATACCTAAAAGCGGTGATAAGCCACCTGATGATCCGAAATCGTATAGACCCATTACCTTCTACCATCCCTGGGTAAACTTCTAGAGCGTCTTATCGTACCTCGGCTTCTTCAGGGCGGTCCAACTTTTCACGAACGTCAATTCGGTTTTACTAGGGGCAAATCAACAATCGACGTGTCTATCTCGGTGAGAAAATCGGTAGAATCGTCGGAGTTTAAATACGTCATAGGTGTATTCCTAGATATCTCTGGTGCTTTTGATAATGCATGGTGGCCAATCTTATTGCTCAAACTTAAAAACAGAGGTTGTTACAGCAATGTGTATTCCTTAATATACAATTACTTTCTAAATGGAACAACTAAGCTTCAACTTGGTCATCATGCAGTGTCGAAGGCTTTGACTCGGGGCTGCCCACAGGGTTCAGTGCTAGGGCCGTATCTCTGGAATATCGGATTTGATGACTTTTTGTCTACACCGTTACCGTCTAACTGTTCGCTGACGGGATATGCAGACGACGGTCTCCCGCTCATTCAATCTCATACAAGAACAGGAGTTGAGTTGTTAGCTGAGTCCTGCCTACGTCTGGTGGCCGACTGGGGAAAGAGAAATCATCTTGAGTTCGCAGCCCATAAAACACAGTATTTAATGTTAAAAGGAAACTTAGTAGGGCTACCGCGCTTTAAATTTAATTCAGTTACAGTTAAAAAGAAAGACTCGTTTAAGTCATTAAAAATAATTTATACTGCTACTTTCTTGGGTTGCATTTGTTACGGAGCCCCCGTGTGGGCGGATAGAGCCACAATTGGCGCTGCGCGACGTAAATTCTTCAGAGTCAGAGATTAGCGTTAATTTTTCTTTGTAAAGCGTATAGAACCGTCAGCACTGAGGCCCTGCCGATTCTTGCGGGCGTTTTACCGGTAGATTTGGAAATACAACGGCGTGCGGCAATGTATTACAACTCGCGGAATGGTATGAGTTCAGATTTTCTAAAACCGAAGGATAGGGCTAAAATCAGTAGATTATTTGATAGTAACGACAACGTTCATAAAAAATTAATCGATGAATGGCAAACTAGATGGGATACTTCGATTAAGGGGCGGCATTTATTTAAATTTTTCCCTATAGTGCGCGAACGGTTAAATAAAATGTGGCTTGATATCGATCATTGCGTAGCCCAATTTCTAACCGGGCATGGTAACTTTAAGGGCAAACTTTATTCATTTAACTTGGTGCCGTCACCTTTTTGCGAATGTTCAACGTCGGATCAAGAATTTGTGCAAACTGCCCATCATATCTTGTGGGAGTGTAGTCTCTGGCATGACGAACGGTTAATCATGTTGAATTCGATTCTTCTGCGTGTAATCCTATTTATTACCTAGATCTTGTGAAAACGAAGGGAAACTTCCGTGCCTTTAAAAAGTTTTGTCACCAATACTACTGGTGTAAAATTTAGGTTAGTATCTAATTAGTATCTAATCTGATAAACAGGAGTTGCAGTGGTGGGACAGAGGGGCGGGTGTGCCCCGAAAAAAAAAAATACATTTGTAATTATTGTTTTTACTTTTTTTAAATTCTTTGCTTTAATTTAATGGGTGTAAGTCCGCTGTATTAATTTTTGAAAAATGAATACAATCAGTTTCATAAAAGCGAATGCGAACTATATTTACTAATAATTAATAGATTAAAAAAATCTAAAAACCCACGTATTTAAATGTCCTAAAAATAAGACTATAACCCTACGAGGCTGAAAGAGGGGACACTCAAAAGTGGGGACGTATATTATTTAAAGGGATTATTGATGGGATATATTTAAATGACGTGTATAGATCGTGGGTGTAACTTGCAAAGATACGCCCCCACGTTTTGAGTGGCCCCTCTTTCAGCCCCGTAGGTTTATTTTCTTATTTGTCTGTTTGCCAAATTTTATCAAAATCGGTCCAGCCGTTTTATAGTTGTAAATTGCATTGTCATCGGGTTTGAAGCTACCCTGAAAATTTCAGCCTGCCAGCTTATCGGGAAGTGCAGCAAAATTGAGTTGCAAAAATCCAACCGGAACGACAAACAAACAATCAAGAAAGTGAGTGTATAAAAACGTGGGAAAAAATAAAAATATGACTCGATTGAGCACCCTCTTCCATTAAAGATGGAAAGCTGAAATTTTACAACATTGTTACAATAGATACGAATACGTGTTACAAAAATGGCGGGTGGCTAAATTGAAATTGGAAATAAAGATTTTGAACCACCTTAGTGCATTCTTCCCCGTAGATAAGCATCACGAAACGGTGCACTGGTAGTTTCAATGTAGTTTGGCGGTTTTAAAATTACTTATTTTAATCTATACGTAATTTTTCGTACATCATCATCACACCACTATTAGCCGTAAGACGTCCACAGCTGGATATTGACCTCCTTAAATATTTCCAGCCCGAACGTTTCTGATCCGCTATCATCTAGCAGCTCTTGATTATGCTGTGGGCTAACCCGTTCATCGAAGCCCTCCAACAGATCTCTTCATTTTCGATGCAAAGTTTATACGTTGAAATTAATGAACATTTAGTCAAACAGGGTAATCTTTTGTTCAAACAATTTAGGTCGTCGGCAAATTACCGGACGCCGGTCAAGATTAAATTCCAGCCAAGTTTCCAAAGTAAATCCTTCAAATTAGTCAAGATGCTGTCAAAGAGACAAAGAGGGTAGCTGGAAAAATTGTCGGCCATCAATCCAAATTTTGTAGGTATGCGGGCACCTTGAAAAGTCAAGCAAATTCTGAGAGGTGTTCAGTCATCCAGTCATGCGTTCGAGGATCTACTTCCCCTAAAGTGAGAGAACAAACTTATTCATTACTCATTCTCCCGGTTGGGCTTTTGTTATGCCGTTATCTTTCTTTCGCGTGTTAAATTATTCTCCACACTGGCTATTGAAAGTTGGCGTCACGTTATGAAATAACTGAGAACTATGATGCAGTGGTCTTAAGTTTTAATATGAAAACTGATATTTTGATGAATTTTGTATCAATTGCATTATTCATACTGGGAAGCTTGAACTTCAGTAGGATTCATTCAAGTTCGCGCTTCGAAGGAAAAAAGCAGAAAAGGATTTTGATCCTCTTACATTGGTACTCCAATACAGTTAATATACTTACTTTTGCATTTGACTTCATCCAAGTAGAAATCGTTTTTTTGCTTTTTTTAATACTTTCTTCACCCCTACTAAATTCTAAATCTCAATCCAAAATCCTCCTCCTCTTCAAATCTTAATTCTCTTTTAATTGCTTTGGACCTCCTAGCTAAATTTTATTTTGAAGAGATGAATGGAGACAGACACAGACACAAGACAATTTTTGATATTATTAGTACGGATATAGAGTTCATCATTCGTGGACTTACATTGCTCTACACGTTTGTTGGCTGTAGGATTAAGAAATATTGATCAAAAGTTTGTCGTTGCAAAAAAGCCTTTAAATCACATTTTCTGAAGACAAATTCTTCTCGCTTGACTTGCCAGCTATTATCCTTAATAGAAACAATTCTTTGATGAAACGGTGTACCTATTTGATTCTCCAAAAGCATTTACCTGTTACGAGGGTCGTAAAATTCTTTGAACTTTTCTATCTTATAAAGAAGGGCAAAAGAGCATTTTTCATTCATAACTTTTAAGATTAACGAGGGTACTATAACTTGAATCATCCGATATACAAAGGGGAACATTTCTTTTCAAAACTCACTTTAGCTAGGAAATGTATCATAAGTTCTCAAAGTAGGTAACATTACGAAATAGATGTAATATTATAATTTATTTTTGTTGGTCCCATGTCGTATAGTAATGATCAACTGTACCTAATTTACTTTTACCAACCAAAGCCACATAGGGTCAGTTAAAAATTGTTACCAGCTTTAGGACTGGTTTCTGTTTACATTTATTACTAGTTAAATATTCGTTTGATACGTATTTGACTGACATTCTTAACTTTTATATACGAAAAGTCTAATAACTCGGCTATACCTGAAGTTGGGAATCTGGCTCAGGGCCAAACACTTGACTAGTATTTTAGTATTTTCTGTAACTTTTCTTAGTGTTTCTTACCAACCTAATTGTATCATAATAACTCAGTTTTGCTAATCCGTCGGACTATGTGAGGGCTTAGTATTTGTATGATAGCCTACTTAACCACTAAATGAGAGGATCATTTCTAAATGAGCATTGAACACACCACTTGAATGTATAGTAATTTTCTTTTCTTTTAGCTATAGTAGAGAACCTTCGAATAGCTAAGGCAAAAATGTAAATGGTATGGCCTACATAAGTCATTGAAATATCATAAATAAGAGTTTTAAAACTTGGATCAGAAACAAGAATCGAATTAACCGAAAAAGTACAAACTGCATACAACCGCTAAAGTAGTCAGGGAGAAGAATAAAGGATACTCAACCCACTTGACCCAAAATACTCTCTTTGTCGAAGAGTTGTTACAGAACACTTGGGAAACTTAAAACACAATATAAAGCTTCTTTTTACTGACAATTCAGTGAGTACTAACACATTTCACATCTTTGAACGAACCACACTAAAATGCATTGATATAAAAAGCACTTTAAAGAAACCAAGAAATACTGAACCCCAATATCAAATTAATGCAAAAGCCAAAAACAAACAGACAACTTTTGGCTTTTAAACGCTAAGCCAAGTTCCTGATCCTGAAGAATCTAAACGTTATTTTTTCGCAAACGCTTTTAAAAGGCGATCTTTCAGTATAGCTTCTAAAGCAAAAAAAGGACGTCCAATTTCAAATTCCCATCGACATCTCTTTCTTTAAACATTTTACAAGGTATGTAAACCTTGACGACCTCGGTGGCGCAGTGGTGTAAACAGCCGACTGCTACGTTAGAGGTTCCGGGTTCGAATCCTGGCGGGGGCGGGACTTTGCAAGACGCATTGTTTCGCTTACCGGTCTTGGATGCTGTATTCTTATTTATTTAGTATATACCATATCGTTGCTTAGCACCTGCGACACAAGTTCTTACGATACTTACTGCAGGGCTGAGTCAATGTATGTGTCGTGATGTGATTATTTATTATTATTTATTTATTTATTTTTATGTGCGAAAAAAGCCCTATAGTTTTTTGTCTTCGTCTAGACGATTTAAAAAAGAAATGAGTTTCAGCAATATTTATCTCGGAAAACCACCCTGCCACGAAATTGAAATTATCTTTAAGAATAAATCTACTTTGCAAAGGTGAGGAAATTTGTGGGGAACGACTATATTTTACCTAAATATAAACAGGCATTACGTATTAAAATGGAAGTAAAATTTAAGATTGTAATCTTATAAAGCTTGGTTCCATTTAGTAGATATAATTAAAGAATATATTTAGCTGTTTGCTTAGAATTTAAAATATAAATTGTCACTGAAATTCTTATCAGTATAGGTTGCTTCTGTGTTTAATTATATTTCTAACAACAACAAAAAAAGTCCACAGTAAGCTCCCTGGACTGCCACATTGTCAAATAACATCTTATCTGTGCAAATATGTCGAAAATTATAAACAAGCAAGATTTAAAAAGAAACATGTATAGTACATGTTTAGTGAATGGAAAAAAATGGACAGAATGTTTTTAAATTTTGGAATTGACGACTCGTGAAGACATATATTATATAAATTTACGGAGAACATAGTTGATAAGAAACAGATAAATATACCAACTTTTTATTTAAATACACAATAGGGATCGAAAACCGTGGAGCGCCAAAGTCCTCCCATTTGGTATAGAGTTCATAATTGTTCAAAATGCGAAAATACTTATATTACCAGCTTAATTTCTTAAGATTATTGTACAATAAATTCCCATTATTATCTTCCTTTATCTCCCAAGTTACGATGCAAGTTCGTGATAGTCTAAAGTACCCCTTTCCCATTCATGATAGTTTAAAGTAAAGTATTCCCTTATTCGAAAGATAATAACGTTCCTATAGGTACATAATACATAACGTATGTATGGAATTATACACTTTCTCGTTAAAACTGAGTGATTATGTATGTAAAATGGCGGAATAATGAGCTAATTTAAGTGTCTTTGCCACGAACTTTGCATATTCATACGAGATTAACACACGGCCTTACGGTTTATTTGTAACGATTTCGGATTTAATTAATTAACTTTTTACGACCATGTTAATGATTTTAGTTTTGTGTAAACTAACATGAGAGAGTTATCATACATTTTATTGGTATAAAATCGTTGTCTTACAAGGATATTTCGAAAAATCGTAGCTTTTAACATGAACCAAAGATATTATAATAACATTATAAACCCTTTAATGGTATAGGCCTGTTATCAGAATATTCATAATTCTTTAACAAAACTTGAATTTTTATAGTGGTTACATTTTTCAATCATTTTCTCTCGGTTTCGAAGCATCTTATGTTTTTGTTTATGGGTTTCAATTGTGGATTATTATTCAGACGATGTACTGAACGCTGCAGGTGTACTCAACATTTTGCGTACCGAAAAGTAGATTTCGCTAATCGAAAGGATCGCAACGCCATGACCCAATTCAGGTTTTCTCTTCAGATGTTACTCGTGTTTAATTATTTATTTTTCAATATAATAGCGCTTCATCAAAACATCGTGTCATATAATTATCGTGTCGAGCTGCATGTATTGACTGAAATCCGCAAAGAAATAAAACATTCTGCTGTGTCAGACTGTGCAAAGGCAGGTTTTGGACTACAATGTTTGTACGAATCCATAGTCAAAAAGCATATCAAAGAAAAAAAAATGGTTTATAAGTTTCTATACCACAGAAATATTACTGAAGGTTAACTACCCTTTACCTCCACCTACCCCCGAAAGTGTCGTCATTTTGATAGGAAGCCGTAAGTCTTTACCTTAGTGGGGCTGGAGATCACAAAATTTGTATTCCGTACTTCGTAATAAACATAATTTAAGTATAAACGCTACAAGACCTTTACCCATGTAAACGGTGTTTCTCCAACTCTGTCGTAATTTTTTATTGCCATCCAGAAAATAACTTGAGGTATTTAACGGGAGTCCGTTACAAAATATAAGGCGGATGTTTAAATTTCAAATTTCGCACGGTGTGGGTAAGCTTTTAAGTAAGTAATTAAGGAAAAATTGCCGTATTTAGTCCGCTCTAAGCGTCGGGGTCAAAACAAAAGCTTTGGACGCTGCCGGCGTACAAAGCTGGTTGAGACTTTGATTGTTATTTTTATTACCACAAAATTATACTCCTAAAATCAATACAACAGACCTTTTTAGAAATCTCCTCCCCGCCTCTTTAGAATTTGTCAAAGCTGATTTCAGCGGCTACTTAAATATTTGTGTTTAAAATATGAAAGCTAAAAGGTTTTGAAAATGTCTTAATGCAAAAAGTTAAGTAATAGTACCTAATGCGAAGGTAAAGTCTGAAAATCAATATAAATTGATATTTAAAGGTCACTAAGTATAGAAAATAGATTGTATTGCAGCCAGAAGAGTTGTTATAAAAGGTAAATGGTACGATCGTAAGTAATGTACATTTTGTTACACACGCATTTTACAGCAAAACTCTTTGTCAGTTTTTACTTATTTAGTAAATTAAGGATGTTGCCCATTTAATGGCAAACTAGACGCTTGCAACTACAATGATGAAACACGAGTATTGCCTTAACTCTTTAAGAAACTTACGTTGGAAATTATAATAAAACGGTCAAATTCAACTGCCGCTGTATTTTAAAGATGCCGTGCTAAAATGATTCCAAAAAAAAATTACTCATTTTTCCTGTTTATGTCAACACTGGAATAAACATTCAAACTCATATCTCAAGGCGGAGGTTGTAAGGTCGATGATAACCTAACAATTTAATTAAAATATTTTAAGTGACGTGAAATTTATAATAACTGAAAAGTTTTTCATTCCATTTCACGATTTTATTCCTATTTTGAATCATTATTACTTTGATAAAACATAAAGTTTCAAGTTATAAAACAGCGCGAACTATATAAAAACTTCTTTTTTGATAGCTTTATGAGGCTGTTGGCCTTCGTGAACGATACTCCAACTTGGTACTTTAGGCCATTTTTTACTGGTCTTGACCAATGGAAAGACAAAAATGTTGCCAAATCTCAATAAACTTACGCCATTAAAAATTGTGAGACGTACCTAAAGCCAAGTCTGGCATTCTTTTATCCCAGTCCAATATTATAAGTCAATCGATTGTCCTTTAAGACATTACATTTTTGTGAATTGAAAATTCTAAATAAGTAGGAGTAAATAAGGAATAAATTCTTCATATACACTGTTGCATAGATTATTGATTGACAACTTCCAATCATTAATCTATGCACCGATGCTTTGCTTGTCAATGAAAATAATTTACTTAGATCTATGATATTTTGTTTGATACGCAACTAAATTATTTTTAATTCAGATCATTCGTGAGTATAATATTAAATTGAGGTTTTATTTTTTAGTTTACTTTTCATAATAATTTTATATCAAATTTTTTAATTCAACTGTTCTGTTCATACATAAATCGTGTTATGAACAGGCATGAGAAGCTTGTCTTACTTTATACAAAATTCGTATATCAAAATCAGAACACATTCCAATCGTAGTCGATAGAATTCGAATTCCACTCTTGGCCGGATTTTGGGTAAAACAAAGGACCCAAGGACAATAGAATGCAGCTAGGATTTCACAAAGATAACGATGGCACGAGTCCATTGAAACATTGGCCTACTTCATAAACACACACAGCTTTCTCTGCTGACCATAATGACCTAACAGGGGTTATTACGGGTTACACACTTGACATTTCTTTTAACATTTAAACTGATATTCAGTTAGGGACTTTCTTGAACTTTTACTCGAATGATATAAAATAATGATTTTCAAAATTGAATAGTGTCAAGATTCTTACAGCGGATTTTCATGATTCGAGTGTAAAAAGGTATTTTCTAAGCAAACATGCTCCACCTTCAGCGGTATTTTTGAGCTATAACGAAAATTTATCTCCTGTTTGATCTATGTTAAATTAGATCACTTCTCTTACATTTTAAATTAAAATTTTGTGAAATTATTATATTTTGAAATAGCCTCTAAAATAGTGATTTTGTTCAAGTAAAAATATGGAAGGCACGATTTACATTTGCTAGCCTGAAAATAATAGTAGCTAGTATCAAGTATTTTACCACCTAACAGTTACCAAAAAATATCCTACCTTTTAACTACTTACTTCTTCACCAGAAGTGGTTAAAAACTGGTACTCAAAGAATTACTTTAATGAAGCTTCCTCCAATAATTCATAACCACAACAATAAACATAAAAATAAGTGAAACTAAATCTCAAAAAATTTCATTACCAAAATCTTACATACTCGTACATAGGTACACAATCTCACCAATATGGGACAGATATCCCATAGGGGTAAGTAATAAACTACAGAATACAAGCCACAATGATTTATACGATATTCCCTGGCTTCGTCTACATCCATACATCTTCTCGACACGCACGACGGTTAATTCTAAACAGGCCTTCTTAAAATCCAAAATATTGTCAAGAAGGTTATTTTACAATTTTAATTTTAGTTAGTTTAGAAAGAAAGTAGTTCCCTTATTTTTATTACCGATCCAAATTTTCGAGCGGAAAATTTTACTTGAACGATAAATAAAGGCTTTCTTAAAATACTCTCGACTTTTAGTTTTACATCCATGAATAAATTTTGTATGGTTCGTAAACGTTATTTTAGGAACAATCGTAAATATTTATAGGCAAGGTGAATTTTACTCTCATTCTTTATTTAAATCTAAGAGAGGTAGGGCTTAGTGAGTTCCCTCACTCAATTTTTATAAGTAACTTACGTTATTGGAAAATAGAGGAACTATTACAGCTTTTAACGTCTATTATGAGTTATAATTCTCTCTGTTGTATTTGTAAAATATTTAGATACAACTTCATCGCCTTTTTTAATACTTTGCCTTAGATCAAAACATATTTACGACCTTTTACCACATAATTACACAAGATACAAAATCCAAAAAAAAAATCCTGATGATTACTCACTCATCATTTGACTTTTATTTTTTTGTTTAGATAGTTGAGTAGAAAATTTGTGTATAGTCAAAACATTTTTATCTTTCTAGCCTGCTGACTTGCTAACAGCTTGGAAACTCGCTTAATTAAGCCTTTAGTTTTTGTTGCTCTCTTCACGGTAAGCTTCGCTAATCTATTGCTCATTTGACAAGGGAAATGTCATGAGCACCTTCAGACGAGGGTGTTTTAAGCTTATCTAAGGAAACCACTACCTACTAAGTATCCTATATTATTTCAGCATAAAATAACCGGTATCTTGTACCGGATATTTTATGGTTTGTAATTTTTGTAAGTGTTGTTATGGGTACATGTGTGTAGTAGAACTGGAATTTCCTAAATCTTGCGTCATTTTATGTAAGAATCCTCTAAAGAGTATTAGAAAACTCTAAAAAAGGTGCCCATTGACGACTATCTCAAACCCTTCGATCCGTAACAAAGCGAACTGCTTCACGGTAGAAATAAAAAGGAGGGTGATACCAACCCAGACAATCTGGCGCATAACTGTAACTACCACCTGTAATAGTTAAAGGACAGTAATAAGTTTTATATGGATGAAGAAAATTGTTTTAACTTTTAAACAATTATCTTCTAATTACCCGACTACGGCGAAGCAAAACGAGGGCCACTTACAGTATAAGGCAAACTTACTCACTATTATAGGTTAGGTTTGGTAAAGGCATATGACCGCGGCTAAATTAAATAGTTAACTTCACAATTGCAGATGAGAATATTTTCTTGTTTCTTACATTTTAGAGCGCGGTTTTAAGTAGTCGGGTTTTAGTTTTTAAATTTATTTTTTATTAAATTTTTAAATCAATTTTAAAACTACTTGTTCGTTATGAATAAACCTAAAGTTAAATTTTATTATAGTTCATAATAATTGTTTCCTAACAAATTGTTAAATAAATGAACGAACGTATATGTATTGGTATGCTACAAGTTCTCAATTCCCTTATGATCGCAGGTAACGATGTTTTGATTAAGGCCCGTATTGCATAATGCAATAGATGCAAATTTACAATACAAATAGTATGCTAAGGTATGCTTAGACCATTCAAGCTCGGTTGAACATAAAACTTACTCGGGAAACAGAGATACGAATACTCATTGCAAGATGCAAAACGCGCGAGAACTAAAAATTTTGCAGTATTAATTTGCTTTTACCTGTTTCATGTTCATTGTTTCAGATGAACTAAGCGCTGGTTGGTTTCAACGTCAGAAGTATGCGAGTATATTCTAAACTTTGTCCTACTCGGTAATGGACACCAGAATAAACCGAAGTTCAATGCTTGTAAGATTCACATATTATTTAAAGTTATAACAATAACGATATGCTAGCATTTAATTGATAATAAAATATATATATTATTCCACTCAGGAGTCCCCAACGTACATTCCTCTATATGACATTATAATACAAGAGATAGCCGCAACGAATACCATCATACGGATCACAAACTTATTTCCCAACTAAAAAAGACTCAAGGGAAAACGTATTTAGTATTTTTTCTTAAGACCTCATTTGAAACGTTTGGAAAAAGGACCCTCGTCGTGAGCTAAGTTCTAAATCAACCAATTACAGAAGCTGGCATTGTGGTCATTTGTCAAAAGAAAAAAGGCCGAACCATCCGTCTGGTTGTACGGCCGGAGGATGGAACCTACATCAAAACTCGCTGACAGACAAGTCGCATTTGTTACAATTCACCCGAAATTGGAAAATATAAAATGGCACGGACGAAACTAAACGCAGAACGATAACAGAAGTTTTTTGTGGTCTTTGTGTTTGTACCAAAAACAAGGCACAAAAATGTTTCTCTATTTGTCTGCTCGTCACTATCTTTATTCACCATCATGCTTGAACAGTGTTGAATTTTAATGATCATGGTTTGATTGGCTCAACCACCAGTGAAAACATTTTTTTTTGGATAGTAACTTCAAAATTATAATTTTGAAAGAGTTATTAAGTGTAGAATTAATAACTATTGTTTTCTTTCTTCTATTATGTGAGACTAACAAAGATTTTGAATATTAAATCTGTTTCTTTGTTTTCGCGTTGTGAAAATGGTTATCTTTTAATCCTATTAAGCGGGCGTTGTTTTTAAAGTCTCTTTAATTATTCCTAGCTTGAGCCAAAAAGGCCGATACATTAAAGTAGTTGCGTTTGTTGCTTTTTATTTCGTTAAATGTATTTGGGATACACGTAATTTAACGTATCCACTGGACTAGTCAGTCGGCCTTTATATACTAATAATTATGGATTGGCCATTTGTAAATACAGTGTTAATTTGTATATTATCCATCAACGGTTTATTACCGATGAACTGTTCCGAAACAGAAATATCAAATGTAAAATAGGCTGCGCTATTAATTAAATTACATTCATTGCGTACTGCGGCAGTTCATAATTCTCTATTGCTTTCCAGGTAGGTGGATGAAATCCCCCATTAAATTGCCGTTAAATTGTATGCCGGGTGAGACTAATTTACGCGCTTTCGTTCCGCGACGTCCTAACATATGAATAAAATTTAAATAATTTTCGTAGGCTGCGCCGAAGCACCGTAGAAGGCTTGCCTAATGAGCTCCTTGTAATAGAAGTACATTATCACCTAAAATTCACACGAATCTTTAGATCCTGTACTTTTTATATGATTATTTTAACAATCTGAAAACACTTGAAGTGAGAAATTTAGTAACATTTTGGATTTTAACGACTCATTCATACATTAAACATTTTTAATCCTTCTGCGGTTTGATATAACTTTCTACAGAAAAGTAAATACTGTTTGTCGGATGTTAGTGGGTAATAACTAATTAATTTAATTTATTTTAAAATAACTTAAAAATAAAAATGAATTAAATATCAAAAATAAGGATTAGTACTCGGTACCTTGTTCGAATCAATCATTAGAGGTCAATTGAACATTTAAGATGGCGTCGTCGACGTTTTACTGAAAGCCTCAGGTTACTTGATGAAACAACTCTTTAGAATCTTTTGAGCTCACCCGACAACGACTCGTTTTTAATGATACTAATTAATCTTGAATCAGAATTTGTAAATTATATTTTTTATTCATAAAGTTTAAACTTACATTAATTTTACTAAACCCACAAGAAAATTCTAATTTAATTATCATATCATCATATTATCAATATTTGTGTTTTTTTTGGTGTCTTCGCACTGAATCACACATGAATTGAAACTAAACTTATACTTTGCCAAATGATTGCTGACATCTCCTCATCCTCTTCGAAACAAAAATTCACTTATAAAATTATGAATCGGATAGGATTTTAGCCCCTGCATCGAAAACTGGCAACGGCTTTCAAAATACACGATACACTTCTAACTAGACATTCTTGAGTTTTTCTACTCTCAAAGAGCCGGTTACGTAAATGAATCTTCCAATTCCCAGCATCCGGGGCAGCGATGCAATCTCATTCCACTGACCCGTTAAGTACTTTTGTAGAATCGCAAAAGCGTCGCATGCAACAAACACACACAGACGTACAGTCACACAATACACACAGACAAACATCGTGCAAATTACTATGACGAATGTACACTTAACGTTTGCATCTAAAAGCGAACGTTTAGCGAACATAAATGACACACAAATAATAATTTTAATGTTTTGGTATAAAACATATTAAAAACCCAATTTAAATCTCCTACGTTTAAATATAAATCTTAAAATGTTAATTAAAATATTGAATACATCATACAATCAGAAAATAAATAAAATGTATGAGAAATCTAACTCGACAGAACTTTCAATCAATCACTCAATTACCAATAACTTTTTTAATCCTATATCAAAGAAAACTTACAAAAGATGATGGTTGTTTTCAACTTTTTATTTTTGAACTAATAATAATTATGTTTCTTTGATCATGAATGGATTCTACATTATATTCCATAGCATCTTTCTTCGAGGACCTTGACTCATGAGTACATTAGAGCTAATAATATTTTTGAACATGATTCGTGAAGAATGTTATTTTTATCTCAATCAAAATGTTTTTACCAATTCTCATTTTCGCCATGTAAACTAGCCTTGCAACTTCTAACACTAGTGGATCACTCTGAACTGTGAACTCGCGACCTCCTATATTTCGCTTATCCCTTGACTGGTTTGGTACATGTTCAAACTGTCGAATTCCTTTTTGCCTCTTTATTCCGCCTACCAAATTCCTCGACGATCCGAAAAACGATACTCGAGTATCATCAAACATAGATTTATACAAACGCCGAATTATTCCAGTAGACTCTAAGAACATCGCTCGGTGCGCACGCTCGTTTAAATATGTTGATGATTTGTCTGCCTTGTAGAGGTATTGAATATTAAAAAAACCGCAGTATATAACCGAAATTCCTACAACTCCAAAAAGTACGTTGCAATTTATTTTTTGCTGTATTGCATTTTTGTCACCAACCGCCCGTTCTACAAAAAGGATTGGACGCTCGACTTTAATGTCTTTGTTTCAAATACGAGAAGAACTCGTAACTGCACTACGAAAATCAGATTGTATACGTTTAACGATTTCCATAAAATACCTTTTCTCCCTCTTTCATGTAGGAGAAGTTTCCAAAATCAAGAATAGGTATAACTTTAATTTCATTATGGGTTGTTTTGTTATGTGTATAAATTTAATGGAAATAGTATTGTTAGTTAGCCCAATAGCAATCCAAGTAAATGTGTATTTTACAAAATTGATTAATTTTAAAGATGATTTTGTGACCTGGTAACGTTTATCATCCTCCGGTTTATATGCTATCTGCAAAAATTACATTGCAGAAAGCTGAAGTACAAAACGACTAATAAAAAATAAAATTTTAACATCCGTACAAAGAAGTACTTCAAGCACAAATAGTGATGGTATTGCGTCCAAAGCCAAGCTGCAAGCTGAATAAATACTTATTTCTGTGGTTGCACTTGTTTTCCTCAATGATCTCTAATAATATTCATGGCAAATAAACTTCTTAAATTTAAATATACTTAGCTAGTGTATAGTGCAAATAAATAGTGTGTTGTGCTTTCCATAAATAAACTAAACTTAAAAGTAGAGTGGAGAGTATTGGAGTTTGTGAACCTCTACATTCGACTCTACTTTATCTGTTGCTATGTAGAGATAATATGCAAAGTGTCTAAGCGACGCGACATTTTGCATTGAGACTCTCTCGTTATTGTAACATGCACTAATACGCTAATGGACATCTTGGACATTTGCTCTATAAATTGTTTGTCCGGATTTTACCCTTTACGTAACACATATAAAACAAATATGTCTTTTGAGTACATAAATACGTCCGAAAAAGCGAGCCATAGAATCAGTGAAACTAACTGTGCCGTGTGTTTCTTTTTTGCAATAATACAGACCATTTTTCCGCGGCTGTATTGAATAGTGAGTACATAACAGTTCTAGATTACATATTGTATGTTTCATATTTTTTGTAGCGCAATCTTTAATTTTAACTCGTTTTTTTTTGTCTAGCGTTGATGTGGAAATTGCGTCGGTGTAAGTAACCTTGAGTTTGACGCACACTAGAACGATTTTCATATACACGTCAAATCATAAAATCTATTTAAATACTGAAACACTCTAATTTAATTTGTTACTTAATTTTAAACTTTAGTACGTGTAAATATTATAATTTATATTTTAATTTTTACTTTCATAAATTTATTTTATCATCATAAAATATGTTTACTGTCATTGTGAAATCTTGTTTTCTATTTTCTTTATGGTTGACCTAATAGACATCTCCGTTGTTCTAAAATACATGTAGTAACTTAAAAAGTGTCGGAAGAAAAAATTACAAAACCTATTATGATACATTTCAAAATGACATAAAATTTTAAATTAGGTTTGAATAAAAATTTGCTTCTGAGCTCAGGTGAAATATAACATACTTAAGCTTTTATCACAAAAAGCAATATTAGTAATGGAACCAACGACCTTATACAAGTTATCATATAAAATGTTATGCTTTTCATCACTGCAAAGTCGTCTTTGTTACTCAAGTCTTAGTTACATTTTCAATTGTTTTTCTAGTTCTGAAAGCCGTCTGGAAGCTAAGGAAAGTGAAATCTTGATGGACCCAGACAAAGTAGTGTGTGAGTTGAATCAACAAAGTGGGGCAGCAAAACTTCTGTTCTATTTTTATTTCCAATTCCCAAACCATGGGATCTATTATATATTGCGAATACTAGTGTCAAGATTTTAAACATTATATCAAAATTCGACGAGTTTAACTATGCGAGTTTTATCCAATTTAAAGCAGCCTTCTCTAGTCGATGGCACTACATTTAAGTGATGTCCTTCAGAGTTTCTTTAGAGTAGTCAACACGTTAAAAAACGGAACTATAAACAATCTTAACTTTATTCAACATATTCATATATTTAATTTTTCACGACCTTTAATTCAAAAGACACATATTAAAGATGTTAAAACCGGCCGAAAACCCACAAAGTTATTATGTTATTTGTAGCCAAAGTTAACAATTATTGTAGAAATCAATTATCATAAGTTTAATGTACATCCTATGCAAGTAATTACAAACCAATAACGGATACAACTTAAATTTTGTATAAAATTGTAAGTTTTAAATATTTTCTAAAAATCACATTAAAATTACTTTTACATACCTACGTATATGCAAAATATTATATTATAGTTTGGTGTACGTAGTTCTGGAAATGTAACAATTTATTTTGTATTATTCATATTACAACAGTATCTAATATCATTGTTGATCTTAACTAGTTGTTTATGAGATGAAGTTTAACTTAGTACGTTTGGCTTTATATTTCATTAATATTTTAGTGCTCGTAAAGTTGGCAGGTCTGTAATAAATAGAATCCTTTGATCGTGCTTTGACACATAGTCATATAACTTCCTGTAGTAACGATATCTAGTTTTTAATAGCCTTGATTTAAGATGGAGCGACAGCAAATATCGTTTCGCGAACAGAAAAATTATATATAACATAAATTGTAGGTAGAAAAGGGAGTGTTTTAACACAATATGTCATCGTCAACGAGCAACCGATTGCAAAGCCAACTTAACCCCAGCTTAGTAAATACTCGGGTTGCTGTAAAGTACAAAATTGTGTGAAAGACAGTCTAGACTAAATTGAGTTGAGATAGCTTTATCATACTAGGCTTCATTGAAACATAACTTCTACTCTATTGGAATTTATTCCTTATACCAACACAATAAAAATAAATTTGCATTAACTTAAAATGTCACTGTATCACTTGAAAGTTTTATTTTCAATTGCCTTCAAAACCATATTGCATGCTCATACAATTGTTTTGAAGAACTTTTAACAATTAAAGACCTCAGTTTTAAAATGAAATGAAGTCATCAATATGTCTAGAGTGCTTGTTCAAACGCCTGGATCGTGTTTGCGTTTCAATCGAAAAAACGGTTAAGTGTGCGTCGGACCCGCCTAAGAACGGTTTTTAGACCACCATACAAGATTCTACACAATATTCTAAAGAGATATATCAAAAACAAACAACATAATATACTAAATGAAAAATTATTATGATTTTATATAACTTCCGAATTTATTTTTAAACAAAATAACATGTTGATAAACTTATTCCACTAGAACTAAACCTGCGAACCCAGGTAGTTATCTGATGACATGGATCCACAATATAAACCCCCACACCCTTTTTTTTGTTAATATGATGATTGATCGATATATTTAGAACAAACTGAAACATGTAAGAGAAAAAGCCAGTACAGAAATATTGATGCGTCATAACATTTTTCATAAACACATTGGTGAAACTACATAAGTAATCATACACGCATATCGTCTTTATCTTATTTTAGTATCACTAAGAATTAAACCTCTATCCGTTACATTAACATAAGTATACAAAAACATGTAAAACAGTAGAAAATCACTTTTCTCTTGTTTCATAAGCTACGTTTGATATAGGAATACAGATTCTACTTAAAAGTAGATTCAAAGCATGAAAAAAACATAAAGAATTGCATTTTCTTCTCGAGAAGCAAAACAAGCTATGCAAACGAGTTCACACTGTAAAGAGGACCTTATCTAAGGCAGATGTTCCTCCCCCACTCCAGCCTCTATTTGGTTTACAATTTAGTATGCAAATTGTAGACTTCGCATTTGTAAGTGTTCCAAAGCGAATTAAAGGCTTCCCGCTTCATAAAATCTTTGAAGTTGACGTATATTGCATTAGAAAGCAAAATTCCTCTTTCGGCTTCTGAAATGAAATGCCGTGAATATTCAAATGAGTTTTGATTTAGCTGAGTTCATGTTTAGTGTTTTCACTGTGTTAGGTTTGTGGCCCTAATTGGTGGTTAACTTTCTCACACTTGGCTTGCTCCTGATGAATGTAATTTAACTAAGCGGGACAAGGAATTCAGTTGCGTTAATTGCGTGTTGGTCCTCGAATTTGTGGGTAAAATTGTTTTGTGAGCAAGCCTTTGACAAAGCAACTAGGTCGTTTATAAATTGGTTGTTTGCTTGGTGCTTACTAATTTATTATACTTTTCGAGAAGAATTCTGGTCCACAAGTTTCGATTTCTAAAGTATTTTGGGGGAAAATTAACTTCAATCAAGTTGAACTTCTTTCGGGTTTTCTTTTGCAAAAGTAATCGCAAACAGGTAGTAAAAAAGTAAGAGGATACCTTTTACTTTCCACATTTAATTCTCAAAGCTCAGAAAGAAATCTCATTTAGAATAATTCTTAAGTAAAAAGTGGCAAAGTTCTTTTGGAAGCGATGATTCCCTCAGACATTCCTAAAAATCTACGAGCTAAAAATTGTCCGAATCCACAAGATTAATTAACACCACTAAAAAGATTTCTTATCAAAATCACACGGGAGTTGATTCTAACTCACCAGATATTTCTCTTTTGCGGCTTCTTCTTGGATAATAGTTTTAATGGACTTTTCTATTTCCAACTTTCTTTGGTTTCCTGCAAAGATATGAAATCGATAAGGGGTTTTCAGTGAAATAGTGATAAATTTTATTGGCTTCTTTTATTATTTATTCCTCAGAGCTCCTCTTTCTAGATACAAATGATAAGGAAAACCGCTATACCCACTTCGTTGTGAAATTTGTACATTCATTTATTATTATTTCTGGAGGAAATAAACAAGTTTGTTATTCATTTACAAAAAAATACTGTTGATTTAATTTCAAAACAAATATAACACGTAAAATACAAATCTTAAAAACTAGTTTCATAAAATTGAAAAGAATATAGTTATTTCTTTGGCGGTACAATCCCAACAAATTCCAATTAACATGCAAAAAAAACTCTATTGTATTCAAATTTCCTTGAAGTCAATTTTTTTCGAAAACATCGAAGAAATTACCGTTGTTAATGAAAGACAAGATAAATCATGATTTTAGTATATATTAATACAGACAGTAATTATGGTAACGACCGATTAATATGAAAGCGGTGTATTGAAATAAACAACCATTAACGATAACAAGAAAACTTGATACCGTAGTTTGGGTATTCACGAAGCCATATTTGGTCATTTTAACTGCGATTGCGATCCTTCATAGTAGCCGTTAAAACTGGTGCTTAATTTATATTCATAGTAAGGCAATTATGACAGCTCCAATAGAGACTATCCCTTAAGGGCGGACAATAGTAACATACAATTTATCAACATAATAATAAAACACTCAAAGAGTAAAATTGAGCGTTACAACGCAATTTGAAATGCTTACACAACGCAATTTAAGGAAGACGTCTTTGTCACTAGCTACACCCTATTCACATTTCTGATACTTTTTGACATTGTTTGTTGTTACACTTAGTAAAGTATTGACACTGAGTAAGTGTCAATTGTAAAGTAAAAACCGACAAATGTTAGTAATTTTAAATCTTCTATAAATCTGTGTTATGTGAACTGAGAAAGGGGCGGCTGGTACAACATGGCCTAGGGCGGCCAAACCTGCAAATCCGCAACTTTTACAGTTAAAATAAAATCTCGATCATTGTTACGTTACAGCTAACCAGCTCCATCTTACATTGTAATTAGATTAAAATAGTTTAAATCGCTGCGTTTTTATAAAACATGCTACAAAGCTATGTTTTCTTACATTTTCTCATATTTTCCTAAGAACAATGAAAATAAATTAGATAAAAAGTACCTATATTTCGTATAACTTTTCTATTATAAGTCCATAATTACATTTAGCAACTTATCACTTAGAGTCAAATACTTTCCAAGGTTTTGAGTAAGAGCGATAGAAATATAAACAATATAGCGCTGTCCTTTACCAAGTCGAGGTTTTTGACGAAATAAGATGCAAAAAGCGTAACAACAAAACACCCGCTGAGAACAAATTTCAACACCCATTTTGTTGGAAAAACTTTAACTATAATTTCATGTTAGGTACATTTTTATCGACAATTTATGTTTCTTTTTTCGAATATTTCTGCAACTTTATTTTTACCGGCAACATTTGTTTAAATAAGTTTTTGTACGGTTTCCTGAATGTCCCTTTTTACTTACCTAATCTGCTTTCTTAATTGTTTAAATACAAATTAATTGTTTAAAGAGCATGCCTGCGTGTTATTATACAACCTGTTTTATGTTACAGAGATCTTGCATCAGGTAAATGTGTAATTATGCTTATAAATAAGGTTTAAGGTCCGAATAGAAGATGACACAAAAAAATAAAATGTACAGTTGACTTTAGTTTTATTGATTTTAATCAGAAGAACGACTCCTAAAAAAGATCACCTTTTCAAAAGATTCTTTAAAATCAGCAAGTGATGAAAAAGTAAAGAGAAGGAAGATTTTTATAAATTTAAATTTTTGCTATAATTTCCAATCCAAACTGCAAAATGCAATACGGCTAATATGCATTAAATTCACTTTGTTAAGCAGATTTAACATGATAGGAAATTGTACAGTTGTGTATGGTGCATTAATTAAGTAGGGTTCATACTGTCTTGTAATTGAATTACTACTGGTCATCTACACTACATTTCAAATACGAGTTGTAATAAATTAGAGATACGATAAATATAGAAGGTACTTTATTTTCAATAATTCATCTGTTGTTTCAATTCACATGTTGCTGAAAAGTCCAACCCACCAAAGATATTTCATATTAAATAGGTTTCCACGTCTCACCAGCCCATAATGTTTTTACCTACTGCAAAAAGTTATTCAATATCATGAAGAGCCAAGTAGCCTGGCGGTTTCGCGACCATCGATACATGAACTGTCCGTAGACTGTAGTAAGAAATCAAATGACTTTTGTAAGCCCATAGTTCTATAAATGACTAATTCTTTCTTTAAATAAGACAAAAAAATCCTAAGTGGAAATACTTATAAAAGGTAATTTTTCATTGCTCAAATATTTGTGAAGCAAGAAACTTGAGACAAGACAAGTTAAAAGCGAGAATTAGTGTTTTCTTCTCATAGCATAGTTTTACTCATAACTAAGCGTAAGGTGCGCTACGGTCAACACCGTGAATCAATTTAATTAGTCTGTCTTTGTATTAAAGCACGAAACTAACGAACCATTCAAGACATTTACTCTCTGATCAAATGTCAGTGTTAGAGGTTAATTCAACGGTGTAGCGGTAAGAAACTACTGTTGAATAGTTTCAACTGTGAATTCAACCGTATAGTATATGAATACATTATATTCTTGATATTTGTAAGCACGTTATACAGACAGACACATTAAGCTAGACAGGACTTTGTATCGTTTTAAGTCATACAGAACTAGCACGGCAACACGCTCGTATTTCCTCTAGCGTTTGAAGGGTCGAAAGGTTTTCATCAAGAATATTATGTCATTGTTTTTCATTTTTAAGTCTAGGTATTTTCCAGTCAGCTTTCCCACTTTCAGCCACGTCATAACTAATCAAGCTCTTTCAATTTAGACGTTTGTCATTGGACGTCTCCGTGCGTTAGTCGTCTTGCTAACGGACGATCGCTTTTTTCAAACAAAATACACTACAACAGGACGGAAAAAAAATAGAACGACTAACGTTTGACAGATGGCCGACAACAAATGTCTTAATTGAAAGAGCTGTTATAAATATGACTATGACCAAAATAATTATTATGGCTACAAAAAACAATGAATTTCTGTTTTTAAGTAAAACACTATTAAACTACATGTTTGAACAATATACCGACAACAAAGTATGGCATCAAAGAGAACGTTACATGAATAAGCTTCGGCAACGTTTGAGAAACACTTCTACTAAGCAGACATAAACGCTCGTGATAAGAGGCCGAAAGGATAGGATAAATCAGCCCTTACATTATATCCACCTGAGGAAGGAGGGCGTAAAAGTAAATAGCAACAGAAATGCCTTTACCTTATCGGGAATAGGTATAACCCTTCGGATCGTAATCGATGTGGGCTGCTCATGCGATTTACCGATACAGATACTACATGAGATTTTTATTTGTTAGTAGTTCAAAAAGAAAAACCAGTATTAATGGTTTTAATAACATGTTTTTTTAGGAAACATTAGTAACTAATCTGTGAGTATACTCGTACTCACGGAATTTAAATTTGGATTACGGTGTAAATGAAAGATAGCTCGGTGTAATGGAGGACGTGGTAGCTCAGTTCAGCCTTGGTTAAATTACCGACGACCTGACAGGTCGAGGGTTTGAGTCTCGGGTTGCCGTTGTAGTTGCCATGTTCCTAATTGTGTCCGGATAGTGACGACAGATTCGCAACCTGTCACACTGGGACTCAACATAAACATGAGAAATTCGTTGTGTAAAACCTCTAGTTTATGAATCGACGAGTATTTGTATGTGAAGCCTAATATCATCGCTCATTATCATGCCTTATAAAACCGTTGACACTATGCTGAAGTCTAGATATGCTATTTTCAAAAATGATTCATATTTCAATCGCTATTACCAAAAGCTTGAATCCTCTTGTGCACTCTTGTCTACTATTTTGGTACTACGCATGTTAGTGTGAAGGCACTTATTACTAAAATACAGCATTACAAGACGAAATAATATATCCCTAATATAACACTGAAACTCCTGGTCACAAGGATCCACGGCAGCGTCCACTAAAACAAAAATGCATCACTATGGATTTTAATTTATTCTAAATTTCTTGAATTTTGATCCAAGTTATACCATTGCTGTGGATCTTTAAATACACTATTGCACCCAAAAACTACAAAAAAAAAGATGATATTCTTTGATACTTAATAGTCTCTAGAAAAAAAAATTCAAATGGGTTTTTATAAAATTACAAAGAAAAGTTTTCATAATCATGAATTTTAAAACACTTCAAGCATTATTTTCTCCTTTGTATCCTTTTGTAAAATAAAAGGTTAAAAAGTTTAGCTTTATTAAAAATACTAAATGAAAAGATTTGTTTAATTTCTATTAAATTAAGGGTTGTTCGTTCAACTTTCGTTTGTTTTGTTAAGTTATAATTGGTAAAATTTGCTCGCAGTTCCATTAGTTTCATATTTTTAATATAAAAGAGCTATGCTGCTAAGAGTACCTATTTTAAAGTCCTTTTGTATTCAAATAATTATTAACTATGGTCGAACTGATTTATTTTCCAAATATTTTTTCTTATAATTTCGTAAAGTAAAAATTTGCCTAGTTATAGTGCAAAAATCTAATTAAAGTTCTGTAGTTAACAAAGAAGTTGGCAGAAGACAGTCTTGTAGACACAAATATAAAACCTTTTTATTGCTTAAAGCAAGTAAAACGGTTTGATGAATAATGCAATAGCAGCTGCCCGCGTTGGTTTCAGGTAACGAGATCTTAAAACAAAAACTAACCTAACTTCGATTCCCTGCAATAAGGTTTCGTATTGCTAGATATCGCGGTTAAATAATCGTTCAAGATGCGGGAATCAATAAATTTATAAGTTATTAAAATGTTCTCATGTTTTCCCTTGGCCATTCCTCCTTTCGTTTTTAGCTATTAAAGCAAAAAAAAACTATATTTTGACGAATTCAAATAAAGTAAAATGTAGTTATGAAGATACTATAAATGCCTAAAATGGTTAGTCATTGATTCGCGTTTAAGTATGTGATGGTTAATTTGTTCTATCACCGGAATTTTAATGATAGTTGCCAAGTTTTATAGTTTGGCCCCATTGATTCGGAATCCCCAGGTCAGATTACGACCTATAATACAGCTACAGTTATAGCTTTCCTCTTCAAGATAATGGCACCACGTGATATTACCTTGTTTTTGTTACGTGGTTTCTTAGTAAAAGATTCACGTGTCGTTTGACACAATTATGGTTTTCTATGGGAGGTTTTCTGTATGAAATATTTTTATTCATCCCAAATTTAGTTCAATAAATAAATCTCCTCAGTGATGTTTAAGTAAAGGTCTGATATTATTCATACGGCAAATTCCAAATATTCAACCAATATACTGTAACTTTTTGTAGAAAACCCTCATCTTCCTATTCAAATATATGCATATATTTGTGTATAGATATATACACTCACTCAATAAATCACTATACGATACAAATAACTCTACACAATCTATTTCAGAGTAACGGTAAGAATACCTTCTTTCAGCAAATATTTTCAATGGAATCCCTCATTTTCCCAACCATGCTACAAACTTGACTGAAGAGATGGAGCTTTGATTTACATGTTAAGAGCGCAATAATGTTACCAGGTGAAAAATAGTAACTTTTTGTCTATCTTTTAGATCTTTTGGAGCCCAGAATACCGGAAAAGAGAAGGTCGCAACATAATTTAGCAATACGTCCGTCATTGGAGATTTTTTTACCTCTTGGTAAATGAAGATGTCATAGCTGGAACGATAGTTTTCTAGTCGAATTGCTATTATTTCTATAAAAAATTATACCTTGTAAGTTTTCTGTTAATAACTATAAACAATCAAAAATGGCAGTAATGATAATTAAAAATAGCAGAATACCAAAAAATATAAAATTATTCAGGATGAAAGGTACAAAAGTATTATTTTCTTGGGACTTACTTTAACTACTTGATATTCTTAACCTTGAAATAGATGAAAAGTATTTTCTTAATCAATTTTAACCCCCGAAGCAAAAAGAGTATGTCTGTGAGTCTGTCTTTGGCATCATAACTCTCGAACGAATTAAGCGATTTTTAACTAGTTTTTTTTGTTTGAAAGATGATTTAATGAAGCATGTGCCTAGCTTTATTTGGTCGATATCGGTTCAGCTATTCAAAAGTTATGAGGGATGAAAGTGGACATTAACAATCGGTTATACGCAAACATGTCCAAACCAAAGTTTTCTTTCTGTTGAATTGATTCAATTATATGTAACAAACCTAACAAGAGAAACCTAAAACAACACGGTAAATAGAAATAAACGTTCGCAACTTTAATATTTACTGTCTCATAAAACTTGCTCTACCTGCTTTCAAAATATCATTCAAACGTAAACATACCTTTCGGAACTGTTGCGACCTCCAGTGTTGTTTTTAGATCCTGTACAGTAAATAGCCACAGCTATGTCACCAATAATCCTTTTCACATTGTAAATATTTTGATTTCGAAATATGAACACATTTTTATTGATCGGATGGAACACAAGAAAAATACCGATACATTGAGAAAAAACAATATTTACAGAAGTTAAAATCGCGCTGACGGTGCCAAATTGAATTGTGAATTATAAATGTTTGACTAAGCTAAATATAAAGGTCAAATCAACAAATCCCACACAGGACCATCAACCCGCGTGATCGTCAGAACCGCTGGTCAATGGTCGTACTCGTATTTCTGACCAAAATTTTTTGTAACTAACTATTAAAGTCAATTTTCTAATCATTATTTAGAGTCTAAATAAAATAATCCTCAACCTCGTTAATATATTGCTCTCATACTTGTTACAGGTGCTGGGAATTTTTAGCTCGTACCTAGCTTATGAACAGAATAACAGGGTCTACGCTAATAATAAGCAATTGATGAGAGAGCTTTGGCCCATAAAATTTCAGCATACATAGTTACCACTCTACAGATATTGGACATTCACCTATCACCATGGTAAGCAAATATCAATAATTCATTAGTAATTTTTAGACACAATTTCAAAGTTAAATACTGTTAAACTGTTGATCGGCGATTCTGACGTTCACCAATCAGCGCCTAAGTTTCATTTGGACATGAAAAATATGTGGTTGTATGATCATTGTAAAAGCTTTGAGAATAGATTATACTGTTTGTGTAGTTGTGATTATTTCTATCTCAATTTCATATCATGATGATGAATTTGATATCATGGGCCAATTTGTACGGTCGTAAGATTCATTGTTTGAACGTCGCGCGGGCTGTGAGATGTTACTTTGACCAAGTTGAACAGTCACGTCACCGCAAAAATGTTTGTGGTTACAGTACCCGCATGAATAAACTAATAAAATCATATTGCAATCTACGCACACTACGAACATTTTGACCTAATAACTGATTTATGCTAACTCAATTGAATTTAAACGTCACACACTCCTCACTTTTTATTTTGTTTGGTCGATAGTGGATGGATCTTGTTATTTCTTTAACCTTTATCTCATTTCATAAATCATTAAATATTTATATTGAGATCCAACAGCAACTCATTTCTAAAATAGTATATTGTTCCCCCAATTGTTTAATTCAAAACCTTTGGTTTTTTCGTGAACGCAGCATTAAGGAAATCCCAGTCAGTAATCCTTGCAATCCAACGACTCAGGCCACTGATATAAATTAAAGATAACGACTGAGTAAATACTATTGTAACCGGTGACGATAAACAAGTCCCTATTCTGCTTGTAATGGAGCTATTCCATGTTAACGACATTATTTTCTCATTTCTACTAAATTCAACTTCGAGTGGAGTCCTCAATCAATCTTGTCGTGACCCATTGATCCTAACCCGCTTACCTCAAAAGAAAATACGGTCTGTCCATCTGTGACAAAAAGAGATGTGGAATGCAATTTACAGACAACCGTCCCTTTCTTTTAATCCAATTTTATGGTAGTAAGAGCAGTATAGTATATGGTGGTTGTTGGTACCCATATTACGACGGATCTGATCCTTAGCTTTTGTCACGCGAAAAATAACAGTGCTGTACCCATCATTGGGTTGAAATTGTCCAGATGGGAAGAAAAACACTTTCTGTATAAATTTACTTTTGACCTGAAAAGGCTTTTTTCCTCAGACCGTTTATTATGAGCACTAATTAATAATGCTGGAAAAAGTAGTTTGGAGCCAAATTAAATTAGTGTCGCTAAGTATCAGCTTAAAAAGGAAGAAAATTTGACTCAATTTTTACTGTTATTTGAAATTTTAAAAAGCATAATATTAACTTTTTAAAATATTTCTAAATCCGTAACTGAAATGTTTTAAAGAAATCAATATTCTAAAGTATTATTTTTATTGCATTTTTCGTTGCCATTACTACTTGTAGTAAATAAAATTATTATTTATTACATTCGTGATGGAATGTTTAATAGCATTTCAAATTAACAAATGCGAATCAGCTCTGAATGTGTATTTAAATGGACATGGTATATGTCATTTTGAATAGTAATTGAAATCGGGAAATTCGATTTTGTTTCGCTGTTTACTAATACAAATCATATGAAATATATATTTTATGAAACTCAAACAACTTATCTCAGATAAGTTACTGTCAATGTATTTCAACAACAATTATTATATTAACTTAAAAATGTAATTTTAATTATAAAAACAAAAGTAAACATTCGGCCTGAAACCAAACTTTTCCAACATCCCTTAATAACAGGCGCCAAATTTTAACGGCCTGTCGGTCGGCTCTGAGGTTTTATTATTGTTCTTTTCCCCATGGTTATTGCAACAGCTAAGACTTTTTCTAACTACTGTAACTAGACCTCATAGCAAAATAAAAAGATAATCGTGACTGTTTTCACACCTTACACCAGCAGTTGTGGATTTTTCTGATAGACTGAAACAATGAAAATTTTAACTAATAAGTCTACGCAATCAAAATATATGACCATAAATTTTCCGTATTTGCCGCATACATTGTATTATAAAGTAAACATAAAATCATGAAATGAAATAATCATGAAATTTGGCTAGAAGATTTGCCACAGAGCCCCAGTAAAGGAAAATCCGAAATGCCTAGTTTTGAAGTGATATATGAACAAACTATTTACATACTTATAAGTGGGGACAGAACCTTCACTGCGCGAGTCCGACACACACTTTACCTGTTATATTTCCCTTACGATCACTGCCGTCCAAACTTCTGCCCATAAGACTACGGAGTTATTGAAACAACTATAACAGGTTTTACAAGATAATGTCAATGATAAATTAAAAAGACAAATGCAAAGAAACTTTCATTTAATAGAAATCATCACCAATTTGTGTCGCCAAAAAACTTTTTGATTAACGATGAGTTTTTTCAAGAACAAGTCTTTTGAATTCAAAATTAAACCATAAATTATGACAAATTAATCTGTTTGTGCAGCGATAAATCTTCGTTTGAATTAGAATAACGTATACGTAGCATTTGATAAACGCTGAAACTGAAGAAGATCTTATTCATCACAAAATGTTGTTTCTTGATAGGTTTGAAATGTGTGAACAGTAATACTGGGTAAGCCACGTACCTAAATGTAAATTATAGTATCCAACTACACATTTTCTTGATATTTTTATTGAGTGTTAAATATCACTGTTTTATATCATTCCTATTGATTTCCATTTATAGATAAGAAAACACTAGTTTCTTTTTCAGACATACAAACACTGGATCTACTCGTATATAGTTACTTGGCGATTAAAACAAAATAATACAAACCGATTATACAACTTCAACCAGCAAGTGCTAATTTCGTGCACGAAGTTTGTTACCAACATTACGGGGATCAAACCCGGAACTCCAGTGTTGCCCAAACTGTTACCAGCTCCAATACATCCCACTTTTAATATTTACATAGGGTACGTGTTAAATAATTCCCTTCATTAATATACCTTACGGCTTGTGATTATACCACCTTGGAGAGGAAATTTCATGTTTTCAAACGTAACTTCTTAGTTAAATAATATGTCTCGAGTAATATTGTTATCTTGTTAATTGTGGTATACCACTAAAACTAAGTCGGCCATTTTGAATTTCCTTAATAGAGTAGACAATGAAGACTGACTGGCATAGCAATGTAATTAAAACGCTTGGAATAGTTAAGTCGACTTGATGAGCTACAGATATCATTTGCTACTTTAATTTGAACCAACATTATGATGTTCTGTATTTTCAGACTAATCTGACTTTAAAACTATTTTAGCCAATTCAACAAAAATACAAACAATTATTGGTACATAACTACTTAATATCGTATATAATTACGCATCTCTAACCCTCACAACCCAAAATTGTCTTTCAAAAAATCTACAACAAAACGCTAGCTGCAGCTAACAATCAATCAACGAATATTTGTATAGGATTTGATTGAAGTGGTGAAAAATTAGATTTGTTTAAACGAGAAAACAATGGCCAATGGTAATGGGAAAAGTAGAATGAATGGTTGTTTTCACTAAAATATTTCAAGGCTTGCACAATCCATCACTTTATTACACGGATAGCTTTCCATTAGGCTTCGTTTTGATAAATTTGACAACTTAGATATGTATATATATTTTTAGTTTCGTGGTTGTGATGTTGGAAAAGAATATATTTAGATGATTTTTTTCATCTCTTAATAATAATTTAAGTGTTTGTTGAAAGAAAATTTCAAATTCTGGAAACAAATAACTCGATAAAACTGAAACAAAAATAAAGAAGTTTGGCTTTTATTGAAAAATAAAAGTATTCTAACTAGACAATCATTTTGATGGAACTCTTAAAACTGAAAATTGTGTGGAGTAATAAAATATTCTTGATGTTTGATGCAAACAGTTTTAAATGGAATTTGTAAAATAATGAATATAGATAGAAATTTTACCAAGTTATTGTAATTTACAAAAGGAATTGGAAGATAATACGGGTTTTTACTAGTGATTGATCATGTGTATTTGTCTGTGACTGTATTAGACGAAAAAAATATTGATCTTATAAATTTCCGAATTGTTCTTTATTTCTTTTGTTTTCTCGTACCTACCTCATCAACTAGTTTTCTAAAAATAGGCTAATCTTAAGAAGAGTCTGGCTAAGCTTTTGGCCTGAAAAACATCTATTGAGAATGAGAGATTAATTAAGATGTGCCTGAATTAAATGTTGATTAAGTATTGTCAACTAGTTATTTTCCATAGCAGTCCGAATAACTATGGATGGTAATGTAATCTGCGTCTGGTATCTCGATGATGAAATGGATCCAGGGGGATCAATTATTCAATTTCGTCGCATGCTTGCGGAAATATTAAATAGAATATCGATCGACAAGTAAATCTAACCCTAACCCTAATACCAGCAAAAATATTAGCTTCGAATAATAGAGCCTCTTCTTCATTCAGAAAAGTACCATAAAGAGCAATTTTTCGCTGAAATCAGGGCAATCTGACATTGTTCTGAATCTCTTTTTAAATTATTTAGTTCCTAATACAATGAAACACGTACATGTGTATTATTTAATTAAAATTCAGTCCATGTATAAATCCACAATTATATGTTTCTTGTAAAGATAAAGAAACTGAAACCAGTGTATTGCGGTTAGGGTTTCTTTTAAACAGTCAGAGTGGACATAACAATGTTCATTAATTGCTACTTGAAAACCAACGGTCACATCTAAAATCGATAAGGAAAGACAGAAATCAAAGGCTTTTCGTCTGGAACCTCCGCAAATGGAGCCCATTAGTCAAACCAAGCTTTTAAACTCTGTAAACGACGTGATTTATATTTCTCATGTTGATTTTTTGCTCTTTGCCTCCCCGTCTATTTTGAAATGTTCCGCACATTCGTTTGGCCATGAAAAAAACGGTAAATAAAAAA
This sequence comes from Choreutis nemorana, assembly GCA_949316135.1. NCBI lineage: Eukaryota > Metazoa > Arthropoda > Insecta > Lepidoptera > Choreutidae > Choreutis > Choreutis nemorana. Next base: position 6,375,477 of record OX438610.1, read on the forward strand.
GAGCGAATGAGGGCGAGAGGTCATTCAGACAATTTACGTTTTCACTCACTCCACTTTTAAAAGAACGTAATTAGCTGCAGTTGGACAAGAGAAATTGTTCTGTTTTAAATTTAAACCGTTTTTTAACAAAAAAACCTAGAGTTATTAAACCGTTTCGTCTTTTAATATTTCACGATTTTTCAACTTTTTTACTCGACTTTAAACAAGTTTTTCTCATAAAAATTGTAACAGTTACTACAACAACTTAGACAGTAATTTAAATACTGTTCATTACAATCCCGACACCAACTTATTAGATCGTGAATAAGCACATAAATATTTAAATGAACTTGTATTTTCGCCAGAGACTTTTTCAGAAGCGTCTTTAATCAAAAATACGAAGAAAGTTGTCAGCATAGAGTTAGAAGGAACTTTAATTAAAACTGAGCGGTGGCGCTCTGCCTGTAACACAAATTTGATTGCTTTCCATCCTATAAATACGCATTCAGATTTATAAAATCCTCATCTAATAGATGTTTTACAAAATCAAATAGAGTTATCTGATATAATATCATAAATTACGATCGAACCACGAATACTTAAACATAATTTTTTCCAGCTGAAATTATCATCCGTCTCACCAACGAGTACTCGTCACATTCAATAGGGAAATGAACGTCTGATATTATAAGGATGAAATTTTTGATGTGAATCTTTGCATTTTTCATTCATCTTTCATTCAAAGTAACCATGTTTTCATCACATCTGTTCTGAAATCAAATTAATGTTGTAAGGTTGAATATTTGTTTCTCAATTATGCAAAAAGACACAAGAAAAGATGATAAGATAGTGAGTACAAAGTTAAAAAATAAGGATACCTTTATTCTTTCGAGACGTACTTAACCTGATACTTTGGTACCGGTCAGTTTGAATCCCGTTCATATCTACACAGATTTTTCTGTTTGTCAAGAAATATACAACACCGTGACTGGTAATGGTGTTGGAAAATTCCAGGAAACCACGACTGTTAGCTAGTTAATATTTACTGATGAAAGTTTTAGTATTCACTATCTAAGTGATTTGAGGAATTTAATTTATAAAAGTACCTGAACTTTTATGACGTAAAGGACTTTGGTATTAGTCATAGTAACCGGTATATGATATTTTGTATCTTCCAGCATGTTTGCTATCTTAGTTATTTTGAAAAAAATGAGGGTGACTTCACAGCCTATATAAATTTTATTGTGACAGGTAAAAATAGAAAGTACAAGAAATTTGTTTTATGGCGGCATGATTTTTGTGTTGAATGATAAATAATGAGATAGATCTTTATTGGAAATCTTACCCTTTTCCACCCCATTAAATTTCTACTGCGAAGACCGAAGTTTTCTATTCCAAATTTATCAACATTCGTTTAAAGTTTTTCATGTGAAATTACAATTACTAATGTTTTTATAATTATAAATATTTGGTTTAGCTACAGATCTATTTATTTAAATCACCGGGACTTATAAAGTGTTCTAAATAGTCCCACAAGAATGTCTTCTTAAGCAATAATGTAATGAAACATTGCTAGACCTAGAATTGAGCTCAAATTAAATGAGATATTTTATGAGGACAGAGAATATTCATCTTTTAAGGAGTAAATATTCTTTATCTTAATAGTAGAAACATACAACCAGAAAACAAGATTCGCATCATGTGTCAATTTAGCAAACTAACTTCGTTTAAAAAAAATTCATCACAATTACTACATCCATCGAATTTTACTTTTTGTGGGAAAAGTTAAAATTGATCTGTTCGTATTTTTATCTTGAATGGTCGACATGAAAATTTTACTACTTTTTCACTGATTCATGTTCAATTGCGAGTATAGTGACAGTTTATATTTAACTTTTTTTGGAACCAAAACAATTTTATGTAGTAGTAGATTATCTGTATTCTTTAGAAATTGTTTGATTATATGTTTGTGATGCAAATTAAAAGATTTGTCAACTTTCATTACACCGAACAATTTATAGCTGATTTAATTTGTACATTACCCACTCCAATATCAAATAAGGGCGAGAGTAATCTGTGTAAAAAAATAAAAACCCGATTGCTGTAACCGTCCATTTACTGAACATTTAAAACGGAATTTTCATTGGCCGAATCAGAATAACAAAAAGCGACAAAAGTCAGTGGAAACAATTCCATCTTTTCAATTACGAGTAAAATCACATCTGTTGTTCAAAATCCTTTGTTAAGAATAGTGGAATAATGATTTTTTTATCGTCACGACGGCAAAAAACTGAAAAACAGAATGTACCCGCATTCATCAGTTGCTTTCCGAAAAATTCAGAACATTAAAAAAAAATGGTTTGTACAAAAGGGTCGAAGGTTTGAAAATATGACAAGTAACAAATTTATATTTTAAACCTTAGCGTAGATAAAAAGTTTGAAAAAACCGTAGATAAAAAACATAAAATTCATAACAGTTTATAAAAAGGCAAAAATAATAAAATGAGAACAATTTTGTTAAACCGAATGGTATATGAATATCCATTAAATGCATACAATTCTGTTTATGACAGACTTAAATAAAATTTCACAATTGAACTTTAACAAACATATTAATTTGGCTCAAGATGTTTTTGGAACAAAACTAAAACACATAATTTTAAGTGTCCAAACGAAACCAAATGAAAAATCGAGACGTTTACTTAAGGGAGGTCATTATTAACTCTAATGACTTTTCCAGATCCCTCTAGAACAAAGGACCTTTGAACTGACAGGCACTTCTAAGAAAATTGCTTCACCCGAAATCTTAACAACACACTTAAATCACTCGAGATGTTAGCCCTCCCATAACATTCGGTTTTTTACTAGAAATCGAAAAAACGAGATTATCAGCGATAGATCTTACGAAGTAACTAAATAAAAACTGTGAGTAAACGGAGCTTGATGAGGCGTAGTAGTTTCGTAGTATACTACGCTACTACGAAAAATTTGCGTAGATACATGAATGTCGTCCTTTTTAGGTTTGGATAAAACCTAAACTTAAAATTGGTTTTTAGTAACTATAATTAGATGTTATCTATTGTTATACTAGAAGCTTTAGCTGAAGTTATGCGACATACGATCGTATAATTGCATGCATTCCAGGAACTGCTAATTACGGTAATGTGTTGATTTATTCTTTGACAAACATGATTTACTGTACATGTGCACTGTAAATAATATTATACGCTCACACGTACATTATTATATTTGGTGTTGAAATTAATACTGACTATCACTTTGTCGTTAAGAAATGTTACATGAAATTAATAATATTTCAGAAACGATAGTTTTCCTGCAAATCGGTAGTAGTACACACATATTGTTGTTTTCATTAATATTTTTATTAATTAACATTTTTTTTTGCCTCAAAAGAAGATTGTTAAGAAAATGGAAGGGCTTCATTTCTTCATTCATTACAAAATCCCACACTTGAAACATGAAATTGGTGCTAACTAAAACTCCTACAGCGAATTTTTTTTTGCTAAGATGTCTGTAAAACTTTTCTTCCGCCACATAATTTTAAAGGGGCTTCGTAAAATCGTGGTTGCTCCTACGCAAAATTAAATCGCATAGGTGCGTATGAGCGGTTACATACGAGGCAGTATACGCGACATTATGGCGCGTGGTTACGCACCATTAGTTGGAATTTCCCAGCGTTAACCTGCTTCAATTCCATAGACTATTAAAGAGGAAATTTCATTATAAGAATGGCTGCTGTGAATAAGCAATGAATACTAAAAGCAAATCAGCGGCTATGCAGGATGAAGCAAATCCTAAATTTCGCTAATAATTGCATCAGAACTTACACTGAGATATTAGTTTCTAGAGTTCTTTTTATAAAGTATATACAGAAATGTACGTAAATCCTTAGAATATATATTTTAAATACTCAAGTAACCCTTAAATATGAGAGTTGAAAATAAGATCAAAACAGTTTTACACAAAAAATCAAGCTTGCCCATCATTATAATTAATTTTATAATATTTTAGTTATATTTAAATAGGTATTATTGAATGTTTTCCAAAATGTATAACATTAAAAGTTTTATTTTTTATATAATTAGTAAATGTAAACCTCAAAAGTTATTCCTACAATTTAGGGTCATCTGTGACCCCTTGCGAGAAATTACCTTAATACCGTAATTTTCTTTATGCAAGTAATTAAGGGTTATATAAAGCTGTTAATTTGATTCTACCGCTACAAATAATACAATTAGGTTGTATATAACATTAGCGTGTTTCTTGCAAGCTGTTCTTATTTTTGTAGGTGCGTGGCAGGCGGCCTACGTTGATTAAAGATTACACAACTCAGACTAAGCTCACAAGACTCAATGGAATCCAATCTTGAAGAGAATCTCTTATTTGCTTACTTTCATTCGAAATCTCAGTTAAATTATTATTTATGTCTTTGAACTCGTTTGTGAAACAGGTTGTTATTTATTGTGCTCACAAAATTTATCGAAATTCGATTAAATAAATTGTAAAACAAAATGAGCACTTTGAAAATAAATTCGACAGGTGTTTTTCAGACTTGTAATTATTGATTCAATAATATGTTTGTTTGCATCTGAATGGTTCACTTCAGTACTATCAAAGCTTTTAATTTGAAAATGTATTAAATAATTAAATAAAAATTCACAACTTCTATAAAAATTTTGTTTGTTTGTTTTAAAACCACCGCCCTAAATATTTTTTTAGGCCTTTTTTTGTTTTTCGCATTTGTAAACTTTAAATACGAATAACCTATAGAATTCAGATTTAACTATTAAAACTAATTAATAAGCTAAGTTCTAGATAGTTCTACACCTTTTATTCCGTCTATTAATTAAATATTTTAAAATGGATACGTTATAATATGTAATTTAACAAAACTAAAACAGTTTCAAAGGAAGTTGATACTTGAAAGCGAACACGAATACGCGTTAATTGTAGGTCCATGATTAATTATACGAACGACTACAACGAACGAGTTAAATTATGTAATTTTGTGCCCAATGAGTAGTTATTCTAACAATACAGGATCCGTCATGTTCAGTGAGTAGAGTGTTTGACTATTATTTAGAGGAAATGTAACAACAATAATTACATCAAGAGGTAAAATTAGACAAAAGATTTGTTTCCAAAGCAATATTTTAAATTTTAGAAGTAAAATTACACAGTCAGGTCATAAGTATTGTATAGTATATCACACAGTAAAAACTTTTCTTTTAGAATGCTGGCCACAAAAAAGTTTATTGAATTCGAATTTCGAATTGATCATGAAAATAAAAATGTATACTTTTTAGAATTTTACTCATTTTTAAATATGGAGTGGACGCTTAAAGAAGACCGTGTTGCAGTTATTGCGTTGCACCGTTGCGGTTACGCCAATTAAAATTTTTGACATACTAAAAAAAAATAATTAAACCAAAGGATTCGTTTATCGTACCATCAAACGATACAATGAAGACTCTAGTGTAGATGACAGGTCAAGAAGTGGTCGCCCTCGGTCTGTTAGGACTCCAGGAGTAATAAAAGCTGTGAAGGCGCGAATTCAAAGAAATCCCAAACGTAGATAGAAACTGTTGGCCCTTCAGATGGGGTTAAGCAGAACCACGGTGAAAAGGGTGTTAAATGAAGACTTAGGGCTTCGGGCATATCGAAGAAAAACAGGACATCGTTTGAATGCTCGTCTAATGGGCCTGAGAATGAAGAGATGCCGCGCTTTGTTGAAGCGGTACGCGGGAAAAAATATCGGGTTTTTTTTCGGATGATTTTTTTTACCGTAGCTGAGAGCTACAACAAACAAAATGGTTAGGTGTACGCACACAGTAGTGAAGAAGCGAGCAACCGTATTCCGCGTGTCCAACGAGGTCATTTTCCATCCTCGCTCATGGTATGGTTGGAAGTTTCTTATTTGGGCTTAACAGAGGTATATTTTTCTGAGAAAGGTATAAAAACGAATGCAGTTGTGTATCAAAATACAGTCCTGACGAACCTTGTGGAACCTGTTTCTCATACCATGTTCAATAACAGGCCCTGGGTATTCCAACAAGATTCGGCGCCAGCTCATAGAGCGAAGAGCACACAAGACTGGCTGGCGGCGCGTGAAATCGACTTCATCCGGCACGAAGACTGGCCCTCCTCCAGTCCAGATTTAAATCCGTTAGATTACAAGATATGGCAATACTTGGAGGAAAAGGCGTGCTCAAAGCCTCATCCCAATTTGGAGTCACTCAAGACATCCTTGATTAAGGCAGCCGCCGACATTGACATGGACCTCGTTTGTGCTGCGATAGACGACTGGCCGCGCAGATTGAAGGATCACGGAGGTCATTTTGAATAAACTTTAGTGTCATAAGAATCTATGTTTTGTTAAGTTTATTTTGGTATATAAATGGTTACATAATGAATAAAGTTGTATCAATTATTTTATATTAAACATGTGACAGAATTTATGACCTGACTAGGTATATTCAATATATACAATTTATGTCGCAGATAAAATTTCACTATCAAGTTTCTCCAATTTGAAACACAGGGAACGTATTTTAAAATTAAAACAAAAAGAAAGAAAAACTGAATGTAGAAAACTTTCCAAAATAAGATCGATATAAGATGTTGAAGCTTGTCAAGGAATCCAATTACAACTTTATCATTAGAACAGAAAGTAATAAACGATTTTTCTTTTAAGTGCTTAATTAACGTCTTCCATGACGAGGAAAATAATGGTTCTTTTTGATGGGTGTCGTTTAATTAAGGTAGACAGAATTGAAGCGTTACGAATATAAATCATTTTTTTACTTGAAGCGTTAAAACGAATTCTCATTCATAATACAAAATTCTTTGAAATAATTGCATGTTAAAAGTACTTTTTTGGAAATCTGATGGGGAAAACGCTTTGAATGATTAAAAAATCTGAAACAATTCGTAAAAGCATCAAGTTCAGTACCTAAAGAGATGTAACATTTGTTTTATTAAAGCACACAGTTAAAATCTAATAAAGCCTACATAAGCCATGTAAATTTATGCTTATACAAAAATGTATACAACCAGATTTAAAGACATTTCTCATTCTTTTTGGAGCAAATCAATTGAGAAATAAATTCTGTCCTACACAAGAATTTATCTCCAGATTTTATCCCTTCCAATCCAAGATTCTTTCCAAGATATGTCGTTCATGTATCTAGAATCCCAAGGCGACAAACATGAAAATAAATATTGATTATGTTTTAAAATTTTCAACTTCATGGGCAAACAAGCTTGCGGTTCACCTAAAGGATATTGACACCGCCAGCTCGACTTTAAAATCTTGAACTTGAAAATGAAACTCAAGTCAAAAAATTACTGCACAAATATTTAAAATCAAATTCAAATATTTGTGCAGTGTGTTGTTTCGACATTAGGATGTTTGGACCATTTTGTTTTAAAATAAAAACACGAACGTACAGAATCGCGGTTGTAAAACTAATATGCTGTACGAAAGGTACAGTTGGAGTTATGCAATAGGATAAGAAGAAAAAAGTGCGTTGAACAAAAAACTTTTAATTTGATTAGTTGGCTTCACCCAAACTTGTTACAAGCGTTAGTTAGTAGTTTTTAGATAATCCATTAGTTCGTAAACTTTTATTAGTCAAGTAGTTTTTTTTTTGTAATTAACAGAGTTTTTCCTTGATTCTTTAGTCGTTATGTTTCCTTGCGTAACTTCACGAAATTTAAAAGTAATAATAACTGTAGTTATACTAAGTTTTGTACGGAATATATTTTATGAGGCAAGTTTTGTAATTATGAACTGAAGAAGTAAAGCTAAGTGTTGTCAAAAACATAATCTACCAGAAAATTAATGTCAGTCAGAAAAACGAAAAACACACTGTATAACCGAAGTATTTTTCTCTTGTTAGTAAAGTTGTACTTGTCTCTTGTTCAAAAGTAGTTATTTTGCAATTAACCCGTCACAATTTGTAATTGAATTTTGTAGACAACTGCCAACTATTGCTGCTAACTACTAATTAGAATATGATTTGAAACCGAACAATAAAGTGTAATCTACGGTATCCATTATTTCTACATAAATAATGGTTACCGTAGACAAACGTACATACGTTTACAAAAACGTACGTACGTTTTACAAAAAAATAAAATCATACAAACTTAAAGTAAAATTTTTGGGAATCGAACAGGAGAATTGCTCATCTCTCTTTCTTATATATTTACCCAAATTCAATCTTAAGGAACAAAATAACAAGATTACCTTAAAGCTACACAATAAATTAATGAAATTTAGATGGATGACAATAAACCCTCACAGTTTTAGTTACGTTCTAGCTAATTTCATCAAAAATATGCTACAAGTTCGAAACAGTAGAGCTACAAGTGTCTACATAAAGTATGTATCAAGTTAGCATTAAGACGACCACGACGTGTCTAATATATCTTTTTCAACAAATTTTCCATAAAAAATCATAATTATAAATTATTTATTCGCAGAAATATGAGTATAATTTAGGTCTTATATATTATGTTGATCTATACATGTTTTTTCATGCAAGTATTAAGTAAAAAAATAATATTAATAATGAACACTATCGATACGTCAATCAAATTTAAATCTAACATTTTTTTCCTAAAGTTATACAATGTATTTTTACACGAGCAATATATATCATAGGAAACTAGAGTTCTTTTACTGTGGCGGCAAACAGACACAGTCGCCACCGCGAATTTTGGTGTCCGATAACTGAATAGAATGAATATTCGAAGCACTCAGTACCGGCAGCTTTAAGCAGTCGCCACACGCCATCTTCTTCTATAGTAGGAACTGCAAGGGAATTGCTTGAGCAGTCCCCATATTCCGAACGTTAATTTTGTGCCTTACTGTTTGTCACTCGTAGTGTTAGTTGGTAGTGTCACCGCAGTCTGTACCGCCTGTCCAGTTGATAAATTGATGTCAAACCAACTTGATGTATTAATATCAACTACCATTCGCCTCGACCTCCGTTTTTTAAACTTTTGTGTGTTTAATTGTCATTAACACAATTGTTTGTTATATACCCGGTATCTATCATTTTTGAATTTAATTCCAGTAAGGGACATCTACATAACCTCAAAAATTACCAAGGTTTAGTGTGCGATTTATTTAACCTTTTTGTGTAACATTTCTATAAAATGTTGTTTAAACCTTCATATCGTATCATATCATATCGTAATACAAGCCTAGTTGTGTAACAATGTATGCCGACGTCTCGTACTAATTCGTCAAACTCCGAAATGATTACAGTTGAAATAAATAACATAGCATTTCCTGTAGTGATGATGGTAAAAATCAACGTATGGTAAAAGTCTACAGTTGAAACTTTATGGTGAAACAGACCCACCACTTTTTAAATTCATTACGAACTGCAGGATTATCCAAAATGTAAATTTGTGAAAAGTATATTCACTCTTCCAATTGAATCTAATTGACTTGAAGCGTAAAAGTTATAAAGTGACTTTTTACCTTTACAACCGAAAGTTAAAAACCCTAATGACATTTCATTGAATAAATTTCAAATCCATTAAAATTTGACCTTTTCGGACATGCTTACATTACTGAATAGTTGTGAAAGTAAAAATCAATTTTCTATAGATTTATTTGGCAAAAAGTTATTTTAATGTGAATAGTGAAGTTTAAATTATTTAATCCTTACTATTATTTCATTTGATTTTATTGATCCTGGTAAAAAAGTGACATTTTAGTTTTGCCCGTTTTGTAAATATAGAAATATCTGTTGGGAATTGTAAAACCGGAAAATGTATAAATGTCTATCGGCTTGTACATGTCAAGTTTGTATGTAGTTTTCTTGACTAAGCTACACGATAGTTTTAGATTCCACAACTTTATGTATAAAACTTCCTGTTACGTCTAAACATTTGTAGCACTTCCACATCACTTTTTATAAAGGTCACGCTATCATGTCAGAAGAACAAAATCAACATGGCGTTATGAACCAATGGTATAAATATTCTTTATTATACACGTTTTCTTTTAAAACACTCAGTCTATTTGCCAAATTTTATTTAAAAAAATATTACCGATTTCTGTTTTTACGTGCGATTTTAAGTTTCGCATCTTAAATCCGTCAAATTTGACAAGCAATAATGTAGAACCAAGTCTAGAGTGTATACAAAGCGTTACATGGAGATCGATCTCGTTATATGTCCTCATATTGGCACTTATCTCTGAATTTAAATATGTTTTTAGCATTCAGTATGAATGCTTATATTTAATTATTTTCGAAAATGTTGGATTTCAGGCTATATTACTACAGTTATGATGGGTTGAAATTATGTAAAGTCTAAGAAACCATGATTCTAACTCCACATCTCGTGGTACACGTGCCTATCAACCAAAAACACGCATCAATGTAAATCACAAAAGGTTACCCGTTTTCTAAAAACGGGAACCTCCCAAGAAAACGCCGAGAAAGTTATGTCCTAAAACAATTTACAACAAAATTAAATTCGGTTCCATTTCCTCCGTAATAGAAATAACAATTGCTTCGGAATGATACATGTCTACGCATGCCAGTGCCGCGTGAGGCGATTACGAGACTGCCAGAATATTTTCATTTGTTATCGCGGTATGTGCCAAGAAATGGCACGCGAAACATAAAATACTTACATAACAGTCGCTTTGACATGTACTTGCAGAAAAATAAGATAGCGTATGACTGGAGCAGCTACTTATCATCACGTTTCTTTTGCTGGTACAACTTGTAAACGTCCTCTTTCTTTATATTGGTTATCAAAACTAAATAAGTTGGGAAATCGTGCGTCCTAATGAATATTACGAATTATTTCCCTTACTTTCTAAGAAGGATCTTGTTTCTGAACGTCTCGAATAATTAATTGAATACTATGTTCGTTGGTTATATAGGTACTGTATCGGTTTATTATTTGCCAATAACAGTAAAGATAGATCATATAAAGTGTGTTTAATCACCTTTTTATCACATCTATCAAAGTGCAGAGTTGAAATTGAAAGCAAACATATTCTTAAGGAAATTACATGCTACAAAGAAAACGTCTATTCGCCAATGAGTCCCAATTTGTCTTTGCTATTGTTTGATCCTGACAACCAATTTGTAACTAAGCTCAGTGGCTTTACTGGTGTGATAAGGTCAAATCAATGTGCAAACGAAAGATCACTATACCTCGACATAGTTTCATCTCGTTTATTGGCCTGAGCACTGTTTCTATTTGTTTTACATGTAAACGCCCTTTTCAGATTTGCTGAGTCATATTTTTGCTTTTATGGCTTATTAGTAAGGCGGGGGACCCTAATCTTTCATCAGACTTTTGTATAAAACTTGATCCAAAAAGTAGAATCTAATTTATTCAACCAAGCAATTGACTACTATTATGTGAACATCAAACTTTTTCCAGGAAGGTAGATATGCATAAAACATGTTTATAAAGGTCAACAAAATCCCTCCAAATTGTAGAACTTACACAAAATATAAATTATTATACGTGTTCAATTATTTACTTTATTACTAACCGGTACAACAAAGTGTCATTAAATTTACTGAAAAATAAATATAACAACTTTATATTTTTTGATGTTTTAGTTTAAAATTATAGTACATTATATTTTGATTAACCATTGATCTTTATTGCAAAAAACACTTGCCCCGAATCTAGTTACTAAATGGATCAAACTAACTGCTGGATTCCAATTGTTTACGTGACTACAATTCAGAAATCTATTTCCGTCTTAATCAATTCCCACGAACCGTTTGAAAATTCAAATTTAAAGGAATAAGGTCACAAATGTGTAATTTGTCCAATAGATGCCCTTTGTCTTTAATTAAATATCGAGTAAATGTTATTGTATTCATTACACGTAATTTAAATTATACAATTTCATAAGCAAATAAAACACCAAATATCTGATCTTCAGCAGCTACCGTAGCCTACATCTAAACAGCACTTGTAAACTTATGGTATCACAAACTCTTAGCCAAAACCACAAAATACACTTTAAATGAAATTTAATAACAAAAATAATTATCGTAAATAAGTACCCTCGACATTATCAGCCGAGTCAAAGAAATCGAGAAATAAACTCACAAAAAAAGCTTATAATAAAGGCTCATACTCCCAGTGAAAAGAGCTCTGATATGGTGGAATAGCTGAAAGAGGCTTCCGTCCGTTACTTGGGGCATTAACTTGGTAATCTTTATTAACGGACTACCGCGATGCTGCGAACCTTAATCCGTGACCATTCACCGCAACAAGGATACTTCTTCACGCACACTTCTAAAATGAGCTAAATGACTGCTATGAATTGCCAACTCATTTACTCGAACCGCCTCTACCGCTGATTATAATCTCCTGTGATGTTCCATTATTTCAAAGCATCTGCAGGTCGTGAGTCTAATTTAAAATTTGCTTTGACTACGTCCATGTGTTATCACAAAGAACACCGGTGCGCTTGTAATTTAAATCGACTAATCTTTTAAGGCTGGTGTTGAGGAAACGATTTCCGCACATTTTACCCACGAGTTTTAGAGGATTTAGATGATTAGGACGCAGAATAAGGATATTGCATTGGGTCGTTTGACTCATTTTAAGTGTATTTACAAATTAATGAAAACGTAAATAAATATCTTTTTCTTGTAAAATAACTGAAACAAGAAATTATTGTTACACAAACAATATTGTTTCATTAAATTTTTCACGGTAAGTCTCTTAAAAATACTTCATTTTATTTATTACTTTGTTAACCATCACACAATAACTACAATAACAAGAAAATTCGGTAAGAATTTCAATAAAATTAATTAAGTAACAATAAGTTCTCGGGTATTCTACTTTTAAAATGAAATAAGGCTCTATTGAAGGAGAAAATGGAAATGACTTGTTAAATGGTCCCTTTGTTTCGGTATTGTAACAAAACGAACGAGAGCTATACTTATATATTTAAGAATGTGCTGGAACAAACAAAGTTCTCATTATGTCTGTTTGAATATCAATTCAGCAGAGGAATGAAATAAATCAAGTCTTGAGAAATTCTGAGTAAACTTTCTTTTACATTTTTGGAATAATGGAGGTTCGAATGAATTAATTATTCATCCTGGTGGGTGGGAGGGATAAAATAATATATGACTTTCAAATAAATATAATTTGGTAACATCTATAACACATGATGATGTTAAAAATAATCCGAACTTTTTTTGTTCTGTTAATTAAATCTGATGCGAAGTTAGACTACCTCAATAACTGTGAACATGTTTTTTGCATTAAAAACAACGCAGTGAAGAGTTAGGTCTGAATTGTTTAGGTGAACATCCATCAATGTCTAGATAAGGTAGCTGGGTGTGATGTAGAAATGTTAAACCAAGCCTTACCCGTGAGGATTGCCAAATATTTGCATTAAACTCACCCGTGAATTGCCATCCAAATTTGCTATAAACAACCTCAATTTCCTTATAGCTTTTTTACAGTTGCATATAAAAATTTAAAATAAATTTTAAGTTCCTTTCTTGTTAAATAGTGACAACAATAGAGTTTTTTTGCCATTTCACTTTTCTTGGATAGTTAGCAATATAACAAAAGATTATATAAGTAGTACAGTCAGAGCGCGAATAAATTAAACAATAATTAAATAATTATATTCTGATATGTTAGGTTCATTACAGGCATTTAATGTCTAAATCCTTGCAGATGATTAAATAATCGATTATCTAGATGTGACTAGGTTTATAGTAAAATAAACAGTTAAAGTACATTTATAGTTAATTGAATAACGTTAATTTAAAGTTAAGAATAAAATAGCCACAAATTTAGCCTTTAGTCCCCAATTCAAAATCCAGGTAGGGTTTATTCCCGCGATAAAAATCGTTTCTATATCTGGTGTGATTACGAAATAAATATATATTTGTGTAAAAGAGTACATTTTTGTGATTAAATTCCTATAGTACAACCTAGACGGCTTAGTTCAAGTCTAAAGCAATTTGCGAGAACTGCTCCATGGAATTATAAGTCCACTTGGGAAAGCAGTTTTCTATATTATCGACAATATTTTCTTTTGCAATCAATAATCGGTTTCTGCTGTTTGTGTAGTCTAAAATTGAAGTATTAAAGTAAAACAGAGAACAAGTGATGTTTTGGGAGAATTTTTGTAAAGAATTTTACTCTTATAGTTGTATAAAGTATAAGAATGGCTCTGAAATGCTACCGAAGCATTTATATGATTGGTTGCAAATGTCGCAATGCAATATTGCGAGACTAGACGTAGCAAGAGCATGATCTTTGCTCAGAGAAGTATTATGTCTCCATTTTTTTAACAACGTATTTATATAATCATAGAAGTGTTTTCTGAAAAGATGGTCTGAAATGTGCAGAAGATAGTGTATTTCTAAAGTAACTAAGAAGATATACCGTGATCATAGAAGCGGTTAATTTATTAGCAAAATGTTTTTATACGCTCATCTTACTTTCAATGGCAGACAATGTTTTGGAAATACGCCAATAGTTATTTGTTATGTATTGGATATAGGACTTCGAAGATGATTACCCTCGGGACTGTTATGCGACCAAAAATAAACACTTATTCCACTGTGTTATGAGGTCGTTATGTTTGCCATCTTTGTGTCGGGTTTTCCTATGTTTCTGTTGTTTATTGCTTGGCAGAGAATAGCAGTCAGACTTCCTATTTTCATGTTTTGTATAAATGTTTTTTGGTAATTAAAAAGTACTGAGATAACAAAGAAGACGTAGTCAATAACCAAACAAAGTATAATTACCCTTTTAAAAGCAATTTTCCAGTCCTAAATATGAAATATTATTACCTTGGTTTTAATTAAAAAGTAAAATAACTCGTGCGATGTCAATTACCATTTAAGGAAGAGACAAAATTCATTTCGGGAAAAATTATACCTGTAACCGGAAACTTTGAAATTGTGAAAGATTTTTTTAATATTTAAAGTTTTTAACAACGCATTCAAGTGACGAGGTTCGCATAAAACAAACTTGCTTGAAAGTACACGTTACGAAGCATAATTTCAAATCATGACACGTCGAGAATAAAGAAAAGTGTCGACCTCGGAAGTCAATGTTCGTAAGTGGAAAGCATAAAATCTTCCCCGCGATATCATAAAGAGGGCAATTTCTTGTCTACAGGGGTGTTTCAAATATACAGCCTGCAGGTACTGACTTTTCTTCCTACACTTTAATACAGGTTAACTTAACCACTCTATGGGCGTGAACATATGAAAACTAGCAGTCAAACTAAAACGAATTCTAGTTATCGCATGAAACTCCGACTATTCACAAAATTATCTAACTATGGCTCTATGAAGTAACAATACGAGTATCAGAGTTAAATTTAAGCTGTTAATTATAAATTTAAATAATTGGGACATCAGAGATTGTTGTCCATCTATGCCATTCAATATAAGGCAGTGAAATTTAATTATCATAAAAAACAACAATTTTTCTTGTCAATTTCCAAAATGCAAAGAACGTACGAATACTTAAGTTTTAAGCATAAAAAAAAAAACTGAAAAAAACTATGTAATAATTTTCTCTACACTATGGTCGGACTATGTTATACGTGTTTGGAATCACTACATGAGCAGTCTCGGTAACGATATGACTTCAGTTATCGAAAAGAAATCATGTATATTGCAATGTCTTGGAATATAATAATATATCCGGAACGAACATTCCATCCTACTGGAATTTTTATGAATGCTTACAATTTCCAATGTTAAATGTTCCGCATTGAGATACTTCTATTGTTTACTTTAACATGCAGCACCACTTATAGTTATTTTTAAATGTTTCTTGGCTATAAAATGCTGTTCGGTTAGTCTGCTTTAATTTCTAATAATCCAAATTCATTTCTTTTCTTTAAATGGACGTAAAATAAGTGTTTTCAAGTGTGTTACTTTTTTCAAAAATTATAATAGTTCTCCATTACATGCTGGAACATTTAAGTTTTCTAAATATTTCATACAATTTAAAGCTACTATGACTACCTTCATATAAAGCAAATAATAATATGTAATTTTTAAACAACTAATGATTTTAAGTCTACTAAGGCTTTCATTAAAATAAATTTTATTTAATTGCATGAAACATAGGGAATGTAACGAATTTAATCTACAGAACAATACTATTAAAAATTAAATGAAATATTGTGACAAAGTGAACCAGACCATACAAACATCACCCAAACACGAGTACAACGTGGATTTCAGCCATCGTCCTCCTCAACCATAGTAGAGGGAAGTGAACGACCCGGCACCCAGCGCTACCGTAAGTACAGACATTAAAACGAGCATGAACACTGAACAACTCAAAGTTCCTCTTAAAACACGGATAAATTATATATTGCAACCTCTAAACTTCAACTGTCATTAGATAAACCTGTGCAGGACAACTAGTATTTGGGTGGCATATTCTCTAAACTTAGATGATGGTGATTTCAGCTTACGAGGAAATGAAAAATAAAATAATTATGACTGAAAATTTCAAGTGATATTTGATATCATAATGATTCATGAATTTGATATTTACTTTCATGCTAGGCTACTTGCTCTGTCCCACCACTGCAACCCTGTTTACCAGGATCAACAGTGGCGTCCATGCTGGGTCTGTTGTTTTATATTTGATCGTGGTTTTAGTAATACTTTGGTAATTTTATCAACATCTCAATTTTTTTTCTTTGTAAAATGGCATCTATTTTACTTTGACTTACGTTTTGTAAATTAAAACAAAATACTAATTAAAGGAACCCAAATTAAATGCTACAATTATTCATTTATTTCAATACTAAGTAATCGGATATTATTAGTGACCCATGTAAGGAAAATTCCCAATAAAATATTGATAATATCAGTAAATATAATGTTCAAGACTCTTAGAGTAATAGAGAACGATAGGGATTGTCCTGCAAACAATAGTTTATTCCATCAAATGATAAGTACTTGAGGCTTCAGCGTAGGAAGATGAGTGGTCTAGTTAGAATGGAGTAAAGCAGATTCGGGATATATTTTTGAAATAGAATTTCATGGGAACGAACGCATCGCTTCTTTAACGAACGTGTGTGGAATTCTGCTTCCTCTGTGGTCAAATTATAAGAAAGAAGACTCGCGTACAACAAAGCTTTTATCGGAAGTATAGAAAAACCATTTCTTATAGTTGAGCAAATAGAGAGCTTACTTTCCTCGTTCGTGAAGTGGGCGATAGTTTATTGATAACTTATGGTTTGTGGCGGACATTTTATATTCGTTGTTACCTAACAGAATGGGTATTATAGGTCTGAAACTAAATGTCGGACTATTATATAACTACTGCCTTCATTTTGCTTCAATCAGAGCAGCTTGACTGCGAATGTATCTAAGACAGCAATCGAAACACATATTAACTTTGTATTTCTGGGAATTAATAAAGTTCAAAATTGTTTGGTAAATCTTTCAAATTGTTATAAAATAAAATTTCATTAAAAAATGTACGAGCTATACTCCTGAACAAAACAAATCACGAAACAATAATGAAACAAAACAGTTATTACATATTCCAACAACATTTTAACTTTTTGTGAGCATTCGGATAATGAAATGATTTTACTTCAACGGCTTGTGCAAGATTCTTTACATCCAAATAGAGAACTTACAAGAACATTGACCGAATTCGAATTTTAAAAGAGCGGGCGAAATTCAGTAACACCCGGAGCGGGACGCTATACGTGCCATCTGTGACATCACGTAACACGCATTACCGCTTTGAATCACTACGAGGTTACGAGTCTATCCAACGAACGTTAAAAATGCCCGGAAACCAACTGCACACACCAATCAATTCAACTGCGATAGAGATGCAAGATCACGATCAAATAAACACATCCCATTCACACCATTGTCTCACGGTACACGAGCTTATTGTTGCTAGCATCCAAACTGGCCAAACAGCGATTCCTTTGCCATTATTCACAGACCCCAATCCGTTGGTGTTAAGTACCTTTTTAATGCCTTAAGGGAGCAATCTCGTATCTTGGTATTGTGACTTTATTGCTGCTCAATGGTTTTTAATATCAAATGAGCTTTCCCTTAAACACGATTTGTAAAGGAAACCTCAATAAAGTCAGTATTCAAAGGAAACACTAAAGATCTTGTTAAAGATTTCAATGTAGCTTTTCGTGAATATTTATAAAGATTCTTCACAATATGAGATGAGATGTTTCATTTTATTTGTATATATTATTCTCGTCAATTTGTTAAAACCTTGTACTTACAATTGCAATTTCTATGAATGAAATTCCTTTCACAGTATTCTAATATAGTATTTTAGTTTCATCATTATAAAACTCATTATTTACAAGTATTTTATAAAAGTATGTAAAGTAATTTATATGCATCTATAAGTAAGAAATTAAAAGAAAGATATCTTGAATTTTAGTATTTGCCTCTAGAACAGTGGCACCATTTCAATAGACAAAAGGTCAGCATTCAAGAAATGAAAATAGCGTCTTCATTTCTCAAATACCTCGTTTTCATTTGCGTTCCTTTAAAGTTTGTTACAAAGGATAGCGATTCCAAAAATAGAACAAGTTTTTATAAAAAGAAACCGTTGAAAGATTCTATATAAAAAGTAAATTTTTCAGCCTACAAAATCTATGATTAGATTTATGTGAATTTAATTTTTCGGTTTATCCAACTGTAAATTGAAACGCACTACTTTACTAATATCATAAAATGTGGTAATTCTCTATGAAAGGCAGAAAAAAATTGATATAAGCAAAGATAATCTCACCAAACTCCGAATATTCTGTTAAAATAAATTAAGCATAATAATTTTAATCGTAAATTGTCGTCTTTGACAAAGGAGATCTTCAAATCAAAAACCAACAACGGCCTACCTCCGTAGCCTTTCGTTGAAGAACGACTTGAAAAATTATTTCAAGTGGTTATTATGGCAAAGGAGGTAGAAAATAACATTGAATTTATAATTGTTTGCATCGAGTACAATGGCCGGCAGAGGAGATTTCTGAAGGTATTCTCTGAAAATAATTTGGTTTTCAGGGCAGAGTCATTAGGCAACATTTGTCATTTGCAAACTTGTTCCGACGTTTATCGCCGTACAATTGATGAGCGGATGTTAGAAGCGTAATCAATTGTCACCAGTGATTAATGTCATTATGAAATTATATTTCATTTTTGAAAATTATTTTGCTGTTTGCTATCGTAATAGATTGTTTAAGGTGTTTTAAAATTTAAAGCTGGCCTTAAATTTTCCGTGTTTAATAATAAATTTTATACTAAAACTTTAATAATAAAGCTACAATTCAGATTTTAAATTCAAAAGATTTAGACTAGAAGATTTTTCATTCAAATTGTGAACTGTAAGCAAAAAAGGAGCTTGTAAATGGGCGATTTAATGAGAATCAGTCTTGATTTTCTCTTTTTACTGGAAACTGGAGAGAAAAGAAATCCAAATATCTAGAAAAAAGCGAATGGTAAAGAAAATTACCCTCCTTTCGGTTTTCACTGCAGTTGTATAAAAATCTGCAGCAAAATATTTAAGGTAAATGCACTTCAGCATTAGCGAAGGAGTGAGTTTGTTTCTTAAAACTCTGTGAGATCTAAAAACTAGTTTCTTTAGTGAAATTAAAACGAAGGATCTTGATTATTGAATTCTTGATTTTCTTCATTCTAGTATTAACAATGGTATGGCAGATTGTGTTTAGTCATTTAGTCGTGGTTGGTATTTGGGTACAAGAAGGAAATTGAATCGGTTACCTAATGGCTAGTGACCGATAACCCACGACAAATGTTCTCGACAACAGCACCCACAATCCCAAACAAGAATAAACACTCGGATTTACGAACTTATTCAATTCGATATGAAATACACAATGTAGGAAACCCAAAAAATTTCCTTGGTTGTAAGATTACTTTATTGTACCGTCGCATGTGTAAAGTGAAACAAGTAGTGCTTGTACATACAGTCGTCCCTTTTTTGTAAATTTTTCCAGGTTTTGTAAATCTGCAACTTTTTTATTTCCTTATAAGTATACTTGCTTTAAATAAACAATAACATCGGCTGTCTAAACCACTAAGGTCTTGTGCTTTTTATCACAGCCTTCAAAACTCCCATAACCTTAAACTTGCAACACTAAAGATAGGTAGGTACTGGCGATCTTACCGTCTCGAATTAACATGAATATACTTATTAAAGTTTCTGTCTTCAATAAACAGCATTACGTCACAATCTGTGAAAAAAGGGAACATCAAATTGCGAAAACCAATATTTATAGGAAGATTTAAAAACGGGAAGTAAGAGGCCATACTTGTCAGTAGCGCTCGAACCAATCTTGTTTGCCTCCCAATTCGAATGCAAATATTTGTACTGAAACTCTGGATAACGTGGTTTAATACGACTTCCGGGGTCCATCAAAGAATCAGCCGGGAAATGAGATGGAGCTATACTTGGCAGTGCAACGTCCCTTTTACGTATTACATCATATTTTCATCTCATGATTTCGATTGAGTTGAGTAGTGCCATTTTGTTCAATGGTAGCAGCAATTTTTCGTTTGTATGAAACGCTATCTTCGTATTTAAATCTATAAGTAATCATCACATAATTTGTAACATATTTTTCTTCTAACTCAGACAACGTTTTAATTCAAATTTGTTTTTAACAGGTAACATAGGCTTCAATTTGTTAGAATAAGCCCTTCCTAAATATTAGCGAAGATTGTATGAAATCAGATGAGTTCTAAATATCTCACCTACAAACAAAAATATCCATTATTATCCTAATACTGGCCCGAAGAGTCGAACGGAAAAGTCATGATTTCATGAGTCTGTATGTTTGTATGTTACGTGTTCCACCGTAGCTCCTAAACTAATGAACCGATTATGATGAATAAGGTGTCAATCGATTGATATTAATGACATAGCATACATTTTGTTTTATAAAATGACATCAAAAACAGGTGAAGCGATAAAAAAAATCTCTACTATATCGAGTGGGTTGTCAAAAGAAACTGCTCAGTTAGCACATTTGCTCGCGATTTGATTGCATGCTATCGATAGTATTGAGTTATTTATATAAAATGAGATCTCAAATGTTCAAGCCTACCAATAAAACATAGACATTTTAAACGAAATTCGTGATGGAAAACATCGAAAGATTTAAAATAAGTTCAATAACAAAACCCGATTAGTGAAAAATCGCTCTCTAAAAAGGATGTAACAAGAAAAAAGAACTAATGTTAAGTCACTATTTAATATAGCTTTAGTCGCCTTACAATCATTCACTCAATTTAATTTCTACTTTAATCTAAACCAAACTTGTACGACCAAAATTTTTATAAAAAGTTTTATGCAACTATTCCGCCTATTTTATCTTAAATTTAAATAGGATTGTTACTTCGATTCTAATTAAAAATAATAGTTACAAAGTCTACTTAGATTTTTCTGCCTCTGAATATTTAACAAAAGTTACAAAATTTTAACCGTGTTTTTTAAGCATACGCCAATTTGCACTTAAACACAAAATTAGAAGAAACTTGAACATTAATTTTTTCAGCTTTTATTATTTATAAGTACGTTCGCACTGTCTGAGCTTTTGGGAGAGCAGTTCTCTTTGGACGGCTTTAAGGATTCATGGTAGATATCCATGCCTGGTGTTTCCAGCTTCCACCTATTTGCATCCACTGAATCGTAAGTGAACCGTACAGAATCCCGTCACGTACACCTACTTGACTTTTACGATTATTGAACTGAATAAGATTTGGATTGATATTATTAAGTAGATCTTTTGTTTTCCTATTTTCTATTCTCTCATGCCAAGACTGTATATTTATTAAAGATATTTTGATACTACTTCAGAGGTCGGGTTTCGCCTTGCAAAAAAATAATACCTTTATTTAGTTTAAGGTAACACTTTAAGTAATGTCCCCTAAAATAGAAGTTTAGTGATATTAAAAGTATTATATTAAACGTAATCACATTAAGATATAAATCAAAACTAATAAACCAGTGAAACAATTTTTGAAATCCATCAATAAATGCCTGAGTGATTGAACGATTGAAGTTTACGTATTTTAACTCTGAACGTCTGTGGCCCTTTGACTAGCGTGTGACATCATACTGGACTGGAATTTTTATGGAAATAATATTTGTTTTACTGTTATCGAGAAACGTGTTGAGATCTAACGTCCAAGTTCATTTACAACTAAGTATATAAGTAATATTTAGCCAAAACTAGCAATTTTAGTGTTTAGTTTAAATTTTGATGCAAACTTGTTACAACTTCTTAGTTTGACTTTAAGGGTTAGGCCTCAATAATTAACCGAGACAAAAAAAAAGATAAAAACAAATATTATTTCCATACAAATTGTAAGTCGTCTCAGCCCTATGACGTCTCTGGGAAGCGAAATTTTGAAGTCCCATAACTTTTTCATTTTTAGATTTTAATCATTTTGTCACAGCTTAGTTTCGTTTTATTTAAATTTTATAGTGAACTGAAAAAAAAAAAACGCATTAAACTTCTCCATTGAAACAAACTCTTAGTTCCACACTAAAAGATAGATTTCAAAATTGGATATGAGACACCTAACTATTTATATTTATACGCTTTTACTTTCTTTACCCTATTACTTAAATTCTCGTGTATTTAAGCCAAATTTTTATTTCTCAAACTATTTTAATAAGAATTTTGAATAATGCTCAAGTGTACCAAAACCGAGATAATAGATTTTAATATAAAAATCATACTTTATCTCCTCATTAAAGGTACATTTTTTAACATTTTTAAAACAGTCTAGACGCTAGACTTATTCAGCTGAAATTTAAAAAAGCAATTCGAATAACGGTACCTACCCGTGGAAATAATATAATCTATCAAACTCAGAACTCCCTTGAGCAAGTGAACCGGGCATATCCGTTCATGCGTAAACAGTAGTAATAATTCTGCGGGTCGCTGCAGATTTCGTCCCAAGATACTAACTATTACGTGCAATACCAATCTATTTTGAAGGGCTATATACGGAAACGTTGACGAAATTCAGATTTCTAACTAGCCTTCGTTAGCTAGTGCTAACAAGGAAAGATTTTGAGCTTTCATTTATGTAACACATCGTATTCTATAACGTTCTTAACTTAATCACGAAGAGAAATAAAAATAAATTGGTGTCATCAGTTCTAAAAAGATATAATACAATAGAATAATGTTTATTTGTTAGGTTTTGGTTCTCAGAGATCTAAGAATAAATATAAAAGTCCCTTTAAAAACCTGTCATCATTGACGTACAAATATAAATAAGTGAAATAAATAAAATATAAAACTAGTAAAAATTTTACGAAAATCTTACTATTTATTACACTAAGTGTAAAAATAAAATTAAATAGGAAAATTAAATTAGACAGAATAAACGTCAATTACAAATCCAAAATTATGTTCAATTTAAGTTAAGTAAAATATTAAAATCAAAGTTCATAAACACATTCACATCACACACATTTGTTGATCGAGGTATATCTATACCTAAGAATAAAGCAGATTTAGCTTCTTCTATTGGTTTTGGTAATATGTAAGTTTTTTTTATGCAATGGTCTGCTATTAATTGTTCGAAAAGTAACCACTTTGATTTTGTTAAGATTAACTATTACTTTTTTTTCCAACCAATTGACAACTTGTTCAGTTGACGTATTTATGTCATTGTTTAATGTCATGTTTTTTTGTAAGTTCCTTGAGCTAGAAGAGTCGTGTCGTCAGCAAACATGATACAATCATGTTTTATTACTTTTAAATCATTGATATATCCAAGAAATAATAAAGATCCCAAAATACTGTCCTGGGGCACGCCGACATAATTCAAACAGTAGATAGATCGGTAAACAATTTTTGTTCTCTGTAAATATTTTCCTATCTCAACATATTAATACGGAAAACTTAAATAGGTAATTCCTTATCTACCTATTAGCAGTCCCTGGTATTCCATATCTTTACAGTTTTTGAAGAAGGGTATCATGCGTCACAAAATCTCATGTCCAAAAGAACTGCAGTAATGGATATTTTATCGTTGCGACTTTCGGTAATTTTTCGTATACATTAAAAGCAAGCCAGTGTCGTTGATCTGTTTTTTTGATGTTGAAAACTGATCAGCAGGTAGTAGGTTGTTTTGTGATATAAAACTATCAATTCTGCTAAACGTGGACTTAACTCAATACTCAAATATTTTAGGAATTACTGGATCAAGGTTATTGGTCTACAATTTGATAAACCATCTCTATTGCCTTTTTTGAATGAAGGTTTTACTATAAAATACTTTAACCTACCTAAATCACCTTTAATAAATGAGCAATCAGTTGGCTATAAGACCTGATGAGTTGTTTAGCGCATAACTTTATTATTTTTGTTGGATCCTCGTCATAACCAGTTGAATCTGTGTTTTTGAGTGATTATATTACCTTGTAGATGTCATTATTGTCAAGTGGATGAAGAAAAATGCTTTTATGATTAAATTTAATATTGTCTGAGAAACCTTTTCAGTTTTTTAATTTATTGTTTGTCAAATTTATAGACATGTGTGTTTTGTAAATATAAAAAGGTGATCGTTAGTGCCAGTTCAATTCAAACTAGATTGAAGCACTTTTCCACTGTTTACCCTCATTCTAGTGTTTTACAAATGTTAAGATGTTTTATTTTATCACTTGCAGTATAATCATTATTAGTTTTAATGAAACAATTGCAATTTTTGTTTTTGTTTACATTTAGTCACTAAAAATAATTTAAAATCGCTACAAGATTTGCAAGTAATTTTATGAAATTTCACTATATACACTTTTTTATTGTTCAGCACTTGTAAAACTTAGTTTTTAAGACATGGACAATTTAACGATTGAATTACTACTTTAAAAAAAAGTACTTTAATAGTAAATATGTTAACTTACCAGCGCCCTCTAGCGGAATCGGAAGCGGGCGAGATATCTTAAATAATAAAATGCCTATCCACTTTGACAGTTATTTTAAAAACTCCTCCTCTTTGTTAGTTAACATAAATTCGTGATATAACTTAATTATTTCGTACTAATGCAGATAGTGCTAAACTTTGTTCTAATTAACTTAATAAAGCAGGAAAGTTTCGTACGAAAAGCCAACAAAACAATGTCAAGGTCGACAACCCTAGTTTTTACGCCGCAGCGAGCCCAAATTACTAAAAGTACTACTTTTTATAGGGTTGTGAGAATTTAATTGTACCTCTAAGTGTAAGCTTTGAGATTTATTTAAAAAAGAAACAATCAAGATTCTTTTGGAAAATAAATACGATCCACACAGTTCACATGCTCTTAGCATATATTTTATTTTTTTATTTTATGAAGTTTGATGATACACTTACATAACTTATAAAAACTAAACAACTACTTCTGTTTTACGCAAAAAATCGTTTTAAAGTATTACCCATTTTTTTTCTGAAAATGAATTATCTGTCACAAATGGTTTTATGGCGTTCATGGTTTCTCGCAATCATCTTTCAAATATTTAAAGAAAATTACCTATATTATTCTCCGCCCGCTGCTACCAATTGTATAGAATAAAACTTATTTTTTTTTAAGTTAGAAGCAGCCCTACTTGGGTATGATAACTTTTTAAGACCAAGACCTCTCACATAGTATTTCGGAAACTAGGGTTGCGAGCTGAAAATTTATTAAGAAATTTTAACTTCCAACTTCGCTAACGAACCTTTTAATTGGATATTTTAATTGTTTCTCCTTTACTCTTACGTTCTTTGTATGTAACGAAGCTGTATAATGATGCTGTTTGAAAGAATATAACATAAAAATGTAAGTCATGTTGTTTTGATTTTTTTAATGCGAGTTATAACACTCATCGCTTATATTCCTTTAGGTGAATTACTACTTCATATTTATTGTATTGAATTCTTATCCATCTTTACTAATTATGTTATTATCACAATTATCTTAAATAAATTTAAAAAAAATTAGTTCAAAACCAGTTTAATCAAAATGCTATAGACTAAATGTATTATGATTTATAAATAACAGAAATAATCCTAGAGCCTGAAGCAAATACATTGTTCATCACACAAATATTTGCCGAAGGCCCGGATTCAAACTCAAAGTTTGATCGTCAAATGAATGCCCTAATTTATTTCTAGTCTACTGCAAGCTTAACGCTATTTTCATCGAAAGTTAGCATTTTCCAAAAATAAAAGTGCAACTAGAATGGTTTAACTTTCAATTTTGAGTCGATGTTGGCTGTGTATTCCCAGTGAAACCGGATCCGTATGCAATTTCTACGATCACTTCATCCTCTGTGACTAAAGCGTCAATGTTCAAGAGGTTGCGGTGGATGCAGATCCAAATAAATAGAATAGATAATAGAATTTACAATTCACTTATATATCATTCATAACATTCAAAGTTGCTTAAAATATCTATAAGTCAAGGCATAAAGTTTGATATTTTTGAACCAAGTCCAAATTTGGACTAGTTCATTTTGTGTTGTCACTGAATAAAATAACCAAAATTTTAGTATTTATTATTATTTGAATCTGTTCTGTTTTCCTTTTGTTGATTCTTAAATCTTTTATTACGCATGCAGTGTTGACCTTAATTAGGTTGTTCTTTAAGAAAACATACCCAAACTAAAATTTTAGAGGTGTATATGTGTAACAATTACTGGTAAACCCATAAATAAAAATTACAGTTTGATAGTAATGAATGAAAACAGACTTTCCTGTAACTAATTGAAAGATTGGTTTCTTACCTGCAAACCAATGAGTATAGTGAAGACCATTTCCCATATGCACCTTATAGTGACATTGTATAAATGAAAACATTTGTCTATTATAACTAAAAATAATTAACTTGAAACCCAAAAACCCTATTATACCTAACAAATACAAGGACATAGATTGTATTGTTACGTAACATAAACAACTAAAGCTGAAACAAAACTTCCTTAATTGTTTTCCGGGCTACGCTATCAGCCATAAGAACCTGCATAATTAATATATAATCATAAGTAAAAAACAACTCGATAGGGAATACATCTCTCTTTCAGCCACAAATTAATATTATGTTATTTTAAGAAGTGACTAAGATTGCCAGAACTTTTTCTCGTAGGTTAGTTAAGGTTAGGTTAAGTTATTCTATTCCTATTACAATTTTTATAAAAGTCAGACAATTTAGTAAAAAAATGCATATCTTGATAGAAAAGATTCGATATATTGAAACTTTGAAGATTAATATACAATTATCATCGTCATTGTCTATCTAAAAACAAAATCGTACTTAGCAGAAGAAAAACTGTAGTCAGTATTCATGAACTTTCATGTTTTGTTATTTTTTTTACGTGTTTTCTACGTTAATACTCAAATACATTTCTTTTGTGAGAGCAATAAAAATAGATCTTGGGAAACAATCATATTTATATTATGTTATTTATTGCGAAACAAAATAATTGAGATGGAAACTGCTGAAATAATACATTTCCGTACAACGACTGGGTCATTAGGAAGCGAAATGTAAGAAACAAAAGAGAAAATAAAACGAAAACCGTGGAATAATGGTTAAGTTCTGCATAATAAGGGGATCGCAGTTCGCGAAGCTGGACTTTTTATTTTAATAAGTTTCTAGTTTTGGAACTCCGGGAGTTACGATCGCGATATTATGACAAAGCTACGCTGCGTCTAAAGACAGCTAGGGATCCTAAGGATAGAATCACATTTGTCAGCATCGATCAGCATGTTATGTATAGAAAATTTAAGTATGAACCTCCCTACATCGATACGTTCCTATCAATTTAACTTTCCGCTGCTGACTCATCTCCTTTTTAATATTATCACGACAAAATAACAGCACAAAATAAATATTATAGTTCTACGTTTAATGAAAATGAATTAGTACATTTCATGTCTGCGAATTACAAGTATGCAAATCTTAGGCCGTAGATAACAACTTAATATAAGTAAGTAATAGATTTCAATAATAATAACCCACACAATGACTAAGCCCTGCACTAAGACTTAATCTTATATACCCTAAGCAACGATATGATATAAACTACATAGATAAGAATACAACATCCAACTTTAGTTATTAAAATAATTTAAAAGAAGAGAGAATCAAAATGGAAGAAAGAATTATGAATTGAATAACAAAATTAAATCAGCAAAAATTATCATCATACTAAATAGCGATTTTCCGTACATAAAGTGTAATTTCTTTTGTGTCAGTGTTAACATTGAGTCTATGCTTCAATGCGCAGCTGCATTTCTTAAATGATGTCAGTTAACGGAGATAAGAAGTAGGACATTGAGATTACTGAAGAAGATGCTATCGAAGTCGTAAATATATTTTATTTTTTTTCATTTAAATCTTGTGAGTATAGAAATTAAATGCGGTACAAGTAACATTGTTCCCTTTTTTGAAAGCGTAACATTTAAATGATCAATGCATTTATTTAAAGTAATTTAAACATTCAAACCCCGGCAAATCAGAAAAAAGTGAACCCTGGCTTGGAAACTCTTTTACTAAAATAAAAATAACTTGCAACCAGCAAAAAGGCCGGTTTCAAATGTACATAGAACCTTAGAGGGCATAAAAATACAACAAAAAAAAACATCGGGAAAAAGATGTCATGGTAAATGCACAGATTTTTACATTTCACAAGATTTTTCCTAGACACCAATACAGTTTACTTTCAGATTCAGATACAATAAAGATGTTTTGTACTTATGACATACTTTTATGTGTATATTTGGAGCTAAAACAATGATACGTGTTCTTTGAATTGCGTTCCCATTACACAGAATACCATGCATACAAATAGAACATTACAAGTTGTTTCCGATCTTCCTTTAACAGGCAATAACTTTTTTATATTGCAATTTACGTATCATTTCACATAACGGATATTAAAAAGAAAACTATAAGTAATAGATAAATAAATAAACAAATAGAAGTGCCAAGACCTGTGTTTCTAATGTTTGTAGCTAATGCGAATTTATATAATTGTAAGTGTTCAATCTCTACCATCTTATCCAAACTTTTATACGCATGAATGTGGCGAAGCGTGTCTTATCTTGCACTAAAAATACCTACATTATTTATGTCCTTCCTTTATAAAGAGGTTATGAAGAAGCAACTCGTCCAAATGGTGATGGTTAGTTTGCCATCACTCTGATGAATATTCTTGCCACCAGTAACCTGCCAGTTGCATGCTTGTAGGATGTAAACAAAATAATACAATAATAACCATTACGTAACTTCAAATATCGCACATTAAAAAAAATATAGGCATTTGTACCTTCCAATATTTCATATTAAAATAATTTTTCACTGTAAAACCACCTTATTTAAATATGATACACTTGACAACATGACATACTTAATGTAACTACTCGTACAATAAAATTCAGGAACTTGTGTCTGTGGATAGGTTAAATTGAAATAATTTTAATTCTGGCACAGCTAAAGGATTTCGTATTACACGCATCATATAACTTTGCATCCGTTACTCATTAAATATTAATTTATTTTACAAAGGATAATCGGTTAAAATTCAAACTATTCTCATATAATTTAAAATTTGAATCATGTTGAAATGTAGCGAAATTATTAACATTCATTTTTAATTCCAATAATTATTATATAAAGTTATTTATTTGATAAAACAAATAAATTCTAATTATCCTTAACATTCCCATACCTTATTCTATAAGCACAATTTTGTTTCGAAAATATATGTTAAAGCATGTTCATTTTAATTAGGGAAATAAAACAAAACTAAAAGTAAAACGAAAACGAAGTATGCCTGACACTGACGGCAACTCATGAGTTTCAACAATAAAGTCGTCAAATTGCTTAATTAATGTCGATAACTTTTAAAACGGATTTTCATACTCAAAATAGTAAAAAACTGCTTTACAAACTGCCCAAAAGGTCACAATCAGTCTTCCGTTCTAATTGATATGCAAAACATCTGAAGGAACAGTTTGTAAACGAAACGGTAGTGTTTTAATGTACGTTGTTTAACAAATCATGATTTTCCGTATTAACTAGCAACCCCACTCTTTTCCACCCGAGATTTTTTGGATTTCGACTACTACTGCACTATCATTCGGATATGCGCAATTACATTTTCATAATTTTCCAAAAATACGGAAAAAAATGTTTAGAAAAACGAGTGAGAATCACAAACACTGAACACTGAAGACGTAGTATAAAATTAAGGCCCTTAATTACTCACCCCGGTGCTCAAGGGATTAGGCTATTGAGTGGAGGTGGGTATAATATAGCCCTATTACGAGTATACTGATCTGTTATCTCAGTAGGTAGGCCTTCGCCTCTAAGTAGTTTGAAAACTATTTTAAAAGTAGCTTTAGTAACATTTAACTTACAAATGGGGTAATAAACACGTATACGCCATCATCAACTTTTATTATGCAAAGTAGAAAAAAATCATCATGTTCCTGATATTTTTTATGTTTCTATTAACATTTATTGCTTTAATTCCAATAGCTTTTGTAAGGCTTTTTTTCTGTTTTGTCATTATTACATCCAACCTTGAGCTTTAACGTAGACATTCCTAGAACAGCTGCTAATAAAATTTTTGTTGCTCAATTTCAATTTGCGACATTAGAGTCCGGTTCGTTATTGTAACAGTTTTTCCTGACCCGTAATAAAACGTTTCACATGTCGGCGGCAGCGAGCGGGCTGCGTGCGAGCGGCGTGAAGCCAAATTGATGGTTCACTCCATCGGCAATGTAATGGCCCTTCAAAAAGACCCTGCCTTAGCCACTAAGTGAAATTCACGTTTGATTAACTCCGCTCAAGGACTTTGTTTTAGTTGAAATGTTTGACGCAAGATTTAGAGGCTTCGCATACAGTGAAACGTAAATAACTTACGATCGTTTTATACAGCGCACCTGAGAAGTTCTTTATTATTAATGTCGTAAAAACAATTAAGTAGATATTACAAGAATTCAATGCTGGCCAATAAAGTATTACTGATAGGCGTGTTTTGTCTTAGACATTTTCTTAAAACATTGGAGATGCAATTGAAGTCAATAACTTTCCTATCTCCGAAAATAGAGTTTTAAATCAAGGAAGTTTTTAATCATTTGAATATAACCAAACCTCTAACGTGACATAGTTTAAAGTGCAGTCAACTCTTTCATTCACAAATATCTCCATAATGGAAAGCAAAAAGCCTTCACTTCGTTATAATTCGGTGAAAGCCACTATACCAAATCCTAACCAGTGTTTAGATATTTAAAATGTCTTATCTTTGGTGAAAATCATGGACCACTTTCGTTTACTGTTCCGAAATAATTGACAAAAACATTAAGGTCAGCTAATAAAATCATAATAATCAAGGAAACAAAGTTCGTGAATTAAAAACTTCATTTACTTAATATTTGCATTAAATTCTGAATTCCCGAACCAACTTTTATTGATTCGATCCGCCTATTGTATCTATCTGACACCAGCAATTTTTGAATTTCGTTCGTTTACGAAACACGTACTTAAGCCTGAACAATTTCAGTTTCCTTATTTTTAAAATTCGTACCGATGACTCGTAAACGAGTGATCCTTATTACTCTTTTCATAAAGTCTAGTTTAAAATGTTGGATTTGAAAAAAGGGTAAAATGTGTACCCAGATGGCGCGTGTGTTCGCTTCGTTTTCCTGCGTGGATTATGTCAGAACATTGCCAAGCAATCCTCTTTGTTACATGGCGAACCACGCCGGCAATGTCAAGTAGCTTGTAAAGTTGTACGGATTTAACACTGTAGGTAATCAAGAGCGCAATCTCCCGGCAATGACAAATTTAATCTAAAAACGGCACACGCCGGCTTTACAATTGATTTGACATTTTGAATTCAATATGTACTTGAAAGATCTACAGTTGTTATGTTAATGTAATTATGCTTTCTGCAGAATGTGTACTTTCCCGTTTACTTTATTGACACACTCTATCCTAACGTTAGTAGATAGAATACTTATTGTATAATTATTATAACTTTAAAATTATAAGCATTGAATAAAAACATAAATGATAAACGAAAAAGTAAAACCAAACTACAATTGAAATTGCTGGTTCCCGGAATAGTTAAAAATATTTTTTACGTAATTTTTAAAGGTAATGGACCATACATATTGAAATAAGTTGGCTATAAATATGGATAAGGATATATCTTCATAAATACAATTTAATTGTGTTAAATTTAGTGTTCAAATATGGTTAAATTGGTTAATTCTTGTGCAAAAATGGACTTTTAAACATGTCGACAAACTATTGATTATTTAAAAACCAAAATTAAATTCTGCAGCGGATCTCAGTGGGATTTCTAACTTATACATTTTCTGCCCAGTGATCATATTAATATTAAACAATTAAGCGTAACAACTCGAATTATAGGATCCAGTGGCTTGCCTTTGACATAGGGTTGTTTATTTATAACTAATACACCCTTGTTTCGATATGTGAACTACCCCTGACAAGGGTTCATAGCATAAACCTTATGAGTAATTATTCCCTGTATCTGCAACACAATATGTCTCAGACCTTTAATTATCCTAATTGCTATCATCTTGTAAACACGGACAGGTGAATTCGGAAGATTGGTTTTCTAAGAAATCCTCTAAGGCTACTGAATATCATCTCACCTCTACCATTTTGACTGACATGTTCATTCAACACAAAATATTAAGTATATTAGTTACATACTCAAGTTATCGTTTGCACAATATATTTATATTTATATATTGAAAAAAGTTTTATGGCGGGTCTTCGACATATTCGTCAAAAGGCATTGTAAAACTTGAGATTACGGGCTGGAAGCGTCTATTCTTCTTCAGCAACTATAACAAAAACTAAGGAAATGCACAAAGTTTTAATTACACACTAAACACATTTTAACAGTCATTTGAAGAATAAACACACGAGTCTCCTCCCTATAATGATTTAATAGTTCAACAACAATCAAAAGCTTATTGAAATTTTGCAGGAGTATCGACACGAAAAAGGAATAATGAAACTCAGAAAGCAATGTGGGAAGATTCCAGATGGTTCTAAAGTTATGTATACAAAAAAAATAACTTGAGCAATTGGTTCAACGATATTTTTTATTTCCACTAAAATTGTAACCTTGGAATAAATTAAATTTCGGTTAAAATTTAATATCGACATTCTTTGCGAATGAAATTGCGAGCAAAAGATTTTGAAGGGAGCTTAAACAGAATTGTACATTTATTAAAGTTATGTTAAACTTGAACTGTTAGAGTTGAAGTTTCAGATTAACTTCGCCTCACTGGGATTTCAAGTTGGACCTCACATTAGAAGCGACTAAAGCCATTACGATAAACCGCCAAATGTACATGCTTCTGCTACTAATTTCATTAGCCTGAAAACTTTCACAAACATATTTCACACCAAGGAAACAAACGTAAATAGAACCTTGTATTACTCGCTAAAAACATGTCTTGTACAATACAAAGTTTGCCAGTGTGCAATGTACAATACAAAGTTTACAATACAAAAAATAATATTGGGGAAATACAAAAAACGGTATCTACTAAAAGCCATGGCAGTCGGTCTCAATTCAAGCAATATAAACAATGTTCAATGACGGTTGTCACTCGATTAGAATCGTACAGAAATTCCATCTGTATTAAGGCATTTTTTAAATATGGAAATGAAATGCTTGTGATTGTTTTTTTTGTAAAGTTACAAGCTATATTTCAGCGTTCATACGTCCGTTCGGTAAAACTCTATATTGTTAGTTATCTATTTAACCGTTCGACATTGATGAATGCTAAAGTCCGTCAGGGTTCTGTACTTCATGAAACCCATAGATTGTTCATGAAGTTTGAACATATACATAAACTGGGTACGGCAAAGATAAACAAACCTTTTTTTGCTACACTAAATTAAATATGCAATTTAGAACTTCAAGCAGAAGTGTTGTAATCACTCCTAACCGCAGTGAGTGACCTATGCAGTGTGGATGTGTTTTTTTTAATTTTATTATTTCTATCAAGCAGTAAATCCAAAAAAAAATTACACTTACAGACTTATGACTACATCCGGCAAATTTAATCCTACGGCGCTTATATAAAAATGTAAAGGTAAATGTTGACAATCTATTTAAAACGTTTGCAATCACGGGTAGTTTTCGGATTATGTCTTATTTACATTCAATAAAGCTACTTTATTGCATATGTATAGACCAAATTTCAAAGATTATACATACTTAATTTACTTTAAAAAATCATATATCAAATAAAGCTGGGATACAAAAAGGAAAATATGTCTATAATTAAGCATATTTAATTAAGTGAAAATACTTATATTAAAATAAAAACATATGTTTTACAAAACTTAAAATAAAATCAGTTATTTTATTACCTTGGAGAGTATTATATGAATATTTGTAGTCCTTTTTACATGGCTCGGTGCCTGTTTGGTTTAATTAATTAAATGTTATGTCGAGGGTCTTTTTAAAGGCAGGGTTCACTCTTTGCCAAACTCGCGCTGCTGCGAGGGTAACAGGCGAACAATACCTCGCTTTGTTCAAGATAAATGAGTTATTTTCTAGTGTACCTTTTTGTTTGATGCATGAAACTTCGGAAGCTTCCCTTATTAAATATTATCTTTGAATTATCACTAAGGTAAATGTCGCTCAAATTTTATAGTACAAGAGTTTTTTAGGTATATGGAAAGTTTAAGTACCTACCTAATTAAGGTGTATATTTTTCCACACAATCGAATCTAATAAAACTAACAATAATGAAGATACATTAAATGATATTACAAACATAATAAACATCCCTATTAACCCGTTTATATCAACATATTAGATAAGACTACTGTTTACAAGTGTGTTTTAAAACTTTTATTTCTACCGCTACAATATAAAAATTTTATACAATAATTTCTAAAACATCATCCAAATAGAAATTCCTTTGTACGAACATTTTCGAATAATTCTATTTCTATAATTCTAATTTAATAAATTATTTTTCTGAAAAGAAATAAATGAGGACGCCCTTGGCAATTTTCAGATAGTAAACAAACCCATGATTATATTCCATTATGTTAAAATCAATCATGATATCGGTGGCTTGTAATGTCCCCTATGAACTTACAATCTAAATTTTAGACTTATTAATGTTGCAATGAAAAAGATAACTTTAATTTATTAAATAACAAACTAGACTCCTTTAAAAATCACTTGATATAAATTAACTTTTAAGATATGAATGGTGATTTTGACTTTTTTTACCTATCGAGAGAATGATACCCTAACACACCATATTACTTTACTGATGATCAAAGTGTTACTTCTTTATTACCCTGGATTTATGGAGTTAACGCAACGTATATCGGTGTCTATCGCCTGTTATTTTATTACAGAGGCGTCATAAACCCGACCTTATCCGCTGAAATGATTACGTGACTACATCCGATGTAAGACGTAATTACCATGCTTCTACGAAAGAGAAACGTTAATCAAAGTGTTTATTGAAATGATACCACCATAGATTAATTACAGGTCCCCGTTGACTGCATCTACCAATAATTAATCGATGTGTACCACACTTTTATAAAAATGTAATTGACACAAATGAATACGAAATACATGACAAACATGTTTGAGAATTTTTACGTTTTTAAAAACCTTAAATCAATATTTTTTACGCAAATATAATAATCTTTGTATTTAAAGGGTATAGCGGTTCACAGACAGCCGCTAAGTATATGTATATAAGTATAGCGCCCGCCACCCTTAGCCGCTAAGTATGTATATTTATATAATATAGATTCATGCTTAATGCTTAAGATATTTTGCATAAAGGTGTACCTAGATTATTTAATACCAATACATAGACAAAAGGAATGTAAAATATGATTAATGCTCACTACAGTTTGTTTTTTATAAACTACTTTCCTGAGTAAAATGTTATTCAAATCCGTTTTTGCGTGATAAACATGCAAAGATTCATATGGTAAAATAAGTTGGATGGATGAAATACAACAAATTGATATTGGGGTTATAATGGTTTATGATATTGTTATATCAATCTATGTTTAACTACTAAACTGTAAATTGTTATAATTCTAACGTTATTTCAAAATGTTACAAATATTTCTGAAAGGCCCCGCCGATATAAGTCAGTGCTTGGAATACAACACTTGGATTTTTGACTTTGCTAAAAGCGTCCTGCACTTCTTTGTTTACCTTTGAAATTGGAAAGCGGACGACGTAGCGAAAGCAATTTTGTATATCTGACAATATGTTTGTTTCAAAACAAAATAAGATATCCAGTTGCCTGGTTTCATACGAGTATTATGTTGTAGAATATTCTAGAATAAAGCAAAGACTACGAAACCAACGTAGAACTATGAACATTTGTGTCTCTTACAGATTCATTGCCGATGGGGACGGTATCTGCTACCTCAATCAAACTGTTAGTCAAGAACAAAGGAACTGTATGCTTGCTTATAGATGTTGTTGACAGTTGTTGACTTGTTATTATTCTTACTGTCGGCATAACCGAAAGGATATGGTACTGATTTCATCAGTCTATGTTTGTTTATGTTTTGTTTGTTCCACCGTAACTCCTAAACTAATGGACCGTTTTATGAATGAGGTGTCAATCTGTTTATGATCGGAATGACTACTGACAACTTCGGTGGCGCAAAAATATATATTTTTCTACCATATCGAGTGTGGTGTCAAATGAATGAGGAAAAAATACCGAGCTCGAATTTTGTATTACAATATTAAATAATATCTTACTGCAAAATTTTTGCTTCAGCAGTCAGTCAACACCAAATATTTCAATAAAATAAGTTAAAACTAAACCCCAACTACTATTATTATTAGATTTATTTATTTTATATCAGAGGAATAATTACAGCGTTAGTGTGGGAAACAATTTTCAATTTACAAATTAAGACTCCAATAATAATTATCCACGTATAACATAGAACAGTATATGACACACAAAATTTGTACGTTGAGCTCAGATTGACATACACAAATATATATATATATACATTCAATCATACATACATACACAAACACATGCGTAAAATACATATAAACTTATATGTACTTAAAAAAATATAAATAATAAAAGAAAATAATAATATTAATGAAAAGTATACTTAGATAAATTGCGCTCTAAAAGAATGAAACAAAAAAAATCTGATCTGAAATTGGTATTCAATATAGCCGAGGTTATATTTAATTAAAAATGTTACAGTATCAACCATGCCTACTATTTGAAATACAACTGGTGGAATAGAACATAGCTTTTGTAGCATTACGTTTTGGTTTTAAATATATATTTCCTAGTAAACTAGTAGACTTAATGTAAGGTTTGACAAAAACGCTATACAGCGTGCCAATGCCAAGTGTCGATATGTGAGTACTGGTGTTTCTAATTGTGACATTTATTGTGACACGAAAATCAATGTCGAATCAGTGGAAATCAAGAACTCTGTCTTGGTGTGAACAGTAAAGAAACCTACGTCTGACATTTATGTCACAGTCTAAACTAACCTTAAAAGCAATAATTCGAATTCAGTTCACAGCTTATCCTTACAAAACGAAAACAACTTTAACATAAAATCTTCTTGAGATTTTATTATTTTTACGAAGATTTACATTTTATCAAGTTCCCAGAACCAACAGGAAGTAAAAAGACGTTTTAAAAACACCCTACAATGTTTTTAGAACAAAAAGATGGTAATGGCGGTAAAGGATTTGTCTTTTAACGTACAGTTTTTAAAGGAATATACAGTAGGTTTTATAAATATCCTCAATTCATCAGACACAAAATCGAATATTTTAATTTTTTCCTTAACTAAAGATAAGCACAAAACCCTTATCATTTTAAACACAAATTCTCTTAGTGGCAAAGAATTTTCTATTAAATGTCACACTCCTATCAACTCACTAACAGATCAACACCGTTTGTACTTGATCTGATACTATTTAATGAAATCTTCAAACCATTTTAAATGATCAAAAGATATGTTATAGGTTCGAAAACAATCCAATTGGTTCAGTTTCTCCTTAGTTAAGTTTTAAGCACAACTGACAATATACCTTTCCTCTTCTTTTTTCATTAGTACTGTTTTGATAGTAGTATCCCTTTCTAACAATTTGGCAATCTAGTATGCCGCAATATTTGAAACACAGTTTTGGATTGATATGTAAAGATGTAACATATCTACGTTTTGTAATATCATTGTCCAATACACAATTATTGGTATTGTAACACAATCGGCGCGGTTTTGGGGCAAAATGCGAGACGTTGACCTTACGTTTCCGAGATAGGTTTGATTAGTCTGAAATATAACATCAAAGATGATAGTTAAAATAAGAAAAACTACTGTATACGTTTGTTTAATGCAATGTCAACGGAACTGCATGCAAGTCACGAAGCGAGCCGTGTCTAACTAAATTATTACAATTTTATCATCTTTCCTCTATTTCCTGTGGTGACTTTTCTTTTTATAGAAGTGAAACGTCATAGTTTCACTGAAAGTTCTATGTGTTACTTTATCTTCGTGACGTTGGAGAGAAAAAATATAGTTATATAACTGATTAATTTAACCATATCTATACAATATCGATATAACAAAGTGTCTGCATCGATTTAAACAAATAGAAGTAACGAATTCATTGAACCCGACACTTTCAGTTTGTATGTAGTGACAGTTCGTTACACAAGTTTTTCTATAGAACAAGCTTTCATGATATCATAAATTTGACTGGTACCTATGGAATATTCAAAGAAAATAATTATTTGATGCTTTCTTTTACATAGAAATCCATAAGCACTGTTGCTTGTAATAGTAAATATTTGTCACAAAAATCACTTGTACTTCATATCTCGGCTGAGTATACTATGCATTTTCCTATGGTGATTGATTTTATCATAGTTCTTTGTAGCAAATAAAATTTAACATTACGTTAAAAACTTAAAAGTCAAAACTACGATTATGGCCCAACTCATATCGCATGACATGAAAATAAAATCTTTCTTTTAAAATCGTTTATTAAATATAAACAATGTACCTAGTCGTACATCACTATAATAAGATAACAATCTCAAAACATTTTCACCCAATATTCTAAATCAAATTGTAGCCTAAAACCTATCTTATTGCTATTTTAGACTTTGTGAAGATAATACAACCACGATCTTTGATCCCATTAAATGAAACCGGTCAGGAGTTTGCCTGGGTCGCCGTATATTGGATATCACAAAGGAATAATCCATTGGCGGTGCCAGGAGTGGGTACCATTTCATTTTTTTCCATGAACATGTATTTACCTGCATTAACAACTGTTTTATTTAATAGACAGCTTCAACTTGATTTGAAACAACGACTGAGCATCAAATTCACCGCTTATTTTTCCCCGTTAGTACTTGATTTCCAAAAATTCTTTCATAGTGGATAAACTATTGTAAAATAAACCTACAGGTATTTAACTTTCAATTTTTTTGCCCTAATTTATTTTAAGCTGAAAGTCAATCAGGATGTTAGGGGATTTTTAAATTTATTTACATTATTTTAGATACTCAGTTCATATCTATTGGATTGAATTGTTTTGAAATTATTTTAACATTTTAATTATGTTTAGCATATAATTAGATTTTAATCCTGTGACATTGGGTTTTTTGATCGATTTAAAATGTTCGATGGTTTGTAATTTGTTTTAAATAAATGCATTTTATTTTAAATGATTTAACAATATTAGTTTATGTTAATAGTCGCCATAGTACCTTTAATTTCAGCCTATTATTTTTTCATAGAAAATCACCTTACTTCTATTTTCAACTGTTTCCTATAATATTGGTTTTCCAATAGTGTTGTTGTTTACGGTGGAAGTACCTTCAATTTCAGCATATAACTTTTATAGAAAATCAGCTTACCTCCATTTACAACTGTTTTACACCATTTATTATTGTTTACTAAGTCTGCTTTACATTGATTATTGTTGTACAATAGTAGTTGGGTAAGGAGATTTACCATTTTACTGGTTATTTCTGTCGTGGAGAATTTCGCTGTATTTTGTTTCGAAGGATTGGAGAGCCAGTGTAATTACCGGCACAAAAGGTATAACATCTTTACCTCTACATGGGCAACGCATAGGCGGTGCTCTTGGCATTCCACGACAACAGGGGTCATCGTTCCAATAGACGGTGGTATCACTTTCCATCAGGTGAACCGTTTGCTTTTTTGCCCATGATGTTTTATAAAAATCGAACATATGCTTTCGTTCTAATGTTTAACTGTGCATGTAAACGTTCAAAAGTCGCGGTTCGCCATCTGCTATCAAAGCTATTGTTAACTGCCAAGTTCTTTGTAGATCAACCTCAATAATACGAGATATATTTCTAAGTGTTGCTGTTGCAACAGTCAAGGGCTAAGTTTTCAAAGTAGCACGTGTCACGGTCAGATCGCACCGGGGTTTTATTTCACGCGTCCGACCGCCACCGGAGAATTTAAAAGGTACTTTCAACTGCACTCCTGTTCCATTCAAGGCATTTGGAATCGTACACCTTACGAAAATACTTTCATTGAAACGAATGAACAGCGTAGACAACTACATAACTTCCTTTTTCTATTTAAATCTATATGAGGTACTTTAATTTGAATACTTTGTAAAGGAGTTTGGAGATTTATTATGAGATTTCTCGCAATCTAGAGACAATACTACTTAGATGCATTCTCTTTGTATTAATAGTTGTACAAAAATCTTATAGCGTATAAAGTCTTACATAAGTTATGTACATAAGCGTTTTTATCATTTTCAAAAGTTGCTAATCAATCAAAAAGTGGATAGTGAAGTCTTCCATTAAAAGCCACTAAGGACTGATAAGTGTTTACTTAAATTTAAGATTCCTTTATAATTAATAGCCACTTTTATTGAGCAGACATAATTAAAATACTTAATAGTTGTCGCTAAGAAAGATATATTTTTTCCTTATAATATCTTTGTATTCTACACATGTGTTGTTATTGAATAGTTTTATTTTTAATATTCTTAAATCACAGAGTAGCTGACATCTTCAAACTTTATATTGAATTTTACTTTGAAAATCATTATAAAACAACGACATATAAAATAGGTTAATTTAAAATATATAACAAAAGAAACCAAACCGATGGAGTTCAGAATAAACGTTCGTTTAAAAAGTGACTTGTTTAAGTGCTCGTGTACATTCGACATTGAGAAGCAACCATTGAAATAACAACCTTAGACTAATATTAATAAAATCTTTTTCACTCCTTCCCCTAACGATAGCCTGGCAGCAATTATTGGAAAAGTAACTGATATAATTAATTGAACGCTTTCAGTTGAATAGTTGTGATCTCTACAGACTTTAATATTGCTTGAATTGTTTTCAATTATACGTTCTTAATTATTTTTTATGAGATATTCTTCAATAAATTTAATTTATTTCTAAAACACAGGCAGTTAAAAGTTTTTTCCAGTTTTCCTTGAATATATTTTGTTAATTTGATTAAAATAAGTTCTTGGTATTAGAGCGGAATAAATCAATCAAAGCATTTTTTAATAATCAAGATATGGCGTCGGTGTGTGTGAAGTCAAGTGTGGTTGTCATAGAGTTTTAAGGGCGGAGCACAGAAAATCCGATTGCGGTTCGGTTGCAGCCCGTGTGCGTCACACCAATGATGCTACATGCAAACTGCGCCGCACCGGAGAACGTTCACATTTGTGCTTACGTCATTCATTGACTCATTCTTTATCATAACGCACGTGCACGGATTGCAACCGGACCGCAACCGAATTAGATGTATTTTGATGTATATTTTAGAAGAAAAAACTACTTGTAATTTTTGTTGAACTTTTTAGTCTATTTAAAAAATACACAAATAAACTCACGCTATAGTCCCTTGAGAGGGGGAGTGTGATAGGTTGGGATTCTGGTCGGTAGGCTGTCCGGGCACAGCCTGTACGTCATTGCACAACTACATTTTTGTTGATTATTCGATCAGAGGACGCCACTGTTTCAGAGTTGCAGTGGTGGGACAGAGTGGCGGGTGTGCCCCGAAGGTTGCGAATCTGTTGCCACTATCCGAGCACATTGAGAAATATGGCAGCTTCAACTTACGGTCACCCGAGACTCGAACCCTCGACTTATCGGGTCGGGTCGGTCGGTTATCCAAGGCACGTAAAAAACTGAGCTA
This sequence comes from Choreutis nemorana, assembly GCA_949316135.1. Taxonomy (NCBI): domain Eukaryota; kingdom Metazoa; phylum Arthropoda; class Insecta; order Lepidoptera; family Choreutidae; genus Choreutis; species Choreutis nemorana. Next base: position 6,417,747 of record OX438610.1, read on the forward strand.
CCATGTCCTCTCGTCTCATCCGCGTCAAAAAGTATTTTTTCGAATTATTAATACTCCATCGGCCGAGATTCCTCCTTTTAAGTCAATTATAGTGTCGTTTTATTTTCACCATCTATTTTATACTTTCCACTTTGTAAAGTTTTCTTCATGGCTACACAATTTAATAGAAAATATACTTTACAACCTTTTATAGCTTGTTAGTGTTTCCCTGGTTAACCTTGAAAACTGGTCAATATCAAAACAAAGATGACGCACTCATCTTTGTAAATGTCATAAGATAATTAAATTATTATTTTCCTGTCGAGATAAAGTGTCAAGCAACAATCGCAACATAAAAGAAAGTAAATTTTTTGAAGGTTTGTTTGCGCAATACCCACACAAGTAGACGTGGTGTCTTCTGTCTTACAACCATGGCGATTGATACCAGCATTACAATATTTGCGAAAAATTAATTAATTGTTTAAAAAAATTTAACAACCATTTTTTTTTCAAATATTGTGTTCAATAAGTACCTACTTTAAATGTAATAAACCAAAACTGTATAATAGGATTGTATATTCAAAATTGCAGTTTAATGTCCAAGAGGATAGATTTAAAAAGAAAACATTAACCTTGTTTTTACTAAACATTTTTTAAATTACCTAACCCATATGTGTGGGAAATTTTAATTTCAACAACACTTTAAAGATCCCGGTAAATTTAACCGATTCTAGGACAAAATTACAATTCGTCGTATAATCAATTCACTTTATAAAGGGACACTTTATTTGCCGATGAAATTTAATTTTTCAGTAGTTTTCAGTCATCTTCTATCATACTTGCACACTTTTAAGGTGCAATTCGTAATATTATGTACCACAAAATACGGGTTTAGACTTCACTTTCAGTTTTGCTATGAACCAGATGAAAAGAACATGTACTGTAAGAGTGTAGTACGTTCAAAAGCTCTATCTAGACAGGTTAATAATCAAATGACAATTTATGGAGTTTAAATTTTTCAAATAAACAGCTAGTTGCTTGCAATAATTTGCTTTCAGATCTTGATTGTGAAAAATATAGCTTATTCTACTTAATTTTGCAATAACAAATATAAAGTTCGTAAACTGAATTTATGAGTGAGTCCAATCAGTATTATACCATAAAACTTTACATAAATTAAAAGCTACAAATTTTTAACATAACTTGAAAAATGTTTAACTTTACTTTGACAATTTTACTAGTTTTCGACACATCTTCAACATAATATACCTCAATAACCTGATCTTGTGGACCGTGAAATAAGCTTTAACTGACTTATTGACTTTCATTTGATATATGAAATAATATCACAATGACAGAACCGCTTCAGGACAATTATACGAAGTTTATCCATAAATAATAATATTGATGTTTCATAATTCATAACAATAAATGTTATTTTTCATACTATTACGAAATCTATAAGTTTTTGATTTTAAGTTCTACAAAAGCAGTAAAAATTTAAAATGTAACGTTAAGAGAGGTTTTTTATGTTCATGATAGTGTTATTGTTGGTAGTAACACTCTGAAAATAGTTTCCTTGTCGGGGCTAGCCAGTTTCCAAGCGATTTATTTTGCATTGAACGCATTATTGCATCCTTTGTAGATAACTTATAGTAAAACGTGCACAAGAGTGCTAATCTACCATTACTGAACTCTCTTGCATCGTGTTAGAGATAATTTTGCTGTTTTTTATGTTATTGTACAATCTGATTAGCCATGTTTTTGCTCTGTTCTTTTTAAAAAAACACGTGAACGTTCTATTAATAGCAATCGAATTTCCTTATGGATCTTTATGGATAAGTTCCATTGTTTAATCCCATATTATATAAAGGTGACAACAGTAGTTGATAACCAAAAATATGGTAATACAAAAATGTTGCGTCCGCACCGTGTCAGCACACAAAATTTTTAAATTTGTAAAAATATTTTACATTTTCGCTTGTAAAGTCACTCCCGAGGGCTAAGTAAACACGGTCTTTTCAAGTAGCTTTAAGGTAATTTTCCAACATTCTGGATGCAAAGAGGTCATGTATTTGTCCTGAGGGTTCTATTGAATGCAGAAGTACTTGCTATGTTAAGGTTAAACAAAATGTTGTATTACTTATAACTAATGCAAATAAAATGAAAATGATGAAACAAGAAACGTGATTCGCATCTTCAAAAACGATTCAGTATTATCTCGTTCGTGCTAGACAAATTGGCTTGCTTTAGCTAAGTATACCAATTTATTTTACTTTCGAGGGTTTTTTTTCTTTTTATTAGATATTTTAATCCAATAATACCTACATACTTTATGGTAATAATGTATTGTAGATGGAATTTATCACTAGTTTTAAATTGAAAATCCTGTTTTCTGACGGTGTCCTATCAAATCCAGTACATTTAGTAGTGAAGAGGACCATTTGCTGAGGCAGTATAAATCGTGGTGTGTCGCCCGCACTCGATCGACTACCTCCAGCAAAACACCGCTATCGTACCACCTAAATCTCTTTTGGGTTTCTGAACACGACTCTAAATTTATTGTTCTCATCGGTTACCGAAGGAAAAAGTTTCAAAACAAATCCCATGATTACCGCAAATGTACCTAAGAAATGGGTGAAATACGTATAAATCAACCCGCTGCCCTTACCCACGAGCCGAATGCTTTTTATTCAATGTTGCTTTACAAATTGTATTTACATAACCATCGTTTTGTTATCTAAGTTTCCAGACTTTTTGTTGTATTCATCTGATTGTAGGTCATGTCAGAAAACGACTTATCTGTAACCTGGAATTCTGTGGACCATTTAATTTTACTTTTATTGTATTGACTTTGAAATATGTTTTTGGAATCGTAAACTTGGTGCGAGCGCCAGTTACTGGACGTTAACGGTTCTGTTTTCGTATAATTTCATATGAACGCGGGAGCTCGTGTATTTACAATTTCAAAAGAGTAAATAAACAGTAAATAGAAGCTTTACCAACGTATCGTTGGCCTCAGATCTAGTCCAGGGCCCGGACCAGTGAATTGTGCTTTTTAAGTTAATAACTGAATTCCAAATAAGAGGAGGTAATGTATTCGATTGTCCCTATGTTTTCTATGTATGTTCTATACTAATTTCTTCGTCAGTTGTGGATTGATTTTAAAACTTATTTTTGTCTTTAAAATCAATGAGGGACATTATTGAGGGTCATCCTCATACCATATCGACTACCCACACATATAACTTTTTAATTAGATTGAAGGTTCTCGTAGAATAAATTAATATGACACTAAATGTAAATTCAATTCGTTAGTTACTTTGTATTTTGTGACTGTATCATTTTTTATTTCAGCTCCTAGTTTTTCCGTACCTTCCGCCATGTTCCTTTAAAGCTTCTAGAATCACCGGCTGTGCTATATTTGTCAGTACTCCAGTTAGTTACGTTACTCCTATATGCATAGGTATAGATATATTTATTTAAGACACCACTGGGATCTCGCCATCTGAAGTTTCTTGTCGTCTCAAACCCTCAGTCTTTAGTTTTTGCACAAGCTGCCATCGGCGGAAATCAATATGTAATGAACTTGAGTTTTATTTAGTTTGATCCTCCAAGGATTTGAAGTTTGTAAAGACAATATTTAGTTCGAACTGTTTGATCCTTGTGAGAATTAAATTTTGCTAATTTTTGACGCCCACTGTTGCAGTGGTGTAACAGCTGACAGCTAAACAAAAGTTCCTGGATTCGAATCCCGGTGAATGCGGAACTTTGTGTTTTTGCAAGACGTACTGTTTCGTTTACCGTCCTTGGATGTAGTACACTATATCATGTTGTAACATAAGATTTTATAACATTACTGTAGAGCTGAGTCAACGTGTGTTTCGTCATGTGGACGAACTGTAGAAATTATTACAGTTTAAAAATTGGTGGAGGTTTTTCTCAAAATATCGAGAGTAATATTTTCAGGAAAGAATTTCGGACTTTAGGAATTTAAAAATTCTCTACTGGAAATGTTTCTACGCTGCTGTCGCACGTTCACATATGAGTCTTATAGCAAATTTATTCGGCCCTAGAGTTTTGGTATTAAAGCAAAAGGGATTCACTATTCACAATTAGCTTCAATACTAGTTATTTCAAAATAACTTTATTTTTCACAATATGTCTTTAACTCCTCACTAATTACTCACATTTTTTCTTATAAAAAGATGCTTCAGAATGACAAAAACAAGTTTCATGAACTTATCATATTTTTATCAAAGTTTAAAACATTATCTTCTAAAGTTGGTTAAGTAAAAATGTGGGTAGAAGGTAGTTTGTAAAATATTTCCACATTGCCATTGTGAGCTGAAAGTGGCCATTAGGGTTTTCCTTACGGCTGCCTTTAAAAACATTTAGTGCCGTCGCCTAGAACGGAGTGTTTTGATGAAATATAACTACGTAAATTTAAAAAGTAGATCGTCTTTTGTTGTTAAAACCACATAACATAATACATTATTACATATTACTGATTTATTTCAGAAATAAAGTTCAAAGCTACGTTTTTCCTCTAAAATGGGAACATAAACAAAGAAATTAATTTGTCAATTCTATGTTATTGAATTGTATGTTTGATATTTCCTTTAAAATATAATAAGAAAGCGTGAAAACAAAATAGCATCATAAACGCATTCTGGTACAAACGAAATATTCAGAAAAGCTGCTATAGCGTAAACAATAGGCACACTATTCGATATTTTGTTTCATTAATTAATAAAGTAGAATCGATTATTTGCATACGGATAAGCCAATTCAATCAAAATAATTGGTACGAAACAAATTACGAATAATTGTTAAAATAACCAATCAGAGAGATGTTTAAAACTATGTGGCTACGTAAAACTCCCTTTACTGAAAAATAACTAAAATTGATAAAAGTTAATGAAAATCAAACGACTCGTTATTCAGATATTCCATCTTTAATTGGTATTTAATGTAAATTTGCTCACACCGTTGCATTGAACCCGTAAAGTTTTTGTTTAAGCTCAGTATCCGGAATAGCTTTTCATGAGAGTTTTCACATGAAATTTTCAGAGTTAACAAAATTAGTGGTGAAACTGTGTACGAGTGCGAATTTCTCTATTTATAAAGCAATTCTCGAAGCTCTCGTAGTTGAAGCAGAAGTTAAATCTAAAATACGGTGCGGGAATATTTTTATAATTAAATTGCTATTTTATGTTTTCACGTCAGTTCGTTCAAATATTTTAGATTTATACATACCAATGTAAACATTACTGTTCATTTCCAATGTTAGTGAATCTTAAGATGTACCGGCAAAACCAATTCGGACATTAAGCAATTTCGTTTGTTAATGTCCGAAATTGTTCTTAATTTGTAATTGCATTGGACATTCACCGGTGAATGTTAACATACACCGAGGAAATAGAGTATACATTTTTTTTGTGAAAATTACAAAATCGTTTTAGTTCAAGAAATTATCTCATATTAATAAATTAGAATAACTAGTTCACTAAATTTTATATCATGTAAGTAATTTAACGTAATAAAATAATATTTTGAAGTCCATGAACCAATCAAATTTAAATAGAACCTACTCTTGAGGAATCCCTTTTTAACTAAGGAAAATAGGTTTACAATTAGAATACTGTATTTTATTTACAAATTGTAATATAAATTAATTTATTGTAATTAATTTGAAAAAAGCAACTACATAGCATTTCGAACCGGTGTGGTAGTATAAAAAGATGACGATTTAAAAGAACTTATTTTATGTCTATTTGAATAAAAATATTTTGACTTTGAGTAACAAAAAGAATCATTATCATAAAATAGGAAATGTCTTCTATAACGGTTCATAAACAAAGATGATATTTCTGAACATCCATAAAAGTTATCCCGTAGAATAGAAAAAGTAGTTTTAAAATAACATCCTCTCTAATAGGCTAAGAGACTAATTACAGATTACGTAGATAAAACAATGCAATTGTTCGCTTCACCCTTCTTTAACAGCCTATCCTATAGCCAACGCATCGAGTTTTATCTGTGTAATCAAAACTGTCCATCTCGCGTCGACTACTCGTAACAGTTGGTGATGCTACGAACAAGAGAAATAGATTTAATTAGTCACCAACGGGCTCGCATGTGTAGTCAATAGCCCTTTCTGTTTCTACACTCATTCCATTCCACGAAGACAGTTGGGTTATGGTTGTGATTAGACATGTACATGCATGTTATTCTAGTGTGCGTATCGTCTTTACTGAGCGAACTCGAGGTAACTCACACTAAGACACTGAGCATGTACACGCCTGACGAAACTAACAACAATCTTAGTCAAACGGGCTTCGTCAGATGGAATGACTCTACTAGTTTAGGGGGCAAAACCGCAGTGGCGCTTAAAGCTCTGCAACTCGTGCCTAAGCTATCTATAGGAACGGGCGGCCTGCTCTTTGAATAAAACAATAGTTTGTACCGACCAATCACAGCTACTCATCAGCTCTCCGGCGAAACAAAGTGCGTTCAATATCGTGTGGGCCCGCAGTTCACCTTTAGAATTTTAATAAAGCCCACAGCCGTCGGGTTCTGTTCAAACTAAATTAAGCTCAGATCGTCGTTAAAGTATCAAAAGTTATTGTTCCTTAAATTACCTTCTTACTGACCTGAAGAAAAACACTTTAGTTGATATATTTAATTGGTTTGGGCAACTGCGGCGTACTGAATATACATTTTAGTAATGTCAAGAGCCAAAGCCATCTACTGAACAAAGCTAAAAGAATGGTTTATAATAGCAAGAATATTACAAACACTTTTTGATAGATGTTTTTCAACTTTAAAATAAAGTCAAGTCTCCTTACCAAATAACTTTATTTATCTACAATCATTTGTACGTTTTAATTTTTTGATAGCCCTCCTAATGCACCCTTAAGGGATCTACAAATGGATGAACTTATTTCATTATGTCTCTTCTTGGTACCCAAGGAATGTTTCCCTTAAATATCCCTTAAATTTATACGTTAGTACTAATTTTTAAGCTCTTCGTTGTGCTAGCCACCCACTGCACTATTCTAGGTACTTATAAAATAAGTGAATTGCAATTGCAACAATAGCCGCTAGAAGAATTCTCAGTATTGGGTAGTTCAATTAAGAAGTTCTATTAATGAAGTAATTACTCGCTTGAACCATTAGTTATTTCTTCTGTGTTATTGCTATTTGAATCTCAGGAAACATGCTGCAAAAAAAAAAAATTCTATTTTCTAATCCATTTTACGATTACCTAACAATCTGTTTGCCTGTATTGATAGAACTATATTGGAAACCTATATATTTGAAAGTAACACCTAAACACTGTACCATGTGTTCTGACAAATAAGTGATTTTGGTTATGGTAATGGACCACCTCATAATTTAAAGTTTTAAAGCACTTTTCGAGATCTATATTTTACTTTACGACCTTTTACTTCCTTAATGTTAATTTTTTCGCCATCGCCTTATAAAGACCAAACCAATTAGATCTCGGAAGTATAAACAATATAGATGTACTACAAACTACATTATACAATATAGATTTACTACAAATTCTTATCGCAGTAAACTTTAGATTCCATAACATACGTATAGTGTCGATACCGTATTTACAATTCAGTTAAAAATAATGAAAACTTAATACAGTAAAATGTTTGTACTCGTAGTAAAAGTGCATCTCGACGCTCTGTTGACGCGAACATAAAGATTAATAATGTAGAAGAAATGTCTCTAGATGCTGCTGGTTTATACTCGTACTTATTGGGTTTCGGTATGTTTACTTTCTACAAAACAAAAAATGAGAAAAGGTTTTTATGCTTCTTTGGAGCGGTTCCGGAAAAAAATAATTACACACTTTTTAAGAGAAACGACATTGTTCAAATAATTTAATAAATTTGGAAGCTCGATTCAATTTTTGATCACTAAAAACCTAAGCCGCAAACTTCAAGTGACACACAATATTATCTACCTAATTCAATCATGTCGATTATTATGTAATAATTTTCTTTATTTTTGGGTATGTTTCAGACAGCAAATATTCATAATGGTTAGAAATAAAAGTAAATTATAGCAGATTTTAGCAAGTGTTTTTCGCCTTCGTCGAAACATTTCTACCTGCAGACTCTGTGGCGTAATTAAAAATTCATAAACCTTTAATTAAAATAACGCGGCGAAAGCTTTATTCAAACTAAAAATACAGCATAAGGTAGGTTCATAGTGATCTGGATTAATTACTTATTAAAAAGTAATCACGATATTGCGTCATTATTACTGAATACTGGTAAACAATAATAATTATGTTTATATTTCAGTGAACGCTGTTGAAAATACTGACATGATACTATTAAGTTTGTTTGCGTACAATATTTTTAAAACTCCACATTCTTTACAACACTGAGCGTAAAATTAAGTCTACTAGATTGTTTAAATGACTTTGTGAAAACATTTCAAAACATCCAAAAGGCAATACCGAGGAAAACTTAACCGATCTCATATATGTCTCAAAACTAATAGCTTCATAGTATACCCAAATGTACGTTTAAGTTAAAAAAAACTGTTTTTTACACAATCCGTGCGTTCATCTTATCATTTTATCCAAACATATAAAAACCTCATTTTACGTATTTATATTTCAATTATCTTGGAAAGTGTAGAATCAAAATTACACATTCACTGTCATGGCCCAAAAAAAATATTTTTATTTTACATAGCGACAATGTTAAATAAAAGAGAACATTTTAATTACTTATGTGCAAATACTAAAACTCCTTTAATAATGATAGATGAGATGTAATCGTAAATATTTTGAAGTAATCCTAAAGTAATCTCAAAAGTGTTGAATACAAGCACAAACATAATCACATGAAATACGTCAGAATGAGCTCGGCGAACATTGTAAATATTAAATGGAGCAGGCTCAAGTTTATTACAATTTCACACTCAAAAATTACATTAAAAAGGATTATTTGCCTTTGTTGTTGCCAAGTAACTCGAGACAATTAATAAATTAGTTGTTGAATTAACCGAATCCCTTAATAAATAAAATATTAGATCCGCGCTTCATTTTATAAACATTAAGTATAATCGTGATAATTTAATACTGAAATCAATACCTACCTTTGTAGTGTTGTCATGTCAAAGTCATGCATATCAAATATTCTTGACAACTTTTTTAAACTCCATATGATAGCTCCAAAAATTTAACATACGAGATACGGGAGTACGAGTAGGTGGTAGATCTATGTGCGAGATCGTCTGGGTTGGTACCACCTTCCTTTCTATTTCTGCTGTGAACAAATCGCTATGTTTCGGTTCGAAAGATTGGAAAGCCAGTGTAATATATTCTGAGACATCAAAAGCATCGTCGTGCCATTTGTTGATGAGGTGTAAAAATTAGAAAATCTATTGTTATAAATTCAGATCTATTTCATTTATTAGCTTAGTAAATTAATTATTTTATTAAAATGATATATATCCTTTAAAGGGTTAACTTTTTTTAAACTTCGTGTCTTCCACTGACATGACGCTGAGATGACGGTTAATAGGTGACTGTTTAAGGCAGTTAGATAGGTTGAAGAGGTTAGGTAGAAACTTATTAAGCATTACATAAAGCCGCGGGCAGACCTAGCCAAGTTTATTATTTATAGAAACTTAAACCATTATTGAAATTACTACCGACGGATTATTTAAAAACTTTACCGCTAACCCCAAGACGAAAGTTTTGGGTTTCGCAAAGCTTTAAATCTCAAGGCTGTATTGGGATTTAATTTTAGCAAATTTTCTTGTACCCTGAAAAGGCAGCGGCAGCGGTCGAGACCGGAAAATTGAATTAACCTCCCTCCCTTTGACAAAGTCCGTGTTTGTCCACAACTCGGCTAAATTGGTTAAACTGTAAAATTATTGAACTAGTAGGATGTGCTCCTCGCTTGAGAACGAATGTTATTACACTTAATATTGAGGCAAACTTGTCAGCAACTACAATTTCTTTACCTAGTAAAAAAAGTTGTTTTTTAAACGATCAAATTTATTTGTTACCTTATTAACTTTACTCAAACATAAACAACTAATCTAATAAAAAATCTAAATGCTGATAAATTATAAATATATTATTTTATTAAAGAGATTATATATTATTTTAGTTTTTTTGGTCTCATTAATTCAGTGTATTAAACAACATTCCAAACATTACTTTAAACTTTTTAGTACTTTAAGGGTTCACATGAGATTATCTTTGAAATAAATCTGTAGATGAAGTGCCCTTGAAGATTTATTACTAGTAGCTGAAAAACACGTTTTATATCGTCTGTATGTTGGAAACAATGCTTATATTGTGATGGAAAAATATATGAAGGAGGTCGCGAAAGCGAGTTTCGGAGCATTAAAATTTTGCAAGCTCGCCTTGTTTCTGACACATTACAAGGAAAAGTATGCTGACAGCCTAAATATAAATTTACCTAGATTGTTTTAAAAGATATAAGTTTATCTTATTCTATAAGATATATAAATGAGTTCAACCATGGTATTCGTTACCGTTATTCGTTACATGAATAAATAAATGAATAAAACCAAACCATTACATAGTATTGCTATTGTAATGGTTTGGTTTTACAAAGATTTTCAAAATCTCGCTCTTTTCTAAATCGATGATCTTAAAATAAATGCCTTCTTATAAACTTAAGTATAAAATATTGAAGCTACTTTCCCAATTAGAAATCGAAAGAAATTTATCAAATTAATTTGAAATAATGTTTTCTCAAAGAATTAATTGTCTACGTTTTCTCTAAGAAGATTGATAATAATTTCATTATAATTATGAGCTACAGATGCGCAAACTTTGTTTTTCGTTTAAAACAAACTTCGGGAGCTCCTGTTGGGAGTTTGATAAGTTTATATGTATTTGTGTCTATATGTGTATACGTCAGTTTTAGATGGATACTACGTTTTACACTCAACTGTGTTACCAGCTCTCATCCCTGTAAAACAAAATTCATGTTATGCTGAAGTTTTGGAATACTTCACCTTCCATTCTTTACAAAGTATTACATTTTTAGTTTGATTTTTAGAAAGTTTTCTCTTCAGTGATTTATACCCGTTTATATATTCGATGCAAGGTATGAATTATTACTCGTTGACCCTCCATTGGAATGTTGCGAAAAATGTACCAACTTTGAAACTGTCTTTATCTATCATTTGTTTTATAAATTTTGAAATTGTTAGTTTTATGATGAGCTCTGATCTTTTCCTCATATTTCTTTAAACTACAGATAAATGGTAAGCATAATTAAATAAATGTCTTCTGATAAATATTAAGGTCCCTAGAGCTTATGAGGGATTAAGTAGTCGGCAGTATTAGATTCAATAAATTGAATATGTAAAAATGTATTGTTAACTTTGAACTTTCTTAGAGAAATCCTTTGCATTCTATTAAACAATGTGCGAACATACAAAAAAGACAACATAGCATGAAATATCACCACCTCGCTATCAAGCCATCCACAAACTTATTAACACCGAGTCTAAAATTCCCAACTGTACTTCTGCTTGTAATAATTTCATCTCTGTAGATTGTGGTAGACTTGGAACAGTTTACAATTTCCAAGTTGGATAACCGACGAGCAACAATGTCCATGAATTAACAATGAGCCAGCACGAATTGGGGTTACAGACTAGTTGCGTACCGGACTTTTGGATACCTAATTCTCTTTGGTAAACTATTTCGCGCTACCCAATCGGACTTCGTCTTATCAGTTAGTAAATGTTAAGTTTGATATTATTATTCAAGTTGTAGAGGCCGAATTTTCGGAGAACCCGAGATATTGCTTTGTGCAATTTATGTACGTTACACAGTTTTGATGTCAAAGAAACAAAAAATTACTAACACCACCTGAGCCAACCAAATGTTAATGGTTTAGCTCACGACTGCGTAAATTATATTTAAAACAATCTTTTATCTAAGCATGAGGCTCATTCAAAGCCGATTGACTCATCAAATATGATTTGCATTTATATGTCTTGCCTGTTCGTTCGTTCACGTCAGGTATAATATTCATACTTAGTTTACTTACATTTTCAAATAAACTAACTTAAATCTTATAACAATAACCTCTCTGATTTATTTTATCTGTACGTATAAAGAGTAAATAATAAAGCTTATTTCGTAGAAAAACTGTGACCTGACTACCTAACCGATTTTACAAGGAGATTCACGTCAAAAATCTAGAATGAAACCAATTTTTAGATATTTCTTTAGCTGTATTTTAATTCACCTGATCAAAGCGGTGTCAGAAAGAATTCCAAGTAACTAATAGCCTTTTTTAACACGTTTTCGTTTTAATAAGATTTTTTAAGCATTCTGAAACTCATTTGTAATGAAATAGAATAATTTATAAAGCCAGCCTAAAGGGTAATTTTATAGAGACCTTCGACTTTATTCATTAAAGTTTTAAAGAATATATGTATGGTCTCTGTTAATAATATGAAATAAAATCTGTGTGTGATACCTAAGAACATAATACCTTTAACTTATCATCTTATGGAACTACAAAAAAATTTTTGAACCGTAATCTCAATAATTTGTTGTTTGACTCCTTTGCCTTAGATATATTATATTTGTATATATTGTAGCTCGGTAGTAATGCTTATTTTAATGAAATACATAGCAACACAAAATTAAAAAATATATTTTCCAGATTATTTTTGAAGTATTTGAAAATAATTTTATCTTAAATTTTACTTAATAAAACAACCTTGATAAATTAAATTACAAGCTAACGAAAATGTTTTAAAATAACATGTCCAATTTTGAATTTCAATTTTATCGAAAGGTTAACGTCCATGTACCATCATGTCATCATGCGAAGTATTAAAAGCAGTAAATTTTACCAAAAAGATTAACCCTACGAAGCAATGTGTCATAAAACACATTCCTCTTTTACATTGTTGTTATGAAACCTTATTAAATAAACTCTCTAACAAAGGAACTGTTAAATACTCAGATAAAAGTACAATTTGTTAAGTATTTCACACTTTATCTGAATATTTGACCTGTGTGCAATAACAAAATTGAATGTTTTTATTCGATCTTGTTTTAAAGCGGATAAGCTTTAATTTTGCCTGTATTGTTAAGGATGTACAGACATGTATGTACATTCATATATAAAAGCGTTCACGTCATTGCCTGAACCCATTCCATTAAGATAAGCCTGGTAAGGAGGGTGGCTGATTAATTGCAAGTAGCAAATTGAAGCCTCAAACACAGACCATGAGTAACACTAGTCCGTACAGAGAATACGAATTAAAACAGTGAACATAATTGAAAACATATTTTTATGAATAAGTAACAACAAAAACTACGTTGTCTGCTCTCTGTCCTTCCTGGTTAAATACATACACACAAGTTGTTTAAAACCAGTTGTACTTTTAAACCAGACTTGCTTGTGTGTACAATTTGTAGAACCAAAACTCGAACTTAAATATTACAGACACGTTTAAGTTATTTCAGTATATAATCACAAACAAAGGTAAATAAAAACCAAATAATACTGACGTAAAGTCTACAAATGAGTTTAAAACAGAATAACGCAATAAGCAGATAGCTTGTTTAATTAGGTTTTATTGTTGTAGTCAATGTTACGTTTACTAAAGTTGTGCGTAATTCCAGCCAGATCGTTAGCAACATCTCACGAAATTGACGGTCATCAGTTTTACTGCCATTACTTTTGGGTAGAACAAGTGCTCTTATTCAAGATTGGAAGAAGCAATTTCTCTAAGAGAACTATAAAAACTGTAACGTTACAATAATCGTGTTTGTTTAATGCAAGATCGTCTGTAGACGTCTTGTTAGATTACTTTATTGTGTTTATAACGCAAGACTTGTAAAACTTTTAAAAGGATAGTGTTACACTTAAACTGCTACTTTTTTTGTAAATAACGACAATGTACTTTTCACTGGGTATTTATACGGAATATCCACTATATATAGAAGTTATACTAAAAAATTACATAGACGGAATGAGTGATAAGATGGTAATGCTCCTCAGAGTAAACACTGTATATAAGTGATGCAATGCTTTTAAATATTTGAAGAGTTTTCAGAAACGTCATGTCCTCATGAAGATATCCTTGCATTATGACGAGGAAGATATTTGGATGTTATTTTAAATAAAAAGGGCGAGCAATATTCTTCAAAGTAACAAATCTGTTCTTCAAAAAAACTACTTTCTCTTGAGTACTTTGCGATCCCAATACCCCAGACGAGATAGTACACATTTGGCGCTTGTCACTGCGTTTGGTGAGTATTCTTAGCTGGCAAAAAGCACGCTTAGCACGGCATTTAACAAACATTACCAAGGTTTCCATACTGGGTCAGCTCGAAAATGGATGCCAAGGTGATTGGTTGTGTGTGACTCCAATATCGTTGTCGCTATAAGGAGGAGTCCGACGCGCACTTGCATGTGTACACCTTCGACAGATCTCTTTATTCTTAAAATGCGGGATTCTGAAGAGCATGCGTCAAAACGCTTATTTATACTTACGCTATCTTTGGCGTCTAAGCAACTGTCGTAAATCAAAAAGCATTGCTTCAATTGGTTTCAAAAGTTTTATTGAGATAGTTAAACACATAAGTTGATCTTCATGATTAAGGATTTCTAGCTTGAACATCTTCAATCGAGAGCCCACACACATTGACTCTTCATATAGGTTTTTTATCGTTCCTTTGCTAGATATGTTGTTATGACCTATTTTGAGACCTCGAATGACTAATTTATTTTAATGAAACTGCTTATGATAATAGACACCTCATACTTATTGTATAACCATTAAATACCTTTCACACTTGAAACTAAAAACATATGTAAAATATCCCGGTAGATATTTAATATGAACTAAGTTGCAAACTTCTAAATTTATCTACTAAGCCTTTGCACTAAGATAAGCATAAAATCAATGAGCTAATGAATTGCAAACAGTTTCCAGAAGATGGATGCATGTTTAATCGATAAATACTTGGTTTATTACGTACTATATCTTAAGCAAACATTGCCTTTACAGGGCCGGATTAAGTACCGGGTTGAAGAGGCCAAAACAAAATTTAACTAAGATTAACCAAATATTCTAAATTGTAACAAAATCCTCTTCAAATAGTTCGATTTAGAAACAAATCTATTTATCATTTCACTTACTTTAAATAAAAGGTATTAGGTTAATGAAAGTCGTAAATTTAATGCCTTTTTACAATGTTTTGTAAATTTTTCTCCTCAATTGCTTCTCGAGTCCATCTGTGAGAGACCGTACTTTATCTTTCTAAAGTGATTCCTCTTTTTTCCCACTGGGGCACAAGCCTTCACTTACGTTTTACTGATATATTTACTTGTCGAATAGGCAGTTTATTCGATAATTTTGTTCTGAACAACAAACAGGAATCGAACCTACGACAAAAAGCATGATCACCTTGGAATGCAAAACTAATGTCTACTTATAAACCTTATCATATTTGTCTGTCCGATTGATACAGATAAATCAAAAAGAGATATATATTCCTTATACTATTAAAATGGACTGGACTCTATGAACGAAGAGTGGAATTAAAAAAATACAACAGATAGGTTTTAAATGTGGACGGAATAACAGCCGATGTCGACTTGATAAAATATTTACTAAAATAATAATAAAAAAATGATAATTCAATTTATTTTGATGATGTTAAATAACGAATTGTTACTCGTGTTAGTATAAGAAAGGTTAGAAAATAAATCCAAGGTTTTCAGGTTAAACTAAAAACTTATTTTTTTTTTCCGTATTGTTTAAGATAAAACTTTTACTTCTAAAACCGTCAAGGTTTATACGTTTAATTATCTTATAAAACAATATATGATTGCATATCGAAGACAAAATTCCAAGTAACTCTATATCCCACACGTACGTAGAAAATAGCAAGCTTCATAGTAAATCCTATGGTCAAAAAGAAACAAATTCGTTTGTAAGGAATTTTTTTTATGGAAAAATACCTTACTTTACTATGATTTTTTATTATTCTGACTTTACTGTAGAATCTTGTCTTACAAAAAATATGGCAGATTTTGATAAATGCAGTCAAAGCAATATTTTGAGATAGCTGCAGGCTGCAATATTGTGCAATCTATTGGTCGATTTTTTTTGTATAAAGTTGGCATTTGATTTTCAGAAATCTTACATGGCGTTGCAACTCAAGCTTAAAATTAACAAAAACATTAATAATCTCACAATTTTCTTGTTAAAACACGGGAGCCGATTTTCTAGAACTTTGATTGATATCGACCATTGCAATTTTCAATTTCTGAACGATAACAACTTTGCAGGCTAACTTTATTCATTTAATTTTAGTTCTACCACCTCTATGACAGTTTAAGCTTGAAGTTATTTTAAATTAAATGGCTGAGCTGTGTATTTTTATGTTCCGTATGAATTTCCTAAAGTGACATGTTATCCTTACTAATATTATAAACGCGAAATGTTTGTTACTCTTTCACGCAAAAACTATGAATGGTTTTTAATAAACATTACAATAATATAGCTTATACATCAGAATAACAAGCTACAATTTTAAAAGATATTGTGTTAATAGTCGAAAAAAATCAATGTCAAGTAAGTAGGAAAAATTCTGGCATCTGCGAGCTATTCTGGCGTTCGCTGCAAATATTGTTAGACTTACACGTTATCTTAAATAGTCCTGCAAAAAAATCCATGCAGAAAAAATATTTAATAGAAACTATGGAAGACGTGTTTCGTATTTTCTTCAAATTCATCTCCTAAAAGGGTTAAAGAGGAAAGTAATAATAGGGGCGGTTTGCTTAGAAGTTGATATTAATGACGATTTAAAAATATATCGTAAGATTGCAACTATTCATGACGCGCATTTATTGCAGCAGGATCTCGACCGATTATCAGGATATTGTGCACTCAATAAACTTCACCTGAATATTAACAAGTGCAGTTGTATCACTTTTACAAAAAAAATACTAATTAAACTACTCAATTAGTGATAAATCCTTAAAAAGGGTAAACGTTCAACGTGATCTGGGTGTCCTTCTTGATTCTAAAATGCACTTGGATCAACACGTTGATAACATGATAAATAATGCTTTTCGAATGTTAGGATTTGTCTCGCGAATATCCAAGAGCTTAGGAAAAAATATGGCCTCCTTACTCTTCAGGCTAGACGACAATACCTTGAAGTATGGAGACCCTATATGCATTATGTCATAACAGATACGACTGCATGAACTTAATCAATTCCTTGTGTTATTGGTGCCTCGAAATGTTCACCTAGGACAAACCCAGAAACGCCGATTATTCGCTGTAAGCTGTACTCGCACTGTAGCCGGTTTACGATCACCATTGCGTCGAATGGTTGACACTTACAACAATAAATTAAACAATATTTGTGGATGTTGATATATTCTCAACTACTTTTTCCCAATTTAAAAAGTTAGTAATTAATATATTGAAATATTCGGACTAAATACTTAATTCATTTGGGTTTTCTTACTTCTGTTTCAGTTTACTCAGGTTGTGTTATTTACTCATTAATTATCCTGCTTTGTATTTGATTTTTATTACAACTGGATGTATATTTACTGTTATCATTACCTCTAGGTCTTATATTATACGTTTCATATCAATATGTGAACTACATTGTGGGCGATACATTTAAACCTATTTTGTTTATTGCTGTACATTTAAAACGCTGTAATGTTTCGTTGTCTATAGTTCCAAATAAAGAAAATGAAATAAAAAATTAATACTCTTTTTAATTACATGTTATTTTGACACATGTTAGTAAATTCAATCCGATTTTATTCAAAAAAACCGATGATGCCATTTATTATCCGGTCGAGTTCCTGAATACACTGAAGCCTCCCGGTCTCCCAATTCACGTATTAAAATTGAGAGTTGGCGCGCCAATTATCTTCCTGCGTAATATAAATCCACCATAATTATGCAACGGCACCAGATTGCAAGTGAAAACATTGCATCGCAATATAATTACTGCAACAATACTGACCGGTTGTACTCGAGGAGAGTCTGTATTTCTTCCTAGAATTGTCCTAACACTATCAAATTACCCCTTTGACTTCAAGACTGAGCAGAATCCCATCAAAGTCTGCTTCACAATAACCATAAACAAAGCCTACGGTCAAACTCTTAAGGTAATGGGAGTAGACATGAGGGATAACTGCTTCTACCACGGCCAGTTTTATGTGGCATGCTCCGGAGTAAGCGCACAGAGTAACCTGGTGATTAGTAAAGTAAACAAAAAAATGTTTACGCAGAAACAATGCAATATTTATAGTTTTTCGATTTCGTAGTAAAAAGATAATACTCCTGTGTAACTTCACCGGATTCGCTTCGTGTTCATAAAATATACAAATATTTACTTTATTTTTATGCATATTTAAATTCCTACACTATAATAAAGTTTGTTATATTTAAATATTTTAATTACATAACATGTATAATTTATAATTAAAACAAAATTAAAAACGTTACTTCGCGAACGTCAACGAAGTGGGCACAATCACTATCATCTTTGATATTACATTTATAAATTCAATAGATATATATAAATATATTCCAGATAATTTTCTTAATGCAGCTGCTTTTAATCCTAATAACCAAGATCTAAATCCATATATTTTAAATCCCTCTGAGTCACAATAGTAACTACTTAATCTCTTATCACTACAATGATACATTCTTCAATTATTGCGCTACATCTTTTGCTATTTCTTATACAAATTATCAAATTTCAGTGGAATTGTAGCTAGCTCCTTATGCCGAGTGGTTCTCTACATTTATCAAAAGGAATATCAAATATGTTATAGTTTTCTTAGCCATTTCTGTTTGTGCCCCAACTTCTCATGATTTCTTGTTCCTATCAAATCCTTAGATCTATTTGCACTGCCTAGTTCTATAGTACTTGATTGAGTAGATGACCCCGATAGATTGGCTTTATCAACCGATTTCTCTGCTCCATTAAGTTCCATATTGGCGTCAGCAAATTGCCTCCTTCGTCCCTAACTGCTTATTGAAATTCAATATCTTTGTTCTTAAAACGTTAAAACGAAATAAGCGCTGATAAATTAAAGGAAATAATATTTTGGTAAGAATTTTGTTATTCCAAAATTACAAAACAAGTAATCCAATTTAAAAATTGCGAAAACAGTTAATATAATTTTGTCTTATTCGATAAACATACACAGTCAGGTCATAAGTATTGTCACACAGTAAAAACTTTTCCTTTAGAATGCTGGCAACAAAAAAGTTTATTGAATTCGAATTTCGAATTGTTCATGAAAACAAAAGTGTATACTTTTTAGAATTTTACTAATTTTTTAATATGAAGTGGACGCTTAAAGAAGACCGTGTTGCAGTTATTGCGTTGCATCGTTGCGGTTACGCGCAAATTCCAATTTTTGACATACTGAAATTTTTTAATTAAACCAAAAGATTCGTTTATCGTACCATCAAACGATACAATGAAGACTCTAGTGTAGATGACAGGTCAAGAAGTGGTCGCCCTCGGTCTGTTAGGACTCCAGCAGTGATAAAAGCTTTGAAGGCGCGAATTCAAATAAATCCCAAACGTAAGCAGAAACTGTTGGCCCTTCAGATGGGGTTAAGCAGAACCACGGTGAAAAGGGTATTAAATGAAGACTTAGGGCTTCGGGCATATCGAAGAAAAACAGGACATCATTTGAATGCTCGTCTAATGGACCAGAGACTGAAGAGATGCCGCGCTTTGTTGAAGCGGTACGCGGGAAAAAAATATCGGGAAATTCTTTTTCCGGATGATTTTTTTTTTACCGTAGAAGAGAGCTGCAACAAACAAAATGATAAGGTGTACGCACACAGTAGTGAAAAAGCGAGCAACTGTATTCCGCGTGTCCAACGAGGTAATTTTCCATCCTCGCTCATGGTATGGTTGGGAGTTTCTTATTGGGGCTTAACAGAGGTACATTTTTGTGAGAAAGGTGTAAAAACGAATGCAGTTCTGTATCAAAATACAGTCTTGACGAACCTTGTGGAACCTGTTTCTCATACCATGTTCAATAACAGGCACTGGGTATTCCAACAAGATTCGGCGCCAGCTCATAGAGCGAAGAGCACACAAGACTGGCTGGCGGCGCGTGAAAATCGACTTCATCCGGCACGAAGACTGGCCTTCCTCCAGTCCAGATTTGAATCCGTTAGATTACAAGATATGGCAACACTTGGAGGAAAAGGCGTAATCAAAGCCTCATCCCAATTTGGAGTCACTCAAGACATCCTTGATTAAGGCAGCCGCCGACATTGACATGGACCTCGTTCGTGCTGCGATAGACGACTGGCCGCGCAGATTGAAGGCCTGTATTCAAAATCACGGAGGTCATTTTGAATAAACTTTAGTGTCATATGAATCTATGTTTTGTTAAGTTCATTTTGGTATATAAATGGTTACATAATGAATAAAGTTGTATCAATTATTTTATATTAAACATGTGACAGAATTTATGACCTGACTAGGTATATACGTATTTATTTAGTATTCGTCATTGCAACTTTTTTCGTACTTTTGGTCTTCAGAAAATATAAGAAAATTATACTAAAAGAAAAAACTTTTAAATCCTAATACTTGAAATATTTAAAATCCCATAAATATTTCATTCCCTCATGTCAAATCGCTTCATTCATCTCAACTTCGCTAAATTATTATTTTTAAGTGTTTTCATACAATTTGCGAATATTGGAAAGCATTAAGCGAGATTAGACTTAATAACCTTAGAAAAATCAAGTAAACCTACTTTTCTCGAGGCTTTCAATTTATTATAACTCATTTTACTTTGAGTCTGAGATAAAACCTCTTTCATAAAAAGAAAATGAGACTAAAAGATAAATAGCGTACACTGCTACAGAAACAACGTACTTGCAATGTCTTCAATAATTTATTCTGGCGTTTTCATGACATCATTTGTTTTCTTATGACAAAAACGCAGTAACTTTTATGCAAACAAAACTAGTCAGTCTTGAATTAATGTAAACATTTTAATTTAAAAAGAATCCCGAACCCTATTTTACATATTAGCATTTTATTCTGAACTCAGTAAGAGCAACTAAATACTAGCAGGCACAACACATTTTTGATCTCATAATTTGGCATAAACATTTATAAAATTGAACAGACAAAAACGGAAAACTACATTTTTAAATACAGGTATTACGTTTTTATGTCCATTATGTTTTTTAGTATCTTGAAACCAGAAGGCAACATCTAATTTTGACTGAATATTTATTGTTATGAATTTTCGGGCATAACTTCAAAGTTTAATTAACTTTTTTCTTGGAAGAAGGATATAACAATGGTGGAGCCATTAATTTATTGTTTTCGAACCTAATTAAATATACTTAATAACAAATTCACGCCTCAGTGCCAAAGGGGTAGGCAGAAAAAATCGTGTCAGTTTTGTATACGAATAAATTATATACCGAATAGACGTATCTTATTAATTGTTATTTTTTCTGTTACACGTATTTAACTCCTCATACACTCACACCCTTCGGTTACGGGTACTTTTGACGCCTGTTCAGTATGTATCCAATCAACCAATCTATTCAACATGTTCGCTTAGGTGTATTCCTACCTGCTTTGTTAAAAATGGTTGTAATTTGATGTTTAAGTTTTAGAGATATCATTATTTAGTTTAGTTTTGGTTTACTACTGATCGTTTTTTTTTTTCTATATGGAATAACTGAATCCAGTAACCCTCAACAGTGGTTTAAAATAAATGGACTTAATAAAGAATTCTATAAAAAGGTTCGTTTTAAAGGTTATAAAACCTTGACTTTGTGGTGCAAACGAAGCACACGTTTAAGAGGAAAATTGTTGTTTCCTCAATCTGCCACATTTTTCCCAATAAAAATGCAAATTTTTGAAAAAATAATTGTAAAAGGGATCTTTTTATGGTCCTCATTAACACAGGGCCCGTTTTATTACAGGTCTGTCAGCCTGGCTTCTAATGCTAAACTCGCGTAATTAGCTTTATTTTATGCCTTGTAAAATGTATATCCTAGATGGAATAAATTTAAATCTTTATATCTTAAAGATTTCAGTTAAATTGAGAACTCGAACAGTCTACTTTCAAAGGTACCGTAATCTAAATGATCAATAAGTTCTATTAAAAAGATAAATTTTATATTAAGATAGATCAAGATCATGTCTTTTAAACCTTAAGATCTTTAAAAAACAACATCAACGTTTATAATAAGAAATAATTACATTTTCAACGATACTTCAATTTTTTTTTTACTCAGGGGTCAATAGTAGAAAATATTGTTAAAATCTAATTTAACTGCCTTCCTACCTTTCAAACTGGTCTTTATCAAGCAATCCGTGGATTTGAATTGAGAACTGATGTCACTGCCATCTTGGAATGATTAAATTTTCTTCGTAGGACCTTTGGCGAAAACGCCATATAAATTGAATTTGTTAACAGTTTGCCCGTACCGTTTCAATATTTAAATATCTTTCTGGTTTTAAGCTCAAATCGAGATCAGATTTTGCCAAAAAAAATGAAATATGTTTATTTGTTAAAAGCAATTACATAAAATTACACATATTGGGGTCTCCCTTTAGGCTCAGGTCATTGTGTGGCAGCATTAATTTATATGACTGTAATTGACACACTTTTATGTATGATATTGTTATCTTCTAGTGGACAGATATTTAAAAATGTTCTGGTATTAGATCTACTTAAAGTTATTTTTGTTTATCAGATAAAAATATGTTTTAGGGCTAAGAAAAAAAAACTGCTTAAGCTGAAAAACACTTTTAAATCGCTAGCACTAGTAGCTATACAACGCAGTGCAAAATGCGCAATAGATGAATCCTTAAATCAATTTTTTTATCATAAAACTTTTTTTTGCCAAACAAAAATGTACACTGACTATGCAACAGATACATTGAAAATACCATTTACAAATATTGCGCACCGTTCCAAACTTTTTTTGTAACTGAACTTGAATTGTGACCAAACCTTTCACCTTATTCGTCTCTTAATGATAACGGAATAGAAGTTGTTTTCGTACTTCGTAAACATAGATGCGAGTCAGTTATGCTTCGCCTCACTGTTCCAATTTGCAATACCCGTATCAAAATTTTCCAAGATCAACAAATACCACCATCGTCTAGTTATGTTGTTTTACTGTCCAACTCTCCGATTTTTAGGAATGTGTGCTGCGCAAATGTTGTATTGTATTCCGGAGTATATTCAACTCCATGGTTGGATTATTTAAATTGAAAATCGTGTCCATCAAGATTTGCCTCTTTTTTTTGACGATATTTTATCAAGGGTTTATTTTAGAATGCATATGCACTAAACGGACTTTTGAGGAAATGATAACGTGTGAGACATATAATTTGTCGTGTGGCTTCATTCGCGCTACTATACAAGCATAAAAACCAATAACGCATGCACGTATTTTTTCAGTGTATCAGCCAGTGTTAAAATGTATTACGTGCTTATATGAGATTATCAGAGCTTCTACTTCCGTACGTGATGGGTTTTAGGTTGAAGAAAAGGCGCGTGTTTATGAGCCTGCAAAAACGAGCTTATTTGCGCCAAAAACATCTAGTTTTTAACCAATGTAAAAAAAGACGAGCTGAAAATAAGTGCTGACAGTAGCCTGATTTAACAATTCAGCAGGAAAGTTATTAATGTAACAGCATTTTTAGAAAGGTTTTTTAACCTTTCATCAGATTTATCTATTATCAGAGGTCAATTGGCATCGAACATAGTTTATCTTGATGACCAGGCAGTAAGTAACCTTACTGGTCGTTTCAGATGTAAACCAAAAATATATTTTCATTAAAGTCCCGTCATTAAATAGAATGTTTTAAATCCTTATATTCATTTAATACAAAGCTATATAAAAAAGCAGATATTATAATTACTCACAGTCATTAAGTATATAATATTACGAGGTAACACAAACAGAAACGTTGGGAAAACTAATGAGGCAGTTAATATAAAATTAATAATAACGGCAGTTTGGGTCAGAGAACGAAAACCTTTTCAATGTTTCGATTTAGCAATACCTTTTCACAAAATTACAAGGGTTTTGGGAACAAAACGTTTAATTAGCAGATTGTAGGTTTTGTTTTGTTACTATATATTAAGATACCCTGTGTATTAGACCCGTCGGAATTGTTTAATTAAATTTTGGTTTTACTGGCTTTCTCTCATTGTTATTTCGCGATGTAACTCGTGTGGTCATGAAGTAAGTGTTTTACGACCAATCTCCGGCGACTAGTCCATAATAACATTTATTTTATACGTTCAAAGGATATCTCTGAAAGCCTTGAAATGACTTTAAGAATACTTCCTTAAAATACCAATTTTTATCTCGTTATATTTTTATTTTTATAGCGTAATTTTGACGGTCTCTGTGGCGCAGCGGCTTAAACCGGAGGCTGTGACACGTGAGGTCTCGGGTTCAAATACCGGTTCGGGCAGTTATGTGTGTGATGAAAACGAATATTTGCTCTGAGGCTGTGGTTGTTTTCTCCCTATTTAAGTATTTATTTATTACACATAGTACAAGCCTGTGGCTTAGTTTGGGACTAAGATTTTTGTGAATCGTTCTGAGTTATTGTTATTATTACAATATACCGGTATTTAATAACAATGGTAAGCGCTGCATCATAAGGTCGAACATTATTATCTTTTAGCAAACTCTTGCTTCATTTTCAACCTTAAATAAGCTGTCACCAGCAATCAATAGGATTCCATATCTCTTGACTCTCGATTCACATCAGTTGGCTGGCTCTGTTAATTGTTCTATTTAGTACCTCTAAACACCACTACCCCTGTAGCTTTAACTGAATTACTAAAAAATAACACTCGCCAACTTTTAAAATAACGTATTTTTAAACTACGAAGTAATATACTTAACAAGTAACAAAAGTCAAAACTATAAGTAATCCTAATAAATCAATCCCAGATTTTTATGCGACAAAATACGAAAGGAAGAAAGATTAACTTAAGTGATAAAATAAATAATGAAAACAACTAAAGCGACCCTTTGATCCCGGTTTATTATTCCGTCAAATATAGCAAACGTTTAAACCAACTTTAATGGAATAACGACAACTTATTTAATCCTTTTGGTTGTTAATTAATTTTCAGGTAAAATTAAAATGCCTTCCTCAAATTTTGACTTGCGGCTGAACTTTCTTAAGCGGCAAGCGGCTCCGTGAAATTCAAAGAACGGATTCGATCGCTGATTAAACCATATTTTTGTATTTAAAGATTTGTTTCTTAAACTATTTACTTTTATAGTGAATGGTAAAAAAAAACCGGATTCGATTCTACTAAATGGGTATCAAAAGGTTCAATATAATGCACGAATTCATTCTACCAAAACGGCAAAGCCGAAAGCAATGGGGTTTAGGAGATATTCAATCAAATTCAAATTACAGTTAAATCCAAACTAAATCACAAATACTTAAAAAAAATTAATTGGTCAGAGTAATTAAAATAATAAATAGTTGAAACTAATCAATACCATCTTAATCCTGTCATTACTATCGATACTATTTTTTGGTATTGTTTATGAGAGTGTTAATTATTATTATTAGTATTAAAATATAAAAAGATAAAATTCATATGTTTTAGTAAATATTAGAACACAATAAATTACATAAACAAATCAAATTAAAATAACATTAAACAATGTCACTCAATAAAACACAAAATTGAAACATAGCAAACTAGTAATTAAATCCCATAACAATTTATTAATCACTATAATTCTGTCATTAATCTGGACCAATGTTTTATTGGACAAGGTGATAAATATGTCTTATGAGTCAAGATTTTTCCATTTTTTTCAAACTTTGATGGCTTATAGTAAAAATGTTAAAATTTAACTAAACCCTAATGTTTCGGCCTTGCCGTTATGGTGCTATAAGTTGTGCTTTACAATAAACCTAATGATACGCATTTAGTCCATATCGATTCTGGGTTTATGGTCCCCACATTTTGGACATCTCTTTTGGGAAAAATATTTGGCTCATTCCCTTCAACTTAAAAATAATAAGGCATTTTCTAGTTCTTGGTTTCCAATATATTTATTACATATTTAAAAATATGTATATTTCAAAAAGGCCCCTTTTGATATTACATTCTTTATTTTACGCTTGTGTTTAAATTGTTTAACTACCTTTTATATTGAGGTGAGCTATAAAATCCCAAAGGTTTATAATGTTGGTGGGCGTCAAAGTGCCCTCCATTAATGACCATTTCTCTCTTTCCGGTTTCCCTTGGGTTTCTGAAGAAAACCCCGTGTTATCCCTATACGTTTAAACTCAAGAACGTAGAAAAGTTTGTGGAGATACTCGTACTCGATTGCGTGAATCCGATCCAACCCGAATATATTTATACGTACGAGTATATTCAATTGCCATGGAATTAGAAATATTGGAAGATCACAAAACTTAATGTAAGAAGCTACATGTTTTTGATGTCTTGTAAAATACGAAGTACTTATTATTTACTTTAAATTCAAACAAATGAAACTTGAACCGGGCAATGTGAAACATTTTCAATGAACTCAATAAAGCATTTGTAATTCCGTTGGATTTCTAAGTCTTAATTCGATTTTCTTTGAAAAAACAAGAGCCCGTTTTATAAGGTGACTCGTGCGAAAATCCAATAGTCCATTCAGAGGTAGGCAACACCGGTCGCAAACACTTGAAAATAAAACTAGTTCCTTCTTTACAGACATATCCTTTGTACACTCAGCTACAATGCAATTTAGTTTAGCTTTGACAACTCCATTCGGAAAGTTTTACTTAACTTTTTTCAGCGAACGCCTCGGGCTAACAAAATAAAAGTTAGAACATTCTACGTTTTAGATGTGATTTCTTGATATTTTTCTCCTTTTCACATCATAACTTGTAACATTTTTTTAAGGACTTTTTTATTTCAATTCTTTCAATATTTTAAAGGAATAATTAAAAAAATAGGATTATACTAGAAGTATACCTACTTTTGTCAAAAACCTTCTAATAAGATACCTCAAATTAAAAAGTATATATTTTCGATTAAAAATGTATATCTCAATAATGTATTTATACAATAATTTAATGGGGACTTGCATTGACGGTTTTAATTAGTTTAATAAATTGATTCGAAGTGTAAACAAACCACATGCAACCCATAAACAAATTAAAGCAGGTTGTCAACTGCAACGACATTGTGTAGCCAAACACGTGCATTAGTTAAAGCAAGTTGAAGGCTTGTGCGAATAAAGCCATGTCTTAACTGAAAACACTCAACCAATTGCTAACTGTGAGCTCAGTAATAGTCGTACACAAATATTGGTGAGCATACATACAATGGAACACATAACCTCCTTTAATAAAACCGGTCAAGTGTGAGTCGGACTCACACATGGTTCCGTATCACCTTGAAAGATTTAATATCACATGCTATTTAAACAACTTCATAAAAACTAAGAGCAAACCATAAATGTCGAAAAAATCACGTTTCTTGTATGGGAGCAGCCTTTGATTTTTAATGTGTTTTAGTATTTGTTGTTGTAACGGCAACTGAAATAGACATTCTCTAAAATTCTCAAGTTTCTAGCTACTATTTTCCTTGAGATACAGCTACGGACGGACGGACGCGAAGTCTTAGTAACAGGATCCCGTTTTATACCCATTGAGTACGTAAAAATTATCGTTTTCTGATTTATATTATGATTTTTAATAACATGTTTTGATTTTTAAATTTTAATTAAAGAGTTTTCATCTGCACACTGCACATTCTCAGGTCGCAGAAACAGACACATTTTTATAGTTGTATAAAATAAGATTTATTTATGAGAACAATTTGTACATGGAACCAATTCGTTTTGGTTTATTGGAGCGTATTTCATTCAAAGATCTCTACTACAGGTTGTGTTACAAAGATAACAAGATGTATAGCGTATACGAACGAGCGTGAGAGCCATTGGAGCAAGTTTCTTAAGTGTTCCTTGCTTTTCATCTTATGGACGTTGTGGATGCAATGCTTTTGGCTATTTGATAAATTAATTACAATTTCATCTTACCTATATTCGATATATTAGCATCTTACTTTGCATATCTTCACTACGAGTAAAATGTTCATGGGAAAATACCATGAGAGTCATTTTTAAACCGACGATTTATATTCATAATAATTCATTTGCATGCAGACAAGTGTAAAACCAGTTACGGAGGTTTTGTATTTAAACCAAGTCAAAAATCACTAACTTCGTGTTCTCGGATTATAACTTATAACTGTCGTTTTTTTGTTTTGTTTTTTTGACAAAATACAAGTAGCCCGTGTTTGTTGAGCTTATGTATATGGCGCTAAAAGCTTACAAATTTTTAGCATGTTAAGCTTCTCTTCAGACTGCAAAGACAAAAAGGCGAAGTTTTAATACAGAATTCTTCATATGGCATCTTAATCTAGCCCAAGCCTTACATGAAGAAGCGTGCGATGCATCACAAACCTGCGACGAAGTTGTACAGAAACTTGCCTGCCTACTGCGTCAACGAGTTTTCTTGTTACATTAAAAGCTGCATTGACGTCAAAGTGCCTTCATATTTGTATTTCTAGAGACAAGTTTTCTTAGTTTCCCACAAACTAACCAATCACCATTTATAGAAAAAGTGAAATCAAGTGAGAACTGTTCCAAGGCGCCATAGTGTTTAAGTTTTGTGTGTTAGATTGTAAGTTTCACGTTATTTTATTTTATGTAGTTATGATGTATGAGAATAACAAAATTAAACCTTATTTAGTGACCTTGTGAGGAAGATCAAAAGCTCTCACTTGAGGTCGAGGATCCTTAGGAGACAAAGAGATTTGTAAGTTCCAGAGACGACGTAGAAATGTTCTGCATCTTTTTTCAACGATCAGCTTTTGTTATTATTCATGCGTAATTACTTTACCACTCAACCATGTTTTGTAGCTGTATATTTACTGATTTGACCTCGACAGATTTGAGTTTACTCGTCCTTGTACTATTGATTGATTAATAACTGTTTTCTTTTAACCTCTGACCAATCTTCCTTGAAAAATTCAATTCTTGTTACCGCTATGACAAAGACTTCCCGTGACTGGAATATAGCAACGAAGTTTCAACCTAGTTACAACCTTAGTAGTCTATACAAAAAAATATAAAATTTAAAGGATACACAAAATGTGACTTAAACTAAGTTATTGTTAAGCAACTAACAAAAATCCCTTGGAGTATTTTTTACATTTCCAGCAAAAAAATTAAGTTAGACTTATAAATATTAGAGTTAAACAAATATTTGGTGTTTGGCCGCGCTGTGTCCTTGTTTCATTTCTAAATACAACAATAAATAAAGAGAACAACGTTAATAAAGAACCGTTGTCTAAATCACCATAAACAGGATCTCATGCTGTGCAATATAAGGCCTCCTGTTGTGTACATATCGAATTTACTGGATATAATCTAAATCGACCTTAAGTTGTGTACATTAGAGTTAGTTTTGCAATGGAATATTTCATGTCACTATTGCAGTGAGTGCAGTAATCGTAAATAGGTTGTAAATTGGCTTTATTAAATACCGAGAAACTTTAATATGAAACTGTCGATCGAAGTCATCTTGAGGTAAGCCAGTTAACGTTCAGTATGCATGCAGGAAACTTCAACTAAACTATAACAAGATTAAGTGAACAAAATGAAGGATGTTCGCTGAGTGCAAATTGTTGGGTTAGTTTCAAAACAAACTTTTCCAAATAACTTTCAAATGTATTGAGATTTTCGACGTGTTTTAACATCTACGTGTCAATAATGTTCAATCCAATCATTTGAATTCCTTTTAAAAATCCTAACAAAAAACGAACTCTTTTGAAATTTAAACAGGCGTAGCATAGGTACTACGATGGCTACGCGTACTACTAGCACAAAGCTGACTACGAACGTAGTCCATCGTAACATTTTATTTAATTAGCGCCAGGAAATATGTGAGTTTTTATTTAAAAAGTTAAAATTATTCATGAAAACATGAATGCTATTTTCATGTAATTAAAAACCATTTATTTTATTAGTCAATTCTTTCTACTAAAAGTAAAATAATTGTTAATTAGGGAGCACTCCGCGGACTGACAAACAAACTTGTAGACTACACCTTTGAAGCTTTGAAGTCAACTTTCGGAACAACAAAACTAATGGCTAGTTAGGGATAGTTCTGAACTATCCCGATAGGCGGAGACACTTATTTTTTGGAAGAGTTGTGTGCAAGTGTAGATTTCCCAAGGGTCGGAATATTGTGATAAAAGTATGCTCGCAAGTGAAAAGTTTCGCCCCAAGTGTAGGTCCAACTTCGGGGAAATAGATTAAGATCGTCTTTTACGGACAAACATTCCGGAACAATAAATTTGTTCTGACGTTATTCATTAGTTACCTCGCACTTGCCCTCACTAAATTTTATAAAACAATAAAAATATGAAAACAATAAAAATCAACGTCTCAAGTTATTGGTGCACTTTTCTATTCAATGTTTGTTTTTTAAACAAAATAAAACTTCATTATGGTAAAAGTTTTGAAAAATAAGTACGTGCTAATATTTACAATAATTAAAGCAACATAACCGAGCCAACATTTAATTTAATTTTAGACTTCTAAATAAAATCATTATTGCGGAAGAGACAAGACATGACTCACTTAATTTCACCAAGTTTCGTCTTTGCGGTATCAACTTATGAAGTACTCGTACACGACTACGTTCGCTCTTCACTTAATAAGAACACTGTATCCATACGATGTGAGGGTTCTATCAGATTTAGATTATTTGACAAGTTTCTCAAAACTTAGTTGAAATGTCTTCAAGAAGTAATTAATGTCTTTAGATACTAGACTTAAAAATCTTTCCAGACTGTCTTAGTAACGCACTAAAAAAACGTTTAGAAAGATTAATTTCGAAAATGGGTTTATTTACTAAAATAAGAGATGTTATAAAACAAAAACTGTGTTGAAACAAATACCAGTTATATTAGTTATTGGTATTAGAACGGAATTAATCAGTTTTTCGTTTTGCCACGTTTAGCATTTTTTAATAGATTTTTGAAAAGGCCCTTATTGCAAAAAGAAGCAGAAAATTCGCATGGAGGTTGCTTTCTACTTTACAACTTCGAACATTCGTTGGAAATTCACACCCCTAGCGGAAAAATACTAAATTGCTTAGGCAACACTGAGGCTGAATTGTAATGACCAGGCTGACCCAGCCTAGTGATTACATAAAAACTTTAACTTTCCATTTGTATCGCGTTCCACCAATCAATAATGTATTTGTGGAGATCAGTATTTTTTATTATTATTTCAATATAAACTTTTCTATAGCAGGGTTAATTAAAGCTTAAAACTTAGATTTGGAGTGCGGGTCGTATCTGTGTAGGTCTCGTTTGCATGTATCTTAAGGTCTATTATTGCATACATTGTGCGTTTTAAAACTCAAAAAGTTGATGAGCTCGGTGCGTAACTTCATAAGGCTGATAAATTTTCCAATTAATGATCATATAACTAACAGTTACGTTCACCAATCAATACAATAAAACTCATAACTACCGATTGTTGTTCAAATTTGTGGTCTATTCCTACTGTTTTAGCAAAACAGACATTTGACACCTTGAATTCTGAAAAGGACTTTATCACTATGTGTTATGATTCAAATTATATTATTGTAAATATCACGACAAACAATCAATTGTAATGATGTGAATCATTTTAATTGATCGGTCTATGACATACATTTAATGTTATAAAATGTGCTTTGAACGCAAAATAGTTGTAAAAATATAGATTTCAAGCAGTAACATTATAGGCATTTTTGAATTACGACCGCGTTTATGTAAGTAAAAACGAACTAAAATTTAATCTAAAAGTGTAACTTACAATAATACTTTAAGAAGCTACACCTCGCTATGATCAGGTATTTGAAACTATAGTAAAAAATAGGAATTTTAAAGGAACGCTGGTTAAAAATATTGGATTGTTATAAAATGATTACAAGTATTTAATAATTCAATGTTGGTATTTATATAAATTAGTAGTATTTTTGTAGTAGGCCGGCCGCTGACCAGCGCCCTCCCCTTGCCGTCGCGACGACACATCATGAATCATGATAATTTGTTGCCGAGTTATTTTAAAACTATTATAATTTCTAGGAAATTAATAAGAATCAAACTATGTGAGCGCAATTTTGTTCAAAATTAAATACTTGTGTTGAATAACGTTTTTATCTATATGAGGAATAATATTATGTTTATAAAAACACCTTCCACCAATAATGTATTATTTCAGAACAAAATTGATTACCAAAACAAGTTATAATGAGTCAACCTTAAAAACATGCTAAATAAATTCATGCTGTCGCAGACTTTATTTAGAACTGAAAAAGATAAACAATTCGTAACTTTAACCGTTTGACAGCCACAGAATGGAAGCTCTCAAAATAAATATTTTTTCCCGTTTTTGCAACATATTTCATTGATGATCCGTTCTTATTGGTCCTGTTGGCGATGTTAAACTGCCTATAGCCTTCCTTAATAAATGAATTGTCCAACACAAAAATAATTTTTCAATTCGAACCAATAAATAGTTCATGAAATTAGCGCGTTCAACCAAAGAAAGAAACAAACATTCCAAAATCAAAGAAAGAATGAAGTTACATTTAATAAATAGAATAATAATGGATAATATTATTAATAATAATATAAAACAATTATTACTTTACATAAATTAACAATGATATATTTTATTACATTAAACATAAAATTATCAATTTAATAATGATATACTTATACATACATTTAACTAGTAGTATATACCAAGATTTAGTTTTTTTATTCGATGGTCCTCAACGCAAGTAAAACTATGTTTGAAAAAGTTTTAATAAATAACTGGTGAAGATTCCAAGCTTGGTTTTTCTGATAATCAATGCAGGGAGCTTGCAGTCATCTGTAGGGTTAAAACGGCTCTTTGTGCCGAATCTGATTATTTTCTGCTTATATTATATTGACATTTTCTACGAATATTCGTAAAGTGTTCTTAAAGGTTTTATGTAAAAAAACATTTAAAGAATGCTATAAATGGCCTCTTTTGGTCCGATTTGTTTACCTCAAAAAACAGCCATTGGTTGAGAGGCGTGATTGCAATTAGTGTATCCACAGTTTTTAAACTAACAAGTCTGTTTTACATGTTTTAATTGAAAATACGTACATGGAAAATTTTCATTATCTGATGTTTTTGAAGTTTATCACTATGGTTTTGTTTGCCATTTAAATACCAGACCATTCAAAAATTCATCACACAGCAAATAAAATTAAGGGTAAAAAAGCGGGGTGCAAAACCAAAAAAAAGTATGACCACCAATTCTCGGTTATAAATAATAAAGTAACAAAAGAGAGCGGACACGAAAGGAAGAAAAAATACTTTGCCCGAAATACTGCTCGCCTCATTTGTCTACTGAAAAAATCTTTGGCTTATCGCCCCTGTATCCCGTAACTAGATTGAGATTGATGTGCACCCAAAAATATACCGCCTTCTCTTTCTTTTCATAACAAAAAAGTAAGTTAGAAAAAGATAGACGTTAAAGGTACCTACCGTAACCTACCTATAGAAAAAAGTATTTGGTTTAGCAAGCCAGAGTTTAAGGGAGATGAAATAGAGTATTCCCTAGGCAAGCCCAACCCTGGCATTAATTTTAAACTATAGCTCTAAAGCTAAGGTTTATTCGAAAACTTATTAGAAAGTTATGTTAGAAGTGGTTCATGAGAAGTAAACCCGGGCTTTTATTGTATTTTTATTTTAAAAAATTAAAAGTGGAGATTACATTAATACATTGTAATAATACAATACAATGTAAAAAATATATACACTAGACATATCACGATAAATATGTATCCACGCAATACATATAAATGTTCACGTTATATTTTATTTCACAGCAAATTAGTAGACAATATCTTCTAATAACAGACCTTAAGAAATTATATCACAAAGGGATGTACGTAATTGTTATATAAGATACCAGAACACACTTCCCCTTGAGATAGAATATCTAAATATGCGAAGACGGAAAGCTTACATTTGTGTATACTCATGCACATATTCAATATCTATTCACCAAATACTAATACACACCTAAGTTAACCGCCTCCGTTACGTAGATAAGTCCAAAGACTTAATACGCAAGCTCGTGAAATTTAATGTAAAGTAAACACACTGCTTTATTTCAACAATCAAAATTATCGCATCTTCCTAAAACATTACGAAAGCTTTTGTTTAATTTAAAAACAAATCAAAAGTCCTGCTTGTGTTTTAGAAGTACTCCTAAAGTGAAAATTAACAATATTTTTGATTTTGTTCTTTACGTGAATCTCACCAGGCGTAAATGGAGAAAAATACCTTAATTTAGTTAGAGTAAGTTCACAAACCGGATTTTAACTTGTTTACGAAAGTGCTGAAAAAACGTTAAAAATAAAAACGTGAAGCATCACTTAAGTTAAGGCGAAGGGATATAAAACAAAAGTTTTTTCACAAGAAAATAACCACGTTTTCTCTTATCACGCTAAGACTGATAACTGTGGAGCTGTAAAAGGAAGGGAGTTAGAGATATAATGTGCAGAAGCCCTTATCTTATATTGATGAGAAAAACTTAAGACAGCCTAATGCTGGAGTGAGCAACGATAACCTCAGAATAACCTCGTAAAATTGAGCCTCCGTCAAAATATTTTTCACCCTGAGGTAATTAAGTATATCTGTAAGTTTTATGGCATTATTTATAAAACTAATTAGCACACAATTTAGGTTCCTTAATAAGTTTATTTTTTATACGAAAGGGGTTCTGCCTGTTCGATGCAGCTAATATTGTATTTTTTCATGACTAAACCCCTAAAACGATATTTATTACCTTTCCAGAAAGATGGCCATTATTTAAGAAAAAAACAGTCATACGAGTAGTTCAACAGTTATCTTGTATTCAAAAACTCGTAGCATTGAGACTTTGCACATGGGATAGTCACAACACATTCTATTAAGTATTCCTTCAATCAATACAAATTCATTCACATTTTACTTTTACATGGAAGGAATTTAAAAGAAAAACCTTATCATAACCAATACACCTTAGAAGAGATAAACAAAGGTTTCATTGAAATTCCAAAATCCTCAGGAATCAATTTAGGGTGCTTTGTTTTTAAATAACCCGTGTTTACTAGAGCGCAGTCAAACAATGAACCCTTATAAATCGGTCCGTCTGTTCTTTAGCCTCAGCAATGTGTCCCCTGGCTACATTGCCACCGACCTGGATTTACTCTGAGCTCACACCCGGAAAAGCTTTTGAATGGATTTAAAGACAACTCCAATAAACAGGCTTTAATCTTAAATAATTAAATACATGAAAGAGAGTAAAATAGCACATTAGCAGGTCAGTTGTTTTATGTTCACAAAGTAATGGACTGCCTAAAGTTAATTAAAGTCGACAGTATTTTCAGGACCGACTGCTTTTCCCGTTGTTGTGGTGTGAAATTAAAGCTCAGACTCAGTGAACGTTGACTACTAGTTAAATACTCGAAAGAGCCCTTCAAATGAACTCCGTTTACAAAGATTTTTAACAAATAATGAACTAAAAAGTAAACAATGAAGTAGTAATTTTTGTAATTAAATATTGTTTAAATAAATAGGTTACAGAATTCTATGTTATATGTTCTATGTGGTATGAATTAGTTCTATGAGAATGGTAGAGCGATTTTTCTTGTTCGCTTCGATGCAGTCTTAATGAAAGATAAAAATCTAGTAACATTGCGTTATGTCCCTGCGAGCAATTAAAAATTGCGATTTAAAAATAAATTGTACTTTAAAATAAAATACGTAAATGTGTAAAATTTTAAATGACTTTCATCGCCTTGACGATTTCATTCAAATGAGTATACTAACTTACTTATAGTCAATAAGTATGTAATAATGTGTAAATGTATAATCTGAACCTTTCGTCTTGTAATAAACTTGAACAAAGCATCGGAATTTGAACTGCACTTATATTTTAGTTATGATCTGATTCTGTAAAATGTCTAACTGAACCATGAAATATGAGTATTATAAGAATAATATATAAAGCTTTCTTAAGTCTGAAAATGGCGGGCGGTAAAACCACTTTACGCTTTCTGCGAAGTGCAATATTGCATAAAGTCGTTGATTCACGCCGCAAATACTAAGCTCGAAACATAATTGGACTATAACTTTTAGCAGTTTCATTTAAACTAACAATCTGCAAAGAAAAAGTGAAAATGTAGGTATATACTGAGTTCCTTTTGTTTTATTGTTTGTTGCAATAATACCCTCTATTGTCTATTTTATTGAGTTATGCTATTGAGTTATTATAAAATATTTGTACGCGTTTATAGTGTAAAACATTATTTGTCACATAAAATTTTGCTAAAAGAAATATAGTAGTATATTAAAGTATTTTACATTAATAAGCATTACCGAAGTTGCTTAAGAATTCACACAGGAACATAAGGTAATTCAAGTTATTATAATTAACAAAGTTATTTAAACAAGTCAAGACATAGCGTACCTTGGTTCTAATGTTATTGTAATGTAGCATTCTGTATTTCTCACTTATCCCAACACAAAAGGAATAGATTTGCGTATTAATGACAGAGGCTTCGATGCTTAGTATCGCAAAATGAAACAAAAGCCAACGTGTAAAGGATATCCTCAAACATAGACGGCGCGGTCTCGCAATATCCTGTCGATTTACGACTGAGCCTAGCGTTTTTCAAACTTTATACAGTATTGAATGTACACGAAAAACCTGATATATTCTGTTGATTCCCATCTCAGGTCGTAACCACGGTTCGGGAACGTTTGCTAAATGAAAACACGCTTTATTGCCGCTGCCATTCGACTCGGAATACGCGGATTTACTTCATACAGTTTACGCAAACAATAACAAACGTAGTCACTTGTAAGCACACACGATTGTAAACCTATATTGACTACAGTTACTGTTGTTCGTTATTATGTTTGTTTATACAGATATTTTATTTCGTAGCTATATAAATACTTTTCTTATGGAACGTCCGCATCAAAAAATATGAACATGATCTTTACGCTGCGTAGTCACTGAGAATTTAAACATTTTTCTAGTATGAGTTATCATAATTCTGCATTTCGTTTTAAAAGGTAAGGTAAAATTCACCGTTTAGTGAAACTTTTATTAATAAAAGTATGTTTACCGAAATATCTGAACCAAGAATTTAAATTTAAATTTTTAGGCGAATCCTTAACTCGGTCGACAAAATATAAGAATTTTATTTTATTCCTTATTAAAGCGATTCAAATGGTTTAAATATTGCTAACTTTGAGAAAAATTTGATAACACGGAAAATATAAAGGTAACAGAAATATTATTTATTTGTTACATTAAATTATAAAAACTTAGAAACAAGAATGGTTAATACCTTGAGATCCAAAAACTTGGTTCTTAAAAGAAAATCAAAAGTACTACTTTATCATACGTAATTTTTCAACAAAATATATCACGAAAAAGAATCTGTACATCGAAAGAATATTCGTACATATAGTGCAACTAAAGTTTCTGAGCTAGAAAATCCAAAGAAGTCAATCAGTTTACCGCTTAGATTATACTATAAAAAGTACATAAGAAACATAGTTATCTTATACGTAAAAATCAAATGCCAATATATGCTCACCAAAATTTTAACTTGAAATGTTGAGTGAGAGGTCATGTTTCATTTTGTCTTTGAAGCAGAGAGCTCTAAGTACTTACTTATTCTTTTCATTAGAACATAAAACATCATTGTAAATTGTAAATGTTCTAACTCAAAACAATGCTCCTATTTTCCTTGAATATTTTTGGTAAACAACGTCGTTTCTTGTAAAGTATCTACGTCTTTGAGGTTGGTAAGTACGCATTTCTCTTAAAACTTCGACTAATAGTCTAACCACAGTTTAGAATATTTGCGAATTATTCAAGTTGGTTTCCAAGACAAATCTGCTACCCTTTGTCGAGTTTATTTGCCTTAATTACTTACGCACTTATTTACAATTGAACACTTGTTTTAAGGTGTCACGCTTTAATAGTACAACATTATATATATTTTAAAGTAAAATTATAATTACATATTTTATTTTATAAATCAGGCAAAAAGTTCTAGATGTACAATCAGCTATCTGTACCATTTAATATTGCATAACAAATTTCATTGGCTGTATTCAATGTCTTATATCCGAACTCGGTTCGTTGGAATAAGTGTACAAAACCTGCACCACATAAATGTGTAGTTAAACTGTTTCACTGTGAGAACGTTTGCTGATAGTTATTAGTTTTACCGCACCACTGCACAGTTTATAACGCTGCATTTTTCAAAGGAACGGAACTGATATTCGAATGTTCCGATACACAGGTGAAGATGCTCAGGATTCTGTAAAAAGGAAATGCTATTACGTATCAAAGGGGAAAACTCCTTATAGACGTAAAATTTCATCTGTCTCGTACTGTTCGGAGCAAAATTTCCCCTATTGTTGCGTCTCTTATTTCAAGAGCGAAATAAGGGATTGTCTTTTGTTATGGT
The DNA here is from genome assembly GCA_949316135.1 of Choreutis nemorana. Classification (NCBI taxonomy): domain Eukaryota; kingdom Metazoa; phylum Arthropoda; class Insecta; order Lepidoptera; family Choreutidae; genus Choreutis; species Choreutis nemorana. The sequence continues at coordinate 6,456,419 of OX438610.1, forward strand.
TTCTTTAGAAACAGGATCATATGAAAAGTTTTTGTTGTGAAGGGCTAATGAGATCGTTAACACGAGCATTAGACAAGGAGAGAGATTTATTGTGATTCTTGGTCTAATAGGGCAGGCCTATGTATCATGTCCAAGTCGGCTCGGGACCCCAACTTGAATAGGGCCCCCATTATTATATTGTGATACACTTGTCATGCTTAACATATTGTCTTATAATACTGTTAAACTACACTGTTACTAGTTAACGTCGTTTATTTCATGCCACAAATAAAGATGGGGTTTACAGAATAATTGAACGCTTGTTTGAAATATTATTCAACGCATTTAATAACAGAGTGTTTCACGTATAATTCTAGGGTAAATTACATTAATCTCCAATTTGTTTGTTATTCCTTTAATGTAGCTCCATAACTAATCTTCTTCATTTGCATATAACTTTATAATAGTCGATTTTATTGTATTATTAGCTGTGGAGACAAACCTTGAATAATGAAGTAGCGAATCTAATTCACACCGTTTTTTTAATTGACCACAGATTGCTTATTAATAACCTTACTCGAGCAATAAAACTGAGCAACGAATCAGATATGGCAAACCTTTAACATGTTAATTTATTCAAATTTTCAATTAAATTAATAATCGTAATATGACGACTTCGGTGGCGCAGTGGTGTAAACAGCCGACTAGCCGCTAGAGGTTCCGGGTTCGAATCCCGGCGGAGGCGGGACTTTGTGTTATTTGCAAGACGCATTGTTTCGCATACTGGTCTTGGATGTTGTATTCTTATTTATTTAGTATATACCATATCGTTCTACTAACTGTGTTCTATTTTTAAAAGGTCTTAGTGTACCATAACTGTTTTTCACTAAACTCTTAATATATTTTTAAGACATATAAACAAATGTGCACGGCTGTTTTGAATACAAAAACCCTGTATAAGTTGCCAATAGAAAACAAATATTCCAACAAAATCCTATGTTTTCCAACTGATTTCACTAACGGATGTCACAGTTACAGGGTTAGACTGATTCAATTACAACTAAAGATTCATAGCGACAGCTAGAAAATTAAAATGCCTTTTACGTACGTGGACGTTTATGAAGCGGAACGCGAATGCAAATGACGTAGCGAGCTAACCTGCTATACGCTGTTGACAAATGAGAGCGGCTCTGGTGGTGACAGCGCTGCGGCTTGTGCTGAATTATATATTGAAGCTCGAAGGGTAGTTGTGCACACTTGTCCCAAACACCCAAACACCAGTACACGTTGCCTGGCTTAAGTCTAACAAATCCCTCATAATTCGAAACTCAAACGTAATTAAAATTACTTAGAATCCCGAAGCAAGTTGAAAATTTGTTTACGCGACACTTATTTTTACACTAATTAGGTTAACGACATTCGTCGGTACTTAGTTCGTTTGATTTATTTTACGTCGGCTCCGTATTATGCTGTTATTTCAGTACTTATTTACTACAAGTTCAATAAAAACTCCACTAAGGCATCACGTCTATTCTACTTTAAAATTATTAATTAAACGAACTAGCAATGTCTAGCTGTAATTAACTCAGGAATCCGTATATTAAAGTCATTAGAAATCCAATTTTGCTTTTCATTTGTATTCATTTTAGAAACATTAAAACCAAAGTGAATTAACCAAGGAAGGGGTGAAGTAAGTAAATATCAAAATTACTAATTCAAAAGCAGAAAACGCGACGCCTTGCAATAATGTCGGATATATTAATTTAGGCAGAGGCTTGGGAAACTCGCAAATGAGTTTCTTTACCAAATTTCGGACAGTGTTAAGCGTAAACTTTATTTATGGAGCAATTAACAGCTTTCAACACATTAAATGAAGTTTCGTTTTTGCTAACAACGTTGAGAATGAGATTTATGATTTCACTAAAACAATCCGTAATTACAGAGGTGACTTTCCGCTTTCGAGAAATTCATAACATTGTTGTTCCGTTTTTTAATGGGTCCTCAATTAATTTCTGTTTACTCAATTAGTTTGAAGAAAAGTACTGCTTTGATTAATAGGTAAACACTTGAATTTCTCAACGATAGATTTCGCGGGAAATGAAATTTAGACCAACGACGACCGGTTTACCAGGAATTTATGACAAACCTGAACCATTGCCGGAGCTACGAGTATTTCTGATTACCGCGAAACTTTCGTTGTACAAAGACAATCTGACTACCAATAATAGCAAAGACAAACTTTACTTTGTCACTGAAACTCGAGTTAAGCTTTGTGCTCTACTAAGTGACATGGTAACTAATACAAACAAGACACGATCTGTGTAGGAAGACTACCCATTTAAAACCAATGAGAAACTTAATCGCGTAACCTTTGCAGCTCGTTTTTAGCCACAGCTTTAAAATTTACAACTTTGGTTTTGCTAGAACAATGGACGAAATAGTCTAGTTATTTCAAGGATTAAGTAAGAAATTGATTGTAATAGAGCTCAACCACTTCATCATAGAGAAGCATGTAAACTAAGATGCTATGTGTCAGTCGCCTTGTAAACCTGTATTAGTTAATTTGCAGCGCCTTAGTGACGTCATGCTAAGCCAGACCGATCCGCTTGTATATCTAACGTGATATATTTCATTTCCAAGTGTAATTGAAAACTGCACAACACTTGTCAGGTTCCAAAGGCAATCTATCTATTAAAATCAAAAGGTTAAGTTTAAAATTTGAAAGTAGACAGGCCTGTTAATGTAAGCAATATTTAGAGCCCTAAGCTTTCGGCCTAAATGTAAGGATATATTTGATTACAGGATAACACTTTATTTACGCTTAAAACTGAAACTATTCCAATGGAAGTTTTACGCCAAGCTCATTGTTTGTGAAAATTGATTTTTTAGCATTTGGACTCGCCTCAGTGCTACCTTATAGCCAATTATAGTATACAAAGGCTCGCCGATAGCAACGTCACTTCCTTTGACAGCCCTTTGGTCACCATCATCACAGCTAGCAACAATGTTATGCAGAAACGAAACCTTTGAGGTTGAATAACTAAGTTTGTTAGCATTTTAACCGTTGTTAACATAAAAAAATGATTACAATTACAAATGCCGTTAACTATCTCATGATTTTGTGATTAGTTTGAATACACTGTTTTGTTGGAAGTCGTACCAATGTTTCACTTCCAGAGATTGTTAGAACGGAATCCGTGCATTCACGACATAGCTTCACGATGAGAAATATAAAAAGTTTTAGGTATTTTGTTAGAAATTTTATTGAGACTAAACTCTCTTATTCACAGGTAATACGAATAGATATTTTAGTAGGTATCATTTTCAGGTATGTCATGAAGTATTTAACAAATTAGCATACCTGTTTGCTGCATCATTTTACTGTTTTTCAGTCGCAACAAAATTGTTAAATAAAGCGAACATATAAAAGTTAAACTGAATTTTTATCAGGATAACATTTTTTAAATCTAAAAGTTTTTCGTTTAGGGATTTCAAATCTCCATCCAAAACACAATAACGAAAACTTTGCGATATTTTCTTTCAACTTTCTGTTTATTATTCCAATAAATTTTACTCGAATTTTTTTTTAAAGCGCTTTCTTTTAACTTTTAAATATTTTACTAGAAATGATTTTTACCGACATAAAACTATCTGCTTCAGCAATGCCTGATTAAAGGTTGTCAGCCTTGTATTAGGAATGATATATGATAAAATCATTTCAAAGAAGAAAAAAGGTTGAGATATTTTATTATAGGAGTTGCCTCTCGCATATTATTTAGACCACTTGTCTTCAAGACATTGCGGAGTGATTTCGTGAAAAAAGGTCTTTCATAAGGCACGGTGGACAGATTTTGTGACCTTTGAAATTGAGCGTCCCCTTTTGAGATGTATATATGTAGGGGCATTGTGTTTTGACAAAAGATCTTTGACGGTTGTCTTGTTGAGGGTGACAAAAGGATCGTTTCACTTCGTACAAGATCGTTAAACCTACTGTCAATTTAATGTTGGCTCGGATATTAAATGAGGAACCCTCGAATGAAGATTCTGTTATTCCCTTGAATTTATATTATTTTGATAGGAATATATGTTGTCCAAGATTATTAGTTTATTCACTGTCTCTGTGACTAGTCTCCGTCTCTGCCACATTCACAATAATGACATCACAGTAGACCGTAAAGCCGCTTATACAATTCAGTTTATTCACAAATAACATTTTCAGACCCAGTTAAATTATTCATTAAACGCAAAATGAAATAATCAAAATCAATACACAATTGGATCTACAGGAGTATCGTTTCGCAATTTGCTGTGAAATTTATAAAAGGATTAGTCTCAACTGAGTTTTTTGTATTTCTTTGTTATTTTTGTCGGGCACTTTCTCTATTCAATTTACATGCAACGAGCGAGACCATGCCTGTCACCTCATGCATATTTATGGCGTTATGCAAAACTAAAGTTTGCTTTTCATTGAATGAAAATATTTCAAATGTTGCATTTTGTCGGCTTTTATATTCTGTTTGTGATATTTTTTGTTAACCCAAAACTGGGATTAATTTTGACAAAAGGACGTTTCTCTTGGCTTACACACTGCATAATATAATGTGACCCTAATTTGCCTTTTTATAGGGGTCATACGAGTTAGACAACACTGTTTGATGTTTTTAATTTATTGCAGACACGAAAACCCATACAAAGTTAAACTAATTAAAAATAATATCGTACCAACACAGTGTTTTAAAAGTTATTTTACATCGTTAACAAAATTCAACCTCGAGATTACATTTAATTATGAAGTTAGAGTTTCTTGAACAATATGATATTTTAGTTCAAATGATAAAATGTCATGAAAGTTGAATTTGTATCGCAGCAGAAAGTGTACCTACTGTACTTTATGAACTAAATGATCAAAATATTGTTTATTAGTTTTGATTATAACATCCCATTGTTTGAGCATCCAAAGACAGAAACATTGGCGGAACATGCATATTGGTTTGTGAGGGTATGTTGAGTGAGGGATCGATTTTAGACATTCTAGTTTACCTCAGTTTCAAATGGCAATTTTCCGAACAAAATTATTCCAGAAGCTACTTAAGCGTGGAATTAACAAACATAATTTATATTTTAAAATATGAGGATTATACCATAGCTTTACCCTTTCTATTCATTACTATTTTACGGCCATTGCATTTGTTCTCGTCTTGCTGCAGAAACTGCAATTCTCCTTTACCTTCTCACCTAATTTCGCACTTAAATTATTCTCTCCATCAATATAGATTGCTGGAGTAAATGGCTCTTCCACTTAAAACCAAATAAATGGCTATTCATTTCTTTAAAATGCAGGAAAGTAAAGTGTTAGTTGGATGTTTTCAAAGTTCCTTTCATAGGTATGGAAAGAAAGAAACCTTATAAGCGCTCGTTCGTCTTTTCTGCGTTTATTTGCCTGACTATCAGAGTCGGCTTTATTTTTTTATTTTAATTTAAGTTTTTATTTTTACTCATTATCTTGTAAACTGTATCAAAACTCATTGATACAAAGAGTCATTCCATTACAATTTCACATGTTTGTTAAACCCAATTTTTCTTTAAAACAGTCTAATAAAGACTAAGAATTTATGTCTTCTTTTAGAACACTAACTTAATCTCGACAACTTAAGAATCGCAATGCAATGTAACTTCCGAGTGCACGTTTTTTAAACACTCTAGATGGTACAGTTCTCCACACAGTCTCGTAAACTTCTTCAATCTGAGACCGGAAAGTTATTTTCGGAAGTATAAGTTCTCTGTTGCTGACTGTATGTGGAGGAAGTTAGTTGCCAAAGAGGACAAATATTTTCAAGGCGGGCAAGTTTCACTGCAACCGGTTACTTCTAATCTTAATTTACAGTTTGTTCTAAGTTTCAAAGTTGCAAGTTGATCCTTCTACAGATGCGGGAACTGTCCAATTTTATCTTGGACCTTATTTTGAAGAGTTTATAGTTGTGTTTCAAGTGAGGAGATCGGTGCAGATTGGATATTTGAGATTCAGGTGAGGATGGAATGGGGAGTTTTGAACTTCACACCGCACATTGTTTGCGCTGGCTTCCGGGACAAACAATTATCTTTCTCTACATAAGATGCAACGAACTGATATCAATAGGATTGAATGATTCATTTCATGTAATAACCGAGCAGAAGTTTGGAAAATCATATTCCAATTGCAAAATAATATAAAGTAAGTGCTTGTTGACAATATTTTTTTAATATTTCAATAAAACGTTTAAATAATTTAACAAACTCGTAATTTTAATGAACTAACTTTATTAAAATATTTGTACACTTGTGTTTAACAAGCATAAACATAACACATTGCTCACCAACTATTGACAACATAACACATTGCTCACCAAAAGCAAAGAATATCTAATCCTCAAGAGCAAAAAATTATTTCGCTGGTTTAAGACAACTGGTAAGTGGCACAACGAAACCTTATTTCCATCACCAGATCATATCACCAGATTTTAAGACTGAAGCTCTTTCATTATAACGATACCGTACCGTGAAAACCTCATATGAACGTTCAATTTCATTTTAGAGAAGAAACAAAAGATGATATTTCTTTATTATGGAGACTAATGAAATACTTCATTGTTTTTATTGATCGAGGTCGAATCTGCAAACCTCTGTTGAGCTCAGACATTTGTTACAAAGTTTTATGTCGAAAAACCTATTATATACGTTTGCCAAACAAATCTTGCATTTACGAGGTTTTCCAAGTACGGTATCGATAAAATGTTAGAAAGAAAAGAAAAAAACTTTCTTCAATTGAATTCATTGTAAATAACATGCACATTATCACATCGTTTTGTTTTCTTATTTCTATCACATGCACGTTTCATTAATGTTTTGCTGAACAAGAATCGATACTGCTTTCTATAGCAGATAATTTGTAAAGAAGGTCTAAATTAGTTGAATGGAGACCTTTTGTGCCCTACATCAGCGATCAAATGTCCCTACAAATTAACTTTGGGAACATAAAGCAGTGTCAATTTGTATTGAAGGGATTCCGTGGATTACATTAAAACTAGATCGGCACACAGGATTCACTCACTGTTTTGTTTCACTTTAAGGTAAGATTTTTATGTAATTCTTAAAAAAGTCATGAAAAGTCATATTCAATCATCTTTTAATCATTTGTGTTGAAATAATTGTCGAGTGAAATTAAACAAAATATTAAATTATGCAGAGTTCATAATCATCTCTCGTTTTATCACAATTAAACAGTTAACAAATACATGTACCCTGTTTGACAACAGAGCTTAGTTTTTGTACACATTTTTCGCGGGTGACACCTGTATCATATCGATTTATGACACCCGAAAATAGAGCGTCGACTGAAAGGACCCGTCAGAACAAAGCAATCATGCTGTTTCTAAAATATTGATGTTTAATGTAAAATATAACTAGGTTATACAAATTTCGACGAGGCCTCCGGTAGTGACTTTTATGTTTCCATGAATTTTTTTATAAATATCCCAAAGATTTTTAGTAAAACGTAACATATCCTTTTTCATTTAATTCAAACAAAATTGAAGTGTCGTACACAATGTACAAACAAACATTTTATAAGCTTGTCGTATAATTGTATATAGCTACAATAGTAGGAGGGTAAAGTGACCGAACACTGAAATCAAATTAGCTAAATCCCTTTGGAGAAGTTGACGGTCTATTGACTGGCTTTTGCTGCGTGGCTGGCTCATTGGCCGGGGTTATAGAACCTCCTTCACAGCAATTTTTATAACGATTATTTTTTATTTGTGCTGGGTATATTACAATAATTGTTTTTACTCAGCTAGTAAAACGGATAGTTTAAAATAAAATAAAACAAATATATTAGTCAAATACTACGTTATGGTAAGAGGAGATTTTGTTGCAACAAAACAAGTTCTTTCTATTTACATCGTTTTTTTTTAATGGGGCGACAAATTAGCTTCCGTCTTCTGACAAGAACAACCCTTGTTTGAAATAAATGGTACTGTTTTCCACGCTTCCATTAAAAGAAACTACATCGAAGAATTATTACGGTTTCTTAAGAAATGTTGGCTAAGAAAAAAACAATATTTTAGCTTAAAAAGGCTGTTATTATTTGTGCTATGTTAAATCAAACATAAAGTTTATTTTAATTTATCTAAAGGTTATGGTTAGGCTAGGTTGTTTGCTAACTTCCATGAAAAACAAATATAAATGGTTTTGATTGATACCTGATTCTTAAACTAAAGCATTAAGCAATTAAAAATAAATTCGTTAGTTATCTACGAATTTCAGTTGGCTATTCAAATTATATATATAGGGATCACCTGTTACAGTGATAACCATTAGGTTGAGGAGTTTTGGGATAGAAAGTTTTGATTTCTATGTCACGTAGTTATACACAAAACTTTCCGTGGGTTATTGATTTCGCCTATTACTATAAATGGAAGACAGACAGAATAATTGCTCTTTAATAGAATTGGACTCATTACCTCTACCCCAAAATGCTTGTTAAGCAATTAATTAACTACCTAATTAATACTGCTTACAAATGTGAATAACCTTTATACGTTCTCTTTCCATTTCAAAGGTCGACCACGATTAGTAATTTTGATTAGATATTTTTTCAGTTTTGTTACTATTTACGTATTTGGTATGTTAGTTAAGCTTGCAACGAAAAATGCTGTCTGATCGCTCACTCTGCGTTTTGTCAGTAGGAAGGACAGAGATGAATGTATATACGTCACTACTGTGACGGATTACTCGTTACATAATCGAGCTCCACACGTCAATGCCAGATGCTCATCAGGAGAACTTTTACCGAGTTCCTCTAAAGTTTGATATTACTTTAGTTACATTCAACTTGTTCATTGAGTCAGTGTTGGACGCCTAGATCAGATGTAGGTGTCGACGGTACTTTTTTTGGGTTTTATACCTTTTTGTGTTTTTTGTTTTAATACTTCACTCTTAAAAATTTAAATTGAAAATTTTGATTAACATATTTAAAAATAATAATAATAACCACATCACGACACACAAATTGACTCAGCCCCGCAGTAAGTATCGTAAGAACTAGTGTCACATGAACTAAGAAACGATATGGTATACACTACATAGATAAAAATGCAACATCCAAGACCCGTAAGCTGAAGTCTTGCAAATAACACAAAAACTAAATATTGTTGTACCACACACTTGTAGTTGGCAAACATAGTATTAATTATTCTTTAATTATGAACCTCGGTAACATGTTATTGTTGTTAACACAACAATTGTTGTTGCTGACTAATCATTAAAAAAAAATTTGTGTCAAACTCATATGTACATAGTTGTAACCTTAACAAGATCCACTGTCAAAATGTTTTCCTCAGAACAAAAATTCAAAAAAGTCGTTCTACATCTACCTACCTTTACCTATTGAGTACCTATTTTCATGTAATCTTTATCTTTTAAAATGTATGTGACCTAAAAGATTGTGACAGACACAACAGAGTGATTCTAAAATCGTTTCGAATTTCGTAGCGTAAGGGAAACGAATAAAATCGGAACCATTAAAATAAGAGTCGTCACCTTGATGTGGGGTGCCGTAAACAGAACTACCCTAAAGCAATAGTAAAGTCAATAAAACAGAACAGTTACTGGTGATACTCTGTACCTAAACCCAAGATCTCGAGGGTGCATGAATAAATCATCAGGGGAATGTGGAACTCGTGTCAAGTGCGAACGTGTTTGACGGACGGCTCATCACCAGGTTATTGAATCTACCACAGTTCCTCTCACTTTATATAGGCGATATTGTTTATGATAACACGATATATTTATTCTATTACGAGAGTTAATGCTTTCGTATTTCCTGTTAGCGTTATAGAAATGGCCTTTGTTTTTTCGATAAAGTGGTTTCAGTTCTTCTACCGAGACTGTTTAATAGCGCAAGTTGGTTCAGTTCCCGTGTAAGATATTATTTCGTATGAAATGTTTTTATTATTTTTGCGTCTTTAAAAAGTAAAAGTGGCTTTGTTCGACCGCAAGATATCCAGAAATTATAAAATGCTGGAATTGCCTTCTCTATTGTCCCGTCATTTGTTCCTTTATCATTTAACTGGTTCTTTTAAACTTTACTATGATTTAAAAAATATATAACATAGAAACAGATTTATGTAAGGTTTTTAACATTTTGAGAAAACTTAATTGTGCATCACAGCATGGTATGAATTATAATTAGAATTTTTCATTGAAAGGAAAAATAACACTTTCAATATCGTCTATTTGGGAAAAACTAAACCTAATAAGCACATTAATGTATGTTTATGTATTGTAAGTATAAATTATATTTGATTTTTATTTGAATAGTATACAAAATAATGTTTTATTTTTTCCCTTCACTATTTAGCTTTTTCCAAATAGATTTACCATTAAGTTGAAAACTGAATTTCGCTGTCCGCCATGTTAAGACTTCTCAAGGAAACGAGTCCTTCTTGGAGTGAGATATTTCACTCTGCTGAAGAACAGGAAAAGCAATTAATTCCTCTAGTTTCTACCGATTTCATTAAAATCACTTCTTAGCTGAAAATTACTGTGCTAAGAGGATTTTAATGTAGTGACAAGTTTAATTGATTTTTAAATTGCCTTTCCTCTGCATAAATCTAAATTAATGAAACACATGTTTAAATGTTAGTATTCGAAGTGTCTTATAATTAATATTTTTCTTACCATTATGGATAACTATGTTAATTATCACAAACAAAATTCGTTCATCTGATCTTTAGTTGTTGTAACTTTAACATTAAAAAGTAGTTTGACGTCAATATTATGAGGAGTACGTAAAGTTGAATCGAGTATCACTAAATTCCATAAAAATACTCAAAACACATTAATTTTTATTAGTTTCTGATATTTGGTTTATCAACTGAATCAACTCGCAAAGTCTACAATTTCAGAACCTAGATCAAATTCTTACGATACAAATTAGATAATTTGGTATTACTATTTACGTTCAGAACCACATGAAACGTACTTGAGACGAGAAACTACATATGTATCTAATGTAAACTACAAAGACAGTGTGTCCTCTTCAAGTTGAGTTTGCATGAAATTTAATTTGCTAATTCAATAAATTTATCGAAAAGTACAGGTATGTAGAAATAATATATTTACAGTGAAAATAAAATGTTAATTGTACGATAAACAATAACCATTCAAAGTAGTAGTAGTAGTAATATATCTATCTCGCTCATCAAAACAAACTTTTCTATGTAAGTTGGTTGGCACCCGTACTTTGACGTCATTGTACATATCGGATCTCTCTGTCTGACTTTGAAGCTTTATAACTTATTTTGGATTGAACTGATTTGTGTATATATGTGGTATAGAATTATAATTAAGGAAAAAAGACATGCATATTCCCTATTCATGTCGATTTTTATCCATCCAATCCAATTTATTCCATAATAATTTAATGATCCAATCAAAAAACTAAGTAAGAAACAAACAAACAGAGTTCACAGACTCCGATTGCAAACAACTTTTTATTAGTTCAAAAACTCAGCTGACATACCCGTTCAAGTCACACAGTTGACAAACATTCAAGTCATTTAAAACATTTCCTTCATCTCCCTTTTTAAATAACTAACATTTTTACTGAAGCCACAGCGTATATTTTAAATATGCATTTTAAAATAAAAGTTTTCCCCAAGCGGTTCCTTTTTATAAGGAAAGTCGGCGTTTTCTTTTTCAAGTGGTGTTTTTCAGCACATCATTTAATCATGCAAGAACTAATTTGCCGCTTGGTAGTTGGATCTTTTGTTTTTAGTTATTCTTTATGAAAACTCTTTCGTTTAACACAAATTTGATTTGGTAACCTTAATTCTGACCTTTCTATATTAAATATCAGATAGAAGTTCTATCAAGAAAATAATTCAAAATTCATACAAAAGATTGCGGGTTCTCGTTCAAAGATGAATAATAAAAGTCGTTTTGTGAAGAACGCTTTCATTTACATAAAACTTTAGAATTAAATGGTATAAGAAATAGATCCTTTTCATAGGAGGTTGCCAACAATTTGTTCATTTTGCCCACCTTGTTTCTTTCTTAAGCGTTATGAACTCAGTAAAAACTATAAATTATTAAAATCCTTAAAATTTACAAGTTATTGGTACACAAAGCATTATTCGTTTCGGATGTTTTTTCCACTATTTTAAACTCAGAAATCAGGTTTACAAATCTTAAAGATATGTGTATTATTGATGTACAATGTACAAAATGTGAATGCACTTAGTGAATTGTCTAGACATCCTTCAACGTACTGTTCACCTTTTAGAGCTACACAACGCCTGATGTGACGAGATAGAACCAAAGTTCATACTACCTAGTTTAGAATTCTAACCAGGCAGACTAGCCTCCATTTTGACACTTACGTGGTAAAACTTTGAACTAAATTTTCTGTATTTCATCCTCATATTCCAAAGGAATCTAGCGCTACAATTTTATATCAGTGAGCCTAGCGCTTCGGCCGAAACTTTTGTAATGTCACATGAAAGTGGCAGTTAGTGGTCGGTTGTCGACAAACGAGAGAAGTTTGTGATTGTTGTTTGAAAACAGTTATGTGGTGTTTCGTCACTTTAAACGTTTGAATTAATGATTTTACCACCCAGAGGTCAAGGTCTTTTACTATTACAAATGTTATTTAAATGTGTATTTTGTCCTATAACATTCTGTGTTTGTGACTATCCAAATTCGAAATTATATAAAATTTATACAGGTAAAATGGAGTTCGGAATTCCTTGACCTATTCAAAGGGCTTGACTTGTAATAAGGAGGGAATGTAATCGATTACATGAACTGCCAGACAAAGTAGGTAAGGCAACTTCAGGCAAGTTGTCTTCAATTGACTTATGAACTTGTTCTTTTCTTACCGTAGTTTCTTGAGACGGAACGCTTTCGGATTGGAGTTCGGATACTTTGGTTAATTTTGGTACGGTGGACTATAGATATTTGATGAATTTTAGAGTTGGAAAGACCCTTAAAAGTTTTATAGCGAGAATTTAACCAAAGGTTAAAACGTTTTGTTTAAAACCGGGATGACTTCGACTTTTTGTGACGGTTGGAAAGTTTACGGCAGTGGATTTTCTTAACATATCACATGGTTTACACAATCGACTGTAATTAGATATACCATAAAGCAAAATAAACTTTAAACCAAAAAAATATTAACAACACTAGCTGAACACAGATAACTTTTAGCCATAAAACAGATGAAACTAAAACTTTACTGGGTATTTTGGCCCTACTCAACCGATTAAAAAATCACCAAAAAAATATTACAACATTTCTATAGACAGGCTACATTTTAATTTAAATAATACTAATATACCAATTTAACAAAGACGAATCATGAATAGAAGCTTGTTTAGTATTGATTTTAACAAGAAATCGAAATTAAACACAATAAACATTTAAATACACTACGAAATCAAATAAAGATAGTTTATAAATGTTAAGTGGTACGCAAATAGTTCAAACATATTTCTCTGTGTACAATAATACGAATTTAATCTTGGCAATATGGTATGTACTGAATGATATTGAAGTGCCTCGCAAACAATTGCTGAGCAAATGTAATTCGAACTAAAGACAAATATTTGTAAATACCTACCTTGGTATGTTAATTAAATTATCCTTTGGCTCTTCTATTTTACTGTTGGGACTTGCAGAGCCATGGCCTTTCATAACTATATAAATATACAGTAGATAGATTTATTTACATTGCACAGTTCATTTTGACTCCAATATTAGAATCGTTTGTTTACTTGATCAATATTGCAGGTAGAATAACATAAATGAAAAAATAAATATTAATAAAAAAATATCAAAATAGAACAATGAATAAAAATACATTGTGCTGGCTAACCAAAAAAAACCATGTCACATTATAGAAAATTAAGCTGTACCGTACAGTTTCAATAAAGATCTACTATGATACAGCTGATTTACAAATGTTAGACGTAAAATTAAAAACTAAAACCCGACTACGTCAAAAAAGAGGTATAAGAGACGAAACAATAATATATTTCAGATAGCAATCCAGCAATGCCTATGTAATTACGAAATGGTCAAGGTAGAGAGACCGCACCCACTGTATACCTACCCAGTCTGTTATCCTCGCGCCCACATAATCATAGCAGGAGGCCTTCCTTTTGGCTTCGCCGTAGTAGGGTAATAAAGGTAAATAGCATCATCTTGGGCCACATTTTTAATTTCCATAATATAAACTATATAGTTGAACAAGTCTCATACAAATATGCAGGTATATTTATTTTTATTTAAGAAACATGAGTCCTATTCAATTCATTGTGTACGCACGTACGTTTATTTGATTGTATAATTTTTTTGGAATGTGATTTCATTAATTATGACTTAAAGGCAAACGCACAGATAATATTGGCAAAAGGTTTTCCAAATAACATTACCCACAAGATTTCCCAATTGAAAAAATACCATAATTAGCCTGAATAAGAACCAACTGTAATGATTGAAGTAACGAACCATTTTGCGCTTTTGCCAATATTTTTCTCATCTAAATCACCCTTTTCTTTTTCGGTCTTGTAGCAAGTCTTTTGAGCAAATATCATGTGTTTACCCTGGGGAGTCAATCTGTCATGAATTATAATCGTAAAAATTGTACTACTACAATACTAAGGAAAGATAAATACTTGTAACTTTTTAACATCGTTAATATTTTAAGCTTAATACTGCAATATAAACAGGAAAACACGTTCCGTAGAAAAGTTTTTCTTTTTGGAAATTAGTATTCATACCATTTTCTTATATCGTAAAAAACCTTAAAGGCGACGCAAACGTTCGAATAATTGGTTTTCAACAAAAATACGTAATAAGTTACCCATGAAAGTTTATGTGGCTCGTGACCTGAATAGGGCTTTAGAAAGAAACAAATAAAGATCAAAATCAGCTCTGAAAACAAATGTGTGTCTGTTTGTTCCTTCGCACGCGTCTTTTTACACTTTAGAAAATAAAACAGGAGTAAACTGGAATAGTTCTTTCTTCACGTTGCAAATGAAGAACGCGATTATAGCGTTAGGGTGTAGAGGTTTACTCGTATATGAAAAGGAAACGAATCGTATACTGTGAAAAATAAAATAACTACACATAAATATTCTAATTTTCTTCATAAATGAATATATTTTGGAAGTTATTGAAAAGATTTTCTTGTCTTGCTCTCTATAGTGTGGAAGCATGAAAATTATTTTGTGTGTTTTTAAGGTGTCAAGTTACAATTTAATTTAAGAATTTAATCAGCCATTTAACAAAAAAATTTGGATAAGCTCTTTTTTTCTTGTCCTTTTATGATATTAATTTAGAAGTCCAAAGGCCATTAACTTCTTAAAATTGCCCACAAAAAGTCATTTTATCAGGGCAGGTGTTTTAAATTAAAATTAACTTCTTTACAATCAATAATACGATACGAAGTTCAAGCTGACGTGGAACCTGTGTTTCACAATTGCCTTCTTTAATGCTATATAATAAAAAACATCGATATAGTATTAAAAGAGGTCAGTGACGTCACACGTCAGCTTGGAAAGCGTTTTTTAGGATGAACCTCTTACCGTCAAAATTTCATGTCTCATCTCTCTCATTCAAAATCATCGCAAAAAACCTCAATTTCATGTCAAGATTATAACACAATTGTTTACTAATATATAAAGTCAATCTATGTTACTTGTACCTACGCTGTGCACTACTATAGCATATAGTATCTATAGTATATGCATTGTAATAGCTAACTGCTACACAAGTGGTTCCAGGTTTGAATCTCGGCGGGGGCAAAATTGTTTAATTTTTACATTAGAAACGCACATTTTCATTTATTTTTCTGTAAAGACTGTAAAAATCCCTACGAAATTTTTGTTACTTTCTATGTATGTGTCGGTTATGTTACCATAAAAGCTCCATACAAATCCGATTTATCCCGTTTTTTTTCGAGCAGTTTTTTCGAGCTTTATGAGTGCCGGTTACAAGTTTATTTGCTTTAACTGCTGGTGACATAAATACCGGTTACAATAACACAATGAACATCTTACGTTCGGTAGTGTATTTGTTCCTAATCATATATTGTACGGTAACAAATAGTAATCTCATCTTAAGAAAATAAAAATAATATTAAAAAGTTTTAGTAACAAGGAAAATTAAACCATTTTGTTAATTATGGTCAAATACAACAGAATACTTTGCAATTAACATTTTCAATATTATGGAAGAAAAAATCGTAGTTTCATCTCTCACGTTAAAATTATTTCTTTACGAATTCTAAAAATTTTAATAATTCATCCATCCTTTTTAATTCGATCTAAGATCCGGATATTTTAATATAGACTTGAAAATTCATCCAAAATCTTTTAATAAAACTTGAGCACAACCATTGAAGAACGCAAGGGTTGAATTAAATTCCTAAGCTATGATTCTCAATATGAAGACTGGAAGAATTTTCATAACTGCGATCAGCGATTTTAATAACGATCGGTTCTATAGCTAACACAATAAATATTCCACTCGTAAACATTTCCCATTCTGTTTGTAGGTAAACTTCCAAACAACTTCATTACTAACGAAAACAACACGTGAAGAAAGTTATGTTTTTTCTCTGCATTTCCACTTGATTATTTTACGCATTTCCAAATTTTTCAAGGAAGAATTATAATTTTTGAATCTTAATCATTGAATTAATTTATCAAAGCGTAACTTTCTCCAGAAGTGACTTGACGTAACAAGACAATTAAGATCCGGTTTACTAATTTTCATTTTGAAAGCTGTCTCTTTTGAAACATTAATTAACTTCGTTACAAAAAATACAGCAGGAAAGGTTTAGGAGTTTTTAAGCTCAAATAGAAGGAACTTAGCCATTGGAAGGGCAACAACAATTCAAGAGTATGTCTGAACCTCATTCAGTAAATACCCAAAACGCGCAATAAATAGCTTGCAATTAACTACGTTTATTTATTAAAATATTTTGCCGTCATTATTGCTTAATAATATTTTTTTACTGCAATTACTATGCTACCTTCCGAATTAAATATAATTTTCGAAATGTTGACAATCGTGTTGGCCGATACAAATTTTGTTTTTATTTTTGATAATTACGTATTTTTAAACTCTCACCTCGTAACTATTAAAACTGAAAGCGGACACCCGTTTTCAAACCGTAAAGCAATTATTTTAAAATCTCCGTCTATTATACATAGTCATTAAACTTTTGAGCTAGAAGTTTGAAGCTTACATTCAAAGTCCAGACCTGATAATTTATTTTGTTCGAAACCTAACCTGAGCCAGCGTGAATTTGTTTAGTACTTATTTTCAATAGCAAATTTAATTTATCAACAAAAATAACGAATCCTTCAATAAACTCTCTACATGTACGAGTATATAATAGAATCTACTACCTACCGCTAGTTCGTCCAACTTGAAAGTCTATATTAATGTCGGTACTTCTATCGTTTATTATGAGAAAACTTTAGTTGCTGACAAAACAATGTCGGTAAAGTGGACTATCTTTAACAAACTTTTAAACAAGTTACATTGCCTTACCTTGCAAATAACACTCTGTTTTTGATTCCTTTTTTAATTATCTTGGCTTTTGTATCTCTATTAGAAAAATTAAACAGTTGGTCTTGAAGAAAACTTCTTGTATTTTGTCGACCTCGATGACGAAATGGTGTAAACAGCCGACTGATACGCTATAGGTTTAGGGTTCCAATCCCGGCGGGGGCGGAACTTTGTGTTATTTGCAAGACGCATCGTTTTGCCTACCGGTCATGGATGTAGTATTCTAATCTATATAGTTTATTCCATATCGTTGCTTAATTCCTGTGACACAAGTTCTTAAGATACTTACTGCAGGGCTGAGTGATTATTATTAAAACCGATTTAGAAAAATAACTTAATTGTTGTGAGACCTTTAGTATACATGTAAAACTTTGTAAGATTTAAAAATCGGAAATGAAATATATCTCAATCTAACCTGAATGAGATATCACGTTTAATTTGATACAAAACAAATTTTCCAAATTAAAAAACTAACATAGCAGGCTGCATTCTAATTTAACTTTTTGAGTGTATTGCTTTATATAATATTATTTCACAAAACTGGAAGTAGACGCTAAATGTTTAATCAAAACCTTGTTAATATATTAAAATCTTCTGTGATAGATGAACGGACATGCCAATCCATGAACCATCGATCGATGGATGGTAATTATAATGACTTCTAATTTCGTTTTAATGATACAAGGCGTTTTGAAATACGAAACCGTTTAACTACAATACTTGGATGCCAATTACTTCCAGTATAAACACTTCAATTTCAATGAAAATATTACCATTAATAATTTGTATAGAGGGGATAGTAAAATATGCAGGTCGCGCTGCAAGCAACGAGAAATGTACGAACTATGTCCGGACGCCTCGAGGAATCTCACCGACTCGCTCAACATATTTCAACTGTAAAATGTCTCTGCATCTTCCCACTGAAACGAGAAACTCCGGCTGTATATAAACGTGACCGTGCCAAAGTTTTCCCGCCGCATATTTATATGAAAAACGATCGGCCACGAAATCGATATGCGAGATACGTGCACTTTACAAACCGAGCAAAAATTCCCCAACTGCAAAGAGGTAATTTGAAAAGTCGTTATGACAGTCAAAACGGAACTTAAGTTAACATGCAAAGCTATCAACGTGGTTAATTTATGACGTAAGCAGTCACAATACCCCCGGGAACGCGTTTTGCCAGTTCCAGATTATTACGCAGACATCTCACAGAATTTGTATATATATTATACATATTATCAGTTTGTTTCAAAGTTAACCTGTAAGGACGTGAAATTAAGGTATTTTTTTTTATTTTCATTTACAAATACTATTCCAATATTTTTATAAGTAAAATAGAATATAATATTTAAAAGACTTAGATGAAATAAATCCCAATATTTGCACAAAATTAATAAAAGCTTGCTATGATGACAATTAAAAGTGCCCATCTGGATAATCATGCGTTATTTCAGTTGTGCACACAAAAGCAGTAAATTGCTTTGGGTAGCAGGCATTACTGCTCGGTCCGAACTATACTACTATCTGTACTGTATAGAATGCAACAACTTAATGTGCCAGCTATGAACCTATTTATCGACGGACCAATCGTATTTCACAAGCTTTCTTTGAGCTTTTCCGTGTCACATTTAAAAGAGTCGCTTTAGAAAATAAGCAATATATGGCGTTCAAAACATGTAACGTATGTTTTGTTGGGTTCAGTTTAGAATGTTTACTCTACGGAATACGAGGGATTTAGAGTCGCTTATTTTGCTCGGACGTATTTACAATGTCAATTATTTATTTGAAATGTTTGTTTCTACTTTTGAAATAGATTTAGAGAGTTTATGTCCAGTTATAAATATATACGTTTAACTTTAGAGGGTATAATTTATTGTCTTCTAAAACGTTACTTTACTTCTTTGAATGGTAAGAAATCTATTAGGATATTTCGATGTTTCGCCTTAGATAACATTTTATTAACTTTGCGAACCATGCACTTTGCAGATGTACATGCCTCAGGCGCGCTGGGAACAAAAGTCCGCTACTTTACTACAATCTCACATCTTTAAATATTGAATTCAGTCCCCAATCTGTTTCCCAATATTTTTCTTGTGCAAAATACGACTTTCAAAAGCAAAGTCTTATCTTTTTCTGTTGGAAAAATGATAAAATGTGTACGTTAAATTAACAGATTAAATCAAAGTTTCTGAATTTTAGCCAAGTCAATCTGAGTGCAATAAAGTTGAAGTAAAGACGTCTTTCCTGGTTATTCCGACAAAACTGAAATAAGCGAGTTCCTAATGTAGCAGCGTTAAAAGTTTTAAATTAATTAAGAATTCTATCTAACTGAATGTTTGTTTGTGAGTTAGCAGCGGAAAATTTTATGTTAATTGCTAACGTTACAGAGTTTCCATTTGTACAGGGTTAAATAACAAATTAACAATTAAAATGGTATGTAACGCTGACAGTTTGGATAATAGATATCAAAAAATTTGCTTTCACAATTTTTTAATAATGGTGACTATAAAGAAAGAGGAGTGAAACAAAAATCGGTTTCAATATCTTTGTAGTTCTATTTGGATTGAAACGTAGAATTTTGAATAAAAAAATATAAGCCAAGCTCAGATTATTTGATTCTGCACTCGATTTAAATTAAATTTTCTGTAACTTCTAATTTCTATTGTAAATCTTAAATCCAAATTCTATGGCTTGATGCAAACTAAAGATTTTTATTCTGAAGCATCGCCCATCAAAATATTTTAAGTTCGTTTTTATATGACACTACAGTTCATTCAGACATATTTGGGAGCTTAGTTAGTACTTAGTAAGCCCCATTGGTAACCTTGAGGGAGAACTTTAAAAAGCCTCAAAGATTTTTACTCGCTTCGAAAACATTAACTCCTATAATTGGTCGCGCCATGGCATTTATCAGCAACGACTTCTAATCTCTCTTCGCGAAATGGCGGGTTTCGGTATCTAAATTATCAAATTATTATCGGAGTGGGACTGCCGCTTCAGGTTAGATGGGGTATTCTTAAAGAAATCACCCCCTTGAGTGTTTCCGAGCGATTGACTTAAACATCTTGATTTCAAAATTAAATCAAGTTTTATTTTTATCTCAATACTGATGATGTTTAACCTACTTCAAAGTTTTGTCACGAACTGCCTCGTCGGGGCAACATTGAAACGGAATTGAGTTAGATTTAAATGACGAGCTCGATTTTCAATTTAAACTAAATAGGACGGACAGTTAAATCGTTTTAAATATGACACAGACGGATTGGTTTTAAAAATATATAATAGGCATACATTTATACAGGTAAAATCAATAGTTGATTTAAAAATTAAAATCCTGTGACAAAATTGCTCGCGCCATTTTATTTTTCTGGGACAATTCAGTTTAATAGGCCAATTTTATTGGCAAAGCAAATTTTTTATTGTTATTCTGTTGGTTTCCCAATTAATCCAAAGTTATATAAAAGTATCAAAATAAAAACCTTCATATTAAAAGTATAATATAAAATTCGCACTTGAATAGTAGTTGTTTTGTTCTGTTAGTTTTGTATAATGGATTTCGAAACAAAAATTCAACACCTTCATTCGAAATAGCTCGCACTGTCCAGTCTATAAATTGATTGAAGCACAAATTCCCTAAGCACGTTGCTCCTTTGTTAAAAATGAACAAACGCTTATAATTTTTATAATAAAGCGAGCTTTTATCCTCAATTTAATCCGCGTTGTACTAATATTTTCTATCTGAGACAACACGTACTAAACCTATATCCACCCCGGAGTTGCTTTCTAAATATAGTATTTTTAAAATCGGAGGTGTACTTTCGAAGATTATCTCCAACATCCAACAAATTAAAAATCATATCTTTATTATATTAGTATATGTAGATTATGGTAGGAAGAAGTATTAACAGCATTTAAGTTTTTGCACGATGAAATCCTTGAAGAAACTGTGAAAACTTAACTTCTGTCCTTTCAGTAAAATTTTAGCACAAAGCTAATTTCTTAATAATAGCTTGTGCAAGCTTTTAAGGAAGTGGCGGTAAAGTCAAGCCATCAAGTGCAGCTACGTTCAGTTTGATCTTTACAACCTTAACATTTTCACAGAAAATGGCAAGTCATATCACGATAAAATTTTGGTATAGGGGACTTCAGCTTCAAACTTAACTAATTATATGTTTTAAAGTTTTCAAATAATAAAAAAATTGTCAGTTATACATCTCATGTCATCTTTTTCTTTATAGATATACATCATTTTTGTGTATCATTGTCGTTTCCCATAGCCATAGATCAAGCAATGTTGAGACCAAAACAATGTGTAGAAAATAATGTTATGTTATTTTTAAACATCTAGTTATTCTTCACTGTTAATGAAAAAGCCTTATTTCATTTCATTTGAAAAAAGTTTAAAAACAGAAAAAAAAAAAATATATACAGACAAAAAAATTTACTAGCTAGGAGAAGACAATGTAAATTTATTTAAAATCATTACGTAATTAATGACAAACGGTATATAGGTGTTTTAATATATAACTCATGTGGTATAACAATTCTAAACACGTTAAAATAACATAATATTATTTTATTTCATAATCTTTCTTGCATTATTATTTTTATTCTATGTTTTCTAGCCTATAATGATGACAAATAAACGAGCATTAATATAATTTGTTTATTGCAATCTCCTGAACGTATGAAAAGATAGCAATCTCTATAGCAACCTAGGCCTATTTATTCTTTGTAAATAGTTTTCAAGTCCTTGCTTTCTGGTACCAACGTCATAGCTGGAAAGAGAGCTAAAACCAGCTCTTATGTTCATTCTTGCAGAAACTTGATTTCATTCGCTTCTCAGCAAAAATATATTCCTTACAAAAGTTTTCTTTCTTATTCTCCATTATTAAGTGGAAATTGCCTTACTATTGAGAAAAAAAAGTTTATTTTGTTACATTTTCCGCTTCCATAAGGAATGTTCAGAAAATAGTTAGATTTCATCTTCACTTCAGCTTAACGAGTTATGTATACCAAATAATAAAAAACCTAAGCGCTAGAAAGTTAAAATCAAAGAGGATTTCTTGTGTTACTGCAATTAAAACTTACCTTAGTTGTTTTTGTAAACTAAACGAAAATCTACAAGCCTAAGTTCTAAATACGATTTTACCTAATGAAACAAAACACAAACACAACGGAACAACTAATACTGACCTTAAGCTTAACCCTGCTCTATCAAAGTTGAAATTGCAGTGGCGAAACTTTGAGAGTCAGCATCACAGTTTAAGACTAGTTCGTCTCAAATAAGTTATGAGATATTTAGATTCTTTCAACGGAGTCTCAGAGGGAGTTCCAAAGCCCCTTGCGACCGTATAAATTGTTAGGCAACTTTCTCCCAGCCCGCATTTCATTAAATCTAGATGGCTTTGAAAATGCGCAGCCCAATTAATGGCTTTTGCTTTGATATCACTCACCCAGTGCTGTGTTCAAAGGTTTCGTGGTCCTGCGCACAGATGTCGACAATGAAGGCTTAGCGTTTCAGAGCCTTGTCATGGCGTGATACGACTTACTGTTTTGTTTTAGCTCATAGCTATTCAGTTTAACTTACTTTGTCGCAAACGTGTGCAATTCGTGAGGTGCTTATTCAGTTCTTTTGTAAATTTCATAAAGATAAAACCCAAACCAATCAGTTTTGAGATTGGATTCAAATATATATATATATATTTCCGTTTTTAAATACCTAAGTAGTTAATAAGTCAATTGAAATGTCTGAATGTTTTTTTAATAAAACGTGAATGGAATTTAATATAAAAGTACTGACTGTAATTACAGTTAAAGCCACTGAGTCCAAAACGTGTCTGAAACCAGTTTTAATATTACAAGTTAATGATTTATTTGCCCAAGTTCTGAAGTACGATTTATTGAACCCCTCGTCCATTTCCTTGTTCATTTAGGTTAGTATTATTTAATTTTAAAATTAGATTTTTTTTCTAATCTTGAATATTATGCGTTTTTAAGCTGTTCAGAATTAAGATAAGATTTTAACTTAATTTAAAATTTTAAAACCCAGTATTTTGTAAGCTACAAGATCACTAATTCAATTTTTTAACATCTGCTGGAAAACATGAAACTGTATTGTATAGTTACAACCTGTATAATTATTGTGGAATTCAGTGGCACAGTTGTGTAACCAGCCGACTGCAACGCTAGAGGTTCCGGATTCGAATCCAGGTGGGGGCAGAACTTTGTGTTATTAGCAAGACGCTTTGTTTTATATGTATGTAGTTTATAACGAATCGTTGCTTATCACTTGAGACTCAAGATTCTTTAATCTTATTGAGCTGAGTCATTGTACGTGTCCTGAATTGGTTACTATTATTATTATTACTCTAATATTTATAGTAAACAAAAAAAAATCAGTCCAAGAGCATAGTCATCCCAGTAATTTACTAAAACATTTTGAGTGACAAACGAACATTTATATATATACAAGAAAAGGCTTTCTCACGGACCTTTCGACCTTAGATCAGAAAATAAAATAAATATTTGAAAATAGTTAACGATTCAACACAAAACATACGACTGCGATGTCAGAATGTGTCTTGAACGAGGTTAGGTTAAATGTAGGCAAAGCGGTTTGTTCCACACGGCTAACAATTCCGATTGCTTTGTCCAGGCATTCGAAAGATTTCAGTGGCTTATGTCCAAGATAAATTGGAACAGTTCCAAGTCACGCCTTGTTTTTACAACTGTTCTGTTTCATGACGATGAGGTTCCTCTTTTGAAAATGCGTACATTTTAACGACGCAAGCTGTTGCTTGTGAAGAAACAATGTCTCACGTTAAATAATTGTAACAAGGCTCATCTCGCAGTGATAGTTAAAACCACGTAAGTACTCGCGTAAAAGGTTCCTCAAAGAAATAAAATATTAATATTTCGTTTCTGACTGAATTTTAATACATTTATCAACATACTTTGTATTATGTGAAAATTAAATAGTTCTATTCCTAAGAATTCTAAAAATGTTTATGTATTATCTATGCTGCATATGCGTGAGATGAAAATAATAGTTTCCCTAGTTTTTTAGGATTTATTACGTTTATGGTCACACATACAGGGCATTGCCGGCTTTTTTGACACAATTCTGAATAGTTTCCATGAAGGTAAATTGTAAATAAAATATATTTGTAATGTAGGCATATCTAGGAGCTCACAAGTATCTAGGTATAAACAATACTAATTTGTGTCAACCTGATTCGGTCCAGCTTATCTTAGGAATTTTTATCGTCTTTTTTTGGTATCTGTTTATGTTTCGCCTTGAGCTTTTATACAATGCAGTAAGTAACTGTATGTCTGTTTGACTAACCTTCATTAGCCAGAACAAGCTCCGAGGCCCATTAGCGTATTTACACTTGGCCATATAAAACAATTTTCCTTATTTGTTTAATAAGGGTAAAGGGCATAATGGAGGACTTTACGAGGCGTGTAACGATAATGATTAGGGGTTTATTAACATGCTTTGGACAAAGAAACAGCAAAAACTGACTAAGTACTGTATTATTTTAGTAGTGCTAGAGTTCTATCCAAATGTTTTACATTACAATAACAATGTTCAACAGAAAATGCAATACATTTAGCTCAAGGTCCAATGTCAATCTACGTCCTTGTTCAGTCTGGAAGCGCCTTTTAAGTGCTAAACGAGGAACAAGTTTTTGCGCTAATATTCTGACAATTTCGGTGTAATCACGACAGACTAATGCGGCAATCGAGAAAGTTCGTAAATGTGACTGATCTCTCTTCAGATACATTGGCTGAAGCATTAAAGTGCACTTAACCAAATTGCCTTGAAAACTCACTGACTGGTCGGTTTTAGAATCATTTTACGATCCCTCGTGCTCTTTGGTTTCACTTAAGCTTTGTACCGCTCTGCAATGGCGTATTTTATACATATGACCTCAACAAATACGAGTAGTATACAGTCAGCGACCTTTTAATTGTTGCGAATTATATGTATTTAATTCTATCACTTTGGTGTTCAGCTGTCTGCGTCGAAACCAATGAGAGAGTTTGCATTGGGTTTTTCTAAATTTATTTTGTATAGAAAAACTATCTCCTTTCAAGATTGCATATATCGCATCATATCTGGTGGCAGAGCTAGAAGCGATTGCCAAAGCGTACGACGGCAATAGCATTAAGATCTATGGTTCATACATTATGCATTACCTGTAAGAACTACAGGTGTACGGTTTAGAGATTTCTATTGAGTTGCAAGTGAGACGCAGGTATGCGGTCTTATGAGTGCATCTGCCTTGCTCATTGTAGGCTGCTGCAAACAATCTGATATGATTCGAGTAGGTACAGGGCGGATATGCAAAACTACCGTCTATGCACATTTCAACTACTTATTATGGTACGACCGTTACAAATTTCTAAGCTACGTCTCAGTACAAAATAAATATTGTTCACGATGCAGAAGAAATTAGTTAATAAGAAATAAGGCAGATGGCACACCAAAAAGATTTATTAAAATGCAGAGCTCCTAAAAAGGTGTAAATATTTTAATCATCAGTACTAGTTTCCAATTGATGAATTCCAAAAAAATTTAGTTTATTTTATAATGAATAAACGTAAATTACGTAAGTCGGAACAAACTAAGTTAGTGTGTATGTCTTGGGTAAAGTTTTTGCTGATGTAGTAAGAGATACAACATGTGCTTTGTGAAATTGAATCTGTATGAAGTCCTAGCCGGTAAGAACTTTCATTCGACTGAAATGTTTACAAGGTGTTACGTTGTTTCGAACTAGTCTGCGAGTTTCAGTTTGTTTTAAGAAAATAATTTTCAATCCGAAATAATTTTCTGAAATAAGCTCCGAGCCTTAAGTGAAAGCTCCATTGGAAATGCTACAAACTCCAGTTTTCTACGATACTATTTACGAAATAGTTTGTTTTAAATCTGGCTTCGTGGTATTGGATTAACATAGTTTTGAATCGATTTTTATATTAATGTAGACAAAAGTATACTCGTATAGCCTGTTGGCAAACAACTATCGCAGCCAATTTTTTATGTATTTCTTTAACGGCATTGGTTTTAGTACCATACGGCCTAATCATCAGTAAATATAATTTCTTCTTTTTTGACGATGGTGAGATGTTAAATGAGATGAAGATAATAAGATGAACTCTAAGAGTAACTCTAAGGAGTTACTTGGGAGATGACGAAAAGCGCAGCCAAATCGTCGTATTTCACTTTCTCCAAACTTGTACAAAGCATTTTACACATTAAATTCTGTTGATATATAGGAAAAGACAATAAAATAAGAAAATCCTAACTGAGACTTCCCGTTCCCACCAAGTAACCTCTATCGTAGCCTACTAAAGCTTTTAACATTGACAGCAATTCTATAAAACCAATATGAATCTTATGTAGATAACCTTTCAAGCTCACAAGAAGAATTAAACTTTTTTGCTTGTTATTGTTTATATGTACGAGTCCGACTCACGCTTGACCGGTTTTTGTAATTATGTTATAGCCGCTTATCACAGCATTTACAGATGCTCTATGCTTTAAGACTTCAAATTATTTTTAACTCGATTTTAAGCATAATTACAATTTATTAACAATATACAAAGTTCATTATTAATGTGATTATAATAAGGATCATCTTCGATTGTTATATCCAAACAAATTAAATCATCCAATTCGGAACTTAATCAATGTAGTTAGGGCTGAAAACCATTAAAACTATAAATAAAGATTATTGAGAACTTCTTCCCTTTTTGAAGTCAGTAAAAAAGATTATCATGAATTTTTGAAGGAACAATTCTCTGGGGTTGCCATCTACAACATTAACACGTAAACGCTGACTATCTTGAAATAAAACGTCATTCCCATTCGTGTCATACGTGATAACTTCCTTGTCTGGTATAGTTTGCTTAACTTTGACATTTTAAAATCCTTCTTTTACTTCTTGCTATTCTTAGTTTAAAATTTAAATTCACTAAATTTAACTTTAAACCCAACAACGGATTAGGCGAGATATTAATGTGCGTAGGTTCGATCTATTAAAAATTTACTACCTCAACATTAGTGGAAACTTATATATTATACGTTGATTTCTCCTTTCTACGAGTATGTTAAGTAGAGTTATTTGTTTTAAATTCTACTAGTTTCTATTATTTAAATGTTATTTACAATTTCGTAATTAATCGCTTTTAAACAATGAAAAGCAAATGATTAAGACATGGATTAACGATTGGCCTCCGCTGCGCACCACGACTACTAATCTATGGATTAGGAATACTTAAACTTATATGGTTATTATACATTTGAACATATAAGCTCAGACCATAATATAGATGTACATATATGATGATAAAAAGGAATTTATTTCAAATAGGATGCTAAATATTCTCGTGTAGGTACAATAAATAAAAGTGAAGATTAAAAACGTTGTGAAAAAGAGCAAGGATCTTCCAAGTAGAACACGAACCCCCGGGACACCCGTCACCTACATCTATATACATTCCTTATCGGGACACCACACGCTCTACCAAGTCATGTCGTTTTATTGCTTTTTCACCAACTCCGCCGACATAATTGTTTCCATCTCCGCATTGTAAGAGACAACGGGGTCGCAACTACAGCGGCGAGCGTTATTGGTGTTTGCAAAATAAACAAAACTTGCTCGTGGTAGCGGTTTGTTCCATACTAAGTCTACAGACGGTCCCTTGATAAGCATCGTAAAAACTAGTATCGCAGCTATCATGTGTATCCAAAAGTTTGCGTTAACGCGGTACGCTACGTTCCACTACCTACTACGATTTATATAAGACATTTACTTTTATACTTTACTGAAATGAAAACGGTTTTCTTTTATCACGAACCCTAAATAAAAAGTCTTTTCTTTTCTCCTCGAAGGTCTTTCTGGAAATAAGTCTCAAGTCCTTAAAATACGTATAGTAATTTTGTGTATCAGCACTCAGTTTCATTTTTATGAGATTTTCGAGCACCTTTGGCCTCTTCCTTGCCTTTACCTAATAGCTGCTTTAATAATTCCTCCGTCGCCTTTACAACGTTTGATGTTGGTATAAAATGTGCTTGTGAGTAAACCATCCAGGTATTCAACCTAATGGTTTACTAATCAATTGTATATAACAAAAACCTATAATGGGAATTATGACTAGAAACGATATATTTATGATCCTTAACAGCTTTGAATGTTAAGTAAAATCGTTCGGCCGTCAAAATTGGATTATTTTCAGATAAACCTAAAAAAGTTATGATAATAAAAAACCTCGCTTAAAATCTGCCGGCGTGTAACTGATTTAACACGCGATAAAGTCGAAAGTGGTTTTTGTGCGGACTACTCTCAAACTTTGAAACAGAACAGCTATCGGAATAATAAATCGGTGATGGGCCTCCAACGTTTTATAGACAGGCTTTCCAACGACAGACATTTTGGTATTGTAAGTGGTCAGCTTTTATTACTGATACTCGAAATAAACAACCACTTGATTGGGATATTTCTTCAATTGATGAACGGCTAAGTTATATTAGAGGTTCTAGAGTAATAACGCCTTAAGCGAAGCTTAAATTTATCTTTTTAAATATTTTTTTAGTAATTTTGTTTGTTTGAAAGGAAATAAAATTTTAATTTATTATTACATCTCGAGGGAGTAAAGTTCGCTACCTACATATTTTCCGTTTGAAAGAGTTTTCAAAGAACGGAAATGGAAAACATTAGAAACCGACATTTTGCGTAACCGTAACAAAGAAAGTACATTACTGAGTCAAATGATGAGGGACAGTTACGTTACGTTACATTAAATTATTGTAAAATTTAGCTTACTTTGCGCGTTCGTTATTATGAAAAACAAACTTATTGTGTAAACTTATATGTTAAACAAATTTTAATTAAGAAGGCTTACCATAAAATTCAAAGTTATGTAGAGGATAAAGATATATGGAAGTAATTTAATTGGCTGCACAGGTTTATCTTATTGACAATTGGAGTGTAGCGAGAATAATTATTATGTTGAAAAATTGTAATTTGTAGTAGAAAATACTGTATTTGAATATTGAAAAAAGCAACTACGGAGGTTTCTTGCCGCATTCTTCTCCGTAGAAATAGCATTCCGAACCGGTCGTAGTAAAAAAAGTGACGATTTGAATGTGCTTATGCTTAGTGCTTTGAAAAACATTTTGACTTTGATTTTGACTATTAAATATGGGTCTGTTTCATCGTGTAGGTTTACAAAAACCTGATATTTTTGTATTTAGCACGTTATAGTTTAATGATAGTTTTGTGTTTGAAAGTTAATGAGCAATGAACTGTAAACGCTACATTGTTTTCTAATACGAGTACTTCTAAGAAATAAAAAATATTTTTTACCATTTAGCGGAAAAAGTAAGAATTGAAAGTTGGTATCATAGTTACTCATGCGAAACTGAGGAGGCTCTGAAGATAAACTACAATACACAGATAAAAAGAATAGTGCAGTCGGGACACACCCATCAGAAACGAAGTTTCTTCCTCTCGCGCTTATTTCATCAATTCCAGATATAATAAGATACAAAATCTAATTTCGTATTTAATTCTTAATATCCACTATTTACTACTAATACGTATTTTTTCTCTGCAATCTGTTTATAAAAATTAATAATGAGTAAGTTTAATGATTCTTTTATCTATTTGTAATGCAAAGTTCACATTTTAACCCGACTACAGCCGTCAGGGCCGAAAGGAAGGGAAATGATTTCATGGATATGTATGTTCCATCGTAGCTCCTAAACTAATGAACCGATTTTGATAAATGCGATGTCAATAGATTCATATTTATAATCCTTGTGACATAGGGAAAACTTTTTAAGGTAAAAAGAAGGAATATGGCAAATTTGACATAAATCATTTTATGTGGAAAAATTATAAATGGATCATCTGTTGTTTTATAAAAAGGTTTCTTTAGCACATTTCAATTTCATGTTATTAGCTATTACTCGTGGCTATGCTTGCATGCCACCGATTTTTGGGGATAATTTCTATCAAGTAACGTCTATAAAAACTTTTTTTAATACGTGTACAAAATCATAGGCAAACAAGCAAACGGTCCACCTGATGGAAAGTAATACGGCCGCCTATAGACATGACGATGCCTCTGATGTCGTGCAGCTCTAAGAGCACCGCCTATACGTTGCCGGTGTAGAGGTGCAGATACCTCTCGTGCCGGGAAATAGACTGGCTCTCCAATCCAGCGAACTGCTTCACGTCAGAAATAGAAAGGAGGTACAACTCAGAGCTCGCATGTAAATCTACTGTCTAAAACAACAAATATTGTATGGATAAAACCAAATATTTAACATAAAAATAAGTTTGGGAACTAAAATTTACCACTGAAAAATTTCTTTCTAAAATTTTTCAAACAAGAAAATAAACAACTCGTCACCGGTCAAGAAATTGAAATTTTATTTTCATTTTCATTCATTTATGTCATTTTACCTACAAATTTGACAACTAAAATTTGTAAACTGTCGCCGCTTTCGAGTTAGGATATCAGGGTGTGGATAGTCAAAAACTAGGAAAATTTCCTAAAATAAGGTTATGTTTATGAATCTTTGTTAAAAATAAACTTTGTTAATGTTAAAATTGATTTTATTGAATGTTAAAATTGAAGTTAATAGTGCAATGGTCAAATGTCACCAACCCTCTGAAACTGCTTTCTTACTACGGCTTGCGGGTCCCAAGACAGCCGTTGGGTGTCCGGGCACAGCCTGTGCGTCATTGCACAGCTGCATTATTCGTTGATTATTCGATAAAAGGACGCCACTGTTGATCCTGCTGAACAGAAGTTGCAATGGTGGGACAGATTGGCGGGTGTGCCATGAAAAAATATATATCACCCACCCTAACAAAATAATACAATCTAATAAGGTCGCCTAATATTGAAGGTGGGATAAGCCTGTCTCAGAGCAAATAAATATAGGTAAATAAAATGCGTCTAAAAATCTAATCACAATTTTTGTCCATTTTGAGACGAAACCCCCTTATTTTGAAAACTGTGTACATGAAACACCAAAACGAGTCAAGCAGCCAGCAATAGACCAAAATTCAAATTCTAAATTTGAAATCCGGAAACGGATACAAATTGCTCGCTTTTTCAAATTTTACCCAAACGCCCAAGACCTTAAGTAACTTTTTCCGTTCCAAAACTTCGTTCCAATAATAAACGTATGTTCCAGAAATGATGTACTCACTACTTATTAAAAGCCTTTAGCCCAGTTTTAAATAGTGTTCTACATATTGTTAGCATCTTTTCCTTTTTGTTACAAATAACTAATTCATTTATTAGTGAATCACTTTTTGTTAGAATATAATATAATCCTTATAATAAAGTCAGAGGTTGTTCCGATTATAATGTTCGTTATTTATTGCAAACAATGAATAGGTACCAGTACCCATCGTGTCTTGTGACAAAGGACGATGTGTGGCATCAAATACACAAATCCGAAAAATAACACAGGTCCAGTTTTAAAGAGAAAACTGACACATCCACCGAATCTCTTTGAACGAAACCGAGCGTTTCATTTTCCAAAAAGCTTAAAAATAATACGAGTATATTCTGCTTCACAAATTTTAGCCATAATCTTGAATTTGAATAGAATTTATAAATTAGATTGAGTACTGTTACTCTTTAAAACCGGTCAAGTGTGAGTCAGACTCACACATGGTGGGTTCCATACCATCTTGTAATATTAAACAATATACACTATAGGAAAAAATAACGTTTCTTTTTAGTTGTAAAGGCAAAAAAAATTGACATTCTTAAAAATTTTAGTTTCTAGCTGCTATGGTTCTTGCTATACAGTCCGCTGACAGACGGACGGGCGGACAGACGGCGAAGTCTAAGTAATAGGGTCCCATTTTTACCCTTTCGGTACGGAACCCTAAAAACGATAAATAGGAAGTAAATTTTTAAACCGTGCCTAGTGGTAAGCAGTCACGCACGCGTTGCCGACCCTACAAGAACAACCTTTATGATACTTAAACTAAAGGGCCATTTGTAACTAGTGATTGATGGAATCCGACATTAAAAAGAGAAAACAGTAGTAAGATCAGAAAAGCCTTTCAGAGATGTTACTTATAATTCCAATTTGTAATTATCTATTGCGAATTGCAAAAACTAAATTAAATCATCTTCACGAATTCATAATTAAAATGTACGAAAAACAATAGCAGATAAAAATAAATAATTCTTGTTCATATTATGTTTCAGAAGTTATTAAATTTGTAGCACCCTTGAGGCCTGATCTCCATTCTTGTAGGAAACTATGTCTTAAAGCTAGTTGAAGGTAAACCTATTTCTATGAACTCGAAAGCTGAGGTGGCAAAGATAAATATATTTTACTACTTATTTGGTATGAAAAATCACTACATATATTTTATGTATTATATACGAGTAGTACACATTTTTGATATTAAGTTGGTAAACTTGGTAAAAATTGGTAAAAAAATAATTATAACAAGCGCGTATTACTTCAAGCTTTTTGTGTTTTACAAATCTTTTACTGATACTTTACTGGTTATCACCAGATAGGAATTGCGGTAATTATTTTTATTTACTTAATTACATCGACATTCCTATAAATGTTGTAGAATCATTTCAAAAGCCGCATTGTCGAAAAAAAAATTTTTTCGGGTTTTTTAATATTTTTAAAGAAGTTGATGTTTCAAGATGAGCGTTTCGGTTTATTTCAGTTTAAACCGTGATATAAGCTAGACTAAGACCACAGTAGAGTTCCAGTCGTCGAATACATCAAAGAATATTTATTTACCGTCTAGAACTGGACATCATCATAACTATGTTTTTATAAAAATAAATTAATCATCCTCATTTACATAACCACAAGGTAACAAATAATACCCACTGCTTCACTTTCCTTTAGTTTCAACAATAGTCTTGGTATTTCAATTTCGATACCGCTATTGCAACAATTGATGTAAAACATTCATCACTAGAGTGTCAAATGCCGTATGGGCACGTCACATCTGTGTTCCGATCTCAGATTAATTGCTGGTTTACACTTCATCATGTACATTTGACAGGTGAAATTCAAGAGATAACAGCACAAGTGAAATCGATCCTGTATACAAATACTAAACAAATCTACCGACCGAATCCTTAATCTTCGACTTTTGAAAAAATTCATTCAATATCTTGTCTACTGAATCCATTGTAAAATAAATGCAATAATTATAATAAGACGAAAATTCAATATCTGTTGTTATATTTGTGGAACTCTACTTTGAAAGATATTAAGTTTTGTTATGATTTAAAAAAGATTGTTTGAATTGCAATAAGTTCTTAAATTATAAAAAAACGTCTTTTATATGTAAGCAATTTTTTTGTTTACTTAAATTAAATTTACCTCAAGGTGTGCAATGTGGTTGAGATCGTTTCAGTGCCCATCATAAAAACTTTTAATGGAAATGACACCGTTAGATTGGCCATGATTGATTATGGTAAAAGATCACTTCTTCAATCTATTTTATCTTTCGAAGTAAAAAAAACGTTTCGTTGTATCTGCACGTAATTTAATATTTGCCACACGATGAGTATTTTATTAGCCCTGATAGCACTTACAAACTAGGCAATTTAGCTTAACTAAAACTAACTTTATGATAATGTTAAATAATAAAGACTTAATCATGGATACCTTACCTATTTTTATTGTCTTTTACTTGTTATTTAAAGTAGTAGTATTAGTAGTTCCTTAAAATATACCTACCATCATAAAAGACAAAAAGTATTTATCTTAAACTTTTTGCGTTGCAATATTATTTTTTATTTTTTCGGAAATAGGAAGTATACCACATTTAATCGATAAAGAAATGTAAACTTTAATGATGCTATCAACATTGGTCCGAAATCTAAGTTAGGTTACAAAGAGCTTAACGAGATGATCCTTGGGGACGAATGGCCCACCACACATTACCTTGCCAACAACCATTCCCTAGTCAGACTAGATTGCTATTTGGTACTGATGTATATATATAAAACAGCTACGCGTTGCTTTCAAAATTACATCCTACCCTCCATACATGATTCTAGTGAAACTGTTAAACTGCTCGTCCACCGCAAACGCGCAATTCATATGATATGCAATTTTAGCCTACTAACAGCCATTTTGAATACGCAAATATGTTTCTATACTCTATGTACTAAAAAAAGGAAATCATATTCTTCTGTTTTGTGCCTGGAAAAACATAACAATTCCTATGTACTTGTGAGCGACCTTGAAGTCAGAGAAACGGCGAGAAATCGACTTCAAAAGATCAAAGTGCGATATTTTAATCAATATTAAACAAGCAACATAATACGAATACAAACATACGTTTTTACTACGCTTATCATTTTAGGTAGATCAAAAGAAAACAACGAGTAAAATAAACCTTTATATAGGTAGTACTTACACGGGTTGTTTTATACAGTTCTTTTTAATTTTGTTACGAAAATGTAATTAGGTTGAAAATTATCAAATAACTCAAAAGTTTTCTCTAATCTGATGGGTGAAGCGTCTGATTTTCACAATTTACCATTGGAATAATGAAGAAGTTGAATATTAATGTTCCAAAGGAATGCCAGCTCCCTTTGAATTGCAAATGTTTACCTATCAGTTATTTTTGAAAGCAAGTTAATTGGTTTTTTTATTAATCTTGTCGGGCTAAAAACTTTCTGCTCTAATTTAAATTGGAAATTTCTGGTATTGCTGGAAACTATACTATAGCACTGTATTACTTACACCTGCGCGTATGTTTAAGTTATGCGTGACCTGATCGGCATGTTATTGTACGGCTTTTGTCGGTAGTTGTTTCAAACTGTTTTGAAAATACCCCAAACTTGGGCGCTAACTTCACACCGTTCAATAGATAATCTATGGCTTAGGTCACACGACTCAAACGTATCGTAATGGACTATATTGTTTAACAATATATATTATTATTTTAAATATAGATATGTATAGGAACGTGTAAAATAATACATATGAATAATCTGTTCATTTTGTTGAAATATTGTTTTGAACACGTGTTGACAAACTGGTAGGACCAATTATTTTCCATTTTTTTACTTTTAACTATAAATCTTTATTTATGATACTAAACTTTCTCAATTAAAAGTTTATTTGTACCTACACGTTTTATTTCATACATAATCAGGTCATCGTTTTACCGATTTTTTATTCCGTGTGAACGTTAAATTAAACACCAACATAATTAATTCTATTGTAGGTCTCTAAGTAAGAAATCATCATAATGTATTTTTAACTTCGTTATTTGATATTTTCTTTCGTTGAATCCTTGTTTGTATAAGCTCAATAAGTAAAAATGATAAATTTAGGTACCTACCAATTGATGCGAACAAGCACTTTTCACAGGTTTATGACCTTAATCACTTTAGTAGTACAGGAATCATTTAACAATAGAATAATACTCATTTTAATCCATACTCATATGTGATCAATCGTAAAATACTTTGTACTACAATATCATTAAAACAACAACGCTATATTTGGACGAAATGTAGCTTAGTTTAGTTGTAAAAACAAAATAGTTCGGTATTTCGAGGTCGACGCAGAAGTCTTTGAGATTTCACATGACTGAAACCCTACTGAGAAAGGGTCACGATTTCACTTTCAATCAAGTATAAGCAGGAGTCGTAAACATTCCTGTTTTGTTTTACTCGTAAGGTGTTTTTATATTTTCTAATAAAACACACGTGTGCCGTCTACGTGCCCGTCGTGTAATACATTCAACGCTGGCTCATATTCGCTGAATTGTTTCAAAGATCTTTTGCTATAATTCCGAGTTAAATTCTCGGATGGCTAATTACCAAATGCGAAACGAAAACCGTGGTCGTAATGTCTGAAAATTTATTTAAGATGAAAAAGAACGCTCAATAAATTGAGCGGCTTCGGATGCGAGACCATAATGTTCCTTAATTTCCAACCACGCAGCGATACGCCCCATAACTTTCACATGGAGTAAGTTCTTTTCGAAATACTATCATAAACTTCCTCTGTTTTAAAGTAAGTAATAAAATAAAATAAGACCTGAGATCCGAAATTTCTGATTTCAACATTTTCTTTTATACGATGAAAGCTAACTAAACTTTAAAAGAGGGTCTTAAAACTGTTATTTATTACTTCTAACTGCTTACTTTGCCTTGCTATTATTTCATATTACGTACTTATCCAAGGTAATTTCGGGTTCGCTGGGGATTTCAAACAGTATAAGTCCCAATAATCTTTCTAAATCTATATAAACGGTGAGGAAAACGAAAAATATACTTTGGTTTTACACTTTTTTATGAATTCAAGATTTGAGCTCAAAATAAAAAGAATGTCAATGAATTGAAAATCGCAATCCACCGTATGTAGATAAACAACCGACAACATTTTCAATCGGACTTACAGGTAGTTAAATTCAATCATTTATTGTTTTATTTTACGGAGTTTTATTTTAGTTTACAAGTTTGTTATTTCGTGTAGTAAATTCTGAACAATAAATTATTTTCGAGAAACGGAGGTCTCATTGAAATAATAATACATGTTGTGTTTTAAAGAGCGAAATAATAAAACCGTTCGCTTTAACAATTAAAATTTACATGTGACCCTAAAGCCCTCGATCAAATTATTAATGCAAATCTGTTTATGGGAATAAATTAGTTACGTTTAACCATACTATTAATTAAACGAGTTTGTCTGTATTTACATTAAACAAATTACTTAAACGATTACTATGTAGTCACAATAAAGAAAATTAAAAACTTATTTTTAAACAGAAAGAGCTTGTATCAATTCAACTGTTAATATTATTATTTCTATGTTCCGAAGATTACGGATATATTGTACCTAGTGTTTTCCATAAAAGCAGCACCTCAAAACAGTAAAAAAAATGTAAAAAATGAAAAAGTAGTATTTTAGAATTATGTATTAAATAAATAAAACTAGACAGCCTTTCTATATATTTTTAATATCGTATATTTTTCACGTACAAACTCAACCAATGACCTTGGAGTAATTTCCCGATGTTAATACTAAATTAATATTGAAATGAGTATACCTCCTGAATTATAATCAATAAATTAGTTCAATTGTTAATAAACCGTCAAATTGAACGGTGCCGGCAAAAAAAACAATAATGGAAAAAAATATTAAGTCCGGTCCGAAATTAAGTGAGATATTTAGACTGTTTGAAAAAAATTTGGGCTTTCAAAATGAATTGAAATGGACAAACATTATTTTAATTGCTTTATACCATTTTATAGGCGTATATTGGTGTTATCATTATACGTTCCCAGTAAAATGGCAAACATTAGTATTTGGTAAGTGAGTTTAGCAGTATTTTACTGTCAATTTTTAATAAATATTAATTTTCATAGAATATGACATTCATGATACATAATATTTTGGTGCCACGCCTGGATGGAAGAAAAAGGCTTTACGTTAGGGATTATTAAATTTTAAATGATATGTGTGAAACAAAGTTAATTATTTACTCAAATTGATTTTACGAATTCGACGGATTCTTTTCACACCATAATCTTGCTTATTTCAAAAAAGCTTTAGCTTCATAAAAAAAGTTTTAGATCAGGAGCAGTAAATGTTATTGAATTTATGTCAAGTTTTAATTAGGCAAATGAACTTTAATATTTGCTCTTATCAATATTTATTAGGATAAAATTTACTGGACTTTTACAAATGCTGTTTTAAGGTTTTTATAAATTTTGTACATAAAATAAGTGACAATTGCAATGTACCTATACAAATTCAGTGTTAGTTCGTCATCATTTTATAATAGAGAGTGTTTTCACACCGGCAACGCGTTAGTAATACTCCGAATAATGCAAGCGTTCATATACCGTCTTACCATCTCTTGACAACATATGCTTACGATCAGGAGGGCGGTATGCTTGTTTGACACCTTAGTGGTACTAAAAAAGCATCAACTACATCACTATAATTCTGTTTCAGCTGCTATAATGTACGTAGCAAGTGGTTTTGGTGTAACAGGAGGGGCTCACAGACTTTGGACGCATAAGGCTTATAAAGCAAAAATGCCACTCAAGATATTCCTCCTTGTTTGCTTTTCTAGTGCTGGACAGGTATGTAACTAAATCCAAACAACCAGATCCAATAATCTGGTGGATCCGAATTGTACGACCGACGACTCACTGGATTCAGTTTCAATAAATTTTGGAAAAATAATCTAAGAATAGCGCTTTAAATGGGTGTTCCATGCGCGTGTGTGTCGGTTGACATCGAGTATTTATTTATCTGTCACTCCATGTCGACCAATAAAACAAACATAGACATGGCCATGCTATCCTTTTTAAGCCATTCAGAAGATTTTCAAACCCCTGTAACTTCTTTGTGGATGAAGCTGTGGAGAAACTTGAATTATCGGCGATCTCGGTCACCGAATATTTATTCTATACGAGTAACTTGGTATGTTCACAAATAAAATTTCTTTTAAACCGTTTGTAAAAAAGGTAGCAAAAACCAAAATCAAAAAAGAATTTCAAAATTCTAGTAAACCGAACTTTCGATTTCTTAGTGTAATGTTGTTTATGTGTCCTTGTAAATTTTCTACTCTCATGGACAAAGCAGAAATTATATATGAATATTCGAACAACAATGAAATTATTTCAATACATTTTCATTTCCAACCCCCATAAAGAGAAATATTCTACAAAAATAAATAAAACCCCACCAAAAGAGTCAAAACTAGGTATGGTTTGAAATTCCCAGGAATATTGTATAATACAATAATCAGGGACAGCGAATTCTTATTTTTAAGTCGTTATGTGGGATATGTCCATGGAAGTGTCTATGCGATAGTGGATGTCGGAACAGCCAAAACATGCTATTCGATGAAAATGTAAGATTTGTAGAGTAATGGGCTTTATTCTGCATTACGCCAGATTCTAATCCCTATATTATATACCAGGATAAAATAAAGCTTATTAACAAAAAAAAAATCATTGATACAAAAACTAGGCATAAATATGTGGAATTTCACTTTTTAATACAAATTTTAACATAAAATTTATAACTTCATAAGATTCACTTTAATTTTCATTGTATTTCAGTAACTTCGCCATTATTTAAAAGGTTTGGGTGCATATTTACAAATTCGAAAATAAAAATCTCGGGTTTCATATCATAACATCCCAAGTTTCCAGCCGTCTTTGCATACCTTGTGTTTAACTTTTGATAAATCAGACCCTTTTATTGCAACCTCCTTAGATAGGGGACGGGAAAAATTGCTCGGCAGACTAAAAATGGCTACGGCTTAGGATTTTTCAAGTTCTTATTAAGGTGATTCGATTTGACAGCTCTTCTCTCAGGGTTATTTTTCACAGAACTAGATGTGTGAAGATGTTCCTGATGTTTCTTGATCCATAAAGATAATCCTGTAGCTTCTTATGGATCGGGTTTGAAATATCTAGGGTACAAACTGTTTTTTTTTTTCTACTTTCTAAATGTAAGAGAAGCAAGCATTTGGTCGTTATGTTATGTTTAATGTGGCCTAAGATGAAGCCGTTGTTGCCTTGAAAGTATCTATTTAATGAAAAATTCTCCGTTATAATGCTTGGGGATCACAGCTGGGGAGATGTCTAATCCTTAACAGTGCGAATGATAAAACATTCCGAAAGCCGAATTAGTAGTTTGTTAACCACAGGATGAAATATGATGAAGTTCGCCTTAGTTTAAGAGTCAGTAAGACATTGTAACAATAAACCATAGACAACCTATTACGCTGTAATTTATCGATCAAACATTAAGGTATATAATTATACTGATTCTTTATAATCCTCACCTGCAACTAGTCCTAAGCGAGTTGAAAGAGGAATATCGGAATCTGTTAATGCAATTCTGTTGGACACTCCTGCAAGTTATCCTTTAAAATACAGATTTTAAAAAAAGTACGGCTTTCGAGATACAGCAAGATGTCATATGTTGTCTTATCGCGTAATGGTAGTAATCACAATAAACTGGCAGCACAAGGTTTTAAAAGCTGAGGCTCGGTACATCAGACCCAATGAGCATCGACTTAGACCAGCTCGATGGATATTGGTTTTACCTGATACCTCTGACCCCATTGTATTAATTGTTATTGATTAAATTTTTGTAGGCACTTATGTTTATAATTATGTATGTGTGGGTACTAAAATCAGTTTTTGCTTAGACTTCAACCTGTGTGTATTCTTTAGGTATCAATTTATGGAAATCTAAATACAGATTAGAAACTTTAAGCAGATTGTTTACAAACAAAATAACGAAGTCGTATCTAGTATCCAATCATTTTATATCAGAAAGAAATAAACCTACAGATCTTTTAATTACCTATCAATTTCAGTTATGAAACAAGTTTTAGTCTTTATTACTTTCGAAAATGTTTGACAAATTATAACTTTAATATTTTTACACTTAGCGTTTCGTAAAACTTGAGCTTTAAACAACTTTTAAAAACCACTCCATCTTCATATAACGATTATTAAAATAAGTAGCCAATTTAACAGATTTTAAAGTTTTCTATAATTTTCAGTTTTATTAATTACATGTACAAAAATATAATGGACGCAATGGTCGAAGTATAGAAATATTAAAAGGACACATCAGATTTTGGTTTGGCAAATACATACCACATGATCAGTCGGTGTACTGCTGTACATAAGCCTCCCCAAATATATTACCAACCAGAACGATCGTTAGCCGCTTGCATCCTCCAGTTCCCTGCAGCCCTTGCAAGATCGTCCGTCTACCTCGTGGAAAGCCTACTAATTCAGCATTGTCTAATAATTTATAGAACTCTCTTGAACAATGGGTGCGAGACCACAGGGTGCACCACAAGTTCAGTGACACAGATGCCGACCCTCATAACGCCAACAGAGGCTTGTTTTTCTCCCATATCGGCTGGCTGATGATGAAAAAGAACTCCCAAGTCATCAGCAAGGGAAAGCAGATGGACATGAGCGATATCGTCGACGATCCTCTCCTGAAATTCTACAACAGGTATTTGATTATTCCTGGAGCTTGTCCACTACTGGTGGACAGCGATAACTTAAAAAGTTTACGAACCTTTTAATTTTGTAATTGGAAAACGATTTTAATTCTCTTATGTTTTATCGTAATATTTTATTATTGACGACCTCGGTGGCGCACTGGTGTATACAGCCGACTGCTACGCTAGAGGTTCCGGGTTTGAATCCCGGTGTGGGCAGACTTTGTGTTATTTGCGAGACGCATTGTTTCGCTTACCGGTATAGGATGTTATATTCCTATCTATATATTATAAACTATATCGTTGCTTAGTGCCTGCGATACAAGATTATATCTTAGTGCAGGGCTGAGACAATGTGAGTGTCGTAATATGGTTATTGTTATTATTATTATTATCTGTAAGTAAAATATGTTATATTATAAATGATATGATATTGATAATACATACTTGAATGACGTTTGGTAAGTCAGATAATTTATTTAAAACGATACGCACAATGATTAATGGAGTTTAGACTCTTTATACGGTCCTTATAATTAATTAGTTTGTCGTTATCGTAAACCTCAAATACTTAAAATTGTCTTTAAAAGTATTCTCCTACTTAAAGAATTATCTATCTTACCATACCTATTGAAAGGAAAATGCAGAAATAATTATAAAACAATATTGTATACAGTCTGTTTCAAAATATATTATGTTTCTTTTATTTGGTACTTAATTGATCAAATTTCTATAGTGACTTTAATCTAATTTGAAAAATAGCTTCCTCTTAATAACATTGATTAAATGTGGATTCAGACTAGCCCTTTGCTTGTTTTGTTTTGTTCGCCTGTTTAACTCCTTTTTTTTGTTTACAATAAAAAGCGCAGAAAAAACGATAGTCTAAAACCGACGTAAAAGTTACAATTGACATTTCTTTTTTTATTTCAAGACATTTCAACGTAATAAAACCGGTGTTCAGCTGGTTGTTGCCAACTATGATAGGGGTTTGGTTGTGGGGCGAATGCTGGAAGGTGTCCATGGCGTGGCAGTGCTTCTGGAGATACCTAACCGTCTTCCACAGTGAGCTCACCGTCAACAGTCTCGCTCACACCTACGGATATAGACCCTATAACAAGTACGTATCTTTCTGCTTTCTTTCTCTCCTAATTAAGGTATCAGGATATCATTGCCACTTGAGCGTGAGAACTTCAAGAGCTCACGAAAGCAGTTGCAGCGCCGCAATTTACATATTATGCAGATTTTTATAAAATAATGGTATTAGATTTCACGATGCATTTGCAGTGGCATCTGCCGGAAACCGAAGCCGCAACAACTGCAGTTTAAAACCGTGTCGTGAATTCTCAACGTCAGTGTTGCAAGCTACTACAGGCTGAATATAATAGCTAAACCAACAGGCGGGTCGATAGTTTGTTATACATAATCATTAATCACTTTTAATTCAACTTAAAACGACTTATATAGTTGACTCACTCTCGCTAGCGAGAAACTTGCGTGTTAGAACAGATGTTACAATTGTATGGACGCTTCGAAATCTACCTTGAAGTTTGGGTTGTAGTGAATCTTAATATCTCCAATTAGTAAAGCTGGCGTGCTATTTTAAGGCTATGTATGTGTATTGAACACATTCGGTTCGTTCGGTTCCCAAAATTGATTTTCAGTCATACATTTGATAAATTTAATCTGAATATATGGTTTACATAAGGAATCAAAGTATTTTTTTTTAAGTATGTAAATAGATACTAATCAAGCGTAATTTATTTGATTTTTGTAATATTTAAATATTTAAATTCAACATAACTAGAAAAACTACTGGTCTATAGCTGATTTTAAATACAAAATCAACAAATTAACAATGACCTAATATTCCTCGTAGATTTCTTTAACCATGAATCTGTTTCCAGGAACCTAGTCCCTGCTGAGAATCGTTTCGTGGCGACCTGTACTCTCGGTGAGGGTTGGCATAACTACCACCACGCTTTCCCATTCGACTACAAGGCGGCTGAGCATTTCGACCTGTTCAACATTTGCACTACACTGCTGAGATTCTTTGAAAGAATCGGCTGGGCTTACGATCTGAGAGAAGCTACGCCAGAAATGATCAACTCCATGGCGGAAAGATTGGGCGACGGAACGCCTGTCCACTTCCCAATTAAAAAGGAGCAGAAAACGGAAAGCTGACTACTGTGGCGTTTAGGATTGTTTTGGTGATGAGCATTGGCGTAGTAAGGAGTTTTTTAGGGATCGCGATGAATTAGACAGAGTAATTTAATTAGAGATCATAAATGGTTCAAAGAAATTCTTAAAACTGTCGATTTGTCTAGGTATAGTGGTACCCTACCATTGTCCCTTTTCCTAACTGCGCCCATGGTTATAAATTGCAGAAATATTCATTAATTTAAGATTTTCAAATAAAATAACAAATATAGAAACATAAATATTGACCAATTAATGTATACGCTTCCAGTGCTAACCACAACTTTCTTACATAAAATCTGTTTTTTACCTTTGTAGACCTAATGGGTCATAAGGCACCTTTTTGAGAAGGATAAGTTAATCATTTCTAAACTTTAACCCTTGAAAAATCTGTAACGACAATATAATACTGTAAAATCTTTTTAAATTCAAAAATTAAGGTAGTTTAATGAGATTAAGGCGACCCGGTGTGGTTTATGGAGCTAAAAGTAGCACATCGCGTTTAAACATGACGTAATTTGCACTTTGGACCCAAAGTTTGTACTCTGTCTTTTCTCTACAGGGCATTTAAAACTTTCATTTTACTGAAAAAGCTTCTTTCATAGTTTTAGAGTGATAAGAAATATATATTTTTCTGGAATATTGTACTGGGAAACA
The DNA here is from genome assembly GCA_949316135.1 of Choreutis nemorana. Lineage (NCBI taxonomy): Eukaryota > Metazoa > Arthropoda > Insecta > Lepidoptera > Choreutidae > Choreutis > Choreutis nemorana. The sequence continues at coordinate 6,500,917 of OX438610.1, forward strand.
AGGGTAGGTTCATGCTTGTTTTTCTACCGTGTTGAGAAATAAATACTATAACTTTCATAGGTGAGTACTAAATACATTATTAAAATGACCTACTTACTATACTTTTTAATTTTAGACATTTCTTACATCTATTGTTCTTTTTACTCTTATAAATGTTATGCTTTAATAGACAAGTTGAATTTAAAAATCTATTAATCTTTCTTTTATATTCTTTGACCATAAGAAAGTTAACTAACTGCTTGATTGATTGTATTAAGATCCCCACTTGAAAGCTTTACAGAAAATTTACAGACATTTTGTTAAAAGGAGACGGAAAAATTTCAGGCAAAGAGTACATTTGAACCCGGGAGTGATAAACAAAACATAAAATTTAACTAGCTCAAAATAAAATTTAACGGTCGGAATGTTTCGATTTCATAAGGCAAACGAATAGCTGGCCTATATGAAAATGTTGGGTCACAAAAATTATGACGGATTTAAAGGCCATTATATAGGGCATTTTTGGGTTGTGTAAATGGCTTGTTTGCTGCAAACGAGAGGGGTTAAAAGCTTGCTGTGTGATATCATTTTGAGCGACCCTAAAATACTTAAATTAATTATGCTTCGGTCCGTACCAAATAAGCACGTGAAACATTGTTTGTTCTCCTTCCTTGTTTCGTTTGATTTTCATAATTTGGTTAAACTTTACTTACTCACGTGGACGTTATGGTATATAACGTCCGGTACAATGTAGGTGAAATGAATTAAACCAAATATGTTTCGTTTTGATGTAGTGAACCCATATAAACTATCGCTTACATAGGGTCACAATTATGCCACATTAAGAAAATATCTACCGACGAGTAATAACTTGAAGATTAATCCCGACCTACACAATCTTTGTGAAAAGGTTTCAGCAAAATCTAGTTATAAGAATATACGAGTATATAAGCTACCCCAATGTTCAATATCCTCCCTTCCGTCATACTAAGACTCATATAAACGGCGCAGTTAGCAATAAATATGGAAAATACTGCCTGAAAATCCTAATTGACAGAATCTTAAGTAAGATCGTTCATAGTAAAAAAGCAAGTTGCTCGCTAGTCACACTCATAAATCAAGATAAGTCAGATCAATGTCAACGTACTCGTAGTAAGACTGTGAAGTATGAAAGTTCCAAGTTTTGCGATCTTATTCGTACCCCGTCTCGTCGTCGCGAGCCTAGCTTGCGGTGAATGGAGCTTATGCTAAGTTAAGTATCTCTCACTTTACAACTAACTTTCGCCGCGATAAGAAATAATACCGCTCGGTAAGCCATAGATCTTTGAAATAGGCGGTATAGTTATTAATATGCTTGATGCGGTCAGAGTCGCCAAACATCAAACTCGCTGATATTAATTGACTCTCGAAAACTGGAAAACTAAAAAACAAATAAATCTAATTTTCAATTCCTACACAAATTGGAAATCTTCAAAGCTTTAAACTTTCTGAATTACAATTTGTTTTGTCACAAGTGAATAGTAAAAATCCGAGAAGAGAAGAAATGTATTTGCGTTACAAGCGTCCAACAATATCTTGTTTTGTTAATAAACATAATGCATTCACTAGATAATCATGTAAAAATATTTTCACACTTTTTTCATATCATAACCGAGTAAAGTAGAAATTCTTACGGCATCATATAATAGTGTGCCAAATTTTGCCGCTAACAGGAAGTAACGGGGAGTGTAAGCATCTCTTACAGGAACGAACTTGAGATCTATTGCCACTGCATAACTTGGCTTAACATGAAAATATCTTCTACATTATGGTTTATGTACACTCATGACCTAAGAGGAATAATGTTGGATAACATGTCGTCTCCTTATGATAGAATGTTAATACACGTTACAGAAAGCTTTTCGGAACAAAATGAAAACTGAAAATTGTCAGTAAGGAAAAAATATCGATCAGGTAGATCCGAGTCCGAATTTCGAAATTCGACATTGAATGTGTGTTTGATTGTGTCATAACCGGATGCAAATTCATAGATTAGTGATTGGTAGTCAGCGTACTCCGTAGAGGAGACCAATCATAAGTCTTATACAATCAGATGCCATCGTCCAGCGCTGGCTGCCAAAGATATATATATCTTTGGAAAATATAACATTCTTACCGTATCGTACTTGTTTACCTTCATCTTGTGTTAACTGAATGTGCTCGATGGTCGATTTGTAGGTGCTTATTTTAATTCTATTCGAATAAAAACATTTCGACTTTGACTATAGTTAAAATATACTCATGCAAAAAAAAAAAAAAAAATACTTTACCATTTCACCATTTTATTAAAAGTAAATAACATTATCTGATCATTGCAAGAAAACAAATGTGTAGGTAATAATTGACTCAGCCCTTCATTATCTAGGATTGAATAATCGTATGGTTCTAAGCACCGATTTGGTATATAGGTACTACATATATTAGAATACTTTATCTAGGACCAGAAAGCTCAACAATACATCTTCACACGAAATTCCGATCTAGCCGGGATTCGAACCTGGAACTTCTTGCGTATCAGGAAAATGTAAAGACGCTGCACCATATGAGACCAAAGAAGTCACAGGAAAAATGGTTTTATAGTAAAGGTAAATGTCGCAACAACGTTTTCAAATTATAATGGCTTTGACTTAATTTTTAGTATTTTTTCATCTTTTCAGACCATTTAAATACTTGAAAGCTTGTTCTTAAAAGTTTTTGAACGTTACAAAGTTCAAAGTGTATTTATCTTCCTTATTATTGTTGTAAAATATATCATGTTAAAATGAAACTTTATTACTTGGACGTAAGGTAGGGAACGTTTTTTTTTTAATTTAAAAACAACACGTGCTTTTGTTTTCGTGCTTGCCCGCTAATCTCCAAAATCCCTGAACTGAACTGAACCATTTTCAATGAAATTTTGCCTATGCATTAGTTAATAAACTCAAGAAGGTCTGAGAGTTAAAACAACTTTAGACCGGTCACATGGCATTGTTGTTAGATTTAAAAATGTGCTATTGCATTTGTTGACATAACTTTTATAGGTATAAAATTACATAGTCAATAATAAATAAAATACTAAAAATAACTGTCCATAACTCCGTATAAAACCTAAAATCTAATAGGGTTCCGTAGGCACCCAGTATGGTACGTGGATTTGGAATGCGGGGTTGGTATTTATTAATGTGAATAATTTAATTGAAATAAACGATTTAATTAAGAAATTTGAACACACAACGCCACATTTTAACAAAAAATTAGCGTTAAAGTTGAAAATCTCACAAAGGAATACCTAAATTAAAAATCGTCCTTGCAACTTCAAATGTTTTATAAGACCTATCTCATGATATTATGGCGGAGACGCGAGAAAAAAAAATCTTCTCCACTTTACACAAGTTCATCCAAAACTCCATTTGTTGTGGCACCACAGTTCCAGTACATTCCCTGCACAGTCGTCATATTGAGGCAAAGCGGTATTTCAGGGCAGGTGAAAGGTTTTCGCTGTACAAGGCACAAGTACAGGCAAGAGGACCTGAAAGTAGCTCAAGCCTTTTGTATCAGTCCTGAAACGAAGAGGAGGTGAGAATTATAAATTATTTTGAGCCTACAAGAAGTATTGACTAAGGCCAGAGATGAAACTTGCTTTTAACGTAGCTTCCTCCAACGTTAAAGCTAACAATGTGTATAGATTTGAAATTTACTTATTAAGCCCTTTAATTTGATACCAAACACAATATTTGTTCATGACTATGTCCTATAGAGGGCGCCCTTATCAATTTAATGTGACGTCATATAGCCTAAAACCACCAGACAATCATTTCACATCTATCGATATCTGGAACAGATGAACATTCATACATACATACCGGTCAAAAATCATAACCCTCGTTTTGCTTCGCCGTAGTCGGGTAAAAAATCATAACCCTCGTTATGCTTCGCCGTAGTCGCGTAAAAAATATGAAAGCGAAAACAATTCTGCATGAACCAAAAAAGAATAAGGAATTCCATCAACATCGGGAGCCAAATGTTTAACTTTATTCAAAGCATTGTAAAAAAGGACCATCCAATAAGCTAAAATTAAAGCAATCATACATAACAGGCATTTGTTTTTATTTCAATTTCGAAAAATATAGTTGATAAAACATTGTATTTAAAATGAAAACGAGACATACGGAAACAAACAAACGTTTTGCCACATTATAGTAGACGGAAAGAGATGAACAAAATCTCTTCCACTCTTCAGATTTTTTTACTTTCAAAGACTTTGGGAAGCCGCACATATATTTATTATATATCCTATTCACAGTATATTTTTATAGTGTGAATAAGAATCTATTATCACAAAAAATATTTAATATACAAATGCGATCAAAATATGGGCCCACAGATAGCCTCAAAAAATTATCGTATTTGTAGTTACCGACATGAAAGGTATTGGATATTTTTCTGTTTACGTAACGCAGTATCGGTGCTTTGAAACATCAAGGGGTTGTGTCAATAGGCGGTGGTATCACTTTCCATCAAGTTAACCATAGACTCATTTGCATATGACGGTGTATAAAAATACATCGCGAGTTCCAGGGAAAACGATTAGTTAGTGAAAAACAAAATATGTCTCTAGGGACTTTTTCCTTTAAACCTGAATTTTGGGGGAATTCCGGAGAAAATTTGGGTTAAAACGAGACGTCTATAAGAGTTAATAGGTGGGAACGGAAAATGGCGGTAAAAAAATCTGAAGATGATCGGAAACAAAACTTAGAGCAAAATTATTAAAATCACCCGTCCATTTTAAACAAGAAGAATTACAATTGTTTTCTCCTAAAGAAGACCGAAACAACACTGCGCCACATTTCACCTGGAGAGGTTTCAGATTAAAGTGAGTTGCAAAACCGTTAAAACCAGAGGGCGACGTAAACAGCTCTGCCCGGAGGATGCAGTCGTCGATTTCTATTCGGAGCTTTTCAGCCTTGAGTGAGGTAGTGGAACGGTGGACGATTGCCACGTGAACCTCTGGGCTTTTTTCTGCACCTTGTTTGCTCCTCGGCCTTTTCCGTGACCTCCCCAGAGGGGTTGAAAATAGAGGCTCTTGTTTGGATGCGTGATAATGATGGATTGCACAATATGCCTCCGCCCCCCAGAATACCGGCAGACCGACTTGACGTGGTACCGTTTACTGTCGTTTAAGTCATTAAAAATAATTTATACTGCTACTTTCTTGGGTTGCATTTGTTACGGAGCCCCCGTGTGGGCGGATAGAGCCACAATTGGCGCTTCGCGACGTAAATTGCTTCAGCGTATAGAACCGTCAGCACTGAGGCCCCGCCGATTCTTGCGGGCGTTTTACCGGTAGATTTGGAAATACAACGGCGTGCGGCAATGTATTACAACTCGCGGAATGGTATGAGTTCAGATTTTATAAAACCGAAGGATAGGGCTAAAATCAGTAGATTATTTGATAGTAACGACAACGTTCATACGAATGGCAAATCAGATGGGATACTTCGACTAAGGGGCGGCATTTATTTAAATTTTTCCCTATAGTGCGCGAACGGTTAAATAAAACATGGCTTGATATCGATCATTGCGTAGCCCAATTTCTAACCGGGCATGGTAACTTTAAGGGCAAACTTTATTCATTTAACTTAGTGCCGTCACCTTTTTGCGAATGTTCAACGTCGGATCAAGAATTTGTGCAAACTGCCCATCATAACTTGTGGGAGTGTAGTCTCTGGCATGACGAACGGTTAATCATGTTGAATTCGATTCAAGTATCTGCGTGTAGTCCTATTTATTACCTAAATGTTGTGAAAACGAAGGGAAACTTCCGTGCCTTTAAAAAGTTTTGTCACCAATATTACTGGTGTAAGATTTAGGTTAGTATCTAATTTATCCCCTGTTAGTTAGTGGCATACCGTGGTGTTTAGGCGATCAGGCGTCTCCTGACTGTCTCCCCTTTAGATTTTTGGGCCTCTGGGCCATTTCAATTGCTGTCTCCGCTTTGCTGGGAGGAAAGTCTGAAACCGCTTTCTTACTACCTCCTATTTCTTCTGATTAAGTTCGTTGTGGATCCGAAGACAGCCGGCAGGGTGTCCGGGCACAGCCTGTGCATCATTGCACAGCTGCATTATTCGTTGATTGTTCGATCAAAGGACGCCACTGTTGATCCTGATAAACAGGAGTTGCAGTGGTGGGACAAAGTGGCGGGTGTGCCCCGATTGACGTGGTACCCTTGTGGGGTAGTTAAATTTGTTTTTGGTTGTGCCTCCATCCTTGAAAAGAATGGGGTTTTAGGGACCCCCACCCTATGCCCATGGTAGGTGCAGTCGCAACCTTTTAAGGGGGTATTTAATGCCCCTGGGCTGTACAAACCCGGGTATGCGCTGCCACGGTTTGGCTTTGCGCGATTGGAGTACAGGAAACGGGAAGGTAAGGTAGGGAGAGTTAATTAAAGAAATTAGCTTAAAACAGGCGGCAACCTCGCGTAGGACTGGCCATGCTTAGGGGATGTATGCAATCTACGCTGCACCCTAAGCCTTTTGCCTAACCCGACACCAGACAGGTACCTGGAGTATATGTAGCTCCAAACTAGGTATCATCTCATAACTTGGAGATACCTCCGCCCCCGTACGTTTATGTATTAAGAAAAATAATTTACTGAATATACTTTTAAACAATAGGACTAAACTCCAATTTAATTTACTTATTTATAGTTTTTCGCCATTTTTTTCCATCAATAAGTAATCAATATGCGTGAACAAAACGAAACTTTCAAAACATTCAACTTTCTTTCCGCTAGCTCCTTGGTTTACTTCAAATATTCATTTTCATAAACGTAAATTACTCACTTCAAGGTCGTGTTTTTATGAATTATAGGAATATAAACAATGGTAAGAAGACGTATAACAGTTGGTAAAGTGATTTTATAGTATTAGAAACGTAAAAGTAGTAGGAAAGGCTGGAGTTTTACCTCGCATGAGTGATTTAATTCTATTACTAGATTTAAAAGTATCCAAACATTACAAATAAGCAGATCTCCCACTACAAAAATAAGAACTCATTGACTACCTGAACATCAATGTTTAATGCCAGAAATGGTTCTTTTCTTGACCAAAGAACAGATGAAACTTAACTGACATCCTGTAGAAGGACCCAACAAACAAGTGCATAAGATTTATCTCAAGGTACGTATAAACAAAGAAATAGGTATGATTTTTATATTTATGATCTATATTTGTAACATCTATTATTACTTCACTCCTTGTTTTAGATTGGTAAAGTAAACAGATATCATTCCTGTGGAATGCAATCATAAATGATGCCAGGACATCTTGGTACAACTAACACAGATTACTTGTGTGCGGAGTTATTTGGTGGTGATGGGCTCTAAGGAAACAGCCTGATATGGACAAATTCCCATAAATTAATCAATAGTCTGATGGCAGCAAGTTCTTTAATTATATAACTTATCTTGAGTGATTTGAGAAAGAATTTAACCATTTAAGTGGAAGTGTACAAAACCCATTGATCACTTTGTTGTATTGTAGGAGTAGGAGTAAAGGTTGGACTTGTCTTTCAGTATAAGGACCAAAATAGGAAAGTAATTACTGCCATTGGATTCTAGAAAAATATCCTATGACATAATTCTCTCTGTATTATCCTATGTCAAAGTAATACACAGAGTCATGAGAAATATCTACATATTATGTAGGAGAAATACATGGGACAAGTTACAGGTTGGACAATTAGAGTTGAGGACACATAAATTTATATCAAGGAGCTAAACCAACTTTTTTCCCTGTACTATCATGGAGCACCCCACAGTGTGCTATGAGCAATAAAATCTCCTAATATAGCTACAGGAAAAGGTAAAACTTGAATTCATTTCCTAAGAACTGCCATCTTTTTACAAATATACAAAGATAGAATAGTAATTTTACCCACTACTGCATTAACACTACTCAAAAGAAGGTAGAGAAAATGATCTATGTATATATTTTTTAATGAGGAGGGCTGCACCACCGTCCTCCTGACTCCTATCATCCCGAAGGATATTAAAACATGGTACCTTAAACCTGGAATCTGGCCAAGTTTCATGAGATCCTTGTTTTAAATTTAGTGTTCACCAGATCATGTAATGAATTGGCATCAGATGCTACTTTAAGAGATATTGATAATCTATTTCTGCCTATTCTCCATCTCCCTTTTTATCAATGTCATTAATTTTATATTTTAAATCTGTCCTGTAATGTTAAACCTGTAAATTATTGTAGAACAGAAATCACCAATTTTTACTGGATGAAAGGATGTCCTTGAATTGGATGAATTGGTTGGAATTTCAATGTGAATTTCTTTTATTGTTTTCTAGTAAAGTTTTGAGTAAGATTACATTGGCGACAGGTTTACTTAATTCGGACGAGATGAAGGGAAAATTTGCTGGAGACACTAATTGTAAAAGTACTTTAAGAGCTGGTTTTTTGCTATTAAACTTGTTTTTTGCTACTAAAGACTTTTACTTATTCAGTAATGAAGTTTTAATATGGTTTCTGCTCCAATTCCTGGAGGGAAAGAGCATGGTTCAAATAACAATTTATCTGGAGGAATCAGATTCAAATCCAGAATCCACAAAAAAAATCCATCTCTGCCCTAATCAAAAGATAAAGTTACCCAAACAGTTTCTGTACAATCTCGGTCTGTGTATTAATTATATAAAATACTATTTTACACAAAAATACACATTAAAATAATTAAAAATTAAAAGATAAGTCATTCCGCCCTTTTCAACTTGACCCGCCGAAAATAAACAAAAAAATATCTATGCCCAGTTTGTTTCCTTCCCAATGATACCAGATGGGGAAGAATTCCTCCAAATTCAGGAGGGGTTCTATTGGTTATGGGATGAATATTTTCGAAGATATTTCTATAGGGAAAAAATGGGTTTGTAGGAAGTTGAAGGATATTTACTATCAAATTATAATTCATGATAATGTCGCATTTTATCATGAAAGTAAATTAAAATGCCGCAAATGAGTAGTAAGAATTTACTAATTGTCGTGCATTGATGCCAGGTCAAAAATTAGGTAGCCGGGTTCTGGTTCCGGCAATACCGATCCCCACTGAGTCTTCGACGTCCGCTTCTTCAGTGGGGCTTCGACGTCCAGCTCTTAAGTTGGAGCTTTGATGTTCGTCTCTTGACGTCCGTCTTTTAAATTGGAGCTTTGACGTCCGCCTCTTAAGATGAATGGCCTTACAGGTAGCTCCAAGGTAGTTACTGGAATTACCCAGATCGGATTAAGGAATCGCATCTACGGACTGGGAGGCAATCCAGAGGCACTACTTTACCCAGCAAAACAAATCAGAACAGTTAGGTCGCGGTTATAAGAAAAATAAATCATATTGTTAGAGATTGAAGACGAAGCTGATGTACACTGGTGACGTCACCAGCCCTACCACCGTCGGTCGTGCATAAATACGATCGCTAAGCGCCTCCAGGAACCCGAGGTTCGGTGTCCTTCCGAGATACCCCTTAGAGTTGCTGCGTTCCCCATCTCTACGCCTAAGTGTATAGGCAGAGAACACTAAGTTCGAAGCCTCAGCTAAAATCAGTTCCCAGTCCGGTGGAACGTCTGAGCCTCTCTCAGCGGACAACCCTACAGGCTGTTGTCACATCCGATGAGACTAGCCGGTGCCACCAGTCGGTAATGACGACTTGGCGTCGAAGGGCCAGCCCATCCACACCAAGCGTCTGTCTCAGTAGTCAGTATAGATTCACTCTTACAAAACAGCGCCACCTAAGTGAGGTTCGAGCCTACTATGGGTGCCCTTAGGATAAGCCTGTTGTCTAGATCTGCACTTTGCACTTGTTGAGGGATGTAGCACCTTTTGTGCTACATCCAAAATTAAAATAACCCCGTTGGGGCTACAAGTTTTGAGGCCTCCTAGCCTTAAGGCTTGTAGACCCAACGTAATGCCCGGTTTTGAGGGCATCAGCGCAAAGAAGTGAAGCGCAGCTACGCTGCGCCTCGCTCCCTTGCGGGGAAGCACTCACCGCGTGGTTAGTCCGGTTACGCTGCGAAGGCCAATAGGTTAGAGTCCATTAAAAATAAAAAAATAAACCCTTAGGAACAGACCTTGCTTCGAGACATCATGCGGAAAGGACTTGCTGCCTGCTCATTACTAACCTACGCCTACCTACTTTCCTTGTTCTCTGTTGATTCTCTTTGAAGATTAGATTAGATTATAATTTATTTGCTAAAATGAGGTAATACAGATTGGTAATTTATTACAATGGTTTCACTTATTCTACCTATCTGGCGTGCAAATGCTTATTACAATTACTATAGCAATATTTCAATCATTCAAGCACTAAACTAAAATCAAAAAAAATCATTACATATTACGACTTATTTAATTCATTAAATATATCAATCAAATCAAATCAGAGTTTTCTCTATTAAAAATAATATAATTATAATAAATTGGAATTGGTCATTACCTAATAAAATTGGCATCGTTTGTATTATTTTTAATTAAACCACTTCTGATTCCTAACAATATTAAAATATTGTTTTCTGTTTACAAGTTACAAAAAACTAATCTTCCTAACAAAAAGCAATAAACAAATTATACAAATAATAGCTAGCTTGTAAAGGGTAATATGCGGTAGGTAAAACTGATGTTAATACCCTAGGTATTTAAATTTAATAAGTTACCAGAATAAAAGGAAGCTGGAAGCTTAAAAACTATTTGCACAACGTACCCAGTACGGAAACACGAAACAACTTGGTATAAGAAATGATAAGACTAACAGACAATAAATTAAATATTATAAGCGCTTTAACAATAACTACGTTGGAGTACTCCCAAAACAAGTGATCATGTCGCCGAGGGTCTATAGGCGGTGAGGCGGGGGCGCTCGATGACGAAGCTCGGCTCGACGACGGTGCGCCGACGCACGGTCCGGTTTTTGTAGGTAGAACTAAGTAAACTGATGTTATAATAAAACCTTTATTAGTTCTATTAAGTTAGTTAAGTGTTATTTTATTAAGTTTTACCTTTAGACTCTCTCTTGAGATCTCTTATATTTTTAGTTTTTATGTTTTATTTTTATCTATTGAGAAAAATATTTTGTTTATGAAGTAGTTTGCAATATTATAATTTCTAAAGGAACAATGTGTTACAATAATTTAACAATTAGACACTATCAAAATACTTGGTAGCAAATTACGAACGTACCCACGAGACAGAAAACAAAATTCTGTACATGATAATATGGCCGGTTAACTTAAATTACCATGTATTATTTAATGGCTGATAACAGAGTTTTTTTAAATTTAAACATCAGTTTATATGATCCTGTTGTAAATCACACAACAGAAGAGGTCTACTGTTGGTATTTACTGTCATATTTTCCGTTTATTTCATTCTAGCAATAATTTTAAATGTTTGATTAGATTTGGGGGAAAGCGAGAAGCCTATCTGGCAACACTGTTCATTCTCTACCTGAGCGAGCGAAAGTGTGAAGTAATTTGGTATTCAATTGTTGCTTTGTTTGTGCGGTGTTTTTGCATAGGAATTATTTATTTTATTGTATAAACAATGGAGAAAGTAGTCCCTTGTGATGACTTAAAGTGTCCAAAAGTTTTGATCTGCGAGGGCATGGTAAAATGTTTAAACTTTTCTCAGAAAACACAAATGATTTCTTCGGAGAGACCAACCCCTGATCTTTGTATTTCTCAGATTTGTCAATCTCATAAAAGAAAATTCAATAGATCGGTGTATAAAACTAATTGGATTGCTGGTTGTTCGCATACAAATAAGTTGTATTGCTGGTGCTGCATATTTTTTTCGAGCGACAAGAACGTTTGGAATACAACTGGCTATGACGATCTGAATAATTTATCTAACTCCATTAAAAGGCACATGAATTCTCAAAAACATATGAAGGCTTTAATTTCGTTTAATATGTTTGGTAAAAAACGCATTGAGACTTCTATATCACGCCAAGTATCTGATCACAATATGCGTGTTGACAACAATCGTAGTGTCTTTCAAAGATTAGTAGATATTGTTTGTCATTTAGCACAGCAAGAGCTTCCCTTCAGACTCCTCAGAGGTCACGATGAGTCTAAACCTTCATTAAATAAAGGTAATTTTTTAGAGCTCGTAACGCTTCTCTCAAAGTACGATGGCGTTTTAGAAAAGCACGTTCAACAAAGCGACAACCAGACGCTGGCGGGGCCGAGTTACTTGTCGAATAAAATTCAAAATGATATTATTCATTCTGTAGCCGAAGTAATAAAAACTCGCATTGAATTCGAAGTTAAATCGGCAAAACTTGTTTCAATTATTATTGACGAAACTCCTGATGTTAGTCACAGAAAACAATTATGCTTGATTCTCAGATATTATTTTGGAAACGAAATTCATGACCGTTTTTTGGGATATGTTAATGTGCCTGAAAGATACACAGCAGACGTTATTTCAAATATTATTTTAGAATTACTCAATAAACATGAGTGCATCGGAAAATTAGTGGCACAAAGCTATGACGGAGCTAGTGAAATGTCCAATGTAAAAAACGAAGTGCAACAAAAAATTAAAGATGTATGTCCACAAGCATTGTACGTCTGGTGTAATGCACATATTTTGGCCTTAGTATTATCTAAATCTTGTAACAAAATAGGAGAGGTCAGTTCGGTTTTTTCGGCCCTGCAGTCTCTGTGTGTCTTTTTTAGTCAAAGTTCAAAACGAGCTGCTTACTACGATTCTTACTGCTCAAAAAAATTGCCTGAGTCGTCCGCAACTCGTTGGACGCACATGTCACGACTAGTAAACACGGTGTTTGAACAAAAAAACAATCTTCTAGAGTTGTTCTCTGACATGTGTGACAGCCCACATGACTGTGATGGAGATACAATGTTTGCCGCGGAAAATTTTGATAACTTGTTGCGATCATTTAATTTTAACTTTTTTCTTTCAATATTCTATCAAATATTTAAAAAATCTGACTGCTTATGCAATATTCTACAAAAATCACAAGATGATGTTGGTTATTGTAGCAACAAAATAAAGGAGTTCCAATCGTGGTTGCACGATGAATTTCGGGTTGAATTCGATCAAATATATGACAACGCATTGAAAAATAACTCCGCTCCGCGTTTGAGACGTAACATTTGCTGCGCTAAAACGGAATATAAACGTGTCTACGGTCAAGTCATCGATAATATCTTTTCCGAAATCAAGGATAGGTATTCCGAAATTTCTAAATTAGTGTTTTTTCAACTTTTTAATAATGAAAAATTCGAAAATTATCGATCAAATTTTCCTACAGAGGCATTTAATTCACTGTTCGACATTTACGACAGCCATTTCGATAAACAAACATTAAGAAATCAATTGGTTTGTTTGTATTCTTCCCCTGAATTGAAAGATCGTAATGTGTTTGAACTAGTTTATTTTATTACTGAAAATAGTCTCGAAGATGCGTTTCCCGAGCTGTTAAAGTTAGCAATTCTTGTCGTAACTATTCCGGCTACAAATTCTTCGGCAGAACATGTATTTTCGTCTCATAGGCGTATCCATACATATCTGAGAAATACACAGTGTGAAGAACGGCTATCCGAAATGTCAATTCTAGCTATCGAAAAACAATTGTTGGTAGAATTAAAACGTTCACCAGCATTTTACTCCGATGTAATAAATTCGTTCCTTAAGAAAGATAGAAGATTTGAATTAGAATATAAATAGTTATTATTTCAATTAATTTTTTTGTAAATATGCATAAATTCAATTTCTTTTTATTTTAATTATTGTTTTTGTAACTAAGCATGCAAAACAACAATGAAGAGGGTTTTCGTTAAAACTTAACTTCGTTCGCTCAAATCAAAACAAAACAAAACAGCTTTTTTTAAAGCCACCGAAAGTATAGTATTACTGATATGCTGGTACAACAAGGTACATTTATCTAAATTATTTATACCTACTACTAAAATGTATCTCTTGCTCAAAAAAGCACAAAAAGTTCCTTCACAGTCCCATGAGATACAGCAGGACAAAATCATATAACCATAAGCATGATAATGGGTCACTGTACACTTAACAATCATCTATTCATTCTAGGTGCAACAGTCTATCTCTGTGCAGAGGCTGCATTGAGGAATAAGAAATGCCAGTGAATGCACTCTTGGAGTGCTAAAGCATGGCCAAACACTGGGCCTGGATCCTCAAATCACAACCATCCCTACCAGATGCATTCAGATATCTGAAGAATGGGAAGGCTTAGACTTGCTGAGTTAGGGACAGCCAAAACATCCAGTTGTAACCATATAATGGCTCAATCAAGAGGCTAATTGTGGAAACGCCCTGTTTAACTGAACTTATTTTATTCTTGGCTTACCCTATTATAAAAAGGCGCGCGACTGGCTCCTAAATTCTGTTATTTTATAATTAAGTAAACTATCAGTGCAGTACCACATATAGCAACTAAAAATTATACTTAAAGGATGGTTGAAAAATCATAACTTTTCTTTCAATCTTAAAATTTATTTCAAATCTATCAGTATAAAATTACTTTATCAATAATTTTGACAGATACAACTATATTTACAAAATGTTTGTCTATTAAACTCAATTATTTCTGGTCCTATCAATATAAGAATGAAATCTGTATAAACAATATAAATTTATACTCCCATTACAAGCTAATTTCTTAGAACGGGACAGATTTTTTTACATTGTGAAATTTTTAATTAATGAAAAACCCTATACAAATACTTTTGTATTACTTAGAGATGAATTTCTTTAGTTACCATACTGAGAGTGATTATTATTACATGAAAAACAGTCTAAAAGCATTCCCACTGTACTACTCTAAAAACACTGATGTTGGTAGAAGCTTACTAAATGTTTAATACTAAGCCAATTCACACATTGTGGTTTCTCTTAGCGGTTGGTCTTTCAAAGACTTGCTTCATTCCTCCCCTGATGTTGGCCATCTTGGCCGCGGCGCCTTCATTGCTCCAAGCGGAATCAAACTCTGTAGTATCTTGATCAACCAGGTGGGTGTATTTCGTGCGACCAGAGCGACCAAACTTCTTAACTTGCATAACCTTAAAGTTAAAGTAAGAATAAATATATATTTCAGAAACTAAAAGCCATTTTCAAAGGATCGTCGTCCCGAGTTCGAATCGCATCTTTGATAAATTTTTGTGTCATGAATGTGTATTTCTATGTGTTTAATGGCTTTGCCAATTTTTATTTTATTAATCACCTCAAGTAAACATGTATGTTACGTTACAATGCTTGAGTATAAAAGGTTTGACAATTAATATTAAAATAAAGGAAATATATGTTTAATGTAAGAAAAATTTAATGAGAACGCTGTTTACCTTTGGAAGAACAGTTTTGTCGAAATGATCATCAAGTGTAGCACCAGAGAAGTCTTGTTTGAAAACTTCTTCTTCCTTGTCCAAATAGAAGGCACCTCTATAACATTTTTAGATTATAACAAAATGGTATAGGTTATACATAGGTAAGATGTTTACTTAATACGGAGTGGCGGCCCGCCCCGCGTACCAGGCATCAGGGGGGTAACAACGGAACTAGTAACTCTCGACTTCATCTTTGACCGATTTAATATTATTCTAAGGGGGGGGGGTGTAAAATATATCACTTGGTCAACTTTTATAGAAATAATTTAATAAATGCATCCTCACCTGTGATAGTACTTCTGTAGGAACTTATACTTTCCTTTGACTGACTTGTTAGTGACAAGTTTTGGATTGAGTCTCTGTTCCACTCTTCTCTCCTCTTCTGTCATGTTACGAAGTCTTTCTACCGCTAATAGTTCTTTTTCAACACTAAATTAAAAAAAGTACGGATTTTTATTTTAAAAATATGCAACTGTTATACCAATTTTTTCCCCAAGCACAAGTTGGACCTCTTCAAATTGAGAACTTTGAATTACTTAGCAAACAGGCTATACCATCGGGCCGACTGTATAGTCTGCTTGTCTAGTAAATAGCATCGGTCACATTTTCTTTTACCGTTAGGTGAGATCGTAGCCAAATACATATTGCCAGTTTTACATAAACAAAGGTTAATATACAGCAGTTAAACTTACGCCTCTCTTTCTTCTTTGTCTCGTTTAATGCGTTTCATTTCACGCAATTTCCAAGCTTCGTATTCCAGTTCATCATTCTCGTCATCAGTACAAACGTCATTAATATTCGCCTGTTTCTGCTCACCCTGAAATAACAAGCATTTTTTTATTCATTAAAAAAAAGTTTACTGGCGTCTAATGTCTAAATTTAAGTTCTTAGTATCTACTAGAACAATCCGGCGTTTATATGTATGTATGTTTGTTGAAGATAACTTGAGAATCGTTTATTGGATCGACATGACATTTGGTAGGCGGAATAACGAAGCAAAAACAATTTTAGACTTTACAAATCGGTAAATGCATAAATACTTATTTCAAACCTGTGTATTTCTCTGCTCAGCCCTTATAGTTTCTTCTACAAGTTTAAGAGCTTCTCTCCTCCTGTCTTCTTTCTCTTTTCTCGCTTCCTGTTCCTCTCGTTTTTGCTGTTTGACTTTCTTCTCCCTTTCTGCCACTGTCATTCTTTCTGATGCTCTTACAAATACTGGTTTCACTCGTGGACCTTCAATTTTAAGCGTTTATTCATTAATGTCAAAACTTATTATAGTTACATCGGTTACAATGACAAAAAGCTTATTATAACTCAAACAGGGTCCGGCCGTCGAAATCCCAAGTGAACCCTTAAAAAGTCCCTTCAATGTTGCTACAACCGGTTCAAGTGTATACGAGTTTGCTTTGTCATAATAAGACAAATGTAGACAACAAGAATGTAGTAGGCATGGTCAAAAGAAAAGGGAAAAGCGATTGGAAAACCTGTGAGTGACAGTGAGTTTCTTTACTGCTAAAGAGTGGCCAAATGCTAACCATGTCTCAAATCCCAAATCAGACTCTCTACAAAATGTTTTAATGCTATCATGGTGCTGGGCAAAAGTTGTGGACTCATATGCCAAAGTACTTAAAACTAAAGAACCTTGACAACAATACTAAGAGAACTGGACCAGATGGAATTCCCTTTATTTTTACTGTAGCATAGAACTATGGTATTCTAGTTATACTAATTACCATTTTCTATAACAAATCATTAAGCTCTGGTATATTTCCTTCCCAATGGAAAGTTTCTAGGGTCTTACCCATCTATAAGAACCAGAGGTAGTGTCAGCAACTGCTGATCCATATCAATCTTGTACACATTTGCAAAGATTTTGGAATCTTTGGTTGCTCAAAGTTGCCCAATCTACAGGAACAAATCTTATAGATTTTTTTGAGACAGTTATTGAGGCTATGGATAATTAGACAAAACAGGCAGATGTTGTATGCAC
Source organism: Choreutis nemorana (assembly GCA_949316135.1). Lineage (NCBI taxonomy): Eukaryota > Metazoa > Arthropoda > Insecta > Lepidoptera > Choreutidae > Choreutis > Choreutis nemorana. Next base: position 6,518,329 of record OX438610.1, read on the forward strand.
TGATTTAAGCAAGGCCTTCAACACGGTTCCACATGATTAAAAATAAAGTTTATGTTCTATGGTATCACTTTAAATCAAATGAATATACTATTACATCTAGAGAACCTCAGGGATCCAATTTGGGCCAATATTATTTAATATTATTGTCAATGACATCACTAGAGGCTTTAAAAACTCCAAACTATTTAAGATCGTAGATGATGTTAAAATATTAAAGATGGTTAACTCTACTATTCTATAGTACTGATTAATAATTTTGTGTGTTGTTTATAATGTCATTCCTAAATTTAAATTAAATTAAAATAATTGATAGTTGAAAACTCAACTCTTAACTGAATACAGTCTTGAAGTCTGTTTAGTCTGACTACACTAACTCAGTGCAAATCCCAATATATCAGCACAAGCTATAAGATCAATTTAGTTTAATTATATAATTTATAAATATTTGCAACATACAAATAGATTTTTTTATTACCAGTGTCTTCTTCACTGTCTGTGTACTCTGTGTCTGATGATCCACTCTCCTCTTTGTCATTATCCATCATCTCCTCATCTTCATCTCTGCCCAGGACCTCTTTTTCAGCTTCCCTGTAAATTTAATACATTATGTTTTTGTTCAAAACATAATTATTTTTCTATAATGCTCAGAACATTATTGAAGGTACTAATCATAATCATAATACACATACATAGTCTGTTGTATAATGAAAAAAAGTTTAAGCAAGCCTTTGTTTATGCAATTTCACAGGAAACTCTCCAGGCTGACTTTCTAAGTTTAGACAGATGAGATGATAAAATTTTGTTTACCTTGCAGCAAGCTTAGCTTTGAGAGCTTGCCGACGCCTTTCAATCTCCTCCTCATCCAACTCATCTTCAGATTCAGAGCTTGCACGGGCATCTTCAGCACTGGACTCAGATTCAACTTCAGGTTCCGCATCTATAATCTCTGGTTTATGCTCAGCTCTACTCACTGGAGACCTCACTGTACGTAATCTACGAAGTCTAGGGTCATCAACCTAAAATTTATTGATACTGTCAATTGAAGTCATGTGTTAGTCAGACTCACAAATTAAGGGTTCCATGCCATATAAGGGTTTATAAGATTAAACAATTTCTATTTTTTAATATTTTCGTAAAAGAAGTAAAACATCTAAAAAAACTTTTCTTGTTTGGGATCTTTAATTTTAATTTGCTTGTTGTTTTATTTGTTGTTATAGCTGCAACATTAATAGACATTCTATGACAATTTCAAGAGTTTACTATGGTTTATAAGACTTAACACTCTAGACAGACAGACAGCAGAGGCTTAAGTTCCTGTTTATTAACATTTGAGTATGGAACCCAAACAAATACTTGATTGTTTAAAATAAAACCAGCAGTAGGCAGTTGCTAAGTTATGTTGTTATCTTTAAATTATTTTGGTTATTTTTATTATTATTTTTATGAATGTAGTAAATTGTGCTGGAAACTACAAGGGTCTAAGGATTTTACTTCAATTTCTGAGTCACTGTGCTGCTCCTCTCTTCTCGCAATAACTTGGGGCAGTTGTTGTCTACGTTCAGGTCTCTGCTGTTCAATAAAATCTTCTACATCAGAATCCTCCGATGATGATACTCCTTGTGCATAATCAGGCTTCTTCCCAGATATATACCTCTGCACCTTCACCTTCTGCATAGATATTTCACCTAAAAAGTCAAAGCTGTTTTATTTTAAACTTTAATGGCAAAACCTACACAAATACACTTAAAATTACCTTTTTCATTGCGAACAGGTACAGCACCAGCCGTGCTCTGAATACCGATAGGTTGAGCTGGTAAAACGTTCATGTTTGATTTTCTTTTTATCTTGAAACAATCATTAGTAATAGTTCAAATTAATAAAATAACTGGATTTTTAGTTTTCCAAAGCTTTTGCTGAATACTTTGGCAAAACCACAACTTTGCTTTGCTTCGTTTGCGATGCTGATATTGTTTCTTCCTCCCATAGGAAAGGCAAAGAATTAATTCCATACAGCCTCGTCTTTTGCTTCATTTACGTTAGAGTGATTTTTTATAGCTTCGCCATCATAAGGCAAATCCCCTAAAGTGTTTTGCGAGTGTCAAGTAATATTAATATCAAGGTTTCATGGGGAATTAAATGTAGAGATTAAAAAAAAATAATGAAATAATGAATCTCTAAAAAGGCTCTTTAGTTTTTAGAAAAGTCTCCAGTTGCTTGGCGGAAACGGAATGTTTAAGTTAAAATATTCATATTTTATTGGTATAGCAGCAGAAATCAGTGTGCGAAAAGCTATTGTTTTAACTAGTAAGTATCTGTTGTGCTGTACAAGTGTGGAGAAAGCGAAGCACGACGATTCGGCCGCACGTTTCATCATCTCCCAAGTAACTCCAAAGTGCCTATAGTAATCATACAAGCATGTTCGTTACTGTAGGCAAATTGATTACTTCATCTATCATTTTCATCTTATCACCATCATCTCATCTGTCATCTGTATGGGTTTCAAACTTCCTCGGTGATCGTTCGATTAGCGTCGTTTTGAACAACAACGACCACTTAGCGTCGGTGTTCCCCGATGTTCCCGGTGATGTTCTAGTTAAGCGCTTGAATCTAGCACTTCTCAGTCTCTGTATGGGTAGAAAACATTCTTCGGATCCGATGAAATGAGTTCTCCTCCCATATTTCCCCAACAATTGGAAAGTAGAAAACGCTCTGTTAGTCAGGATGTGTCTACGGTTCCCAGGAAAACGGAAAATGACCCATCTGCTTCAATGCAGCATACTTACACGTCTCCTGAATTTTCGGAAAATCCTGATTTAAGGTACGAAGGTGCTGTCCAAAGTCCATTCTTTGTGCATGTAACTCGCACTGAGGCCGACAAATCTGCAGGAACTACAATCCCCCATCTAATATTCACGCAGTTTTTGTGTGTCAACGAGGTCGAGGGTATCAAGTCTGGTAGTGTAAAGTTAGTTGAACGTAATAGGGTTTCTGTTGAGTTGTCGAAATTTGAGTCTGTAAATAACTTTTTGAAGAATCCTATCCTGAATGAAAATAGACTACAAGTATTCCACAGTACCACATCACCAGAACTGGTGACATTAGGAAAATATAAATAAATAGAGATATAATAATAATAATAAAAGCTTTATTTAAAAACCAAAAATTAACAAAAGTAACTAACATAATGGCTGCAGTAGTTAAAACTTTGTCGCACCCATCATCACCCATCTTCACTAACGTAAAGTAATTTACACATTGTAACATTGTTATAAATAGTACATAGTATCATTATTAGTATAATAGTAGTTTAGAGCCTATAGAAACCGTGCTAGCATGTTACTGTAGGCAGATCCATCATTTTCATTGTTCATCTTATCATCTTCATCTCCTTTATCATCTTCAAGAATAAAGAAATTATAATTACTGATGATTACGAGTATGGTACTAAAACCAATGCCGAAATACATTTAAAAAATCCCTTGCGTTGTTTGTCAAATTGATAACACCGGTTATCACATTTTTCTTTGTACTTAGGTATTCCTTCACTTACATTTTATTGTTATGTAGTTACCTATTTCATTCAATTCGAGTCTTCGTCTTTAATTAAAACAGTCATTATCATTCGAGTTTTGTGTGAACTTGCGAATAAATAAAATGGCAGCCTTATCAGAACTAGAAAGCTTAGACAAACTTATTAATGAAAAACTTTCGGGGAAAGATTTGGAAGAGTTTAACCGAATTTTCTATGGAAGAACTGATCACCATCAAATGTCGATTAAGAAATCTAATATCGAAAAATCTTCCCAGGTAGGTTTTGAAATGATGGCTTATGAATTCCTGGCTCAAAAAGAAGATACCCGCAACCCTCGTATCGTAAAGGTCGCGGTCATTCAAAACTCTATAGCCAAGTCAACTGATCTGTCAATTTCCATCCAAAGGCAAGGCATATTTGATAAAGTGCAAAAACTCATAGAGGCTGCTGGTGATGAAGGCGTCAACGTTCTTTGTCTGCAAGAAGCTTGGAGTATGCCATTCGCATTCTGCACAAGAGAAAAAACTCCATGGTGTGAGTTTGCAGAATCGGCATCTGATGGACCTAGCATTCAGTTTCTTAAAGACCTTGCTCTTAAATACAATATGATTATAATTTCACCCATTCTAGAAAGAGATGAAGCTCATGGTGACACCATTTGGAACACTGCTGTTGTCATAAATGAGAGTGGTAAGGTTATTGGAAAACATAGGAAAAACCATATACCCAGAGTTGGAGATTTCAATGAGTCCACTTATTATTATGAAGGAAACACTGGTCACCCTGTTTTTGAGACTAAGTATGGTAAATTAGCAATTAACATTTGCTATGGGCGCCACCACCCTCAAAACTGGATGATGTTTGGGATCAATGGAGCTGAAATTGTTTTTAATCCATCAGCAACAGTCGCTGGATTAAGTGAGCACTTGTGGGCTGTAGAAGCCAGTAATGCTGCTATTGCTAACAGCTACTTCACATTTGCTATCAACAGAGTGGGCACTGAAGAATTTCCAAATGAATTTACATCTGGTGATGGGAATCCAGCTCACAAAAAGTTTGGTCACTTCTATGGTTCCAGTTATGCAACGGCACCTGATGGTAGTAGGACTCCAGGGTTGTCAAGAGTTAAGGATGGGTTACTTATAACACAAATAGATCTGAATCTTTGCCGTCAAATTAAAGACAAATGGGGCTTTACTATGACGCAACGCCTTGATTTGTATGCAGAGGGTTTGAATAAAGCTACCAAGTTAGACTTTGAGCCACAAATTATTAAAGGATAACTAAAAAGATTCATTTAATTCTTATCATACTGATCCTTTATTTTGTAAGTCTATGTTGTGTAATTAATTTGATATTATGAATGAATTATTTTTGTTGATATTTTACAAACATTTATAAACTGTTTCCAAGTAAATAAATTGTATTTTGATACTATGTTGTTTATTTAAGTTAGGTTGAAATGAAAGCCAGAATATAAAAAAATGTGTATTGAGAATAATACAGACATGGGCTATACATAATATAAATGGTACAGTGGGGTACACAAATCCAATAAATTATGTCTTGCTAGTTTAGTTATTTTTTATTACCTACTTTAAAAAAGGCAAACAATGATTTGTATTTGTGAAAATCTGTACATAACTGAATATTTTCTTTTCTTTATTTAAAAAGGTAAAATTCACAAATTGGACCATCAATTTTTTAATAAAATTCACATGTAAATACTCAAAACCAATTACATCTATAATACTAAATGAATTCCTTGAATTACAGTTAATTCAGAACAAATATAATAGACACCATACAGACATTGCACTATAATTCAGTACACTTTTGCAATAATTCTATGTTGATATTGCAAAATTATAGCATGAGCTGAGAGATGTCAAATGTACCCCAATTTTTGGACTGGAAAAAAAAATGTTTATCACTAAACACTAAAATTCTATGCAGTCTTTGCACGGATGGCTGCCCTTTTGCCAGTGACAGCTTGGAAACCAGATTTGATGCTTGCAACAGAACAACGGGACCCACATGTTTCACACTGAAGGAAGAACAATCGAGTATCTTTCTGTAAAATTGTGTCAGGGGAACGACATGTGTGACAAGTAACATATTCCTTAATATAACGACGAAGAACATTTTCGATTTGTTTTTGTTGGAAACGACCTTTTATGATTAACTGTGCATTACCATCAACAGATCCACTAGTACCCAATTCAGCCAACAAGAAATCTAATAGATGTTTAGGCTGCCTGTGAAGTGTTTTACAGATTTCTGTAAAATTGGCAAAGGATGTTTTCTTAGTACCAATCCTTACAACTTGGGGTGGCCTCATGATGAACTTTTGTTTCTTACCAGAGACCATACTAGGATTCTTTTCACGCATTATGTCGAAAACACGTTCTAATAACTCATCATATGTGTAGTCTCGATCACATCCTACCCAATCACCATGTACATCCTCAACATTCTCCTGATCTTCCACCTTACTGTCATCCTCTAGCACCAACCCATCCAAGTTTTTCTTCTTCTTCTTCTTTTTCGTCTTTGAAAAGTCTATGTCGAGATCGAGGTCGTCAATGATTTCATCATCCTGTTGTTCGGGTTCTTCAGCCGGTGGGATCGCTTCGCTTGGATCTGGCAACGCAGTTTCCATCTCTTCCAAGTTGAAGAATGTCTTCTTTTTCTTCTTCTTCTTTTTACCAAAATTGTCCAAGTCAAGGTTATCATCCTCGGGCAGGTCGACGTCACCCGTCTCTGCAGGGACTTCGGTACTCGTGCTCTCACTTGTTTCACCTGCAAGTGCAGCATCTACGTCAAATCCAGTCTTCTTCTTCTTCTTTTTCTTTAAAGAGGGATCAAATATCATTTCGTCATCCATGATTGCTACAATTTTCCCTAATTGATGCTAAACAGTTTGGTTATGTGGAATTTTATCAAAATGATGAAATTGGCAGGTGGCTATTCTTGTGTTGCCAGCCTGATTAAATGTCAATATCAATTCAATACTTCGTCAATATTGTTCTTATGAGTGCAACTTGAAACAGCGGGGCGGTATCATTTAATCATTAAGGGATCGCACTTTTTGATAATGAAGAGATTAAAATCACATTTTACTATGTTGAATTGTTTGCTAGGCATAACTTGAGCGTGAAATTTCCATATAATTTTGTTTTCTGTTATGGCGTTCATTTATGTTTCTCGGGGATAATGGTAGTTTTATAAAAATACTACTACTACTTGTTCATCATTTTCATTGATCATCTTATCATCTTCATCTCTTTTATCATCTTCAAGGTCAATGATAATTTATAACGATAAGGCTCAAAAGGACTCGTATCTACAGCCGTAAAACATTGACAAAAAAAACATAACAAAAAAAGTAACCTCTAAGAAATAAAATATTTTACAAATAAATTTAATATCCGCTTTAAATAAAATGTATTTGATGCGTGTGCATAGAACTATACCTAGACTGAAGGGTCTTGGTGTGAGACTCAACTCACAAGCTGCTTTACAAGAACAGAATGAGTATACAGACAAACCTGAATATCCAGAAATATTAGATTTATCTTTGCAAGCACGAAAAAAGCGAAGTCGTGAAGAAGTGTATGAGAAAATAAGAAAAATTAAAACAGTAGAGGAGAAGCAAATAGCTTTGAACATGCCAAAGTACTATGGATGGAAGTGTGTATTATTTCATGAAGACAATACTCCATATAATGCACTCCCCCTGGTGCAATGTTACACAAGAACTCATTTTTTACCAATGGAAAAACTACCAGACATTTATACCGAAACGGAAGCTATTGCTGAGTTAGTAGTTAATGAGATTAAATCAGTAGTTGAGGATGCAATCGCATTTGAGCTTGAAGGAAGAGAGTAAGATACTTATATTTTTAATCAAATAAATATTTAAACTAATCAGATATCTTGCAGACGTAACTATTGTTTAATAGTTGTAAACTACTAATATGTTTTTAAAATTTCAGCCAAACAATAAACACAAGTTTAGACAAACCTGAAGTTCATCAAATAGAAAATACTAAAAGCAAAAGAATTGTAAAGCAATTAAACAGAATCATATCAAATAACTTGTCAGACAAAGTCCCACATATGTTATCTGCGCAGGTAAAGGTTTCATTAAGTTTTAAGCTTAAATTTTCAGATGTAATCATACAAACATAAAAGGATTTTAATAGTCATCTTTCCCTCCCTTCTGGTTCTATTTTTTAAATTAAGTTCAATAATAAAATTATGTTTAACTATGAAATTATCATTGGTTAAATTATGATGATTCATGAAGTACAGATTATAGTATGTAAGTCAATGAATTTAAAGGTGGATTATGAACCTCGGCATGAGGCATTCTGGTTTGTTGGTGGAGTGGATGTCCCAGAGAGAGTTATCAAGTGGAGGAAGCAGTACCCATGGCTCAGGGAAAGACTACATGAGAATATAGACCGATCAGTTCAATACATAGGTATACATTTTAATTTTTAGAATATTAAAAAAAGGATTGATGTCTTTTTCTTTATTTGTAATTTTATAATATAACTGTTAAATATTAATGTCCCTAGTAACTTTAGACATTTAAATTGTTTGTATCCCAGGTGGAAATTAAATGTCTTTCTCTTGTTAAATAGATGCCCATAATATAATCTGCTTTTATATAAGGATCTGCTCTTTAAATTAGAAATTGGCTTGTAAGAACTTCTGTTTTGTTCATTAGATTCAGTTCACACCGAGTCGCGAAGCAACAAAGCGCAGCGTTTTTAAGATAGCCACACAAAAAATAACTTTATTTACTATAGAAAAAGATACACATTTTATTGCTACGTAGTGCTACGCCTAGTGTGTGGCGTGGCGTGGTTGTGTGGTGTGGTGTGGGGCGTAGTGCGATGCATCATGACGCCGCGATGCTTCGCGGTGGGCGCTGCGTGCAAGAGTGGTGCAGCCTAAAGCCGTCAACATTTTAAGCGGACAAACATTACGTCCAATCACCGCAGTTAACATAGACACAAAACACTGCGCCGCCGTTGTTTCGTTACACAGTTGCTTAGCGATTTTGCGATTCATTTCGCAGCGTCTCGCTACGCAGCACAGTACCACTGGCCTTTTCAAACATTGTCGCGTCACGTTACTGTGTGAATTGACCCTTAAAATTTAATTTTAAATTATTTAAACAAAAGTTGTTGAAAGTATTAATGTCATCATGTTCATCTTTAGCAGAAAATGTAGTATTTATATTTATAAATTACAGGAAATCCAATGTTAGCCATAAGAAGTAGGCACCCTTTGAGACCACTGCTGCCTTACAGTGAAGCTACAAACCCTGATTTTAAAGTTCCAAGGTTTACTTATGATCCTCATAGCATTGGATATTTCACTGAGTACAGGCATGGGACAAACATACCAGGTAAGATCCCTGCAAATAGTATTATGTATTTGCACATTATGTTTCCTTTTTCTTTTAAAACAAGGGAATAGATAATCTATAGGTCATAGCTATATGGAATTACAGTCCTGTTAAGCCTGAATACCACTAGGGTATGCTTAATAAATGTTTTATTTTTCATAGTTAATAACCAAGAATCCAATGTTCCTACACACTATCAACAAAACAGGAAAAAATATCTAAAGAATTTTAAATAAATCTGACCATATTAGACAATACATAGAGTGTATATGTTTTACTGAAAGATCAAGCATTTTCATAAGAGCCGTAACACGATTTTCGCGTTGTGGATGTTTACAGTAACCACACCACACTGTGAGCAGTATTTTTGCTCAATGAGCGTTTTCATTAACATTTTTATAAATTCAACCAAAGGTCTGATTCTCTGTATGTGCATTGTTGTTGCTAAAGTGAAGATTATCAAAGTAAATTAACTTCAAACTATTAACTCACACAAAATTTTAATCTAACTCATTATTATTGTTATAGGACATTGGCCAGGTGATCATGATGGATTTGGGCTGATGTCCTTCCATGGCAGAGGTCACCTCTTAACCAGGTCAGAGTCTTACGGTGCTGAAGATAGTGTTGAAGCTCTTCACTGCCAAGCATTGAAAGCTAGTTTTGGTTGGCTGCTAGCTCAGGCAAGCTATCAAGGATTTACACCTTATAATGACATCACATACCCACTGGCAACACAAACTATTATTACTAATGGTAAACTTTGGTCAATGTATGCATACCAACTAAACACTATTGAAATGCATAATGAGAAAATAGATGAAAACCCTAAACACAATATTTGTTTTGGAACAAAACCATTGCAATTATTTGATACAATAGAAAATGGTAAAGTAAAAGGGTTAAATGAAGATGTCTTAAAAATGCTTGTCCAAGTTTATTTGAATTCTCCTGAAGAACGTGATTACAATATGAAACCTTATTTAGGAGAAAATGAACAAGTCATTGCTGACATAGATGATGACAACAAACGGTGTTGGTTAGAAAATACATACAAGCATATTGTTGCAAATAAACCAAAGCATCTTTTACGTCCAGAAATATATTTATGGGAAAAGATTTATAAGATCAATAGCAACACAAGAGCCTATGAGCGAAAGGTAAGGCCGTTCGAGCGCGGAATCAACCCATACCAAAGGAAACTTAATGAACATGTCCCACCTTACATCCCTAAGCAGTTAAGACCATATCCTAAGTCCAAGAAGAAGTTCGAAACAACATACTACCCAGATGTTTAAATATATTAAATCAGAATTTAATAATAAATGATAGATAATAAATAAAAATGTTTTTGTTTTGGTTATTTGATATGGGAGTACCGGTAAAATAAGTTACTCATATTCTTTATTTTATAAAATTTTACTAGATATTCATAATGGCTGTATTATTACTTAAAAGGTACTAATTAATTATTTAAGCATACATCCACTTAATTTGTTAATTTGTAAAAAAGACTAAAAAAGATGCTGGTTTTCCCCAGGGGTCAGTTCTGACAGCAACTCTTTCCCTGCTACACATGAATTATCTACTAGTTCCTGGAACAATTATGGACAGATACATCTCGAGATCTAGGGCTAATTGTAACGAAACTTAAGTCTTGTTGTGAGACTTAAGTGGAGCGCTTGGGTCTAGCACTATACCTAGTCAGGTCATAAATTCTGTCACATGTTTAATATAAAAAATTGAAACAAGTTTATTCATTATGTAACCATTTATAAAATGAACTTAACAAAACATAGATTCTTATGACACTAAAGTTTATTCAAAATGACCTCCGTGATTTTGAATACAGGCCTTCAATCTGCGCGGCCAGTCGTCTATCGCAGCACGAACGAGGTCCATGTCAATATCGGCGGCTGCCTTAATCAAGGATGTCTTGAGTGACTCCAAATTGGGATGAGGCTTTGATCACGCCTTTTCCTCCAAGTGTTGCCAAATCTTGTAATCTATCAGATTCAAATCTGGAGGAGGGCTAGTATTCGTGCCGGATGAAGTCGATTTCACGTGCCGCCAGCCAGTCTTGTGTGCTCTACACTCTATGAGCTGGCGCCAAATCTTGTTGGAATACCCAGTGCCTGTTATTGAACATGGTATGAGAAACAGGTTCCACAAGGTTCGTCAGGACTGTATTTTGATACACAATTGCATTCCTTTTTACACCTTTCTCACAAGAATGTACCTCTGTTAAGCCCCAATAAGAAACTCCCAACCATACCATGAGCGAGGATGGAAAATGACCTGGACACGCGAAATACGGTTGCTCGCTTCTTCACTACTGTGTGCGTACACCTTATCATTTTGTTTGTTGTAGCTCTTCTACGGAATAATTTTCATCCGAAAAAAGAATTTCCCGATATTTTTTCCCGCATAACGCTTCAACAAAGCGCGGCATCTCTTCAGTCTCAGGTCCATTAGACGACCATTCAAACGATGTCCTGTTTTTCTTCGACATGCCCGAAGCCCTAAGTCTTCATTTAACAAACTTTTCACCGTGGTTCTGCTTAGCCCCATCTGAAGGGCCAACAGTTTCTGCTTGCGTTTGGGATTTCTTTGAATTCGTGCCTTCAGCTTTTATCACTGCTGGAGTCCTAACAGACCGAGGGCGACCACTTCTTGACCTGTCATCTACACTAGAGTCTTCATTGTATCGTTTGATGGTACGATAAACGAATCTTTTGGTTTTATTCAAATTTTTCAGTCTGTCAAAAATTTGAATTGGCGCGTAACCGCAATGATGCAACGCAATAACTGCAACACGGTCTTCTTTAAGCGTCCACTCCATATTTAAAAATGAGTAAAATTCTAAAAAGTATACACTTTTATTTTCATGAACAATTCGAAATTCGAATTCAATAAACTTTTTTGTGGTCAGCATTCTAAAAGAAAAGTTTTTACTGTGTGACATGACAAGACCTGACTGTGTAAATATGTATGTCTAAACTAATCTTGTTGGTTTCAATGCAGCCAAAACGCAGGCATGGTTGTTTTCCACCAATCGGTGTCCCTTCGATCAGACGACTTTCCAAGGTGTATCAGTACTGATAACGATAACTGCAGCTTCTTGGTATCGTAATATCTTCGAACTTAAACTTCGGCTGCTACATAGAGTCCATAGCCAAAACGGCATCTTAAAATCTTGGTGTTCTTTCCAATATTAAGCGATACCTCACACCCAAGCATGGCCTGTGCTTTATCAAATTCGGACATGTTCGGAGTTTTGATGCTCTGGGATGGTTCAGTCAAGTATCAACTAGCAGTTTTAGACTATTGAGAGGCATGCTAGAAGACTAATCGGACTTTATAATGATTAGGCAAATTTTCAAGACATCAGCCGTTGTCCCAAAGCTGCATATTTATCGTTATTTTTATTCCGGACAGTGTGTGCAGGAATTGCACGATTTAATTCCTCCGGCCACATTTCATCATTGTATCAACAGTCGTTTGCACATGAGCGTACCCAGCTTCTGACACAAAGGGGGTAAGTCATTTTTTTGTATATCTGCTCGTCCGCCTTTTCTTTCGGGTAATCTCACAAAAGTCTGAACCGATTTTGACGAGTCTTTCACTGGCAGATAACTTGATGTTATGGGGCGTATATACACTCGGCGTCAAAAATATCGCCCCTCGCTGAAATTCAGCATCAAGCTCATCTAACTTTTATAATAAGAACTCTGGCTAATAGATCATGGTGTCAAATTAAAGCTTGTTTAATATCCCTTCAATTAACATGTTTTTTTTTAAATCAAACGTCGTTTCAAGGGTCGCGACTTGAGCTCAGTTCCAGAGCTATAAAATGCCTGGACAGGGTAAAATGTCAGTCATTCGCTATCCAGACTTTGAAGACTACACACCTCAGGAGCTCAAGCAAGAAATCAACCCTCAAACATGGAGACCACCGCGGCTGAATCTGCTCAAGTTGTTGCTTTACTGCAAGCAGGAGTTCGACAGTGTGATGTCGCTCGACAATTGAATTTGAGCCGCCATGCTGTCCGACGAGTGTTCCAGCGGTTCCAGGAGACTGGAGCCTTCGTTAGAAGACGTGGAGCTGGTCGGGGACGCTGCACATCTGAGCGGGATGACCGCTTCATTGTGACGTCGTCCCTGCGCAGTCGCTTCTCTAGCGCTGTCGAGGTGCAACAACGTCTTCGAGAAGCTCGCAGGACTTCAGTTAGCGTCTCTACGATTAGAAGGAGACTGCGGGAGAAAGAAATTAGGGCTCACAGGGCTGCTACTGGCCCTAAGTTGACTGCAGCACATCGTAGAGACCGCTTACAATTTGCCCGAGACCACGTCGATTGGACGTTTGAGCAATGGAGGCAGTTTCTCTTCACCGACGAGACAAGAGTCTGCCTTTATTGCAACGACAGGCGTGCAAGGGTGTATAGGAGGTCGGGCGAACGATTCGCTCAGGCCTGCATTGAAGAAACAGTGGGTTACGGAGGTGGCTCGTGCATGTTCTGGGGAGGCATCTCTATAGATGGCAAGACCGACCTTGTCTGCGTTTCATCGACCAGAGGGACTCGCGGCCAGGGGTCTCTGACTGCTGGTCGCTACATTAATGAAATACTGGAGCAGCATGTGGTCCCATATGTGGGTTTTGTCGGCTCTGGCTTCAAATTAATGCATGACAACGCGCGATCCCACACAGCTTTAATTGTGCGAGAATATCTGGAGGAGGTTGGGATCCCTATTTTGTCGTGGCCAGCCAGAAGTCCTGACTTTAAACCCCATAGAGCATCTTTAGGACGAGGTAAAAAGACAAGTTCGGTCACGAGATGTCGCCCCTACCACCCTGCAGGAACTTGAAGATGCCGTCATCGAGGAATGGGACAGAATTCCGCAGGAATCGGTTGTAAAGTTGGTGCGATCGATGAAAGACCGTTTAGAGGCGGTAATAAGGGCAAGGGGGGGAACACTAGGTTTTAAATTAGTTTTGTTTTATTTTGTAATTTTTTGTATTTTTTTTTTGTTATTGTTTTGTATGATGAAATAAATGTTTTTTTTTTACTGTTTACAATGGCTTTTCAATATTTTTTGACAAATGAGGAAATCTTTATTTTTTTCTTTAAAACCATAAAAACCATTAAATTACCTTTCAAATGATACCTTTAAGTCAATACTTGACCCAAGATTAAAGTGAAATAAAGTTGGTTGAAAACATTTTTTGCAAAGGGGCGATATTTTTGACGCCGAGTGTATAACTTTTATTTTAGAAATAGTATAATCTATGAAATCTGAATCAAATTTAATTTAGATTAGAAATATGAAAAGTGAAGTTTTATATCACTGAAGAGGCAAAAAAGTGTACAGCCTGGCCTGGTGTAAATGCCGTCCCTTAGTCGAAGTATCCCATCTAGTTTGCCATTCGTCGATTAGTTTTTATGAACGTTCTCGTTACTATTAAATAATCAGCTGATTTTAGCCCTATCCTTCGGTTTTAGAAAATCTGAACTCATACCATTGGGTTACTCATACTCATTGGGTTGTAATACATTGCCGCACGCTGTTGTATTTTCAAATCTACCGGTAAAACGCCCGCCCCCCATCAGCAGGCTAATCTCGGACTCTTACGTCGCGCAGTGCCAATTGTGGCTCTATCCGCCCACACGGGGGCTCCGTAACAAATGCAACCCAAGAAAGTAGCAGCATAAATTATTTTTAATGACGTAAAAACTTAGTTTCGATTTTTCGCTAACTTGCTTAAAGTGCTCAATAAAATGAAATTTCTTTTCAAGTATCAAACCGAGATAACAAACTGAGTCGTTCTTTTTAACTGTAATCGAATTAAATTTAAAGCGCGGTATCCCAAGTTTCCTTTTAACATTAAATACTGTGTTTTATGGGCTGCGAACTCAAGATGATTTCTCTTCCCCCAGTCGGCCACCAGACGTAGGCAGGACTCAGCTAACAACTCAACTCCTGTTCTTGTATGACATTGAATAAGCAGGAGACCGTCGTCTGCATAAACCGCCAGCGAACAGTTAGCCGGTAACGGTATAGACAAAAAGTCATCAAATCCGATATTCCAGAGATACGGCCCTAGCACTGAACCCTATGGGCAGCCCCGAGTCAATGCCTTCGACACCGCATGATGACCAAGTTGAAGTTTAGTTGTTCCATTTATAAAGTAATTGTATTTGTTTGTTTGTTGTTCTCTGTTTTTAAGTTTGAGCAATAACATTGGCTACCATGCATTATCAAAAGCACCAGAGATATCTAGGAATACACCTATGACGTATTTAAACTCCGATGATTCTACCGATTTTCTCACCGAGATAGCCGCGTCGATTGTTGATTTGCCGATAGTAAAACCGAATTGACGATCGTGAAAAGTTGGACCGCCCGGAAGAAGCCGAGGTACGATAAGACGCTCTAGAAGTTTACCCAGGGATGGTAGAAGGGTAATGGGTCTATACGATTTCGGATCATCAGGTGGCTTATCACGGCTTTTACGTATGATTTTAATTAGAGCGCGGCGCCAAATCTGAGGAAATACCCCTTCAGCAATGCAACGGTTATACACAATTAAAATAGAATCCCCAGCGGACTTTACGGCTTCCTGGATCATCTTATTCGATATTTTGTCTTCCCCAGAGGCCCTATTAACCGGTAACGCTCTAACAATTTTGACAAGTTCATCTAAAGTTGGAAGATCGGACGAAGGAGCTGTGGGTGGAACTGCAGCCATGAGCCTAACTTCACGGTGATAGTCGGTAACATTATCGATACTGTCCTCCGGAATGAGAGTGTTAAGAAGGGCCTCCACCGTCTCCTCAACACCAACAGTGTTAGCATCATTTATTTTGATGTTCGATATAAATGCCTGATCAGTTGCTCTGTTAGCTTTGAACTCATAATTTATAGGTGACCATGGCCCCTCTTTGTCTAACCTATCAACTACTTTCCGAATTAAATTAGGTTTTGATTTTTGGACTGCAGCACGGTAGTGAGACCTAGCCACTCTTAAAGCTATTAAAGCGCTATTATACCTATCTGACGAACTATCTTGTCTAGGGATTTTTAGCTTTATTTAATTTACGACGCGCGCTTCTAATTTTTTTACAAATTCCTTTCAGAGAATCATTACACCAGTCACATCTTTTCACACTGGATATAGATGTTCGTCCCAGTGTTACATCAGCACAGTAATTGAAAGTATCCGTCATAATTTCAGCGCTTTCTATTGCCGATAGTCGCGGGTGAGTGAAGTCTCTAGTATGTATGTTAAACCCGGTCGAACGCCTTTCCTATATCTAGGCTGACAGCCAAAGCCTCACCTTTAGTCTTGACAGCTAGAGCATACAGGTGTGTGATACACAAGGTCACCAGTTGAGCGACTGTGGCGAAAGTCGCACTAGCGGTCGCCGATCAAATTGTCAAAATGAAATGCAGCTGGACATTAATTACACGGTTAATAAGTTTTAAAAGCTCCATGAGTTTTGGAAGTGGCTTATAATTCGATGAGTCCGATCTATCGCCAATTTCAGGCACAAGGTGTACGTGGCTAGTCTTCCAGCAAGACGGAACAGAGGTACATAATGGCATAACAAAGTTCAAAAAGGCGTGCCGAAACAAGGCATAACTCTGAAGCACACTAATTTAAAACCACTGCCGGTACACCATCTGATTTACGAACATCTAGAGACAGCACTTAGGTACTTCCTTAGGTAGATTTGGTAGACAGTATAGACAAAAGTTCCTTTCAGCATCTTTGGCGAGTGGTCAGAAGGTGGCCGCTGGTTACAGTATAATGGTCTACATACCTGGTACATATATAATAATACCTGTTTATAAAGGGCTTTATTTAAGCCTGAGTCTCGCAAGATGTTTTGTACGGAGTTATCGATATTACTTTTTTTGTAATTTATTTTACAGTACAAAACGTGAAGAGCTAAAGGCAACAACAAGTAAAATTTATACTTCCAGGAAAGGCCTGCCCCCTGCCCCTCGTTTGCAGATTCAGCAGTTCCAATCTTTCCTTATGGATATTCCAACTATTCGAAAACTCTTACTCATAATGCGTACTGCAGTGGAGTGGAATTCTTTGCCTGCTGAATGAAGTATTCCCTCATCGGTATAACCTGGGGCACATTAAAATAGGAGTGAAAATTAATTCTTCTTCTGGGTAGGCATGTGTATAGTAGCTATCTAAAATCATTCGTTATTATTCCATTTAATGTGTATTTTTCTATGGCATTACTTTTTTAGGTTGTCGTATTTGCCTTTCTTGACGAAAATTTTATGAATAGAATATGTATCTTCTGTCAGCCGGTTCACTGTTGCCAGGTGGGGTGGAATTCCTCCAAATTTGCGTATTTTTAAAGTTATGTTATAGTAGACAAATGGGGCAGGCCCCAATTTAGTTTGGAGGAAATTGAGCGAACTTACAATAAAAATAAAAAAGTTGAAAATTAATCATAGTTGATAATAAATTATTTAAGGAACAGTTCAGTAATGATTTAATTTAAATATCAGCTTACGTGATTCTGTTATAATTATAATAGCGTGTTTTTTTATATTTTCAGTGTTTTTGAGAATCAAAAGTAATTGATATACTTAATAAAAATGGGCCCACAGCCTGAAAGGATCTATACTTTTACACGGGTAACCTATTGGCGTTATAAGACATCAAATGTTGTATCAAGAGGCGGTGGTATCACTTTCCATAAGGCAAACCATTAGCTATTTTGCCTATGACGTTTTATAAAAATATTTCTATCGATTTCCGGGTAAAAACATTAGTTACAAATAATGTTTTTTGGGGCATTCCGGAGTAGATTTTGGGGGAAGCGAACTAATTATAACTTGCAACACTGTTCGGTTTTGTCACGATTAGGCTCAAAAAGACTTGTATCCAGAGCCGTAAAATATTTACAAAAAAAATTGTCAATTGTCAATTTGACATTGACAATATTGAGGTGAAGCGTGTGTTGTGCTGCATTTTGTTATTTCTCAATTTAAATGTGTAGTCATTTTTTAAACTATGAGGAATTTAGTACTGTCTGAGGTTTCGCTAAGAAATTTAGAAGATAATCTAAGTACTTTTAGCATTTGTTGCTATGGCCACGATGAGAGTGGCAACGCTGGCGCCTTATACGTTTGTACACATAACCTCACAGTACATAATATTGTTGAAGACGGCTTAAAATGGAACAAAGATCTATCGGAATGTGTGTCGACAAACAACAAACCTGTAAATTTAACTTTTTTGTCTTTACCAAGCGTGCTTTGTGTTGGTCTCGAGAATGGAGAGATGTTTACTATAGGTGAAAATGGGAGCAGCTGTGATATGGTTGGAGTGTTTGACTCCGGCTTACAGGTAGGTCGACCACATTACGCTTCATTAATATCTAATTTAAACATTTAAATAAACTATAAGATAGTGTAATCATGTAATGTATAAAAGTGTGTCAAAAGTATTGTTATAATTATTTATTATTTTTAAACTAAATCTTTTAACTTAATCATCTATGTCGAAGCATAAACACCACAAAAAAAAATCTTTCAGGCTCTGGAATGGAGTCCTGACCAGGAGTTGTTAGTGTTGGTAACTAAAGACTTAAACATGATACTGATGTCTTGTACATTTGATCCTATTCATGAAGAAAGTCTCCTAAGCCAGGAGTTTGGAGACAAGCAATTCATTGCAGTTGGTTGGGGAAAGAAAGAGACGCAGTTTCATGGATCAGAGGGGAAGCAGGCTCGAGTCACTGCTGAAGTCAAAGTAGGTTAGTATAAGTGTAGTATGAATGTTGTAAAACTCATTGATGTGTGAAACAAAAATCACGCTATTGTGAAGAAAAAAAATGATAACCGTCATGGTAGTAAAAGAATATTAAATTTTCTACTGACCTGATACTTAGATTTTAATAAATAAATGATGTTTTCAAACCACTGACAATTGGGCTTCAATACTATGTATAAAATACACATTTTTATTAAGATATTATAATTGGCAATCATTACAACATTGATTCTGTTGTAGCTATATAGAAACCTTAAAATATTGAAGTAGGAGTATAATACATGTAGTTATTTTTTGCTTCCAGATACAACTGAAACTGATAGTTTAGTGAAAATAACATGGAGAGGAGATGGTAATCTGTATGCTGTTGGCTTCATCATGGATGGGATTAGAAGGTTTAAAGTTTATGATAGGGAAGGTGTATTGCAATACACAAGTGAGAAACAACAAGGTTTGGAATCAAACCTTAGTTGGCGTCCTAGTGGAAATGTCATAGCTGCAACACAGAAGTGTGATAACAAATATAATGTGGCATTTTTCGAAAAGAATGGCTTGAAGCATGGAGGGTTCAGTATACCAGTTGATACAGACTGTCTTGTAGAAGATCTTGTATGGAGTTCTGATTCTGAAATTCTTACTGTACAAATCAAAGATCCAAAAACTAACCAACAAAAGTTAATGCTTTTTGTAACAAGTAATTATCACTGGTATTTAAAACAGACTCTAGAATTTAGAAGTGACCAAAAGATCATTAAAATTATATGGAACAATGATTTTGATGTTGCTAATAATAAGAAACTACATGTTATTTTACATAAAACCCAGTATACTTATTCTTGGATCTGGAATATTGATCACAGTATGGGTAAAAATTTGGAAGATAATGCTGTTGTTGCTGTTATTGATGGCAAAAAAGTCTTAGTTACTGGTTTTAGGCAAACTGTTGTTCCTCCGCCAATGGCAGCACTTGAAATAGAAGTCGAAGGATTTATAAATTCAGTTCACTTTTCCTCTGATGCTAACTGTGATCCAAATTCGTTTTTTGTACACACAGCTGACCATAAACTAATATTGTATGAGATAACTCAAAAAATGCCTTTAGATTACAAAGCTACAAAGTGTATTAAACTGGATGAGTATAAATTTCCACTTCAATATTATAACTGGTTTTGGTGGCATAAAGATATCATTGTGGCTGTCAATCTTAATGAGGATTTTTCATATACCTTTACAGAATATGGTATTGATGATAATGGTCTTAAACTTACTAATGAAAAAACAGCTTTTCCTACAGTAACAACAATACAAAGACATCCTTCAAATGAAAATAGTTTATTCTTACAAATAAATAGTGGAGATATTCTTGTTTATAATAAAGAGAAAGGTTTCGAACCTCAAGACATTTCATTTTCTGTTTTTTGCCCTAAGTTCAGTGTTGTATTCGTTCAAGATAACATACATTTTTTGGGACTCTCACATAAAGGAAACTTTTATATAGATGATATCTTAGTATTAAATAATGTGAATTCCTTCTATGTACATTCACATTTTTTACTTTTAACTACATTACAACATATTCTCTTGTGCACTGAATTAAGTAAGTTGGGCCTCAGCGCTCTAATGGACTACCAAAAAAATGAGTCAGATCATGTTTACAAAAGAAAAGTTGAAAGAGGTTCCAAATTAGTCATAGTTGTACCAGATGATACAAGAACTGTGCTACAAATGCCAAGAGGCAATCTAGAAACTATTCAACCAAGACCCTTGTCACTCAAAATTATTGGTGAATATTTGAATTCACTGAGGTATTATGAAGCATTTGACTTGATGAGAAAACAAAGAATTAATCTAAACTTGATTTATGACCATAACCCAGATAAGTTTGAAGAAAATGTTGACATATTCTTAGATAGAATAAATAACAATTCTTGGCTTAGTTTATTTTTGTCGGATTTGGATAATGTTGATGTCACCAAGAACATGTATTCCAGTAGTTATGCAGAAAATATTAGTTTGCCTGGTTATCATACAAATAATAAAATTGAAAGAATATGTAACATAATACGAGATCGTTTAAGAGCAAGAACAGACAAAGCCAGTAAAATATTACCTCTTTTGACGTCATTCGTTAAAAAGAATACAATAGAAGACTTAGAACAAGCACTGGAACTTATAAAAGGTTTAAAATTACAAGAATCAAAAGGAGGTAAACTGAATGTTGGATCAGATGAAGCTATCAAATATCTTCTTTATATGGTAGATGTTAATACTCTGTTTAATGTTGCCTTAGGAATGTATGACTTTAGTCTTGTTCTGTTGGTTGCTAACAAATCTCAAAAGGATCCTAAAGAATACATACCTCTTCTTAATGAATTTAATGAGATGGAAGAGAATTACAAGAGGTTTATGATAAACAAACACTTAAAGAGATTTGAAAGAGCAGTGGAATATTTATCTAAATGTGGGCCAGAGAAACATGATGAATTAAAAACATTTGTGAAATATCACAGTTTGTATAGGGAGGCATTAAAATTGTTTAAATCTGATGAAATTGTTTACAAAGAGATTGCAGAAGACTTTGGGCTTTATTTAAAGTTGAAAAAGGAGAATGTAGAAGCAGGTATAGTTTATGAAAGGGCTGGTAACACTGAGAAAGCAATATCTTGTTACAAAGATGCTTTACAGTGGGAGTTAGCTATTAAACTTGCCAAATATTGGCCTAGCCAACAATTTAAAGACTTGTGCTGGTAAATACGTTGCTATTAAATCTTGTTATTTTTTTGTACATTTAGCAAAATTCTTATGATGTCTTATTTCAGGGATCTTGTTACTTTACTGAAAGAAGAAAAACGTCACCAAGAAGGGCTTATAATACTTGAGAAATATTGTGAAAACTATGATGAAACAATTTTGTATGCAATTGAAAGTAGATTGTTTAAAACTGCTATCAGAATGTGTTCAGAAAACAACAAAGACGATCTTAAAGGTATAAAATAGTTTAGTAGAACTCTAAGAATATTTAATGTAAAATAACTCACCGCTGTGTAAAACATTGAGACACAAATTATATGTATGATCATATTTCCTTTTACGAATATATTTGATTTTCAGATAAGCACCTAATACCAGCTCTTTTAGAAGAAAGTAGAAACACAAAAGAACAAATTGAAACTAATTTGTCAAATTTTGTAAAACATAAAAATCGTTTATTGATAGTCAGAGAAAACAAAATTAAAAATCCAGTTGAAATATATGACCCTACATTTGCTAATAAGGATTGTGATTTATATTCTGATATAGGTAGTACTATAGCTTCTTCACAGTCAAGATCATCTAGGTAAGTTAATTTTATTAACAAAAGTAAGGCATAGGCATTGTTTTACATGATTTACAAAAACAGAAGACTTATATTTTTTGTTTTTCCTTATAATGTATTCTATTCTAGTCGTTCGTTTCGGTCCAGCAAAAATAGAAGAAAACATGAACGCAAAGTGGCATCACTTAAAGAGGGTTCTCAATATGAGGATGTGGCTCTTGTTATGGCACTCCATAATTTAGTATCAACTAGCTTCGATTTGAGATTACCTGTAAAAGAGTTAAATATAGCATTGCTATGTGTTGGTAGGGATGAAGAAGCCTATGAATTACAGGTAAGATTTTTATTGCAGTCATTCTAACTCACGAAGCTCAAGCTAAGCTAAACTTGTTAGTTTTGTGAGGCGTGTACGCACAGATTGTTTGAATATGATGCAATTTGCTCAGTGAAGAGGTTGACCACAGTAGAGCAGGGTGCAAACACACCTCTAGTAATAACCATAGCCGAACGGGCTCCGTGACATGAAATGACTAAGTCTTTTATCAGTAAAAGATAAGTATTTTTTTCTGATTCTAGGTCAGTTTAGATAAATTACTAAAAGAGATGAAAGATAATTTAAAAGTGATATGGACTAACGATTTCTTATTAGAAGCTACCAACGCCTGTATAGCTGCACAGAATGTACCAGAAGGAAGTAGTGCCATTCCTCAAGGGATTGCTTCTCTTGGTAAGTGAAGTTAAGATGTTACAACAAGAGATGGCAATCTTCCCAGAAACTTTCCCATTGAATCCTCCCAATGGAAGTTTATGTGGAAAACTTCTTTTTTAATTTTATGTGAGCTTGTTTGGACTTAATAAACATAGATTGGTAAATCTTATGTGTAAATTTGCAGAATGTAAAAGTGGCATTGTATGAAGAAATATTAGTAAAATTGCCTTTGTAAAAAATGCACCTACAGTGGAAACCTGCTATTAATTGTTCTGTTAGTTAAGAAAAACATTACAAACATAACTATAGGAAAGATTGAGAGTACTCGTGGGATTCCATTGTTTTAGAATTTAAGTTAATTTTACACTTTACACAAATATAAATACACATTAGTTTAACCATTCTACATTTTTATTTGGTTAAAACAAGTATGCATAATTTTTAAAACCAAGTTTGACCTATATTCTGCTTTTGGAAATATTCCCAAAATGGAGATTGTGATGTTTCTGGAATGTTTCTGAACCCATCTCTAGTTACAAACAAGCTCAAATTTGTCTAGTGTTTATCACACTTCTGCTTGATGATAATGAAAATTCGATTTCTAATACTAAAATATTTTATTTGGCATATAAACATATACCATACATGATTTGAATCTTACATCATATTTAGGCCTTTTTTTCTTTTGCGATTGTCAGTTGTTATAATTGGTTAAATTTTATGTTTTACAGAGCCCCAAATAAGAATATCACCAATTTTACAAAATATCAACTGGAAACTTGATGGTCTATGTTAGAATTCCATAAATTATTGTTTTAAGCAATATAGAAATTATATTTTGTATATTATGTTAAAATGTTTGTTTAAGTAAAAAAAAAAGTTTTAAAAAGAACAAAATTATTTTATTTATTTAACAATAAATATCAAACCTCATTTAACATATTAAAACCTTTCATTTTTAGCAAAGCATGTAGGTGAACAGAAATAGCATTCAAATGTGACAGAACTGCTTCTACCAATGTCGAAAACGACCACCCTGAAATAATCTTTTAATTGAAATTCTTTTTTTACACATACTAAATTGTTTACTACTGGTATGCCACATAAACAAATACTTGCATTATCTAGGAATTCTACAAGAGTGTATGGGATGATATTAGGCGCATAGAATTGTCTACTTTTCAAGACAACCTTTGATGATAGGTTGACCAGGTTTCCTATGTAAAAGTCCCAAGGTGAATGACTTTGGTGTTCAATAGTTTCTCTATGTTGATTAAATTTATTAGAAGATAAGTCTAAGTATTCTAAGTGACACTGCAACAAACTACAAGGTAAGAACTCCAATTCATTCTGTGATAGTGTTAGGTATCTGAAAAAAAACAAAAAAGTAAATAAAAAATTGAACAGGCACTAAAATAATAGAAGCAATCACTGCATGTTTTCTTTATGAAATTTGTTAATTATATTTGAAAAGTTAACTTAAATAAGAGCATACCAAAGATGATAAATATTATGACTTTAGGAGATGATAAAATGATATTTACAAATAAAATATTTCTACATTTCTAAGAACGAACTACCTACCGAAGACTAGTAACCCTGCCTAATGTAGCAGGTAACTCTTTCAAATTATTGTTATCTAGTTTCAATGTAACTAGGGTTTGTAACTTCCAAATTGCTTTTGGCAGATTACATAGTTTGTTTCCAGTGAGTTCCAGTAGTTTTAAAGTCTTTGTGATCTAGAACATAATGAATACAGAAAGAAAAAACTACAAATTAAGTACTTGCATTATAAAGCTGATTAAATCTTAGTTTCAGTTCTAATAAGTATGGATTCAATTATTACCAATTTTTTACAAGACAAGAGACAGTTACTGAAAATGTGCATATTTATAAATTGATTACCTGTGGACCTAGAAGCCACCTCCAGTCCATCTGGCCTTTGATGCCAAGTTGGTTATTGTTTAGATAAAGTTCTGTCAGATTTGGCATCCTGCCTGTAATAATTTTTACCGACATTTTCAAACATAATAATTGATAAACATACAGTATTTTTAGCACAATGTTTAATAATATAATAATACATGTTACACTTACCAAATTCAGGTGGAAGTTTGGAAATTTCATTTTCACTCAAATTTAGAATAGTCAAGTTTCTTAGTAATAATATATCTCTTCTAAAATTACATAGCTTCAATCCAACAATATTAAGGGTTTCTATTGTCCTTGGTAACCCTTTCACTGGGAATTCACTGCGATCTCGTATAATAAGTTTAGTTGGTGCATTGTCTTTTGGTACTACACTTACATTTGATAGATTTGTTAACTGAATGTTTTTAGTATCACCAATCATACAGCATTTCAGAATACGTAAAAAACATTTTAACTGTATAACTTCACTCTTTATACACAAGTCATGAGGAGGATCTTCAAACCTCAATGTCGCTTTACCTTCATTCACACATTTGACAAACACCTGCTTAATAAACTTGACTCTGTATTTAGTTCCGGTTTTGTTGACTGTCGAAAAGTAAAGTATAAAATACTCGCTGCAATCTTTGGGTTCTTTTCCAATAACTAACGTCGATTTTATGGATTTGCTACTTGCTCTGATATTTAAACTACAATGCAACCTGTTTATTAGTTCAACTTGACATTGCAACTTCATTTTTAGATATAATGTAAGTTGGAATCTCTTAATGCTTTAAATTTTATAAAGTTTTACAGTCTAAAAAAGTGAGTCCTTAAAATACTGGTAACAAATTAAATTCAATGTAATAAAGTAACGCGCCAATTTATAAAATCGCAAACGCCGTCAAAGTCATAAACCTTCATTGCTTGATTGACAGTTGACAGAGAGACAAGCAGACAACAATGAGATAAAAAAATTGTTGCCATAAAACAAAAATTGAATTGAGATAGCAAATTATGTTAATGGTTGGAGTACACGCATCTTTAAACTGAAACTGATTTAATTATTAATTGGATACCATCTTAAGAAAAATGGATTCTTGAATGAGCTCGAGTAAATTCTTGGAAATTTCATTACTTTTAAGTTTGCTTTATTTTTTACTATTCATTTTAAATAATTTTTCAAACGAGATTTCAGAAAGGATTAACGCTCAATGCCCAAATATTTTTAAATAGTTTTTTTGATGTTGGCTATTGTTCTTTAACGTCAATGTCAGTTTGGCAATTCTTTTCTTTGCGTTCCATTGCCGACTGCAAACATGGCTGAGGTTCGTGTATAATTTTAAATGTTGAATCCCAATAAATTTGGAAGATCTCATTTGATCTTTACGAAATAAATAGTGCGATTACATTTAGTGTTATAACAAATATGTTTTCTAGTGCTATTTTTGATATGGTGACAATGTTTACGGTTTTCAGGTCGACGAAACTCTCAAGAAGAAACGTACCTTTAGGAAGTTTACATACCGAGGGGTTGACCTGGATCAACTTCTTGATATGCCCAAGTAAGTGTGAGGTGTATTCTGGAATCGATACCTAATGACCGTTTATTTTGTTTTGATGTTCTTGTCTTAACCTTAAATTTGGTTGCTAATGGTCAGTAGCTAACCTATAAATATTATTTCAGTGAGCAACTCATGGAGCTGATGCATGCCCGTGCTCGCCGGCGATTCACCCGTGGGCTCAAGCGTAAGCCAATGGCTCTTGTCAAGAAGCTGCGTCGTGCAAAGAAGGAAGCTCCCCCAAATGAGAAGCCTGAAATTGTTAAGACTCATCTCCGTAACATGATCATTGTCCCAGAAATGGTTGGCTCAATTGTCGGTATTTACAATGGAAAGACATTCAACCAGGTAAACAAACAAGTTTAACATATACCATAACTAATTAGAAGTTTGGTAAAATATACAAGACAAATTTTTTGTCATGAAATCTGGAACAAAGTGCACAAAGAAATTAATTTTGATAATTTTTTGTGTTGAATTAAAATATATTTAAACTTATATTGAAACTCAAATAAAAACAGAAATTGTCAAGTATAGTGAGAATATGTACTAAACTCAGTGGCATTAAAAGTTCTGGTAACCTTAATGTAAACTAGCTGTGAATAAATGTTATTTGATTTCACAGAATTGGTTCTTGAATTAGTTATGTCATGCTGGTTGTTATGATTTGTATTGTAGGCTTTGTTTACTACTTTCCTATTTGTTTTTGGTAGAATTCTGAGCTCAACAGTAGTGACATATTGAAAGGATTATTTTTATGCTACTTTTAGCTTTTTTTTGTTGGCTCAGAAACCATTTTGACATGGTTTTGAAAAGATAAATTTAGAAATATTGCTCATAATTGTTTAAAAGATAGTAATCAATTATAGTAACCTTGCCTTGGAATTTTGTGTAGTTCTTTATATTTACATGACTTGTCTGTGACAAATGTTTGA
The DNA here is from genome assembly GCA_949316135.1 of Choreutis nemorana. Lineage (NCBI taxonomy): Eukaryota > Metazoa > Arthropoda > Insecta > Lepidoptera > Choreutidae > Choreutis > Choreutis nemorana. The sequence goes on from OX438610.1 coordinate 6,545,524, forward strand.
TCATGATCTTAGTACCCATTGTCTTCATTATTTAATATATTATAAGCCCTGTACTTTTAATTTATGTGGAATTTTGTGCTTTGTGGCCTGTGTCGATTTTGGTGAGATGTGGTTTAATACAAATTTTAACAAGTGTAGGCTTTTCTTGAAGCACATAGGTGGAAATGAATCACCACCTTTTTAATCAGGCCCCATAAAGAAAGTTGTAGGGTATACAAGATTTTATTTTTAGTTATTATAATATTAATAATTTTCACATACATGAGTAGAATTGTGCAAAAAATTATACATTCAATTAAATGTTAATGAATGTTTTTTCTTCTTTTAAGGTTGAAATCAAGCCTGAGATGATTGGTCACTACTTGGGCGAGTTCTCTGTCACATACAAGCCAGTCAAGCATGGTCGGCCTGGTATTGGTGCCACCCACAGCTCCAGGTTCATCCCTCTCAAGTAGATGGGACATCCAGCTTTAGGTTAAGAGGAAAATGTATACAGGACCACAATAAAGTTGTCTTGTGTAACAATGATTTTGTTTTCTTTTTTGATAGAATGCTAAGGGAAGTAATAAATAGGTTATTTAGTTTAGGCATGCAAAAACCACAGATCACCATATGCAATGATCCTTAGGCGCTGTACAAACAAACTAAAATAAACTTCTTAAGACTTGTCAAAAGTTTATAATTCCAGTCTTAACGCACATAGTTAATTTATCCATAAGTACTGCCGTTTTTCCACAGAAACTTAAAATTGCAATTATACATCCTATCTACAAGGCTGGAGCGAGGGAGTGTCGATAACTATCGTCCTATTTCCGTCCTACCAGCCCTTTCAAAAGTATACGAAAAGGTTTTAAAAAAGCGACTCATGGGTTTTCTTGAAAAGTCTAGTCATCTCGAATAATCAGTTTGGTTTTCGAGCCGAATTATCCACTTCTGATGCAGTAACGGGTATTACAACAACAACAACAACTCGATCTGAACAACTCGATCGCAAAAATAAATGTGTAGGCGTAATTCTGGACTTGACACGGTCTCTGCTCCTAGGCTTCTAAAAAAGATGGAAAAAGTATGAATACGTGGTCACCCGCTTCGCCTGTTTGAAAGTTACATTTCCCAACGACAACAAAGGGTCAAAATTGGTGAGGAGACTAGCTCGGACTCCCCAATTACTTTCGGTGTGCCGCAGGGCAGTGTTCTCGGCCCTAGTCTCTTTCTTAATTATATTAATGAACTGTGCAATCTACAACTTAATAATTGTAAGATCTTTACTTTTGCCGATGATACCGCCCTTGTTTTTCATGGTAGAAGTTGGGAAGAGACTAGATTAGAAGCCGAAAGAGGTATTCAAATTACAATGCAATGGGTCCAGAAAAATCTGTTAACTCTCAATATTTCCAAAACAAAGTATATAACCTTCTCTATAACAAACAAAACCATTCCAAACAATGTGTTCAAAATAACAGCATACACTTGTGATAAAACTTGGCCAAAGATACCGTGTCAATGTGTTGCTTTGACGCGTGATTCAACCACAAAATATCTTGGCCAGACTTGACCAGGCTTGACCAGAATTTAACATGGGCACCACACATTATGATTACAGCGGAACGAACTCGTAAACTCATATTTATTTTCAGAACATTGCGAACTGTTGCTGATCCAAAATTATTGAAAACAGTTTATTATTCCTTGGTTCAGTCAATACTAACATATTGCATTAATGCATGGGGAGGTGCTAGTAAATCTCACATGATTCGAATAGAAAGAGCCCAACGGGCACTGCTTAAAGTTGCAACTTTTAAACCATTTAGGTTCTCCACTGTTGATCTTTATGCACTGTGTGATGTACTGTCTGTGAGGCAATCGTTTGTTTTGAAGACAGTTTTAACACAGCACAGTAAACTCCCTCTTGATGTACATCGACTTCAAAAAAGAAGAAAAGACATAGTATTCGCCAGTGTTTCTAGTCGAACCTCGTTTGCTCAAAAATTTCTATTTTTTCTTGGTCCATATCTTTATAATCAAATAAACGCTTACATTTCATCACACTTGCTCAATACCCACGAATTTAAAACTAAATTGACAGATTGGCTTAAAACTCAATGTTACAATGAGATTGAAAATTTATTTACAATAGTAAAATGAACTGATGATTTAGAACTATATGGATGTATCTATAAATATGTACAATGTGTGAACTGTAGATGATTTTTAAGCAATTTATCCTAACAACTTTACAATCTTAATAAAAAACAACGTAGCAGAATATAGTATAAACAAAAAAAAAACAAGGAATATCAATTAAACTATATACTAACTAAATCGCATACCTAAGAACATACATACATAAGAACTATCACCTTGGAAGAAACTAGTATTCTAAGATACAGGCTAGGCCTAGTTTAGATACTAGCAATCTTAAACAATAGGTACATGAAATTTATATTCTATTAAATTAAATATAAAATTCCTAAAAACTACATGTGTTCATTCTTTTAGTGGTCGAACTTGCATTTTGCTTTGTATAATGCTTTAGATATAGTTCTACCCACAACAAATTTTTTATAATTATTTATTTTTGTAAACTTGTATGTACCAACATTGTTTATTGAATAAATAAAATATATATAAAAAACATGTGTCCGGATTAGGACTCTGGCTGCTTTTTTTTCAACTGACGTTCGGTGTGTTTCATAACAATAACATTCATAAACTGAACCAAGCATTGTGGGCCATTTTATCCCATAACTTAAAGGAATCTACTTCAGTTACCAAAACCGAAAGTGTCAAATGAAAGCAACTGGACTTAAAAGTGTCACACAATGTCATAAAAGTTAGTAAACTGTTTATATGAAAATATTCACTGATGTCCAACATCTGACACATATTTGCCCAGCATCAATAGATCAGATAAATATAATTAGGTAAACATTGATAGGATGGTAATAGTAGATCTATCATAAACTCTTATTTATCTGTACATAAATTGATATTAAACTTAATTTAATAAATTAACGAATAGCCTGCGATATGAGTGTCTCCATAGCAAGCATGCAAGGATTTCCTTGTCAGTATCAGATTTTCCGAACTTTTGTTTCATCCCCACTGGATGGAGTAACATAAATTACGATGTAAGAATTTGTGCCTAATAATTAAAAACGTATTTTGTAACCCTTATAACCCTTCACAAAAAAATTTAGAATGAAATCCTTTTCAAGCGTCACTTCTAAAAACTTAGGAAAGTATTAAGTAAAGTTGCAGTAAGTATAAGTAGTGGGTATCAGTGTGTTAAGTGCTTACACGTATGAAACATCATCTATTCGATTAGTATTCAAAATCTATACAAGTTAATATGCGTGATCGTTGGATAATTTATAAGTGATGACTGTATATGAATAATATGGGGCCAATCGGATGAGGGTATCCGATTGGCCCCATATTATTCAAACCTTGTACATTCATATCGCCCTTCAGGCGTAGTATTACACCATTCCAGTTTTCACTCACTGTAACTGCTTCAAGCTGCTATATCATCATCGACATTGTACCTATCTACGCCATTGTTTGTTCTAAACACCTTTTAGGGTACCTTTAAATTCACACCTTCCTAAACATGGACTGTTAAACTTTAAATTCAATATTAATGTTGTCATCAGAATCTCTCAGAAATTTAGGAATTGCTCTCCGTGGAATAAAAATAGTTAAAAACTGAAACCGACTACCTGCACCATATTTAGTATTAGGCGATCATCTTTGTTTGTCTTACCTCTTTTTTTAGGGTTATGTGTTACTGTTGTTACTGTCCAATGTTAGTGAATCATAAGATCCACCGTCTAATGTTGATATAAATTAGTTTCGATGGTTAATGTCCTAAATTGTTCTTAATTTGTACTTGAAATGGACTTTCACCGGTTAACAAACAAGATACAGATACATAATCTTAGATTCAGCTATTTACAATGTTTGTGAATTTTAGGAATTTATTATTAGATATATTTCGATTGTAACGAATAAGTTTTTTTTTAAATTTTATAACTAATAACGGTGCAATATCATCTATAACTAGGGATATGAACTTTGGTATTTCTTATAAATTTATATCCATTTGACTTGATGTGTTTATGATGTGGTTTATTTTATTTATTGTATCAGTTTGCGACCTCATTAAGCATTTAGCGGCCTAGAACTACTGTTTATACACATCAATATTTTAAATACAAAATCAGGCTTCTGTACGACTATAAGTCAATGACCATGAACGAAATTTTGCTCATAATCATTGACTTGTGGTACAAATATACCTATATCGGTGCTCATAATCAAAATTAGCCATGTCGTCGTGGTTAATGTTAATAATCACCGGTGGATACCCGAAAACGTCATGAATAAGATAAATTTCGAACATAAAAATCTAGCACTACATAAATTATAATTTTAACACAAATTGCCTTTGTCTCAATTTAAGGCGGGTAGGTTCATTGTAGTGCCTACTTATTGTATTAGGTAAAGTTATTAAATAGCGACAGAGAAAAATACATTAGCAAACATATTTTTACATACATCTATCGATTAAAAACATCTAAGGCCCTTTGGAGTTTTGGAGACTCATTTTTGTAAAATGCAAATATCTGTTCAAATTCCTGGATTTGTATTTTCTCTAATCAAAAGCAGGTCGCATAGCCTAGGTATTTAGTAGTATTATTATCTTTTTACCAAACCATAACCTCTATTTTGCCTAATGCATGTTTACCAGGCAAATACGGGTTGAATGACCGCTTCATACAATTTATTGGTCAGTCTCTGTAGGAGAGTACCATTATTGTTTTTTTAGAGAGCCAGTTTGCCTGAAGTTATTATTCCTGAATAAATTCTCAATTTCAGAATAGGTTGACAAGTATCGAATACTTTTACTAGTTAAAGTCAGTTCAGTGTTAAAATGACTTCATTCACAAAACGCGCCTCATCATTTTGAATCACATTAATTTGAATGTCGTGTTTCTTAATTAAACAATAAACTGAAACCAACCAGAAACTTTATTTAAATAAACATGGTATTCAAATTTTGAATTTTACCAAAAAATCTACCTACCGATTGACAAAATTTATTCGATTCCCGAGAAATTTTAACAGTTTGTACTTATTGGACCGTGGTTTGAGTCGGCATCAAAGTCAAACTTAAGTGATAAAAAAATTGAGTTAAAAATACACTATATAAATAAATATTCGTTTGAAGTAATATAGCGCGACATAGCTGTGGGGTGTTATAGAACTAATGGTTATATTCTCCTTGGGGTGAGCGGATGCGGCATTAGGTAATCCAGTTAAAAATGCAAGGTTATTTCATTCATATTATCACACGAATTGCTTAGTTAGCAATGATCTTAGAGCAAATATTTGTGAACATGAAATACTGTTCGAGCCGGGCCTCAAACCCAGGACCTTAGGTACGTGTCACAACCGGTGGTTTAGATCACCATTGCGGCAAGGAAGATCGCCTTTGTCCACAAAAATAAATTGTAAAGATCCGTTGATGGATTTTTTTGCACTATAATCCTTGATCCATGGTTTTATGCAAAGTGAATTTTTTTGAACTAAGTTTAGTCTACCGGAGACTTCACTATAAACCAATACAAACATTTTCCTTTAAAACTTTTTCCTCTGAACTTCTTATATCAATAGGTACAACTTATTTTATACTTCCATTAAAATCACATTTGAATGCGTCATATTCCTAAAATAATAATAAATGATTTAAAACTTGTTGACCCCACTAACTTCCTTTGGGAATATTTTAAATTTTTACTAACAACTACTCATTTTGCAACCGCAACGGAACCGCCAATGGCTTTTAAATGAATTTTCAATTCATACGTAATAACCCTTTCACGTGACGGATTTTTGTTTTGTAAAAGTTCAGAATAGGCTGACTTTCAGAATATTTAATATATTTTTCATGCATCAATTTCGAACACTATTTCATTGTACACACTAAGTATAACATAAAACTATACTTCCTGAGGGTTTGTTTTTTTTTATTTATTCATGACCAGGCAGGCATTTGACCCCGAACCCGCCTGATGTTAAGCAGCGATGAGGTCTAAGGTGGATCATGCCTGCCTAGGAGAAACCTATTCACTTTTGCCTTAAAGAGGCCCAAGTTATATTGGTCAGGGAACACATCGGCAGTCAAAGAATTCCACACCCCTGCAGTATGCATTGTGCAAGTGGATTGCCGGTTTTTTTGACCAGCAGCCGCATTATAGCTGTTGTCGATGGCCATTGCTCCGATAGCAAGGTCATAAATGCTGGTATCCCGCAAGGTTTTGTGCTGTCCCCGACGCTATTTTTACTGTACCACCTTTTGAGTCAGAAATGGGCCGTGAGCATTCTCGACAATCCCGAGCTCACAAGCGGTATTGAGCCATTGGATCGGAGAAGAGACTTCGCTTCTCTCTGTGTGTTCTATCATTTGTATGTAATTGTTCTGAAGAATTGTTTGTGATGATGCCAACGGCCACTTTTACCATCGCACCTTTCTCCATCGTCGGGGAAATCGGATGAGGATTCACCTTAGAGCCGAATTATTCGCGATCCGTTTACTTTCAGAGAAGTCTCTTACCGCAAACGCTCAGGCTGTGGGATGAACTCCCACTCCCAGGTATGATTTTCCCAATGACTACAGCATAGGATTCTTCAAAAAGGGTGTTAAAAGGTTCTTGCAGGGTCAGCCACGCGTACGTGTTTCCCCTGATGTTGCTTGCTACAAGTCTACTATCAATCTGAAGCTATTAAATAATCTTCCAATTCTCTCAATTGAAAAAGACAAGAAAATACATTTTGATTGAGTGATAGAACATTTTAGTAAAATAAAGTAAGAGCACACACACAAACTCAATCCTTCATTCCGAAGGGGTAAGCAGAGAAAAATTTAGATAATGGCTCGCCATACGCAACCAACTTATATACATCTTATGTTTTCGCCACATCCAATCATTTTCACACTCGACGTATTCGGGTATACGTATTAAGGAATGTATATTCTTTTGGCTTCCTCAGAAAATAACCAATCTGTCTATATACCCCTACCTGCCGTTCCACACACATCAACAAAATTCAAAGCCTCTTACATCTTCAATCATCCATCCTGTTCACATGCCCAAACCATCTCAAAATGACCTTCTCAGTTCTCTTCACTATATCTTCTTGCATCCCACACCTCTCCTTACTTTGTCATCCCGCACATACTCAACGTACGTATCCCTTCAGCATTAATTCTACTTTTATGCTGCTACCACATCCAACAATCACTGGCATATGTACATATGTGTTGAAAAGAAACCAGCCCGCCATAATTAATAGCCCTCCTTTTCACGCAATTTTGTCTTTAATGATGGAGTGCAACGCTTCAATTAAATGATTACCTGCCCTAACTTTACGTTTAATATCACCCTCACACGTCCATCGTAACAACGTAAACAAACTCCCCAAGTTGAAAAACTCACTCACTTTCTCCAATTATTCATCTGCAATATCCGCCTTATAAAAAACAATTTGTACACTTCTTACTTAATCTAGTTATATTTATTTCTCTTACAAATCTCTTTAATTTAATTTTCGCCGGATGTCCCGCAATTATTCCCTCTCTCAAAACTTTTATATCTACACACATAGCATAAAATAAACATGTTTAGAATAGTATAATATAATAATAATTGGATAAACCATCCCCTATTGATAGAATAATTTGCACATCTGTTGGATGAGTAGGTAAAGATAATGTTTATGGTTGTTGTAAATTCATTCAACATTTTACACATACATGAATGATTGGTGTCCGCTGCGTTCCCAATCGTTAATCTATGGTTTAAATTATATGTCACGTTCGTTCCGTGGTGGTTCGATTTAGAAAATTTTCCTTCCCGAAAAGTGTGACAAACAAAGGAACAATCCAGCCACTTGTCTTGAATAAACCGCATTGCATATGCAAAATATAAACAATGCATACAGAAAACTAAAGCAATAAAATGGAAATTACTCCAATATGTGAAGATCTACTCATTAATATATGTCATTTCATGCGCATATAGAAATTACTTTATGTTCCTAATAAAAATGTATATTGTAAAAGTCCTTGGCTTTACGATAGATAGGTAACTACATAGTTACCTATACCTACATAGGTATACAAACGAAATTAAAAACGAGTCCATTTACAGGTATGCATTTAAAAAAATCTCCTATGAGTACAAAAGTACGTTACATGAAATAAGATCAAAGAAAGCACTAAAATGCCATTTCAGTTACAAATCAGGCAGGAATGGGATCGTCGGGATGTCGGTTGTCGCTGAAACTGGCAGAAATCTCGTCTTAACTAGTAATAATAATTGGTAGTAATTAAAAATTATTGTCCGGCCGTGTACATAAGGGCGCATCGCTGTTTATATAGGGTCGAGGCAAAGGCTGTGCGGCTCTACTCAGTCCGCTGGCTCGCGTTCCGCAAGTCTCTCGCACTGGCCGCGAACAACCATAGAGATCGCGACACCAATGTTACACATTTATAAACGTTTAAATTGAATTCGCTATTCGAACCGTTTGCGTGTGCAAAGAATAAAATTGTGATTTAGTAAAAGTTTAAGTGTTAGTGAAAATTACGACAAACAAAAAAAAATTACGAAGAAAGACGCCAAATAAATTTGCGGTAAGATTTTTAAAATTTTTGAATCTTTCAAAATTAACTGTCCAAAATTATTTGTTTTTGTTATCTTGTTTAACCAGCTGTTTACCTTAACATTAAAGCGCTTTACGTTAGATTTACATAGCATTTAAAAAAGAAAATCGCTCGTTATAAAAAAAGATAAGTGGATACATATCACTGAGACTATAAAAATTTTAACTTTAATTTTTTTCAAGCGTTATTTCGTAAAACCTGGACAAACAGTCAGAAAATTTTTAACCTCAGATTATTTTTGAACTGATTTTAATTCAGACATCTAAAACATTTTTCATTTTCAATGTTTTTAGGTCTAAGTGATAATGCCATAATTTAAACAAAAATGTAGTGTAGGTGTTACTGATTAATTACAGTAGTTTAAGGAAGTCAGTAATAATTGAAAATACAGTTTTCCCGTGTCTTACCGATGCAAAAGCTGTACGTAGGTATTGGAATCTCCGCATTGCAAAATAAACAATATATGTTACTTATATACATAACAGTTTACAACTGCTTAGCGCAAAACGGAGGGTCTTTTAATTTCTAATTAAAATCACAAATAAAAAATTGCTAGCTTTCGTTAGCTAACGATAGATATACCTACTTAGCTTTAATTACTTTAGTACGTGAACTTAAAATGAATTAACTTATTGAAAACGACCATCAGGGATCAATTTTACCCTTAGGGCAATAATTTACTATGACGCCATGGTTGACCAAGCTGATGTCAGCTGCCTTACCCTACTTCATAAAACTGCATACATCTTGTTGGTGGCGCAACCGGGGTGGCCGCCACCACATGGTGTCCTAGTAGTGAGATAGGGCCTTCATTTTTAAGCCATTGTTTTTGGTGAGCCTTTGGTTTTCTAGAAAGCAGTCTCTTTATTTTTTCATAGAAAATCCTTAGTACCACCTTATTATCATTATCGATAAAATTGATGTCGAGTTTTTTGAATAAATTAGGTTTCTCGTTTTTGATGTGTGCAGATGCGTTGGGTTTCGATGGTATGGGATACCATTTTGGCATTAACAAACCAGTCAAGTGGCTGACATGCTTTATGGAATAAAAATATGTACCTAAAAATATCTTCAGAATTTGTTTCCTCAACTTCTTCAAGGACCTTTCATACAACCGACACTCTAAAGCGCTTGGTTACTAAAGGAAAATATTTTTCTCCAAGTTCCTTCTCCAATACTTTATTTTGATGGGTTTTATACTACATTTTATGCAGAAGGTAAACAAAAAAATACATGTACTGGACTAATTTTAAATAACACATCATCACACGCTCAGGCATGCATTTGGATATAGTCTTGTGTCATAGGCACTAAGCAACGATATGGTACATACTAAATAAATAAGAACACTATATCCAAGACCAGAAAGCGAAACAATGCGTCTTGCAAATTACACATAGTTTTTCCCGCGCCGGGATTCGAACTCGGAACCACTAGCGTAGTAGTCAGCTGTTTATACCACCACCTACACTACCGCTACGACTGCATCACCAAGGTCGTGACAATATAATAAAAACTAGAATAAATTGTTAAAATAAGTATGCAGTTTAACCCTGACCATGGCGAGACAGTTTGATAGTGTAGTGATGATAGTCAATAGATGTAATGTCACAATTTATGGTTAAGGTTGCTTCCTGTCAGCCTTCCTTAACATAATCTCCCGAATCTTTGTGTTGACGATTTACCATATACTGTTGAAGTAAGGGTATGGTTTAAGTTAAGTGAGGTGTTCGCTAAAATTTATGTTAGTATTACAAGCTATTTGATTGGTCTGAAAGTTGAAAAAGCTTTTACCGTAAGTTGTACCTACGCGATTACGTAGTAGCGGTAAGATTCGTTGACATCAATGCGACCTCACTGTTGTCGCACACCATTTTCATCAGGGAAAATATAACTTGATTAGTTCGGTTTGAGTGTAACAGGACCGTATTGGGCGTGGATTCGTTTTAGGTATTTTTAATAATTTCGTATCAAAAGTACTTGTAGTATGTGACTTTCTGGTTAAAGTTAACGAACAAACCCTTTTCACATTATGTCACATCGTTTTAAGTTTTTCTGAACTGTCATTTTATGGAATAGTCATAAAGCTGCTGTGTTGTAATAAATTCTGTTTGCTACTAAATACAATAAATATTTCGTACAGTACAGATACATATTTACACGTGTATATATGTATCCGTCTACAATTCTAGCCTCCTTTATTATTACATTTTACCCTCCTATCTTAGTGAAAAAGAAACTGAAATTATAAGCCATTTTACAAAGAGCCGATTATTAATAACAATAAAGTAAATAAGGTTTATTTTCGAGTTCGACTCTGTTTGGGGTGGTTGAATTCTCCATTCGCAAACTCTCCCCCTAGAAAACTACTTGTTGATCATTGCTACGTCGGACTTGCTATAAATATTATGGATGGTTACATGGTTTCTGTGTTTTATACTTTTAGTATTGATCGAAATAATACAGAATATTCCAAATTTGTTTTCGTAAACAAAGATTTGTTTACGATATTACCTACTATTTCAAATAAAAGTACGTATAAAATCGAAAAGGGAATACACATTACGAAATGTGTTAATTTTCGCTTTAACCCCGTGATATTTTTGCATCGTTTTGAAATAATGGCGATCTTTGTTGTTTTTTGCTGTTGCAGTCGTTTAGCAAGTGCTTAAACACGTGATATACCTATCTCATAGTCGATATATGTTTATAATCTATACATGTTATAAAACAAAGTCTCCCGCCACGTCTGTCTGTCTGTTTGGATGTATGTTTACGATAATCTCAAAAACTACCAACTAGGGTCTTCTAGAGAATTCTTGAGAATAGCATAATTCGTTAAGGTTTTGTGTAAATTGGTTGAAATATGACGATCATTGTTGGAGATGTCGGAAAAAATCAAGCCGTCTGGGAGCTTTTATCGAAAACGCTGCCTAATCCAATTGAGAAGTATCAAAACAATGTATGGTGAGTGTTTCTTTTTTAAAGGTCTACAAAAAAGTCTGCGATGGCCGCTGGCATATGATTATATTTAAAAGGTAGCTTACTACACTCTAACTTCTAAAAAAAATATTTAAAACAATGAAGCATTTGCAAATGCAACTTCGACAGATTCAGTGTTAATGTTTATCAATTTAAATAAGTTACATAAGTACCTTAAGCATCTGATTCACTTTATACTAGCTCTGTAAACAATGCAATTTAAATGTAGGATGCCTTAGGAGTTATATAAAAATTCAAACGAGAAAATAAACTGCAAAAGGTGCGGTTAAGTCAGATTTTTTTTCCTCCAATACGACTGGTGGTGCCAATGCGTTTGGGTTTATACAGCCGCACATGTTTGGGTGTACCCTCATGCGGGGTTCTAAATCGGGTACATTTACTACATAACCGGTAAAAATTCGAAAAATTTCCATGCTCGATTCCTTTGATGAACGAACTATTTGCATATCTATAAGTTAGTACGGAACCCCACTTGACCGATTTTAAATATTGTCCAACTTTTAGAACATATGTCCGGCTTCAAAAAGCTATGATTAGCTATTAAAAAGGTGTGTCCGGCTTTTTAGACAAAATGGCTTTTCTGTTTTTGGACCCAGCAACCTTAAAATGCGATGGGTTGGATTATGGATGTCGCTTGTTATAGCCATGCCATGCAGCCTTGCCCACGGCACACGATTTTTCTGGTTTGCGATATTGGGTATTTAATCCTATATTCTAAATTACCTCACGAAACTCTCGTCTACTCCGAAACAACGAAAAAACTTCACTCCGAAAACAGCGACGCAATGATTTCAAAAGAAGTGTTATCGTTAATTTTATGTTCGGTCGGTTTATCGGTCGGCCCGAAGTTTCGGTGGCAGCATTCCAGAGTAGGGACCCTGGGTCGGGGCGATAGTTTTAATAAAATATCTATCTATTTAAACAATATAATCAAATTTTAAGGACGTTCTCATGATATGGCAGTACCAAGATAAATGAAAGAAAATAATTGTTCATTGAGTTTTTAATTTTATTCGAGTGGAAAATTTATGAAATACTTGTTATAAGTATCATAATTTAATCATGCACTCTACAAAATTATAAATGCTCCACTTGTTCTATATCATTTTATAGGGATTGTAGTCTATTTCCCATTTTACTTGTTTCTATGTAGCTTTTACGTAGACATATAAATTCATCCATATAAAGGTACGATTAGATTTATGTATTATTATATATCATGGATGTGTTTTTTTTAATTCCATGAAATATTATTAAAAATAGTCAGATTATTGCAATAACAAGGTAATGAACCTTGAATGTTTACTGAAAATACAGATACCTTTAAATAAGTTTGTTTATCACGTAACAATGTTTATTTAGGTTTATTACCTTAACTACTTAATAACTACTTGCATTGTCAATTGTCACTATGGCGTTATTGTTTTATTATAAAATAAAAGTTGTATACATGATGGTATAGTTGAGGCACGTGAGAGATTTACATGACTGCTATGTGATAAACTGGGTGGGACATACCTACCCAGATTTAATTTTTAATGTTTTTGATGTTCATGCATGCATGCCATGCATGCCAGTGACGTTGTCACCGGAACCTGTGTATAATGAGTAGGTACTATATATCATTATATTATAATTCCAATAATCCACGCTTACGGACAATAAAACAGCCTTGCTTCTTAAATATATAATATAAATCTGGCATTCGTCGTTACATGTCCCGTAAATCCACTTTAGGAACCTACATTCTATAAAATCGAATTAGACTAAACTTTCACCTTTTTAGTTTCACCGAAATTAATGATGATGATTGATTTATCTTTACAGAATTAAACCTTATCCGATGTACCTTACAGCAAATATCTTTAAATTAAGTAATAATATTTTTAGGGTTCGGTACAGCCGAATGAAAGAAAGGAACGCCTACATTTCCGTCATTCAAGACCATTTTTCTCAAAAACGCGTGGAATTTTATATTAAATACTTTAATCCGATGGAGGTCATGGAATTTAGGAACACTTGTTGGTAGAAGTGTTTAGATTAGACGCAACTTGAAATAAAAAGTATTTAAAAGTTACACAAAAACATATGATACACATAAAATTAGTTTAATAGGAAAGACGACTTTTGTAAACATGGCTGCCCTTCAACACATGATTTTGGATATTTACCGACTAATACAAAGAAAATCTTATTACAGGCAGGTGCTAACTAATAATAACTAAGACGTATCAGTTTATTTGTTTACTATGTTTCCAAAAAGAATGATTAAGATAAACTCAACGTAAATTGTAAATTACTACTACAAATTTGTACGATTTGTCATCGAAATCTTACAATTGTATATTATTAATTGAACAGCATTTCAAGTAACATATTTGTAACATATTCACTTGTAGGTTTTTTTCATATTGGTAAGCTTTATTAAACAGTAAATTTGTAAATTTGTCTCTTTTTTACAAATTTGTAGAATTCTAAGATTTACTGAACAAATCCCAGTCACGTCTGTATATCGTTGCCTAGAAATTTTATAGTTGAAGAAATACTGATATGTTAGGGGTAAATCAGTGACAAATTAATTCTATGGGTTAAATTAAGCGAGATTGATAAGGGAGGGATTTACAATCTAAAGCCGTTTCCTGATTCGTAGGTACGGTATCGCTTTTCTTAGTATACGCGGTATCAAAAACTACCTAAAAAGCCAAAATATAAGTGTTATTTTTCTATTAACCGTTCTTTATTGTATCGGTTAGCGAGGAATTGAGTCACAAATCAAGAAATATAGGAGCTTAGCCTCTAGCTTTTCAGGATGTTATAGCAAAAAATACTTATAGCGCACCGATACCGGAAACGGGCTTACGAATACCTGCACAACAGCTACGCTTTAGTATTACCGCAAAAGTGTTTAGGTATGATGAAAACCCAGGACAGCACTAACGCGACGGTTATTGCATAACGTAATAAATATATATCAAGAAAACTTTATGAATGTTAAGTTGGCCATCAACAGCGCTCTTATCGTGACGCTAACGAATGAAGGAGTGTATTCGCGAGACAAAAAAATATACATTATCAGACGAAAAACTCAGCGAAACAATTAAGCGAGATCCGATCACACTTGAAGTCGGAATCCAATATGTTGGTATCGTTAGTTGCGGGCTATGGGGATTATCTATCACTGCCTCGTGTTGTGGCGGCCCCCGTGACCGCTCTTGGCCGCCACAAACCGCCTCGATCCGGAATCGGCCGACTCTTCAAAAGCCTCTACCTTTAGGTACAACCAGAGTATTGACTCACGCGACTCGACTCGATCTCGAGATAGGATAAGTCTACAATTACCTTAATTAATCAATAATTTTATTTTCAATTAGTCGTTATTATGTACATACGAGGTAAATAGGTGCACAGTGTTTTAATAAATGCGCGATGATGTCTTGTGTGTGTTAGTGGAAGCTTCTGTGGCAAAAAAATGAAAAACTTTATTAATTTTAATCTACTCATTATTAATATTAATATTTTTATTTGTTATCACATAAAAATCGCTTTCTTTTCAGATAAGCCGATCAAAAATTATGTGTTTTTGGAAAGTGGTAAAAGAAAATCAAATCAAAAACTTTAAAAGTGGAATTCATTCGACAGAATTCAAAAGTAGCGTACGGTAGTTCATAGAATATGGATAACAGGTAAATTTATTTTAAATACTATCCCACACATTTATTTGCTGTAAGTTTATGTTTTTATGCAATAAACAGTTTGTATTATATTATAATTTAAAATAAAATATGAGTACTAAACATTTAATATTAATAAAAACAATGACATAATTAGGCTCGTAGTCAAAATTCTGTTTTATGTACAGTACTCACTAGTCCATTTTGTAAAGGTTTACAATTTCCTCCGTGGATTCTGAGCAGAAGAAAAATGGTGTCCATAAAGGTGCAAGCATCATCACTCGTCCGCTCCGGACATCAGCAGAGATGGTGGAGCGAGGACTGTCTGCTGCTAATGCACAGCCGGATACCTGGCTCCATGACGCAGGCTGGAGGAGGAAACGGTACCTTTTTATGTTTATCTTACGTAATTGGGAAACAAGCAGACGGTACACCTGATGGAAAATTATTTATTAATACGACAGTGCTCTTTATGTCTTTGAACGCCAAGAGCATCGCCCATTTGCGTTACCCATGTCGAAGTAAAGATGTTATACCTTTCGTGTTGGTAATTACACTGTCTCTCCAATTCTTAAATCGAAAAAAAAGCGAAATGTTTCACGCCAGAAATAAAAAGAAGGGGAACAATTTCAAAATCTAATAAAACAAAACATTAAGCGTAAATAACAAATAACAATCGTACGATACACGTCTAAGGCCTCGTACCTAAAAGATCTGCTTTTGTAAAATGACTTCGTCCTACTATGGTGGAATGGTGGAGGAAGGTGGTGAAGATTTGTTCTAAAACACGTGTACTTACATTAGATAGCTTGGCGAATAGCCTACCGAAGGCATTGCAAATAACGGTAGTTAATAGGCGGTTGCTACAGCTGAAAAACTCCGCATAATCCCGACTTCCGAGTAAGTTCCGATCCCGGAACCGTCAATGCTCGCAGCTCGTGCGGCCTTATTCACCCGCAACAATTATTTATTAGACTCATTACAATGCGTGTGTAACTTGATACTTTTCAAACAGATCGCTGGCTCAGCTTACGAGGGAAGCTCTACCTAGAATGGAAAACTACAGAAACTCTAAGAGAGCGTTGAAAAGGCCGAGCCTTGGTGAACTACACGGGGATCATTTGATTACCGAAGAGGTTGGTATTTAATTGACAGGAAAAAAATGAAATACTTATTATAATAAGCATCTTTGCTTTAACCATTCATTAAATACATAGTTACGTACGCGTAGTAGCTATTTAAACTACATCCATATAATTCAAAGTCAAAATTATTACCTGTGTTTCAATGGGCATCAATAAAAACCCACAAATAGTAGTGATAATGTATTCAGCGAAATAGGTAGGTACCTATATTATTTACATTTGTCTAATGACTGTTGATGTTTCCTATGTTTAAAGTGTCGTTATGTGACCTTTTACATAATCTTCCACCAAAATTATGTGTAACCAGATTTTTAAATCCCCAATTTAAATCGTCCTCGAGGTCATTGTAGGTATGCTCTTGTATGTTTAATTCACTTAGTATTTATCGTTGTCATATTTTTTAAAGATCATATTCTATTTAAAAATAATTATTGAGGGTTTTCTTTTGATATTGAAATTTTATCTGTAAAGTTTAAATATGTGTTGCAAATCCAATGTAAGTGAAAATAGAAGTACATTCCCATCTTATTTTCGAATTTCTTCAACTACGCGGTCAGACTTGAATCGAAGGTATGAGGAAAAAGCAAGACATCCTCCCACGATGATCTTCAGTATCTGATCTATTAAAATTATAAAAATAAAGGTCGCAACTTACCTTTTATTTGTTTATTGTATTTATGTTAAATACAGAAAGATCATTGTCTCATTGTCTGCCCACGTGTATTATATAAAACATAAATATAGTATTTGCTTTTAAATAATGTATTTATTGTGTTTTGTTGGTTTATTTTGCATATTTAATGCAGTCATGGTGAGTTTGTCAGTAGTGTTAGTTGGAGATCGTACGAACTGGTGTGCGGCGACTCGCTCCGGTGTGATCCGGCTCCATCCGACTGTCGCTCGATCATTCATTCTCATACCCAACATCTCGATTGTGGAAATAATCTTCCATGACAACACCGACAATTAGACTAAGCATAAAGAGAATTATAGTTAAACTGAATTCACTTATCTGAAACCACATCTGAGCACACGTGTTTTACATACCAGATAATAAACACAAAAGGCGTTAACTGAGATTGATTCTGAATCCAATTATGAAAACCTTTTTTTTTGTTTTTCGTATCCATATTTTTTTGGGTACAAATATTTATTTATTTCTTTTCTGACCTCTTTCACTTAAGTTACTTAATTTCAGTTATTTCAAGATCATCCGTTCTTTTTTAATCCATTGAGGGATGTGGGGTGATTTTTTGATTCAGGGGTTAATTTATTTTCTGATTGAACCTTAACCAATTCTAGGATCAATAAGTAGCAGCGGTGATCTTTATCTTATTATCAGGTTGCATCAATAGAAACTAACAATAAAATCCTGTATTGAGATATGTAGGCTTATCTACCTTAATTTCGTTTTGCTACCTAATGTTACCGTAATAATATCTCCGTGATAGAATTTGTTATTGAGTATAAATGTCACGGTTAGTAGGAAACTAATGAATTCGCTACATGTGTTTTGTGTTAAGGCGTCGGATAAATCATAATGAACACACTGTGAGCATTAACCTATAGCAAACATTGTCAGCTGTCACTAAAGGCATTATCTTTCCAATACTATGACAGTGATTACTATCGAATGTCGTAAGTATAGTAAACGTTGGTCACATCTCTACCATGGTGACGCTACCACAAAACAAAGCTGTAACATCATTTTGTAACTGGACGGAAAATAGACGCGCTGAATTAAAAATACCCCTTTTTAACTAGCGCAAATTTTACGTAATAAGTAAATAAGATGTACTATTAATGAACTTATATTGCAACTAAGAACGATCTCTTTACCAAACATTCATATTGTGGGTTTTGTCCAATTTTATCATTTGAGGGGTCAGATGCTTTTGGGGGAAATTTAGCGCCCTAGCCCCCGTCCGGGATCAGCCAGTGCTGTGCCATTGTATTAATATATGTGTAGGTATATAATGTTTGAAACTTGATCCCAAACTTGTCTATTGTTATTTTGTTATTCCCTACTAGATATAGCAGCAACAGAGCAAAGCTTTGGGTAAAACTTTAAACGTAACTTACCGATTTTTCACAGGATGAAAAATTTCAAAGAGATACCAAGTCACCTACACCTGCTCAAGGAATTAAATTAGGATGGATACAGGTAACGATATAGTTCTTTAATATACTAGTAGCTAAGTAGGTACTAGTAGTAGCTTTTATGAGGAAAGTACCAGAAATAGGGGCATTACGTTTTTCCTCCATGCAAAATAACAGGGTACTTTATTAATTACATTTATCAGTAAGGTTTTTACCAATAGACACGCAACGTGTGAGTAATATGTGTCAGTATGTTTACACTATTATGAGGTCAAAGGTAAAATGATATACATTTATTGATCTACGAGTAACGGGATCAATTCCATCGAATGCCAATTGCAAGAACGAATAAACCCAGTACCTATGCTAATGTAAATAATGTATGAGATGCGCAGGATGCAATGTTTGTATAAAATCATATTTCATATGTAGCCATAAACATTAAATTTATGTATGGACTGTTCAATGAATATATTATTATAAATTTCTTATTTAATTTATCAGTGAGAGCAAGCAGGTTTCATATAGTGTTAAGTCGTAGATTCCGTAGTCGTAGTCCGTTTTTGATCATCGAACTACTTATTATTCAAAATCAATTATATTCGTGTTATACTCTCGCTACCTTATTGCCATAATCATCTTTGCAGTAGGGAGGGACACGTGCGGTTAGTCACTTATCGATAAACCTCACGCATTGTTCCAGGTATTCGTACACTGTTGTGTCCGCTTTGTCGTATATTATCAATTAATAAGTGCTTTAAAGTGAATGAATAATTTCGAGAGGGTGGGAAATTTATTAATTATTTTGAGTTAGAATATACCAGAAGCACTTGGACAGTATTGAATAACCATGTTTATATACATTTTTGGAAAAAAAAAATCCAATTTTGGAAAGAACTGTGTTTTACTTATGTTTCATGGCCCCGGGGATAGCGAGAGTTTAACTCGAGTATAGTTTTTAGTTTTATCAAACTAATATTTATATTTAGAAGTTTAGAAGGTAATTTCTTACAATTGCATTTTAAATAAGTGAAGAACGAAAACATGACGTAATGTATGTGAGCCTCTGTGAGGCAGCGATGCAGCTGGCGGTTTCTCTTCTGGGTTCGAATACCGGTGGGGATGAAAGTTAGCGTTATTTGCATGATCTATTGTTTTTTTGATACTAGTAGGTACGCTTTCTGGGGGCTGAACCTGACTAACGTTCGGTTTGGCAAAGTAAGGGTAACAAGTCCGAAGAAATCAAATCAGATTGAGTTAATGTGTTATACATAGTCGATTTTTATCAAAAAGGTTTATGTTTTACGTGTATAGCTTTCTGTGCTGTTATAGGGGGTGTTAATACCATGTTTGCTAAACATCTGGGGAGTGATGCTGTTCCTACGTATATCGTGGGTGGTGTCGCAGGCTGGTATCGGCCTGTCTCTGGTCATCATCGCCATCTCCGCCATCGTGTGTGTCATCACTACGCTCTCTATGAGCGCCATATGCACTAACGGCGAGGTCAAAGGGGGTGAGTTTGACCATGCTTTTTCCTTACGTAGTTGTCTTTATCGAACAAATGTACGTCAAAGATTAAGAATTCAAAGATGTTTATGAAAATTTTATTAAAAGTAAAAAAAAATAAGTTGATCTGGAATTAAAATTTTGGAAACCAAAATAAATCTTTATTTAACTAAAAAAGTCGACTTGAATAATGAAATCGTCTTTTATGTCTGTAAAATGTTCCTGTTTCGGTAGTTATACCAATGTTAGACCTTTATCATTTTCTTGTTTTCCTTGAGCCTTAAGGTAAATGAACGAAGGTTTCACATATGGCAGTTTTAAGTATGTAATTAGACTTCCTTGTCATTGATTCACAGGATCAAATCGACAACCATCTACATTTTAGCAATGTTCATAACCTAACCTTACTATAGACTAAATCCAATCCACAGGGGTAGAATGTAGAATCTACGATGTAAAATGAATCATCTCTTCTAGTTATTAGGAAATTATTTATTTAAATAAGTCTTAAAACTTGTATATGATTCAAATATCATAATTTTAGGTGGGATCTACTACATAATATCAAGGTCGTTGGGTCCAGAGTTTGGCGCATCTGTGGGGATAATATTCGCATTTGCAAATGCTGTGGCAGCTAGTATGAACACTATAGGGTTCTGTGATTCATTAAACGATCTGTTGAAGACTCATGGGGTGAAAATCATTGACAATGGAGTGAGTGATGTCAGGATAGTTGGAACCGTGGCATTGTTTGTTATGTGCATAATATGCGCAGTGGGCATGGACTGGGAGAGTAAGGCACAGGTGAATATTACATTTAATATCATAATAAATGGGATTCATAATCAAAATAACTTTGTTTGTTGACTTTAAAAAAAGTACTCAGTTTCGTGAATGAATGTGAAAGAATGATTTTTATTTTTCTTTAAAATGACACTACCACCGGTTTGGAAAACGTGTGTGATTGACTCGCAGTTTTAAGAAAGCCTAGATAACATGATTAAAGTTTGTAATAAGAGCTACTTTTTTAATTACCTTATTTTTATTAATTTAAAGACTAGAACCTTTTCAAAAAAAAAAAAATATTGGTTTTTCTATAGAAGGTTAAAATTATGTGGATTTGTAAAAACCTTACATGATCGTTATATTAGAAACAAAGTAATAGAATTAGATTGGTATACAAAAGTTAAATAAAAGCATTCAAAGAGTCTTAGCTATTGCATTGTTTTGTAACAATGTGTTATTTACCTTAAAAGTTTTATGGTACGAGTACATTAAAAACAATGAAGAGCCAATGTAATAAGTATAATGATTTATTTAAAAATTACAAACACATTGACATTTATATTAATTAACAAGATTTTAATTGTTGTGTTGTTAGTATCAAACCAATAAACAATGTTTTTAATTAGTGAAAATTGTAACGAATTTCATTCCAATCTATTTTTCTATTATAAGTCCATACAAGTAGTTACTGAGATAATTTACGTCTTTTAAACCACATTTATAGTTTGATTGATAGATTTTGGTTAAATCGTAACAGAAGATATTTTGTTTTGAGGCATAGCCAGGCAAATTTAAGCCATTGATTGGGTTTGACCTACAATTGTGAATTAACCTAATTACCTTCGCTCGAGTGGGTGGAAGTTGTGTACACATTTTGTGTGCAAACAAATTCCTCTTCGTCAATTTCATGGTATCAATAACGTTTATCGTTAGTTTTTTGTATCAAAAGTAACTAACTACCTTTTGTTATTATGACACCTGATGTTAGTGGGGTAATGAACAAGTTCACCGCTTCATATGATGCCCTGAGTTCGATACCCAGTTATACCGACCTGAATGTACTTACTAAAAATGTTAAGTTTTTCAGTCGAAGAATTTTTCACACATATATCCTAAAAAAAGATTTGACTTCATTCGTTATCTTCGTTAACTAGCTTAATTTATTTTTACATTCGTTTTGGAATAGTACGTATATTAAATTTTAATATTTCGAAAACAAAAATCGAAACAGTTTCAAGGCACAGACTATGACATTAAATTACTTATGTACAAACAAACCCAACAATTAGTGTTCAATGAATCAATTAAAAATCCCTTAATTAAATAAGTAACTACATACCTGCCCTTGCTTTATAAAAATGTGTTTATTCTTAATATATACCAAAACAATGTTTCTGATTGTTGTTATTGATTCAAATACGAAGAATAAAAACGCGGTAGTTGCGTTTCATTCTAATTTATTGTTATGTATTGAAAAGCTCGTAATGCCCATTACCGCAAATTATAATGATTGTCTCATCAATTAAGTGCGGTAGCTTTTTGTTAATTACTTACTTCGCCTTTCGATGTGTATTTAATTTTTGTTCTTTCAATTACTTAGTAATAATATGTAGGTACCTACGACAATTATTAAGTTATAGTTCTAGTTCTAAAGTAGACTAGAAATAGATATTAAGTTTTCAGTATGATTCAGTTGAATAAGATTCAGTGGTAATGTTCGGGAATGATCTAATATCACTCTCTGAGACATTGTTACATTTGATTTATAAGATACATATCATAAAAACTGCTAAATAATGTTCTTATCCTCAGAATTTCTTGATTGCTGTAATCGTTGGAGCAGTTGTGGATTTCATTGTGGGAACCATAATGGGACCGAAGGACAGCTTAGAAATAGCACAAGGATTCGTCGGACTTAGTGGTGAGTAAAGACTGAAAGGAATAAAACTTTAAGGCCTGACTTTCTGAAGAAGAAGATGCACAAGAGTAGAATATGTTGAAATAAAGAATCATAACCGTTAGCACTAAGTTTGGCGGCGACAGTATGACGTCATGTGCTTGTAATGACGTTGTAAACCAAACTTAGAGAGTGACGCAGTGTTGCGATAAACAGTTGGAAGAACAGCATATCATGGATCGACGCACTTAGCGCGATGCATCATATCTTTATTTTATTTAAAACTAGGCAAGCATTTGACCCCAATCCTGCCTGATTTCAAGCGGCGATGAAGGTTTAATATCCACATAAAAAGTACATACTTCTTCATGGTTGTCTTTTCTCGTCAATCCTAAGGGAATATTTTTCCTAACAGAAGTCAGGTAACAACATCGTTGTTAAATTCCATTTAGGGCTCCTTGGGGGTTGTGAGCTTATCTAGGTAATGTAAAAAACTGTTATAGTATTATTTTAAATGATTATATACCTTACCATTGTTACCATTGTTTTAGCTACTACGTTCATGGGCAACTTAAAGCCCGACTTTCGATTCAGTGAAAACCTAAACCAGGACTTTTTCAGCGTGTTTGCGATATTCTTCCCGTCAGTTACCGGAATACAAGCTGGTGCAAACATTTCTGGTGATCTTAAGGTAAATGCACCTGCAATCTGCCATAATGATAGTTAATTTTTGGTTTTAATTCGATATTCGATATATCTATTTACAGAAAAGTATAATACTAGTATCTAAAGATTTATTATTATTATTATATCATAATTCTAATGTAGATAATTGCATAACACAAGAAAGTTGGCTTGATTGACGTCATACATAAGGTTTAATTAAGTCGTGGGCGCGGCAACTACCCCCGTAGAAACTCATCGCGCTTGACCTTCAGTACCTACAACTTTCCTAGAAAACTAATAAAAATAAAACTTTGTAAGGCCATCCTAAAATAAACTGACATCCACGAATGCCGAGAACACTCGGGCAAGATTTATTCGTACTAGTAGGTTATTGACAGGGAAATTACAGTCAATTTCGCGGTACAACGGTTATAGCACGTGTGGGAGTAATATGAGTAGCGTTTGTTTTGTAAACGATCATGCTTGCTCCCCTTCCCTCCACCCCCTCCCCCTCAGTCATTGATATTTAAACAATCATTCTTAACAATATTCACTGAATTAATAAAAAAAAATAAGAAATTGGATATCCTCTCACAAAGATCTTCTTTAAGTGAAAGGACTATTCGACCCACCAAGGGTTAACATTCATATGGTGGATTGCATTCACCAATCAGTTTTAGAGTAACCATGGTTTTGGAAATTTCCTCCTAGCCGACGTCATCTCTCTCGTTATTCTCTCACAAAGCTGGATTAATTATGGTGCTGGGGAGTAAACTGGATCTAAAGATTAGTCATTCAATTCACTATCCAATGTGCATTTTAAAAACGAAGCTCTAATTTAGTACTTTTATAGAATAAAAGTAGTAAAGACAGTCATGTAAGTTAAAACGTTATACAACATTCCAAGTTCAGCTATTCATATCCATCTCCAAATAGATTTCATGAAACCCATGAATCATATAGCTACCGCACTACGTCTGATATCAGCGTTTGCATCACAAATGAACGTATCGAAATAAATTGCTGTCATAAACCCACTCAAGTAGGCGCAACATTATTGTCAACTGCCAATTGAAAATACGTGAATCTAATGAAAT
This sequence comes from Choreutis nemorana, assembly GCA_949316135.1. Classification (NCBI taxonomy): domain Eukaryota; kingdom Metazoa; phylum Arthropoda; class Insecta; order Lepidoptera; family Choreutidae; genus Choreutis; species Choreutis nemorana. The sequence goes on from OX438610.1 coordinate 6,570,123, forward strand.
AGCCAGCAAACCAGCACGGGGGGAGTCAAATACTTAACCCGAAATTTCATAAATTTTGTTACTTGGAAACAAACGTTCACCAAATCGATTCACTGACTCCAATTGACTAACTTGAGTCATTTCTATTTTAGGAATCTGCGAGCAATTTAATTTCGCGAATTTAAATCATTGAACAAACAATGTGTTACTATAACACATCGCAACCGGAAATCTATAACAATTTAAGACCTATTCCTTGTAGGATCCAGCATCTGCCATCCCCAAAGGAACAATGTTGGCTTTGTTAATCTCCATGGTGAGTTACGCCATGATGGTGTTGATATCAGGTGGAGGAGCCCTGAGGGATGCCAGTGGAAACTTAACTGATCTTATAATGGTCAACGGCACTGTTATGGACTACAGCGGCCTCAGTAGCTGCGTCAACACTACAGAGGGATGCAAATATGGACTTCATAATAGCTACTCGGTAATGTACCTAGTACACAAAATTAATCTGTTGTTTAATAGAAAATTTCAACCCATACCCGACCGACCATAACTGGTAAAATCTAGCTACTCTTGGTATCTGCGACTCCAAAATATTAATTGTATCCCTATCAATAAGCAGACGTGGGAGAATATCGCTTAAACAAAAAAAAGTAACAAGTATAATCGTGCTTTTGTATATTGTCGTTTTTATCTATTAAAGATTAGTAGGTACCCAAACATTTCAAATAACATCACGCACGCCTTCTTCGATTCTGAAATAGGGAATTAAAAGTTACGCCTGTATCTAACTATGGCATTGTATGTTCCTATTTTGATATAGTTTTTTTTTTTAATTTAGGTAATGCAATTAATGTCTGCTTGGGGCCCTTTTATCTACGGTGGTTGTTGGGCTGCGACACTCTCAACGGCTTTAACAAATCTCCTGTCAGTTCCCCGTTTGATCCAAGCTTTGGGAGTAGACCGTATTTATCCAGGTCTCATTTTCTTCTCGAAGCCATACGGGAAACACGGCGAACCTTACAGAGGATACGTATTGACCTTCATCGTTTCTCTGCTCTTCCTTTTGATTGGTAAGTTATGTAATTCATCTGATATATACTGGTCAGAAAGTTAAAGAAATGTGTTATAGATCAAAGTTTATTTCACTGATGAAGGCATCTTTTAATATATATTGCGAGTAAAACGATGTGACTTCGGAATACACACTTCTATTAAATTCTCCTCAGAGTATATGAAATGGTTAACGTTTGGTGTTTTCATTATAAGCATTACCATTTGTCGGGGCTATATGATATTTTCATGGCGTATAAAGCTAATGAATAATTTTGTTAACAGCGGATTTGAATACTATAGCTCCGTTAATATCAAACTTCTACTTGGCTTCGTATGCTCTAATCAACTTCTGCACATTCCACGCGGCGCTCGTCAGACCTCTTGGATGGAGACCTACTTTCAGAGTAAGTTTTTGTATTTATACATGCTTATTTCAATGTACTAAAATTACATTTATGGTTTATGGAGCGTAAATACAGTGTTACTACGATTAAAAAATATATAGCACGAGTCCTTTTTTACATTTAACAAAAAAAAAGAAAAAATAGGTCTTGAGAAAACGACATTTTATTTTATTTCGCAGCACATATTGTTAATTCACTTATAATCGTTGTAACTATTAAATAGTAATTTACACAGTCAATTACGAATCAGAATAGATAAGCTCCTCCTTCTAAACTATTTTGCGCTCAAAATCGTGATAAAATATTTAGTCCGGGGAAAGTTTTATTTCCATGGTTGTTGGTTGTTTTATTAGTTTTAGTTAGGTATTAATTAAGGTGACATGGAGGTAACAGTTGTAAAATACACGTTCCTACTCAAATTAATTAAGCTAATAAACATTTTAGAGCAACACAATTGCAAGTAGAATTTATTTCTAGCCATGCAAATTTATAAAGAGTAGATAATAGAGAAAAAAACTCATATCTCATATTTACGAGTAACAAAAAACTCGATCAATTCGTTCTCGATAAAGCTTTGGAAAGAAGAGAATTTGTTTGTAAAAAACGCAGACTAATTAATTTCTTTGCACAAATGAGTTAATAATAAAAATTAAGGTCAAAGGGAGTGATGATGTTGATGATGAATTTCCAGTACTACAACGTGTGGGTATCACTCGCCGGCTTCATAATGTGCGTGGCGATCATGTTGCTCATCAGCTGGGTGATGTCTCTCGTCACCTTCGTTGTATTCTTCACCCTCTACCTCATCGTGCACTATAGGAACCCAGGTTAGAAGATCAGAATCATGTCAGATTCATACATTAATTATGGTCAAAGAAACATTTAGTATTTCAAGGTTTTGTGTCGCTGTGTAGTGTCACGCCACAAACATAGTGACATATTGTAACAGTGAAGGAGATGTCAAGTAAATAAACAAATTAGCAAATTGAAACAAAAATATCAAAACATAAACATTACTAATCAAGAGCAGTACCTACTAAGGTACTAATGGATCAGTCCAACTAAAAGTGTATTCTGTTTGTTTATTCATTCTAAATTTAGTTCTTCAGTTTTAGTTAGGTAACTTTAAGGAAATCAGTGTGCCTGCTATGAGTTTCACCTTCGATTGCCGCTTGCGACTGTATTTTTTTTTCTTTCTTCTTGCAAAGTGCCTCTAATGGTAGAACAAAATCACTGTAATCAGCTATGATATCTAAAGTGCAGAAAAAATAAACACTCTTGTAAATATTTGTGAAGTAGTAACTACTTGAAATCAAGTTTACTGGATTTACTGATTACTGTTCCCAATTCTTTCAAAGTAGATTCACAAATCCAAGGGAATCTAATTAAATCCGAAAGCTTTGATGATAGGCGAAAACAAAATAAACCGAGATGTTATGAAAGAGCTGATGAAATGACGAACAGACAAACTCTAATTCAATATACAGTAAATAAAAGTATTTTTAACATCGTCTTTAATGTAAACATGAATATCCCTACTCTACTAATGAATCTATATCTAGTGTAGAACTATTTCTATTTGTGCAAAGCTATATGACCAAATGACCTCATTTTTGTTTGTTGTACCTACATCCCAAATTATAACAGAACGTTACTTTGATGGTATTTATAATATCGAGTAAACAGTGAATTATTGATCCGGATCAAAAGTAGTGATTCACTTCAATGCGTTTAGTGATCAAGGTCGAGAGTGAAAAATGTGAAGACCGTGTTTTCTTAAGAAAAAGATTTGTACTTAAATTTTGCTTGCCGGATTCATTTCCCGTAGATAAGCTTTGCGCACCGGCCGTGAGATTGTAAAGGATTTTAAAGATTTAATTTGAGAGAACTTTGATCCGACCTCAGCTTGGCGTTTTGGTCTAAACCACTGGCTGTGATACGTGAGTTCATGGGTTCGAATACCGTCTTGGGCAGGAGTTGTGTGATTAGCACAAGTAATTTGCCATACGTTACGGTTGTTTTATATCAGTTGAAGCATTTATCTATATGAGTAAGTAAAGTTGATAAGTAAAAGCCTGGGACTTAGTTGGAAACTATTAATTTAATTATTAATTTGTGTGCTTTGACATTTTTAGACGTGAATTGGGGAAGCAGTACTCAAGCGCAAATGTACAAAACTGCCTTATCAAGCGTATACAACTTGGCCAAGACAGGCGAACACGTGAAGAACTATTGGCCGCAGTTGTTGGTGTTAGCTGGAAAACCACAGGCCAGGCCAGCGTTGGTCGACCTCGCGAATCTCATCACCAAACCCGGGTCCTTGATGCTCATTGGAAATATTAATGCGGTTTGTGTTCTTTGTTTTCTAATACGATTTATCATAATTTTGTTTAAGGATCTGTGTAGTACTAATAATAATTGACTGTTGGTTTTGTAACCAACCAATGTTCCGTATTCATTGATAAAAACATATAAGTAATATTAATTTTGTAGAACAAAGTATCATACAAGGAGCGCTCGCACGTGTCCCGTTCAAGCTACGAGTGGCTCCGCAACCGCAAGGTCCGCGCGTTCTACTCGGGCGTGCACGGGCTGGCGTTCGAGACGGCGGCGCGCGCGCTCGTGCAGTGCGCCGGCGTGGGCCGCCTGGCGCCGAACGTACTGCTCATGGGCTACAAGAACGACTGGCAGTCTGCCCCCGCCGCCGACCTGGAAGCCTATTTTAACGTGCTGCAGTCAGTTTTTTACTAATACTCTTCATTGACTTATCATTGATACGAGGTCCTCAAGTTACTAGGGTCCCGAAACTCCCGAACGTGTGAAAGCAAAATATAAGCTCACCAGTTTTTAATAATCCGATTTGGATTTGAGCCTCTCCCCAAAACAATTTGATATAGGGTTCTTCTAAGGCTACTAAACGCTTGAAATATTTTAACGAAAATTTAAATGTTTAAAACCTTATCCACACCGAACAGCCCAAACTGTACCGAGCTCCGTGGTTGTGTGTCGTGGATCAAGATCGCACGCGGCAAGTCGTACGCGCTCCAATGTATACCGCCTCGAGCGTCTTTCCGCGCTAGGCAGGAGCGCTACCGCTACGATACATTGAAATTTCCTCCGACATCAGTATTTGCACAAACACTAAATACAAGTTTATTCTCCAGCGCGGCGTTCGAGAACCGTCTATCAGTAGCGATACTCCGCGTGCGCGGCGGGCTGGAGTGCTCGGAGGCCGCGGCGCCAGTGGCCGGCGCGACGTCAGTGACGTCGGACGCCGCCGCCGAGCTGCGAGTGCGCCGCCAGGACATCATGCACGCCGACAGCAACCTCGACATACGCGCCGACGCAGCCGCCGACCGCGACAGTCAGTATACGCAACATGAAGCGACATATACAACGCACATTTCACCTATTGTTACAATTCCTGTCTTTGCTATAGCTTGGAGGGAGACTCTGTTTTAACTTATTCCAACTGCTGATTAAATTCATTGCGTGCGCTAAGACAGCATGTAGCCTGTGTTTGTTACGTGGCTGAATATTGTAGGCGTATCCACACTAGACGCTGCAAAGCGATCCGAACGCGTGTTCGGTGTAGACCTGCCGGGCGTGATACATTTGAGCGCGCACTCCTTTCCGCGTGCGATCCATTCATTGCCATAGTCATAGGTGTGATGTGCGTCTATCTATGGCAAAGATGCACATCACACCGGACGATGTACGCACGTCATTACTTTGATCTTGCTGTGTGGATACGACCGATGGACGCTACTGTTGATCTTGGATAACAAGAGTGGTGTGATGGGTACCCAAAAAAAATTATGTCCTACTAATCTCTTCACGTCTTTATAGATTCGCTTACCCTGAACTCGTCCCGTTCCTTCACAATTTCCGAAAAAAAAGATAAGAAAGTGGAAACGCTGCTGATGGACGAAACGAAGAATCGATTCGTTTATAAGTCTGCATCGGCCGTCGAACTGTCTAAGGACCAGCAGACAAACTTGACGATGTTCCAAACGGTGCAGGTAAATGTTAACTTCATAAATCAACTATCAATAATAATATTACAAATGGGAATATGAAAGTTACTCTGTGTGTAACGTTTATCCTCCAAAATTGCTGAACTTTTTTTTCGGCAGAGGGCCGTTTTAGTTTCCTTTGAATGGCATGATTTCTAACTAATCGACTACTTTTTCTAGGATACAATTCTTGGCACCTCGAAATTTTCTGATTCATATGCTACATAGGTTTTACAAAGTTTGTACGGGGGAGGGGTTCAGGAATGGGTCTACGCAGCAGCCACGTGGGCATTTTAGAAATATACGGAGGTTCCAAAAATAGGTTATTTTTGGATTAAGAATCACCGTTGGAGATATCATAGTCTTTATAATAAAGTTGACAAAAGGAAAAATACTGCTCGAAAGTACTTAAGAAAAACGTATCAAAACACTGTTTAAAGCAACACAGATAAATTTAATTTAAAACAAGCATTAAAAAGCTATTATTATTTAACTCTATCTCTTTCTTAAAACAGCATAAAAATAGCACAAGTTTGCAACTTCCAATAAATAAATACAATAAACCGGAAATATATTTTATTGACTTTATCCATTCATTAAAATTATGCTATTCTCATCCATTCACAATTCTGTCATGCTCTATATATTTGTAAATGGATAAGAAATCCTTCAAAAGCCTTTTCAGGGTTTGCTAGGGCGCACGCAGAAAAGGAAATTAGCCTTAGAGGTAGCTGCTGTAGGAAGTGTAGTCGATAGTCTCGGTAGTAGTAGTTGACGAAATGCTTTATCTGTTTTATGGAATAGGAATAGGAGTAGGACAAAAGAGTGAACCGTCTCATTAACGCACATGCCATTTTTTTAGTTATTTAAAATAACGAATGAAATCACGGAAACAAAAACAACGAATAAAATGACGAATGATTTGCCAAAATTTTTAATAATTATTCGCAAGCAACTTTTCATATCACTGGAATGTATATGTACATCACACAATCTACTTGAATAACGGTGACGCGTGCGTGTAGGACGGCGGGTTCGTGGACGTGTGGTGGCTGTACGACGACGGCGGGCTGACCATGCTGCTGCCGTACATCGTGTCGCAGCGCTCGCTGTGGCGTCGCTGCCGCCTGCGAGTGTTCGCGCTCGCCAACAGGAGGCACGAGCTCGAGCTCGAGGAGAGAAAGTCAGTATTGCACTAGCTGACATACCTACACCTGGACTAATATGTCCATAGGGATCAAAAAACCACATCACATTTTAAGAAATCACAAAAAATTTATATCGCTCGATCTTAGGATATTTTATGAAATCATAGTAATTAAATAGTTTCAGTTTTTTTGTTCTTATTTCCCTTTAGTATGGCAAATTTATTGGCGAAGTTCCGAATCGACTATTCTTCTCTGACGATGGTACAAGACATTACTGAGCCACCGCAACCTGAAACCAAAAAACTATTCGAAGACACCGTCAAGAAATTCACTGAACTACCTGAAAATGACGGTTAGTTAACTACGAATTGCTTAATTGACTAATTTCTCAATTCATTGAATTTATTGTTTGTTGCGAAGGAGCAATTGCATTGATCCAACGCAACAAAATAAGATTTAGAATTAGTTTGCATCATATCTATAGCTTTATTAAGTACAATGTGCGCTTCTTCATTATTATAATCATGCTTAGGTACTTATTTTAAGTAGTTGTCCTACTTACCTACCTGCCTTCCTTGGTGACAACAAAATAAATCCCAATCAGTAAGTTTCAAAGGTAAACTATAGTATCAGTCAGAAACTAGTATTTATGTAAATAAATGCGACGCACATAGTTATACTTACCCTATTTTATCATGTGTACGTGTTGTAAGATGATGTTCTTGCGTCAGATGGTCGCATCGAACCAGGCGAATTGGCGACTTTGAGTGAGAAAACGAACCGCCAACTACGACTACGCGAGCTACTGCGAGACAACTGCCGCGACACCAGGCTGGTCGTCATGTCGCTGCCGATGCCTAGAAAGGTAACTAAATAGCACTCACATATCTTTTTATTGAAATAGCAATCGAAGAGCAATTTGGCGATTTTGGTGGACCGTCGTGAAATTTGGTGATCAAAAGATCGTTTGAACGTGAGGCAAGTCAGCCAAGGGTTTACTGAGATATGGGGGGTCGTTACAGTTCAGAGCGAACCACTCCTTTTATCAAATTCTAATAAACATGATAAACGAATCATTTATTTGATTTACTTACTACAGCTAGATTGGTATGGTATCCCAAAATTGGAAATAAATTAAAAGGAACGTCTACCTGAAGCTTCTTAAAAAGTTTAAACTGTTCGTTGATAAAATAGACAAACGATTTTATATTAGCTACTCTATACAATGGACCATGCCTCGCCATTTAGAGATGGTCATGCGATGGCCATAAGCTATTCGGCGGCTCATCGAATGGTGCCGCTACAATACGAATAAAATTAGTCATGTTTCAATTTATGTTATAAATAACACGTTTAATTTGTTTTGTTGTAGGGGTCAGTATCGGCTCCTCTTTACATGTCGTGGTTGGAGATGTTGAGCCTGGACATGCCGCCGATGTTGTTCGTACGCGGGAACCAAACTTCTGTGCTAACCTTCTACTCTTGAATACCTCTTGAATTGTAATTTTTCGCCGTAATAAAGTACGACACGTGTGACCTAAACGATAGATGATTGCACGGTGTGGACTGTGCAGTTAAATATCCCTTAAGTCACGAGCATTGTATACTATTTTAAAACACTTATATGTTTAAAAAACAATAACAATGATAATAATTCTGATTGGAAATAAAATTTTTCCTCTTTCTAATGATGTCGATACAATCTCCAAATTGTAAAATCTAGTTTTAACAGACAACATCAGACTGGTTTTATATGTTTCTCCTTTCCCCATTTTTCGTTATTATTGAATGTTTTAAACAATGAGGTATTATGTATTTTTATCATAGTTATTTATAGTCATGTAAATTCAATTTTAGCAGGAGAATAAATGATTATTACGATTTTTTACAGTGGAGGAATATTTTAAAACACTTCAGCAAAACATTATCGAAAACTGCCGTGTAATACGCTGATTAGGTTTTCGCGATGAAGCGGTGATATGTATCTGGGAAAACTCAATGTTAACTTCAAGAATGTCGCTATAATACTGCCAAAATTATATCGTCAAACGCGGGTTTAGGCCACACTATACTATAAGAGAATATTTTTATTGACATTCAAACAGTAAAGGAAAAAAATTTGAAGCTATTTTTTTTAAACAGTTAAGGATTAATCAGTAACAAAAAAATCTGTACCTACAGATAGGTATATATTACTAGATTAATGACTAAATAAGGTTGAAGTGTTTTGTTAGTTAATTTGGTATTTTTAAGTATTTTTTCTTGTCCAATAACTTTATGCAAACCAAAGAATAAATTGAATAAATAAAATAGTAAGATACCTATCAAATAATATATATACTACTCAAAACAAAATAAGGGCCACGAGGTATTTTGTCTGTACCATGAAAATAATAAAACCAATATTTATTTTTTTGTCTCCATAACGAAAACTAATGTTGTTTTTACCGTGTAGCTGTAGACCAATAAACTTTTTCCAATAATAATCATTAAAAAGTTTATTTGCTTTTGAAAGAAAAAATCACATTTAAGGTTAAAAATAAAAACAATGTCGAGTTACTGAAAACAAAAGAAAATACTCCATGCTCATCTTTTAGTAACGAGTATGCCCTCCTCGTTTCGCTACGCACTCCTGAAGCCTGGAGTGCATGCTCTCAATCAAATGCCTGACATTTTCCATTGGAATCTCTTCCCAGGCCCTTTTAACAGCGTTGATGAGTTGCTATTGGTTGTGGATTTCCTGATCACCGTCTCTAATTCTTCGTTTCAACTGATCCCACATGTGCTCTATTGGATTTAAGTCCGGACTGTTCGCCGGCCACGGCAAGACTTGAATTTGAGACGCTTCCAGTACAAACCGAGTCGCTTGAGCCGTGTGTGCACGAGCATTGTCTTGCATCAAAATGAATCCAGGACCCGCTCGCTGGGCAAATGGGATCACATGTGGTCTGACAACTTTCTCAATATACCGCTGAGCAGTAACAGTACCCTCATTTAAAATAGCGAGCTCAGTTTTGCCGTGTAAGCTTATCCCGCCCCAAATCATTACATTTGGACCACCAAAACGATCGACTTCATGGATGCAGGCTTCTGAAAATCTCTCGCCGCGTCTTCTCCATACTCTAATACGCCGATCGTCGTTAAAAAAAAATACTTTGCATTCGTCAGTGTAGAGCACCATGCCCCATTGTTTTATGTCCCAGTCCAAATGTTGACAGGTAAATCTTAAACGATTTGCACGATGATTTCTGGTTAATGGAACACGGACAACTCGCCTTCTTGATGCCTGCTGGTCTTCATGCAATCGATTACGAATAGTTTGGTTACTGACACGAGTACCCGTTGCGAGCCGTTAACGATTTTGCAGCTTGCGGGCCGTCGTAACGATCCTCTTGAGCTGTTGTAATGCGAACTCTGCCCGAACCAGGTCTTCTTCTAACACTGCCGGTCTATTGGAAACGATTCCATAGATTTTGAATAGCTCTTCGAGAAAATCCCAATTGTAATCTCACAGATCGCTGCGAATGACCTTCTTCAATCATTGTAACGGCTCTGGTTGCTGTCAGCGAGTCCATATGACGCCTGCGTGCTTGTGGCATATTGCAAAAGATGTTTCTGACTCGAGATATCAATGAACTCTGATAATTTCTAATAAACCAAGAAGCTAAGGAAAGCAAAACGACAAAGAAAATGGAATAAAATTTTTCAAAAATAATTTAAAATCAAATTTTATTTAAAATTGTTGCCAGCATTAGATGAATACTACAATATTAAAAAGTTTAGGTATCAAAGAGTTTGTATACTCAATATTTTACTACTTTCAATATGTAAATGTTTAATAATTTACACCAAAATGAAAAAATACCTCGTGGCCCTTATTTTGTTTTGAGTAGTATATATACTTACAGAACACAATGCACAAACTAAATCCACCTCATGTATAGTAGGTAAATAGATAAGTTATAAGTAGTTTAATGTTTTAACAAGATAAAATAATTTCATTACCTATATAAAATAATTTAGTTTTACTTAAATAAATTGAATATACTGTAAGATTCATTTTAATTACTTAATCCATAACAAAATGTATCGACAATTACAAATTATCTTTTCTTTAACAACTGAACTCCCTATTGAAAACACAGTGTTAAATGAAATATAAAAACGTTAACTATTAAGTAGCTTAACTAATTTAATTGGATTTTAAGGGAACAACTTTAAATATATTACATTGTATATAATACAAACAGGAGTTATTAGTTAGTTACTTGTAGAGTTAGTTTATTTATTTAAGTAACCATTGACATTGTAATCGGTGCTTTCTAAGTACATAACCATAAATAACATAGTATAGAATAGATTTGCTTTGGAAACATATTCTATGTAAGTAGGTAGGTATATAAACATAAGTAAAATATAATTAGTAATATAAAATATAATTAGTTGTTCAGAATCATACGTATTGTTCGATAACAATCAACATTAATACTTATTATAGTTAAGATATTGTAATATGAAAGTATTTACATAGCTACAAAATAGTTTTACGTATTCAATAGCATTTATAATGTATAATAACTCGTAATAGAATTGTAAATGAATCCACTTAAATTAATTACGTAAAACAATCTTCAGTTAATATAATTTTATTGATTTATATAGGAATTAGATTTATAAGAATATACGCTTTATTGAGAAAGACATATTAATTCTACCTTTTAGATTTCGCTAAAACTAAATAACTCGATAAGTGCGAATTAGACACGAACACGAAGGGTTGCTAATATTTACTTTTTTCCTTTAACAGTTAGCAATATAGCAATAATTAAGGTCGAGCAAATTTAGCCGAAAAAAATCAATTTCTTTATAGCCGCCTTTAATTTTAATTTAAAGCGGCAATAACCTTAGATTAATGATTGGTAGTAGCTGCTCCGACCGCAGCAGAGATCACCACTCATTCATCTAAGCTACTATCTACCTATTAAGGCCTACGCAGACGAGGACTTCTGACCGCAGTAATTTTAGTCGTTCATAATATATTTTACAACTGTATCGAATAACGCACACCATAGATTAAAGTACTCGCGAATCATAAAATAATATATTATATTCAGGGATTTTTGTCCTCTGTGGACAAGGAATGTTATGATATTATAGTCCACTAACAGACAGACGGACGGACAAAGATACAGACTACTTAGTAATAGATAACTTTGGCAACCTATGATAGAACCTCTATTAGACTCTCTTCTCTGTTTGTCTCTTTCAATCTGTTTAGCACACAAATTACCTTTCTTCAGTCGACTCAAGTTCGATTGTAGGTAAAATTTACTAAAAACTTAGAATCTATCAGTACTTGGCCCATGAGTTTAGATGGTTTTAAGAATTCATAATAGAGAAAATACAATAAAAACAAACTTTATGTAAGATTTTGTTTAAAGTTCTTAAAAACACAATTTCTGTATTGTTATTCCAATTTTTTATTTAAACCGATGAGTAATTAAAGTAGATTTTGAAATTGGCAATAATCAGTTTAGTAAGAACTAGTAACTATTAACGCGTACCAGTTTACGTAGCAATATAAATTAGTGCGGTTTAATTAGAAAACTTGAGGCGATCCTCAATCAATTTAATTGGCAAACAAATACAGGCAAGTTCGTAAACGTATAGAAAAACGAAATTGAGAAGCAAGAAATACTTTATTAGAAAAGCGAACACTTATATTAGTATGAGTGATTTGAAATACACTTCTGGACACATCTATTGGCCCACCTTAGAGTTTAGGTTTCGATGGCCCCTACCTAAATATGATTGCTAGGTTAAACAAAAACTATTTATGCAGTTTTAAACCTGATACATTTTACCATCTTTTTCGATCGTATTGTTTTAAATTTGAATTCAGAATACCACACGACATGGAGCTACGAATAACAAGACGGGTATGCGCCTTGATGAAGGCAGTCGATTTTTGAATAAAAAACATATTTTATCAAATAAAAGTTTAATTTAATAACGCGTGTTGCCTCCATGGGCATCGAGGACAGCTCTCATACGATTAGGCATAGTTTATCAACCGCTCAATGAAATTTTGAGGGATCATCTCCCATTCCTCTACTATGGCAGTTTTCAGTTCCTACATCGTCTGGGCAACTGACTGATGAGCCATAACACGTCTTTTTAGCTCGTCCCACATATGCTCAATCGGGTTCATATCTGGGCTTCTGGCTGACCAGTCCATAACTATAATGTTCACATCCCGAAGATATTCCCTGACGATGTCGGCCGTATGGGCTCGTGCATTATCATGCATAAAAAGGAAATTTGGGCCCACATAGTCGGCGTTTGGCATCACGTGAGGTTCTAAGCACTCGCGAATGTACCTTTCAGCATTTAATTTTGGCAGCCGTGGTCCCGTAACAACCTAAAGTTGAGTTTTGCCGCTCGCGGATATACCGCCCCAGACAGTCCATGAGCAACCGCCATAAGCAACCTTCTCTTCAAAACAGCACCGTGCAAAACGCTCTCGCTTACGTCGGTAGATGTTTTTCCATCCATCATTGCCATTTAACGCAATTTTAGACTCATCAGAAAAGAGTACACGGCTCCAATGATGCTGAGTCCAATTTAAATAGGTGCGCGCGAAATGAAGACGCGCTGTTCGTGGGCTCGCGGTAGTTGTGGGCCATTAGCTGGCTTGTGTGGTACCATATAGCGATCTTTTAACCTTCTCCGAACAGTTCGAGCGCTCACAGATACTCCGTGGAAGTCGCGAAGTTGGTTTTGTATCTCAATGGAGGTAAGGTGACGATTTCTCAAGCTGGTCGTCACGATGAATCGATCCTGCCTTTCAGTTGTGACTCGAGATCGTGGCCTTCCTTGGCGACGAACAAAGCCGTCAGTCTCTAGGTACCTCCGATAGACATTTCGGACCGCAGATCGACTTAAATTAAGTTGAGCACACACATTTCTTTGGCTGTATCTAGCCTGGATAAGTGCCACAGCTTGGGCGGCGACTTCAGGCGAAGTATCCATAGATTATTAATAGAACCTCACCTTAATGTTAAGAATAAGTAATGTTTGTTGCAAAACCAAAGAGAAAAATCACACTTTCAAGAATTAAATCCAAGTAAACCAATAAAATCGAGTTTTCTTAGAATTCGATTGTTTGATATCAACGAACAGGCTCCCAATTGTCTTTTGTTTCTTTAAATTCTGTGTTCGAAATTAAAAAAAAGACTATTAACTTAAAATATGAATGTGCCAGGTTCAAAACTGCATAAAACTTTTTGCTCGACCTAATATACATTTTTAGCTAGGACTAAACGATACTGAAAATGCAAGGTGGGCCAATAGATGTGTCCAGAAGTGTATATAAAACTAAAATAACAAAAAGCTTCGGCAAATGGTGACAGCAGGTAACCGTTACCTTTCCACGTGACAGAACTTACTATATATTACTACAGTAGGGATGTAGGTATCGGTTTCAGGGTGTCAAGCTTCCCTGCTGAAATCAAAGTCATTCATGTTAATATATTACATTTTTTATTTCACACATATTTCACAAGGGTTTTAATTTAAATTTAAAACAGAAATAATAGAATATTTACAGATACAAGAATCAACAGTTTCAGATTAACATTTTCCTTATATTTAAATTAGAGAAAGTTGTTTAATTGCTATTAGAAGTGGAAGTTTGCATAGTTTAATATTTTATAGTGGAGTTAAATAAATAAATAAATTGTTATTTTTACTCAACTGAATGTGAACGGAGAATGCGATATGTAAAGGACGGCGATATAAATACATCTTTAAATTTGCGTAGATATGTGCTGCTAATAAAATTCATTTGAAAAATATTTCATAAAACTTAATTATTTATATCGCTTTAGCTTGGTATACATTCCAGTATTTTTAAATTAATTTAGACAATTATCTTTAGTTATTATTCGGTGCAATAAAATAACATTTAACTAACCAACATGAAAAGAGAGTGAAGCGTAAAGTAATTTTTGAATTTTTGGAAAAACCTTATTTGTAAAAATAAATAAACTGAGCAATGGAAAGAACCACAACATTAAACCAAACCTTGGTGTAATATCTATTACAAATATGGTAGAAATTCAATACAGAGTGTCGAATCACTGGTAGGCCATTTCCACGTTGGTTTACGATCAGTTTAATGAAGTGACCCTTCCCAGCACTTCATTACGCTTCACACTCCTTTATATACGTAATATTTTCGCTTCTATAATTCAAGCCGCTAGAGTTTTGGATTACATTAATATTATTCAGTCTATCCATAACAATTCACACTTTATTGGCGACGTGTATAATTTTCTGTGCGTGATCATGACTGACGCTCGCCATACGTATAATGTTTTAGTATAAAGTGAAATTTACACCACTGTACCGGGTGACAATAATGAATGATGATAGTATGACAGTCGAGATATGGACATTTATCCTACCAGCACCTCAACGTATATAAAAATTGTATCACACTTTTGAAATCCTGCGTCACCGCCATCTCGATATTACTTTATAATATGTACTTCATTGTAATAAACAAATATAAACACCATAAAATTACAGACAAATTATTTCACACAGCCATACTTTTACAAATACAAATAAAATAATAAAACCCTAAATTACGGAAATATTTTTGGTTGCAAGATCAATAAATAAAATGAGAATATGCAAAATAAATAGAATAATAACCGCCCTGTTCGACGAATCAGTCCTCAATATTCGCGCTTTAGGACGCGCACTTTATTCATCATATAAATACATAAGTGTAGTGTTGTCTATGACTCGTGAATGGACCTCCGTCCCTTAGGCTCTATGCTAGTCACGACGCAGTATTACATACGGGGTGTTAGGGCAGAGTGTATTGAGAGTCAACACTCGGCTGGACTGGCGACATCACTTCACTCCGACTCCAGCTCAGCCTCGTCGTCGAACCCGGACAACTCTGCAGACTCTAGGAACCCGTTCATTACCTGCAAAATTTATAATCCTTATATTTACATTCAACTACACTTCGCTGCACCTGCCGTATGTGATATGTTTTATACATGCAATTTAACAAAGAGGTTGCATTAATTGTCTAATGAATCGATAGAGCATATGAGTGCCAAAAATGGATCATCATATATGTACTGTTGGACCGCATGCGTGATGGCCGCACGAATGCAGTCGCCGCGTGTAGTGTACTGACCGCGTACTGCAGCAGCGCCAGATGGCAGAACACGTACTGCTCCGGCATCTGTATGGAGTGCGCGCGCTGCGCCCGCACGCGCTCCACCGCGCCGCGCACGTCGCACGCGCGCTCCGCCGCCAGCCGCGACGTGCACATGTCCAGCGTCAGGAACGTGCCTGCGTGTGGGGTCACCAACAATCATTTGTGTCGTACGCACACCGATCAAACCAAGCCGATCCTTCAATTAAATACACCATTGATAAATTTTACAAATACAGAAAAAATAAAACCAGTCTTACCCGTTCGACCGATTCCTGCTGAACAGTGAACTACAATAGGGGGCCCTCGACTGTGACCAGCCCATGTATCTCCCATTCTGTAATAAATAACACATTTATAAAATAAACAGGACAACACCGTACCCGCTGCATAGCACGCTAGTGTTGGCGTAGTGCATGTGCGTGCGTGTGTATATAGGTACCGTGCGGTGGCGGCGCGTTGCTCGGCCCGCACGAGCTGCAGGGAGTGCAGCACGCTAGTGGTAGTGTATGTGCGTGTGTGTGTGTATATAGGTACCGTGCGGTGGCGGCGCGTTGCTCGGCCCGCACGAGCTGCAGGGAGTGCAGCACGCTAGTGTTGGCGTAGTGTATGTGCGTGCGTGTGTATATAGGTACCGTGCGGTGGCGGCGCGTTGCTCGGCCCGCACGAGCTGCAGGGAGTGCAGCAATCTAGTGGTAGTGTATGTGCGTGTGTGTGTGTATATAGGTACCGTGCGGTGGCGGCGCGTTGCTCGGCCCGCACGAGCTGCAGGGAGTGCAGCACGCTAGTGGTAGTGTATGTGCGTGTGTGTGTGTATATAGGTACCGTGCGGTGGCGGCGCGTTGCTCGGCCCGCACGAGCTGCAGGGAGTGCAGCACGCTAGTGGTAGTGTATGTGCGTGTGTGTGTGTATATAGGTACCGTGCGGTGGCGGCGCGTTGCTCGGCCCGCACGAGCTGCAGGGAGTGCAGCACGCTAGTGGTAGTGTATGTGCGTGTGTGTGTGTATATAGGTACCGTGCGGTGGCGGCGCGTTGCTCGGCCCGCACGAGCTGCAGGGAGTGCAGCACGCTAGTGTTGGCGTAGTGTATGTGCGTGTGTGTGTATATAGGTACCGTGCGGTGGCGGCGCGTTGCTCGGCCCGCACGAGCTGCAGGGAGTGCAGCACGCTAGTGTTGGCGTAGTGTATGTGCGTGTGTGTGTATATAGGTACCGTGCGGTGGCGGCGCGTTGCTCGGCCCGCACGACCTGCAGGGAGTGCAGCACGCTAGTGTTGGCGTAGTGTATGTGCGTGTGTGTGTATATAGGTACCGTGCGGTGGCGGCGCGTTGCTCGGCCCGCACGAGCTGCAGGGAGTGCAGCACGCTAGTGGTAGTGTATGTGCGTGTGTGTGTGTATATAGGTACCGTGCGGTGGCGGCGCGTTGCTCGGCCCGCACGAGCTGCAGGGAGTGCAGCACGCTAGTGTTGGCGTAGTGTATGTGCGTGTGTGTGTATATAGGTACCGTGCGGTGGCGGCGCGTTGCTCGGCCCGCACGAGCTGCAGGGAGTGCAGCACGCTAGTGTTGGCGTAGTGTATGTGCGTGTGTGTGTATATAGGTACCGTGCGGTGGCGGCGCGTTGCTCGGCCCGCACGAGCTGCAGGGAGTGCAGCACGCTAGTGTTGGCGTAGTGTATGTGCGTGTGTGTGTATATAGGTACCGTGCGGTGGCGGCGCGTTGCTCGGCCCGCACGAGCTGCAGGGAGTGCAGCACGCTAGTGTTGGCGTAGTGTATGTGCGTGTGTGTGTATATAGGTACCGTGCGGTGGCGGCGCGTTGCTCGGCCCGCACGACCTGCAGGGAGTGCAGCACGCTAGTGTTGGCGTAGTGTATGTGCGTGTGTGTGTATATAGGTACCGTGCGGTGGCGGCGCGTTGCTCGGCCCGCACGAGCTGCAGGGAGTGCAGCACGCTAGTGTTGGCGTAGTGTATGTGCGTGTGTGTGTATATAGGTACCGTGCGGTGGCGGCGCGTTGCTCGGCCCGCACGAGCTGCAGGGAGTGCAGCACGCTAGTGTTGGCGTAGTGTATGTGCGTGTGTGTGTATATAGGTACCGTGCGGTGGCGGCGCGTTGCTCGGCCCGCACGAGCTGCAGGGAGTGCAGCACGCTAGTGTTGGCGTAGTGTATGTGCGTGTGTGTGTATATAGGTACCGTGCGGTGGCGGCGCGTTGCTCGGCTCGCACGACCTGCAGGGAGTGCAGCACGCTAGTGTTGGCGTAGTGTATGTGCGTGTGTGTGTATATAGGTACCGTGCGGTGGCGGCGCGTTGCTCGGCCCGCACGAGCTGCAGGGAGTGCAGCACGCTAGTGTTGGCGTAGTGTATGTGCGTGTGTGTGTATATAGGTACCGTGCGGTGGCGGCGCGTTGCTCGGCCCGCACGAGCTGCAGGGAGTGCAGCACGCTAGTGTTGGCGTAGTGTATGTGCGTGTGTGTGTATATAGGTACCGTGCGGTGGCGGCGCGTTGCTCGGCCCGCACGACCTGCAGGGAGTGCAGCACGCTAGTGTTGGCGTAGTGTATGTGCGTGTGTGTGTATATAGGTACCGTGCGGTGGCGGCGCGTTGCTCGGCCCGCACGAGCTGCAGGGAGTGCAGCACGCTAGTGTTGGCGTAGTGTATGTGCGTGTGTGTGTATATAGGTACCGTGCGGTGGCGGCGCGTTGCTCGGCCCGCACGAGCTGCAGGGAGTGCAGCACGCTAGTGTTGGCGTAGTGTATGTGCGTGTGTGTGTATATAGGTACCGTGCGGTGGCGGCGCATTGCTCGGCCCGCACGAGCTTCAGGGAGTGCAGCACGCTAGTGTTGGCGTAGTGTATGTGCGTGTGTGTGTATATAGGTACCGTGCGGTGGCGGCGCGTTGCTCGGCCCGCACGAGCTGCAGGAAGTCCAGTACAGGCCGTGCGCTGCCTCCGCCCGGGACGCCGTAGTCCGGCCAGCGGGTGTACTGCCCGTGCCACACTGAACGGGTCTCTTCCGTCTATCAAAAAACAATATTAGTTAAACTATATCCGATTCAAATAAATCGGACAAAAAAGTCAATGATGCCTATATAAAATAAAAAATATAGAAAAATTGTGAATAAAAAAAATAATTCACCATTTTGCGAGACAAGTATCACAGTTATTGCTAAACTTCAACATGCCTCGACTAGCGTTTCATAGTAAGAAGCAAGGTGAGCGTATGACCTTGCTAGGTCAGGGTGAAAGACATTTTTATGGTGGGATTTTAATAGACTTTTGTTTTAACATAAGAAGATTCTCAATTTCGATTTTTTTCAATTTTTTGTCTTTGTTTGAGATATAATGCGATTTGACGTGTAGTGTACCAAAGTAAGGAACAAAATGTAAAAGACATTGAAGAGTGAATTACGAAACTAATAAAAACTCGGTATTATAAATTTCGTATATTTATAATAATTACATTTTGATTATTTAATTAAGATATTATTGAGTTAATTACACCTCATTAATACTATTGAGTTAATTACACTTCAGTCATAGTGATGAACGACGGTAAGTTTTTAAAACCCAAATTTTTGAGTTTCAAAATGTAACCGCTCATGATTTAAAGAAAACACTGTTGAAAATCTAATTTGTTTATAGAATTTAGAAAACAACTTTTAACATGCTTAAAAGTAGTTAGGTAGTATTATTGTAGAAATTCGATATCTCAAAAGTGTTATTTTCGCACATAGTACTTTTAATTTTGGTATGAGTATTATGAAATCTTGTCGAGCTGTGTTTATATTTGTAAGTGAACAGTATTAATGAGAAGCGATAAATGACGTTACGTTTTATTTGAATCAAAGTATAGTTTGTACTATGGTAGGCCATAGCGATCGTTATCTATTGAGCCAATTAAGGCTAAAAACTTATGGAGAAATTTTACCACGTTCGCGGGGGTTGTTAGCTGCGGCTTCTGTAGAATGCAGATATGTATGTCAAAATTAAAGCACACGTACACAACAAACCCGCTCATAGCGAGCACGGTTGCTAGTGGCGCTCGCGATTTAGCGCTATCGCTCGGGCTGCGGTCAACTGCAAGTTTGAGATAAATAAGTAACTACGAAGCTTTTAACAAATAGCTGCGATCTTGCGGTGTTGTCTCCACCGACGTTTCGTAAACTTTGAAATAAAACACCGAGCCGAGCGAGAGTGAAAAGTTGAAAACCACGTCATAAGTTTTTGGGGTTAAATTTCCAATGTTGGAGAATATAAGACAACATAATAAATTAAATCAAGGTAACTCACCCTTAAATTCGTGAGAATAAGATTTGATATTGTGTAATCCTCTTCTTCCTCGACTGATTCAGTGGTGATGGCAAAACCACCATGTTCGACTCTATTCCCTGGTGATAATGGCCAGTATTGTCCGCACTTGACTCGGCCGCGCTCCACCGTCCGAGTCGTCATAACGATCACTAATGTACCCTGCTCCCACACCATTCGCCAAAAGTCACCAAACGTTTTCGGTAGAGGACCTATCGATGAATAAGAAAAAAAAACTTATATAAATGCCAAATTCTGATAACCAAAAATACAAGACCTTGAATAGAAATTACGAAAAAACCACAAGCAGATTGCATTTGGTGATAGTATTTCATTTCACTTTTTTTTTTGCCTTTGAATGAACGATTTTTAACTTTTTCGAGAAGAACAATTTACATTGTAAGTATATTTAAATTTCTAAGATTTTAAGTAGAAAAAGCATATGGTTTACCTTGTGTGCATATGAATGCGTTCTTCTGTTTGTATCCATCGACGTAGTTAGCATTGATGTAGTCTGTGGTCGGGTCGTCGGGGTCCGTCTGCGAGAGGATCACCCGCGAGTGATCGTAACATAACACGTCCGTGTATCTGTTCTTAGGTAGGTTGCTTGGCAATCTGTTAACAATAGATTTATTTACAAACTAGTCAGGCGAATTACTACTTTAGTTTCTTTATTTTTAACTTAAAACATTTAAGGCAGTTGAAATTCTTACTAGGTTTGGCACGTATCTAGCAACTAGGCAATCATGTCGTCTCATATCATAGTGAAATGATGTACGAGTGTAGTAAGTATGTTAGTTTTTTTTGTAAGACATCTATGTAATCCCATATATTCTTAGAAATTAATTCGCAGTTAGCTATGTCGGTTGTTTTCTATGGCGATCCCGCCATGTAATATGTATCTAAAATTGCATGCAACATTTATCGTATTCGAAATTTATTGTCAATTTGCCTGTCACATACAATTTCTTTCCGCTTAGCTGAATGAAATCGACAAACTCTTCGACATCGACAGGAAAACAAACATCATAAAAATTTGAGATATTACTTGGCGTTGTGAAAGGTTCCGACGGGCCTAGCGGCGCGTATCTCTGCGTACTCGTGGTGCAGGCCGCGGCGGCCGAGCGCGCGCACGTGCTGCAGCAGCGCCCGCGGCGCCAGCCCCGCGCCGCCGCCGCCGCACTCCTCGTCCGACGCGCCCGCCGACCCCGAGCCCGACGACCACGCGCCCGTGCGGCCTGCGACACCAACGCGCATCCATTTACTGTGTACTCAAACTTTTCCACATATTACCTAAGACTATTTGTGTCACAACGACACATAAAACTAATACAAATAGTGTTAATTTGTATTTTTTATTTCTAGAAATTATCTTAAATTTAAGAGTCAGTCAGAAATTTACCTACGCTATCATCATGCGCCCTACAATGAAATTATTTTCGCACCGTACTAACACGATGCAAAATCAAAATAGTTGTAAAATGTTCTGTGGTTATCTAAAGGCGAAAGTAAATTAAACTAAACTTTATAAATGTTAAGGGCTTTAAATTTCGTGAAATCGTGAAAAAAATGTTTTAGCGTCTTTTGATCGAATCTATAAAATAATAAGATTAATCTGGAACGCTTCCAGCCACACAAAAAGTTTCCTTAAAAACGAAAACTGTCATTAACATAATAGATGAAGAAACTTACATAGAACTATGAAAATAAATGCAATGGTGACTAAACAAAGCACTCTGAATTTCCTTGAAACGATCATGTTGTATGTTGTTTGGTTGCCTACACAATGCGATATCAAGCGAGAACGTTTAACTATTTTACGATAAAGTACCAACGTAAAAAATCCGTACCATTTCTGGACAAAACTTGCGACAACTCTCCTTTATTGTAGTTTTAATGTATCACAACAAGTATCTACTGCTATTTTAAACATTTCAAGTTGTATTTTTAAATTCATACACGTTACTTAAAGTTATTCATATTTTATCTTATGTAAACCCACGTGTATTTTCACTATAGATACGATTAAGCATTCAAAAACGTACCAGCAACGGCCACATTATTTTTATCATTCTTAGTTCCCATTTACGCTATCATTGTAAACACAAAAAAAATGATAACGTCATATTTGTAACGACAGGCTAAAGAGAACATTGACATTTGATATTCTTAAAAAGTTTTAAATTAAATTTTGATAAAATCCTACTTGGATTTGTTTAATTTTTCTATGTAGAAATCGGATACAATATTTGTGACAAAAATATTTTATAAAACCTTATCCTGACAATGACGAATTCTAGTAAAAAAGAAATAACCCCAATCAGCCAAGCTTTTCCTAAATAATACACGTATAATTTATATATCTTTACACGATTTACTTTGATCTTGTTCCGAGCTTCATTTGAATTTAGCCTTAGCCTCAGCACACACCACGATTAATAGCACGCGTTTAATCGCAGATCAGAAACCGCAAAGAAGTGTACACATGGCATACTTAGCGCACGTTAGCGATTTTTTCAGTTACTGATTTTGAAAACGTAACTTGCTACATATTTATGCCGCTGTTCCGAAACGCGTGGTATTTTGTGATGGTCTGTAATTGAATGGAAGTGCACGCACTGCGTTTACCAAAACCAAAGCCTCCACACACGCTGCTCGTCAGAAATCCATGGTGATACAGTAATTAAGCAAAATGTCAACCACAGTGAGTGTTTGTATGCGGTTTTGCATTTTCAGCTATTCCTAAACTAAGGCAACCAAAACCTGTCAACGTTTTGATATTACATTTTTATGAGCGCAACGATCGCATTTTGTAAACAACACATTCCAACAAGACTATTACGAAACATACAACAACGAACGCTGCTTAGAGAATCGGAAACAAACGATCACCAAGAATTACAATTAGAATTAAAATTGTAGGTAAAAGACGAAGTAAAGTTACTAACGTTAAGCAAAAATACAAAATGTTTTTTTCGAAAACTTATATTACGTTCTTTTAGTTGAATCAACACCATTGTGTAAACAAAAGAAATTACGTCACGTGGTACCTATTGTTTACATGATGAAGGTCAATAAAATCATTATTCACTGTCTTATAAATGAGATTTTGTAAGCTGAAAGTTTTGGGGATCAAAATTAAATGTGAAATTATATCTTGATAAAACCAATATCAAAATAAAGAGGTAGAATTATAGGTTTGTATTAAATCTTAATAAAAATAAAATTTTACTATAGAATGGAAATGGGTTGGATGTTGTTTTAAACGTACGAATTCTACGTAACCGAATTCTCGGGAAAAAGCAAATGTAACAAAATATTAATATTTTATTAAAGTAATTTTCCTCCGATCGTAAACAGATTTTTTTTAACAAGTAAACATACAGTTCAATTTCATGAATGAAGTTCATTTCTGAAGGTTATTTCACACACGACCGTTACGGCTGTTATCGCAATATTTTACATTTCAACGAAAATATTTTACAGTGGAATTAATTGTGAAGAGTGAGTACAGTATTTCTTGCATTTCATATTACAATATGATTACGTACAACAAAACCAAAGACACTTAACACATTACTGAGACTTTACACCTACATTATTTCCTTACCAACAACAAACAATTAAAACGTGTATTTCCAAAGATAGTAAATATGTAAAATAAAAATAGCTGAACTTACTACTTATGTCTAAATCATCTTCATCACCCGAATTTGTATTTCTACTTTTCATATCACCATTGTATCCATGCGTGTGCCTGAAATAAATATTAACATTTAAACTTTATTATTGTTTCTTACCCCACAAAACTGAGATTTATTGCTAGATTTTCATTAATCATATAATTTAATTTTAATGTTCAAATCATCCAAAAATGTATGATACAACAGAATCGACATGGATTATTTGTTGGTCAAAATTTGATCATACATTTCTTCATACTTTAGTCAACCTATTGCTCATATTTCCTAATGTTACCATTGGCATTATTCTTTTGATGAGGTAAATTGTAGATTACAAATAACCTACTGATAATTAATACATATAGATTCAGATTTTTTTTGGATGTAAAAGATAATATTGTTAGTCATGGCTGGGTTAGCTAACCCAGGTCTATTCCAATTCAGACAATAGGTCACAGGCATATTTTCAACAAGATCTATATATTTAAAAATGATTAAAAATATTATGTGTTCATAAACGCTAATCTTGTAAATGGTTAGTTCCAGGTTGAAGGATAGGATGTAAAAACTGCTCGAGCGAAGCTTGGGTGGTTACTAGTTTCTGGGCAATATGGGTGGGTTTGGATAAATATAGTAAACCTACGAACGTCTCACAAGATTTAACGTAAATTCGTTGAACAACTTGTTAAATAAATAGTACCCGCTAAACTGATTAGGTATACATCTCATGTTCCATTGGTATTTTTGTAAATGATTAACGATGTGTGCTTGTACCGATAATAATTTACTCAGTAAGTAATCACGTTTAAATACTTTGTAATTTATTACAAAAAAATACACGTTCCTTGGATTTTGTCTAATGATTTGGATGATATAAACCATATTTAACTGGAGGTTATGACTAAATTATGTTATCGAGACAATCCCTGTGGCACATTTCTGAAAAAAATGTGACATTATTTGAATAATACAATTCATTCATACACAATTCACACTTGATATAATTCAAATTTCAATTCATGATAAATTTAAAGTTAATTTATACACCAGAATAACGAGTGAATGAAGCCATCAATAAAGGTCTAATCTTAAAATAGACTATAATTTCGTTATATTTTTGGATTATTCTGTTTCTTTCACTTGTATAACAATGATACTGTTATCTGTGTGGATAAAAGTGTGACATACATAACAAAGCATTGGATAAGATTTCATAATTAAAACCTCTAATGGACTCGAATCCTTGACTGCTCAATAGGTAATTTAATAAGGGGTTATTTTATCCTGTCGCTATATTTAAACGGTAAGGGTACCTGATAGGGTTAGCCCTGCACGTGTAGGGCGGCGTGTGTCGGTCTCCGCTGATGTGCATGTTGGCTCCCTCCTCGCACTCCCCACTGCTCATTTCATGGGCACCTTCTATCACACCTGCAAACAATCGTCACATCAACATTACACGACTTCTCCATAAGATTCTCCAATTTATCGAACTTATGTTTAAAGATCTTCTTGAATCAATTTACCTTCCAAATGTTTGCTTTCTAGATTTAGTAGTTTTGGCATTTCGTTAATTAACGCAAAGAAGGCAGAGAAAAGGGTTTGATAAATTATAGATTTTTCTCACATTACACTGTGCACTTTGATTTTTCGCAGGTACAATATTTACATTAAGTAACATTATAGTATCTCCTTCCTAATATTTTAAACGCGAAAGTTTGTGAGGATGTATGGATTTCACGCAAAAGCTGCAGAATGGATTTTAATGAAAATTTACAATAACATAGCTTTACATCAGAAAAACACATTGGCTATAATTTATAATTATATTGTATGAACGATAAATTAACATTGAACCTTTTAGAACCATTTTCGACTTCTACGACGAAGTCGCCGGCAAAAGTCGACATCGATCAAAAATCAGAATCATATCGAAACAATTAACCTTGCAAAGGATATCTTTATTTTTCGGCCCAATGATGTACCAATATAAAACCGGTCAAGCGTGAGTCGGGCTCGCACATGATGGGTTCCGTACCATCTTATAAGATTAAATACTTTTTTTTTTTTAGATAATTTCGTATAAGATATTTTTAGTATTTGTTGTTATAGCGGCAACAGACATGGACATTCTCTGAAAATTTCTTGAGTATAGTTGTACATGAAATACAACCCGCTGACAGGCAGACAGACGGAAACTGGAGGAATAGAAATAGGGTTTTTGCCCTTTGGGTACGCAACCCTAAAAACTTATGAAAAAAAGCTAACAATTTATTTAATATTCTTTGCTTTCTATTTTTTTATTTAACCATATACAAAATGCGAACTAACAGACAGTTGTATTAACAAAACGTAAAATTATGAAATATAGACCCTATTTCATTCATGCGTCAATGTCAGTTTGACGAAAGAAAAAACGATCTATTTTATTTTATAACTTGATAACCATAAAAAAAATACGTTGTCGCATTTAAATATGTTTTGAACTTTATTTCGTTGAACAAACGTATTAAAGAAATAAATACTGTTTTTGTTTGAAAAAAAAATCGAGTTAGATTTAACATAGCTGCTGCACCGAAACTATCAAGAATATAATAGGTCACCTGTTTTACGAAAAACCAATTATACAAGCTCAGTAACAAAAATCTGGCATTTATTAACTCGATGCTATTTCAATTTACTATACATAAAAATATCAAGAAAATTCTGCACTAAGTAGATTAAACCATTGAAATTCTTAATTGAATCAATCATTCAATTGAATCTATTAAGTGGCAATCACTTGATTAATAGGTATTGAAAATATGTAAATCCTACCATTTTGTGCTTTGACCGGAGGTATGTGATTGCTTATTACATATTCGTCATTAACAGTGTCCAACTTCGACGTCTGTATGTTGTTGGTGTAACAGTTTTTGCAGTGTTCCAGCCTGAAACAAAAAAAAATACAACGTCAAAATAATGAATCGGAACACTATAGTTTTCATAGCCAGTGAAAAATTACAACGCTAAATGTTTTAACCACCCACAACTCTCTAACTTTTAAAAGGTCTTCCCTTATTAGAAATAAGTTCACCCTATTGACAAATCTAATATGCTATAGTTATGTATTGAATTTTCTAGGAACGTGAGCCACTCATAGTAGAATGACTAGCAACTCTACTCTTGTTAGAAATCGTCACAAGGTTTCGGAACTTAGTATTTATTTCGACACCTCATATGCTGCTAGAAATTAAAGTTTTAAGATATTTATAATATTATAAAAATAAGATAAAGCCGATGTGCAGTTATTTTCCAAATCAGTCAAATTCTCAAGGATGGTAGGTCATTCAACGTAACCGAGACTTGTATTTTTACTTAAATCCTTAAAATGCTCCTGTAAAGTATCTGAAACTGAGTTACAATTTTATTCAAAGGAGGTGTTGATTTCTTCATTTCTTTTATTAATCGATAAAAGTCCATATTTCAAACAAGAATTTAATATTATGTATAAAAATTTAAATGTAACTAAGTACTTTTATAGTTAGTCAACAACCTTTCTTGCCGTCACTCCCATCTGTGTTCTGAGTCTAGTATAAAATTCCAGGTTTCTCATTCAACAGGTGATCAGATAACTTGATAGCATTCCTATTAGCTATCATTTACAATTTTAACCGTTACCGACCAATTGGGCTTAGTGATACTGTGATCCTTGATTTATTAAACAGAAATCCATAAAAACTGCGACCAGGGAAACATTTATTATTTTAAAATATTTAGATGATAACCTATGACTTCAGTATTAACAATAGACTATTACCATTTTTACTTCATCATTTCCTTATCGAATTTAAGCTTACTATTTTTAACTTGTATGATATAGTATCAACATCAATACATCATGCAATTTTTCTCTAGTTGCCGACTTTATAACCTGTAAAACCCATAATTTTACATGCAAATATCACAATTACAACTATACCTACCTACCTATAGAGAGTACCTATATACATACATACGTATAACGTAACGAACTGAGACGTGAGGATGAATATTACTATGAAGTGCATGTATAATGTTACCAAGCGACGTGATCGATTTCAAGATGTCCCCCTAGTTGTTTGGGCAGGCTGGCGCGCGGTACGTAGAAGCCAAGCTGTGGCGCACTCACTGTGTGCACTCTTTCTCTTAGCTTCTCTCGTACGAATAACCTGAGAATCCTAAATGGAGCTTTGAACCAGAGAGGCGCCGTCACTATCAGCACTTTCTTCAGTTTAGCCGGGTAAGCACCCTGTAACAAAAGATTCGAAAATTTAACATGTAAAAATCTGCCTTGCAAAAATATAGAAAAAATACTGGAGTTCATTTCAAACACGACTCAAATAATATAAAATTGTAAAACGTAAGTATCTCATACTCAGAAAAAAAGTTACAGGTACAAGTTTAGTTAATAAAATAAACTTAAAAGATTAAAAGAGGGTTAGATTTTGTTAAGTGTTAGGTACGCGTTACACCTTAGTTAATATAACTGCAAACGCAAGCTAGAATAAAGTAGCCAGTAGAAAAAGACAAAGAAAAATATTAAAAGTAAAGTTACCAGTAGGGGTAGTACTTATAATAAGAAAACAAAGCACTTCAGCTCCGGTTTGTAGTTTTTCCATTTACAAATTAAAATGTTCTGTTTTAATATACATTTCTCACACAATAAAGTTATTAAACAAAACCCGAAATATCCTACCAATATTGATACACTTTTAACTTTTACCTCAAAATAGTAACCACAACAGTTTTAGTTGGAAATTCGAATTAACATAAATATACATAACCCGACCATTCCATCAATATGTTTGTAGGTACTTTGTTTCAATATTTACTAAGAAACATATTTCATACACGTGGGAGCTATTTTCAACAAAATAATATTTATTTTATGAGTATATTTGAGTATCTTTAATTCATTGTTTGTAGAAAATTTGTCTACTGAAAAGCTCTTTTTATAGTTATTGAAGTGTAAGAGAGTGCTGATGAAGTACTCTTCGTGAAATTTTAAAAACTTGTGCGGCAAAGCTTCGCATTCCTTTCAAAGAAACCGCATGCGATTGACGTCACTACTGGATTCAAGTCAAATACTATTCAAGGAATATTAAACTTTACTGAAAGCTTGCGTCCTGACGCATGAACTAATCATATTAAGCATTAGGTTTATTAAAAGATAAATATTTAAGTTACATAATATAATCGCAGATTCTCTGAATAGAAAATTGCGGCTTTGTAATGGAGAAGCGTTCTTAATAAAAGTTGGCATCATGTTAATGGCGGCATCGGCTACTTAGGTCGGCAAAGGAAGTATCATTACGTAGTCAAAGGCTAGAAGTGGGGCATCGACACAACACACTTACTATGATGCAATAAACAACGCTTTGCGACAACGTTGCACATCCAACTATACATCATCGTTATAGCCATTACTTAAATATTACGTGTATGGTCACTTTCAGTAGCAACGACTTAATACACTTATAAAAAGTTTGGCAAAATTTACAAGTTAGAAAAACAACAAGCTGATCTGCACAATTTATGACAAAATTGAAAAACTATTGGTTTCTTTCAACGTAAATGTACAACTTTTATGATCTCGTTTCCCAACGAATAGTCATACTTTGTCTCATGTCATTTTATTGCAAAATGATTATATGTATCTGCCATACATTGTGGTCGGAGAAAGATCTCCAGAACCGTTTGATTAAGGGCCTAAGCCAAATTTTTTGTTACATGTGTTTTTTGTCCAAAGCCTCCCTTCACCGTTTCCAATTTAGCACAACGCCAGCCGTGAAGAAAATATGTTTACTTTCGTAGCTAAAAGGGGAAAGGCGGGAAATTTTCATATTAGACAATTATCCTCCTATAGATAAATTAGTTTTCCGGCAGGTTCGGCGTTTCAGATCCATTTAAGGTTCTATCCAATTTCAAAGTTTTAAGGAGGTGCAGTACAAGATATAAAAAATCCTAATCTGAATTCCGGCTTATTTGAACGATATCAAAAAGTTATCTCATTTAAATTTTGTTGATTATCAACAAAATTAAAATTTGCTTACTTTTATTTCACCTTGCACACCAATCTACACTCCCTTCTTAGGTTGTATGACTCAATTACAAGATATTTGTAAAGTTGTTATGTGTGGTCATATCCATAATGAGATAAGTCCTTCGTATGTAGACACAAATTATACGAATGCGTGAGTCAACGTTCTGTTTTTATACACCTTAACGAAAACATTAAGCAGTTTAAGCAAAATTTATATTTTAACAAAGAACAGGAGGCTCCGTTTATAAGAATTGTGAAATGAAATTTAAAAAAATACCCGCAGTAATAATTTTCACAGGCCCTCGAGCTAGAAAACTAACAATTATATTCCAACCATTTGCTTAACGAACTGGAAACATTCTATTTAAGACTTTTTGTAATAATTTTACTATAAATCCTATACAATTCTAATCTGAATGTAAATACAATCTAAAGATTGTTTTAAACAGTAGAAGATTGAAATAGTTTTAAGATATTGAAAATCCCAAATTTATAATGTATCCATGAAGCGACCATAGGAAGGCAGCAGTAGCTTAGGGGGTGAAAGGTCAACGTCCTCATTGAAGCTCCCTTAAGTCATGAACTACCGGGACGTACCAGTAATAAATCCACAACCGAAAAGTTATAATATAAAAAGTATCTAGTAAAATAAATGTTAAATAAATATAATAAGAATCACACTAGAATAAACTCGGACAAGAAATTATTTAAGCAATTCTAGAGAAAATCCAAAACATACTTGCAACAATGAAAACTAATTTGTATAGAATTTACATTTTGATTTAATCTAGTATTAATAGAAGTAGTTTTATCTAAATTATTTCACGAAAAGCATTACGAATTCATAATAAAATCCCGTAATAAAACGCGAAAAACCTTTTAAAGCTAATTAAATTCTACAACTGAAATACGTGTAATTGCTTTTAAGTTTGTCAAACGTAGTCTTGTAAATAATTCCATAGTGCGTTACCCTGCTCTTTTTTCACACCGAAACCGCTCAACCGATTTCGGTGACGGAAACAGTTGACGAAAAAAGAGAAACAAGGACAATCACTAAAATAACATTGTGTGTAGCATGTACGAAGACAGCTATCAAATTAATGACAAAAGCCGCAGTTTATGAAGAATTCCAACAAAATCACGGAAGGGATTGTAATAAAATTTGGCGTAGGGTTAAATTGCATTGCAAGAAAAGGAGACACAGCCAAAAAAAAACATAATCTATACACACGAAATCACGGGTAACAGATAGTGCGATATGTGTTTGAACTCGCCTCACTGCCGAGGTGAACCTGATGACTGTACTACCAGCAGCCGGTGCATTGTCCTTGCAACCGAGGGTACTGGAAGGCGTTAGGGTAGTCACTAGTCTAGACAACCCTTGCTGACGTCAAACTACGTCTATGACAGCATTACATATACACTATCCTCTGCTTACTAACTTAAGTAGAATAAACATGCATAACGAACGAAAACAAGAATTTAAATCTTAATTTAAAGCATTTTAAATACTGATGAAGAGATAGATTTATAATCGTTTTTACATTAAAAGGTTCAAAAAACAAAATTTGGCAACCTCAAACCATTAAAAATCATTTCCTCATACCGGTAAATTTGTAAGCAAGTCGGTTACTTGAGGAATCTTCCCGAAGTCAGCTTGAACGTTTTGTATAAAGTTCAACAATGAGACGTCGCCCGACGCTAAACAAATTCTATCGAAGTAGGGCGCGGGCGGGTGGCCCGGTCGAGATAACCGCGTCTTGGAAGCTGGGCCAACTCTCTCAGCCACTTCTCTATTAACAATTCGACCTGGCACTATTCAAATATACCTACACATAGGAAAACTGTTCCCCAAATTAACGCGGTTTTTTATTTCAATGTCCCATGTTGGGCGCCAATTACAAATCTTCTTTTTTTTAATTGCAGAAAATCAAAATGACTGTGATGTTCATTAATAAAACAAAAACAACAGTTACATAACAAACTCATTTTAAACCCATTAAAGCAATCAATAAACAGAAACAATGTTCTACCGTTTTATTATTTTAAGGTAAAAATAACAAATAAACCCGATTTACCCGTGTAACTATTTTATATTTATTCAAAGCGATTCTATTTTTCTATTTTTAGACTGTTGTTGATGCTTTACGATTCCCGGTAAGCTTTCAAAGAGTTTCGGCGTTGAATATAAAGGATGTCGAAAACAGGTGCAATTTTTACCACAGAGAACAGGTAATTTCACAGCTGAAAGAGGTAGTTTGGCAGAATCTCCACACAGCGCTAGCTGTACTTGTCACCGCCTACATTCACCCGTTACTAAGGAAAAAAAAATGATGTTTTCCGGAGCACATTCAGCTGAATTGTTCGCTTTAATAGCTCCACCGGCGACGCTCTGGGAAACCCTTACTTTTGTACGAATGTCTAATACTCTCTTGACGTTTTTAGGTTGAGTTTGGTATCTTTCATTTTGAGTATATTGTTGTAAGGAGCTCAAAAACTCTGAGTAAAAAACCCTTTGGTCTTTTTTTCGTATTTAAATAATTAAAACGGCAAATCACCATTTAATACAAAATTTATGATGATCAATCAAAGGAAAATAGACGGACAAAGTGCCCTTTTAATGTCTCTATACAGGTTGAAAATAGCTCGGGTTACTTCGTTAGATAGTACACCAAGGTGCCTTTATAACGTCAAAAGGTCAAAGGAGGCTATCCTCTTCCATTTGAGCGAGTGAAAATAGCTAGTATTCAGCCGGGAAATGAGAAGCTTCCTTGATGAGCCAAACATTTCTTGTTGACGTCAGCTTAATGCTGGTTTATGGTTTCATAATCATAACAATCTTCTTCTGAATATTCGAACAGTTAAGCGAAATTATCATAATACAACGGCTTTATCGTAATCATAACATAATCGTTATTTGTAGCGGCTGTAGACACATGGCAGACGAAAATATTGCATGGTTTATGGTATGTAATAATGTTGTTTTTATATTTAAGCCATGTCAAGGCTGTGGCACGTGATGATAGAACTCTTTTAAAGAGTCCAGACGTCGTCGTGGCTGGCTCTGCGCCAAACGCAAACAATATCCTCGAAAAAAATAGTTTTGTTGACGATATCCGCTATGTCAACGCAATTAAACAACATCTTGCAATCAATCAATTCTTTATCGAAGTTTATGATTTTGCTTACTTTCTCCAAGAGAATACACTTGATATCAGTTTCAGGATCATTTATTATCCTAGCTGTTTTAAAGCATAGCATAGCAATGTACGGACGGACGGATATGAAACCCACTTCGTTGTGAAACGACAACTAATCTCTAAAATATTCATTGCCTTTAAATTTAAAATAGAGTCGCAAACACAAATAAACTTGCACATAATTTTGTTTTAAGAAAATGAATAATGAAGAATCAGATAACTAAGCAACGATTGAGCCATGGGGGATAATTCATTTCATCCGCTGAACCAACTTAGAGTCACCTTCAGAGGCTGAAATTAAATTTAGTGACATGAGTTATATCGCCGACAGGAGAACAATACTTTTAATTAATCCAGCGATCTCCGACTCTCGAAATTTATTCCGACAGGACTGATATTTTATACAATCCCTACATCCATGGTATCGCAAAATTTGAAATCTGTTTTACATACGAGAAGCGCCTAATTTGCATGGTCCCGAATACCAAAGGTCCGTTGCTGACAAATTCTGCGGACCGTACCGACAGCTACAAAATTCATTAACGGGAGCAACGACGGAGAGTTATTGTGGTTGTTTATAAGATTTAATTTGACTTTTATGAAGGTCTGAAAGCTATTGGCGACAGGGATCGTACGTGAGTATGTAAAGCCTGTGCCCGATACATAAATTAGTCCTTATCGTGACGTCCACATGAGCGCGCATCACGTCAACCATAAACACGCAAACACATTTCAGTCACAGTCACAATGCAATATGGTAATTCTTGTACATAATCAACGATGAACTACGGATTTCGATCTGGCTTTTTGTCGTAACCTTGCTAACAATATGTCTGGTAAACAAATTGAAATTGCAGATACGATACAAAAAAAAGATTTAAATACATTAAAGATTTAAAAGAAGTGTTAACAGAAGGGCACCGACTCGTATGCACCATTTTATTTATTATGTCATAGAAAAAACTTCAATAGATTGCAACCGATTTTAATAATATTTCTTTAATTTATCCAAATCATTAGTTTAATTTATCCAACCACTAAAATCGGTAATCGGTGTGGTATTTAAAAAAACAAAGCAATTAGTTATCGATATCAAAACCATGTCGACGAGCAATCGATGCGGAATGCCGCACCCGTCGCATAAACAATTTAATTTGGCAAACATAACGTTTAACTAAAACGTAATAACTACTGAAATCGATCAAAAGTTTTTCAAGGAAATTTTCAAATTATTTATTTCCCAGAGAAAAGAAAAATGAAAGTTGTTTAATCCTAGTTTTATTATACTATAGATTATGTTATTTGAGTTTTATAAAAAAGCAAATTTTTGGATTAAGTGTCGAAATCTACACCATTCATAGGTAATCAAACCATTGTTTTAGAAGTAAAAAGTTAGTTATTACAGCTAAGAGTTGGCAATGGCCCAGACTTTCCTGTCGTGATGTAGGTCAAAAATGGCGACCCCATTCCGACGCAACGCTGCCGCCCCTCGGGCTCGTATTATGTTATTTTTTTTAGATGTTGAAAAGGTGACTGCCTCACCTATCCCTGTCTTGCCAACTCTATTAACGGCCAGAGTGAACGGTATAGATCGTGACAATGAGACATCGTTTACTGATAACCTACGATCAGTTGAGTGTAATTCGGCGTTAGGAGCTCTCGGTAAAAGTTCTTTCAAGTATAATAGACCCGCGGTCCACGGGCCGTACATAAACTAATTGTAGCATATGAAAGACAACAAATACTTGCCTGCATAAACTAAAACGTAACAGTTTTAATTAGATTACTTTTGTAACAGAGATCCGAATTAGTTAACGTTCAGTTTAAGTTGTAGATGAGCCACAGCTTTTCCCAATTAAAAGGGTATATTAATACTTTCCTATATCACTTACAATTCAAACTTGCAAACCCTGTGCCGAGTCTCACAAAACTTTTCCGTGAGTAAGATGACAGTCAGACAAATTCGCGATTATAATAGTGTTATGGATGTTCAATGTGTTATTATTTGTTGTAATGGTAAAAAACGGGGCAACTGCAATGCTGTCGTGTAAGTGGGGAGGTAAAAGCTCATGCGCAGCTGTCGCTTGCATCTGCCAGGTGACAGTAGTTTCCTTTAGTTCCGATGTAAAGGTAAAATCAACTTCTTGCGTTCAATACAAAAAACTGAGAGTAAGATTTAAAGTTGCATAATCCGCAGTAATGAATCCAGTTTATTATAACGTTCATGATATTTCAGACACTTTTTATGTTTTATAAAATTTTTACAGCATAAAAAGTTTTTTTCTTTGATCCACACTTAATATCAATTTTATATCGCAAATTATTTTATGTTAACATATAAAAGTAAGTATCTAGAGGTATATTTTATGTTAACATACAAAAGTAAGTATAGAGAGATATCTTTCAATCGATTTCAAAAAAATATATACACATTTCCTTTCATAGGCTAAACCAAGTAAACATTTTATGAATAATAACAAAAAGAAGAGAAGTAAAAGAATACAGTCGATATAAAGTAAAGTGAACACTCCACATTGTGCCTCAAAAAAATCTAATCCATCCACATAGTAAACGTACGTCATAAAATGTTTTTAACTTTTTGATGATATTCCATAAATTCGTGATAGGTATTATAGGGATGATTTTATGTATTCAGAATAAACTGAAATTGCTTGTAACCACAAAATATTAAAATTTATATAGATATGCAAACATGCTAAGAAAAAAACATGTATTTTTTAAAGAAAGATGTAAAAGTTTTTAGACAGAACAGCAGAAATAATAAATCAAGATTAGCTTATAATAAAGTGAATTAAGTCAATATCCATGAATACATGAGATCCTTTGGAGTTATATTAGTGTCTGCGTAAGATAAGCGTGAAGTGTAAGGAATGCGCTCGTTAGCGATCATAGGACAATGGTTTAGGACTGGTGGAGGCGCAGCGAGGAGTGTCGCGATCTCATTATAACGGGCCAGTGATGAATGCACCACGCTCAATAACTGGGCCATATTGCTACTGGGGCAGTGCTATTGTCCTAGCACACGCAACGCACATATTAAATTTCATAACAACGTTTACATGTTTTAGCAATTTCATGAATAATGGCCCGATTTTTTTTTATAAAACCCTCGTCACATATACCTACAACAATGGAATTGATTGTATCTTGATTGAAAGGTCATTAAGAATGTATTTCGATACAGACGAGGGTGCTGAAAATAAGAGATACCAAATAATAAAGAATGAATTTCATACACGGACAAAACATTTCAACGAAACTAACACCTTCCATGGCGATCTTTTGCTTCTTAATTTAACTAGTTTCAAATTTATTTAATCCAGGTCTATTTCCCGAATTCCAAGACCATTACAGAATTTGGGACAAAGGTCCCTGATTGGAAAAGGATTTAGAAACTTATAGACAAGGGCGCACAAGCATATCATTTGGCGTGGTGTGTCAAGCATCGTAACACGTCGTAATTAAATCCATCACGTACGACAAGCCGGAGGTGACGTCAGTTCCTAGCTCGCAGCGACCTTCTCCCGCCGGATATTAATCATCCCGGTGCCACCGTGCCATTACCTACGACGCCTGCCCTTCCACACCACTACATCATACTTTTAACATAATTGTATCACACTTTAATTATTTTTAGAAGATTATGTTGATGTGCTGTTCCAAGTGATGTGGAAGAAATACTAAATGAAAAAGTTTTTTTTACGGAAATTTTTAACTTCAACGAATTAGCATGCAGAAAACGGGCTGCGACGTGTTATTGATTCTGGATTTTAAAACTTGCCAATTGATATATATATATCATAACGCAAAAAAGTTTGTACTACCATTTCTTGCGTTAGGAAAGGCTTTCACAAAAAAAACCTTTTGTACTTTAAATAGAAAATTGAATTGAATTTCAGTTCTGTCAGCAAGAACCACATATCTGGGGATTTCCAGTTTAAGAGTCATTAAATCAATACGAAACGGCACGGCTTGACAGAAGTAACGTATACAATACAATTATTGCGCGTAATTAAAAAAACTTCTCGAGAAAAGATCCTAGAAAGACATGAACAAGAAAAACACTAAGCATTAGGTGATAAAGAAAATCAAGTTCCTTAATCAAAAAAGTTACTACTTAAAAAACAAAGTCCAATTTCTAATAAAATTAAGTTACCCTTTCATACACGAATAAGTTTTTCTTTTGTGATGTCGAATATTAAGAAGAACGATACGATGCATACAGTACTTAAAAATCCATTCAGTAAGCTTAAATCTACGTTCAAACAAAATAGGTAAGAACTCAATTATTTACTTGGTTTGATTATAGTAAGAAATGTAGGCAGTGAAGGTAACTGTTGTGGCAACTAATTTATAAATACATAGTATAACGACGTAGAACCAGAAATAGCCTGATGATCGATATTAACTCGTGTAGAAACACTGAGGATTTACGGAAAAGCGGAAGTTAGTACATTAAATGAAAAACAAAGTCGAGTTAGAATAAATACAATTGTATTCCTTGTAATTGTTTATTGAATGAAGATTTATGTTTACGTACTGACTTCTACTACGCAGTCGGTGTACGATGAGTCAGATAGCACGTGATCTCAAGGAGAGGAACCGACTAAATCGATACAAAAACATCAGACTTGAATCGTTAACGAGGGAAAAACTGGCGATAAACAAATTAATTTGAACATAAAACGAAGTCCTTCACGGATTGTTACGTTAACAATTTAGATATCAATTGAAATTTTTTGGTATTGTATGTATGTCATTTATATTGAATTAAGTGTTAATGGAATTTAACATAGACACGCAAAATATTATGCAAATTTTATAATTAATAAGTTGCTGTCTGCTATTTCTTCTGCGTTTTATTCAATTGCTTGATTGATCTTGTCTTGCAAAAGCAATGCATATTTTTATAAAACTATCTAGCAAGAAGTTCTGGTTTCTTTAACTCGGTGTATTTCTATAAAGACAGTGTTATTATCGAATAAATAAAAAAATGCTAATCGGCTTTCCAAATCCTCAATGTGGAATTCCAAGATAGACAGGCATCTTAACAGGGTGGATGATGAAATTGACATACATCATTGTTCGTTCACGTTCATCACGAAAGTGGCTACATTTATAATTAGCTATTATAATTATTAGATTTTTATTTATTTTGTGTTTTAAAGTTGTGGTGGAACAATTAAACTTAAGTGGAGTATGTTATTTGTAATGTTTATAATGTGATTTTATTATCTATTGTTTAATTTAATTGTATCTATTATTCACTGCACTATCGAGTTGGTATATAACTGTTATGATAGTGTATTTGATTTAAATAAATAAATAAAATACAAAATGTTAAAAAATCGCATTGTCATTTCAATAAGGATTGTATCAAAGTGTTGGTTCGCTAATTATAATCGACAACTGCTCGTTATATCGTTGTATATTTGCATATCTTCTATGTACTTAAATAAGTCATAAGTGACTTCTCTGTATATGAATAGGTAATAGAAATGATTGTGTGAACGCGTGTTGTGTCCCCAGCAAATGGTTCGCTCGGCAGGCCCCCAAAGGCCTTATGACCTTGCTCTTGAGACCGGCACGCCTACGACGATAGCCTCACCTCGTTCCTCAACATCGATCTCTAAGATATCGACCAATTGCAAAAACGACAGTTTGTTTAACACAACAACACAATCGATAACCTGTTTTCCGACTCGTAAACTCGACATGTTTGTTTGGCTATTTGTAAGAAAGATAAAGTCGAATATCTAAATACAAGTGATCTATTTCATAGACATACAATTGAAACGATGTTGTTATTAAAAACATGACCTAACTGTTTTTCATGTTACGCATAAAGCAAGTTCAAAACACAACATTACAAATGTAAAGTATCTTTACTTCTCAGTAAAGATCAGTCTATGCACCCAATTGTAAGAATTGTGGGATATTGTTAAATTCATTGCATAGAGTTTCTATTTTGAGAATCAATCTTAACTGTATTAATTACGAACTTGTATAGCAAAAAAACCGTGCAACAGTAACAGAAGTAGATGTCGTTAGTTAGACATCAACTGCGCAGTGTCAACGATATGATGATGCTTATCGAGTAGGCATCGTAATAACTACCGGAACTAAACATTTGCGACTGTTCTGAGACGTGGAAGGCATCGCTACAGTGCTCAGAGCTTACTTGGCATTCAAATCACAGGCAAGTGCGACAAATCTAACCATTGCCCAATAAATCGTTCAGCTCAATATGTAACATGAGCAAAACAAATTTTGGTACTAAATAAATAAATCTCGGTTGGATATCACGGGGTATTGTAAAATTGCGGATTGAATTGCGTATCACGACTGAGTGAAAATTGAATGGAGCCCGGGCCACAGGTTTCTCTGACAATAGCTGAGAAGATGAATGAATTTGATATTGTAACCCAACTTTATCTCTATATTTCCTTACATTACGAAATGAAACTGTAATACGAAATGAAGAAATCCTATGTTTCGGAAATAATTACTGTTTCACCTCACAAACTTAAGCTGTATTTAATTAGGCTTTCAAGTTACTTCAGATGTAAATCTACGCTATCTTGGAAACACCCCAATCTACGTCGATTGTGAAGTTTGGTTATTAAAAAAATCTATCAAAAGGTAAAGGTAACTTTTAAAATAAAAATTAAGTTGTTTATTTTATTTTCGGTCGTAAGACTTTTAGATTAAACGATACGGCCATGTGCGAGACAGTATATTTTGTATAGGATTGTTCTTGTGTATAGAATAATCTTATTTACTTCATTTCTCGGCGGTATTCATAGTAAAAGGTTAAGCGTTCTTTAAACTATTATTACTTACTGAAGAGATTTAAGAGCACATGCTCGTAAATAGTATCACAATATGAAACGTCTACTAAATATACAAGGATTTAACCATTTTTGTGATTTAAGACTAGCGCAAAACGTAAAGCCGAAATACTAAATAGTTTTCAAAACAGACGCTGATCTTTAAAGTGTTTAAAATGACAGTTTTCCATTTATTGTGTCATACATATTTATTATGTCTGAAGTAGAAAAAATATTGCAACAGGTCGACTATGCAATACTGGGCCGGAATTTATTTTTTGTAGACTAGGCATATTTCATACATGATACAATGGCAAGACTAATTGCAGTATCACGTTTAAAAATGCAGGCTTTGACCTTGGACCTTGGACCAAATTTCATGGAAATCTCCAAAATTCAGATAGTCCAAAATACCCTACATAAAATAATCTAGCTAAAAAAATTAGCAAAACGTGATATAAAATAAACATTTTGATTTTATAAATTACATTTTCCTGGACTATTGTTTACTTTATGTCACAAACCGTTTGCAATTCCCCTTTAATTATCTTGTCACTAACATTTAAACAGAACAGTACTTGTATATATTATTGATATTCCATTGTTCCTTACAACAATACACTCCTTCAGTGACCTGGATACCGTTTCGTTCATTCTATTTTTTATCAGAGATGTGCAGTGATTGTGAAATGATAAACATTAAACATCGTGATTCAACTTGCTATTTTCGTTCATAGAAATACTGCCAAATGTTTTCTTAGAGATGCCAAATGTTTATTTAGTTTTTCTTATGGAGACTACATTTTGTGTATGATATATTCGGGTTTTGTACCTTATACATGTAGGTATTTATTTCAAAATGTATATTTTGGTACATACAAGGACAAATAGACGATGAATGTGTTATATCCATATGCCATGTCGTATGTTTTTAATCGGTGGTTTTACCTGAGATAACGAGCGGAGTGGACAGTACGGGCTCAGTTGTTGTTGATATCGATCGCAGTTGGCCGTCAGTTAACTAGTGTTATCATCACACGAGCTGCCACTATAATCGAATGCATTTCACATCGACACACACGTAATACACACTACCACTCAACACTACTCGCCCTACAACTTTAATAACACCGATTGGGCATTTCCACCTGTTTGCTGTTATCAATCAATCAAGCACGCGACGACGATAGTGATCTAAGCGATGTCGAGAACGTCGTTTGATCGGGATAGTGATAAACACGGGATGCGATATCGTAGCAAAATAGGCGCGGAAAATATAAGGTGCGGAGACGTGCGATCCGACCGGTGTCTGGTTTGGCACTGACGTAGTTCAACGGAGTGTGTGTGTCGGGGCAGGCGGCAGGGGCGCCCTGGCTACGCAGCCTGCAGCCGCCCACCGCCACCGCGCTACGCCACCAAACACCTACGAGATATCGCTACGAACCCACACCCCTACCCCTAAATATACAACATCCATTTATATAGCCTACAAAATTTGACCTAGAAATTAGATTCGTCGAATTTACAATTAATTAAGAAAACCTACGTACGAAACTGCGTTGCATGTTTTGTAGGTAACAGAATGAAAAACCAAAGAAAAAAATCTTGCAATTCATTTTTGAATAAAAATGCTTACTTACTTTAATTATTCTAAATTTCTTTTCTTATAATCGAAAACTTTGCATTAGTGATACAAAGAAAATCATTTTCACGAAGTTATTTAATACAACAGGAACCTAGAACTGGGCGAGCATATGAAGTGAGTGGGGATATGAGGCGAGTGAAAAACAATACATTTAGTGATCAGATATTCACCATTTTCTCTCTTTGATTGGTTCA
This sequence comes from Choreutis nemorana, assembly GCA_949316135.1. NCBI lineage: Eukaryota > Metazoa > Arthropoda > Insecta > Lepidoptera > Choreutidae > Choreutis > Choreutis nemorana. The sequence goes on from OX438610.1 coordinate 6,611,909, forward strand.
ATTGAAAAACTAAAATAAAATATCTGGTATTAAAGGTTTCATGAACTAGATCAGCAAAGATCGCCAAAAAGATATGGCCATGACCTTTCTTCCAGTAGAAGTCTTTGAAGGGTTTTATCCAGTGCATGGCCTGATGCCCCAATGCAGGTATATTAACTAACAAATGTTTCACTGACATCTGACTAAAAAAACAGAACTCTAAGTTTTAGCACTTATGGTTACTTAATTTTGAGATACCATTGTTTAAATTCTAAATAATTAAGGACGTGCGGGATCTAAAATGCTCCATCTTATCAAACTTTGACGAAAAATATTACCTTTTAAAAGTATATAAATACCTTTATTCACATTTATTTCTTTTCCTGCAGATACGACGGCGAATCTTTTTGTAAGGTCATATTTAGTGCTTACTCTGCACATTATAATTCACTTGACCACTCTAAAAATCGTGCTGCGCTCGTATACAGCAATCATCTTTTAATACTTTTTGCTCCTAGTTTTCATTTCATAATACTTTTTAGCGCAGTGTTTGAGACAACGGTAGTCTAACATCAAGGTTAAGAAAAGAACTACACATTTCTACAATTGGTAAATCTTAGATTCGAGCTTTAACGTTAATACAAAATGTAAGAAAAAGACATTATTATTTAATAAAGAAAAATTACCCCCTTTTCCTACATTGAAAAAACACATCAAACACTTCAGTCTTATAGTTATTTAAAACAAATATTTTTCGTTTTCTATCCAATCAAACTTATTTAACCCAAAATCCATAAATTAGACCTGACTGACCTAGATAGGAAAATCAAACGAGCCTTGACAGAAATTTGCCTAAAGTCATTCAATTTATACTTACTTCATTTCACTACGTGTCGCCAAACTTCAATACATAGGTATAAAATTTACATACTTAAAATATATAGGGATTCTAATTTGATACAAAACATACAATATTATGATGATTTATAACTTACATTGCAATAAATTATATTATTAATGTATCTCGATATCGAAATTGTCTTTGTATTTTAATAATGCTAAGAGGAACCTACTTACTTATCCACTTTGGGGATTTTCAATTTTCCTCTATTCTACAGAGTCTACGGTGTTTGTATTGTACAGCGCTATGCCTCAAGGATTCCTAACCTCATTTTTCTTTCGTAATTAATGTAATCCCTTTCTTGGACGAAAAACAACAAAGAATAAAACGTTGAGTAATTCTATAAACAATGAATTATTATGCTTAAATAATGAAAATTCCTTTTGAATTAAATGCTATAAATAATCAGTTAGTAAAAATTTCAAAACCTTAATGTATCTTTTTATAAAACACGACTAAATAAAAAGTTAAAAAAAGAAATAAAAATTTAGAAGTAGATCAGAAATTAAAAAAAAATTGGGAAGAATTTAAACTGAAGTTTTACAAAGCGACAGCCAGTCGGGTCAGGTAAACAAAAACCTTTATCATGAATCATCTTAGATACCTCAGTGTTAATAATATATTTACAAGTTAAACTAACAACTGAATGGATTTTGATGAATAGGTTTTCTAGATTATCCCATATTAAGTTACAAATAGGCTGGTCAACAACAGTAGGTACAGGAATCCATATAAAGTGAAAAGAATGTGAGTGTATTATGTGCAATTCAATTTATTTCTATATACTAAATAAATACATTGCTATCTAGAAAGCTTAGTTACAGGAGTCATTCTACCGAAGGAGTTTCATTTGCAAGTCACGAACTGCCAAACTAGGCAAGACACTAGCCAAATCTTCAGCAATGTTAATTCAAAGAGTATCAATAAGATTATTCAATAAGTAAATATGAAAAGGAGCGATCAAAAATGATTGTGTTTACCAAAAATTTTATAAAAAGATTTGTTCATAATAAAAACATAATGCATATGAAATCGATTATCTAATTCGCCGATTTACTCTACATAATAAGAAAAGAAATTTAAACATTTCGTCTGAAGGTTAATAAATATACAGTTTCCACAGAGCGATGAAAGATCGTTCAGATCAAAGGGATTGAAGCAAACAGCGCCATTGAAAGGTGTGATTACACACGATCGCAGATATTATACTGAGCTTAAAAACAGAATATCCATTTGTATTCTGGAGCTTCAACAGGATTTCAGAAATCTTAAGTCTTTTATGCTAATATATGTTAATTTTTTCTTTTTGGAATTATGTTATCAAGGGACTTCGCGAAAAATAATCGAACATCGAAAAAAAGAGTTCTACGGGTTTTGCTTATGGAGTATTTCTTAAATGGAAATTTGAAATATACTTACATTTTCAAGAGTTCTAGAGGTGGTTATTCAACGTTGATTTACCACAATGTCAATACTGGAAACTCAGCAAGCTCTGATTATGTAAATTTTGCTGCTTTTCATTCAGTGCACAAGTAGCTCTAGATATATATTTTGTAGTGTTTGTCTACAAGTTTAACTTCAAATTTAACCTTTATCATGAAATGGATAAACTTGTTCTGGCGATTTCATACGAAATTGAGTACTGGAAGTAATCTAATGCCGGGCCTATTAGGGGGGGAACCAAAGCAATCAAAATGTGGAGATCATTGTATGGAATACTAATGGAGGGGCTCGAGGAGGCCTATACCCGGCGTAATAAGAAACGTCGTTTTTGGTTTCATTATCCAGTTAGCTGTGATAATTAGCATTCAAACTATTCCCAGTATCACATATTTTAGCTTATTTCATATTATTATGTTTGCTATAATTTAGATTTAATCACGGCATTCGACACGGATTTGATTTAGTTCTAAATCATTCTAATGCATATAGAACTTTAAACAAATTAAGACCTAACGTTAGGTTAGGTTGACAAAACAAATTGTTCGCTATTAAATTATTAAAAACAATCGCAGTCGGGAATTATACAATTCCCTAGAAAAGACTTGAGACAGTATTTACTAGAACCGAATCAAAAATTGATAAACCATTCCAGTTGCGTCCGTAAAGTGGAATAGAAGACTTAGTTAGCGGGAAACTGGGAAATTGCGTTCAACCAACATTTCCCATGACCTAGATGCTGGCAAGGAAAACTTTATTTTATTATAAAACGTTTTAAGAAGAAACTAACATGCTTTTGCTGTTAATACATTTTCTTATTTTTTTAGATCCTTTTGTACCTCAACCGTCGGATACACCTTTTCATTTTTTTTGTTCCAGATTATTTGAAAGCAAATTTAATTTATTTATTCCGTGCACATAAAATGGTAACATAATGCATATTGTGTAGCTAAATTTGTACGAAGTGTGTCCAACTAATAGGCATACGAAAGGCTATTTAAATACATCATTAGAAGATAAAATCAAAATCATGAAAATGAAATAAATCAGTAATTGTAAAAACAAGAGAGATTCGATTGTAATATCGTAAACCTATAAGGGTCTCGTTTCCTGAGAGAAAAACGGTTACGAGCTTATGCTATCACTTCCATATGCATTTTTCGTTCAGGCCGTTTTCGTTTCTATCAGAACTGCCTTCAATTATACTCGTAATGTACTTGAATGCCGAGTAGTATTGGAACTCAACCAAACTGACTTTTAAAACCAGTGTTTTTAGTTTGTACAATTTATTTATTGTATTTTATGGCTTTTGCCCGTGACAGAATTTTAGATGGGATATAAAGTTAGAAAATAACCTCCTACTTACAATAGCTATTTATAAAAATAGTAGGCTAACAGGATACGTATATTGAATCAAATATACCACCATTTTATATGACATTTTTAATCTGCACAGTGCTGCATACATGTGATGTAATGTGTAAATGAAGATTTTAAAAATTCAATAAACTAATTTGGCACTTTTATCCTTGGAAACATTTTGCCAACTATTCGCACAATACACATGAATGTGAGAGTAACAAATCAAAGTTTTCGAAGAACAGAATAGTGAAGAAAGGCTCTAGAGAGCAACCACGGGCCGGAAAACTTAGAATTTGACGGCCTCTCATTAAGTAGATGGATGACCGTATGTGAAGGCAGAAGGAAGCCGCTAAGTGCAAGCAGCAGAAGAAGTCTTCCGGCTGATGATGAAAAATAAATTTAACTAACCTTGAGCATAGTGAGGATTTTCTGTGAGAGTTCATAGTCGAAGTTCCCGTATTTAGAGTCGGTCATGTCATATATGAAGACGAGTCCAGCGCGCTGCGTGTCCAACGACTGCAGCGCCACGTCCAGTTGGTAAACCACTCCCTGACGAATAACAAATATTATTTTATACCATTATTACTATACTACTACATATGACTATTACTCTATACGTTACTAGTTTATGCATATCCTTTCATGGTTGTAACACAATTTAAATGTTCACAATAGTGTAGAACTCAACTAGATTAACAGATATTATTTGTTATTGTTAAAATGTCAAGAGATTAATGTATTACTTCATGAATAAAGCACTAGATAACTACTATCGATATTGTGTACGCGACTATAATCTTGACAGTTTAATAAACATACTACTTGTCTAAATCAGTACGTTATTTAGTCAATTGAGAGCTATAGAAAATAAAAATAAAACTCCTAAGAAGTAGTTATTGATAAATTTTAAAAACATGTGAAGAAGTTACTCTTCTTTACCTAGTCACTACTAGTTTATTAGCCTGGTAAATAAATTAAATTACTATTAAACAGAAAACGGTGTCAAAAGAAAAAAAAGAGTTAATAAAATTACAAAAATAATAAAAACGAATTAACACGAAGATTGTTTGATTTAGCTTACTTCTTTTACTGCAAGGAACATATATAAGGGACGTAAAATAATAGGAATGTGTATGAGTCTTTGAGATTTGCGTGAAATGTGCAAGAATTTTTGAATAGCTTATAAAGGATCCTATTAGATGGGGTCAGTATATGCTGTACCTGCAAGGTAGTTTGATGCGTTGTATGTCCAGGGAAGTGTTTGTTGGCAGTGAACACTGCTATCGCCGCTCCCGTCGCATCTCGACTCGACTGCAAACAAATAAGATACTATTTAGTTACGCTCTATACCACCAAATTTATCTAATAATACTCTATTTCTCTCTCAGGCCTTTACTTAAAAGGCAATCAGTTCTAATAATCCTATTCCCAAAACTACAAGGTTTTTCAATACCAAACTTTTAAAGGATTAGGTATCAAATAACTTATTCAACTAGTTTTTTATGCTCAAACCAGCTGACAACAAACAAGTGTACGAACACGTTTGTTCATTTTTAGAAGTTGAAGCTTTTATATCGGTATTATCTATTTGTTTTAAGAACTTCAAATGAATAAGGTTCATCTCACCAAGATAGTGAACTTCCCAGTCTCCAATTCAGATTTCAGAGGTTCTTCAAAGGGTTCGAACTTGTTGAGTCCCTCCCTGCGACGCGTGGACTCGTGCTGTCTCCATAGAGCAAAAGCGCGGGACACCTCGAACTTACGAGCGAACAGAAACTTGAGCGCCGTCCCGCGAGACACGCTCGTCGCCCCAGATTCGCTCAGCGTATTCAGAAATGTTTTCGTAGCCTGGAATCACATTACAATCCACTTTATTGTTCCACAAAACAAAAGCTATTGTTAAACGAGCAAAGGAATTATTAGACTATGGAAAAGATTTAAAATACTATTGTGAACTTCAAATGATGTATTTACCTACCACGTAAATAAAATACATGTATGAAGAAATTGATGTATAATAAACTAGTGTTATAAAGTCTTTATACCTACGGTACGAATTAGGATCCATTCAGTGTAGTAATTGGGACATAGGTAAGTAATAAAAATATTTTATAGCGTCCATTTATATTGGAGTCATATGTGCAGTAGCTAATACTAGATAAAGATGATAAATGAAATCTACAATTTTGATTACTTTAAATCAATTACATATATTGCTTACTCGAGATATTGTCCTTATTGGTTGCCTTATTAAAAATGCTGCAACGAAGGAAACAAGAACATTTAAGGGATACAAAGTTTCTATATAAAATTACTCTGATAAACAACCTAACCTAATTGGATTTTATTTCTCTACGTCTGATTGGAGACAAATAAATTTATTTAAATAAGTTGTACCAAATACTGTAGTATCCTCCGGAAAGTGATCGGCTCGACCGGATCCATAGCCGATTAACTGTTTACTTATTTTAATACGCACGACTTATTTCTTAACGAAACTGCACTTGATTTCACCCTTTCGTCACACTTTCATCAAAACAATACTATCATTCCATCACTCCGACAAATCCTAATGAACAAGTATTTGGAGAAAACCGATTATTCCAGCGATCAGTGGGAAAGAAAGGGAGAGATTAAGACACAAGAATGGAGGGATAGTGTTATGGTTGTACGGGTCGTGCGAGTAGGATGCAGTATTGGGAGCGCTACATTTGATGGAAATAATGGTTGCTGGTTAATTCTTCCGGGATGTGCTTCCTGCCTGAGCCGGCCGGGTAGTCTCTATTAGTATGACTAAGCACGGCCGCCCCTTTCCACTCAAGAGGTGACATTTGTCAATAACCAGTCTCGTGTGATACTACAAATGATAGGGTAAAGCGCGTTTTAGGATCGCGGTTGCTATTTTGCAGATTCGAAACAGTTACAGAACAACCTTTATAGAGCTAGAAAAATGGATGCTTCATTTATTTTGTTTTATTATATTGCTTTTGTGACATAAACTCCTATGTCAGTAAAAGTAAGTTATTAATATCTGGCCTTACAGAAGTGGTTTTCCTGTACATAGTTTTATATGAACGTTATGTATTTAGCTTCCATTAAATTAAAATATATGCTTAAAACATATACAGTCGATTTGCGGTAGGTAATCTATATTTTATTGCAAGTAAATAACTACATTATTAAACATCAAACAGACATTTGCTTCTTATCTGTTTTATTGAAAGAAAATTTAAGTTTTACATTTTTAACTCTATATTAAATCTAGAATACACCAAAACTTTTAAATATAAATCCACAAAAAATATATAGATATCTTATAACCTAACCTGACCTGCCTATTTCTTTCAAAGCTCCTGTTGATTTTTATACTTAACTTTATGAGCACTAGCAGCAGTTTATGCCGATTGCTTGAAATTGACTTTTTTATATTTACTAATAATTATACCTTAAACTAGCTCATAAGTTACAATGGGCCATTTAACAAAAAAAAATATTACCACATTAGAGCTGGAAGACATAAAAACTAAACCAAACACTATAAAATGTAATTTTTAACAAATAATAACACTTTCTTATCAACCACCTAAACACTATAAATAAACGAGGGTAATGTATAAATTATCACTTTTATATCTATAACAGGATAAAAATAAAATACAACACTTTGTATTGTCCGATTCGTGTTATCTCGTTCGCTAAGTAAGGTCGTGCGACTGTCTAATGTTCACGACTATATTTGCGACTGTCACCAATAAACAACTTGATCGGTGACTGAGCGTCATTGATTCACGAAAAGTTGCCAATAAGTAAGTCACTCAATGCAAGCATTCAAGCTACCGCCAACCAAAATATTTGTTTTAAATTACAAATAAAATGTTATTCTTAAATATCGTAATTACTTTCTTATTTTTAGATATTAATAAAACTTGTAGGAAGTCAGTAGAAGTACGTAAAAAGAAAACGTGGGTGTTTCACGTTAATGGTTTCATAATATGTATTCTCTTATGAAAATAGAGTCCACACCTCTATGACGCACTAATTAAAAACTCTGTGTGGGCGTCGATATATCATGTATCGAAAATAATTATTATGACTTTATTATAAAACAACTTTTCCACTTCAGTAGCGTACTATTAGTACATATTCAATTATTAATTTAATACCCAATACCTATTGTTCGAAGATCCAGGGCTCTCCTGACTTATATTTTATCCAAAATAAACAGCTTGATATGCAAATGCAAATGAGCCTAGTCTACATTACCCAATCAAACAATTTAAATCTATAAAGATCAATCGAAGTGGTTTTTTGTAGTTTAAAATATTGCTTTTGTTTTTAATATTTGTAATCAAGTAAAGTGTAACGTTAAAAACATAATATGTTGTATGAATTCTAATTTGTGCGCAATTTTTTCGAAGAATATTTACTGGATGATGCAAAATCAATGCATTCAAATTGTTAAGAACATTTATTTAGGTTTAACGTGAACTAATGACAAAAATTCAAATCCTAAGCCGATGTACAGACTTAACAGTTACTTAAAGTAAGATTTTCCTATTAAAATCCATCAGTTACATTGCCAAAAATTTATTGATCAATTCACCCCATCCCTAAATTTTTGTCAATTTAAAACAACTTTATAAGCGCAAAATTTGTTTGTAAAAATATTATAATTCAAAAATGAGTTTGATTTTTCTATTTTACGTAAAATCCAGGTTGTTTTCATACGTAAAAAAATTGTTAAAAAAGGGTTTATTAAAACGGTGACTAGAAGTTGAATCGTCGGTCTTTAGTAAGTCTAAGTAATAATATTAGTTCAGAACTGTTATTTTTAAATTTATACTAGCTATTGCCCCGTGACTTTGAGCGCGTTTTATGTTGTGATCCCCTCGGTTTCCCTACTTAAAACCTGGAAATTAAAAACTTAAGCATATTGGCGAATAGGTAGTAATAAAAAGTACATATTTCCAATTTTGAAGATCCAATAAAAACTTTATCATGATAAAATAACCGCCTAAATGGTTAACCCCTTAAAAACTCGATATCTAATAACATTTTCATATTTAACATTTGAAATGGATTTTGATAAAAATTTAAGGGGTTTTTTTTGTTCGAAACCTTAATTCTTATCTATCTTTAAAATCAAAGCAGCAGTAGCAGTATCTGGCTTGAAATATAATGTTATCCATCAGTGAAAGTGGCGTCAGAATTGGTCAGAAAGACAAGACATACAGAAGAAAATGTTAAAATTCGTTTGTGTCATTGGCAGGATATACAATTTATATATACACTAAGTGATAAGCTGTTATTTCGACATTACAAACACAGTGTGTGTTTTATTAATTTGACTATAATATACATGGAAATGTTTCTTTTAATTCCTTTGAAATAGTTGTTTCATCGATCTCGAATTAAAAAATTAAACCTTGTCATCTTAAACATACTATAAATACATACACAAAAGATATATAATTTTAGAAGAATCTTAGAGAATTTAATATTAAAGCAAAAACAATACGAAAGTAAGCTTTAGCTCCTTTGAAAAGTATTTAGAGTAAACGTGTTTAGGTCAAACGTAGCACCGAGCAAACGTACAAAGTCAAAACTAACCTCATGTTATGAATTGATGTTTAGTAGTACTGAATGTTCGATGAATCGTCATAGGTGAAATGAAATAAGGCCAAATAAATTTCGTTCGGATGTAGTGACCCCAAAAATGATACTACATATATTTTATGTGATTGAAAAAGTATAGATGACATAACAGTGAGAAGTAGTTACCTATAGGAGTAGCTATGTAGTTATATACAAGTGAGCAATTATACCGATCCTACCTATGAGTTGCTCTTGCTCTACCTGTTCTGAGAAATGTCGTTTCTACGAACTAGTCACCACGAAACTTACAAAGAATAAAGAAATTACTGATACACGATAAACATGCTGTTTTTTCATTATAATTTTAAACCCAGTTCCTTTCATAATACTGATCTGAGATTTTATATTTCTGATAATTTTAACAGATACAGTACTTCGCTTGCATAATTGTATAATTTAGAGATACGAGTCTCAAAGGTTTCAAGTCAATGACACGACTAAGTAGTTACATATATTACAATATACAAGGAGCAGACAATGCGGGTAACACTGCGTATTAAACATTTTGTACTTCTAATATTCTAACCGCACCTTTACATTACTCTTTAGGATTCATTTTAGAATTCAGTTCAAGATTGCGATGTATGTGTACACTAAACCAGTACCTGCTCATGTACTTCGAAATATATAGAAATGTCACCTATTATTTATGTATAAGGATGAGAATAAAATCTAGCGTATGAGTCGATTCAATTAAAGTAAAAAAAAAAAACTACTCTATCTCACCTCACACTAAACATAATAAAAATACGAATGAATTGGCAAGCAAGGAAATATCCACTCTAACTTTAGGACCACAAGCCGGAGACGGAAATTAATGTATTACTTCCCTGGCAACAAGTTCTACTGTTGCTTTTTGTTACTTAAGTTAGTAAATCTGCATCATATCCATCTTAAATGAAAGATGCGCGTTAATTTGATTTCAACAATATTTTTGATGGTTTAATAAACATCCTCGAATTGCACTGGTCAATTTGATTTCTGACGGACATTTCAATAGTCATTTATCGGACAAACCCATGCATGAGATTCAGGGTACTCGATCATATCACATCGGAAAGGTATCCAACGCCCTCATACTCAACTCAAATTTCTGGATTATTCCATCAATTCGTCTAAACTTAGATCCATTCCAAAATCCTTTTGAAATGAGTGGAAAGAAACGTTTTTCATGGTACACAGGAAGGTTTAACGGAACACAGAAAATTTACAAAATTTGCAAGATTTTGGGCAAGAAACTTACGCGACTGTAGATCTTTGTGTATCATCATCTTAATCTTTAATGATTTATATTCCGGAGGCATTAGTATGTGAACGAAAGTTCTCAAGGGTACCAAACTACACACATCAAAAGTGTCTAGGAATCAAGCAAGTACGTTTTAGAGTATTGCTGCAATTGGGGTTTAATATATTATTAATTTTTGGATATAAAATAATTCATTCAGTCATTTAACACTTTTAAAATCAAGAAACTGAAAATTTTGGATTATTTAATTTAAATTCGTTTTGTACAAAATGTGTACTGAAGTTTAGACAAAATCATTAAAATGTCTAAATCAGCCGAGTTTGGTCCTGCATCAAGTGATACACGACAATGCAGGACCAAACACGGCTAGAGTCGAAATTTCGCACTCACACACACATCAACCCATTTGGGTACGCATGGGATATGCTTCAAAGTTGCCGAGAATGGATGCTGTGCCTACTCCATAATAACTTTTTATATTAATAGAAAGCTCGTTGACGGCCATTCTTCAGTGATGATTAAGAATTGCGATTTTATAATTTGTGTCTATGATGAAAATACAGATTAATAATTTTATTATTCAAACAAAACTTTAGATAATAACGCCTTTGATAAACCAACAAATGAAATTAAAATTATCTTCCTACAATTTCCAAAAACTATATTATTTTATTAATGCTTACAAAACAAAGGGCAACGTTGTTAATTTAAACATAGTCATTAAAGTAAAAGTCCAGTCTGGATGACTAGATTTGGTAAATATTGATAATTTTTTTATACCATAAAATGTATTTGAGGTGTGTATCTTTCCTGCAGAATTGGCATCGACATGACGTCAATATTCCACACAGGAAAGCTAAATATACTCTTGGCGCAAATAAACAGCCTAAGATAAATTTAGCTTACGTAAATTTTACCCAAAGTAAGAATTTGAGACCTAACAAAGAACTTTCACATATATCCTTTACCAGTCCTGAAATTTATGAAGGGTTTTTACATGTATACTGAAAATCTTTCGGTGTAATACTGCAATCAAGGGAGCTTGTAAGTGAAGTCCTTCGATAGTTGAGTTGAGAACTTGGCAACACACATATAACTTATGAGGTTGAGGGCCAAGGGGGCCATGGCTCAAGGCGGAAGGCTAAGAGGTGCGGTATCTTGCAGGTTTTTTTCCAAAATGAAACACTTTGTATGTCTTTATACGTCAATAAATGGGGCGGCAAAGCCTAATGGCCCGGGGCGCCGAATCTTTAAATACGCTTCTGGGTTACACTACATGTATCTAAAGGCTACACATGTTTGTCATAGCAATAGTTTTTTTTTTTTTTTGTTTTTTCAAAAAAGCATAGAAAAGATTTTTTGGTATGAGCATTTAAAAAAGACCTGTAAAGCTATACTTCTCCAAGCAATATCTGCTAAACATTTTTTGCAAGCAAGAATAAATAAAATGGTTTAGAAATGTAAAGAAACATTTGTTTATTTTTTGTTGCTACAGAAGTCACACGGGTCGTTCGTCAATCGAATCGATTGTCCGAACTATTTTAGAAGTGTGTAGTAATTCTGTAAAAAAGACTAGTATATAGTAACTTTAATTTATATAATATTAAATTTTTTCATTTCATCAGAAGTGTTCATTATGTTTCCTTTTTTTTGTTTATTTCAATTTATAAGTGCTGTAGGTTCTACAAAATTTTAAACTGTACCAACCTACATTAAAATTTTACAACTTACTTTGTTTTCTTTTCTTGTCAAGTAATATTAATTATAAACTTTTGATGAGGACTGAAATGTTGAAGAAATGAAGAATGAAAATGATAGATGGAATGATAAATCTGCTCACAGTAACATGCTAGTACTGTTACTGTAGGCTTTATTAAGTTACTTGGGAGATGAAGAAAAGAGCAGTCCAATCATAATTTTTCACATTCTCCACACTTGTACAATACAACAGATATTCACTGGTTAAAACACTAGCATTTCATACATTAAATTCTGTTGATCTACAAGAAAAGACAATATAGTAAGTAAAATTTTATTGATAGTTCTTGTCCTGTCAAGTAACTCTTCCAACTTAAATGAGCCTAATGTAATTAAAAAATATATGTACTTAGGCTTAATGTATTGGATTAAAAAATTAGAAAAATGTAAATATCTTTCGTACATTATAATAATTTTAATAGCAAAAACACATTTTTAGCTATTATAATTCAAATAACTTTAAAAAAATTCTGTGAAACAAACAAAATTATACCCAATTTGTGGGAACACAAAAAGTTAAACCCTACTCCTGATACAAGAGATACATTATTTCACACCATGCCATAATGTACTAGTCCAAGGTTTTGGATGCACAATAAAAATAATTAAATGTTCTGAAAAAATTTAAATCAATACAAGACTGTGAAAGATGCAGAGGAATATGTACAGGTATCAAAATGAGCATGGAGAGAGCAGTTTCAGATAGGATGTTACTGTAGGTAGTGATGTAGGCAAATCGGAACCAAACCATAAAACTAATTACATCAAAAGAATACCTGGCAGTGTCTTAATATGCAAAAAAAATAATACAACTAGAATGCAATGAGTATTTCAGTTGATGTGAGGTCTGAAGACATAATATTTAGCCTAACACATTAATACAATAAGTAACACATCCATCACTCATTCACTTTTTACCAAACAACTAAAAATATCAGGAAGTTTCACAACTATTCCTAATGATTAAGTAAATCTAATGCAAAACTTTTAGGTTTCAACTTATGTATAAGAATTTGTGGACATTACAGATTAGATGATGTATTAATTTAGGTTTAACAACACAAACTACAGACAAATTATTAATCATACAAACATTACAATTTTATCAAACTCAACAAAGTCTGCAAACAACTCAATTGATATATTTCCCATCCATAAATATTATATGAGTAGTTAAAAATAACTACAACAAGAGCTCTATTTTAAATTAGAAATAAGCAACAGTCTGGTGATAAATCTATAATCACCAAAACATAAAAGCCTTGTTTTGTAATATTAATATAAACACTCAGCAAAAATTACATTTTATAATGTATTTTTCTTTTCCTCTTTAGATACACTGGTTTATTGAATTGTGTAGACCTAAAGACGATTCCTTACCGAAAAACAGGAAGGCATAAGATATCAAAACAAACACTGATGACATGGAATCACTCCACGCAACTTACAGGAAACTAATATTAATTGCCTTCATACTTATAACTATGGATCCTCAATTATTTTAAAATATGTGTAATCATCTGTCCTGTCTTTGTAAATGTTCAAAAGCCATAAAATTGTGTTTATAAAGATTTGTTTTATTAATTTACTTACCAACTCTTGGTCAGGCGATAAGGCCACCGCCATCTTTCTAACACAACTGTCAAAAAACAAAGTCAACCAACCACACACGACATGTACTCAAAGATTCTGATATACTTTTATAGGGGTGTCACACTGTCGTTGCTGCATCGTGATATTCTATACGGGATACTAATCAATGATGCCAACTCCTTAAATGTAAAGTCACCAGGGATTTCATTATAAACTTTTAAAAACCATCCCATTCCCAGAAAGATCTTAAGTCAGCTTTATTTTAAGGTTTAGAAGCATACTAAAAACATCTTAAACAATTCAATTCACGATGTCATTCATCATCGATGTCATCAGTGAGTGCAATGATTTCTTGATGGGAACGGGAAATGTCAGTTTTAGTTAATTTTCTTACTTTATCTTCTCTTCTTGAACCTATATGATAATGCTAATGTATTAACCAGTGAATATCTTAAGTGCTGTACAAGTGTGAAGGAAATGAAATACGATGACTTGGCTACTCTTTTCATCAAATCCCAAGTAACCTTTTAGAGCCTACAGTACCCGTAATAAGCAGATTTATTATTCCAACTATCATTTATCATCTTTTCAAAATTTCATTCCTCAAAAAGAAAAAGAAAGGCAAAGAGCTTAAACCCATATAGCACAAGTCATCCGTGTGTTTTATTTTTGATCTTTCTTAATTGTTTCTATAGTAACATGCTAGTATTGTTACTGTAGACTTTATTCAGTTACTTGGGAGATGACGAAAAGAGCAGCCAAATCATTATATTTCACTTTCTCCAAACTTGTACAGCAATACAGATGTTCACTGGTTAAAACACTAGCATTTTATACATTAAACTCTGCTAATGCACAAGAAAATACAATAAAATAAGAAAATTCAACCACCACTCCCTGTTCCCGCCAAGTAACTCCCTTTTGATGACGGTAACTGTATTACCGCCCGGACACTAGAGGCTCATTATACGAAAATTTAAAAAGTTAAATTTTTCCCGTCTGTAAAAGGACATTAATAGGTAGTATCCAGACTCGACATCAAAAGTCGTCAGAAAATCGATAGCTAAATGCAAATGGGGAGAATGGTTTTGGGAGAGGGGAAACATTTATACAGTTTGCGCTCTAGCGACTTCTGCTATTGTGTCTGGTTACTAAAATACATGCCTACAGCCTATGATGAAACTACAAATGGGGTTTTTAGGAGAGATATGAATATTTTAACCACCACTTCTTGTGCCTGCCAAGTAGTTCAATATACTATTAATTGTGTGATGCAAGCTAAGTCCAACATCCGTCATTATCAATCGATCCTACTTCAATAAAGGTGGAGATTTCTTAAACAAAATAGACTTAACCTTACTCACATCAAATGGGAACATGAAAAAATGGAAAGAGGAATACCGAAAAAAAAGTATATTTTCTTGATATCAGCAAAATTAATACATAAATATTCTATTATTTAAACCAATAAATATCTGTAATGCTGTACCAGTGTAGAGAAAGTGAATTAGGACGATTTGGCCGGTCTTTTCGTTATCTCTCAAGTAACTCCCTAAAGCGAACAGTAACCTTAGTAGCACATTACTGTAGACAGATTCATCATTTTCATCATCTTCAAGAATGAAAAATATAATAACTGATGATCTGGCAGTATGAAACCAAAACCAATGCCGTTATGAAATACATAAAAATCGTTAATGACAGATAACGTTTTAGGTTATGTTATTTACTTAAAAATACCTTGTTTCCAGAGAAAAATAGTTTTTAATTAGTCAAAATGTCAACTCGTTGGTTAGTTAAAATACCTTTCTTTAGAGAAAATTTCACAGAGTTTATCACTAAATTTGTTGCTTATTTTGTTAAAGGTATCCAATTTATCAAAGAGGAAATCCACAACTGAGAGTATTCTTGCCCAACTTCTGGATGAAACTAGTAAGACCAGAAACGACAAAAACAAATAAGCAGCCTCCAAATGTAGTTCATTTTGAATGTTCAATGGAAATGACAAAACAGGATATCAGAAACTATCTTGAGAAAATATATAAAATACCAGTTATTGATATTCGTACGAGAATAGCCATGGGGAGATTTAAAAAGGATCATGGAAAAGGATATATAATCAAAGAAGATGATATTAAATTTGCATTTGTAACATTGGTAAGATTATATTACTATTTTACATAAACAAGGTGCATGAAAATTAAGAGCTAGTGCATCTGTGTTATAAAAAATATATTTATATGACAACAATGCAACACAACAATTATGTAGTTCATGTACTCCATGGAACCACACCATGGATGATATAAATGGTTCTTTTCTTGATTAACAATAGTCATAAAACATTTTACCTGACTACCAGCCTTTTCAATCAAAAGTAGGTATGTTACCTACATTTAAAAATTAATTAAAGATTTGTCTACAAGTATGTGACAAACATCAGGAAAATTATTTAGTTTGTTTTATCTTAAAATGTTTTCATGGCTTATTCTTGTCAAAGAAACATCTCATGTTAAATTTATGTTGTTTTATGTTGTTACTCCCCAAACAATGTTTTTAGTCTTTTTTCAAAGCCTGTTTTATTGTAATTTATTTTTTATCTTTTCAAGGATAAAAACACAAAGTTTGAGTTTCCTGACCTATTTGCCGGTATTAAAGAAAATGAAGGAGAGGATCTTAAGTCATTGGAAGAAGCCAAAAAGTCTTTTAAAAATTTCATAAACCGTAATAAAGATAGACCCGATGTCCCAAGTTGGTTTTCCATATAAATCTAATTTAAATCTGTAGTTATTAGAGTAACAGTTAAAAAAATATGTATAAAATGTTTTTTTTTTGTTTTAATTGAACTATACCATTTAAGTTCTCTTAAATCCTATTCTAAAAAATAATACTATGCAAGTGTGTTAATAGCAAATACTATATTTCTATTCAGTCAACATACATTGCTCCAACATGACACATTTAAGGCACAACCTTGACTACCTTGTACAAGAAAAGTAAAAGATTTTTCTCAGAAAAATCATACTTTTCCAGTCTTAAAGATATCCAGTATAACAAACTTAACACATACATGGTATTCAATACCTGGAGATTCATTAAACATATCAAGAAATGAACAACTTAATTACTGTAAGTATTAACTTTATAAAGTTTTTAGTGACACTGCAACAGCAAATACACACTATAAAACTTCTATAAACAAAATTAATACCATATAACAAAATAAAACTTCTTAATCAGAAAATAATTAAAACATTAATCCATTTTCAAATATTCGTCGAGAAATACTGATGAGTGGCAGCGAGGACACTCTGCAATGTCCAGTAAAAATGTGACCTAAAATGAAAAACAAGTAGGTATATTTCATTTTCTTTGATGCACCCTTATATTAATATTTGGTGGTCGCTGATCGTAGCGAAGCCCAATCACTAATCTTATTTAACTTTACAGCTGAGGGTAGGTAAAAATACTTACTCGAGGATGTTGTTCACATTTAATACGCATACGCCCGTTACAATAATATCCACAGGATCTGCAGAAAACAATGGTTTTCTCTCTGCGACAGGAACATTTTTTTGCATAAACATCGAAAATTTGAGGCACACCTCTTCCACCTCGAGCATGTTTTTTATAAACTGCACCAGCTGCTGCCGCGACGACAGGAGTGGCTTTAGCATCCATTATAGAAATTGATTCACTCATGATTAGAATTAATAGTTTAAGTCAAATCGCAAAAGACAATGGAAACTTAAAACTTTCAAATTATAGCGAAAGAAGCTCCTCAGAAACTGCGGCGGGAGACAAAAATTATTTAGATTTTTTTTGTGTAGGTACACCCAGGGTCTTATCTGTATGGCAAACATTTCCTCTTTCTGTTTATGTCACCGTCCTTTTTTTACCGTGAGTATGAACCAAAATTGCGTTTATAAGAACTTGCACTAAGTTGCCACAATGTCACCTAAATGATGACCTTTAACTGAAAAAAAAATTGACTTGAAACATTAATAATTATTGTTCCTACAGTTGAATTATGGATGATAAAAATGTATGTGCCTAGATAGAAAGGGCGCCAAAGAACAGAACAAAGAAATATTTTAACATGGAAAAAATACCGCTAGTCACACTAACAAGCGCCAAAAGACGATCTCGCTCTAGCCTGGTCAAGTGTCGATCTGCTGGCGTCCCCTAAGACCAACGCCAAGGTGCTCCACGCCCCTTGCAACCCCGGGTGACGGACGGACCCGTCTGCAGATCATCATAATTACCATTTTTATGTTTTTGTACCTTGGAGAACCTGTTGTTGGACTCGGCACGAAATTAGTAGAAGTGGCACAAGTTTTTCTTTATTTATATCTATTTGGTTTAAAAGTTGTTTGTGGCAAAAGTCAAAACTGATTCGCCATTGTTCAATCTCAAATTTGATAATTAGTACGACGTTCGTTTGACAAGTCCATTCCAGTATTAATCATCGCCCTAAAATGACAATCCTCATGATGATAACAATTTCCTCCAAACCGTTGGAGACTAGAATTTGAGAACTAAGTATTCTTTTTTTTTTTGTGAAATATTACTACATGGAAACAGCGTTAAATTCATTCATTTAGCTTCTGTCTATCTATTTATTGAGATCTTCAAATAACGTATCTTTTTTGGATGGATAAATTGAAAAATAAGTTCGAAAATCTAAAAATATTATTAATATCTGAAAAACTTGTGGTGTTGAAAAAAAACTTACTGATGAAAACTAAAGAATCTAAAAAAAGGGAAATGACCTATTAGTTTCAATAACTCAGCTTTTACCTACGACTTTGTCCAAATATAAATTAGCGTGAATAACAAACTTTCACAAATTGTATATATTTATTTTTTTAACGCCGACTCAATTCCATTGGTATATGTGCTTAGACCAATAAAAGGACCTTTTAAATTTAAAATTCTTTCAGTTTTTCATCATTTTATTTTTATAAAAGGTTCTTTTTTGTGTCTAAAATATTGTAACATATCTATAGCTAATTACGTTTTATTGCCTTCCTACTTTTAAAACTCTTACTTGTAACGAAACCTTATTAATCATTTCTAAAACCTCGTAAAACGCATCTATGTTTTTCTACTTTTCACCGAAATACCGATTTATTTACTACTTTTCACTCCCTGAAGAGGTTGATTTTGAAAAAGCATAAAAGTGTTTATTTATTTGTTTCAAAGATATTTTATGTTTTTCCGATTAACTATTAGTAAGTCCCTATTACAATTTTTATTTGTGATGTAACTATAAATTTACGGTTTTGTGTTTTTTTCCTTTACTTGTGCTCTATGCTTATGACATCTTTCTTGCCACCAAAAAATACATGTTTACACTTCAATGTCTGTTTTGATATTAACTGGGCGAAATGAACATTTACACAGTTTTTTGACATTTTACATTCGAACTCTATCTAGACAGGTTAATAATAAATGTTTTGAGCATGAGCAACAAACGGCCGGCATTTTTTATGTACTTCTTTAACGGCATTGGTTTAAGTACCATACTGCCTAATCATTAGTAATTATAATTTCTTCATTCTTGAAGATGATGAGATGATAAATGAGATGAAGATGAAGAATGGAAATGATGAATCTGCCTACAGTAACATGCTAGTACGGTTACTGAAGGTTCTAAGGAGTTACTTGAGAGATGACGAAAAGCGCAGTCAAATCGTCGTAATTCACTTTCTCCACACTTCTACAGCACTACAGATATTTATTGGTTAAAACACTAGCATTTTACACATTAAATTCTGCTGATATATAAGAAAAGAAAATAAAATAAGAAAATTCCAACTGACACTTCCCGTTCCCACCAAGTAACTCACGGCCGGCATACAGTTATTGCTAGTACGGAGGGTAGACTTTCCTTCCGTCTTAGTTGGTTTCAGCACAACTAACTCAAATTTTAAAATTAGTCTAAGTGTTGACAGATTACTAAATCCTTTTCTTTTCTAACATACATCGCCTATTGTTACATTTTTGTGTACTTAGCTGTCAAGCTAATGTCAACAAATATGTGTTTGGTTTGTGCGAGTATGGTTTAATTTATCCCTTTGAACGTCCCGCCGATAAAACCGACTTCAAAGACGCCGCCAAAACGCGCGTATTCTAATTAAAAACTTATTATCTCACCACCCACTGTAGCTATGACAAATATAAAAATACGTGTAGATAGCCAGATAAATGCAGAATCCATTAATGTCAGAATAAAGTAATGAATATCTATCCAAGTTAACTTAAAAAAATAGTAAACCCGATGAGTAGGGAAAACATGTGCGAAAACGACAGGCATTTTACATGTCGAATTTAATGAACTTTTTTAGAACTAAACCTTTTTTAATGGCATATATTCGCAAAGTAGAGATTCTGAGGTTCTGATGTATAAAACTTATAGAATGATAAAGTTAACAGTTAACAGCAACAATCGAAGTTAAGTGAGCGCATATTGGAAGTTGAAACACGTAATGATTTCTTTTTTTTTCAATGTTTCTATTTGTTAAAGAAAACAGAAATTCCGCTCGAAAATTGCAATATTCATTAAGTATCACCTAGTATTTTTTCTTTCAATGATCAAAACATGATATGTACTAATCATTTTAGAAAATCGTTTTAAATGCTGGAATTTTAGTTCTAATTATATAATTACCTACTGTCCATTCTAACCGAACATAAAATAGGTATAAAGATTGTCAATTCTAGGTTAGTTACCTGGTTGTATTTGTACTTTTGTATAAGCCAACTGGTATTTATATCAATAAAAGAAAAATAAATATACCCAAATACATGATATTAATTTTATTTCGATACCTCTACATGTTCTTGAGAAAAAGCGTCATAACAGATAGGCAACAAAGTGAAGGGTTCCGTTTTTTAGTTTGCATGTACGGAACCTAAAAAATACTTCATGGTTAATTATTACCTAGGAGATGATACCTCCTACAACTACACCAGCCAGCCATAATAAGTGTTTTTATCTATAACATAATTATGATTGAGTCTAGAATAACACTAATTTCAACTTGATACCATCAATGAAATTAAAAATCTTTTGTGGAAAAATAACACCTGGTAAAGTATTTATAATAATTATTATTTCTCGGATGAAATAGGTAGGACATGCTATGTTGACCACGAGATACCTGTCGTGGCATGGACAACGATGTGTAATTAATAAATAATCAGTTCAGCACTATTTTATCTCATACAATCTTGCTCATTCATTGCCCAGGAAACTGTTGTATTGTTTGTCAAAGGTTTCCGTTTACAATCAAATACCATGCAAATGTGTTAATATATAAACTGGAGACACATTGAGATGCTCATAATATTGCAGAGTTGATCAGCAACATGAGACGTATCTTTTATTTATTTGTTTTTTGTTCATTTGTTGTGGCACACAGTGTGGCTCAAAATGTGCCTCATATGCCAAACATAAAGTTGCCTAAAATTCGTTTTTTTGATCAGGAAGAATCAATGCAACCGCAAATACGAGTAAGTTTAAATGTTTGGGTTTATTTTCAATAAGTTGTGTACCTTTCAATTTCAATGTTTTAGATGCATTAGTTTAAATGACAAGGGTGTAGGATGGTAAAATTTCATATATTTTCTTAAATAACTTTAAAACTATAAAATCAAAATACTAATTTTAAGATAAGATGTTGTCACAATAGGTCACACGATAGGCTATCTATGATCTGGAATTCTTTTTTACTAATTCAGCCCTCAAATGTTATGGTACCCTGAATATTTGTACATTTCTATAGTTTTATTTCACGTCGGTGTTTTAGATCACGAACGTACCTATCAACCATATTGACTAAATTTCAATTTAGTCAGTGCACTAGATTAAGAGAAAATTGATTGTGATAAGACGGACAGACAGATACACAAGCACTTAGGGCTGTGACCTAACCCCATGAAAGTTCGGTGTGTCCCGTTTGTACTATGGTACATGACGTAATAGAACAATTTCAGAAAATTTTCTCCCTATTTGTACTGTAGAACTACATTCTAGCTTTTGCTCCTGTTTTTATTTGTCTGTGAATGCATAGAACTAAATGGGATTAGGCTTTTCCCAAATTCTTCCATGATGATTGATGAGAAATACGTGAATGACGATCTCTGACATTAATACGAGGTACAGTTCACTATCAAAAAAATGAAACTACTCGCTTCATAATATATTTTTAATTTCTTATATGGAACAATTTGAGACAAAAAAGTACAAACTGTTCTAAAGTACAAATAGGGACAGTATTTTCTCAAATTGTTCTATTACGTCATGTTCCATAGAACAAATGGGACATATCGTGAAAGTTTCGTTTTATCATTCGATAGTAGTTCAAATTTCACACGCTCTCTATAATTATATTTTAAATGCCAAAAAGGAATCAAATTAGTATTAAAATTTAATTAAAGATAAAACTTTTGCATTTCACATTGACTATATCTTTCACAATACAATTAACTCACATCATCGCCCGAGCCGGAAAATATACCTACAATATCTAAAGTTCTAGTAGGTTCCCACTTATCTAGATATCTACGTACCTACTTTTATACATTTCTTGATTTAACTTCATGAGCGAACAAGCAGATGGTTCACCAGATGAAAAGTGAAGACAGACATCTATAGACACGACGATGTCTTAAATCATCAATGCGTTGCTTAAACAAAAATGCAATATAATACAAAAGACGTAAATATATAGAATTTACCTCGATATCGTCAAGGGTATAGAGGAAAGGAAAGAGACTCGCTTTACGATATAATTAAAAGTTATATTAAGGAAGCCTTGTAGCATAACATTCTCAAGAAGTCTGATTCATAAAAAAGAAGGGTACACACGCGTTTTTTAATATTTATGTAATCTCAAACGGGATTAAAATTGTTTTTTTATTGATTAAGGTAGCGCGTCAAGCGATGCCATCACCGCCAGGAGGAATGCCAATGCCTCCGAATATGAAAATGCCTGAAATGCCTATGCCTGGAGTGCGTTCTAGAAGAGAAGCTAAGGGTGGTGGCTCGATGCCTACCAGGAAGGGTTAATGGATTTCACCTTCCTTGTTCGAATAAGTATTATGTAAAACTCAAATGAAAATCTGCATGTGTTAAGGATTTCGATTTAGAATAATTTGATACCTAGCTAGGACCTAGTTAAGCAACAATAAATATTCACCAGCCTAATAAATCCTTCAATTCAATTCCTTGATAACTTTTTCCTTAATATTATTTGAAACAAAATCTAAAACTAGAACAAAAACATCAATTTTACGGATTAATTTAATACCTTAGATGAAAGACACTTGCAACACCTAAGATGTCCGATTGTTACCGACCCACCTCTGTTTCCCCGATAATCAAACCAACAATGGAGGGATTCTCCATTTTGAAACCCCTAAACCCGGTAACCCTTGCTGTTAGATTCCTCTCGCCCTTAAGTCGTAAAGGTTCACTTGAGTGACTCCTAGCACTTACAGTATTTGTCTTGTCATAAAGGGTTGGAATGTTTTCTGCATGCAAACCCCAAATTTCCTCCGATCGGCTCCCGACCGGATCGGTTACTAGGTCAGGCTCGATAGGGAGGCGGACAGGAATGGCGGTCGTTTTGTTGTCTTAGATAAAGACGATACAGCCAGATCGACTGTTTAGGAAATGATAGCCTTAAGTAAAACCACGGTAAAGCTGCTAAGTCATAGAGTGCTAAGAAAAAAGGGTAATTACCCGACTACTGCGAAGCAAAGAGGAGGGTTATGATTTTGTTGATGAATGTTCATCTGTTCTCTCATAGCTTCTAAACTACTTATTATAAATTGACAAATGAGGTATCGTTGGATTTGACGTGATCGTCCATAAAGTGTTTATATTTGCTGATGCTAAACGTTTGCTACCGTCACTAGAAAAAGTAAGGCCACGAGCGCCTCCCCGCCCCCAATGTCGGGCCCGACCAAGGCTCAAAAGCCCGCGTCAAAACCGTCGTCGCGAGTTTTATCACCGAAGGCCGCGCGTCCCACGGGCAAGGCCAGACCCCCGCCAATCTACCTGCACGATAAGGGCGTTTGAAACTCGGTTTTCAAGGCTATCAATGACGGGATGTTAAACTTCCTAACCGCAACCATCGGCATGTGGAATCCGCATCCAGATGCCGTTCACCGACGATTTAAGGTCCGTCACGACGTTCCTCCGGGATCGAAAGTTCCCTTTCCACACTCTCACCCTCTCGGAGGATCGTGCCCTCCGAGTAGTCATCCGCGGTATCCCCCGGAAAATGGATAACAAAAGGACCAAAAACTACCTCGTCCAGACCGTTCACTGCATGTACAATCGGGAATTGATGCGTAAAATGCATTGGCGACCACGGCACTAAAAACTGCCCGCACCCACCCGATTCAACAGAGCCCGTCGCCTGCTGCAACTGCCTTCAGACAAGCTACCGGGGCTGTTCAAAATGTCCGAAAAGGAACTAAAAGATCCTTGACAGGGCCATTAAACGCTATTAGTTTCACCTCGCCGGGCCCGGCCCTGTCTACGCGTGCGACAATTTTTATAGGGCAACGGGAGCTGCCCGGAGGCATCCGGGCAGCCACCAAACCCAGCACCAGTCAAACTCGCGCCCGCGAAACCCCGTCGCGCCCCGTCACCGCCCACTGTCACGGTACTATCCTCGGCCTCCGACGACATGGCCTATTTAATAGAATTTTTAGAGGCGGTAAATTTAGACAAGCTTCTCGTCGCCGTGTCAGAACTCCGCCCCCAAACAAGGAGCTGTCAAGAGCGACCTAGATATTATTTTTAACTTAGGCAGTCAGTTATCATAGCCGGCGAACTTAACTGCAAAAATCCACTCTGGAATTGCCCAACCTCGAACCAGAACGGGCTTAAATTAGAAGAGTTTTCGGAAACTTTGACGTTATCAGTCAGAATTCTCGGAAAATCAAAGTGGCGAATGATCGCCGCCTTGTTATTGCCTGAGATAGCGAAGACAAAAATGAGAGAAAAGAACGATGCCATGCGCGATTACGATTCCTGGCCAGACGAACAGAAATGAATATATTTATGGAGGGACGTAAAGAACCAGATAGCCGAGTTTCGTGATAATGACTGGGACAAACGCGTGGCCGAGATATCGCCGAGCCACCTCGCCTATTGGAGGCTGGTACGAGCACTTAAATCTGATGGTACATCCGAGGCCATCCCTCCGTTAAAAAGAGGCCCCCCATAGAACCCGGCTTTCTAAGACGATGAAAAGCCGAACGCCTAGCAGAAAGCATGGAGCTTTAATGTTCCCTGTCGCGCCACCCCGCCCGATCGGACATACATCCGCGAAATTGACTCAGAGGTCGCCCACCGCGTAAAATCACGCCCCGCGATAAAATCTCTCTCGTCTCCGTAGACGAAGTCCGATTAATAAACAAGAAATTTAAACCGCGCAAAGCTCCAGGGGCACACGGTATCTCGAATTAATGCCATAAAATACTACTCCCGCATCTAGTTTTATTATTAGTCAAAATAATAAACTCTTAAGTTAAACTTTAAGTTAATAGCTTAATGCTACTTTCTAGTAAACAATAGTAATATAGATCCATAAACAGGGAAAACCCCGCGACTCCCCAGACAGTTGCGTACAACAAGTCCACCGTATCACGGACCATATTCACGACGCGTTAAACCGCCCCGGTACGTCGAGAAGCTCGGGTGCGGTCTTCTTTGATACCGCGATAAAGTCTGCAAGCAAGCGTTCGATAAAGTCTGCCACAACGGTTTACTCTACCGACTGTTTGAAATGCGCTTTTCAGACAGCCTCGTACTCAAAATACGAGAGTTCCTCACTGATCGAAGCTTCCGGTTTCGCGTCGAAAATTATCTCTCAACCCCGCGCCCGTTCAGAGCTGGGGTCCAGCCTCCGTTCTCTCCCCCGCCGTCTACTCGTTATTCACGAACGATATCAACAACTCACGCCCCGAACAAGTCCAATTTGGTACCAACGTTCAGCTAGCGCTCTTCGCTGACGACACGGCTCTATACGTGTCAGGTCTCCCCGCATTCGTCGCCGCCAAACTCCAACATGCCTTAAGGGAGTGTCTCCGCATGTGGAGGATTGAGGTAAATCCGGAAAAAAGCTCCGCGGCCTATTTTCCAAAAGTCTTCGCAACTTTACTAGTTTCATCCCTACCCCTAAGATCAAACTTTTCAAGCCCATTGCATGAGTCTCTCAAGTAAAATATTTAGGTGTCACGCTTGACAGACGTCTAACTTTCAGCGCTCACAGCGCCCGCGTTAAGAGCAGGGCAAATTTTTACCTTTTCCGCCTTCACCACCTTTTAGGCGCTTGTTCAAGAATGTCGCTCAGTAATCAAGTCACAATCTAAAAGACCCGCATTCGACCCGTCATGACCTACGTTGTGTTTGCCCACGCGAAAAAACCGCGCTTACGTCACTCCAACGAGTACAAAATCGTTTCACCCGACGTACGTACCACGGACCCGCCGTGGTAAAATCTAAAATCGTCAGACTTTCAAATTTTATATTTCTTAGCTGATAATAAACTCCCCATATCTTAATCTGACACTCTCGAGTATTTTAGACGAACGATTTTTATTTTGAATGTTTCCCAGAACGTTCTCACTAATATCAAAAGCTTAAACTGGCGTAATAAGATTTGAGAAAATACATTAATAATAATAATAATCCTTTATTTCAGGCCTATTTGCTCATACATACAAATCAATATTATAATATTATACAAATCAAATTAGCATTATAATAATACAAACAGAATCATTTAATCTTCAAATTTATTACCAGTTTGTCAAATAAAAATAATAAAAAAATCGAAAAGAAAAACAATTAAATTCACATTTTTTTTTCTTTATTTAAATAAAACCACAGTACTACAAAACCACTTAAAGTAAACTTAATAATTGGCCAATTACGGTTTAATTTTTATGGAACATTGAAGAAAACGGTCAATCATTTTATAAAGAAAAATAAAACCTTAGAGGTCATTAAAACGGCCTTTAAGGTATTGGCACAGCAATATGTCGTTCACAACAGTGCTGAATGATGTAGCAGTCAAGCCTAGCAGCGATCATCATCCGGAGTTTGAACTGCCTCGCACTCTGCGCACTAGAGACTTAAATACTTTGTTCAATCTGCATTTACTTTATTTATTTTCATAAATTTACGGTACCGATTTGATAAATATGTTGTGGATTTGTAGGGAAAAGCTAAAAGTATACTATTTTAGTAAGAAAAGCATTTTTATAGATTAAATTATTATTTTTCTTAAAATTTTGATTTGATTACAGAGGTTTGTAGAACGTATCGATTTATTCAATTTAGTGCATTGCACCCATGATCTATGATTGCACTTGATTTGCACTTCATTACGAAGTTGTGAAATCCGTCTTTCAATAGTGGCTAATTAAAGTAAGCCTTAACTTATATGGGCTTTTATGTTTTAAAAGTTATGATAAACATTAGACATTAAAATCACAATTTAAAAAACATTCTTGTCAGCTAAAGCCGGCAAAAGGGAGGAATTAAACAAAGAAGAAGAAACAGCAGTCAAGAGTTACTCGCAAAAACGGGGAGTGGTTGTTGAAATTTTCTTATTTTATTGTATTTTCTTGTGTACCAGCAGAGTTTAATGTGTATAATGCTAGTGTTTTAACAAGAGAACATCTGCAGTGCTATAGAAGTGTGGAGAAAGTGAAATACGACGATTTGGCTGCTCTTTTCGTCATCTCCCAAGTAACTCAATGAAGCCTACCGTAACATTACTAACATGTTACTTTAGAAACGAGAAAGAAGAAAAGTAAAACGCGAAAGACGTATGCTGTATGGGATAAAGCCTTTTGCCTTTCCAGACAAAGGGAAGAATAAAACCAAGAAGAAACATCCGTCAGGCAGACAGAAGTTGACAGTGACATTAAATTAGTTATAGGAAGATGGCCAGAATGGAACATGGTCTTGGAAGAAAGCATTAAAAATGACAGATTAGTGTAGAAAACATAATTCAAGAATATTAGCCATGTTGAAGAGCCTTCGCAAATATCCACAAACTATTGCCAATATTGGAGGGAAGGTTAAATTTCCCGAAAAATTTAAGGGAACTATAGTCGAAAAATGGGCTGATTATTGGAAAAATTTAGTCATAGATTATCGTCAAATGCTTCAAGATTTACGCACCGACGTTCAAGACGAACCTTTAAAAGCTTTAAAATGGACCATTGTTTCATCGGCTGTGTACTTATTATCTAAAAACAATCCATCTGAAACAGACTTTCGAGATACCTTGAAGCAGATTACGAATGAAGTTGGACTCGTTAGCGAAGATTGTCGAAACCACGGAGCTGTTGGACATATACGGTACCTTGCGACTTGTTATAATGAAGAAGTACTCCATTACAGAAGTTTTGCTATATTTTCAGTCATGTACAAAACAGACTTAAATAAATCCTGTGGTTTATATAAAGGACAGTGCTCGTATCTACAGCCTTCATATTTAAGCCTTCCCTCAAAAGTAGTGGATATAGGCATTATGGGAAGATGGTGGAACTTATTTATCAAAACATCCAACTATGATGTTAATTAAATATGTTTTATAAACTTTAACATATTGAATTAACAAAGGCCTAAGCTGTTGATTTGGATAGTTAAAAATAAAGAATACATTAGATAAAGAAAATGTTGTATTTTATTATTAAGTATTTTAAAACAATATTCTATGTATAAAACCTAAGAACTTCTCACAAATTATAATTATGAATAACAGTTATCTTCTAAAGTACCAGTCTAAAATGAATGACCAC
The DNA here is from genome assembly GCA_949316135.1 of Choreutis nemorana. Lineage (NCBI taxonomy): Eukaryota > Metazoa > Arthropoda > Insecta > Lepidoptera > Choreutidae > Choreutis > Choreutis nemorana. The sequence goes on from OX438610.1 coordinate 6,640,684, forward strand.
AATGAACAATATTAACATGAACACATTCTGAATGAAATGTTAAAATCAAACTAAACAAACATTAATGCCATGTACTAAAAAAGCTTACAGGCAAACACTAGCTTTTACATCAATAAAATAAACAACTTCTCCTCCTCCACATGTTTACAAAATTTATCATAAACATAAGCTCTCAATCAAAATAACAAAAACTTACTTTTAAACATCAATCTACTATTTTATTTTTAAAACTATTTTGCAATCATTTAAATAATTAAAGTTTTTCCAACACCCTAACTAAATGTTAAATACCCTTCAATCTTTAGAAAAAAATACACATCAGGCTTTCAATAATAATAAATTATTATAAAATATAAAATATTGTTACATATTGATTTAATTTTAAGGCAATCAAAACAAATTCTTCCTTTACTAAAGATTATAAAAACTTAAACTTTGATTGTGAATTAGTACTTAAAAATGTAAGTATAAAGTTTAACATTCATGTAATAAAATAATTTCCGAAAAATAATAAGAACTAAAAATGAGTCTAAATTATTATGAGAGACTGACACTCAAGAATAGTTACAATAAATTATTATATTTGAAGCTTCATTAAAAAATAAACATAGTATGCAAGTTTCATGCAATAACAGTAGCAGCTATCTTACAAAAGTTAAAACAATATTTTGTCTTGGAAAATGAAAACCCATGGACTAATTTATATTTATCACAATTGTTTCAGACTTTGCATGAGGTTTTCATAAATACTTTTTTGTTATCTTCTATATATTTGCTTCTAGACTTCTATGGTACAAACAGATTCATGTTTCAATAGGCAGTTTCGATCAGTGATACACAACACAGAAAACTGGTCAGTTAAAGGCAACAATGTATTAACAAAGAAAATCTGAAAATGTTTCAAAAAGATACAATTTAAAAAAGTCTAAATTTTACTTAGCATATACATACATGCAAAAATCACAGATAAAACGAAACCTTATTACTTTTTTATACAAAAGGAAAGCACTAAACTCAAATTTATCACTTCTAAATGTTATTAAAATAAAATTGTTTATTTTTATAAAGTGATATAGAATTTGATAGGTACAATACAGATTGAGATTATTAGTGTAATTGAGGCAGGTTTCAATAGCCTTAGAGCATCAGGATGTTGTCGGCGTGGTATCCGTACGCATATATAGCATCCTCATATTCCTCCAAATCGTCATCCATCAATAAATCATCATCTGCAACAAGCAAACATATACTAATAAAAACTGTAAAACCGGTAAGCTAAAAATGTATGACTTGTAGATTCTTAAATGTCTTAAACCAAATAAAGACCACATCTACAGTTTGGAATCAGTTCTGCTTTATAACATAACCATCCAATAGGGATGGACCTCTAGACACACTTAAAAAGCAATACAATTTTATGTCAATATATTAAAATAGAAAACACTTAACCAACAAAATGATGCACAATTGACATACCAGAACCAAATATATCATCATATTCATTATGATCATAGAGGTCGTCAAATAAGTCTTCAGAACTGGATTTAAATAAATGTTCCACATAATCAGGTCGCAAGTGGGGATTGCTTCTGTCTTCATGTAAATTGACTGTCAGGAGTTTATGTGTGGGATATTCTTGCTACAAAATACAAACATATTATTTAAAAAAACAAACAACTAGAAAATATGGCCATTCTTATAAAACAAAAAGAATTTCCATTACTCCAGATAAAAGTATCTGTCCAAATTGAATACACAATAGGTTTTATAGTCTTGCTCATGAGGCACATTTGTTTGAAAAGCTTCAGGTTTATTCTTCTGCTGTCTAAGACAGATGGCTTAGAAATACTAAGGTTACACTAACTCAAGAATATATATGAAAGATGTATATAAGTAAACTGTATTGTAAAATGTGCACACACAATATATCAATACCTCCATTGTGATGGCTTCAAGAGATGCGGCGGCAGTTCCTCCGAGATACAAAGCCAGTGGGCGGGGGTTTGCCTGCAACGCTGCCACGCCCGACGCAATCAACGAACCTGATACGTTGTCGCAACCGCACACGTCTAACTCCTACAAAAAGAACATGACAGATAAATTATAATTTTATTGGTTAAAATTTCAAATTTTTCCTTATAAAAAACTATAACATACAAAAAACATAAGTATAATTTGAAATCAGAACTGAAATTTTATTTATATTTCTATGCAAATTCAAATTAGAACTATGTAATCCCAATAGTGCATCATTGTAACATCTTCTGGCAACAGTCCAAAGTTATTTAAAACCTATTATTTCTTTTACTGACTATGAATGTAGCATTCTTCATATTTTTCACATGTTTCATATTTTGTAAGTTGGTGTCAACAATAGCGTCTAGGTGCAAGATCAGAATGCCCGCTTAAAGCGGAATGTTTCAATAATTCAACCCCGGTACTCAGGTCGCTTCCGACATGAACAAGTTTGAAGCGAACACATACAGTGAGTTGATGGCAGTGCTCGAGCACGGCGCCGAGCGCGGCGGCGGACAGCGCGGCCACGCCTCGCGCCCGCAGGCTCCGCAGCCGCGCCAGGCGCAGCGCCGCCAGCCCCGCGTCCGACAGCGCCGCCAGGTACGACACGTCCGCGCAGCGCAGGTGCCGGCAGCCGCGCCACACTGCGGACAGGCCCTCATCGCCAACGCCTGGGACCAAAAACTTTATTTATCACACAAAAAACAAGAAATGTAATGATCTAATTTTTAAGAACAAAGATTTTTTATGAACGTGTTTGAAAAAACATAGTTAAGAAAGAAAATATTTTTGATTTGTATGTTTTTTATAACCACATATCTATCTGTCTAGAATGAGAGAAATGCACACACTTATGTATATCCTAAACATAAATTTTATGTGTACTTGGTTGAGCAATTATAGTTTTTAACATAGTTACTTGTATTTTAATACTCACCAGGAATAGCGGAGTTCTTTTTGGTATTACAACCAGACACATTGAGGGATTCTAGTTTGGTGCAGGTCTGAGCCACTTGTTTCATCACCGAATTTGTTATGTGGATATTTCTGCTCAAATTAAGTACTTTCAACTCCGTCAGTGTTGCCAATGCTTCACAAAATCCTTCCATATCTATATCTACGACAACTATTATCTCTGTCGCAATGTACTCGCTCAAAGAAAGTTCTAGTAATTTTGGCAGTTTTTTCAGTATCATAGGGATGATTTTCCACATTGACATGGGGCATACATCTAATTTAAGCGTAGTTAGGTTTGGTAGGAAGTCTACGGCGGCGCAGAAGACTGTGCCTTGAAGATTGTAGCAGTTATAGAAGGAAAGCGAGCTAAGATGTTCAGGGTTGGATCCCGTGAGGAATAAACCTGTCACCTGTGTGTTATCTTCCACTGTCAAGCTCTCTATACAAGTGTCACTTTTAACTAGATGTACTAGACTCGAATCTGAAAGCTGATAATAAAGTAAACATAGTTAAAATTATTTTACTATAGGTACAACAAAGTACAACCATTTTGTTTTTATAAAATACATTCACAAAAATACAAAGTTGAACAAACATGCAAGAGACCTTATTCTCACGATTTGATTTCAAATGTATCAATTACTAATTAGCCAATAAATAGAAGTCAACTAGTGATAATAAATCAATAACTTACATTATAACACGACACAAAGGTCAATTTTTTCAGTTGTTTGCAGCCATATACTAATGGATTCCAGTTTTTGGTGTTCATACCCACAACCTATAAAACATACAAGAATTCGAATCATTACAAAGTATTAAATAAAGTCGCTTCCCACTGTCTGTCCTTATTTATCCTTAGATACTTCAAACTACACAATTTTTTAATAGATAGTGATTCAAGACGAAGTTTTATATGTATATAATAAATACATAATATCCGTGCGAAGCCGCATCGGGTCGCTAGAATTTTTTAAGATAATAAATAAATAACCCAACGTAAAACTTGCTTCAAGTCTTCAAATTAATCATAATAAACCTAATATGTGATGAAGTTTGCAAAGCTGTTGATGGTCACCTTGAGTTCCTCTAGGTTTGGGCAGAACTTTCCGAGCGTGTGAGCCGTGCGATCGTTGAGCGCGCTCCAGTGATGATCAATATGCAACCTCGTTAGTGTCGCTCCGACGCGTTGCAGCACCTGCCGCAGCACCGCCGTGGTCAGCGTCACGGCGCCGTGCTGCCACCATGATGTCTTCAGGATACGCAGACCTATGCACACATGTTACACACACCAATACAGCAAGGCTCGCAGACTTAGCCTTCTTCACTTACACTTTATAAGGCCTGTACATATACCATCACTACAGAGCTTGGTGTGCATTGAGCATTGGTGTGCATCATTTCAACTGCACATTACTGAGAGTTAACTCTATTGGGAAGAGCCTCCATATGATCAGTATTTTATTTTGTTTAAATTTAAAATTAACATACCTTCTAAATAGTCCTGGATCATGTTTTTCCATTGTTTACTGACTCTTTCCGACCGGATGAGATCTCTGAGTGGAATAAATGACAGAACATGCATCAAGCAGTCTCTATTAAGTACATCTAGTATACTAAATGTCATTTCACTGTCTTGTTCTTTTTCAGTGTTCTGTAAAATAAATTGTTTTTGTCTCTTACACATCACAAGTATTAGATATTGCTCAGATCTTGCTACATTGCTTAATTCAATTAAATTTAATATCTTGTTAAAGCAATTTAATGTAATTAAAAATACATATTACAACAAATTTGTATCTTAAGTTGCCTACAAATAAGATCTTAGATGTTTCTTTTTAATTTACCTTTTTATAAATTTATTTTAAAGTTTTGAACTTAATTTTAAAACTGCATAAGATGATTACTAGAACTTACTGGTTCATTTTCATTTTCTATATTTACAGTCAGCTCATTGCTTGATGTTGCTGGAGCTTCTAAAATTATAAATTGAATTCCAAATAAAAAATATATTGACAAGCTATTAGAAGAGTGCCCAAGCCCATTCAATTGGGCTCATGATTGGTAAGGATATTTCTGTCACTTGATTATATTACCTACTTTTTATAGGAGACCAGTGTTATATAGTTAATTATAGTTTTATACTAGCCAGTATCTTGTTGAGTCTCCTCATTAACAGCTTCATTGTTACGTTGCCCACGTCTCTTCCAACAGACTTTACCATTGGCATCCTCTGATGGCTGGTGCCAACTATCAGCTGGTGATATACGTAGGTTGCGACCATGGAGGGTTTTCTCATGAACAGGTGCTTGAAGGGCCCTGAAAAATAAAAAATAAAATTTAATAGTCAAGAAGCAAATACGTAAATGAAAGTATTGGTGTATTATTTATATTGTATTGTTTACTTGTAGGCATCTGCAGGATCACTATATGTAACAAAGGCATAAGTGGCTGTGGGACATCTTTCAGGTCCTTTTTCTCCCATTTTCACCCAACAACTCTTAATAAAACCATACTGAGCAAACACGCCAAACAGTTCATTCCTTGTTGTCTGCAAAGAAACATCCATATTTTATTGTTCATTCTAGAATATTTGTCATTAAATTTTAATCACATGGTTTTTGCTTTACCTTTGGAGGTAAGTTGGAAACGTATAGCTTCCTTATCGGTATTCCATCTTCAGTGTGTGTGGGTACACTTCTCAAGCCATACGGTGTCACCTCCAAATTTGTAGCGTCTGATTATAGCAATGTCAATAGATTAATAATGACTATGTTTATTAAGAAAAGCATACAAAAGTTTAACAGGTTTAATAATACACTAGTTTTATTACTTACAGCAGACTTCACGATGAGTAACATGAAATAATTCGTGATTAAAAATTTGATCTTCGTCGTTAAAGAACATGGCGATATATTTTTTCTCGTAATCCAAACAAATGCTGTTCGATATTAATTATTAATATATAGGCATGATCAACCTTCAATGTCAGTCAGCACAGAAATTTTGATCTCTAATAAAAATAAAAATGTTATTAATAAATAAAGTCAACATACAACGGTCGTCTGTCCGTCTCCGTCTTGCGTGTTTTTTTTTTAGATTTGGGGTGACCAATTTTATGTCATTAAAGAGGTTATTTCTTCTACAACTTGCGTTCATGTTGTCTATAGTTTTGAGAAGCCACCAATTAACGTGAAGACTAGCGTTGACAAAATATCAAGGAAAACCACTGTTTTGTGAATAAAATTAATTTAGGACTAAAGTTAGAAATACCGTATGATTCCGTATGAAGGTTGTTTGACATGATTGTGTAAATCTTCCTTTACCATAAACTGAACGCATCTGTTAGAACAATAAACTTGCTGCTTTCTGAACACTACCCTAATTTACATTGTGAACAGTACCTATCAATTTTTCAGAAACAAAACAAAATCGCTTCGTCAATTTCAAACAAAATAAAAATCATGGTCATTTAAATTTTAAGAGTGAAATTTTCTGTTTTATATCTGAAACTATATTGTGGTTTTTATTCACCAAGAAAGATAACCGTAAGTATTGAGCTGAAATAAAGAAAAAGTGCGCATTATTATTCGCTCATAATTTTTGCATTGTTTTTAATTAATTAACTTGTTTGAAGCTCGCTCTCAATGGAAGGATTAGGTATAGATCACAGCGATTCAGATTCTGTAGATAGTTGGACTATATTGGAACATACGCCGCTGCATGGAGATGAAGCACCGCCAACAGAAAATAATTTACAGATGCAAGATGGGTATGTTACTTTTAAAATATATTGTTTACACCTAAACATAAACATCACTAGTTACGGTATCTAGTGATATTTATGTTGAAAAGTATTATTTTGCTGGCATGGTAATTTTTGGTTGACCTTATTTAAAATGGCCTTGTGAAGTAAATATTTTATGTTAAGACCTTGATGTTTATCTACTTGTAAACATCGCTTTTTCATTTTTAATCAAAATACCACGACAAAGATTTCTATTTCTGTACATTAAAATATTTTTTATTATTTCACATACCTTAGTACTTTATATTCAATTGCCAAATTTTATTAAAATCAGTTCAGCAGGCAGTGACAAAGTTTTTCATAGGTATTCATTGCTTCTGAAGTATTATTCCAAGCAGTGTTTAAACAGTTGTCACAACATGTCCAATGTCTTGAAAACTTATTTTCTTTTCTTACAAATTTATGTTATTTAACCTGTATCAAATGAATTGTAGTAATGAAAATGGTTTATTGGAATTAAGCCAAAATGGTACATTGAACTTTGAGAAAGCATTTTCTTTGTTCACTAAAATTAAATAAAAATCCTTTTTAAGAAATTGAGTGTTTTTGCCTCCAACTTTCTCTATATTATATGTATATTGTTTTATTATGGCTGCTAAAATGTGTATGTACAGATCATATACATACATATAAATTATTGAAGGTTTATTAAATGTAATAAAATTCAGATCAATGTTATGAAAAACACACTGATAAAGGAGAAAGTTTTTCAATACAACATTCTCATGTCTGGATTCAATTCTTATCTTATTCTACACTTACTCTTATCAAAATTATTAATTAATTAATCAAAACACTAATTTGCATAACTGTTGTTTTCATTTGGATATCATTGGTTGTCATACATATGATCTTAATTGAAATAACCATTTATTTTGTTTTTTATTTGCAGAGTTGTAATAATAACAGATAAAGATGAAGACACTGATGGAATATCCATCATTAGTGACAGTGAACCAGAATCAATACCACCCTGTGATATAAGCTATGACAAGTATTTGACAAAAGAGGGGATTCCTATGAAAGAAGACTTCACATATCCACTTGCAGACACCCCCAAAAATGATGATTTTCTTGGGGTAGACACAGTTAAACACAAGACCTATGTCCATAGGAGGAACAAGAGACTCAGTACTGTCCTTAACATCATAGTACTTGGTAGTGTAATCACAGCAGCTGGAGTTGCCATTGGACACATGTGGGGTGTCAAGGATGACTGTGCTTTACACAATACACCATCCGTCAACAAAATATTATCCAACCTGTATAAATTGCAGGAAGAAAACACACTTCTCAGGAATAAACTTCGAGAACTAACTCTCTTGAATAATGTTCATAATATTCAAAGAAAAGCTGAAGCTGAGAAATTGATCCTAAAACAGAAGCCTAAAAAAGAGTCTATTGGTACATTGCACACCAAAACAGAGGAATTCAAATATGCCAACAGCAATCTTCTTGATAACAAATCTGGAAAAGATTTTTTAACTGAGGTTGATAAATTAAAAATTACCTATAATCAAAATCAGGCTTGGCTGGATGATGAAATAACAAAAAGATTAACTACTGAATATGAGGCTTTAAAAAGACTAAAGAGGTCCCAGAAAATTGTCAAAGAAAAAGTTGAAATACAAACAAAAAAAGATGAAAATTTAAAAAGACAATTGGAAGCAGATTCAGAAGAACTTGAACAAGTAATAACCAAAGTTCCTGCCTTTGAAAGAAAAGTAACTTATGCCGATTCTTTAAAATCAAACCATGGTACCGTAAAAAACTTAAAACCAATTAAAACAGAAAATTATGAAAATAGTCTTAAAGATCATCCAAGAAAGAAAAAATCTAAAGGTGAGCATGAACCTATTTCTGAGCACTCAGTAAGTGATGAAGAACCTAAAAAAGATAACAGGTATGTTGGAAACAAGTTTAAAATGGAGGTAAAAAAAAATGACCGACAAAAACACCATAAGAAACAAAAAAGGCGTAACAAATACGAACAATGGGAAATGAAAAGTGGTTACATGAAGGACTTTGATGATTATTCTCTTAACTCCTTCCAAGACAATGAATATATAGTTAAAAATTCTGACAAGAATCAACAAAGCCGAGATTTCGAACGAAAACATTATATTGACCAGTTTACTAAAACTGACGAAACCAAAATAAAACCAATTACTCCTGTTGAGAATTTAGGTAAAGAGAATGTTGGCAATTGGTTTGACAAACGAGCTGCTTTAAGACAAGAAGCAAGAAAGAAGTTAGAATTGGAAATGTTTGGACCTTTATCTAGCCAGAACGCAGCGGGATGGTACTTCCGGCGCATGCAACGCAGAGAGCAGTGTAGGGCTAAAGGAGACAACAGCACATATCGAAAGCTTTCTAAGCGGAATATGAATTTCAAAACTAAACACTAGTTTCAATATAAACTTATGGTTGGATATAACAACAAGTACTTGAAACATACTTGCAGTTGAGTGAGAGAGCTTGTGAAAAGCTTCCTATCTTTGAAAGATTGTCAGTATCTAAATAAGTTTTAATGTTGGCAGTATTGTAGAATGGTATGAAAATGTATTAAATGTTAGAATATCCATTAATTATTGTTGAAAAATTAGATGAAGGTCAATTATTCACATATTTAAAATGCTTTGTCAAAGATAAATAAGTTTAACTCGAATGTTCATATTAGCCACTGTAAACTACTAGTTGTCAATGTTTAAAGCACATTACTGCTTAGTTTTATGCAGTTTCAGATAGTGTTTTCTATTACTCTTGGACCAACACATTGTACAGCATTTAACTTGTTCTATGTTTAGTAAGCCATTTTATTTAATCTTTTTTTACTAACTTTGAGTGAGGATGAGTGGAAATAACCCAAAAAATTTGCAGCTAAAAACTTGAGCAGGATTAAATTAAGTAGTTATGCTCTTGCCATAAACTATACTTTTATTTTTAAAACTTCCTATTCACTCAGTGAATGTTGTATACCAATTACGAATTTTAAAAGACAATTAATAAAGAGACGTTTGAATGATACAATCCTTTATTATGAGTAATTTTTTTTTTTTTCTAAATAGTATCGTCACTGATCACTCCACTGCAAACCAAATTGATAGCATGATTGACATCACCTGAAAATGTCGAAATAAATTACAGGTTAGAAATATGTAGTCAAGGAATCTATATATGCTGTAAATAAACACTATAAGCACCGAAACAAACCATTCATATTGTTACTATTCGTTTTTTAGCCAATTTTATGTAGTTTATTTTCAGAATATTCGAACATTATTTTTTATAAATTTAACATATCAACTAAATTTATAACAAATAATGGAGTAAGTGGAGTAAGTTGGAGTCCCTGTGGAGTAAGTTCCCAACCAGCAGTAAATATATTGTATAGCGTACTGCACAGCCGGCTACACTGATCTTACTCGTTGATTCAGGACGTCAAAAAAAATGTTCTATGTGATTAAGAACGAGATTTTGAGCTGACCAATACAAACGAATCCCAACCTCTAGTATATACTCATCTACATCGTCATACTGGGTGGGAGCGAGTGTTATCATCTATAACAATTGATATTTCGCCAATGGCGACCAGCGCGTGTTCTGCAAAAGCATTCTGAACTGCTGTTATGAATCGGTGTTCAGTTAGTTTGTTGTTTTTAATTAAGACTAACTTCGTACGATCAAACTTATATATACCTGCGCAAAACAGAAAGAACCTCAATCGTAGCACTCGCAAATTTGTTGTTGCATAGCGTTTTTTTCCGTCTCCGTAGCACTCTGCGACTTCTTTACCATACAGAGATATCCTGGCTTCATCGGAGAACAATACCCTATTCTAGTCTTTTTGAGTCCATTACGAACGAATGGCATCTCAATGCTTACGGAGTAACTTCCGGGGCGGTCGATATCTACGTTTATTTTCAGAGTGACCGTCCATAGAACATTGCGCATATTTTTTACTTATTCGACGTTTTTTTTTCAGGTCCAAATACTTGACATTTCCCGCCAATTTGCTGGATTTTTCTACGTTACCCACAATGTTTGAGACCTTTTTAACAGTGCTTTATACTTGTGTCAAGGAAATTAAATAAAATCCAATCCTTCAATATATGATAACAATTTCGGTTAAGTATTTTTTTCAATCAAGCTAAAATTAAAACCGCCCGGTTTTTTTGCATAAGAGTGTATTTTAAAAATAAACGTCCTTATTAAGCCCAATAAACACGTCGCTATACTGGAAACTATACCGTACTATCGTATCAAATATAAAGTTCACTCACGACAATCATCGCATACATTTTGAAATTTAATTCATACCATAATTGATATTGGAAAATATTTATTACGGTGACGTCACAGATGGGGTATATATAATCGGTTAGAACACACGATGTGGCTGAAAACCATACCGTGAAATCTGATTATTTTTCCGTACGACTATGTATTCTACAGGTGATTCGTGCCCGTGACCACTGCGGACCAGTATCCAACATTCCGTCGACTCTCATCATCTCTTCTTGGGTTAAATGTTGTCAGCGCTCCATATTAATGTAATAATTTCAGTTTTGATACAAAGTACTTTTTCAAAGTCCATTACACAGTTTTATAAATCCTTTTTGATAGTTAAATTTCTCATTGTAATAAAAAATAAGTTTTTTAAGACCCAAAAAGCCAATATATTGTAATTGCTGCAATACTTTAAAACGATGCGATCCCTAGACACTTTTGAGTGTAATTTTAAAGTAACAAGAAACCGCAAACTGGTCGTGTTTTTGATTATTTCAAATGAGTTTTAAAAACTATAGTTTTTGGACCAAATTTGATACTAATTGAATAAATTATCATAATAATTATCTTTACATTTTGACACAATCGGAAATTTGATATCCTATCCTTTTTTAGATTGTTCAAAGAATTTTATTGCACTTTTTCACGGCACGTTGACTCATCAAAGGCTCGCGAGCTGCTATGAACGAATAATCGAAATATGCCTAACTTTTTCGCACTTATTTGTTTGGACAATTTTACATGGGATTTCAATATCATAGAAATTGCTGCATATGTTTACCTGAACATATGAGCAATGCTCGAATATTGTGTGCGTCGTTGACTAATCCCATCTCGTGCATGTGCTGTAATTGTGTGGCGAACTGTTCGGATCCAGACACCGGGCTCTGGGATGATGACGCTAAAATATTGACAAACAAATATAAGTGCTTAGACTTCACTCATGCGTGTTTTGTATTAATGAATCCTTAAAATGCATTGAGCTGTACTATTTTAAATTTCGGTTTAAAGGTATTATTTTGTTGAATTCTTGAGCATATTTATTCTCTTTGGAACTAAAGATAGCTTTTAATAATAATCATGGTAGAGAATTTATCATTAACATTTTAACAACTATTTTAATACGCTACAAGGCGGACTGTAAAGTATTATAGTAGGACATTATAAATAATTACCAGCATTACTCTGTTCCATGGGAGTCCCAGTAGCGTTTCTGCTTCCTGCTCTAGATACTGCCTCAGATATAGCCTCACTAAACATTTCCGACGTTATAGCTGGACGGCCACTGCCTGAAACATCAATCACTTACGATATAGTTCAAGTTTCAATTTTGATAAATCTTTAACCATCACATAGTGAAATAAATTAACAATTGCGAACTCTGATATATAACTTTGTCTAGTGCAAAATGGAAACGTCATTAGATAAAAATGTAGTTATTTCCTTACTTTTTTTTAGCAATTAGTTTTCGATACATTGTGAAGTTTTATGTTATGTGACATTACATATTTATGAAGAAACATTGTAAATAATAGTGTTATTTCATATAAGAATATTATCAAAATACCAAAAACAAAAACTTCATCCTAAATAAAAGAGGTATTAATTAAAATATTTAAGTGCCTTTTTAAAAATAAATGCGCCATCTATTGGTGAAAAGCTGCAATAGTATGGGTTAGTTTCATGATGTCTGATTAAAGTATTGGATTACTAATTTCCAACTTTATTTACCGCCCCACAAAAATAATTTGCGTTACACAAACGTTTAACCATTATGCTCATGTGTTAGTTCGTTACTTTCAAGTTAAGAGTTGCCGCAATCGGATATTGACGTTTCGATACGGAACAAGTGAGAGCTTAAAATATATTTTTTTAAATCGATTATTCTTATTTGAAATGAAACGTAAGGCAAACATCAATGAAAAAAATGTAGACATTTTGTATTTATCGTTTTTTCATAAATAAGTCTCAAAAACGTGAGAGAAGTATTAATTTCAACTACTATGTTATATTGTTATATATTACATGAAAGAGTAAAATGGTTAGAAAATAACAGTTTTATATACAACTGAAATTATAACACAATAAGTGAGCAAAACAATGCATAATATAAATAATACAAAAATCCGCTCATGGTCTGATTTCACCCTAAAACCTCTTTTGTAGCCAGATGTAATACCAAAAGACTGTCTTACATTTTGAAAATACTGGTTTATGTGTTACCTGATGGTGTGGCTTCAGATCCTCGATCCATTTCAGTAAGTAGTCTCAGAAGGTTCACTTGGCTGCTGCCACTGTTGCCACTACTTCGGCTTGTAGAAGACGACACTGCCTCTGTTGCTCTCTGAGAATAACATAACATAGTTCATTAGTCATCTTTGTGACAAATGAGCAACATTATACAAAAATAAAAATATAACGGTTACAATGTTGATAGGATGAAATAGAAAAAACTAAAAAAAAATTGAAAAGTACTCCATACTAATATTTAAAACTAACTCTGTTGAGTTGAAAAAAAACACAACCAATTTTGATACTTTTTATTTATCTAGTTTTTTGGAGTGGATATCTTTAAATTGCATACTCTGATGATTCTGTGATTGTGTGTGTGTATTTAAAATATAAAGCTTACTTACAAGCTTAAATCCATTATTATGACATCCTCTGTGGTGCAGTATTGTAAACAGCAGACTACTATGTTAGAGGTTCACAACTCAAATCCTGGTGGGGGTGGAACTTTTTGGTTGTTTGCAAGATGCATTGTTTTGCTTACCGATCTTGGATGTAGTATTCTTATCTATCTATGTAGATTATACCACATTGTTGCTTAGTTCCAGTGACCCAAGTTCTTACAAGCTATTTTTGTGTCATGATGTGGTTTGTTTATTTATTTTTATGGTAATAGGCAACTAAAAGTATATTTATACCTGTAGTGCTGCTGCAATCTGTTCTTGGGTGAATGTATGTCTTTCTCCTTCTTCAGTGTCCTCATCTTCAGCATCCTCATCCTCAGACAGAGCTTCTAATGAGTAGGCAAATCCAGATATTGGCACTATAATTAATCACAAGAAACATAGGTTCACATTAACCACTTTACACACACACATAGCATGATACATCTGCCATAGAAAATGTCAAAAGACACAATGACGTAAAAATATTAATTGTAGCTGCTGTGTGTGATTTCCTGATAAATTCCATGGAAAAATGTATTTAGAATATTGAAATGTACTGAGTTAAATATAAATCTATAGATTTATTGTTTATGTGTAAAGCACTTTAAAGAAATTAAAAAAAAATCTAAGTAACCATTTCCTTTGAAGTTTGATATAAAAATCTAAACCTACCATTGTCATTTGTGGTGCTTGATGCTGTACGGGATCTGACAAGTCTAGTCAGATGTCTCAGAGCAGTTGGTAGGTCAGGTCTGGCATTGGCTCCTACCCTCATTGTTTGGACATTAGCACCAAGTGCAGCCAGCAACTCTACCTCATGCAGTATTGAAAGTGTTACACAGTCCTCGGACAATGAAGGTGCATGCTCCATTATCTCTGTCATAGCTGATTCATCATTTAATAACTGTAATTAAATGATTATTCAATCAAATATGTGGGTACTAATAATTATAATAACAAATCATTTGAGAGCAAAGACATGAGTACAATTTTGAGTCATATTTACTAAGTTGATCTATTCAAAATTACCTCAGAAAATACCGGATTTTTAAAACAATAGCATTGGTGTAACATTTACTTATAATCTTTGATAAGACAAAGATAAGTAGCAATAACTGCAAGTGCATGAAATGATGAATGATAATTTTTATTTGTGTTGAGAAACTATTAATTTTATTCTATGTTACAAATACAGTTCTTGCATAGCTGTAATTTGACAGATACATTACACCATTCTAGTGTGTGTAACCTCTTTATTCAGCAAGCTCAAAGTTATACTGAAATAATGTGCTTGCACACACCTGACAAATCTATCACAACCTTAGACATGAGAAGGAATATTCCTCATAAGATGGAATAACTATACAAGATACCTGTGAATAATAAGTAAATAAATAAGTGTACCTGCATTGCTCGTGTCCACCCTGGCGCATTAGGAGTACAACCAAGAGTTCTCAGTGATATAGCAATTTGCTGCAGTTCATCATCGGTATAGCTTGGAGGAGGGGTAGGTGTTGAAGGAACCTTCTTCTTCACGACATGAATCATTTCACCATTCTTCACACCACTATCATGAAGTGTCGATTCGTCTTTTAATATCTTGCCGTGATGTATGAGCTCTGTAATCACAATTAGTTAATACAAACCGTAAGCTAGATTTTGAAGTAATATGTATTGGATTTTAAGCTTACCTAAGGAAGCAGAAGGGATATTGGATTTCTTTTCTGCTTCACTTTTTAAACTGTCAACAGTTTTATCCAAAGCAAAGTTTTCGAGCTTGAATCTTTCTATTGGGCCTGGTTTTACTTTGATACCCAAAAAAATGTATTGCTGGGTGTCCATTCTGATATTGTTATTGAATTTTTAATTTTTAATTCAATTAAATTTTACAACATTGGAAAACTGTATGTCATCATTTCATTGTTAGTCAGTGTCACTCATGTGTCACTTCAAAAGTGTTCGAAACCGAAGAGCCAATTAAAAAAATTTAGTGATGTTGAAAATACTACATCAAACATCATCACATTTAAATATAGATAAAAGTAATAAACAAGTAGAATATTTTTTTAAATCCATCAATAAATTATATTAATAGGTGATTGAAATTTAAGTATTCAACTCGGAACGTCTGTAGCCTCTTGACTCGCGTGTGACTTCACTCGACTGGGATTTGTATGAACAAGTTATTTTATTTTATTTTTTCGAGAATTGCAAAAACAATTGAGGTATAACGTCCAAGTTCATTTACAACGAGGTAATTTAAATAATTTTGCACCCATAGACGTAATATAACTCCATGCGCCGTCTCCTGAACAAATAAATGAGGCACCCCATAGTAAGTCAGTCCTCCATACTGATGTACACATAGTAAGTATACCGTACGCCTTTACGCGGTCTGTGGAAAATTTGTCAAAAACACAATATCTCAAGAACACAATTTGTAGAAACAGAATACGGCAGGTGGCCATCGCGAGAAACGATGGAAACTTTTCACCTTATTTTTTCTTTAAATATTAATTTATTTCAATTAAATGAATAAATTAATTTAATACTAAAATTATACATTTTGGAAACACATACATTTGTGTTCCAATTGCTTTCAAAGTCGATATCTGAGGATCCCAGTAGCTACCGAACGACATTACACTATCAAATAATTGAAACGGAGTGTTTCAAAATAAAATCAGCTTATTGGTCCGACTGCTTACAAAATCGATATCGAAGATCCCAGTAGTTAGATTTTGAAAGCAATCGGACTAAAAAAGCTGATTAATAACTGATCTATTTCAATTATTTGTCACCGGAATATCGTTAGATGTTGATTTTGAAAGTAATTGGAACAAAAAAGTAGATTTTTATTTTGGACCGCTCTATTGGATTACTCCGGAAAGTCGTTTTGTAGCTCCTTCGAACCTCTGATATCTATTTTTAAAGCAATCGGACCACAAAATAGAAACAATATTTGATAGAAAAAGGTAAGAAGTTGTATGCGTAGTATGCGCGCGAACACGCTCATGGTAACCACCGGCAAACGCGTCGTGTGACGTTTCTCGCTCGAGAGCCGGTTGTATCGAACCTATTCTTGAAAGCGCAATTATGAAATCCCATAACTTTTTTAATTTTTAGAGATATTTTAGTAATTATTTCACAGATGTTTCATTTTACTTAATATTTTTAATTACTTGAAAAAAAACACAAAACTTCTTCATTTTCGTACTTAAGGCTCAAAATGATCATACATTTCAGAATAATGATCACTGAAAATGATCTCTTAAAAAGGCACTTTTACATTACGTTTTTTCTTTTATTTTCATCTTATTTTTCATGGAATTTTTGATGAAACTGACAATCAAATCAAATATGTTATCCAATATTATTTGTATCGAAATTAGAATAAATTAATCAGAACAAGTTCAAAATCAGATCAGTTGGTATTTCATAAATAACAATATTGAAATAAAATAAAATATTTAAAAACCATATATTATAATTTGATTATATTTATTTTATATTTAATGTTAAGGCGGCTGAGCAATAGGCTCCTAAAAATAAAATCACACAAATAGTTATACCTATCTGCGTATATTAAATAAATATCTGTCCTCTTATAAACTGCCTGGCTGCAAGTCCGGCTAAATAAGGCTCATAGTACGATAATCAATGTAGTTCAATTTCTGGCAACCTATATAAGTATTTATAACCATTTTCAAGTTCTGATAGCCTATAATTAATTAATAAACTCATGAACAGAGTAAATGGAGTTTTCATCTAAATTTCGAACCCTACATTCACTGTAAGATTTTCAAAAATTATCCTATATCATTGAATACATTTTATATTTGTATCACATACAGAATCAGCCGCTATAAGAAAAAAAATATCAAAACGTTTTACTCCAATTTCCCCAGTATTGCTAACGTCAATTTATGTTTTCCCTTTTGCCATTATATCCTGGTAGATCTATAAGTAAATTAAATTTTTTCCAAAAATTTATTAATCTTGTCGATTTTGGCAATTATGGGCCGCAGCCGCAGCACACTCCATTGGCTCAGCTCGTGCCTTGTTGTGGACACAATACCTAAACATACATAACTAAGCCATTTGTAATTGATAAACTAAAGACTTCTACAACTACCATTATTGTCTTTGCTGACCATATATGAAGTCTTGCTGATCAATCATGAAATATTGCTGATCAAATAGTTAATTTGCGGAATTACTGTTTCTTAAATTACCGAACATTATTAGTATATTTTCTGAAAGAAGCATTGCTGAATATATTATTTCAGATAAAATATTTTTTGCTAACTAAATGATTTAAATGCTGCTTTTTGTATCTGAACAAATTCTATTTTAGCTTAACCTTTTAATAATTTATCTTTAAAATAAGGATTGAAAATACAAAGTATCAAGATTGTTTAGTACATTTTCCCCTTTGCAAATTGTTTTTTTCTTAAACAGTGCTTAGAAAGGTGGAGGGCTGGTTGTCTACTACCTTATTAACACTCAACCTTAAGAAGACGAAATTCATTCCATTTTGCTCTTTGTTCTTCTAATCTGCCACCTGTGACTTTTTATATTGCTGACCATAATTATAATTGTAAAACTCAAACCATTTCATGCAAGTGTCAAAATTTAAACCAAGTGAGATCTATTAAATACCTTGGTATTACTATTGATTCAATGCTTTCTTGGCATGAACATATAAATATCTTAATATCCAAAACGCGGAAGCTAATGTTTGTTTTTAAAAAACTTAGATTGAGTTGTAATTTTTCTACTGGTGCAGTCAGTTTTGTCTTATTGCATCACTGCCTGGGGAGGTTCGGGCAAAGTTCAAATGCTACGCTTGGAGAGAGCTTAAAGAGCTGTTTTGAAGGTGATGACATCCAAACCTCGTCGTTTCTCTACATCAGACTTGTATTCACTCACTCAGGGTCTAACAGTTCGTCAGCTCTTTATTCGTCAAGTTGTTTTACGTAGTCATCTCATGAATAGCTTCAACCCCAATATTTTTAGGGACAAGCGAAAGCGAAATAGAAGCAGTGTATGTAAAACGGTTGATCAGTAGACGGCAGTTGCTAAGCGTCACTTTCCCTATCTAAGTAGTCGTATATATAATAAAATAAACTCTGGCTAAGTGTAGGGCGGACATAACATCCTGGCTTCAATCTCGCTTCCATGAGCAGACCGAGTCTCTAATCCAAAAGTAATTTATATCATCTGTCTCTCAATTTTCTTAAACTTCATACATTCACACGCATTCACAAATACAAGCGCACATACATGTACACAAACTTACACATGAAATTATGGGTTAGACATGCACACAATCATTATAATTTTTATTTAGTTTTTGTATTTTTGGCTGTTCATTATTATCTCAATTATTAACTATTATAATATAATTTTTGGTTTCGTTTTAATTTTGATTATCGATTTAATTTTGATTTTTTCTATTTTGTAACAATGAATTTGTTTAAATTTTATATAATTTTATTATTATTTATATTGTTGTACTTGAGGAGGGCGATAACGTCAGCGACACAGTTTTTAAATAAAACTACTGCGGACGTTATCAATCAATGTATAAATGTCTGTTTTATTTTTGGAAATAAAGATTATTATTATTATTATTTGCCGTCAGTTTCTGGTAAACCTACAATAAAAATGCTCCCCTACTCTAAAGCTTTGAGATCTAATGAAATAACAATTACTAAAAGTATCAGTAATTTTCCAATAAGCAAGAAATTTACAAAATGTAGCGAAATTTTGATAATTTTTCGAAAATGTGTCTTATTTATGACTTTTCAAATTAGAGTATTTAATTTTCAAGTGGCAAGTTTTTTGTTTTGAATTTAAATTTTTTTCGTTTCATTCCATCCAGATTTTTGGTTCTATTACTATTGTCAAAAATCTGTCAAATTGCCCACAAGTTTAAAATGGTGTGTCATTTGAGTGATACGAAATAATGATAAAATTGTGTACAAGAAATGATTTATATTCCTAGTAAGCAAACATTATGCGAATTTCTATTGTTCTCTAAAGCAACTTCTTGACGAGGGGGATAAAATGACTTGAAAAATGAAAAACGAATGCGAGGATATTTTAGAGGATAAAGTTGCAGAACGTAATGAAAGGGCCAAAAAACTTTATCGGTAAGTAGTTTCTGACTTTATTAATCACATAAATACAGTTCATATTTGAAAATTTCGTTATATTTATGCTAAAACCCTGAAATCTATTTGTTGCAAATGGGTATTTTCATATCATTGCATATGACCAGTACTTACTTAATTAGGTTTAAGAATATATTAAAACAAATCAGTATGGACCTATGTATTTCAGCTATGTCAACGATGTAGCTAGACGCATTGACGAAGCTACAGCAGCTTGCAACACAATTACTGATCTATTCTCCACAAAGCTTGAAATCCAGCGTCAAAAGCTCAGGGACAATTGTGAAAAACTATTCTTTTTGGATCCTATAAACTATGCAAAAAAATCATTAGAACTACTCTGGCGGAAGGTTTACTATGAAACTGTGTCATCTGCTAAAAAGTTTCTGGAAACTGATAGCAAAAATGAAAACCACCTGTTCACTCATATTGTTTGCGGTGTTGGAAACTTACATTACTTAATAACAAGAATCCAATCTGATATGATGATCAATATCAAGAGGATTGACTTCATGACTGATATGAATGAAGATGAAGAAGCATTGGAAGTTAATGGAGAAACATCAGAAGAGGAGATGCAAATTGGTAAAACAGCTATACATTCATGTCTTATATATCTTGGTGATCTCTGTAGATATCAAGTTGAAACAACATTTCAAAGATTTGACCCTTCCATTGCTGCTCGCTACTATCTTCAAGCAGCTCAAATTGACTTGTCATCTGGAATGCCTTTTAACCAATTGGGAAATCTTTATCTTGACAAAAATTATAATTTAAATTCTGTATCCTACTATATCCATTGTTTAAACTGTACAAATCCATTTGAAGGATCAGTTGGGAACCTCACTAAAATATTCGACAAAAATAATCAAGTATGCGATAATCTAAATGACTCAGAGACATTGACACAAGCAGAACATGTGCAATGTACTGTTGCAAACTTTTTATCTCTCATAGAAATTTGGTACATGGGAAAAAATGATACTAATATTCCACAAAGATGTAGCACTATTGCCCAGGAGTTAAAGATCGCAATGGAGTTTAACAGAGGTGATTTTCCAGACATGAATAAAAACTATAATGAGTTTCTACAAATGAATGAAGAAGAGAATATTAATCCATCATTTTTCAATAACCATCTTCTGCACAATATGGTAAAAATCTGCTTATTTACTATTTCAAAACTGAGTGAAACAGATGAACAAAAAGCCTTTGAATGCAAAGCTTTTACCTTGGCTTTAATGTCCCAACTTCTTCAAAAATTGCTAAAACAGTTACAATCTTTGGGTTTCCAAAATCCCGCACGAAAATACAATCCGAAGGTGAAAACTGTTCAAGAACCCATTTCATTTGTAACTGAAAGTAAGGAAGTTATCCATGTTACTAACAACATAGAAAAAGAAACAGAAATTGAAAAAGATACAGTGGTTGTTAATGGTGAAAATAATAAACTAGAAGAGTGTTCAAATAAAGTGGATTCAGATGAAGATTCAAAAAAAGGACACAATGGTGACATAAAGAATATGAATAAAAAAAATCTAACTAAAAGACGTCGGCGACGTCGCCGAAGCATTTCAAATATGTCAGATGTAAGTAATGTTGACAGTGAAAGTAGTGATGAAGAGATAGAGGATTCAATAGCTTCCGGCGGCGACTTATCAGACTCCACATATGATTCAGACGATGAATCAAAAACAGAAAGGTCTTGTGATGAAGACAGTAACTCAGAAGTAGAAGATAATATAAATGGAAATACTGAAATAAAAATAACACAAATAAAAGATGATAACATGCAAAGTGCTGATCAAATTACAAATGGAAATAATAAAGATTGTATGTCTACTAGTGAAGAAAGTAACAAACCAGTTGAATTGAATATATCTGAAATAAAAAAGTTTTTACTAGGGGACAACTTTTTACACAGTATAAAATTATTGGTGGATTGGGTTCTATCTGAAAAAGAATTGATATTGTCATGCGGCGACAGTGGTGAGGCATTATTTCAGTGTGTTGTGGATCTGTTAAACATATTTAATTGCTATTTTAACTCAAAAAGTTCTGATGATTTGCAAGATTGTGAAATAATTAAATATGCAAAACATGTAGCAAAGAATCTAAAACTTGAGTACAAG
This sequence comes from Choreutis nemorana, assembly GCA_949316135.1. Lineage (NCBI taxonomy): Eukaryota > Metazoa > Arthropoda > Insecta > Lepidoptera > Choreutidae > Choreutis > Choreutis nemorana. The sequence continues at coordinate 6,662,741 of OX438610.1, forward strand.
TCTATCCCATTACCAGAAGATGTTAACCTTCGTGGAACAAGTATTTGTAAATTTGACAAAAATGCGTCAGAATGGCAAATCCTCGAAAAATATAATATGTCCTTATATGAAGAGAATGTCATAAGAATACTAAACTTTATTGATTTTGGTCAGCAAATAGCAAAGCTAGTTCCAAAAATTAGATATAACAGATCACTGAAGATATTTTATTTGAAGAAGTTACCACCACCAAAAGTAAGCGCAAAAATTGGACACAAAAGAAACAGGGAGTGGCACAATTCGAAAAAACTGGTATGTTGGTCATTTTTACTTTGTAAACTCAGTCCCATAAATGGTTATTATATTAATAATTCCTACGTGTCTTTGATGCATGGAACTGAATCTCTAAAATAGATAAAAGGACTTTTAATGTCGTTAACAATAGTATGTCAGTCAGCCATTGTCAGCTAGCTGTAGACTATTGGCTAAAATTTGTTTCGCTTTTTGCGGGAAGTGTTAATACAGCCCACTTTTGTTATATGTTTACTCGAAAGCGAAAATGAAGGCGAAAGATACTAGATGTTTGTGTGTTTTCAGACTGAGAACGCGTCAGGTGGCGGATCAGAGAGTGCGCTATTGCGACGTCTCGGGCGACTGTGGCTGGCGTCACGAGTCAAAGAGTTAGAGCGGAGCGGCCGCCGCGCCGCGCCCTCGCTGCTCGCTCTGGATTCTGCAGCACTCACAATGCATCTCCGCCGCGTCAAACAACTGCTTCGTGCGCGTAGTTTCGTCCTACTCGTCCCTACTATCGGTAAATAGAATAATTTATTAAACTAAAAACAAACTATTGTAAGTTGAGAATAACTTTATTAAGACTTTTACTTCAAATCATCTAAATTTAACTATCATCATTTAAAAAATGATAAAACACATATAACCCTTTTTTGTTGCAGTGCTGCAAGAGCTGGATGACATGAAAAAGAAACAGAGCACTGCACGTGATGCCATTCGTTGGCTGGAGGTGCAATTACGGAGCGGTTCCAGATTTCTGCGAGCACAACGACCAGGACAGTCAAGGCCTCTTCCACTTCTCAAGTACCCACGCAAAGCCCCTCCTCACGTCCACAACTTTCTGAAAATACTAGAGTTTTGCAATCATTTTACAGAGGAGCGGACAGCTGGAGGGGATGGTGACCCTGACAGTTCAACTCATGGTAAATCAGCACCATTGCTAGTACTACTCCTCGGCACGGAACCCGGAAAGGAGGAAGAACAATATAAAGATTTCAGCCTGGTCGGCGCAGCAAGCTCGGCAGGCATCACCTTAGAGTACATTGGAGACTTTTACTCAAAATGGAAACAAACTACACCAAAGACCGGCAAGAAAAGGTGAAGGCCATGGCGACACTTCCCGGTCTAGGCTGAACAGAAGGTTTCACTCATCAAGTCCTTTGTGACAATGGATAGAGGCATTCACTTGGAAGATTAGATGTTTTGCCTTAATCAACGATAAACGGCAAATAAGTCAGGAAACTTCTGATTAAATGACCCATTCAACGGAAAATACACAAGGGTTTCTTACCACTTTTGTGTTTTGTCATATGTTTTAATTCAACTTGTCATGGTTTATTTTCTTTATCAACTATTCTGGGACTTTATTTTTCTAAGTTGTCACTAAACTGTTCCATTTATATTTTGTTAAGGTAATTTCATGTGTTACACCATTTTCATTTTTCATATTATATGATTTTTCAGATATTATTTTTTTATTTTCCTAAGGAAGTTTCTCCAAAAAAACAGAAAATAACATTAGTATACACTCTCATATATTTTAAAAATATGCTTAAAGTACGAGATAATTTATGTTAAATAAATAAGTTATGTAACAAACATGTACAGGCCACAAGCCTATCAAAACAATTTAGAATAGCTTTGAAACAAAACATTTAAATGTTTTATGTACATCACAACACCTGGCAAAGGTCAATATTTGCATGAAAAGTGCAATTGATCTTGAATATAACTTAAAACAAGTAAATTATATTCACCAAGTTTTTATTTTGAAATGCATTTTATTTCATAAATGATAGTAATTGCTTGATAAAAACAAACAAATCTAATATTACACTTAGTTTAAAACATTAACATTTTAGTTAAAACCTCTGATAACTTATACTAGTGATTTTATTACAGTAATGTACAAAATGTACACCCACATATTATACATACAAACTTTCAACAGTCTTATAGCTTTACAATCCTACCTACACAGTATTGCACATTTACCTCAAGTGGCTAGTTTATAAATTTATTGGTAGGCATACAATGAGGTTACTTAAATTACATTATAAATAATAAACTAAATGCAACACTGTAGATAACAGCATGCTACAGGTTTAAATATCTGTACAGCAAGCTCTTAAAGATATTAAACTCTAAACTGAATATTTACATGAATACAAAACAAAAACAAGAAGCTAGCAACCTACGAGTTGTATAAGCTGTTGTACTGTTGACCTGTCAAGCAAACACAAATCAAAATCAAAAGTCTGTGTTGTCACTTCATAGCGGCCTGTTTCAGCAATAAGGTTAACAACTCTCTCTAGATCTTCATTGTTTTTTATCATCATTATTCGTTGCTGTAGCCCACGTAGTTGAACCATATAGTCTGGAGACAGATCTCCTGGCTCTGCATCTTCTCCTAAACTGCTAGAAACTCCATTGTCTTGGACCTTAGTCTCTGTAAATAAGACACCACTGCTCTCTCCTCTCTCTATCTCATGTGATGGACCAGAGTCATTTTTTCCTACTTTTCTATTGTCTGAATCTTCTTCTTCTGCTGCTTTTCTTTTGCGGCGTTTTTCTTCTTTTCTGGATGATTTGTCCTTATGTTTTTTAGATTTTTCTTTGTGTACAGTTAGAGCTTCAACAACAGGTGGTTCAGGCTCTGGTTCTGGTTCAGGAGAAGGCTCATGCCTTACAGGTTCTGGAGATGGATTATCAATTTTCATTTTAATATCTTCCTCTTCAACTATAACAGAATTCTCGGAATCTGAGTGACTGCTGTTGATATCATCAGCACCAGTGTGGGAAGTTTTAGCTAAACCACTTTTAGAGCTGCATTGTGATGCTGTGTCAATTGATATTGGTGAAGCTGATTCTAGAATTGGGCGCTCTTTAGGGACTGGTGTTTCTCTCTGCTCAACTATCTCTAACTTTTGTATAGGAGCTTCTCTGTTTTTATCATGTTTATTTTTCTTTTCTTTACTAGATTCTTTATGTTTCTCTCGTAATTCATCCCTTTTCTTGTCTTTTTTCTTATGTTTATGTTTTCTTTCTATGTCCCCCTTTTCTTTCGATTTTTGACCATCAGTCCGTTCCTCAACTTCAGTTGAAGGAGTTTTTCTAAGATTTTCAATAGAAAACTTGTTGATGGGTTTTTCTACTTTTATTAGCTTTTCCTTGATGGGAGGAGCTTCTCTAAGAGGTTCTTTTTCTTTCAGTGTCTCTTTTTGTTTTGGTATTTCCTTTGGAACTTCTTTAGTGGATTCTTTTGGTGATTCTTTAAACTTATGAGCTTCTTTTTTATGTTCTTTCTTCTCTCGTTTTTCTTTGTCTCTCTCATGGCTTTTCTTTTCCTTTTTTTTTTTTTCTTTTAAATCTTTATCAACCCTCATATCTGTTTTATCATCAATTTTAGTTTTTTTGAGTTCATAATTTTCAGAATTATGATTTGATTGTTTATAATCATCTTTGACACTAGAAGCACTGTTGGACCTAGGAATGGGACTACTTGGCTTTTTAGGACTAAGACATCTTTTTTTTATTGGTTCTTGTGGAGATGGAGGCCTTTCACTCTGCCTTTTATTTACTTTGTCCTTTTCTTTTCTCTCTTTATCCTTGCTATGACTTTTTACTTTATCTGAAATTATTTTTTCTTTTTCATCTTTAGCTTTATTCTTTTCAAGCTTTATTTCTTTAAGTTCATGTTTTGATTTTTTATCTAACAAAGATTTTTCCTTGTCTTTTTTTTCAGATTTAATAACTGATAAGTTTTTATCCAGTTTTTTTGGATCAGGAGAAACTTTTGGTGGTTTTTGTATTGGTGGTCCAAAAAGATTCTCAAAACTACTTGTCCTATGAGGAACTTCTTCTTTATGTTCTTTAGACTTATGTTTCTTAACAATATCAGAGGACAGCTTTGGTTTACTAACAAGTTGTGGCTTATCCTCGCTTATTGAATCTCTGCTCCTAGTTTCTTGATCAGGGTTTGTATAATAAGCATTATTACTTATGGGTATTCCTCCACCTTTTAATAGTTTCTTCCTAAAGTCTTCATTAGGATTTTGAAAAATATATCTATCCTTAAGAAAGCCACTTTGTTGTAAAGTAAAATCATAAGAGAATTTAATTTTCTTGGGTTCATCTTTATTTTTTAAGTAGATTTCTATAGGAAAGAAAAATCCGGCATATCCTGATTCTTTGATAGAAAATGGTGGATCTTTCACAACTGAAACAGATATTAAAATATTTAAAAAGAGTTTTCTTACAGAAGTACTAATGTTCGCTTAGTATAAAGGAAATGAATTTGGCGCGATTTTGTAAGATGTCTAAATCTGCATTAATGTAATTGATTGATTTGAAAATCAAGTGGTCTTACCTCTTCTTGGTTTAGGAAATGTTTCATGAAGGTAAAAGACAACTTTTTCAACGAAGTGACTGATGTCTGCACCTTCCTGCCCTCGAACGAAGACTTTCCAGTCATGTGTGAATCCTTCAGGAGTTTTTTTTGAGCGTAATGACGCTTCATGACCGATTTCAAAATAAACTTTTATCGCTGACATCCTTATTCTACAAATAAAATTGATAGTTGTTAGAATTGAAATGGAAAAAAGAATGATAATTTTAACCGATGTTTACAAACGATGCGAGATGTAAAAGGAGATTACTTACTTTATTCCAGTACCATGTCATGGGTAGAAATTTATTCATAACAGTTCAGTTTTATTCGTCTTGTAGTCTTAAACGATTTTACACGAATTTTGTGTCTAATATGTTTGGCAACTTACTTGTTATTTTGGTCCGCCATATTAATCAAGTTTGCTTTGAAACGAAATTTAGTTTTTTCAACCGAACCATGGAGAAAATAGAAATACAAGGTAGAAAACTAAAAAAGAAAAAAACTGAACGTTTATTGATTTGGGTTGAAGAAGATTGAATGAATTTATATTGTGAATAAGACTGAACTAGTGCATCCATTCTTTTCATTCGCAATTTGCTGAAATAGATATTTATTCTAATAATTTATAATTTCAGTTCTCTTGTGCTATTTTACAGAATAAATGTTTTCCTTTGAAGCCGTACATGTTAACGTTTTTTGTATTGCTAATATGGCACAAATAAAAAAAACTAAATAACCTAAAAATCTGTTCTGGAATGAAATATTTTGATTCTTAATTTAAGACGGTTAATTTAATTTTACATCTAAAGTTTATTCTTAGGATGTCTGCTATAATTTCTGCTGTTTTACAACCACTTAGGTAGATAATTGATTTCGATATTTGAGTCACGTATTTGTTACATTAGCTTAGTGTTTTTAATATAATTATATTTTTTTAGAATACTAAGGCCGATAACTCAAGTTTTGCCTCAATTCACCATTAGCAACAGTTTAGTAAAAGCAGATGTATTTTCTTTGACATCAATAAGAAACAAAGTTCGCTGTTACTTTCCTAGACCGAGTGAGGTGAAGAGAGTCAGGCGTCACGGGTGGAACCAACGAATGTCTACTCCTAACGGCCGTAAAATTATTATGAGGAGGATACTTAAAGGAAGATTTGTTCTTACCCATTAAAATAATGTAAATTAGCTAAAGTAGATTAAAAATTAGAAAAATATGTAAAACACTTTTTTATTTAACTTGTATAATATTTTGAACCATACTTAATTTGTTACGATTCTACTGTCTACTAAAATTACAAAAATAAACAAAAACTTTGCTACTTAACAATAATTTCTTTAAAGTTCTTCATTTATCAAAGCAACAAGACAGAGAAAATAATTTAAAATCATTTTACATATGATATATTATCAAACCAATTAAGTTGCTAGATGACTTTGATTTTCTGCTTACACTTAAAAATACATTTTCAATTAAAGAGATATTTTTGTTGAGAATGAACCGATTCATCAGAACTAGTAGGTGATTTTGCTGGTTTAAGCAGGTTGGAGACCTCAGATACAACTAGAGTTGTCAATTTAATTATAGCTAAATGAGCAGCTAATTGTAGAACAAGGGCTCCAAATCCTTTGTACAGCCCAGACACACCCTCTTTGGCAATTGTGGTGTTGTAGCAGTCCATGAATCCTTCATATCCTGTGAGAATTGGTGTAACAGATGTACCAGTGTCTAGGTTGTCTATTATTGTTCTGGTTCCCTACAATATGAACATATTTTAAATAAAAATGGGGACCTTATGCTATTTTCTATGAAGCAATAACAACCAAAAACTTACTTGTATATGAAGCCTGTGTATAATGGTTTCAATAGGATAGAAGAGTATTTCCATGGCAACAAAGGAAAAGATATTGGCTTTTAGCTGCATATCCTCAATAAGTGGGTTTTGACTTTGTTTGTTGTAATTCATGTTGTATGAATCACTCAGCTCATGCCTATGTCTTTGTTGAAATCTCATTATTCTCACAACTATACTTCTGATGGTAACACTAGAAAGCAGGTAAAAGTTTTAATAATTATTAATTTATTGTAAAAAAAGTTGTACTGGTCATGGGTAAGTATGTAGGAATAATGATAAAAGTACAAATAACATTCACAAAGTTGTATACTTTTTGTAAAATAGATATAAGACAGTAATGTAAGTTAACATACTGCGCCAAGTATTTAGAGACACCAAGGGCAGCAGTTGGGAAGACAATAGCCCAGATGGGCAGCATGCGGCCCCGGCTGGGTGTGCCCCACTCAAGTATCCTCATGAACCCTTCTCTGAACACATCCAACAAAGCAGGCTTGTCACTTGCAATGTCACTCTGAACTGTCTCAACAAGACTTGCTGAATAGAATGGTGTTATTATTGCCAAACTGATACTGGAAAAAAATTAACAAATTGATGGGTTTCATGTTACCAAAATGTTTTGTAAATAGTGTGGTCTTACCATTTTAATGTCAAATGTTGAAAAAATTGTAACACAGAGCCACATTTTCCAATTTCTCTGAAAAAGCAACAATTCATAAATGTAATGACACCTCTGTATAAAGTTATATTTACAGAAGTAATTAAATAAGTAGGTAAGATCTTTTAATAAAATTTACTCCTAATGTTGACTCAGGACTTGGTAATGCTTGATTCAGGTTTCTATATTTATAAGTTTGCAAAGAGTTTAACTAAAAATGTCAACATAAAATTAAAATATTGGAATGAAGAAAATGTACTTGGGCCATCCTGTTCCTTTTGCAACAACATCCTCCACTGCCAAATTCAGGCCCTTTACAATACATGTGGAGCCAATGCCCTTCCATAGGATAGTAAGGTCTTGTCTCCTATGCATTCTAGCCACAACTGGCAGTAGAGTGTATGGAACTATGTGGTAGCTTCTTAAACTGTTATGTACCTACAACCATTTAAAATTATAAAAAAACTAAGTAATGTAAGATGTAAAATAGGCACAAAAGACGATTAGTTACCTGGCATTGTCTTCTTAGGACTATGAATGGATGACTAAGTAAATTTTCGGTAAGAAGACTAGCAACGCTGATTGCAGTGGTGACATAGGCATTGTTATCTGAAACAAGATTTGATGAGGTTTTAACTAAGTAGAATTCACTTGATGTTCACCAGTTGTTCGTACAAATGGAAAGTAACGAACCATCCTCGGTAACATCGTCCATAACTAAAGGTGGACCCTGATACTCTTCAGTTAGAGGAGTATGATATCCATATATCTGTTGGTACCGAGTATCGTACAAATCAGAAGGTTCTCGATTTGGGTCCAAAACATAGGGCCTATTATATCCAGAATATTCACGGAATCCAGCCATTTCTGTTTAGGTGCAGAACATTATTTTATTTAAAAATATTAAAAACTTCCTAAAAATTGTATAAAATGGTTAATTAGTTTGCATCGGATTACAAATTTGGTAATGAATTTATTGTGACCAATCAGAGCAAACTTGTTACAAAATAACCAATCTGAAAAGACTCAACAGATGCAAAGAGAATAGGTGCTGGCTGTCTGTCACTGACATTTTTATTTCAGTGGCAAACTGTTACCCTTTTCACCTAAACAAAAAGGAAAATAATGTATTATTATACTGTGAATCTTTAAAAACCATCCCATCCTCAGGCAATTCTTAAGTCAACCGGCTTTTGAGTGAAAAATTAGTTCCTGCCACGTCATAATGTAAAATTTCTTTATTTAATTAAAAGTTAAAGTTCCCACCCTAAAGTTTAATGGTGCCTTCAAATTAAAATTGTTTAAAGTTTTCAGTTTCAGTATTGTTCAATATGAAATACCATTGCATTATTGAAATTTGAATGTGTACTATTGTTTTCATGAATTTCCAGTATAATGAGTTTGTGATACGATTGGAGATAAAATAAGAGTTTTTGAGTTGAAAAAAATAAAGCTGGCTATACTCATAAGTCCCAAAAACAACAATATCTGACAATGACATTAAGACATTGACAGTTGGGATGGATAGGCAGAGCTGTTAAGACGCATGATCAATTCCTATTCTATCCATCCCTTTTGTAAAGAAAGATTTCACTGAGCTGGCACGCAATATTGATTATGATCATGGCTACAGTAAAAACAATTTACCAATAAAAATGAGGTTAAAGTTGATAAACATAGTCTGAGACTAGCTCTCAAGATGTTAGGAAAGGCCGTTCTGTGTTTGTCGACTCTACACTTCTATAGTAAGTAATGGTTTTTGGTGGTTGAACTATGGCATTTAGGTTGAGCTGGGTATTCAGTGGTATTTTTACTGCAGGTGTAAGCGCCCAGGGTGAATGCACGGATTTACGTGGGCGGCTCATCGCTCACGGGCTTCACTATGTCCCCGGGCCGGACACTTGTACGTTGTGTGTCTGTGACAATGGCTTACCTAAAGTGTGCAAGGCGGTCCTGTGTAGCCCGCCCCAGGTGAGCCTATTTAACTTGACCTTTACTTTCTCTGTTAGAAAACAAAATAGTTAAGTTGATTTTTGATTGGAATACACCTACTTCTGTTTTTAGTATTATGAATTGTATGGTAGTCTAAAGTTCTTAAAATCTATATTTTTATATATGTACATTCTTTGGTAGATTATAATTAAATATTTTTGATAAAATATGATTACAGAATTTTTTAACACTGAGAAATTACTAATGTTATATATATTTTTTTTTAATCTGTACAATTAGAATTTAATCAAATGAAATTTAATTGTTATTTTATCTTCTTCATGACTGGCACATAAAAGACTTAAAAATCAAACATAAATCATATTTCATTTTATGTACAAAATAATATGATGAAACAAAACTTTAAATGATTTAAAGGTTACTGAAAGGCTTAAATATTAATGTCAAAAAATTTTTTTTGTTTGTACTCTTTACAGGACTGCAGATCTTTTCGTGTAGGGAGCACATGCTGTGAGTTCATATGCTTAGATGATGTTGTCAAACCTGCAGATGGCTCTGAAGCAATGAATATCAAACTTGCTTTTGGCAGTGCTGCAGCAATCATGTTGCTTACTCTTGCTGTCATTGTGTATAAAGTGAGAAAGCAGAAGAGACGCAGACCTATGCATGGTGATGATCAGAGAAGCTTAACAAGCATTGGGTATTTAAGTTTATCATATATATAGGATCTTACATATTTACATAAGTCTTCTATCTGTATTTTAACTACTAGGTTTTAAAATCTTGTAAACTATGTACATATGTTTGCAAATAGACTTTTCGGGCAGAAAAATTACTTAAAACCATCTATTATCATAACATTATATCATACCAATATTATTATTACAATCTATTATAATTTTTATAGAAATTCAAGTGACAGAAAATGTCTTCACCAAACATCAACCCAATCAAACATTGGGTCAATTTTATAGTATGGTATGACAAGTGACATTTTTCAGTAGTTTTTTTAGAAAAATTGGTATACACCTTTAATAACTGTTCTTAAGGTTGAATTTGCTTTAATGTGTGGTTTTTATAATAGTAATCTAAGTCTATCCTAAATTGCCACTTTTTAAGTATGGGATTGTGTATCTGTCTATAAAATAATAGATTGATGCTTAGAACCATGTAACATTTAAAAATTCAAGATGGTTAATTTATACAATTAACCATCAATACAAATACAAATTACTTATACCTATAATTAATGTTTTGTTAAGGTACATAAGTGGTAGCATGGGCTACATGGGGGGCACGTGCGAGACCGCGCTGGCAGCTTGGAAGCCCCCTGGGAACTACCTTCCGCGTGGTGAAGCACCTCCACCTTATGATGAAGCTGTGGCTCAGTGTCGCCCAGATATGCGGTATGATCCTTTTTGTATCGTAGTGAACAGACAATAGGTACTCACTAAAACAAATTTGTTTAAACTGATATTAGGTTATGCGAACTCAAACTCTGATACTGGACTTCTATCAAATCTACATTACTTTGACTTTGAAAGCCTACAGACCTTGCTGAGTCCTCAGAATTTCTTGAAGTGATATGGTTTGATTATTTGTCTGAGATTGGGACTAAAACAATTTGTGTGATGGTGATCCATATATTTATTGTAAAGTATCTTTTTCATTGGTTAGTATGTCAGAGGCTGGATATCATCGCACATTCCCTGCGACAGTGGACACTCTGCCTCGAGATGATCCCGTGCAGTGCTCTGGCCATGGTTACGCCAACATACCCCGACCAATGCAGCAGGTAATGCTAATATCTAAGCATTTTAAAATAGTTGAGCTGGTAAAATGTTTATTTTTAATTCCCCAATATCTCTATAATTTTAAAAGTAATTTCTGTATTGGGTATATCAACAGTTATTATTTTTACATTATAAGTTTTGGGCAAAGCACATATTTATCTTATACCAATAGCAATTATGGATGTACACAGCATTGTCCATTTTTTTTTTTTAATAAAAAAACAATTTTATTACAAATAATGAAGCAATGTTTTCTTTTATTGAATGATTTGACAGATGGCGAACCCACAGTCGTGTTTCACGGCACCGCTACTGCAAACGGCTCACGGCGACGCGCCCGCCATACCGCACCATCCACTGCCGCACAACCCTATCGGTAGGCGTTTATAAATATTTGTTTCATTGTTTAGTAAATATTATAATTCTATAAAGAATATTGTATATGAATGAGCCTGCGGCGTAATATATCTAACATAATAATTGTTTAAGCTATTCTAAATCGTTTCTTTTAAAATGAATCGCAATGACAGACAATAGGTACACGTAAATTGGCTATGATTTTTTTTCTCGCGTCTACCCCATAGTGTGGGATATTATTAAGTTAAGGTCAAAGAAAAACCTAACCGGCTGGCCCGAAAACTGAAGTATTGATGATGATGTCCATGTGATGATCTTTAAAGGAAAACTATAACAGCTTAGATAACTTTTTTAGTTCAGGAGTTCTAGAGACCTAATTACTCGGAAAACTTCGTAAAAAATAACGAAATAATAAGTAAACATGCAAAATATTAAAAATAAAAACATAACAATAATGTGTGATTATGGAACCCTGTTCTATGTCTGGCCTGGCACGCACTTAGCCGGTTTTTATTATGAAATATTTTTAAAAGTAAAGTAATGATGTGTTGTTATTTGTTATAAGGATTCCCGCACACGGTACGTCTGACCGGTTCCCTGGGAGCGATATCTGGTCGTTGCTTGGTGCCGGCGCCACAGCTCGAACGACCACAAAACGTACCCGGATTCTACACGAACTCACATTCCACTTTGTGAGTTGATTTACGTTTACTTACAACTTGCTTTTGCGCGCGAAATCTTTCGCGGAGAACATGTTGTATATGTATATGTACTGAAAGTCAGTGATAAAAATAAAATAACAAATATTTTTGGCTGTACTCTACAGTAAGATTGAAGTCTTTCTGTAGTAGAACTGCTTTGATTTGACTTAAAACCTTTGTTAATGAAGAAAACTGATTAAAAACTTCTTAATTGATCTAAAATAATGTGAATATTCATTCTCACTAGTCCGTCTTTTAAAATATGTTTATACTTTCACAGACACCGCACGATTCCTCGCATATCTACTGCTATAGATACGACGATGCTCGACACTTCCATATCTGGCTTCAATAGAACCGATCGATCTCTGCACAACGAAATACGGCGCTCCTTCCACAAGCCGAGCGACAACTCGCGCCACCTAGTGGACACCGGCAGGAGCATGCCTCGAAACCTTAACTTGGCTTCCAGCAACGATATCAAGGTATGTTCTTAGGAATGCAGCCTATTAAATATGATATTTTCCATAATCGACAAAATGTTAAATTTGTTAAACAATTAAAATAAAAACTCCTTAAAGGACCGTTTGTAACGATGTTCCTTTTCGCGGTTTAGGAGTTGAAAAATTAAAATTGTCACAAATGAGAAAATCGTTTGGATTACATCCGTATCCGGATTTTAATGCCCTGCATGTCATGTCAAGTAAAGGCTGGCACCGAGGGCTTGGTCCTGTTCCCATTCGAATAATAAAGTGCACCGTCGAGTAGCCAGTCACCCAAGACTGGTAAGCGAGACAATGCGTCTTGCAAATAACACAAAGTCCCGCCCCCGCCGGGATTCGAACCCGGAACCTTTAGCGTAGCAGTCGGCTGTTTACACCACTGCGCCACCGAGGTCGTTAAAAGTCTTTGTCTATGCAGAATAATAATCAAAGCGTCGGTAAATACCACATGAAATTCACGGTTCGGTAAATACCAGATGAAATAATGGCTATTTTTTCCCCACGTTTTATACACTCACTTTTCTTGTTTGTCGTTCCGGTTGGATTTTTGCAACTCAATTTTGAGGTACTTCCCGATAAGCTAGCAGGCTGAAATTTTCAGGGTAGCTTCAAATCCGATGACAATGAAATTTACAACTATAAAAACGGCTGGACCGATTTTGATAAAATTTGTATCGAGTGACTTTAAGGTAGTTCCCGATAAGATAGCAGGCTGAAATTATCGGCAAACAGACAAACAACAAAGATAAAATAATTAATAGATTTAAAAAATCTAAAAACCCACGTTTTTAAATGTCCTAAAAATAAGAAAATAACCCTACGGGGCTGAAAGAGGCTCCACTCGAAACGTGGGGGCGTATCTTTGCAAGTTACACCCACGATCTATACACGTAGTACCTAGTCAGGTCATAAATTCTGTCACATGTTTAATATAAAATAATTGAAACAAGTTTATTCATTATGTAACCATTTATATACCAAAATGAACTTAACAAAACATAGATTCTTATGACACTAAAGTTTATTCAAAATGACCTCCGTGATTTTGAATACAGGCCTTCAATCTGCGCGGCCAGTCGTCTATCGCAGCACGAACGAGGTCCATGTCAATATCGGCGGCTGCCTTAATCAAGGATGTCTTGAGTGACTCCAAATTGGGATGAGGCTTTGAGCACGCCTTTTCCTCCAAGTGTTGCCATATCTTGTTATCTAACGGATTTAAATATGGAGGAGGGCCAGTCTTCGTGCCGGATGAAGTCGATTTCAAGCGCCGCCAGCCAATCTTGTGTGCTCTTCGCTCTATGAGCTGGCGCCGAATCTTGTTGGAATACCCAGTGCCTGTTATTGAACATGGTATGAGAAACAGGTTCCACAAGGTTTGTCAGGACTGTATTTTGATACGCAACTGCATACGTTTTTACACCTTTCTCTGTTAAGCCCCAATAAGAAACTCCCAACCATACCATGAGCGAGGATGGAAAATGACCTCGTTGGACACGCGGATACGGTTGCTCGCTTTTTCACTACTGTGTGCGTACACCTTATCATTTTGTTTGTTGTAGCTCTCTTCTACGGTAAAAAAATTTTCATCCGAAAAAAGAATTTCCCGATATTTTTTTCCCGCGTACCGCTTCAACAAAGCGCGGCATCTCTTCAGTCTCAGGTCCATTAGACGAGCATTCAAACGATGTCCTGTTTTTCTTCGATATGCCCGAAGCCCTAAGTCTTCATTTAACACCCTTTTCACCGCGTTCTGCTTAACCCCATCTGAAGGGCCAACAGTTTCTGCTTACGTTTGGGATTTCTTTGAATTCGCGCCTTCACAGCTTTTATGACTGCTGGAGTCCTAACAGACCGAGGGCGACCACTTTTTGACCTGTCATCTACACTAGAGTCTTCATTGTATCGTTTGATGGTCGATAAATGAATCTTTTGGTTTTATTCAAATTTTTCAGTATGTCAGAAATTTGAATTGGCGCGTAACCGCAACGATGCAACGCAATAACTGCAACACGGTCTTCTTTAAGCGTCCACTCCATATTTAAAAATGAGTAAAATTCTAAAAATTATAAATTTTTATTTTCATGAACAATTCGAAATTCGAATTCAATAAACTTTTTTGTGGCCAGCATTCTAAAACCTGACCTGACTGTGTATGTACAGATACATATATGTATTGTGGTAGGCAATGGACATAGAGGAGGTGCCGCTGCGTGCTTGCACAGACCGCGCGCAGAGCGACGAGCTCGTGGTATCGGCCGGCGCCGCGCCGTCTGCGCCCGCCACGCTGCCGCTCACTGTCGACAAGGTTCACTACTATCACTAACTAATTAATTCAAATTTTCTCCTTAAATTCTCTTAATTTTAATATTTGATAAGAATCCATTTACATGATTTCTCAAAAGAAAAAACAATAACCGAGCATGTTTTTAAAGAGGTTTGAACTCCCTTCATTTTTAAATTTCTTTCTATTTTAACCACTGCAAGAAAATTGTTTGTTGACAGACTTTGAAAATATTTCGTTACGTTGCTTACATATTATTTGACTCAAAACAAAAAACCATTAATTTTGTTTCAAACATTAATTGCAATTTACAATAAAATTTTGAGTTTTACCATAATTTCACAAAAAAAAAACTTTAAATAGTTTTTAGTATAAATATATTAAGAGTTTTTTTTTCGTCTGCAAAGCTTTACCTTAAAGCTTTGCACAAACCTACTAAACACCCTGTATGTTTAATTTTGTTTATGGTAGGTTGACTATTATACGTCGGTTCCAACCTGTAATAATAGAGTAATGTATGTTTGCAAGTATACAAGTATATACTGTTTTGGCAGCCATCTTGCGTGTGTTCGTACTCGGAGCTCGCGGGCGGCGCTGGTGGGGCGGAGGGGGACGACGACTTCAGGAACGAGTGCGAGAACTGCAAGTCCGCCACCAGCTCTAAGTAAGCACTTTGCTTTACAAACCGAAGTTCCCGTAAGTGGCTTGCGGTATAAGTAGAAATTGTCAGAAACAAACAACGCGTTTTCATAAACCCAGTATCGATGTATACATCATGATATATGTATACCATGTGATAGATGAATGTGGTCGATGATCAGAGTGTACCTACTTACGTGAAACAAAATCGTTAGTTTTTAATCAACGCCCAACCAATAATTTTAATGGGCAAACAAGCAAACGGTTAACTTGATGGAAAGTGATCATCGATGATAGTTTATTCAATACTGATATAGAATGAGAGAGACAGAGAGAGTTATACAAAATGAAAACGATCGTATTTTTCTTCCACTTTATAATGAAAAGCTAG
Source organism: Choreutis nemorana (assembly GCA_949316135.1). Taxonomy (NCBI): domain Eukaryota; kingdom Metazoa; phylum Arthropoda; class Insecta; order Lepidoptera; family Choreutidae; genus Choreutis; species Choreutis nemorana. Next base: position 6,678,532 of record OX438610.1, read on the forward strand.
AGGGTTAGTTGAAGATTCATTGTCATGCCAATTACTAACGGGCATACGCCTTACTATAGAGTTGGGAGAGTCAATTTTAAAAGACTTGTCGCTGCCGCTTTGACGTTGCAACGTCGCGAGTGCACGCTCCAATGCATGTACTTCGATTGCGCGTGGCATGTCTACACCAAGTGCTTATTTGGATCGCGTTCCCCGCTTACGTGTCCAGTGTAAATGTGGCCAATGATATCAGCGTGGAGGGGGATCTTTACTGTAACAGTAGATAAACATAAATGATGTAAATGTTAGTTTACGGTGGGCGGTGTCGGGCGAGGCGTGCTGGGAGGTAGAGGACGCGGCGGGCACGCAGACGCTGCAGCGCCGCGCGCCGCCGCCGCCGCTGGCGCCGCCCAACACGGCCACGCTGCCGCAGCCGGTCACCAAGCAGAGGTACCCACTCAACACACGCGACACTACTCACTACACTGCTAATTAGCACGGTTTGCACGCAGATGCCCCAAACTCTTCTTCTGCTTTATCTGGCTCTACAACGCGATTGCACGAATTGCAATGATAGCATTTGGTACCATTAGTAATTAATTATTTCATTTTCAGTAGAGCAGCGATGGGGCCGCCATCAAACTGGGAGAATTGGTTCCATACGATTCCAGACTCAGATACTGAATCCGAGGAATAAGTAAAAAAGAGAGGAAGGTAAACTACAGCTGGCATCTTACACGATTTATACTCAACTAAATAGATCTACTAACTTTCACTGCATCCAAATATGGTATAAATCAAATTAAAAGAACGTGCTCATGGATATGGAATTCAAGCATTGTATCTTATTTATACCTATTATGTATTGTTGACATAGAAAACGTTACATTAGATGTTATTTACGTAATCAGCTTAGCAGAATCAGGATTTAGCATCCCAATTCATGAGTAACAATTTTGTAAGTCCACCGAAATTGTTGAAGCAATAGGGTTTTGGCTGGATTTTGTAATAACCTGTATCGGTGAATACAGTGTTCGACTCATGTTTGCCAAACAATGACTCAATTTATTGTATTTATGTCGAAATAGTTATTGTTACATATCAACAGGTATTTAATTTAATGTATGTAGCATTGATTTCTCGCAATGTTTAACACGATTACTGTTTTGTTTCTTTGCATGTTTTATATTTAAAGAAATCATTCCAAAAAATTATACAAGTAATTTCCCACCTTTAGTTAAACTTGAAAATTATTTTTTTATTGTTGATGCTTTTTACATTTTTACATCACATGTAATGTGTTTTTTGTTTTTATAACTGTTATGTTTTTTACATTTTGATATTAGTTTATTCATTTTAGTTACCAAAGATTAAGTTTGTCGTAAGTAGAAACGATTATAGTTTAAATTTTCCTAACAATAATCACTGTTTGTAGTCAGTACCTTTTGGCTATTTGACAGATAAATAAAATAGGTTTAATATTTACAATAAAAGATCTAAAGAAAGTGGTTACGCTTTAAGCTTTCTGAAAAAAAATGAGGGTAACTTAATTATTATTACTTTAATGTGACTTGTATGGATTGAATGTGGTTTACTTGGAGTTTACTGTTTATCATAAATAGCTATTAATAATGTTAGTTCTTCTTAACAATTTACGTAACATAAATTGTTAATATTCCAGAGATCTATAAAGTTAAATTTAAATTGGTGTTTAATGTTATATTGTTCGTGACTAAATCTCTTTTATAACTAAGTAGTTTTGGCGCCCGAAATGGTACTGAATATTGGTCTGACAAATGAATTATTTTCTTGAAATAATAAGTTTACTGTTAACATTTATAAAATAGCATCTAAATATGTGCGATAAAAGATGTTGTTTGTTTAATGGTTTTGGGTATTTAGAACTAAGAAGTGGTAAAATGTAGGTATGTCGGTCACAAATTGTTTAATGTTTATTATGGAAAAATGGTTGTCAGTATAGGTATCAGTAGCACTGTTTGATTTCTTATACATAGTGAAAAATCATTGGAATAATTGAAGAAAGCAGTTTTTGATATGTTTCATATGAAGAATGTCGACTGAGTAGTTAAATAACGAGAATCGTGTTGGAATTTCGGAAGAGCCAAAAATATAGAGTTGAATTTTAATAAAAATATTCTGTAAGGACATCGAACCAACTTCTCCTCTGTAGACTTTCCGTGAAAAGATCACAAACATAATTTCTTTGCCAAAGATACTGTCGTTGACTTGACAAGGTAGATAGAATCTAAAATTTATTATTATTAAGAATTGATCTGTAGTATTCCCACTATCAGATCCAGGATTTGGCTCAAAGAGACTATTTTAATAAAATTATAGAAGTCAGTTAATTCTCAATATTAGTATTAAAATAATAGAAGATAAATATTGTAGATATACGAAAAATATTAAAGATTTTCAACATCTATTTTTGTTTAGAAAATAATTAAGGTTGCAATATAAAGTAATTTTTCTTATCCATAATATCTGTTAATGAAAATGTTGTTTCAGCAACATGGAAAGTACATAGAAACGTTTAATAGTCTGACTTTTCAGGGTTGTACGGTTAAAGAAAGTGACAAATGTTACGGAAGTTTTATTTAAAGTAGGTTTTGATGCATTGTTTAGAGACTTGTCAAAAGGTCAATGTTTATTTATTTATGTTTCTTATCTAATTAATTATGAAAGATCGATTATTACTCAGTTTAGTTTCGTTTTCGTTAAAGTTCTTGTAAGATATTGAAACAATTTAATTAGCTGTATATGTATTGGTATAACACAAAAATAATCTACAAAAACTTATTTGAGGAAGAATACTAAATTAAAAAAGAATTATAATGTTTAGTGTTAAAGTAAAATGGGTGTTTGTTGACATAAAGTCTTATTTAACTCATTTATTTTACAGTTTTTTTGGTCAATAGCACATTCTTCTTGTAGCACAAATTATTTTACCCTGTCATAAAAACATCATATATGTACATGTCAAGACTTGTCGTATGTATCTTTCTTGAGGGTTGAAATAGTTTAATCAGTTAGGTTCCTCTCGTAACATTATACTCATGGTATCATCATCAAACTCCTGGGAGTGAAGAAGTATCAAATAGTTTAATGATCGAAATCTCACAAGCACGCAACCAACCCTACTGTATGTTACAAGTAATGTTATCTTTGTTTGTCATTTTATGTTTTCTGTTTTTGCTGCCGAAATATCTACTTTAATGTATCTACGTAACAGTTTGTCTAATGGAATCTTATTTTACTAATTAATATTTCACTCGAGTGAATGAACGAATGCACGTGGCCTAGGTAACTAAATTTAGTACAACTCCAATATAATCTATTTTTATCATCTCTTGACGTAAATACAAAATAATTCAAATAATTGTTTGCATAATATTTTTTTGGTATCCAGTAGAACTGGTGCAAGTTTTATTAGTTCCCAAGATGATAATGCTCTCTATTTTAATATACTCATACCAATGAATTGGAGGTTTTTAAACATGTCAATGTCAAAACCTGCACTAGCTCTACCGATAAATTAATGTGATAATGTCATAGAAATAATTTAAATTTAATATGAGGTTTTATTTCCATTAAATATTAATTCCGATTCGCATGTAGGCACAGTCAGTATTATATTACTTAAACATTTCCGAACCAAATAATAATGTTTTAATTATTTAAATAAACAATTTAATGGAAATGTGATGAGGTGTTTTATTTAATAGTCCTCTAACAAAAAATAAAATAAAAAATCACGTACAACACATTTATTTATTTTAAATGGCAACTCTTAGAAGTTGTGTTAATAAAATAAATGACATGAATAGTTTGACGGTATTTCCACTGCTGATTTCTGGTTCAGGATTAGGTAACCAAGGTCCGCATTGACGGTAGCCTTCCTCCTGGAAAAAAACATTTTACTATAATCGACTTCGGTGTCTTTAGACATCCCTAACATTCGTTTGGCTTGATTTCTGTTCAAGGAATGAAAGAGTGTTTGATGATAGATAAGTATTACTTTTATTTAAAGCAGTACACACACGGCCGCTATACCTAAACATCTATACATACAGGATGTCTGTGAACCGCTATTCCCGCTGTGTGAGTGATGTCTTACACTACCGCGTTATATTTTATAGCACCCGTCTGTGAACCTCCTTAGGCAAGTGCTCACATTAAATTATGTTTATAAACTGCTGATAAATGTAGATAAAGTGATGCCTTCTATCAAAATGTTTACCCTTCAAGATTAATATCACCTTATATTCATTAGAAAAGGCTGATCTAAAGCAATTCTAAAAGTTTTCAATTTCTAAAATTTTTGCAAAATGACCGCTCAGTCGTATGGATCTCTAACCGTTAAATTCACAAATTTACAAAATAGAAGTGTATTCAAAGTGTATTATTTTAATTCATTTTTATTATTGATTAAGAGAGCACATTTCCAATTTGCAATCGGCCGTGCTGCGTGTCTAAACATTTACACAGTAAAGTTTACTGTTTTTATAGACAGACTGACATACCTCTGGATAGTTATGTGGGAAGCACTTTGTGTATGGAGGTCGCACCGGCAGCGGCTTGCGGTTCCTCCAGCAAGCCAGTTTGGAAGCGTACCCCTTCACCCCTACTTCATCATCGTCTATCAGCACCTGAATAAAACGTACTTCAGTAATATCCAGCTATACATAACCAACCTAAGAAATGAAGGCGTTAATATTGTATGCGACTCTTTAAACTGACGTAATATTTTTCTGAATGAACCTTTATACATACATCAATTACAATACTTATGCCTAATTATATATTTTTTTGCCACAAAAATAATGCTTTATCAATGTCGATTACGGTCTATGTATTCATGATCCTCAGTTTTAGCGGATGGATGGCCATAGATACAGGGTTTCGAGCTAAAGGGTTTCAAGGTTCCTTAATTAATTAAATAAACGGTTATTATTATAGACTTACTGGTATATTATTAAGGGGATCTGGAACCGGTCTACCCCTGTATGGACAGAGATTGAATACGGCTAGTAGAATAAGGTTAGTTTTCGGAACAACAGCACCTACAACAGGCCAATGACATGGCTCCATAGGTTTTTGTAAAGCTTCCACTGCACGCGGTGTTCGCTGAAAAATAGATACGTTTGCTAAGTGTATTATCATGTAGGTATAAATAAATTCTATGGTTTAGGATATCTTTCACTATTTATAGAATTAGTGTTTTTAATCCAAAGGTAAAATTAAACTAAAAAGACAAGATAGGGTCTATTTGTCTTTGAGTTTTATATAATATTTAACTAATTTACCTTGAGTTCATAGAGAGGACGGGAACGATCACACGCCACAAACCTTGTCTCGTTTATCAGCACTTTGCTATCAAACAAACGTTCATACTTCTCTCGTTCATAGTCCTTCTTCAATCTATTTCGGCGCTTTGCCTTTTCTTTTTCTGTGTCGGCTGATACTAATCCACCTAATAAAAAGTATTTTCAACAAAATCATAGTCAAATCATAAATGCAAGTATAGGTATAAAACTGAAGTTACCTGCCCCCAAGACTGTAATAATCATGATAATTTCTCGCGTGACGTGTAAAAATAACTTCACAGAATTCCAAATAGGTCGTAGCACCGAAGAAGCAATCTGAAAACATAATCGTTTTGGTAACAACACGCAATGTGTACCTACATCTATTAAGGTAGGTATTTAAGGAAAGCTTTAAAGTAAATGTTAATATTTACCATCGAGGCCGAGTCGGCTTCTTTTTTTGGTAGGAAACAAACCCCTTGGTAGTCATGTAACCAATGTAGCTGGAACACACTAGCGTTTAATAAAGCGGCCATCGCAGCCGGGTGTGCTGTAGCCAAGTGCTCTCTAATGGGCTCCTGTGATAAGTCCTTTTGTTTTCCGTTTGCCACGATCCAGCCTCCTTCGTCGACAAGCACGCAGGACCAATCTTTGCCATCGCATTGAGGTTCACAATTATCGTCATCAATGCACTAGTATCAAATTTAAACGTTGTTTTAATTGTCACATGAAATGTATTTTAATTATTGCCAGTCTCTATCAAATCCAAAATCCTACGGTAGAGACTCAATCCAAACTAATAATTGTCGTAAGGAATTCGGATAATCGAAAGGCCAGATAATTGAATTTATGACGAAAAGTGATTTATACAATAACCTGAAGTATCTCGGTTTATAATACTTATTGTTTTATATATAAACTAGATACTCAAGAAATTTTAATTCATCTCGTCTGCATAGGTACATATCTAAAACTACTTATTCGAAAAAACAAAACCAAACTCAAGTTAAGAACCAAAGTGTATATATATCTATCTGCTACATAAGAAAATGTACAAAGGACCACATCATCCACATTACGACACACACTTTGCTTAGCCCTGCGAAAAATTTAATCGTTACACCAGACAATACACCTCTATCAGAGTCGTATCTTAGTGCAGGTTCTAAAATACGATAATGATATATTATAAACTACATAGATAAGAATACTATATCCGAGTCTGGTAAGCGAAACAATGCGTCTTGCAAATAACACCAAGAACCGCCCCCTTCAGGATTCGGACCCGGGATCTCTTGCGTAACAGCTAGCTGTTATACCGCTGCGCCATAGAGGCCGTCGAGTCTATATTACGATATTCCATTTCACGAAGAATGTTTCGCTATGGTTGTGATTAAACTTGTATGCAAATCGTTCTAGTGTACGTAACCTCTTTCGTCACAGAGCAAATGAATCCTCTTATAACTAGAGAACTCACAGGAAAATTAGTTATTTGATCAAATATCTCTTCCAAGTAATTTGGAGGGAAATGATATCCAGCTACGCCGAAAATACCATTTCCAGCTGATCCAATCGTTCGAGCTGCTGTCATCCATTTGTACCTTTCGCCCAGCTAAAAAAAGATTTCTATTACCAGGGTTATTGGAAGGCCATTGTAAAAACACACATTTTCCTTAAGTATTAAGTTAGGTAGGTAAGGTTTTTTTTTCAACAATAAAAAGAAAAAAGAAAGTTCGTATGGAGATCGCTCAACCGAAACTGAAGCAGGCTGATATACATAAGTATTATATTTAAACTCTCACCGGGGGTGGTGGGATGAAGGTATTTCGCAGTTTTCTGACGGGTGAAACTGGTGCATGTATTATGAGAGTATCAGAGTTGGCTACGGCTCTCTTGTACCAGTGCTCGTCAGGACCTTGGGGCCAGAAAGAGGCATCCGGAGGCATCTCTTTATGGCTTCTTGCATATTTACGCCATCGAGTCAGTCCACTTTCTGTAAGAAATAGTTATTATTTATGAATAGTTCTAAGACAATTTGTACCTATAACTTTTTCAATCAAGCATACCTACTAGTCTCTTGCCAATAGTAATGAACTATTTTTCACATCTCTATATGCATTGTGTACAATGAAGTGTTACGTTGTCGTTTTATGATATATCCTAAGTTCATTCTTCTTTTTTTAATACTAAGATTATTTAATATTACGAACAGATATTAAGCAAAATATCCTCAAGAATAGCTGAGACTTACGGTAGAGACTTTTCAATGAATCTTCAAGTAAAGTAGATAGAAAAATTACCAGTAGCGAAAAAAGCTGTGATGAAGCCGAGTTCACATTCGCTGCAGTCCTGTATGCTGTCTTCTTGTGTTTTAGCCCAAACACTGGTCGCGATTGCATCTCCGCACAGGCGAGCTATCAGCTCTTCGTCACCTAAGCAAACACGGTTACACTTACCGTATGGCTTTGTTTCTAAAACAAATTACAGACCAACAACAACAATTTTTGTAAAACATTTTTTTTGCTCATACAAAGATGGACATCTATGGAAACATCGCTATCATTGGATGAGATTCTGACCAAAATAAAAAATTAAAAACTATCTTTTAAACGAAGCAAAACTACTTACAATTATAAGTCTTCTCGAATATTGTAGGAGGTATTGGAGAAAACAGATGTTTTAGCTTTTGCGTCGAAAAGTTCGATTCATCTTGACGTCGCCTTAGGAAGTGAAGAAGTTCAGCGTCTCGTGCATCAAAATGAGGTTCAACATGTCTGCAATATAACCTACAACAAAAAAATCTAAAGCAGTTTTTAGGTACTACTTGGTACTACTGGTAACTACTACGGATCGTAGCATTCGTTGTCTACGAATTACTACGTTTAGGGCCCAATTTTATATCTTGTTTACAGCTTTGGTAAAATGGTATTTAATTGTCTACAGAATTAAAATCTTTATTAAATATCTTGGATTAATGACAATAATATGTTGGATTTCAGAATTTAATTTATTTGTCAGTAAGTTTTTGTATTAAGTATTACATTTTGTTTTATACATTACTTACAAAATAATTATTTACCTACCAATCAGGATGTACAGAAAAGTCAGATCCACGTAACGTCTGCAGTGCCTCGTCAGCGGTTTGTTGTGTAAACTTCAATTCTGGGGCCGTGTGTCTCCTGTTGTACAATGGAAGAGCTGCCACAACCGTGTAGTGATCTAGAACTCTCTTCCAGTAATAGGTTCGATTCTCGCGCGTCGCTCGGAGGCCGTCGTTATAAATGTTTTTGGCGAACATCGACCTCGCTCCAACTGGTTCGTCGACAACAATGGCCTTTCGAAACTATTGCAACACGAGATATGTAAGATACTTAAAAAGGATTTTTTATTGTATTTTTCCGTAATACCAAAGGTAACATTTACGGTTTACTTAGATAATGATTGAGAAAGTGACTCGTAGCGCGAGTGGAGCGGCAGCGTAGGTCATCAAGCGCCGAAGAAAATGCCGTGTGTTTTAAGAAGGAAGACCTTATAAAAAGTCGTCAGTTACACTGAAGGGCGCTCGAACTCGATCTCGCACTATCCTGGTCAAGACCTAGGATCGGCTCTGCCTGCACATGTGGGACACAAAGTCCAATACGCATTTTCCAGTCTATCAGGAAGTGATTTTTAATTGTTGTCTCATCAGACTACTTACAATCTTATCTTGATTGTTTTTGAACAGCCCACGCTCCTATCACTAAGAATCTTATCGAATTAAATTTATTGTTATTTACCTTTGTATAAAACAACAAAGAGTAAATTTTAATTGCCGACTAATTGACCTGACCGGGCTTGGCTTTAGGAAAAATGCTACAGAAACAATTAATTCTTTTTGTTTGATATTTCTTTGTAGGTAATTTAAATATTAGCAATTTTATGGACAATATAATTATTTGATAGTACAGATACCTCAACCCATTCTTTGGGGTAACGCCTTGGTTCATGGTCGATGGCTGATTGTTCCAAATCCAACATATCAACGGTACGATACCCAGGCTTAAGGATGTCACCATCGAACTGAAACAGTATGGTATAGTTTGTTATTCGAAGTAGTGATTGAAAAAAATACTTGCCTTATGATTGTAAATTAATTTAGACTTCTTTGATTTAAACCGATGTTATATAGATAAAATAGTTGGTAAGCAACAAATAATCGTACCATAAATACTAGATAATAAATTTGACAATAGATATTATCTAGGGTTGGAATAGATAGTTATTAAGTAGATAAGTAAAAACAATATGGATATGATTGCCCCTAATTCGGTGATCGCGAGATATAAAATAAACCAAAACAAAAACATACAAATGAAATAGTGTACACAGCATACATTTTCCGAACCGATGGTAGAGTAATTTTTAAGAAAAATTTACATTCATTCATCATTCATACTACTACTATACTAAGAACTTTTTTTAAGTTTATAGAATTAAGTTATTTTAATAAGTTTTAAGGGTACATACGAGGGCGGGTCAATAAGTCCGTGACTTTTGGAATAAAACACAGATTTTTTTATAAATAAATCATTTTATTTTTCAACGTAGTCTCCCTTAAGCTCTATACACTTTGTCCAACGCTTCTCCAAATTTTTTATCCCTTCCAAAAAATATGATTTGTCGAGGTCCTCAAAATAGGCTTTTGTTTGCGAGATGACTTCATCATTGGAGTCACATCTTTTTTCACCAAGCCATTTCTTCAGGTTTGGGAACAAGAAGTAGTCACTCGGAGCCAAATCTGGAGAATAGGGCGGACGAGAGAGCAATTCATAGCCCAATTCATGGATTTTTGCCATGGCAATTGCACATGTGTGCACCCTTGCATTGCATTGCATTGTGGAAAATAACTTTTTTCTTGGCCAAATGAAGTCGTTTTTTTTTTTTCAAATCGTCATAGAAGCGGTCCAATAAGTTGGCATAATATTCCCCATTGATTGTTCTTTCCTTTTGAAGGTAGTCAATGTGGATTATCCCACGTGCATCCCAAAAAACAGTTGCCATAACTTTATTGGCTGACAAACCCACCTTGGCCTTCTTTGGCGTCGATTCACCATTAGAAACCCACTGTTTTGACTGTTGTTTGATCTCTGGTGTGTTATGATGGATCCATGTTTCGTCCACGGTTACAAAACGGCGCAAAAACTCCTCCATATTGCGATTAAAGAACGCCAAACCTTCCTGTGAAGTTGTTACACGATTGCGTTAGTGGTCGACTCGAAATTCAGTAAACCACTTTTTCACCATTGAAATCGATGGTGCAGAGTTACCATAGTATTTATCAAGCTTAGCCTTGGTCTCGGTAATGGTTTTTTTTTCGTAAAAAATAATGCTTAATAAGCACACGAAATTCACTTTTTTTCATTTTTCCTAAAATTACTGGGTAGTCTGATAAGGCAGCAAGTTCAAATTTTGATAGTAGTCAACTGACAGACTGTTGCTTTTTCAGTAAAGAGGTCAGAAATTAAAAAAGTCACAAACTTATTGACCCGCCCTTGTACCATAATACACGTACTTTATTCATAGACAAGCAAACATGAAACACTAATTGTTACAAACAGTTGTTCTGATACTGACTATCTGCTATAACGAAACATCTTTCTTTTGCATGATTAAGACTACGGAGGTATTTATGAAGAAAATACTTAATAAAAGTCATACAAAAAACTGAAGAAATAAGTTGCACTTACAACAGGTTTGATGTTGTCGTGTATGACAATGTTGCCACGATGATCCACAATAAATATCGAACCACCTGCTCCAACCTTTAACAAAGTGTACAAAATGTAATTAATAAAACGAGGTTCTGTTATATAAACCATACATAGAATCTCGGTTTAAAATATTTATACTTTTCTAAGCATAGGATGTTGGTTTGTCTGTCTGTCTGTTTTACACGTATTTACGAGTAAAAATTTATTTTTGTAAAATAATTAGAATGATGCATACCTCTATTTTATTGAAAAAAAAATACTTTTGTAAGTTACGGTTTCATACACTCTGCCGGCCCATAGAGCCGAAAATGAGGGTAAATAATGATTTCATTAGTATTGTATTGTTATGTTCCACTGTAACTTCTAAAGGAATAAACCTAGTTTGATGAATGAGGCGTCAATTGATTCATATTTTGGTCAACTTATACTATCAGTTGCTCTTGACCAAAATTTTGTTGTTAAAAAATTATATGTCGGAGGTGAAGAAACGAAAAATGATAAAATGTTTGCATCTAACCGGTATTTGAATAACTCGCTCCTACCTATTAAGATTACACTAAATAAAATAGGTATAATAGTAGAAATAAGAAAACATAGTTGAACTTAAACAATTAAGATAAAGTCTGACAGATTGCTTTTGTTTTGTGTAAGTACTTGCCTGATGGTACGGCAACAACAACTTGAGATGTTCCAAAGGGATGTCTATTCCCGCAACACCTAGAAGGCGGTTTACAGGGTACTGGAACAGATAAAGTTAAGGTTAGTTCCGACAAATAACAACAAATTTTATTTTATAAAAATGGATTTATTAATAAGAAGAATAAATACAGCACGGGGTTGTTAAAAAAAGGTGTTAAAGGTCCGGCCCCCGGCCCCCGGCATTGCAAACGTCCATAGGCTAAGGTAACTGCGTACAACAAGGCGGGCAGAAAGCCTTTTAAACATATTTTTGTTTTAAAAGCCATAACTACATTTCCATCATAGCAAAAGGTCGTTGTTAAATAATTTTGTTAAGTAGTAATTTTAAAGATTCAATATTAGAAGATATTTGATAGTATCTACATATGTCAAGGATTGATTTAATCTTAATGGTGCGGTTACACGAGCAATTGATATTGTGCAATACGGGCATTTTTGACCTTAATACACTCATAGTAACATCAATAGATTTTCGGTAATATGTCAAACATATAACGGTGCGCACTTATTGCTCCAGACTGATCCACTACAGTTTCTGGACAATGGTTGCTCCAAAAATTGCCCGTGTAGGTAAACGCGCCATTATATCGCTTAGTAGAGAACAAATATAATTCGTAAATTTACATATCTTGATTTATTCAACAGAACATGACATGACATTTTAGTTAAAATTTATTTGATTGTAATCTACGTGTAGGTAAGTAAGTAAAATGTTTGTTTACCGTTCGCGTTGCGTTTCTTTGATTTTCCTGGAATCAGATAAAACTAATCAGTTTCAATCAAAATAAAGTAGGTACTACGATAACATTCTAAATCGATTTATCATTGATTGCAAACAAAATGAGTAATGACTTGGATTCTCGGAAATTTACATTTTCTCGCAGCCACTTGCATTTATCTAAATCCCGGATAATGTGTTTGAACCTTTGTAAGGAATTGTCCCCTGATTGGCATAGCAACAATCACAGTGGTTTCGAAAAAATGCTCGAGTTCTAGAATGTTACATTGCGTTTATCACAATGTCTGATGATAGTTATTGTCAGAGATATTCAGTGAAACCGAATTTAAAAACATATAAATACCTCATCAAGCGTCTTCGTTATGTTCTGAAACAAAAATGAAGACAAATAAAAATTTACAATGTAGTAAAACATGTTAATAAATTAGTATTATCAAATTAATTGCAAACCTCTAGATTTGTATAATCAAATACAGGAACTGATACACTGATCATCATTTTATACTTAATATCTTCTCCTTCGTAGTAGTGACCATATTTGTCCTGAAAAAAGGTTAGATTGACGTACAACTGTTTTTCAATACAACTTCATGAGCAAAGAAGCAGACGGTTCACCTGATGGAAAGTGATACCGCCACTTATGGACTGCCCTTTATGGCTTCGAACGCCAAGAATGCCACCATGAATGCGATGCCCATTTAGAGGTTAAGATGTTATGTGTGATGTTATGAATTGATGTTGTCTTTTGGCTATCAGTAAATCTGTGTATATCACCTTTTTGGATACATTTCTAAACAGGGAAGTTTTAATGATTAAATCTGTGCAGTAGGTATTTCGTTTCCGTAATTGCAGTTGTAATAGTACGATAATAATTCAAATTAGATATATCTATGATATAAATTTGTTATTGATATCTTTAAAGGATTCCTACTTGTCAGTATTAATAAATCAACTTACAAGGCTTTCCTGATACATAAAGTCTTTCATGAGTCTGCTTTCATTGAGTATGTATTCCTTTCTTTTTCTGAGTTGACCATATCGATAGAATTGCTCATGTTTTTCCTTAATATGCCAGTTCTCTTCACCTCTTCTCGGATCCTGATGTTAAAAATGAAAAAATACTTCCTCAGTATTCTGCTAACAGTAATTTACTAAATATGATCTCGGTAGGTAATTTATACGAGTAAGTAAGGTCTGTATGTACAACATTGAATAAAACTATGGTCGCCGAGTAGATAGTCGAAATTCGATATTTATGATGATTTAAAAGGTGAAAATTAAAAAAAAGTCAGAGTTTATAGCTTTGTTCAAATCTTTTTTATAAAAAAAAAACACCTTTTTTTTCATTAGAAACTATTTCTTCCAAAAGTCAACTGCAGTCAAGCGCTGATCCATCCCTCTTAAAAGTTTGTAGGCACGCCTAACAGGGTATAGGTATTAAAGGCTACTTTTTAAAAGTCAGGAATTTAAAACAGGAATCCTATTTACTTATCACAAATAATGCCTTTTTAAATTTAATTCTTTTTATGCTATGTAGTTTACAAAAAATATTTTACTATTAAAACACGATACAACTCGAGCTGAGCCGCGTGGCAATAGCTAGTTGTGAATAATTAGGTTGTACTTAAATCAAGTCTGCATTTATTTTTGGCGATTTTTAGGGATTGAATATAATATCAGCATGTGAACCTTGATTAAGGTTGTGAGTACCTTGCCCACATCGGTGGATCCCCGCTTGTCAACAGTGATACTTAAGTTTGCATAATGATAACATACCTCAATATGGGCGTAGAGGTCGCTGTACACCCTGAGCCTCTCCTTCCTCTGATGGACAAGTGGCCTCTCCAAGACCCTGAGGATCTTCATCACCTGTTCGGTCGCATCAGCGTGGGTTGTTAACTCCGCGAAGTATCCGTCGCGGGCGCAGCTCACGGACTCGCCGTATTCGCGCGTGTTGTCGCGAAGACCGAAAGGATCGTGCAGCCATAGCACGAACAACCTGACAAATGTATGTTAAATATTTTATCCAATCTTTAGATTTTTTAGTTCTATAATCTTCGCGAGCAGGTACCTTACGTCTTTTATATCTCATATTTTAAAGACAGAAAAGTGTTTACATTTGGGAGGAAATCTCTGAAATGAGAAGAGATTTCCTGAAAATATTTATCATAAATTCATTCACTCATTAACAAGTAGCAATTTTTACTATATCAGTAATAAAACAATCTTTGGTTTAAGATTTCCTTTCATTTTATTCGATGAAGGTGGAGGAGTATTTGAAAATTACCGTATTCTTCCTTCAGGGTCGAGTTCCATCATTTTGTCTGTAAAGTTTGCGTATACTTCGTCAGCGAGGAGAACAATAGCTTGCTGGCAGGAGTTAGGACGATCTTGGTCGTCACGTTGTTCTACCAAAAGTTTCACTGCGTATTCCAATACCATTGCCATTTTGGTCTCATTTCTCAACTTATGTTGCTTAAGAGCCGCCATCATAGCCGCGGAATTCACGTGATTTGCCTAAAAAGTATTAAATTGTCATTACTAAGTAGTTTGCGTTTTCAGCTAAAAAACGCAAAAAAAAAACAACTTGCTTGAAAGTGTGTATTCCGAACTAAAATTCTATAATCGTTTTTGTGTCTTCATCAACTTACCGAAACTAATCTATCATTAAAGCAACTAATCGGTGACTGGACTTTAGTGTTGAATCGAAGCACGTTAACTTGATCATCATCTGTCAGAGCATTCAGTAGGGCTGAGGTGAAGACTTCAGCTATGAATTGGTTGGAGGAGTTGGACATAGAACCTGAAGCGTCAAGAAGTATGAGGACATCTCTTGGAGCCCCGCTAGCACTAACGTACCAAGGTCGAAGGCGACAATCGAATAGGTAATTAGAATCCTCTAAATCTAATGAATAGAGACTATCCCATGATGCAGCTGAAATGATAAAATAATGAGTAAATCGATTACACAGTTTTTTATCAAAATATATTGAGACGATACCTGCATTATTTTCTTAATAATAGTAAAATTATTCACAATAACATATAAAGGCATAAATTTACCTGGAAAGTGCCTCATAAATCCTTTGGCACTGCAATAATACTGAAAACTTAATGACGCATCTTTTGCATAATTTTCTCTAAACGCTGAAAAAAGCCCTTCTGACCAATAAAAATCCTTTCTTATTCTAGGATCTGAAATAAAACACTACAGTTGTTCAAAAGTGTATGATAAGCCAAAGTTGAAAGCGAGAAATGAGATCTTCTTACCACATTCAAACACTTCAACCGCGATTTGCACGCTTGTCATTTCTAAAGTAACATTGCCTCCGAAGTGTTGACTTGGTGTCACAGATACCCTATCGAAACTACTGCAGTTAAGCATTTGATCGAGATTGGATTCTGGCTCTTCATACTTTTTTTTTTCATCTAATTTCTAAAAATTATAATTATTAAAATATATAAAGTCCATAAAATATTATTTATGTGAACAGATCTTTATGTTTACTAATCTCTTTAATAGTTTTTGAGCAAAGATAGATAAATTTTAACTTTATTATTTTGGTTTGACTTTAAATGTATAAATAATAAATGTTTAAATTGAAGTGATGCCATTAGTTTGCTACTTACACTACTTTTGTCGAATTTGTAATATTTAGGAGGATCAACACTAGTTCTGGCTAGGTCTTCGGCTCTCTTCATAATGTTTTCCGCAGCTTGAGCTCTTCTTGTCAGCAGATCGGACAGAACTGTAGCCATTTTGTCAACTATCGCATGTCCATTTCTCATTTCTGTTTTCATGTTCGAAAAGCTCTTAATTAAGAGATCTCGGTTTACCATGTTCTTTTCGTCTTTGTAAAAGTTGTCCGAGAGATTTTGGGCCCATCTTTGTACTCTAGGAGACACAATTTTTTAAAATATTAAATAACAATAATTTACAACCACATTACAACACAAACTAACTTAGACCTGCACTTAGATGGAATCTTGTTCTTCAGGCACTAAGCAACGATATGGTATCTACTAAGTAATACTGCGTCCAAGACCAAAGAATTCAACTAACAACAAGCTCCGCCCCTGCCGGGATTTGAACACGGAAGCTCTTGCGTAGCAGCCAGCTGTTACACCGCTGCGCCACAGAGGCCATTTAAGTACTACTTATACATAGGTTTGTTTTGTAAGGTAAATTACATTCGTGGAGGAAGTTACGTTATAACTACATATTATAAAAGGTTTATAAACATAAATAAAGAGTTCAAATATAACACGAGATCAAACAACTAAACAATCGGCGGTCAATTTTGGACCGTTTTTGAAAATACTGACACTACTGACTGTCCTGAGGTGGTCCCATTGTCAAGTTAAGAATCTGCTGATGGGATCCTGGAGAAATTGAACTTATAATGTGTAATATTTGGATATTATACATTACATAATTTTTGGATATTATTGACAATAACTTTGGCATTTGTTCTCATAAAACACCATTCGGTGAAGTGGAACTGACGATGAAGACCACAGACGGCCACAAACTTGGTATCTACTTAATTATAGGTAAAAAGTATAAAGGTGTCTGTTAGACGAATACAAATTTGTTATATATATTCCAAAATACAAGATAACCCACACGTTATACTTTCAAACGGCCACAATAAATATTTTGTCATCTACAGATTCGTTTCAGAAGACTTATTCAGATTATTTTTTAGTAACAATTGTTTTTTTTTGTCTTTTTAGCGACATGTAATAAATACGTTTAGTTAGTTAACATTTCAATGTATGAGAATTATTATTAAGCACTAGTAGTAAAATTATGTTGTTTCTATTGGAAAACAATAAAAAGTCAATTAATGTTTCTTAAAGTAAGTAGGTCTAAGGCATGCCTTTAATTCATTTTTAAAACAAAAAAGAAGCAATAACTAGAAACCAAAAAACAGCCTCGTATCTCTTATTGATAAATCAATTAATTTCACATTTAATATTATTGTAATGACCAGATTAATGTTATAATGATATTTTTAGTTAAATTTTAACTTACAAGTGTGGTAGTATTACTTTTGGAGTCAGTTTGTTTTTGTTGGGCACTACTATAGATGGTTTTAACTTCGGTTTTATTGGAATTTTGGTTTTATTTTTATGTATTAACGATGGTTGTGAAGGTTTTTGTTTTGGCTCTGGTAACTTGAACACTTCTGTTTGTATCGTCTTATTATCCGTCGTTGTAACTTTGGGTTTAACTGATAACGCAAAATGCACAAATGTCAGAAATATCAACGTTATTTTCATATTGAGCTAAATTTATGGATTTTATAGGGAGATTAATTGTTTTAGATGTTACGTAGTGTATTTAAAGTTTCAGTTACGAGTGACGACAGCGAGCATGATCAAGATGTATCTGCGCAGACTCGGCTTCATCGTTGCAGACTCCGACATCCTGGCGCCTTCCCACACCCGCCCTGTGCCAAATACTCTAATATCCAGCCTCTACCCTACTTCCATAACAAACCTATGCCTATTATGTTTATACATGTTTCTTTCTTATGCGAAAACGAATTGCTTTTTTCGTTTGTACGCTTTAGGATAGTTTTTTTTGTTTGTGTGAAAATCTGTTGCAATATTCCTCAGAAATTACTAGACCGATTTCAATGTTTGACCAGTATCATATATATATTATATAATCCATAATCCACTATAATATATAATCCACTATATAACATCTTATAAACACAACACGTATGTCAATCTTGATTGTTTAAATTAGGAAACAGGGTTTTAAGTAAAGAAGGTTTCTTGATGGCATGGATGGCGTTCTTTACTTTTAAACCAATAATAAATTATAAATAAAACAAATAACTCAATTTAATACTTTTTTAAATATTTTTTCAAAGATTTAATACGTGTGCTTCTATCGGCTGCGAGATCTGTCGATGACGAAGTTTGTCCCCCAGAACAGTTTCAGTGGAAAATAGAGAAGCTGATTCCTCACCCCCACTGCAATAAGTTCTTTAAGTGTAAATTCGGGAAACCGGTGGAGGAAGTTTGCCCGTATCTACTTTACTACGACATCCTGAAACAAAGATGCCTGTGGGAAAGAGAAGTAGACTGCTCTGGCAGAAAGGAAACAGGTATTTTTACTAGCACATTGCAGGCTAGCCATTATAATAAACTTTTCCTATTTTTGTATAAGTAACTATGTAGTTTAAAAATTGAGAATCATGAATACCAGCCAAGTGTGAGTCGGGTTTGCATACCGTCTATCTTTTGCGGTAAAATTTTGCAAAAAACTTTCATGTCTCTTCTATGCTTAAGTATGGTTCTAAGTTGCTATACTCGTATATATACGTTTCTTTCCCAACTCTTACTTATTTTATTTTGTAAGTATGTTATTGGATTGGTTTTTGGGATTGCTTCCAATTATTAAAAAAACAGCCAAGTGACAGTCGGACCCGCACATGAAGGGTTCCGAAATATTTCATAAGATTATGCAATTTTATACTTAAAATAAAAAAAATTCTTGTAGCGGGCCACGCTATAATTTTTATTTTTTTTGTATTTTTAGTAATTGTTATTATAGCGGCCACAGAAATAAACATGTCACTGTTATGGTTCATGAGATTCAGCCCGTTAACAGACGGACGGACGGACAGACAGCGGAAGCTTAGTTAGGATCCCGTTGCAACCCTAAAAAAGGACGTAAAACTGGTTCTTATAATATCATGGAAAATATAAAATGTTCTTAAAAACAAGGTTAGGTTTGTTTGTATTAATTCACTTTATATTTTTAAAGGTTCTGTACAAAGCTTCAAAGTTTCACATCTGCAGGACGAGCAAGAAGTCCCAAGCGATCCTAGATTCCTTGACAACGGCTGTCCAGCAGACTTACTCATGCACTGGTTACTTCCCGACGAAAGGGATTGCAATTCATTTTTTTACTGCGTTTGGGGACGTCTTATAGAAATGAAGTGCCCATCAACTTTACATTTCAACCCTACGATACAGGTAACCTTACTTAAAGTCAAACGTCAGATTAACGAATTAAAACTCAAAGTGGAATGTTTAGTTTCTAACCCATTTAAAATCATTATTTGAAAGAAAACAAAAAGATAAATTGCAAGATAAAGAGCAATTGTTTAAATAGTCGAGACAAAGAAGGATATTAAGGAGAAATTATTGAAAGTAGATAACTATTACATAATTAATCTTTTTATTAAAAATTTACCGACTTCAACTATATGACTGAGTCTGTATGTTTACGAGTATGTCTGGTGTTCTGTGTGTGTAAAGTTTTTCATCGCTTCCACTATTAATTCATCCTCTCCTCTTTATTCCGCTATCAATTGTGGATTGATTTTCAAAATTGTTTTTTATTCAAAATGGTACCTACATATACCACTGAGATTCTCCCATTGTCACCAAATCGAGATCTGATGATGGAATCTTGGGAAATTGAAGGCAACCCTTAAATTGTGTTGACACTATTTAATCCAAATTTATTCAGGTATTTGGATCTTGTAGTTATCATTTCAGCTCATAATGAAAGGCTCCTGAACAGTTACGAGCTACGAACTTAGGAGTTTTTCAGTCCAACTTTTGAAGGAAAAAAATCATCCACCAGCATATTCAAACATAATTTCAAATTTATTTGGTATCTTATTATCGTATTCATATTGCAACTTTGGGATCCTAGAAGACTCCCCTAAATAGATGTAAAATTTACCTAATATAATAATTTAATTTTTCGCTATGAAACTGATTAAAAATTATATTGAAGCGAATTTTATAAAGCTCATGAAGATTTGAATTTTCTTACCTCTTTTTAACAATGCATCGATTAAGGCACACGCTTATGGGAACTTTGAACAACCATTTCTCTTTTTGTATTAGCTACGATGATAATAAAAAACTAAATTCTCACTAAAATAAATACCAACATTTCGTTATTGCCAATTTTATTTGTCTTCAATAATTAGTTAAACAAAAAAAAAAAACTTTTTCCACTTTAGCCTTTTTTTTTACTAAGCATTCTGTACCAGTCAAACTTCTGAATGAATTTAGTAACTCGTTAAAAATGCGTTTAATTAAACAACAAAAAAAAATCTTAAATTACAAATTAAAACCCCCCGATTGGACAAATTTGCGTACATTCGATTGTTCATCCCCATTTTCACCCCCCCATAACTTTTGAATGGAGTACCCAAACATAATTATGAACACGATCGATTAGTCACCTTTCAAACAAAATAAACTACATCATTGATCTCTTCATTCATTCGAGAGTTACGATGCCACAAGACAGAAAGATACTTCAAACTTATAACACCCCTCTTTTTGCGTCGGGGGTATGGTAAACATTGCAATTTTAGTACTAAAAACAATATCTCACTTCAATCATATCGATTCACTGTTGCCAAAATTCGAGGTCAAGACTCCACTAATCAACAATTTTACTCAATTATTGTATAAGTAAGATTATAAATAGTTGTGCAAAAGTTATGTAGAATTAATATATCAAAATACAAAATAAACAATAGTTAAAAGATAAAATTGAAAGAAAGCTTGCTGATCAGCCTGCGAAATGTAAAAACTTAGCTTCGTCTACGTTGAGCCATGGTCTACTTTGAATAGAAGTGTAAAGTCATTTATTTAATAAACATAATCCACATTTTGAGTTAATGAAACAATAATTTCCTACGTCTGTTAAATACACGAAACTATGTATAATGATTTCTAATTTGTCATTTAGTCACGTTACCCTGATAAAATCACAATATTTTCTTCAGCTTTTACAACCTCTCAATAAGTGCAATATCATTTCAGGTGTGCGATTATCAAAATAGGGCCGGATGTTTAAAAATCAGCAGTAAATAAAAACACAAAGTATATACCGAATTTTTATTAATTTCCTACTTGTCAACCCTTCTTAATTGCCCTTTTGCCTTTTAATTACTGTTAAACAAATGTTTAAAAAAGTAATACATTGCTAAAGGGTTTGAAATAAAGTCAACTTTTTGACACATAAATTGTTGTTATGGATGTAGTCTAGAAACACTTTAAAAAATGTCAAAACAAAGTAAAATTACCAAAAAGTTCAATGAATTAACCGTATAATTAACATGTAGGCATTTCTTTTATAGTTTCAGAAAGTATCAGTCGAAACTTTTCAGTGACGAAAAAATATTTTCAAACGCTCATCACAGTGCACACATATGTGTGTTTTTTTCGATCAAATTGAGATGACTCCTATATAGTCTTTCGAAGTACATTGACTTCATTGTTAATACCTTTAAATATAAAATAATATTTGTACGCCTTAATACCACTATCAGTTTCAAGCTTAATATTTTTATTTCGTTACATCTCCTCGTCTTTTTAATTCAATCTATTTCCACAATAAACGTTGCTTGGCCAATCACAAATCTCTTGTTGAGGGTTGTAAAGAAGGCCAATTTGACAATTTAATTGGATTGGGATTCCTCCAGCACACTTGTAGAAACTATCGCATCGTTCATGGGCAACTAGAGTTCCGTCAGACCCAGCAGCGGCACAGAGTGTAGGTGCTTCGCTAGGATCACAATTTCCATTGTTGTTGTTACCAGACTCATTATCACCACCACTGTTATCGGGTTTGTCTTCTTCGCTGTCTCCATCGATAGGCACGGTTCTTTCTCCACAATTAACGTTCTGAGGCCAGTCACAAATTTCTTGAGGCGAATTATAGAGAAGACCTGATTGGCATTTCATAGTAATTGGAATTCCTCCAGCACACTTGTAGAATCTATCACATCGCTCATGGGCAACTAAAGTTCCATCCGAACCAGCAGCGGCACAGAGTGCGGGTGCTTCACTAGGATCGCAATTTCCACTGTTGTTACCAGAATCATTATCGTCACCGCTGTTATCGGGTTTTTCGTCTTCGCTGTCTCCCTCTATAGATATGGTTCTTTCTCCACAATTAACGTTCTGAGGCCAGTCACAAATTTCTTGAGGCGAATTATAGAGAAGACCTGATTGGCATTTCATAGTAATTGGAATTCCTCCAGCACACTTGTAGAATTTATCGCATCGCTCATGGGCAACTAAAATTCCATCTGAACCAGCAGCTGCACAAAGAGCGGGTGCTTCACTTGGGTCACAATTAGAATCAGTATCGTTACCATTGTCATCGTCGTGGGTTTTATCTTCTTCACTGGCTTCATCGACAAGGATGGTCCTTTCACCGCAGTTTACGTTCGAAGGCCAGTCACAAATTTCATCTTGGGGATTGTATAGCAGACCGGCTTGGCATTTCATGGTGACTGGAATACCACCAGCACACTGGTAGAACCTGTCGCAACGCTCATGGGCGACAAGGGCGCCGTCTGAGCCAACAGAGGCACAAAGAGCGGGGGCTTCAGCAGGGTTGCAGTTGCATACCTTATCGTTGTCGCCTTCGTTGCTGTTGTCGGCACCGTTATCATTGTCTTCTTCGCTGTCTTCGTCGACAGAGATGGTCCTTTCACCGCAGTTTACGTTCGAAGGCCAGTCACAAATTTCGTCTTGGGGATTGTAGAGCAGACCGGCTTGGCATTTCATGGTGACCGGGATACCACCAGCACACTTGTAGAATCTGTCGCAACTCTCATGAGCGACAAGGGCGCCGTCTGAGCCAACAGAGGCACAAAGAGCGGGGGCTTCAGCAGGGTTGCAGTTGCATACCTTATCGTTGTCGCCTTCGTTTTTGTTGTCGGCACCGTTATCACTATCTTTGTCTTCTTCGCAGTCTTCATCGACAGGGATGGTCCTTTCACCGCAGTTTACGTTCGAAGGCCAGTCACAAATTTCGTCTTGGGGATTGTATAGCAGACCGGCTTGGCATTTCATGGTGACCGGGATACCACCAGCACACTTGTAGAATCTGTCGCAACGCTCGTGGGCGACAAGGGCGCCGTCTGAGCCAAAAGAGGCACAAAGAGCGGGGGCTTCAGCAGGGTTGCAGTTGCATACCTTATCGTTGTCGCCTTCGTTCCTG
Source organism: Choreutis nemorana (assembly GCA_949316135.1). Classification (NCBI taxonomy): domain Eukaryota; kingdom Metazoa; phylum Arthropoda; class Insecta; order Lepidoptera; family Choreutidae; genus Choreutis; species Choreutis nemorana. The sequence goes on from OX438610.1 coordinate 6,702,034, forward strand.
TCGTCGGCACCGTTATCATTGTCTTCTTCGCTGTCTTCATCGACAGGGATGGTCCTTTCACCGCAGTTTACGTTCGAAGGCCAGTCACAAATTTCGTCTTGGGGATTGTACAGCAGACCGGCTTGGCATTTCATGGTGACTGGAATACCACCAGCACACTTGTAGAATCTGTCGCAACGCTCATGGGCGACAAGGGCGCCGTCTGAGCCAACAGAGGCACAAAGAGCGGGGGCTTCAGCAGGGTTGCAGTTGCATACCTTATCGTTGTCGCCTTCGTTTTTGTTGTCGGCACCGTTATCACTATCTTTGTCTTCTTCGCAGTCTTCATCGACAGGGGTGGTCCTTTCACCGCAGTTTACGTTCGAAGGCCAGTCACAAATTTCGTCTTGGGGATTGTATAGCAGACCGGCTTGGCATTTCATGGTGACCGGGATACCACCAGCACACTTGTAGAATCTGTCGCAACGCTCGTGGGCGACAAGGGCGCCGTCTGAGCCAAAAGAGGCACAAAGAGCGGGGGCTTCAGCAGGGTTGCAGTTGCATACCTTATCGTTGTCGCCTTCGTTCCTGTCGTCGGCACCGTTATCATTGTCTTCTTCGCTGTCTTCATCGACAGGGATGGTCCTTTCACCGCAGTTTACGTTCGAAGGCCAGTCACAAATTTCGTCTTGGGGATTGTACAGCAGACCGGCTTGGCATTTCATGGTGACTGGAATACCACCAGCACACTTGTAGAATCTGTCGCAACGCTCATGGGCGACAAGGGCGCCGTCTGAGCCAACAGAGGCACAAAGAGCGGGGGCTTCAGCAGGGTTGCAGTTGCATACCTTATCGTTGTCGCCTTCGTTTTTGTTGTCGGCACCGTTATCACTATCTTTGTCTTCTTCGCAGTCTTCATCGACAGGGGTGGTCCTTTCACCGCAGTTTACGTTCGAAGGCCAGTCACAAATTTCGTCTTGGGGATTGTATAGCAGACCGGCTTGGCATTTCATGGTGACCGGGATACCACCAGCACACTTGTAGAATCTGTCGCAACGCTCGTGGGCGACAAGGGCGCCGTCTGAGCCAAAAGAGGCACAAAGAGCGGGGGCTTCAGCAGGGTTGCAGTTGCATACCTTATCGTTGTCGCCTTCGTTCTTGTCGTCGGCACCGTTATCATTGTCTTCTTCGCTGTCTTCATCGACAGGGATGGTCCTTTCACCGCAGTTTACGTTCGAAGGCCAGTCACAAATTTCGTCTTGGGGATTGTACAGCAGACCGGCTTGGCATTTCATGGTGACTGGAATACCACCAGCACACTTGTAGAATCTGTCGCAACGCTCATGGGCGACAAGGGCGCCGTCTGAGCCAACAGAGGCACAAAGAGCGGGGGCTTCAGCAGGGTTGCAGTTGCATACCTTATCGTTGTCGCCTTCGTTTTTGTTGTCGGCACCGTTATCACTATCTTTGTCTTCTTCGCAGTCTTCATCGACAGGGGTGGTCCTTTCACCGCAGTTTACGTTCGAAGGCCAGTCACAAATTTCGTCTTGGGGATTGTATAGCAGACCGGCTTGGCATTTCATGGTGACTGGAATACCACCAGCACACTGGTAGAATCTGTCGCAACGCTCATGGGCGACAAGGGCGCCGTCTGAGCCAACAGAGGCACAAAGAGCGGGGGCTTCAGCAGGGTTGCAGTTGCATACCTTATCGTTGTCGCCTTCGTTTTTGTTGTCGGCACCGTTATCACTATCTTTGTCTTCTTCGCAGTCTTCATCGACAGGGGTGGTCCTTTCACCGCAGTTTACGTTCGAAGGCCAGTCACAAATTTCGTCTTGGGGATTGTATAGCAGACCGGCTTGGCATTTCATGGTGACCGGGATACCACCAGCACACTTGTAGAATCTGTCGCAACGCTCGTGGGCGACAAGGGCGCCGTCTGAGCCAAAAGAGGCACAAAGAGCGGGGGCTTCAGCAGGGTTGCAGTTGCATACCTTATCGTTGTCGCCTTCGTTCCTGTCGTCGGCACCGTTATCATTGTCTTCTTCGCTGTCTTCATCGACAGGGATGGTCCTTTCACCGCAGTTTACGTTCGAAGGCCAGTCACAAATTTCGTCTTGGGGATTGTACAGCAGACCGGCTTGGCATTTCATGGTGACTGGAATACCACCAGCACACTTGTAGAATCTGTCGCAACGCTCATGGGCGACAAGGGCGCCGTCTGAGCCAACAGAGGCACAAAGAGCGGGGGCTTCAGCAGGGTTGCAGTTGCATACCTTATCGTTGTCGCCTTCGTTTTTGTTGTCGGCACCGTTATCACTATCTTTGTCTTCTTCGCAGTCTTCATCGACAGGGGTGGTCCTTTCACCGCAGTTTACGTTCGAAGGCCAGTCACAAATTTCGTCTTGGGGATTGTATAGCAGACCGGCTTGGCATTTCATGGTGACCGGGATACCACCAGCACACTTGTAGAATCTGTCGCAACGCTCGTGGGCGACAAGGGCGCCGTCTGAGCCAAAAGAGGCACAAAGAGCGGGGGCTTCAGCAGGGTTGCAGTTGCATACCTTATCGTTGTCGCCTTCGTTCTTGTCGTCGGCACCGTTATCATTGTCTTCTTCGCTGTCTTCATCGACAGGGATGGTCCTTTCACCGCAGTTTACGTTCGAAGGCCAGTCACAAATTTCGTCTTGGGGATTGTACAGCAGACCGGCTTGGCATTTCATGGTGACTGGAATACCACCAGCACACTTGTAGAATCTGTCGCAACGCTCATGGGCGACAAGGGCGCCGTCTGAGCCAACAGAGGCACAAAGAGCGGGGGCTTCAGCAGGGTTGCAGTTGCATACCTTATCGTTGTCGCCTTCGTTTTTGTTGTCGGCACCGTTATCACTATCTTTGTCTTCTTCGCAGTCTTCATCGACAGGGGTGGTCCTTTCACCGCAGTTTACGTTCGAAGGCCAGTCACAAATTTCGTCTTGGGGATTGTATAGCAGACCGGCTTGGCATTTCATGGTGACTGGAATACCACCAGCACACTGGTAGAATCTGTCGCAACGCTCATGGGCGACAAGGGCGCCGTCTGAGCCAACAGAGGCACAAAGAGCGGGGGCTTCAGCAGGGTTGCAGTTGCATACCTTATCGTTGTCGCCTTCGTTGCTGTTGTCGGCACCGTTATCATTGTCTTCTTCGCTGTCTTCGTCGACAGGGATGGTCCTTTCACCGCAGTTTACGTTCGAAGGCCAGTCACAAATTTCGTCTTGGGGATTGTACAGTAGACCGGCTTGGCATTTCATGGTGACCGGAATACCACCAGCACACTGGTAGAACCTGTCGCAACGCTCATGGGCGACAAGGGCGCCGTCTGAGCCAACAGAGGCACAAAGAGCGGGGGCTTCAGCAGGGTTGCAGTTGCATACCTTATCGTTGTCGCCTTCGTTGCTGTTGTCGGCATCGTTATCATTGTCTTTGTCTTCTTCGCAGTCTTCGTCGACAGGGATGGTCCTTTCACCGCAGTTTACGTTCGAAGGCCAGTCACAAATTTCGTCTTGGGGATTGTACAGCAGACCGGCTTGGCATTTCATGGTGACCGGGATACCACCAGCACACTTGTAGAATCTGTCGCAACGCTCATGGGCGACAAGGGCGCCGTCTGAGCCAACAGAGGAACAAAGAGCGGGGGCTTCAGCAGGATTGCAGTTGCATACCTTATCGTTGTCGCCTTCGTTTTTGTTGTCGGCACCGTTATCACTATCTTTGTCTTCTTCGCAGTCTTCATCGACAGGGGTGGTCCTTTCACCGCAGTTTACGTTCGAAGGCCAGTCACAAATTTCGTCTTGGGGATTGTACAGCAGACCGGCTTGGCATTTCATGGTGACTGGAATACCACCAGCACACTGGTAGAACCTGTCGCAACGCTCATGGGCGACAAGGGCGCCGTCTGAGCCAACAGAGGCACAAAGAGCGGGGGCTTCAGCAGGGTTGCAGTTGCATACCTTATCGTTGTCGCCTTCGTTCCTGTCGTCGGCACCGTTATCATTGTCTTCTTCGCTGTCTTCATCGACAGGGATGGTCCTTTCACCGCAGTTTACGTTCGAAGGCCAGTCACAAATTTCGTCTTGGGGATTGTACAGCAGACCGGCTTGGCATTTCATGGTGACTGGAATACCACCAGCACACTGGTAGAACCTGTCGCAACGCTCATGGGCGACAAGGGCGCCGTCTGAGCCAACAGAGGCACAAAGAGCGGGGGCTTCAGCAGGGTTGCAGTTGCATACCTTATCGTTGTCGCCTTCGTTCCTGTCGTCGGCACCGTTATCATTGTCTTCTTCGCTGTCTTCATCGACAGGGATGGTCCTTTCACCGCAGTTTACGTTCGAAGGCCAGTCACAAATTTCGTCTTGGGGATTGTACAGCAGACCGGCTTGGCATTTCATGGTGACTGGAATACCACCAGCACACTGGTAGAACCTGTCGCAACGCTCATGGGCGACAAGGGCGCCGTCTGAGCCAACAGAGGCACAAAGAGCGGGGGCTTCAGCAGGGTTGCAGTTGCATACCTTATCGTTGTCGCCTTCGTTGCTGTTGTCGGCATCGTTATCATTGTCTTTGTCTTCTTCGCAGTCTTCGTCGACAGGGATGGTCCTTTCACCGCAGTTTACGTTCGAAGGCCAGTCACAAATTTCATCTTGGGGGTTGTACAGCAGACCTGCTTGGCATTTCATGGTGACCGGGATACCACCAGCACACTTGTAGAATCTGTCGCAACGCTCATGAGCGACAAGGGCGCCATCTGAGCCAACAGAGGCACAAAGAGCGGGGGCTTCAGCAGGGTTGCAGTTGCATACCTTATCGTTGTCGCCTTCGTTGCTGTTGTTGGCATCGTTATCATTGTCTTTGTCTTCTTCGCAGTCTTCGTCGACAGGGATGGTCCTTTCACCGCAGTTTACGTTCGAAGGCCAGTCACAAATTTCGTCTTGGGGATTGTACAGCAGACCGGCTTGACATTTCATGGTGACTGGAATACCACCAGCACACTGGTAGAACCTGTCGCAACGCTCATGGGCGACAAGGGCGCCGTCTGAGCCAACAGAGGCACAAAGAGCGGAGGCTTCAGCAGGGTTGCAGTTGCATACCTTATCGTTGTCGCCTTCGTTGCTGTTGTCGGCATCGTTATCATTGTCTTTGTCTTCTTCGCAGTCTTCGTCGACAGGGATGGTCCTTTCACCGCAGTTTACGTTCGAAGGCCAGTCACAAATTTCGTCTTGGGGATTGTACAGTAGACCGGCTTGGCATTTCATGGTGACCGGGATACCACCAGCACACTTGTAGAATCTGTCGCAACGCTCATGGGCGACAAGGGCGCCGTCTGAGCCAACAGAGGCACAAAGAGCGGGGGCTTCAGCAGGGTTGCAGTTGCATACCTTATCGTTGTCGCCTTCGTTGCTGTTGTTGGCATCGTTATCATTGTCTTTGTCTTCTTCGCAGTCTTCGTCGACAGGGATGGTCCTTTCACCGCAGTTTACGTTCGAAGGCCAGTCACAAATTTCGTCTTGGGGGTTGTAGAGCAGACCTGCTTGGCATTTCATGGTGACCGGGATACCACCAGCACACTTGTAGAATCTGTCGCAACTCTCATGGGCGACAAGGGCGCCGTCTGAGCCAACGGAGGCACAAAGAGCGGGGGCTTCAGCAGGGTTGCAGTTGCATACCTTATCGTTGTCGCCTTCGTTGCTGTTGTCGGCACCGTTATCACTTTGGTCCTCTTCAATTTTTCTGCTACCGCAACTTACTTCACTGGGCCAATCGCATTCTTGAGTAAGTTCATTAAAGAGCAAGTTGCCAGCGCAATTTTTCACCAGCAGTTCTCCATGCGTGCAATGGTAGTATTTATTGCAAATTTCGTGTGGTATTAATTTTTCAATTTTTATATCCAGTGGACATCCATTTTTATTAACTCGTAATATACTTCCTTGTACAAGTGCGATAGCACTTGCTATAAGAAGTGCAGTGCCTAAAATTTAATATCAAATCAATATTTTTTAACTTACTTTCAAACGAAAATGATTCAATTTCATAAGACTACGAGTCTGCTTTGAGAGTTTTTGATCTAGATTAATTAATACATAATTGAACTTACCTTTCATTTTAGGCACACAGAAACTTAATAAATTAATTGCAATTAAGTGGTAGTTTCGAGCACTGTAGGAAATTGATTAAATAAAATGTAAAATGACTTTTATAGCAACTTAAACTGTCAATGATATCATAATTAATATTATCGCGATTTGATATCAGGATGATAAAATCTGAGATTGATGATTCTATAGCTTTTAATACACCGACTTTACCTGGAATCTTTAATTCTTCCAAACAACAAAATTGACGATCTGGTCAATAATCTTGATGGAATCAGTAGATAATTAGATATGTATGTAGATAATATGTACAAGTGTGAGTTAAAAAGTTTAGCGTATACATTTTTACCCCGACTACGTTAATTAATGTGAAATTCGTCGTATTGTGAGATTTTTGTGCCAAAAGTGTTATATACCCGCTTACCCTTTATGTGATAAAATTGTGGGTGGTGATAGGGTGAAATTACACTTTAGTTATATATGTAAAATAGCTATTTATTATGAAAATTCGGAAACAGCGGAAACCTGAATCGATGCGTAGACATCTTCATACTAAATAGCTATTTTCCACAAAATAAACTAAGAGCTGGCTAAATCACAATAGTTTCGTATGAGGCAAAACGCCAAAAGTCAGAGCTGCTGCGTTTAGCGAGGGAGGGAGGATTTTTTCCGCAGAAAATCTATGCGGTAAACGGAAACCGGCACAGAAGTGACAAAGTGGTATGTGATTGACACTTTAACGGGTGGACTTTACTTCGTTCACGCCTTTGTATATAATAAAAATAAAATCTTTGAATAACTAGATCAACCTTGTTTGTTTTATTAAAATACAGGCTATTATAGCTTGCTCTTATACGTTTTGATTACCCAAACTTTATTTTGGTGATTTCGGAGTCTTGTGGTGATAAGGAGGGTTCATTTTAAAGAATACAGTGATTTCTACAACAAAGTTTTAATTTTCGAAAAATCCCAAGTGCCGTTCTATCTGAAGTAAAAATCTGAGATTAGCAAATTTTTTTTTTATAAAAAACTCTTTTAGCTATTACTGGTTGAGCTGCTCGTTGCTTTTTGTGCAATCTTCTGTTTCTGTCGCTTATCACTTCTTCTTTCTTATAAACCATCTAAACTTTTCATCATCACACTTGTAGGTCTAGTTGTTTCGAGAAAGTTTAGTCAGTGGGTGATCTATGTTTGACTCAGTACCACCAAGACAAGTACGCGTGAAGGTATAAAGTTTTAATTGATTCCAAACTCTCACATCTGTAGAGCGATAAAAAAATCAAACCTCCAAGTCTACGCAATCAAAAGATATTGCCGCTTTAGTCGCATTCCTCATTCATTCGCAAAGGGAATCAAAACCTATTTGTATGAAGTAAGTGTAGGAAAAACTCAGAAAAGAGTAAATATGCAGTTCCATAAAAATACGAAAAACTGGAAAATACAATATTCGATTCTCGTGATTTCTGCATAATGTACCTTCAACTAACGGAACCCTCGGTGCACGAGTCCGACTCGAACTTGACCGGTTTTTTATTTTGGCTTATAGTAGGTACTGAATTTACGATTAACGCACTTATTAAAAGGTAAGGGAAGTTGATGAGTCCTTAAACAATTTTGAAGTTAAACAGTTAATCGAAATGTTAACATCTTTTATTAACGATTAACAAACAATCAAATTCCGTAAAATTTTATTAAATTTATCTAAGTGATGATAGTAATATCTGTTAATGTGTTTTTATTGTATTATTATTGATGTGTAATTTCTTTTAATAATTTATGTTTCGATTTTTGATTAGTCTATGTCATTGTTGTAAATGTTGTGCTTGCCTTTAATTGGTATGTGTATATGTCCTGTGAAAAATAAATGTATTTATATAATTGTGTTGCATGTACTGTTGGCTTGCCTTAATAAAATAATAATAAAATAAGTAAATTAACGTTAATGTACCTTTTGCAGTCATATCCGAGTAGGATTATTACATGCATACACAGGTAATATTGTCTAGTAATAAAGCAGCGCTACGCACTGTTCCACAATATGAATTATTGATAATTTTTATTACTCAAATTCAAATTCTTTATTTGCAACATTTTTGGTACTATTGATCTAATTGTACTATGCAAAGTTCCATAAAAATCTAAAAAGAAGTAATGTGCATAAATTTGCCATTTTTAATTACTGCCTTATTGGAATTTGGAGAACTCGTAGGAATGCCTCCAAATTGATTTGTTAGAATGTTAAAATTGTGGCTCATTGATGAACTTTTTATTCTATCCAATAGTTCCTTAAATAAAATGTCATTTACAATATACTTAATCAGTACATGGAAATTCTTATTTTTTGTTTTGAATGTAAATTCTATACAATATTGTATGTGGTTAAATTGATATTATGTACGCTTTTGTTATTTTAATGTAATGAACAATGTATTTTGTGACTTTCAGATTTTTATTTAATGGACATTTTTATATTGTGATTTTTATGGATTGTTTGATAAAATAGAATAATTTTAATAATAAGAATAATTAATAATGTCACACAAGAGAAAAAATTTGCACGCCACTATGTGGCAAAATGTTAATGGTGCATAAAATTTCTATGAATACCTTAATTTTACCAACATTTTATGCAAATAAAAATTCTTTATGATATACCGTATATACCAGTGCAATTTAATAATTATTATTTTTATTTTATCTTGCTCATTTTGTTGTTTAGTTAAGTCAAACTCTCTGTTACTACGTAAATAAATAAGTGGTTAGACGCTAAAAATAAAATTATGCCGGTAACTTATAAAGGTAAAACCAGAATAATTGTTGTTTTCGATTTTTATTTTATTTATTTATAGCGCCTTCAATGTAGATATTTTAACCCGAATACGCTAAAAGGAAGGGTAATATTTTATATCTGTCTTTAGATCAATTCTTTAATATTTAAGGCAAATACGCAAAACAGCTTTTTTGCTGAAATAATAACGAAGGCGTCGTAATGTTGGTTGTATAGCCAAAAGTATGGCTAAGTACGTATGAAGTAGTAAAAGAGGAGTAGGTAAAATTTATTGTTCAAGTACCATGAACTTTGACTATATTTAATGCAATAACTAAAAAAATATTTTGCTCGTAAACAACCAACTTAGAAATTGGTGAGCGCAATAAGAATTAAATTCTCTATACGACTGATGAAATATCCAAGGGTAAAAAAATAATTATAAAATAAAGGATATTCAAACAAATACAAGTAATTTTTAAACATATTGTACACAGTGAAAGGAACGTTAAACTCATCCTCATCTATGGTTTAACTACGTCACATGACGTCACGTACGCTGCAGCGTAAGCGCTCGCCCATGTGACTGAGTAAATGGCGCGGTGGTGACAAGGGAAATTAGCTCTTTCATCCCAAGCTTAAGATCTTTTCTCCAACATCTATCAAAGCTATTTCCACAGTTCACTTGTCAGTAGCCCCCTCTCTCGAGTGTGTAGGTCACTGTGTGAATGATTCAGTGATAAACAAACCTTGTGGGTGTCCTCTTGTCAGTCATGGTTCGAGATTAACCTCTATTCCTCACCCACAGTTACCTTCATGCATCTTCGCTGCTCACCATCGCACCACAAGTGAGCTCTTCATATGAACATTCGATAGTAATATTGTTCTAGACGGCATCGTATGACCTCGCCAATTCTGTTACAGATGTTCACCGTCACCGCACGAACAGTGGCGGTTCTATCATATTCTAGTAAATGACTGAAATACATGAAAAACAACATGAGAAGCCGGTAAGTCATACAAATTTGTACCCTTCACGTTATTAATATCCGTCGTCGCTTACATACATACAATGTCGGGCTGGTAAAGTAAAGTAAGTACCTACATTCGGTTTTTTTAAAGTGAATAGTTCCCGCGCCGTCCAAATATTTACCTCAAGGTTAATTTACTTTTAGAGTTTTGTTTTGTTCGAAATTGAATCATATAATTTAACGCTGGTGGAATTACACAGTATCATACATAGCTCATGCGTTATCAGCCTTATTTATCAAATTGACATTTAAGTACTCAGTAGTAGATATTAAAATATACAACTTGAAATTACACCATTTAAATTTCATCCAAACGACAACTATCCACAGAATTTAGTAGTCGTATAGACTACCGTCAATGTAAATCTCGTGTTCATCACACATTTTGTCCGAACCGGGATTTGAACCCCGGTCCCTTCTACGTAGAGGCAGAACCAAACGCTATAAACGACCACAATAATCACACTTGATGTAATTACATAGTTTACATTATTTATGATCAGTTGATCACTATACTTTAACCAATAAAATATTATATTAGATAAGCGTAGGTATCTATTACATTAGCTTAATGAATAGCTAGATAATTTATACTGAATAATCATTATGTATTAGCAAAGTTAAACAGTAGAATTCTTATGTCAGTATTTTCGTTTTTAAATTACAAAAGACAACGAGCTTAAGCCGAAAAACCGAACCGGCTTTATAGGTATTTACGGATCGAAACTGGTTTGTTAGGTGTCATCTAAATTCAATAATACTTCCGTCTTCAACACTTAGTTGGCTAACAAGAAGCGATTTCATTTATCAAGGACAATAATAAATTCCAAGCATATCAACTAATCAAGAGCAATCGGCGATAGGGTTACCAGATATATTTTTTAAAATACCTGACAAAATTCTTGTTTTGTATTAATGTGAATAAGGCGTAAATACATTACATTACGACAAATTAAAAAATTCCTGATATTTTCGTTTACCGGCCGCATTCCTGACTTGTGAGCAAGTTGTGACATGTCAGGAAAATTCCTGACGTCTGGTAACCCTAACCGGGACATAATAATTTAACACGAAAGTAATAGGAAATATCAAAACGATCAAAACAAATTGGGAATAACCAAACTTCTGGTGTAAGAGGCCGTGATAACAAATTACTAATGTACCTATGAAAAGCTAGCCTTAATAAACGAATATTGATTTTCATCATCGCGGCCTCTCGTATGTTTTTATAAGTATCTATAGAGGAAAAATCATGCAAGAAACCTCCGTAGTTACTTTTTCAATATTATAATACAATTATAGTTTTCATATAATATAAATTAATATAACTTTTGCAATATGACGCAATTGTGTGCTAGATAAACAAATTAAAAAATAATATTTTATTTTATTTAAATCTATCGCTTTAAAATTGTATGAAATACATAGGATGCAATGAATAATGCAATATACGGAATAGTCGATCGAAAAAGATTTACCGATAGAAAAAGTGTAATCAAAAGATCATTCGTATTGTATATGCGTATTTAAAACAAATAACGCTCATTTCGGGTTTCATTCTCTGCATTCAGGACCAGGGAGATATACCTACTTATTGAAAGAAAATTACTTTAAGTAGTATATTTAGCAGTAGATATCTACAGATCTCTATATAATTATTATACATATTATATTATTTCAAGAGTCGTTCTCCGTACCCTTTATCCATAGTTATTGTTTGTGAAGTCAATATTAAATAACTAGATAATGCTATGTAAATAAACCGTTGAATTTAACGCTACCTATCTATATGCTCGAGTATGTTAACTTGTCTTACATTATATTATTGAACATAATTAGGTTCATTTTCTTTAATTGTTATCTAAATTGACTAAGGAGCGTTAATTAATTAATATAACGGTGCCAAATAAGAACATAGGGCATTAACCTCTAACCTAACCCTTGTTGGTTAGCTTTAGCTTAGTGACCAACCAGCCTGTCAATCATATCTTATGTTCCTAGTAGCCTAGTCGCATTGTCGTAAGGCGCAAAAGGAAAAGAGCGCCTATTATTCAACCCGATTTACCTATATTTTAAATGAGTCGGGAATTAATTAATTTTAACTCTACGTATATCGTGAGCAGCTAGTGAAAATCTCGTATATCGCATTTTTACCATTATTTTATTTTATTGTAGTATAAAACCCACCAGGTAAATAAAAAAAAGCCATCAAGATTCATCGCCGATATGGGTTCCGTAAAATCTCATAAGTCGTTTTAACGTGTTTTGTATGGGAGCCTCCTTAGATTTATAATTTCTTTCAGTTTTTAGTATTTTTTATTATAGTGGCAACAGTACATACATCGCTGAAAATTTCATCAGTCTAAATTTATGGTCCATTAGATACTGCCCACTTACAGACCGACATACAGGCGGACCGAGGAGGCTTAGTAGTTCTGTCCCGAATTTCCCCCATTGGGTACGGAACCCTAAGATATGGTTTACGCTGAACGGTTTTTTTTTAACTTACTTTACAATTTATTTAAATAATTAAATCATGTGAAATTTGATATGTCATACAGCTGCATGACTTTGCTGATTTAATTCTATCTTTTGGAAAAATATGTTTCCACTAATCATGTTACCTACGTGTAATGCTAAACTGTTTTTTTTTACATTTTTCGTTTTTTAAATTAACATTTTATTCAATGGTTTGTTGATTTTATTTACGATATAAAGCTGATAATATGATTAATTACATAAAGTCGAAATTTCTGTATTAAATTTTAATTATGTATTTTCATATCTATTAATGATTATTTTTTGCCTAACTACTTTTTTTGTACTTTCTTGGTATATACGTTACAGTTAATGACTAAAGTGCTGTGTATTCTCAGATTAACTGGGTTAATTTAACATCCACCAAGATCGTTGGTTAATGTTCGAAATTTATACTTTTCATGACGATTTCGGACATCCACCGGTGATTGTTAACATTAACCACGACGACTTGGTTAATGTTGATTATGAACATCGATATAATATATGTGTACCACTATAAGGCAATGATTATGAGTGAAATAATGATGCCTGCCTGATATAGAAAGATTATAATTATTTGAAGAAACAAGTGCTGGGCCGCTATATGCCTAACGAAGTCGAAAATTGTTACAATAAATATAATCAACCACATAAAATATTTAAATAGTAACAATATCATTAGCAATACCAAACTTCATGTACTACTACTATATATAAATGATATTGCTCCATTATTAGTTTTAAATTTAAAAAATACTATTCGTGATAAAATACCTAATGAAAATTTCCGAACATTCACAAAAATCGTAAATCGCCTAATCTAAGATCTAATGTTAAGATTAATCGGTGAATATCCGATTCAAGTAAAGTTAAGAAATTTTTTAGCCATTAACCAACAAAATTGGTTTATATCAACATACACTGATGGATCTTAAGATTCACTAGCATTGGACATTAACAATAACATATCTAACCCCCCAACGTAACCTAATAGTCCGAGATCCAAAGAAGCTTCTTGAAATTCAATACCGTTATTAGGAATTTTGCTATGTCAGTAGATAAAATAAATTCCATTTACTTACTACCTTTATTTTAATGTCACTTTTGGAGATATCCATCGCTATATTCTAATAACATAAATTTGAATATATAATAAAAGTAAAGATACTTAGACCTACTCGTATCTAAATCAAGGAGGTTACTAATATTTTTCTTGTGCAAAAGATTTTTTTTACCATTGACAATTTGTTTCTATGAAAATTTATATTTCTCTATGAAAATAATCATGCATGTTTAATATTTTGAAAAACTGTCCCTATTTTTCATCCTATTAGTCATCATAGATGACTCTTTGAAGAAATTGCCCATATCAATAGGAATTTATTGGATACGTGAATTAACAAGGAGAAAAACGCACAAAGTAGGGTAAAATATTTTATTTACAAATTATTTTTTTCTAGTCTTGTAGATTGTATTTACGTAGGTTAGTTACATAGATAATAGGTAATGAAATGTTGGTTGAATGAAAATAACTATGTGGCTACTTAGCTATGGATTTATTGTTTGACTATTAAGTATTTCAATGTATTATAGTTGCAATATCGAAATCTTTTGTGCAGGAATAACATTGAAAATTTTTACAACGGTATTTTTTTAACTAAATTACGAAGTTCGTAGCTAAGAAAGGCTGTGCGTTTACCTGGTTTATCATAGCTCAATTAATGATTACCTTAGGATACTTTCTTAACCGAATTACGAATTAACTTTAGGTCTGTAGTTTTTAATAGTCGTGATTAGGAGCATATTATAATTTAATAATGAAAACTAAACCAACCCAACCACTTGGTGAAGGTACCTAACGATATAATAGTTCTGGAAGCATGAACTTGATAACGGGATAGGGCTAAGCAAAAGGGGATATCTAATGTAGAATAATAAAAATAATCCAATATTAGCTCATCTATTTATATGCTTACTTCCATAAAATAGTAACAACCTCACTATTTGTCGTTTAATAAAATTTAATGGAAATAAATTACGTACTTAGTAAATATTTTAATTATAAATTTACGTTCGTTCAATTGGCTTATATTCGATACAGTGAGACTTACTTTAAAGGTTGTTTAAAAATCAAATTTGCATGCATTATTTAGCTAATAAGTGACATTAGACTTTCAGATTTTTTTGTTTAATAATTAAATAGCAATTTCCGAACGTAGGTGATATTTGCGGTAAATAAACACCTACTAGGGCACCTGTAATGTTAAGTGGCATTTGCTGGTTACTTCAACGGGAGCGGTTGTAAAGCAAGAAGTTGTGAATTGTGTATATATATTTTAACAAATATCCATTGTCTACCATGACTTTGGAATAGTTTCCTACAAGATTGACTACAACAGTAATTTCTTTATTTCCTCTTGACGTTTTGCGAAAAATAATAAATAATCGTAATTGCAGTTGCTAGCGTCATTAAAAGACATATGCATAAAGACATAGAAAACGACAAAATTTGTTCAGTTGAAACTTTTTTGTTTTGTTTCAATTTTTGCGAACAGAGACGTAGATACTTATTTTTTACATAAATTTACCGGTGTAACTGAGAGCTACCAAGGTCGAGTTTTTGTTAAATTATCGCGTCATATTGTAATTTGACGTAACGTTACGTTTAATTACAATAAATCGACTTTTTAAATTATGAATTACAACTGATTTACTGATACATATATACTACTCAAAACAAAATAAGGGCCACGAGGTATTTTGTCTGTACCATGAAAATAATAAAACCAATATTTATTTTTTGTCTCCATAACGAAAACTAATGTTGTTTTTACCGTGTAGACCAATAAACTTATTCCAATAATAAAAATTAAAAAGTTTATTTTCTTTTGAAAGAAAAAATCACATTTAAGGTTAAAAATAAAAACAATGTCAAGTTACTGAAAACAAAAGAAAATACTCCATGCTCATCTTTTAGTAACGAGTTTGCCCTCCTCGTTTCGCTACGCACTCCTGAAACCTGGAGTGCATGCTCTCAATCAAATGCCTGACATTTTCCATTGGAATCTCTTCCCAGGCCCTTATAACAGCGTTGATGAGTTGCTGTTGGTTATGGATTTCCTGATCACCGTCTCTAATTCTTCGTTTCAACTGATCCCACATGTGCTCTAATGGATTTAAGTCCGGACTGTTCGCCGGCCACGGCAAGACTTGAATTTGAGACGCTTCCAGTACAAACCGAGTCGCTTGAGCCGTGTGTGCACGAGCATTGTCTTGCATCAAGATGAATCCAGGACCCGCTCGCTGGGCAAATGGGATCACATGTGGTCTGACAACTTCCTCAATATACCGCTGAGCAGTAACAGTACCCTCATTTAAAATAGCGAGCTCAGTTTTGCCGTGTAAGCTTATCCCGCCCCAAATCATTACATTTGGACCACCAAAACGATCGACTTCATGGATGCAGGCTTCTGAAAATCTCTGGCCGCGTCTTCTCCATACTCTAATACGCCGATCGTCGTTAAAAAATTTAACTTTGCATTCGTCTGTGAAGAGCACCATTCCCCATTGGTTTATGTCCCAGTCCAAATGTTGACGGGTTAATCTTAAACGATTTGCACGATGATTTCTGGTTAATGGAACACGGACAAATCGCCTTCTTGATGCCTGCTGGTCTTCATGCAATCGATTACGAATAGTTTGGTCACTGACACGAGTACCCGTTGTAAGCCGTAAACGATTTTGCAGCTTGCGGGCCGTCGTTGTGCGATCTCGGCGCGCACTTAATCGAATGTAACGATCCTCTTGAGCTGTTGTAATGCGAACTCTGCCCGAACCAGGTCTTCTTCTAACACTGCCGGTCTCTTGGAAACGATTCCATAGATTTTGAATAGCTCTTCGAGAAAATCCCAATTGCAAACCCACAGATCGCTGCGAATGACCTTCTTCAATCATTGTAACGGCTCTGGTTGCTGTCAGCGAGTCCATATGACGCCTGCGTGCTTCGGGGCACACCCGCCACTCTGTCCCACCACTGCAACTCCTGTTTATCAGGATCAACAGTGGCGTCCTTTGATCGAATAATCAACGAATAATGCAGCTGTGCAGTGATGCACAGGCTGTGCCCGGACACCCTACCGGCTGTCTTGGGACCCGCAACGAACTTAATCAGAAGAAATAGGAGGTAGTAAGAAAGCGGTTTCAGACTTCCCTCCCAGCAAAGCGGAGACAGCAATTGAAATGGCCCAGAGGCCCAAAAATCTAAAGGGGAGACAGTCAGGAGACGCCTGACCGTCTAAACACCACGGTATGCCACTAACTAACAGGGGATAAATTAGATACTAACCTAAATCTTACACCAGTAATATTGGTGACAAAACTTTTTAAAGGCACGGAAGTTTCCCTTCGTTTTCACAAGATCTAGGTAATAAATAGGACTACACGCAGATACTTGAATCGAATTCAACATGATTAACCGTTCGTCATGCCAGAGACTACACTCCCACAAGATATGATGGGCAGTTTGCACAAATTCTTGATCCGACGTTGAACATTCGCAAAAAGGTGACGGCACCAAGTTAAATGAATAAAGTTTGCCCTTAAAGTTACCATGCCCGGTTAGAAATTGGGCTACGCAATGATCGATATCAAGCCACGTTTTATTTAACCGTTCGCGCACTATAGGGAAAAATTTAAATAAATGCCGCCCCTTAGTCGAAGTATCCCATCTAGTTTGCCATTCGTCGATTAGTTTTTTATGAACGTTGTCGTTGCTATCAAATAATCTACTGATTTTAGCCCTATCCTTCGGTTTTAGAAAATCTGAACTCATACCATTCCGCGAGTTGTAATACATTGCCGCACGCCGTTGTATTTCCAAATCTACCGGTAAAACGCCCGCAAGAATCGGCAGGGCCTCAGTGCTGACGGTTCTATACGCTTTACAAAGAAAAATTAACGCTAATCTCTGACTCTGAAGCAATTTACGTCGCGCAGCGCCAATTGTGGCTCTATCCGCCCACACGGGGGCTCCGTAACAAATGCAACCCAAGAAAGTAGCAGTATAAATTATTTTTAATGACTTAAACGACAATCCCCAGGTCGAAGTTGATATTCTATTTAACGCATAAAAATTTCGTTTTGATTTTTCGCTAACTTGCTTAATGTGCTCAATAAAATGGAATTTCTTTTCAAGTATCAAACCGAGATAACAAACTGAGTCTTTCTTTTTAACTGTAACTGAATTAAATTTAAAGCGCGGTAGCCCTACTAAGTTTCCTTTTAACATTAAATACTGTGTTTTATGGGCTGCGAACTCAAGATGATTTCTCTTTCCCCAGTCGGCCACCAGACGTAGGCAGGACTCAGCTAACAACTCAACTCCTGTTCTTGTATGAGATTGAATAAGCAGGAGACCGTCGTCTGCATATCCCGTAAGCGAACAGTTAGCCGGTAACGGTATAGACAAAAAGTCATCAAATCCGATATTCCAGAGATACGGCCCTAGCACTGAACCCTGTGGGCAGCCCCGAGTCAAAGCCTTCGACACTGCATGATGACCAAGTTGAAGCTTAGTTGTTCCATTTATAAAGTAATTGTATATTAAGGAATATACATTGCTGTAACAACCTCTGTTTTAAGTTTGAGCAATAAGATTGGCCACCATGCATTATCAAAAGCACCAGAGATATCTAGGAATACACCTATGACGTATTTAAACTCCGACGATTCTACCGATTTTCTCACCGAGATAGCCGCGTCGATTGTTGATTTGCCGATAGTAAAACCGAATTGACGTTCGTGAAAAGTTGGACCGCCCGGAAGAAGCCGAGGTACGATAAGACGCTCTAGAAGTTTACCCAGGGATGGTAGAAGGGTAATGGGTCTATACGATTTCGGATCATCAGGTGGCTTATCACCGCTTTTAGGTATGATTTTAATTAGCCCGCGGCGCCAAATTTGAGGAAAAACCCCTTCAGCAATGCAACGGTTATACACAATTAAAATAGAATCCCCAGCGGACTTTACGGCTTCCTGGATCATCTTATTCGATATTTTGTCTTCCCCAGAGGCCTTATTAACCGGTAACGCCCTAACAATTTTGACAAATTCATCTAAAGTTGGAAGATCGGACGAAGGAGATGTGGGTGGAACTGCAGCCATGAGCCTAACTTCTCGATGATAGTCGGTATCATTTTCAGTAGTGTCGTCCGGAATGAGAGCGTTAAGAAGGGCCTCCGCCGTCTCCTCAACACCAAGAGTGTGAGCATCATTTATTTTGATGTTTGAAATAAATGCTTGATCAGTTGCTCTGTTAGCTTTGAACTCATGATATATGGGTGACCATGGCCCCTCTTTGTCTAACCTATCAACTACTTTCCGAAGTAAATTAGTTTTTGATTTTTGGACTGCAGCACGGCAGCCTGCGTGCTTGTGGCATATTTCAAAAGATGTTTCTGACTCGAGATATCAATTAACTCTGATAATTTCTAATAAACCAAGAAGCTAAGGAAAGCAAATCGACAAAGAAAATGGAATCAAAATTTTCAAAAATAATTTTAAATCAAATTTTATTTAAAATTGTTGCCAGCATTAGATGAATACTATATTAAAAATTTTAGGTATGAAAGAGTTTGTACACTCAATATGTAATTTACATCAAAATGAAAAAATACCTCGTGGCCCTTATTTTGTTTTGAGTAGTATATATTTTTTAGTCTTTACCTTACCTTCAAGGTTGCAAGAGATTTTTTTAGTTAAGCTAATCAACACAATGAATGCCAATATGGATGTTTTACCAACCACCTCTCGGTTCTGAACAAGTACGTCCTTTACGTATCTCCGTTAATATAGCAAAATGGGATTAGTTAAAGAGAAGTAAGCGATAAACTGAAAAAAGTAAAAAGAAGGGTTTTTATCCTTATCCCCCATGTTAGCTAAGGGTCCTCCAGGACTTGGATAGTCTTCGTAGTGTACCAAACAAACCCCAAACAACCTGTTAAAATTCCAATAACTTCAGAATTCTTTATAGGTGAACATAGATACATCAATACTTGACCATAATGTTAGTTGATTTATTATTTTATCTAAAAACTTCAATATAACCTTGTAAATGCTGGGTTAATGTTTAATAACATCGTAACATCATTATTTGGATCTAAATTTCCGCATAATGATCATAATTTTAATGAGCGAGCCTGCTGAAATATCTATGTAGTATTCAGTTTATTTGTGAAAAAATGAGTACGATACTCATTAAATATTTTTACAAAGTGCAGGTAGAACAACATTCGATCCTGGTTGGCTAGTAATGGTTAGCTGCTGTCGTAGTGGGATACCTAGAGTGGCTGGTATGCCCCAAGCTTTTCTCGCAACAAAAACGGTTCTCGTAGAGGTCACTTAGACAAAATATGGCCCATGTCCTTCCTTCCAATGGTTTGCGGTTTAGGCCTGAAAACTGTTTTTTTTAATTCAACAATGGTAGCTAAGGTTCTACAACTGTCTGAATAGCATTCTTCATTCCATTCAATGTAATTAATTAATATTTCCAGATGTGCGTACGAATATGGTTGGAGGTTGGGCACGAATGCGAGCCGCGGCGGTCGGCGCTGGGCCGCGCGCTGGCTCTGGACTGGCGCGTGTGGGTGCGCGGCGTCAGCGGGACCGACATCAGCGCCTTCGTGCACAAAGTCGTATTCCATCTGCATCCTCCTACCGAGTTCGTCTACCCGAAAAGAGGTATAGTCATCCAAAGCTATCCTTGTACGCTTTTTGTAAACTGGTTTATAACGCAACCATTAAAGCCAGTTGCTGAGGTAAACTAGGTAGGCACATGACAGTATGAAAGAAAGAAAGGAGGGCGCGTGCTGGGACTCGGACATCATCGCCTTGGTGCACAAAGTCAGCCAAGATGGTGTAGAATACCAATCTTATAGAGACCCGCAGCTGCCTTTGTGTGGTGTTGTGTACCTACTTGCATTGGAGTAAGATCACCGGTGTATTAAGATGGAGTTGTAGTTGTTCCCCTATCGACTGCACGATGTAACAACATATAATAATAACTTCAATCAAACGCTCTCATACCGATCTTTTATTATATACTTTGTAAGGCCTAAGACATTGACACCGAGTTCACTGAGTTGATTCTATAAGTAGGTATTCCGGTTTTTTGTTTGGTAGGAATTACCCAGACACTTTTATATGTAAATGATACCTACCTACTGCACCTAAATAATCTTTACCTACATAGAAATATAACTACTCAATTGATAGTACCAAATAAACTCCATATTTATAATAAATAGGTAACGGAATTGGCAGTAAAAGTTAGACTTTTAATAATCGATTTTATTTTATATTTTTAGTGCTTCAAGAACCACCGTACGAGATTCAAGAGTCGGGCTGTGCATCTATCGACATTCCAATACACGTGTACCTTAAATATAGCAAGAAACCAAAGAAATTATGCCTTCGCTACAGCTTGCATATAAGCAACAGTGCGACCACTAGTTCCGAGTCGCGCTGCGTTTACTACGACCTGGAGAATCCCACGGAGCAGTTATGGCAGGGTTTACTAAAAGGTGGTGGGGAAGCCATCCCTGGCACCGGTTCCAGACCCCCGAGTCGCTCCCTGCTTCTCTTCCTAAGCTCAGACACAGACGACAGCGCGCAACTATCGGATCACCAACCGGAAAAGTACAAATTCGTCGAACCGATCAAGTACAAACACGGAACGAGGAAAGAAAAGAAAAAGACAGCCAAGGACCCAGCCACCGTGGATTTAAAGAAGTTGCTCAAGAGTGTTGATATGACGGAAAGTGAAATGGATTGCGTTTCGCACCTCTATTTGTCGTACAGAAGATACGAAAAGTCAACTGATGCTTTAGTCCTACCTCCTCTCTCAGATCCCATTTACCGAGTGCCTGATCTACCACCATCTCTCCGTGGTACCCTATCGAGTGTTGAAAGTGACTACGCGATGAAGTGAATAAACTGAAGTAAATGATATTAGCATATGGTGCCATTCGAGTCTCGTATAAGTAGATAGTTGAAATATATTTTAATATTTTCCGTTATGGTTTTGTTACGTTTGCTCATAATGTTTTATTGTCATAAAATATTTTTATACCTAGATACCTTTAAATTAATTTAAGTATACATTTGCATATCAAGGCCGAAATATTTCTTAAAGTGAAGTGCTGTGAAAAGATCTCATCATAAATAAATAAATAAAGCAAGGATTTTTTTTTTCTAGTAGGTATGTTATATTATTAAGATATGGATATAGGCACTCAAAAATAGGATAACCTACGATAGTACAAATAACGACAGATACATAGCCGTATCAACCGTGTCAATGATAAGAGGCCTTCATCTTACAAGGGTCCCGAATGTGTTGTGTCAGCTAAAAAAAATTGTAATTAATATTAATGGTGGAAAGTTACGGAGTGTTACCGAGCGGGCATAACCATCTGTTTATCAAACATCACTTTTCTGTCACACACAACACAAAGCCTTCCACCTCTTGCTCTTGCAAAACTGGAATTTGAAAACGTATATGCAAACATAGGTCTCAGACATAGAATAAATGAGAATATAAATACATAAAACATTAGGGCAAAAAATGCTCTGAGAAAACCGTGAAATCATGTGTCACAGGCAGAGTGGTTTTTGTTACATACACATTGTATCAGCAGAATTGAGGAGTGTAAAACTGGTGGGGCAAAAACTGGTGAACTTTTATCTATCGTGCCTACCAAGTCAGACTGAGTTTCTGGAGTTGCTGCTTCTTGATGTTTATAAGTATTGTGGGCCAGATGGCATACCGGTAAAACCGGTGGTTTAAAACCGTGTGCTACAGAGTTGTGACCTATTCTGACGCGCCTTTTTGCACTTTCCTATGCCAATAGGCATGTTCCGTCTTGCTGAAGACCATGTGCCTAAAATTGGTGATAAATCGGATCTATCGAATTATATGCCAATCGCTATTATCTTCCGAAACATGTGGCGCTCTCAAAACTTATTAAGCGTGTAATCAATATCGAGCTGCTCAGATATCTTGATGGGCGACGATTTCATCTGCGACCACCAATACGACTTTTGTCACTGTCCCTCTACTGGCGATCTTCTACTGTAACTTACACAAAGGAAGGATCCAGTCGTCAAGAGTCAAGAGGCTTTGGCTGTTATCCTAGATATAGCAATGGCGTTTGTCTTCGAAGTAATCTGGAAAACTACCATAGCACGGAGTTCCCGAGAAATATAGTCTCCGCTTGAGGTGACTAAAATTAATCCACTTCCAACCCCCAACAAAACACAAGTTTACTCCTAAGAAACTCAATCTGTGGCACCAGTGTGGGATAGTATGGAATAAATAAAAAATGCATTCTGTAAAATATCATAGAGACACAGAAAATTACAAAATTCATCTTCTGTTTTTCTTTTTTAATGTGCATGAAAGCCAAACTGTTCAGTTTGTTTTCACTCGTTGTGTTCCGTATGTAGCTTTTAAGTCTTCCTAAGCTTGAAAAGGTTCATTTTGGGGTATCAGTGGAAACAGGTATGCAGCCAATGTTTGCAACATACTTATTTAAGCTTTCCAAAGCTGATTTTGGAGTGGGTGGTGAGAGTCATAACCTGCTTTAAGTTCTGCTATGACGACAGATTAACTTTTTTCCGGCAACACTGCAAGAATACATACACGATGACTGTAAACGCGTATAAAGGGCACGAAAATATACGAAACCTACCGTATGCGATCCGATAAGCGACGATAGTGGGCTCGGACATCGCTTAGGTGGCGCTGTTTTGTACGAGTGACTCTATGCTGACTACTGAGAGAGACGCTTGGTGTGGATGGGCCGGCCCTTCGACGCCAAGTCGTCATTACCGACTGGTGACACCGGCTAGTCTCATCGGATGTGACATCAGCCTGTGGGGTTGTCCGCTGAGAGAGGCTCAGACGTTCCAACCGGACTGGGAACTGATTTTAGTTGAGGCTTCGAACTTAGTGTTCTCTGCCTATACACTAAGGTACGGGGACCGCAGCAACTCTAAGGGGTGTCTCGGAAGGAGACCGAACCTCGGCTAAGTTGCCGCGGGCGATGCCTGAATTGGACTGAAGCGACCCGGCGCGTTCGTGTAATGTCTGTAGGCTGAAGGTCCTAAAAGCCTAGACGGACGTCCTCTTCTCCTTCGACGTCGAGGACGATGTACGCAATGTGTAGTTATCTGTTTGCGATGGTTATAGAATCGTCCGCGTCGTCTAGTACGTTACGTGGGCGTCTATACTTCGGATCCGGATCCGGGATGTAGTTCGCGGCTTCGACCACGAGCGGGTTTGGGTGTTTCGCGGCGCGTTCGAAATACTTTTTTGAGGCGGTTTGTAGGTAGTTCGATACGGATGGTAACGGAAGGTCCTTGTGTAGATCTACGTTGTGAACGTACCACGGCGCGTCCGTGGCGCGTCTGGTGAATCGATTGGGTACTCGTTGGAGTGACGAAAGCGCGGTTTTATTCGCGTGGGCAAACACTACGCCAGCGTAGGTCATGACGGGTCGAACAGGTCTTATACATAGTGATTTTGTTTTTAAGAGACATTTTAAAGCGGGCGCCTAAAAGGTGGTGAAGGCGAAAGAGGTAAAAATTTGCCCTACTCTTAACGCGCGCGATGTGAGCGCTGAAAGTTAAACGTCTGTCGAGCGTGACGCCTAAATATTTAACTTGAGTGACCCTCATCCTTTTGGTTGCGGAGTCCGTCCGCATTATAAAATGCCAACGCGATCGATTTTGGCTTCAAACGCGCGTTCCTAGCCATTGAGAATGATTTATTTCTTATTGCGAATCGTCTGCTGGATCGCAAAGAATAACGCTGAGTGAGCCGCGCGGAGCTCTGACGCGGCGACGAGGAGCTCGTCTATGTTTACCGCCTCTAAGAACTCTATTAAGTAGGCCATGTCGTCGGAGACGCGGGTTTGACTGGCATCGCGAAAACTGACTCAGTAGGGGTGCGCAATTATAAGTTATGGAGATGGCGCACAGTGGAAAGGAATTCAATTTTATGGACTGAGGAATGCATAAAATTTTATTTCTGAATTTAGATTTTTGAGAAATAAATCGATACTAAGACTAAAAAAGAACAATTAATGTTAAATTTCCTTTGATTATTAACGTCTAGACAAACTGCAGCTTTTGAATATTCCCCATTATGTATGCGAAGAATATATTAAATAGAAATTCATTTTAATAATTATTTTTCCAAATAATGATTAAAATAAGTCGTTTGTGTTCAATAAGTACCCAAAAAATAATTTTTATAAACAAAACACAAGATAATAAAATTAAATAATCAAATTTTTAGTTTAATATCTAAAGTTATACCTACTTATACACTGATTCGGTAAACAATCGGTTAATAGTAAACATAGCAAAGATTTTGATCATAAACATAAACAGCATAACTCACGCCGTAATTAATAACTCGAGAGGAGCAGGCTACAGTTTAGTAGTTACCTCGTTTTTACAAAGAAATACACTCTCCCCATATTCTTATAAACTTAATTTAAAAATTGCTGACCCGTAAGTGGGGAAATTTTCATTTCGAGAGAGGACAACACTGTAAACATGCCAGTAAAATTTTACCGATTTTAGAACAAAATTATAATTATAATTATCGCTGCGAATGACCTTCTTCAATCATTGTAACGGCTCTGGTTGCTGTCAGCGAGTCCATATGACGCCTGCGTGCTTCGGGGCACACCCGCCACTCTGTCCCACCACTGCAACTCCTGTTTATCAGGATCAACAGTGGCGTCCTTTGATCGAATAATCAACGAATAATGCAGCTGTGCAGTGATGCACAGGCTGTGCCCGGACACCCTACCGGCTGTCTTGGGACCCGCAACGAACTTAATCAGAAGAAATAGGAGGTAGTAAGAAAGCGGTTTCAGACTTCCCTCCCAGCAAAGCGGAGACAGCAATTGAAATGGCCCAGAGGCCCAAAAATCTAAAGGGGAGACAGTCAGGAGACGCCTGACCGTCTAAACACCACGGTATGCCACTAACTAACAGGGGATAAATTAGATACTAACCTAAATCTTACACCAGTAATATTGGTGACAAAACTTTTTAAAGGCACGGAAGTTTCCCTTCGTTTTCACAAGATCTAGGTAATAAATAGGACTACACGCAGATACTTGAATCGAATTCAACATGATTAACCGTTCGTCATGCCAGAGACTACACTCCCACAAGATATGATGGGCAGTTTGCACAAATTCTTGATCCGACGTTGAACATTCGCAAAAAGGTGACGGCACCAAGTTAAATGAATAAAGTTTGCCCTTAAAGTTACCATGCCCGGTTAGAAATTGGGCTACGCAATGATCGATATCAAGCCACGTTTTATTTAACCGTTCGCGCACTATAGGGAAAAATTTAAATAAATGCCGCCCCTTAGTCGAAGTATCCCATCTAGTTTGCCATTCGTCGATTAGTTTTTTATGAACGTTGTCGTTGCTATCAAATAATCTACTGATTTTAGCCCTATCCTTCGGTTTTAGAAAATCTGAACTCATACCATTCCGCGAGTTGTAATACATTGCCGCACGCCGTTGTATTTCCAAATCTACCGGTAAAACGCCCGCAAGAATCGGCAGGGCCTCAGTGCTGACGGTTCTATACGCTTTACAAAGAAAAATTAACGCTAATCTCTGACTCTGAAGCAATTTACGTCGCGCAGCGCCAATTGTGGCTCTATCCGCCCACACGGGGGCTCCGTAACAAATGCAACCCAAGAAAGTAGCAGTATAAATTATTTTTAATGACTTAAACGACAATCCCCAGGTCGAAGTTGATATTCTATTTAACGCATAAAAATTTCGTTTTGATTTTTCGCTAACTTGCTTAATGTGCTCAATAAAATGGAATTTCTTTTCAAGTATCAAACCGAGATAACAAACTGAGTCTTTCTTTTTAACTGTAACTGAATTAAATTTAAAGCGCGGTAGCCCTACTAAGTTTCCTTTTAACATTAAATACTGTGTTTTATGGGCTGCGAACTCAAGATGATTTCTCTTTCCCCAGTCGGCCACCAGACGTAGGCAGGACTCAGCTAACAACTCAACTCCTGTTCTTGTATGAGATTGAATAAGCAGGAGACCGTCGTCTGCATATCCCGTAAGCGAACAGTTAGCCGGTAACGGTATAGACAAAAAGTCATCAAATCCGATATTCCAGAGATACGGCCCTAGCACTGAACCCTGTGGGCAGCCCCGAGTCAAAGCCTTCGACACTGCATGATGACCAAGTTGAAGCTTAGTTGTTCCATTTATAAAGTAATTGTATATTAAGGAATATACATTGCTGTAACAACCTCTGTTTTAAGTTTGAGCAATAAGATTGGCCACCATGCATTATCAAAAGCACCAGAGATATCTAGGAATACACCTATGACGTATTTAAACTCCGACGATTCTACCGATTTTCTCACCGAGATAGCCGCGTCGATTGTTGATTTGCCGATAGTAAAACCGAATTGACGTTCGTGAAAAGTTGGACCGCCCGGAAGAAGCCGAGGTACGATAAGACGCTCTAGAAGTTTACCCAGGGATGGTAGAAGGGTAATGGGTCTATACGATTTCGGATCATCAGGTGGCTTATCACCGCTTTTAGGTATGATTTTAATTAGCCCGCGGCGCCAAATTTGAGGAAAAACCCCTTCAGCAAT
The DNA here is from genome assembly GCA_949316135.1 of Choreutis nemorana. Taxonomy (NCBI): domain Eukaryota; kingdom Metazoa; phylum Arthropoda; class Insecta; order Lepidoptera; family Choreutidae; genus Choreutis; species Choreutis nemorana. The sequence continues at coordinate 6,729,190 of OX438610.1, forward strand.
GCAACGGTTATACACAATTAAAATAGAATCCCCAGCGGACTTTACGGCTTCCTGGATCATCTTATTCGATATTTTGTCTTCCCCAGAGGCCTTATTAACCGGTAACGCCCTAACAATTTTGACAAATTCATCTAAAGTTGGAAGATCGGACGAAGGAGATGTGGGTGGAACTGCAGCCATGAGCCTAACTTCTCGATGATAGTCGGTATCATTTTCAGTAGTGTCGTCCGGAATGAGAGCGTTAAGAAGGGCCTCCGCCGTCTCCTCAACACCAAGAGTGTGAGCATCATTTATTTTGATGTTTGAAATAAATGCTTGATCAGTTGCTCTGTTAGCTTTGAACTCATGATATATGGGTGACCATGGCCCCTCTTTGTCTAACCTATCAACTACTTTCCGAAGTAAATTAGTTTTTGATTTTTGGACTGCAGCACGGCAGCCTGCGTGCTTGTGGCATATTTCAAAAGATGTTTCTGACTCGAGATATCAATTAACTCTGATAATTTCTAATAAACCAAGAAGCTAAGGAAAGCAAATCGACAAAGAAAATGGAATCAAAATTTTCAAAAATAATTTTAAATCAAATTTTATTTAAAATTGTTGCCAGCATTAGATGAATACTATATTAAAAATTTTAGGTATGAAAGAGTTTGTACACTCAATATGTAATTTACATCAAAATGAAAAAATACCTCGTGGCCCTTATTTTGTTTTGAGTAGTATATATTTTTTAGTCTTTACCTTACCTTCAAGGTTGCAAGAGATTTTTTTAGTTAAGCTAATCAACACAATGAATGCCAATATGGATGTTTTACCAACCACCTCTCGGTTCTGAACAAGTACGTCCTTTACGTATCTCCGTTAATATAGCAAAATGGGATTAGTTAAAGAGAAGTAAGCGATAAACTGAAAAAAGTAAAAAGAAGGGTTTTTATCCTTATCCCCCATGTTAGCTAAGGGTCCTCCAGGACTTGGATAGTCTTCGTAGTGTACCAAACAAACCCCAAACAACCTGTTAAAATTCCAATAACTTCAGAATTCTTTATAGGTGAACATAGATACATCAATACTTGACCATAATGTTAGTTGATTTATTATTTTATCTAAAAACTTCAATATAACCTTGTAAATGCTGGGTTAATGTTTAATAACATCGTAACATCATTATTTGGATCTAAATTTCCGCATAATGATCATAATTTTAATGAGCGAGCCTGCTGAAATATCTATGTAGTATTCAGTTTATTTGTGAAAAAATGAGTACGATACTCATTAAATATTTTTACAAAGTGCAGGTAGAACAACATTCGATCCTGGTTGGCTAGTAATGGTTAGCTGCTGTCGTAGTGGGATACCTAGAGTGGCTGGTATGCCCCAAGCTTTTCTCGCAACAAAAACGGTTCTCGTAGAGGTCACTTAGACAAAATATGGCCCATGTCCTTCCTTCCAATGGTTTGCGGTTTAGGCCTGAAAACTGTTTTTTTTAATTCAACAATGGTAGCTAAGGTTCTACAACTGTCTGAATAGCATTCTTCATTCCATTCAATGTAATTAATTAATATTTCCAGATGTGCGTACGAATATGGTTGGAGGTTGGGCACGAATGCGAGCCGCGGCGGTCGGCGCTGGGCCGCGCGCTGGCTCTGGACTGGCGCGTGTGGGTGCGCGGCGTCAGCGGGACCGACATCAGCGCCTTCGTGCACAAAGTCGTATTCCATCTGCATCCTCCTACCGAGTTCGTCTACCCGAAAAGAGGTATAGTCATCCAAAGCTATCCTTGTACGCTTTTTGTAAACTGGTTTATAACGCAACCATTAAAGCCAGTTGCTGAGGTAAACTAGGTAGGCACATGACAGTATGAAAGAAAGAAAGGAGGGCGCGTGCTGGGACTCGGACATCATCGCCTTGGTGCACAAAGTCAGCCAAGATGGTGTAGAATACCAATCTTATAGAGACCCGCAGCTGCCTTTGTGTGGTGTTGTGTACCTACTTGCATTGGAGTAAGATCACCGGTGTATTAAGATGGAGTTGTAGTTGTTCCCCTATCGACTGCACGATGTAACAACATATAATAATAACTTCAATCAAACGCTCTCATACCGATCTTTTATTATATACTTTGTAAGGCCTAAGACATTGACACCGAGTTCACTGAGTTGATTCTATAAGTAGGTATTCCGGTTTTTTGTTTGGTAGGAATTACCCAGACACTTTTATATGTAAATGATACCTACCTACTGCACCTAAATAATCTTTACCTACATAGAAATATAACTACTCAATTGATAGTACCAAATAAACTCCATATTTATAATAAATAGGTAACGGAATTGGCAGTAAAAGTTAGACTTTTAATAATCGATTTTATTTTATATTTTTAGTGCTTCAAGAACCACCGTACGAGATTCAAGAGTCGGGTTGTGCATCTATCGACATTCCAATACACGTGTACCTTAAATATAGCAAGAAACCAAAGAAATTATGCCTTCGCTACAGCTTGCATATAAGCAACAGTGCGACCACTAGTTCCGAGTCGCGCTGCGTTTACTACGACCTGGAGAATCCCACGGAGCAGTTATGGCAGGGTTTACTAAAAGGTGGTGGGGAAGCCATCCCTGGCACCGGTTCCAGACCCCCGAGTCGCTCCCTGCTTCTCTTCCTAAGCTCAGACACAGACGACAGCGCGCAACTATCGGATCACCAACCGGAAAAGTACAAATTCGTCGAACCGATCAAGTACAAACACGGAACGAGGAAAGAAAAGAAAAAGACAGCCAAGGACCCAGCCACCGTGGATTTAAAGAAGTTGCTCAAGAGTGTTGATATGACGGAAAGTGAAATGGATTGCGTTTCGCACCTCTATTTGTCGTACAGAAGATACGAAAAGTCAACTGATGCTTTAGTCCTACCTCCTCTCTCAGATCCCATTTACCGAGTGCCTGATCTACCACCATCTCTCCGTGGTACCCTATCGAGTGTTGAAAGTGACTACGCGATGAAGTGAATAAACTGAAGTAAATGATATTAGCATATGGTGCCATTCGAGTCTCGTATAAGTAGATAGTTGAAATATATTTTAATATTTTCCGTTATGGTTTTGTTACGTTTGCTCATAATGTTTTATTGTCATAAAATATTTTTATACCTAGATACCTTTAAATTAATTTAAGTATACATTTGCATATCAAGGCCGAAATATTTCTTAAAGTGAAGTGCTGTGAAAAGATCTCATCATAAATAAATAAATAAAGCAAGGATTTTTTTTTTCTAGTAGGTATGTTATATTATTAAGATATGGATATAGGCACTCAAAAATAGGATAACCTACGATAGTACAAATAACGACAGATACATAGCCGTATCAACCGTGTCAATGATAAGAGGCCTTCATCTTACAAGGGTCCCGAATGTGTTGTGTCAGCTAAAAAAAATTGTAATTAATATTAATGGTGGAAAGTTACGGAGTGTTACCGAGCGGGCATAACCATCTGTTTATCAAACATCACTTTTCTGTCACACACAACACAAAGCCTTCCACCTCTTGCTCTTGCAAAACTGGAATTTGAAAACGTATATGCAAACATAGGTCTCAGACATAGAATAAATGAGAATATAAATACATAAAACATTAGGGCAAAAAATGCTCTGAGAAAACCGTGAAATCATGTGTCACAGGCAGAGTGGTTTTTGTTACATACACATTGTATCAGCAGAATTGAGGAGTGTAAAACTGGTGGGGCAAAAACTGGTGAACTTTTATCTATCGTGCCTACCAAGTCAGACTGAGTTTCTGGAGTTGCTGCTTCTTGATGTTTATAAGTATTGTGGGCCAGATGGCATACCGGTAAAACCGGTGGTTTAAAACCGTGTGCTACAGAGTTGTGACCTATTCTGACGCGCCTTTTTGCACTTTCCTATGCCAATAGGCATGTTCCGTCTTGCTGAAGACCATGTGCCTAAAATTGGTGATAAATCGGATCTATCGAATTATATGCCAATCGCTATTATCTTCCGAAACATGTGGCGCTCTCAAAACTTATTAAGCGTGTAATCAATATCGAGCTGCTCAGATATCTTGATGGGCGACGATTTCATCTGCGACCACCAATACGACTTTTGTCACTGTCCCTCTACTGGCGATCTTCTACTGTAACTTACACAAAGGAAGGATCCAGTCGTCAAGAGTCAAGAGGCTTTGGCTGTTATCCTAGATATAGCAATGGCGTTTGTCTTCGAAGTAATCTGGAAAACTACCATAGCACGGAGTTCCCGAGAAATATAGTCTCCGCTTGAGGTGACTAAAATTAATCCACTTCCAACCCCCAACAAAACACAAGTTTACTCCTAAGAAACTCAATCTGTGGCACCAGTGTGGGATAGTATGGAATAAATAAAAAATGCATTCTGTAAAATATCATAGAGACACAGAAAATTACAAAATTCATCTTCTGTTTTTCTTTTTTAATGTGCATGAAAGCCAAACTGTTCAGTTTGTTTTCACTCGTTGTGTTCCGTATGTAGCTTTTAAGTCTTCCTAAGCTTGAAAAGGTTCATTTTGGGGTATCAGTGGAAACAGGTATGCAGCCAATGTTTGCAACATACTTATTTAAGCTTTCCAAAGCTGATTTTGGAGTGGGTGGTGAGAGTCATAACCTGCTTTAAGTTCTGCTATGACGACAGATTAACTTTTTTCCGGCAACACTGCAAGAATACATACACGATGACTGTAAACGCGTATAAAGGGCACGAAAATATACGAAACCTACCGTATGCGATCCGATAAGCGACGATAGTGGGCTCGGACATCGCTTAGGTGGCGCTGTTTTGTACGAGTGACTCTATGCTGACTACTGAGAGAGACGCTTGGTGTGGATGGGCCGGCCCTTCGACGCCAAGTCGTCATTACCGACTGGTGACACCGGCTAGTCTCATCGGATGTGACATCAGCCTGTGGGGTTGTCCGCTGAGAGAGGCTCAGACGTTCCAACCGGACTGGGAACTGATTTTAGTTGAGGCTTCGAACTTAGTGTTCTCTGCCTATACACTAAGGTACGGGGACCGCAGCAACTCTAAGGGGTGTCTCGGAAGGAGACCGAACCTCGGCTAAGTTGCCGCGGGCGATGCCTGAATTGGACTGAAGCGACCCGGCGCGTTCGTGTAATGTCTGTAGGCTGAAGGTCCTAAAAGCCTAGACGGACGTCCTCTTCTCCTTCGACGTCGAGGACGATGTACGCAATGTGTAGTTATCTGTTTGCGATGGTTATAGAATCGTCCGCGTCGTCTAGTACGTTACGTGGGCGTCTATACTTCGGATCCGGATCCGGGATGTAGTTCGCGGCTTCGACCACGAGCGGGTTTGGGTGTTTCGCGGCGCGTTCGAAATACTTTTTTGAGGCGGTTTGTAGGTAGTTCGATACGGATGGTAACGGAAGGTCCTTGTGTAGATCTACGTTGTGAACGTACCACGGCGCGTCCGTGGCGCGTCTGGTGAATCGATTGGGTACTCGTTGGAGTGACGAAAGCGCGGTTTTATTCGCGTGGGCAAACACTACGCCAGCGTAGGTCATGACGGGTCGAACAGGTCTTATACATAGTGATTTTGTTTTTAAGAGACATTTTAAAGCGGGCGCCTAAAAGGTGGTGAAGGCGAAAGAGGTAAAAATTTGCCCTACTCTTAACGCGCGCGATGTGAGCGCTGAAAGTTAAACGTCTGTCGAGCGTGACGCCTAAATATTTAACTTGAGTGACCCTCATCCTTTTGGTTGCGGAGTCCGTCCGCATTATAAAATGCCAACGCGATCGATTTTGGCTTCAAACGCGCGTTCCTAGCCATTGAGAATGATTTATTTCTTATTGCGAATCGTCTGCTGGATCGCAAAGAATAACGCTGAGTGAGCCGCGCGGAGCTCTGACGCGGCGACGAGGAGCTCGTCTATGTTTACCGCCTCTAAGAACTCTATTAAGTAGGCCATGTCGTCGGAGACGCGGGTTTGACTGGCATCGCGAAAACTGACTCAGTAGGGGTGCGCAATTATAAGTTATGGAGATGGCGCACAGTGGAAAGGAATTCAATTTTATGGACTGAGGAATGCATAAAATTTTATTTCTGAATTTAGATTTTTGAGAAATAAATCGATACTAAGACTAAAAAAGAACAATTAATGTTAAATTTCCTTTGATTATTAACGTCTAGACAAACTGCAGCTTTTGAATATTCCCCATTATGTATGCGAAGAATATATTAAATAGAAATTCATTTTAATAATTATTTTTCCAAATAATGATTAAAATAAGTCGTTTGTGTTCAATAAGTACCCAAAAAATAATTTTTATAAACAAAACACAAGATAATAAAATTAAATAATCAAATTTTTAGTTTAATATCTAAAGTTATACCTACTTATACACTGATTCGGTAAACAATCGGTTAATAGTAAACATAGCAAAGATTTTGATCATAAACATAAACAGCATAACTCACGCCGTAATTAATAACTCGAGAGGAGCAGGCTACAGTTTAGTAGTTACCTCGTTTTTACAAAGAAATACACTCTCCCCATATTCTTATAAACTTAATTTAAAAATTGCTGACCCGTAAGTGGGGAAATTTTCATTTCGAGAGAGGACAACACTGTAAACATGCCAGTAAAATTTTACCGATTTTAGAACAAAATTATAATTATAATTATCGCTGCGAATGACCTTCTTCAATCATTGTAACGGCTCTGGTTGCTGTCAGCGAGTCCATATGACGCCTGCGTGCTTCGGGGCACACCCGCCACTCTGTCCCACCACTGCAACTCCTGTTTATCAGGATCAACAGTGGCGTCCTTTGATCGAATAATCAACGAATAATGCAGCTGTGCAGTGATGCACAGGCTGTGCCCGGACACCCTACCGGCTGTCTTGGGACCCGCAACGAACTTAATCAGAAGAAATAGGAGGTAGTAAGAAAGCGGTTTCAGACTTCCCTCCCAGCAAAGCGGAGACAGCAATTGAAATGGCCCAGAGGCCCAAAAATCTAAAGGGGAGACAGTCAGGAGACGCCTGACCGTCTAAACACCACGGTATGCCACTAACTAACAGGGGATAAATTAGATACTAACCTAAATCTTACACCAGTAATATTGGTGACAAAACTTTTTAAAGGCACGGAAGTTTCCCTTCGTTTTCACAAGATCTAGGTAATAAATAGGACTACACGCAGATACTTGAATCGAATTCAACATGATTAACCGTTCGTCATGCCAGAGACTACACTCCCACAAGATATGATGGGCAGTTTGCACAAATTCTTGATCCGACGTTGAACATTCGCAAAAAGGTGACGGCACCAAGTTAAATGAATAAAGTTTGCCCTTAAAGTTACCATGCCCGGTTAGAAATTGGGCTACGCAATGATCGATATCAAGCCACGTTTTATTTAACCGTTCGCGCACTATAGGGAAAAATTTAAATAAATGCCGCCCCTTAGTCGAAGTATCCCATCTAGTTTGCCATTCGTCGATTAGTTTTTTATGAACGTTGTCGTTGCTATCAAATAATCTACTGATTTTAGCCCTATCCTTCGGTTTTAGAAAATCTGAACTCATACCATTCCGCGAGTTGTAATACATTGCCGCACGCCGTTGTATTTCCAAATCTACCGGTAAAACGCCCGCAAGAATCGGCAGGGCCTCAGTGCTGACGGTTCTATACGCTTTACAAAGAAAAATTAACGCTAATCTCTGACTCTGAAGCAATTTACGTCGCGCAGCGCCAATTGTGGCTCTATCCGCCCACACGGGGGCTCCGTAACAAATGCAACCCAAGAAAGTAGCAGTATAAATTATTTTTAATGACTTAAACGACAATCCCCAGGTCGAAGTTGATATTCTATTTAACGCATAAAAATTTCGTTTTGATTTTTCGCTAACTTGCTTAATGTGCTCAATAAAATGGAATTTCTTTTCAAGTATCAAACCGAGATAACAAACTGAGTCTTTCTTTTTAACTGTAACTGAATTAAATTTAAAGCGCGGTAGCCCTACTAAGTTTCCTTTTAACATTAAATACTGTGTTTTATGGGCTGCGAACTCAAGATGATTTCTCTTTCCCCAGTCGGCCACCAGACGTAGGCAGGACTCAGCTAACAACTCAACTCCTGTTCTTGTATGAGATTGAATAAGCAGGAGACCGTCGTCTGCATATCCCGTAAGCGAACAGTTAGCCGGTAACGGTATAGACAAAAAGTCATCAAATCCGATATTCCAGAGATACGGCCCTAGCACTGAACCCTGTGGGCAGCCCCGAGTCAAAGCCTTCGACACTGCATGATGACCAAGTTGAAGCTTAGTTGTTCCATTTATAAAGTAATTGTATATTAAGGAATATACATTGCTGTAACAACCTCTGTTTTAAGTTTGAGCAATAAGATTGGCCACCATGCATTATCAAAAGCACCAGAGATATCTAGGAATACACCTATGACGTATTTAAACTCCGACGATTCTACCGATTTTCTCACCGAGATAGCCGCGTCGATTGTTGATTTGCCGATAGTAAAACCGAATTGACGTTCGTGAAAAGTTGGACCGCCCGGAAGAAGCCGAGGTACGATAAGACGCTCTAGAAGTTTACCCAGGGATGGTAGAAGGGTAATGGGTCTATACGATTTCGGATCATCAGGTGGCTTATCACCGCTTTTAGGTATGATTTTAATTAGCCCGCGGCGCCAAATTTGAGGAAAAACCCCTTCAGCAATGCAACGGTTATACACAATTAAAATAGAATCCCCAGCGGACTTTACGGCTTCCTGGATCATCTTATTCGATATTTTGTCTTCCCCAGAGGCCTTATTAACCGGTAACGCCCTAACAATTTTGACAAATTCATCTAAAGTTGGAAGATCGGACGAAGGAGATGTGGGTGGAACTGCAGCCATGAGCCTAACTTCTCGATGATAGTCGGTATCATTTTCAGTAGTGTCGTCCGGAATGAGAGCGTTAAGAAGGGCCTCCGCCGTCTCCTCAACACCAAGAGTGTGAGCATCATTTATTTTGATGTTTGAAATAAATGCTTGATCAGTTGCTCTGTTAGCTTTGAACTCATGATATATGGGTGACCATGGCCCCTCTTTGTCTAACCTATCAACTACTTTCCGAAGTAAATTAGTTTTTGATTTTTGGACTGCAGCACGGCAGCCTGCGTGCTTGTGGCATATTTCAAAAGATGTTTCTGACTCGAGATATCAATTAACTCTGATAATTTCTAATAAACCAAGAAGCTAAGGAAAGCAAATCGACAAAGAAAATGGAATCAAAATTTTCAAAAATAATTTTAAATCAAATTTTATTTAAAATTGTTGCCAGCATTAGATGAATACTATATTAAAAATTTTAGGTATGAAAGAGTTTGTACACTCAATATGTAATTTACATCAAAATGAAAAAATACCTCGTGGCCCTTATTTTGTTTTGAGTAGTATATATTTTTTAGTCTTTACCTTACCTTCAAGGTTGCAAGAGATTTTTTTAGTTAAGCTAATCAACACAATGAATGCCAATATGGATGTTTTACCAACCACCTCTCGGTTCTGAACAAGTACGTCCTTTACGTATCTCCGTTAATATAGCAAAATGGGATTAGTTAAAGAGAAGTAAGCGATAAACTGAAAAAAGTAAAAAGAAGGGTTTTTATCCTTATCCCCCATGTTAGCTAAGGGTCCTCCAGGACTTGGATAGTCTTCGTAGTGTACCAAACAAACCCCAAACAACCTGTTAAAATTCCAATAACTTCAGAATTCTTTATAGGTGAACATAGATACATCAATACTTGACCATAATGTTAGTTGATTTATTATTTTATCTAAAAACTTCAATATAACCTTGTAAATGCTGGGTTAATGTTTAATAACATCGTAACATCATTATTTGGATCTAAATTTCCGCATAATGATCATAATTTTAATGAGCGAGCCTGCTGAAATATCTATGTAGTATTCAGTTTATTTGTGAAAAAATGAGTACGATACTCATTAAATATTTTTACAAAGTGCAGGTAGAACAACATTCGATCCTGGTTGGCTAGTAATGGTTAGCTGCTGTCGTAGTGGGATACCTAGAGTGGCTGGTATGCCCCAAGCTTTTCTCGCAACAAAAACGGTTCTCGTAGAGGTCACTTAGACAAAATATGGCCCATGTCCTTCCTTCCAATGGTTTGCGGTTTAGGCCTGAAAACTGTTTTTTTTAATTCAACAATGGTAGCTAAGGTTCTACAACTGTCTGAATAGCATTCTTCATTCCATTCAATGTAATTAATTAATATTTCCAGATGTGCGTACGAATATGGTTGGAGGTTGGGCACGAATGCGAGCCGCGGCGGTCGGCGCTGGGCCGCGCGCTGGCTCTGGACTGGCGCGTGTGGGTGCGCGGCGTCAGCGGGACCGACATCAGCGCCTTCGTGCACAAAGTCGTATTCCATCTGCATCCTCCTACCGAGTTCGTCTACCCGAAAAGAGGTATAGTCATCCAAAGCTATCCTTGTACGCTTTTTGTAAACTGGTTTATAACGCAACCATTAAAGCCAGTTGCTGAGGTAAACTAGGTAGGCACATGACAGTATGAAAGAAAGAAAGGAGGGCGCGTGCTGGGACTCGGACATCATCGCCTTGGTGCACAAAGTCAGCCAAGATGGTGTAGAATACCAATCTTATAGAGACCCGCAGCTGCCTTTGTGTGGTGTTGTGTACCTACTTGCATTGGAGTAAGATCACCGGTGTATTAAGATGGAGTTGTAGTTGTTCCCCTATCGACTGCACGATGTAACAACATATAATAATAACTTCAATCAAACGCTCTCATACCGATCTTTTATTATATACTTTGTAAGGCCTAAGACATTGACACCGAGTTCACTGAGTTGATTCTATAAGTAGGTATTCCGGTTTTTTGTTTGGTAGGAATTACCCAGACACTTTTATATGTAAATGATACCTACCTACTGCACCTAAATAATCTTTACCTACATAGAAATATAACTACTCAATTGATAGTACCAAATAAACTCCATATTTATAATAAATAGGTAACGGAATTGGCAGTAAAAGTTAGACTTTTAATAATCGATTTTATTTTATATTTTTAGTGCTTCAAGAACCACCGTACGAGATTCAAGAGTCGGGTTGTGCATCTATCGACATTCCAATACACGTGTACCTTAAATATAGCAAGAAACCAAAGAAATTATGCCTTCGCTACAGCTTGCATATAAGCAACAGTGCGACCACTAGTTCCGAGTCGCGCTGCGTTTACTACGACCTGGAGAATCCCACGGAGCAGTTATGGCAGGGTTTACTAAAAGGTGGTGGGGAAGCCATCCCTGGCACCGGTTCCAGACCCCCGAGTCGCTCCCTGCTTCTCTTCCTAAGCTCAGACACAGACGACAGCGCGCAACTATCGGATCACCAACCGGAAAAGTACAAATTCGTCGAACCGATCAAGTACAAACACGGAACGAGGAAAGAAAAGAAAAAGACAGCCAAGGACCCAGCCACCGTGGATTTAAAGAAGTTGCTCAAGAGTGTTGATATGACGGAAAGTGAAATGGATTGCGTTTCGCACCTCTATTTGTCGTACAGAAGATACGAAAAGTCAACTGATGCTTTAGTCCTACCTCCTCTCTCAGATCCCATTTACCGAGTGCCTGATCTACCACCATCTCTCCGTGGTACCCTATCGAGTGTTGAAAGTGACTACGCGATGAAGTGAATAAACTGAAGTAAATGATATTAGCATATGGTGCCATTCGAGTCTCGTATAAGTAGATAGTTGAAATATATTTTAATATTTTCCGTTATGGTTTTGTTACGTTTGCTCATAATGTTTTATTGTCATAAAATATTTTTATACCTAGATACCTTTAAATTAATTTAAGTATACATTTGCATATCAAGGCCGAAATATTTCTTAAAGTGAAGTGCTGTGAAAAGATCTCATCATAAATAAATAAATAAAGCAAGGATTTTTTTTTTCTAGTAGGTATGTTATATTATTAAGATATGGATATAGGCACTCAAAAATAGGATAACCTACGATAGTACAAATAACGACAGATACATAGCCGTATCAACCGTGTCAATGATAAGAGGCCTTCATCTTACAAGGGTCCCGAATGTGTTGTGTCAGCTAAAAAAAATTGTAATTAATATTAATGGTGGAAAGTTACGGAGTGTTACCGAGCGGGCATAACCATCTGTTTATCAAACATCACTTTTCTGTCACACACAACACAAAGCCTTCCACCTCTTGCTCTTGCAAAACTGGAATTTGAAAACGTATATGCAAACATAGGTCTCAGACATAGAATAAATGAGAATATAAATACATAAAACATTAGGGCAAAAAATGCTCTGAGAAAACCGTGAAATCATGTGTCACAGGCAGAGTGGTTTTTGTTACATACACATTGTATCAGCAGAATTGAGGAGTGTAAAACTGGTGGGGCAAAAACTGGTGAACTTTTATCTATCGTGCCTACCAAGTCAGACTGAGTTTCTGGAGTTGCTGCTTCTTGATGTTTATAAGTATTGTGGGCCAGATGGCATACCGGTAAAACCGGTGGTTTAAAACCGTGTGCTACAGAGTTGTGACCTATTCTGACGCGCCTTTTTGCACTTTCCTATGCCAATAGGCATGTTCCGTCTTGCTGAAGACCATGTGCCTAAAATTGGTGATAAATCGGATCTATCGAATTATATGCCAATCGCTATTATCTTCCGAAACATGTGGCGCTCTCAAAACTTATTAAGCGTGTAATCAATATCGAGCTGCTCAGATATCTTGATGGGCGACGATTTCATCTGCGACCACCAATACGACTTTTGTCACTGTCCCTCTACTGGCGATCTTCTACTGTAACTTACACAAAGGAAGGATCCAGTCGTCAAGAGTCAAGAGGCTTTGGCTGTTATCCTAGATATAGCAATGGCGTTTGTCTTCGAAGTAATCTGGAAAACTACCATAGCACGGAGTTCCCGAGAAATATAGTCTCCGCTTGAGGTGACTAAAATTAATCCACTTCCAACCCCCAACAAAACACAAGTTTACTCCTAAGAAACTCAATCTGTGGCACCAGTGTGGGATAGTATGGAATAAATAAAAAATGCATTCTGTAAAATATCATAGAGACACAGAAAATTACAAAATTCATCTTCTGTTTTTCTTTTTTAATGTGCATGAAAGCCAAACTGTTCAGTTTGTTTTCACTCGTTGTGTTCCGTATGTAGCTTTTAAGTCTTCCTAAGCTTGAAAAGGTTCATTTTGGGGTATCAGTGGAAACAGGTATGCAGCCAATGTTTGCAACATACTTATTTAAGCTTTCCAAAGCTGATTTTGGAGTGGGTGGTGAGAGTCATAACCTGCTTTAAGTTCTGCTATGACGACAGATTAACTTTTTTCCGGCAACACTGCAAGAATACATACACGATGACTGTAAACGCGTATAAAGGGCACGAAAATATACGAAACCTACCGTATGCGATCCGATAAGCGACGATAGTGGGCTCGGACATCGCTTAGGTGGCGCTGTTTTGTACGAGTGACTCTATGCTGACTACTGAGAGAGACGCTTGGTGTGGATGGGCCGGCCCTTCGACGCCAAGTCGTCATTACCGACTGGTGACACCGGCTAGTCTCATCGGATGTGACATCAGCCTGTGGGGTTGTCCGCTGAGAGAGGCTCAGACGTTCCAACCGGACTGGGAACTGATTTTAGTTGAGGCTTCGAACTTAGTGTTCTCTGCCTATACACTAAGGTACGGGGACCGCAGCAACTCTAAGGGGTGTCTCGGAAGGAGACCGAACCTCGGCTAAGTTGCCGCGGGCGATGCCTGAATTGGACTGAAGCGACCCGGCGCGTTCGTGTAATGTCTGTAGGCTGAAGGTCCTAAAAGCCTAGACGGACGTCCTCTTCTCCTTCGACGTCGAGGACGATGTACGCAATGTGTAGTTATCTGTTTGCGATGGTTATAGAATCGTCCGCGTCGTCTAGTACGTTACGTGGGCGTCTATACTTCGGATCCGGATCCGGGATGTAGTTCGCGGCTTCGACCACGAGCGGGTTTGGGTGTTTCGCGGCGCGTTCGAAATACTTTTTTGAGGCGGTTTGTAGGTAGTTCGATACGGATGGTAACGGAAGGTCCTTGTGTAGATCTACGTTGTGAACGTACCACGGCGCGTCCGTGGCGCGTCTGGTGAATCGATTGGGTACTCGTTGGAGTGACGAAAGCGCGGTTTTATTCGCGTGGGCAAACACTACGCCAGCGTAGGTCATGACGGGTCGAACAGGTCTTATACATAGTGATTTTGTTTTTAAGAGACATTTTAAAGCGGGCGCCTAAAAGGTGGTGAAGGCGAAAGAGGTAAAAATTTGCCCTACTCTTAACGCGCGCGATGTGAGCGCTGAAAGTTAAACGTCTGTCGAGCGTGACGCCTAAATATTTAACTTGAGTGACCCTCATCCTTTTGGTTGCGGAGTCCGTCCGCATTATAAAATGCCAACGCGATCGATTTTGGCTTCAAACGCGCGTTCCTAGCCATTGAGAATGATTTATTTCTTATTGCGAATCGTCTGCTGGATCGCAAAGAATAACGCTGAGTGAGCCGCGCGGAGCTCTGACGCGGCGACGAGGAGCTCGTCTATGTTTACCGCCTCTAAGAACTCTATTAAGTAGGCCATGTCGTCGGAGACGCGGGTTTGACTGGCATCGCGAAAACTGACTCAGTAGGGGTGCGCAATTATAAGTTATGGAGATGGCGCACAGTGGAAAGGAATTCAATTTTATGGACTGAGGAATGCATAAAATTTTATTTCTGAATTTAGATTTTTGAGAAATAAATCGATACTAAGACTAAAAAAGAACAATTAATGTTAAATTTCCTTTGATTATTAACGTCTAGACAAACTGCAGCTTTTGAATATTCCCCATTATGTATGCGAAGAATATATTAAATAGAAATTCATTTTAATAATTATTTTTCCAAATAATGATTAAAATAAGTCGTTTGTGTTCAATAAGTACCCAAAAAATAATTTTTATAAACAAAACACAAGATAATAAAATTAAATAATCAAATTTTTAGTTTAATATCTAAAGTTATACCTACTTATACACTGATTCGGTAAACAATCGGTTAATAGTAAACATAGCAAAGATTTTGATCATAAACATAAACAGCATAACTCACGCCGTAATTAATAACTCGAGAGGAGCAGGCTACAGTTTAGTAGTTACCTCGTTTTTACAAAGAAATACACTCTCCCCATATTCTTATAAACTTAATTTAAAAATTGCTGACCCGTAAGTGGGGAAATTTTCATTTCGAGAGAGGACAACACTGTAAACATGCCAGTAAAATTTTACCGATTTTAGAACAAAATTATACTTCGTATAATTAATTCACTCTGAAACAGATAGTTATAAAAAGTGTTCTTGCCCATGACATGTGATTATTGCAGACGTTTTTAGTAGTCAAATAAAATAAAATCCTGCACTCTTTTATGGCGTAATTCGTTATTTTTATGTTCCACAAAATAGTGTTTACACTTCAATGTCAGTTTTGCTATTAGCCGGGAGAAAAGAATATGTACTGTAACCGTTACATGATATTTTTTGGCGTTTTTACGTTTGAACTCTATCTCGACTGGTTAATAGTCAAAGTAAATATCATTTTACATAACTTTAATATTTAAAGATAAAAATCAATTTTTTTTGTAGGAAAGAAAACAGGATTTTTTAAGTCTCAATATACCTCAAAATAATTTTAGTGTGATCATCTATTGGACCAACATTGGCTACTTCTCATCTGTGTTAGGTATCTCAGAACTTTGTCATTTTGAACATACCTAGTATTCTATTATAGTTTATTCTAAGTAATACAACTTTAAATATTACAGATAGTAACGTAACACTAATTACAACGTCAGTGTTTATTGTTTGAACATGCATTCCAATCGATGACGCTACTTATTTTAATAATTCAAGTTAAAAAATACATCATCTATAGAAGTGGACCATTCGCAATATAACTAATTTCTATTCCTTTTAAGCTAAACAATTAAAATTTGGTCGTAGGAATGCATTAAATTTTACTGTTGAATTTTACGCATTACTCAGTACTAATATTAAAATAAAACAATTTATGTTTAATGACGTTTTTACATATATCAGGGCAATATTTCAGGAGGAAATCAAAATATAATAATTCTTATTTTGTGTGGAGGAAAACAGATTTTTTCCTTTAAAAAATATATTGTTATCTTGCGTTGGACCAACATTAGGACATACATATATGTAATCCTCGGAATTTTTATAATGGCAATAACTTTGAGGATTTTGCTTGTGTCAAGTAAAGTAATTTAGCATCGTTGGAAAAAATGGATATGATTGGGAGTTACTTGGCGGGAACTGGAAGTGTCAGTTAGAATTTTCTTACTTTATTGTCTTCTCTTATATATCAGCAGAATTTAATGTGTAAAATGCTAGTGTATTAACTAGCAAATATTTGTAGGATATCAAAGTGTGGAGAATTTGAAATACAACGATTTGGCTGCACTTTTCGTCATCTCCCAAGTAACTCCTCAGAGCCTACAGTACCCGTACTAGCGTATTACTGTAGGCAGATTCATTATTTTCATTGTTCATCTTATCATCTCATCTTCAAGAATGAAGAAATTATAGTTACTGATGAATAGGCAGTATGGTACTAAAACCAACGCCGTTAAAGAGATAGATAAAAAATTGTACATCAAGTTTATATGAGGAATGAAATGAAAAGAAGAATTATGAAAATTGTACACATTCAATTCCGCTAATATGCAAAAGATTCATGAGTCTAAATTCATATTCCCGTAAAGTAACTCCTACTCAAAGTTATTTCCATTATGGCAATGCCATTAAAAGAAAAAAAAATACTGTCCAATATACTTTTTGCGAATCAGCTGATAAATTATTTCAAAAAACAAATAAACCAGAAAACACGATTGCGCGTACTTAATTATTGCTGATCCGAAAATATACATTTATTCATTGTGATTTATTGATTACCAATTAGTGACACGTTGGTTATAAAGTAACCTTGAGCATCAATATGGTTTGCGTGCCTTGTTTTATAATTCCAGCTCTATTGTTTTTGTGGCACAAATTCATTCAACCGTACGTGCTACGTTTCTGGAACCCATGGGCAGTAAAAGATGCTGATGGGAACGTGAAACCAACGGAGTTCCCGTTTAACTGCGAAGGAGGAGTATGCGCTTTTGGAAAAAAGAAACAACTCGAAAGCGACGACTCACAACAAAATGAAGAAATAAAGCAATGTCCTGGACAAAGAATAAAAGCAGAGTGAATAAATCAATATATTTCAAAATGCGCAGGCTATAAAAGATCTTTTGTTTCATATCTCAAATGTGGAAATGTTAAATTAATATTTATTTAAGGGTTTCTTCCTACTTGTAGAAACTACTGGAAATTTTGTGATGATACATGGCATTTAAATAAATAAAACATTGTATTCTGGAATCCTGAACTTTATTAAAAAATGATCTGTTTATGACTTAAAGCAACTTATTAGGTGTAATTATAATTAATTAAAATCCTATAATTATAATAGTCGGAACTTTACAAGTAACAGAATCAATTAGTTTCAAATGAAGGTTTTCAATTCTGGCACTAAATAACATAACCTTAGACCTAGACTATTACTATATTCACCTAATAATAAAAATGTCTAATATATTTAAGTAAAAATCGAGAAGTTCTTGCTTCTTCACATGAGAACTTATATTATTTAAATTATTTAGAGCAAGATAAGAAAATTATAATGTAGGATTTTATTAAACAGGATGGATATAACGGAAATATAGTCCAGGAATTTTTGACTTAAACATTCTGTTATTACCTTTAGCAGATTCTTATTTCAGCTATTAAAAGTAATAAAACACTTTCATTCTGGTCCTTCATTTAAACGTTACAACAAAAACTCAACATACATTCTTCTGGCACAGTTCTGTAACCTAGCAAATTATTTAACATTCTTCAATTCAACTTCAAATACTAGTGTAGAGTTAGGTGGGATGACTGGTGGTGAACCTTTAGATCCATACCTGAAATTACGAAAATGCAATTATTAATTTTAATTTCATAAAATCTACACAAATTACAAAAAACTTAACCTGCCTTGCAAAAAAAAATCAGATTAAAATAGAAAACTCCCTTTGGTATTGAGCAAATTCTATCACCACATAACTACAATATTGATTTGAACCAGAAAGCTTTCAATACAGATAGCTGCATGGTGGACACATAATTATCAATTTGAATGGCAGTTAAAAGATGTAGATGTAAAAAATAACTTACGCCATAGCAGGCGGGCACACAATCTTCCTTTTGCCTCCAACTTTCATGCCTGAGACACCAACATCCCATCCGGAGATCACCTCCTTAGCACCAAGCCTGAACTTGAACCCGGGCCCTTTGACACAGTTGTCAAACATCTTGTTATTTTGCTTCAGTTTCCCTTCATAGTAGACCTGTAGAACAAAATATTAGTAAAATATAGAAGGATATATACAGACTTATATTTAAATTTATTAATGGACACCTGGTGTTTTATAAGCATTAAAACTTGGACTGGGCATGCATACTTCATGTTTGGCCACATCATAACCATCAAGTAAAGTTGTGGCCAAATGCTAACCTACATAAAAAGCTTCTTTCTACTAACCATAACTGTCTTGCCTGGTTTAGCAACAGGCCCAGAGCCAACTTTGATGTCTTCAATTTGAACACCTCCACTGAGACTTTTCTTCTCTTTTTTATCAGCTGGTTCCTGAGCCTCCTTTTTGTCTGCTTTTTTCTTTTCAGCCTTTTCTGGCTTGGCCTCTTGCTTCTAAAATAAAAACACATGTTAGTCAAAACCTTTTGTAGTCGAGGGTAATAATTTCCCATGAATTTGCAATTAATCATTCACAGTTACAATGGATATATCTGTAATACTTAATTGCTCTAGACATCTGTAGTTTTGTGAATGATTCCCACTAATTAGATTCTTGCATATCAAAATTGCAGGATGATTTTTTTTACTTTTAATAACTATACCTTAGTCTTTGTCACTCCGTTGGTAACTGGTTCTGGCTGTTCTTTGCTTTGTTGTGCTAGTTTCTTCTTGAGGCGTCTCTTCTGTGACTTGCTGAGCTTGGACATGTCTACTTTGCTATCATCCTTACTGGAATCAATTGTGGTGTCAGCCTCTGTGGATGTTTCCTTCTCATCATCATCATCATCATCTTCGTCTCCTTCTTCTTCCTCTCCCTCTTCTTCATCACTGGAATAAAATGTATTAGACTTCACCGATCATACAAAATGTTAAAGAATTTTATAATTTGTTTAAAACACTAATCAAAAAGATTGGTGGTATTAATTTTAAATATTTTTGTTTATTACCTGTCTTCAGCTGTTGTATTGACCTTGAAGGACTCATCTTCCTCAGAATCTAAGTCTTCTCCATCAAGCAGTTTCTTCAGCTGGTTTTCATCATCTTCATCATCAGAACTGTCTGCTGCCGCTGCCTTTTTGGTTTCTTGCTGCAGTGTTTTTTTAGTTTTATGAAATTCATAGTCTAGGGTTATGAAACCAATTGTTTTATGGAATGAATATTTTATTGTTTAGTCAGACCACCCAATATTTTAAGTTCAGTTTTATAGTTTAGAGCATGGAAACTTGTATTTAGAGTTTCATTGTCAATGATGCTATGCTTTGTTGGTCCATTAGTCTATCCCTAGCTTATTGCTATTTTATAATGCAAACCTTAGATTTCTTTTTAGCAGCACCATCAGTTCCATTCTCAAGTTTCCTCTTGTTCTTGGCTGGGACTAGTTCTGGTGCCTCGTCATCTTCTTCCTCCTCCTCCTCAAGGTCTGATGGTTCATCCTCAAACTCAGGATCAAGGTAACCCGTTAAATGAACATTGCATTTACCTGTAACATTTCATCTCTTTACTACAATATGTCACAATTCAAAGGTATTTGTGGTTCCTGAATATCCCAAAACTTAAAATTTCAATATGAAGCAGTTTAAACAAGATAGTGTGATAATTTGAATGCTGATTAATGATTTTGATATGGGCACAATTGTTACAAGCTTGTGTAAAAGGACAGCTTATTAGTAAATGTAAGGTAAGGTAGCCTTGCATGTGCAGCAATTTAGAACAGAACTGTTGCATTAAGTTTTTGATAAATTATTGAAAAATGTTGCTTACCATTTGTCAGAAATGATACAGAATCGCCAGCTTTGAAATACAGATCAAGTGGTACTTGTATGGATTTGTTTTTCTGTAGTGTGCAGACCAAAAAGTTTTTGCCGTCGACTACTACCATGACTTGGCAGGGATCATTGTCTCCCGTGGACGCATCCATCGCTGCCTGTGATATGTGGAAAGGCTTCTCCACAACTTGCGTGTAACGCTTGTTAGGTTCCATTATGAGTCCTATACATAAAGTCATGTGAGAAGCATTCTACCTTAATACAATAAACTCATAACATTTTAAATATTAATATTTTTTACAAGCATGGATAACTAACACGTGGTATCCATATCCATGCCGGCAATACTTACCCCAAAACATTTTGAGTGTTTATATGTGCACTTATAAACAAACTGATACAGACTTAATAATCTTTTATCCCTGCAGGATTTCCAAGGGATCTGATACTTGAATTAGAAGCTACCCTATTCTTTTATCACAAAGTGTATGAAGTAACCCGCGCGGCAAAATGCAGAGTGACCATAGAGTTACAACAAGGAGGCAGTCTTGACATTCTACTTTTTTTTTGTTTTAAACACGATTATCCATTTTAATTAAATTTTTTGTCTGTTCGGGATAAATTCTTTTGTCTTTCATAATAGTTTACATTGATAATATAAACGTAATAGTTTTATCGCAATCCAGAATCACTTACTCGCATTGTCTCATTTCGCCAGTCTAATTGAACCAATTAAAATATCACGTTATGTACTAGGATCATGATTCAACCTAAATTATAAGATTTTTGAATATGATTTGACATTAAATTGTCTTTACATTTACTTACTTATTACTGATTTTTCCTATTTTTTTCCAAATAAACATAAATTACTCATACAACATAATGTTATATGGATGTGTTGAAGATAACTTAATTAATACATTTAGTATTACTTAATTTAGATAACTTAATTAATTCATTTAGTATTACTTAAGTTATCTAAAACATAATAAAAATCATGTGTACAATGTAGTGAGCATATAGCGATGGTTGCATTTCCATTCTATATTCAATAGCGATGCTCAACCTCTAAGCGAAATGCAGACCAGCGTTACGATCACGACTTTCTTTTTTAAATTTAACATTAAAAATTTTGAAAAATCTTTTGAAATTCGCACCCCAAGAACCCATAGTGTCGAAACCAAACGGCTCAAATACCCCCCCCCCCCCCCCCCCAGGAAAATGATTAGTTGGTCAAATTTTAATTTTGTTGGTCAAATTGAAGTAAGATTTTATACCTTACGGGGAACATGAAATTTAATTTTAAAACTCAAAATACATTCAGCATTGGTCATGCAAAATCACTCGGCATAAAAGACATGTATGCCAGGGCCATTAGACAAATTAAAAAACTCAAAACCATCCATAGACAACCGACCTAATTTTTCTTTCTTTGCTCGTCAACTGTCAAAAAGCAGTTTTGTGAATTTGCAACCATGGTTAGAAAATATTTAATAATAATCTTATGAAATCTTCTTAATCTTTGAATAATTATGAAAACGTTTAATTACTAATCAGTGAAATTGTGAAAGTAAAAAGATCTGAAGTGTATTTATGATTTAACCTTAAAATTTTAGGGTCGCGTAAGGACTAAGACCGTCAAGAAAGCGGCGAAAATTATCATTGAGAAGTACTACACCAGGCTAACCCTTGATTTTGATACAAATAAGAGGATATGCGAAGAAATCGCTATTATTCCCACCAAACCTCTTCGTAATAAGATTGCTGGGTAAGTGTTTACAATACAAAACATAATCTTTGAGCAGAAGAACGATACTGATTTGAAAAAGTTAACCTACTTTTTACTTAAAATTAGTTGAATCTGTGTTGCTTATGTTAATTTTACTCTTAAAAAATGGATAAATGGCATTAACTTTGGCTTAACGAACTTCTAAATTGTTGTTTCAGTTTTGCCACACATTTGATGAGGCGTTTGAGACACTCTCAAGTTCGTGGAATCTCCATCAAACTGCAAGAGGAGGAGCGTGAGCGACGTGACAACTATGTTCCTGAAGTCTCTGCTCTGGAACACGACATCATTGAAGTGGACCCTGACACAAAGGAGATGTTGAAGATGCTCGACTTTAACAATATCAATGGTCTCCAACTAACACAACCCGCTACTCAGGGTGGATATGGTGGCAGACGTAATTAAGGCAAATAATAAATCTTATAAAAAGTGCATTAGCTTTTATTTTGACTTAGCCTTCTTTTGCATTGATAAAAGTCAAACGCCTATCCACTCAGATATTAAACAAGAAAAATAAATAGTTTAATTGAATTGTTCAGATTCTCAATTTAGAAGGAACTTCTGAACATAAGATTAGTTTGTTTTAGTAGGTACAAATTGGTTTTACAAATTTAATTAATATTTATGTGTTCATAGCAATAATACAAAAGTACCTCTAAATTATAATGTTAATTTATTGAAAGTCATACATATTTTACAAATTTCCAGACAGCAAAATACTGTAATAGATTCTGATAAATCTTAATACTAATGTCTAAAATACTAACTATAGTATGTACTGTCATGGTTGTCATTAAGTTTTCATATTTGACAAAATATCTATAGACTATGAAAAAAAAATAGGGTAAAAATATACCCTATTTTTATTTCATCACTGTTGGGTAAAATAACATGTAGGTGAGTAGAAATTTAAATATGTAGTATACGTTTTATTGCTGCAATCAATTTATATGTACGAAATAAATTGATTTATGTTAAAACTGAACTTTACCCGAGATAAAGTTTTATGTAGGAGACAATTTCCTAAACTTGGTTAAAAATGAATGACAGTGGTACATGTTACAAATACGAGTTCTACGATAACAAAGCCGCAGGCTGAAGCTATTTAAATCAAGATGAAACGGATACTTCTTTGCCGACCAACATTTAGTATCCGGCAGAATACGCATTCAAAACTATAGCCGCCAAGGTACCGCCACGCGGTGGATCAAAACTGCTATATGAGGGACATTTTGATATTTTTTCAAATCCATTTAAAAATACCTATCGAAAGATCTCGTCATTCTGATGAATAATTGTTCACGTTTTGCTCTTAAACTAATAGTTTGCTCGTAAAATATTTTCATGCTAAATATGGGAAAAGTATGAATTGTAGTTTACTGTACTTTTTGGATGATTGTAATATATATGGGACAATTTTATGTCAAATCTTCAAGTCCAAGACATAAGAATTACAACTGTTATCGGTGCCCGAGTGAAAGGACCGGAAGCCTGCAAGCTCCGAGACATCGAGTACTTTGCAAAATTGTATGAGTGTGTTGAGTTCAACCAATTTCGTAGAGGACATTTTCAAAGTAACGAACTACGTTATTGCTAATCTCCGGTATCCAGCTAATCGATTATCCATCTTATCTCTAATATAAATCAAATATTTTCAATAAACAATAATCCAAGGAATCTTTAAGTGTTGTTTAACATTAATCTTAAATAGATACAAAAAACAAAAGAACACGTAATATTTTTGAGGAAGAGGAACTGATTGCCATAATCAACAAACTTCGCAAAATGAATATAGTCTGTGGCTTGATCTCGCTTGTTTCGCTTGCTTTTTACAACGTAAAATTATGGAATAAAACAATCGCATAAATCTTAGAATAATAAATATTGAATGAACTATTTTAATTAATTTTCCTACTTAGTATGAAGTATGGAATGCACACATTTGTTAGATAACGTAAAAGTGCAAGGCAACCTTTTCGCAGACGGCAATTCAATCACAAAGAACTTGGACTGTTCAGGTATTATGAGATTAAATGTTTTCAATATGTTTTATTTGATAATTTTGATCAATTTAGGCGGAAATGTGTCTATGTCATATTCATAACGCGAGGTTATGGTTCAACAAGAAAATCAATACAATGAACATAATAATCAGCTGTTGTGAAGGTGTGAGTAGCGGGGCGGGAGGCGGGGCAGGGGGGCGCTCTCGGGTTGACCATGACTGTCGGGGCTTCTATGACGCGCTCGCTTCGATAAAAATATGCTTACTTTCCCATAGTGATGTTTATGCAACTACATATTCAAATATAGGAATCCAATATTGCTCTCTGCTCTATTTTTAAGGAGTGATGTGACATGAAATAACTGCACTAAAAACTCATGAAAGAAACGATGGCATAGGTGGCTCAGACCATACTAAAGATTGATCTTTTCCAAATACACGAGACATCTTTCTTTATGTTTGTATTAAGATTTATTTATAGAAATGCTAAATGAAGCTGAAAACATTAGTTTTATAATGTTTGTTTTTATCCAGAATGTGGTGTAAAAGAGCAGAACTGGTTGTGCCTAGCCTGTGGTGTGGTGAACTGTGGTCGTTATGCCAATGCACATGCTAAAACCCATGCTGAGACCCAAGATCACCAGATATGTATAAGTTGTGAAGTTTACTCAGTATATTGGTAAATATATTACTACTCCTGTTATTGTTCTATATCTGTAGATTTTCTATGTTTGATCAGGTTGCCTGAATATGGTTCATAGAAATAATGATTAATGTAATTTCAATGTGGGTTTCATTTGTATTGCTTTATAATAGCACATACATATTTTCTCTTGACAATACACCACAAACAGGTATTTCAACTAAGGATTTGGTTGTTGATTGCTTAGGTGGTTTTCTTTAATTTCATAATAATACCTCTATATGACTTGTATTTTAACTTTATTTTTATGTGTTCTGATTCCTTTATCATTGTCTTCCTGCTCAGTAGATAGAGATTTGTTTGGGAATTGGAGTGTGTAAAGGTAGCCAGATGGATAAACATATTTGAGCATTTATGTTTTTAGAGTAGAGTAGACAAATATAAATGCAAATTGACTTTATCAAACTGATAGCTGAGATATTGTCAATTGAGTCATACAACTATACATACAAAATAGTATTTTATTGATATTGATTGTTAAATTTCTTTTACAGCTATAAATGTGATGACTATGTCTCTAATGATACAGAGAGTAGTTCAATAGACAAAATAAGACAGAGTATTATACAATTAAGGAATGATGTATCAGGGTGCGACAGTAATGCAAGACTTGAAGAGATTGGTTGTGAAGGAAAAAACAGTTTGCCCACAGCTGAAGTTCAAACTGGGAATTATGAAAATAAATCACTTGATAACAATTCATTTGGCATCATATCTAATCATTCTAATTCTATTCAAGAGTCTAGTGAAAATAAAAGTGTCAGAAGTCCAACAAAGGTATGTTTTTATTATGAAAAACTTAATTTAATAATTACCCATTATATTTAACAAGTCAATACACTATGCCATCAAAAACATAACTTGTAAAAAAGATAAGTTTCATAACTCAGTTCTTCAACAATAAAAGGACTAAATGCTTCGATAGCTCCTTCATAATGCGTACTGCAAGGGTGTGGAATATTTTGCCTGCCGATGTGTTCCAACTGACCAATATAACTTGGGCCTCTTTAAGGCATGAGTGAATAGGTTTTTCCTAGGCAGGCATGATCCACCTTAGACCTCATCGCCGCTTAACATCAGGCAGGTTTGGGGTCAAATGCCTGCCTGGTCATGAATAAAAAAAAAAGTTGTGAGATTCATGTTATACCAAATCTGTTAATTTATCCTACCTACTTAAAGGACCTTTTGTCTTAATTTTTCACATAATTAGCTAACTTATTACAATTTCTTAGTGACCATATCAATATAAAAATCTTATGTTTTAAATTAAAAAAGGACAGCCATGCCACTTTTTGGCACAATTCGACTTGGCAAGGGCACTGCCGTGTCCCCTGATAATCAGAATATCGTTTTTATTAGACCTTCTGGATGATAAACTCATGGTACATTGTTATACCATCAAAGACTTAAGTAAAAAAATAATAATTGTGAAGCATATTACTAAAAATATCTACATAAGAACAACAAAAACCTTGAAGTGAGAAACTACTCTGTGTTTTAAACATAAAACTTCTTTATTTACAGAATACAGAAGAACCAGTCCGTAGCTTAAGACCTAGAGCCCGGAAAAGATCTCACTCCGAAGACAGTAGCTCTACTGAAAGTTTAATACAAACAAAGAGTAAAGAGAAAAAAGTTTCGCCATGTAATGGAAAAAGCCAAAAAGAGAAGAAGGTTGTTGGTCTAAAAAACTTAGGCAACACATGCTTTATGAATGCTGTGCTGCAGAGTTTGAGTAACATCCAGGAGTTCAGCTGCTACTTCAGCCAGCTGCCTTCCTTGGAGAGCAAGACCAATGGGAGGAAAGTTTACCATTCCCGTAGCTATACAAGGCAGGAGATGCATGATGTCATTATGGCTGAAGAATTAAGAAAGGTAATTTTAATAGTTTTCTGAGCTCTAATGTAGATAATGTAAATTATCTTCCATGTCTGGTTTTTTTTTACCAAAAATTTTTTAACCAGATTACCTACTTGTAAATTTGGTCTCACCTACAATTGAAATAATTTACTGGATCCGTACAAATCACAGGTGCTTATAAATCTAAACAATGGCTGTGGTACAAAGGGAGCAATATCACCAGAGTGCCTATTCCTCGTCATTTGGAAGGTGGTTCCAAGGTTCAGGGGTTACCAACAACAAGATGCTCACGAATTCCTTAGATACATGTTAGACAGGTGAGATCTCCTTTGAATTAAATTATGTCTTTACAGTTTTCAGTAAAATCAGTAGGTAATGTATAAAACGAAATGTTTTAAAAATGGAATTATGTTTTAATGTCATAGATTAAAAGAAAATAATAATTTAAATTAATAAACTACATCATTTTCCATGTCAAAACTCCAAATGTAGTATGAACAGAAGGTAGGTGACAAAGTGAGTGCATTTGAATTAGTTTAACTTGTAATTTATTTGTTGTTAGACTCCACACAGAGCTACTACAGTTATTACCACCAGAGCGAGTTGACTCCGGATTCGTGTCGAAGACTCCAGCCGCTTCCATCGTCACCGCCGTCTTCGGAGGGACGCTGCAAAGCGAGGTCAGAACGAATAATATCCATATAACAACACCAGCAAATTATCTAGGACGGCCTTTGTAGTTCACCGGTCTAAACTGGCTGTGAAATATGAGGTCACAGTTTCGAGTCCTGGTTGGGCATGTCATACCTTTATGAGTTGTTTAGTATCCATAGCACAAGCTTAGGTTGGGAGAGTTCGCATTTGACAAAAGGTAATTTGTCAAATACACAAATTAAAGATCCAAAGATATTTATGTTTTGCGTCCATCTCTCACTATTTAGACATCAGCAATTTACGTATTAGCGTCATTGGCATACACCAAATATTTATTTTCGTTTTATTCAGTGTTTGCCAAATACATTTTGTATTAATTAATTTATTAAGAAATATATAAATATTATGAAACTTATTTTAAGTCGTTTTAATTACGACAATTTGTACGTAACAAACGTATCATAAATTAAATTGTTTGTGGTCCAGGTGCGTTGTCTGGCTTGCGGTACGGAGAGTAAGAAGTTCGATCCGTTCCTGGACTTGTCATTGGAGTTGCCAGATGTGAGACACGACGCGCCTGTGTCACTGTCAGACTGCCTTGAGAGCTTCGTGCAGGTAACGTCACATGCAAATTGTCTATGTTTAATTTAAGACGTGAATAAGCTCCAAAACTAGCACAATTGAGAAATTGGCTTTATAATCTCAGTATTTATTAGTATCAGATTCTTCCCTTAAAAAAGCATTGCGAAACGTTGGTAGGTTCAAAATAATGTTGTCGATTTTAAATAACTTGGATATTTGGATAAGAGATGTATTGTCGTTGTCAGGTGGAAGAGCTAGCGGATACGGAGCGTTACTTCTGCAGCAGCTGTAAATGCAAGCAGAAGTCCACCAAGCAGTTCTGGATCCGACGCCTGCCCAACGTACTGTGCTTGCATCTCAAGAGGTTTCGCTGGCATAACTACTTTAGGTACGTAACTTCTACTTTATTTGTACATGTAGTTAACATGAGTATGACAATCATTTAAAATTGATTGTAATTGTAATAGAAAATGAAATTCTCTGAGCATAGTTGCTATCTCCCTGTCAATTTTCTTTCACTCTCGAAAATTGTCTTGCATTTTATATTACATATTGCAAAGATACACTCGTTTTAGCCCCTGACCGCAAAATAAGTCGTGGCTTCTAAACGGATGAGTTATGTTGATCTTTTTTATATCGTTTGATTTGTATATCAGGACGAAGGTAGATACGTCGATCTCATTCCCACTGGCGGCGTTGGAGCTGTCGTGGCTCATGTGCGAGCGACGTCCGCGGACACAGCTGTACGATCTTGCTGCGGTTATAGTTCACCATGGCTCAGGGTGAGTACATTCATTTGTACATGCATTACTATTTTACTTTTATATGTACACTGACTTACATGCTTGATTAGCTTGATGAGCTCGGATTTGGGCAACAAAACTTCAAATCTATTTTAGTAAACTGAAATATTGTAGAGTATGTATTTATATAAACTATCAAAGATAAGTCGAATTTCGCTACATAGCATTAAATAGTGATTGGTAGGTTTACTAAACAATATGTTTCTAATTGAAAGACAAAATTAGATGATCACTTTATGATTATCATGTCTGTACATTTTCAGTGCGGGCTCCGGTCACTACACTGCTTTCGCTATAAACGAGGGCCAGTGGTTTCACTTCAACGACCAGACTGTCCGTGCAACCGACGCGTCGGCCGTGGCATCCTGCAAGCCTTACATACTGTTCTACATACGTCGTGACCCGTCTCTGCCAGCCGACACGTGACCGGATCACGTCACACTCAGAGTGACAGTTGCACCGCTGTCGCGTGACACTGACAGTGACAGTCGAGCTGCTGTCACGTGACACTGACAATTGTGACACTGTCACGTCCAGTCATGACGCCGAGCTGGGTGGCAGAGGCGAAAAGTGTCGCTCCAGTTTCAACCAAAATGTCACACGGCAGCGTCGTCAACCGTATGCGCGTAATTATACAACTCATAAAATTAGTAGCAGTTACAAATGTCACATGTGGTTCTTACTAACGTCCTGTGCTCGGACGAATCCCGCTTTGCAGTATAGTACGACAAAAAATTATTGAATAAGGGTGTTGTAAGCGATATTTTGGCAACACTGGACAGTGATAAGCCAATAGCATTGCTGAGGTTGACAGAAAATGTGCGTTGCCGGGTAAAAAAGTAGTTTCGCATTTCGCCGTCTCAATTTTTTGTCGGCCTGTACGCGTTCAATAAAGCTTAGTACAAATGTAAACGTCACACCTGAGTGTCAGACGAAGAATAATCGTCAGAAATAGTGTGAACTCGCTCTCACTTGAACGGTGCAGGCGTTAGTAACAGCGCTCTCTCTCTTTAAGATAAATCAGTCGCCTTAGTGAGGAAATTAGCTTACGTTATATGAATTCGTTGCAAAAATAAACAACTCAAATGTTTAACCATAGCAGTACGATGTTAATTACAATGATTAAATAAATAAATTGGTGATGTCAAAGTAATAAACTCAATGTTAATCAAATGCAAAGAGGTCGAATGGCTATTTTAGAGTTTTGAATATCTCAGAAATCTACTACATTCATAGGAACTGAAATAAAAAACTTTGTTATTACTTTCAGGTTTTCCCGTTTTCTTATATCACAGTTGTTAGGCAGTTTGACTAGTGTCTAAATAATAATTTGATTTATTTAAGCGAGTATACTTACTAAGTAAGGGAATAATAATCAAAATGAAATTGAATTTAATTTACTTTTGCAGAATGGCACCACAGTAGTGTGAGATGTCTTGATTAAAGTAATTGAGATATTATTCTAACAAAGGTACATGTACATTATGGTACAGTTTGATTAATAGAGCCAAACTAATGAATTCAATGTATTTTCAATGTTTGTTAATTTATTAAAAACTCATACTAAGCTTGGAATAACTGCAGAATCATTCACGAATATGTGATTTCTGTATCAAATGTCAATCAAATGTCTGTTAATATGTTTACAAGCGTTGCTGTGAAGTAACGTTTGCTTAGAAAAAAATTAAAATAATACCTAGCATGTGTACGCTAATGGGTTAACGTGAATCTGTCGGGATTCGGTTATATCGTTTTGTTTTATTCAGATAAAACTTAATTTTTTCAACTTCTCGTGGCTACCTACAAATTTTAATATTTTGAAAAGCAACTTTTCTGTTTGCTATCGTAAAATATAGAGAACAAACTATATTGTTCTTATTTCAATCAATAACAAGCCGAGTTATTTTTATCTCATTGATTTTATAACTGAAATATTGCGGTGAAAAGATTTTTATGATTCTATTGTTTTAAACTAAAATCATGATTTATTTATGAAGTGTCGACTTTTTAAAATTTACTATCAAGGAATTAAGTTTGAAGAACGATGTTTGTACAAAGACAGATACAGGTATGTGAGGGCAAAGGCACGCAAGAAAGGTATTGATAACTTAACGGGTGTATCAATTGTGTAGGGTGTCTCAAAAATAATACACTTAAAACTTAGTGTATTTTTTTAAGGCAAGACCCGATTCTGAAATTTACATAAGCCACCTATGATATTTGAAATGAAGCGTTTCAAAACAGAAAAACGCGATATCATTGCAAAAATCCTATAATTGGAGTTTACGCTGAGACCGACCGCTTGACTCGAGTTTTATTATGAAATAATAACAGAAGCATTGCCTTGTACCTTTGCCCTTACACATTAGTTTAGTATGTAACTATTGTACGCAATGGATTGATACTCAAGAACTAAGTAATCGTAAAACATGTCCAATATTTATCATTTCCATTTTTCTTTTCGGTTTATAGTTTGTAATTATTTGATACAAAAAAACTTGTGTTAAAATAAATTTAGCTTAAAATAATAACGTTTGCCATGAATTAAATTAAGATTACCAATAGTGCATTTTATCTGATAAGCTTTTCATTAAAATTAAAACACATACCGCTACAAAAGGGTGACTTGTTTAACCGATTTAATTTTAAACATTCCTTTGAAAAATGTTCTGTTTCATTGTATAACAGTCTGTGTGTTAACATGTGATAGTTCAATATTGTAAATATATAATGCTGATATCTGAATGAGACTCGTCTGAACTTTAATATTTTGCAAGTTTGTTTCTTGTATTTCGATTACTGGAAGTTTGTGATTGAATTTAATAAATTCACCATTTAAAAATTATGTTTTTATTTCGATCTTAGCTAAAAGTATGTATGTAGTATGTAGGTTTACTTTTTTAGTTAAACGACTGTTTATTTATTATTGCTAAGCTTTTTGAAACAATAAAGATTTTACTTACAACATCGAAATAACTTTAATAATTTTGAACAGAATGAACTGTCGTCGGCGTCGAAAGACAGTTGCAGTGATGGTAAACATTCGGTCTGCGAAAATTGGATCCAATGACCTGGCTTCAGTGCTCCTAAATTTCCTACCAGCAATTTATTTCTTATTGTCTCTATCTTTACGTTTTCTTGAACTAGATAATTAAATTTTCTATAATGATTATCTAGAGAGCGCACACTTTTCTCGTCCATAATCCAATTATTCCTCTCAAGATGGCTGATACGTTCTGTTATATCTGATTTAACAACTCTTGCAGATGTAATTTGTATCTTTGGTTTGTTAAGGATTTTATAATCTTCTGTATTTAAATCAACCGTGAAATCATTCGGGTTGTCTTCATCGTCACAAGGAAAATTGTTTGCCTTTGTTGAAGAAAAAGAAACATCATTTAAACTTGTCATTTTATCTAAGGTTATGCATGATCCACTTACATTGCCATTCGTAATATTAGGATCCAATTTATGTAAATTTTCTTCTCTTGAGCAAACTTCTCTCAATGTGGGGAGTTTAGATTCCACATATGACATAAAATATCTCCTATTTTCTCGTGGTGAAAGACTCATCCACTGTATAATGTTAGAATTTTTAATTTTCAGCCAATTGTTTTCTTGTTTATGTGAGACAGGTGATACATTTTTATAAAGTGGTTCTATGTTAGCTGGAGATTTCAAAAAGGATTCGGTAACCTCTGTAACGGTCGTCAATTGAGACACCGATGTTAAATCTAATCTTGGTATGTACGTAGGGATGGGTGTGGCAACTCTTCGTCTCGAGTACGACGTTTCTTCGTAGTCTGAAGAAAACGAAGTGGTTGAGCTATCATTGTCGGTGCTCTCTGTGCTAGCATACTCCTCCATTTTATCATTTTTATAAGAATAAACGAGAGTGGTAGATTTGTTAGGGTTATAAATACTATCTTCTGTAATATTGAAATCATAGACATTAGTATAAATGTTTCTGTCATAGGATTTATTATGACTTTTGACAGTTTCGATGTTATCACTACCGATACTGGATAATGAGTCCGATTCCCACATTAAATGGTTGTTAAGAATTTTTAGACAATTAATATCATTAAGTCCTATTCTTTCATTATAGTAAAAACCATTACCACCATCGCTTCGTATTAAATCCTCTATGATAATGGTATTATCATCTTCAAGTGCATCTTGTGTTTGAAACATTTTATTTCCCTGCCGACATCTTTCTCGAGCTTCATTTACCATGTATTCACACTCTCTTTCTATACGAAGTCTAGCATTCTTCAACTTATTTAAAGCATCTCTGTAGTTAAAACCATCATCACTACTCTTTGAGCCTGAGTTGTCCGTTTCTAAAACAGGTGTTTGATTTAAAATCGCAGCGTTGTTTGCCTTTTCAATTGTTTGCGTATGATGAGTAGAGTCATTTGATGAATTTAGTTCAATTATTTGTACGTTGTTTGGTTTGACGTCACTTTCCAGCCAAATTTGTCCAAACAGTAGATCTGGCGTCATAGTCACAGAAACTGGTCTTGTGTCTACAAAAAAAAGTATATAAAAATAGTTCAGTGTCGTAAAGGAAAGTTTTTGAAAGTGTGTACCCTAAACAAACCCAAGGATAGGCACTCAAATGTAGGTACGCTTAGAGAGGTCGGCTATGTATAAGGGTGCACAAACACGACTTACTAGTAAAATTAATTCCTTGACCCGGTAACCTTTGCATTTTATAGCGCAATAAACAGTTCTTCTATTATTGTATTCTTTTTATTTTAATATTTAGTTTTAAATACATTTTGTTTGTTTATTTATCTAGAAAACTGACAGCTTCCAACGACCATAACCATAGATATGTAAGTACATACATCAAAATAATAAGTTTTTTTAGTAGGTAAGTAATAACCTGAGTTCCTTTTGGGTTATTGGTAGGCATTTTACTCTGGTTTTTCTTGAGGTTCGAAAAGACAAATCCATAAAACCACCTGTATAAGTAGTACATATACCTACTAGATTGATTCTATTTATTGAAGACCAGGGGCGATCGTAACAATTTTAAGTTTTCTTGCTTCTCACAGCTTTTGGAATGTCAAAATTCTAGCTATCTTTTATCACCAGCATATATGCAACCGATACGATTCTTTAATCACCTTGATGACCTCGGTGGCGCAGTGGTGTAAACAGCCGGGTTCGAATCCCGGCGGGGGCGGGACTTTGTGTTATTTGCAAGACGCATTGATTCGCTTACCGGTCTTGGATGTTGCATTCTTATTTATTTAGTATATACCATATCATTGCTTAGCACCTGCGACACAAGTTCTTACGATACTTACTGCAGGGCTGAGTCAATGTGTGTGTCGTGATGTGGTTATTTATTTATTTAAATTTTGAATTGTTTATATTTAGGTTTCACATTTGTTTCACAATTGTTCAAAAATAAGTAATATCTGGAAAATTTGATCTCAAATATCCTCTTTTTGGTTAGGAATTCCAATTTCAAATTTATACAGTTAATTGCATTCATGCATTTTTTTTCGAAAACCGCAATCCATATGTTTGGTTTTTTCTTTGCGTCACTCAGTTTACAAAATGGAAAACTTAAAATATCGCGTTATTAACGAGTACGAGTTCCGCCGTGGCACCAGTGCTGCAGAAACGGCTGGAAGTATTTATTATGGCGGTGGTGTCGCAAAAGAAAACACAGTGCATTTTAGGTTCCAAAATTTTCGTTCTGTTATTTTTTTTTGTGAAATTCTATTGTGAAAGCGGATCCATCGTAAACCACGTCCGAGTTAACTGCAGGCAGCGGTGTTAGTGACAAAACTGTTTTAATCCACTTGAAGCAAATTGGGAAGGTGAAAAAGCTTGAAAGATGGGTCCCTCATGAATTGAGTGGAACAAATCGACAAACGCGCGTAGACTGCTACGTTATATTAGTCAACCGGCATAATAATTAAATGATTTTACATCGAATCATTACCTGTGATGAAAAGTGTATCTTGTACGATAATCGGAAACGCTCATCGCAATGGCTGAACCGTGGCGAACCAGCCAAAGCGAAGCCCAAGCGAAAATTGACTTAAGAAAAGTTACTTCTGAGTGTTTGGTGGATTAGTGCCGGTGTTGTTCAACTCAGCTTTCTTAAATCTGGCCAGACGATTACGGCAGATGTGTATTGTTGGCAAACCATGATGGAAAAGCTAGCTGCTAAACAACCGAGGCTGGTCAATCGCCGTAGGCCACAGCTGCTTCAGGACAACGCTACACCACAAACTGCACAACAGACATTGAGATTCAATTGGAATGTCTGAGACATCCACCGTACTCCCCGGACTTTGCTCCAACAGTTTACCATTTTTTTCGAAATTTGGATAACTTCTTGCAAGGGAAAAAATTCAACTCAAATGGGGCAGTCCAAAGGGCCTTCAAAGTGTTTATTGATTCCCGTCCGAATAGTTTTTTTAGTAAAGGGATCAATGAACTACCTATGAGATGGCAAAAGTGCATAAATAGCAATGGTAAATACTTTGATTAAATAAATATATTCTATTTTGAAAAAATCGAGTTTAGGTTACTCCCTCACAATCCGTCAATTTCATATGATAGGACCTAATAGATGAATGATAGAAATAAATCCGCACAGCTAGGCTTGTCTTATTCAAATTGGCGCATATCGGTGATATAGCTGTCGGTACAGTAACATAATTTGTTCACAAACTTATTTGTAATGTTTTTCCGGGTTACTTTCATACCTGTTCTCCCTACCTAAGCGATAGAAAATATAAGTATAAGAAGGCAGCTTGAGTTTTAGGCAAAGGTAAGTAACTTATCGTCAGCGATGAGTAAAATCTTTTTAACTGAAACATTTATCTTTGTATATTTATCTATGTTCGTATTGTAGGCAGCTATGTATCGGCTTTAGATTATACAAATAAACGCAATTAAAAAAAAAACAAGAGAAATCATTTTCAGGAGACGTCTTATTTCCTATTGTAAAATTGAGTTTTAGACACTTACGTTTACGTTACGTGCTTTTTCTAAGCTTGGAGTGGCGGAGCTAAGAGTAGGTACACTACTTCAACGCTAGTTTAACCCTCGATTAACATTACAAGGATAACCTAAAATCGTCGTCATTCTACAATGCTTTGAAAAATGTTGCTTCAATAAGTCGCTTTAATATTAGTGAATACCTTGCTAAGTCCATGGCTAACATAAAAATAAAATTAGGTAGGTAGGTACCTATTTTTAAAGGATTCTGTTTGTCTATTTTCTCGTAGGTACCTAGAATTATGGTAGTGAGTGAATTTTATTTTGCTGACTAAATATGTTTGTATTACGAAAAATAAAAACTTATCTATCTACCAGCACATGAATGTAAATTGAAATTTTTACGCTTTTCAAAGGACACTCAAAAAAATGATAGTTAAAAAGGCCGAAAAGCCATTTAGCTATTGAAAGCTTCGTGTGCGGTGAAAACAGAGTAGAGAAGGCAAGGTAGCGGTGGCAGTGTAGCGAAACAAAGCAAATGGATTGATTGCGCCAATTCAGCTGACAAAGGCACGCGAAATTGCATTAAAAGCTCCGTGGCTCGGCCCATTTCAAGCACTTAGTGTGTTACGGGCGTGCAAATATTGTTATAGTTCGACTTAAGAGTAGCACCCACTATCCACCTACAACTACATACATAGGTACACTTTATAGGTGGTTGTAAAGTAGGTTAGGGATGTAACTTTCGCGTACCTACATAATTGTAATAATAATAAACACATCAGGACACACGCTTACTAACACATTGACTTAGCCCTGCACTAAGATATCATCTTGTAACACAGGAGCTTCAATGATATGGTATAAACTAAATATATAAGATTACAATATCCAAGACCGGTAAAGTGCCGCCCCGGCACTAGCTGTCGGCTGTTTACACCACTTGCGCCTCTAAAGTTGTCAAAACATAGGTAAATGTAACAAACTGAAACATTTAATTAAATAAATTTGTTCTATATTTCTGAAATTAATAGATTACCTCAGCTAAAACCCCGGATTCTAAGGAAGATTGTCTCACAAATCCCAGATGATGAGATTTTCCTATTCATTTCTACCTACATTAACAAAATAATTTCCACTAATACCGACAGTAATTATAGTCGGAGGTAGGTAATTAATAAAATCTTTTAAGACCCTAGCGCTGTCGATGATGTAATTAGTGGGTAGGTAGGTTCAATCCCTGGGTGAAGTTTGGAACGTGCGCGTAATGTATCGGCGACAAAGGTTATTAAATAAATTAGATTGCAGAGCTTTAGAGTGCCGTTTATTGCACGTCGCTAATTCATAAATTAGCCGACAAAGCGGGCCTTTATTGCTTTATCACGCTTTAGATGAGTTTCCCATCCATTTTTACCTAATTTTTAATTAGTCGAAATCATCTGCGCTTTATTGAGTTATCACCTTTTATAATAAAATTTTTTGAAGGTAATATAATATGCAAGTGGATTTATCTACGAATCAATACACTTACCTAAGTAGGTACCGTTATTTTGTAAGAAAACTATAGATTGTACAAATACGTTTTTTTCTCTTATCTTATCGATATTATAGTAGCCAGTGTAACCAAGTACCTAAGTACTTACTAGACTTGTTGTATTTTTCAGACATAACTCCTGTGTTATTTAAATGGTTTGTTATTTCTGCCTCTTTAACAAACTAACAACAAGTAAATACCTGGTTATTAATGAATAAATTAAAAACATAGACTTGAGAGATAAAACGCGTTTATTAACACTAATAACGGAAGCAAAAATATTTGCTCTTTCGACAAACCATCCATTAGCAGTCATGTTAACAAAAAATATGGCCGCTGTGTCCGTAACGTGTAATTATGATTTATTTTTGTCTATCAAAATATTTTTAATTGGTTTTCGAGTTGGAAAATAGTGTAGTATGTGATTAGTGTGCTACTCAGATGTATATTTGCCTAATGGAAGAGTGTTCGAGATAAGAGCTACAGCGCTATCTGGCGGCGATCTCAGTAATTAGAGGGGCTGCACACCGCCTTGACGCTTTCCTTACGAACCACTTAAAGCTATACTTACATGAAACTATCTATACAGGCAAGAATGAGTGGCGCAATGTATGCCTGTGCGCAATTTAATCAATCTTCAATTGAATTGAGAGCCAATGAGCTTGCAAGATGTTGATGGCTGAAAAAGTTTCTGTCTGTAATTATGAGTCTACCTACCTATCTATCTTATTTTCTAGATATTCTGGTATATTCTTCTCGAAAAATTAACAATTTTTTTATATTAGATAATTATTCACATTGTTTTCACGTGAAACTATTTTTATTTTGAGAAAATGCATTGCTGTAATTGAGTAGAATATTTATTTATGAAATTGTATTGGTGGAACTGATGGTAAGTATGAAGTACTGAAGAATTAAAAGAAATCTCTATGAAAAAAACGTTTGTAGTAAAACTGTAGTAATAGTTTAAATATTGAACTATCGATGTGAGCGAGGCGAGTAAAAAGGCACTCATGTACGTAATGTATTTCCCCTAACAGGCAATCATGAAGCTTTTAGTGAAATTGCTTTATAAATATTCACAAAGAAAGCGAAAAAAACTTAATAACGCGGTATCGGACGACATTAATTGCAAATTACAAGTGCATTAGTGTCAGAATTATTTACATTAAATTTTAACGGTCATTTTGATGAAAATGCAAAATAGTAAAGAAAAAAAAACCTATGAAATACAAGTTTGTAGTAACAAGTATAGCATGGATAGAGAGAAATTTTCTTTGAGCTATTTGTAACAAAATTACTTAAGGAACCTATCATCTAAAATCTAATTATACGAAGATTAACCAAAACCTTTTTTGTCTTAGTAAGTGAGAAAGATCGAAAAATTCAGGAATCTGCTTGCTAGATGTGGTTAATTTAAGAACTTATTTAGTTTTTTTTTGAGGATAGGTATGTCTCCTTAGTAAGATCTTCGATGATTAAATTTGACAGCTTGTTGATAATTATGTTCTCCTACTTAAATTGAACTTTGTTAGGAGTAAGTAACCTATTTCAAAATCTCTTGATTTTTTTAATTTAGGGAAATGGTTCAAACACGTAGGTAAAACCATTTCTTCCCACCTATAACATAAATTATTATTTTTCAAAAAAGATATTTTCATTTTTTGATCGAAACGCTTAGTGAACATAAACATTAAAGGAAGGGTAGACCGCGGTTTTATAGTTGAAAGGTGTTATTTGTTAATTCACTTGTGAGTAGTGTTTGTTGAGATTGCGTGCGATCATAATTTGAGTAGAAACATAAGGCCTACTTAATATAGTACATGAAAGCTCTGTTATTTTCAAGGAAAATTTGACTCTTAGGCGATTGCTTGTAAGCTCAATTCCGTTTGAGGTTGCGTATAGATGTCACTGCTGTGCGTGCTCCTGACCATGCGCTTTGAAAGGAGAGAAGTTTCTGTGTTTAGTGGTTTTATGATAGATTTGTATCAACGGAGACCGGGGGCATGTCGTGACGGAGCCCTGTAACCAGACACACCAAACAACCAAACCGACAACCTTATTATTGTTATGCAGACTTATAAAACATTTTTGTAAGATGTTGGGTAAAAAAGTAACTGTAAATCAGTTTTGGGACTTACCTAAAGATACATTTTATTAGTCAAATTTTAATAACAAGTACGGAAAACTAAAATTTTGCTACTGATTTTTTTTTTGTGGCTTGACTGTTTGTACCTTTGTGGTTTAATCATACAAGATGTTCGAGGTTCGTATCCGTCCATTTCAGCTTCATATTGCATAACTATTAATTTAAAAAATATTGCTGCTTGTTCCTTACCTACCTATACATAGTTAAATACGTTTACCCCTCAACCAGATTTGTAATTTCATAATAAATTTATTCAACTACGTACAAAAGCGCAGTGTTAATCAATTAGAATTTTGTTTTTTTTTTCAAAAAAGTTTCTGCGATGACATGTTAATATTTTTTATATAGATCTCTGTTTTTACTTCCGAAGATTGGCCACCCCTGCTTTAGTCGTAAATGGAAAGAATGATTTGACACTTTCATAACAAATGTTTTAGGAAACGTCGCACTACTAGCTCAACAACTGGCTAATTCACTTTATACAGTCGATATGAAAAGTCGCTACCTAAAATCGAATAATAGATAATTCTTCAATTCGACCACTTTCCGGACACGGATATTTTAAGATTTTAAGCGTCAGAAGTGATTCAAGTTTAAGTTCTATGTATGCATGAATGTGTATTCTCTTTGTACTTTTTTAGTCATTAAATAATGATGGGTACTTTATAGACTGATGATATTGATCCTGGTTTAAGCAGCACTTGCAACAGTTATTTACTTTTTCAGTGTTATAAAGTACTGGCACGTTTGACTTGATAACTTTGTATTGATTTTGCTTCTGTCTCCGACTGTACTATAATTGACGCATTTGACACAAAATTACTATTTTTCACACTTTCAACGACAAAAACTTTATTAACTTTAAATAAGTGTTTTTTTGTAAGTAGAACAAGAGGTTTTTAAGTGGTGAAAGGAAATTTAGCCAATCTGTTGTTCATAACTTGTGACTTGCAAATGCTGAAAATATTGCTTTAAATAACTAAAAAAATATAAGTTGGTGTTTCAGTGGTTCCATAAAACAGCAATTTTGCCGAGAGATTTGGGATTTGAATCAAGTTTAATAAAAATAAATGTCAGAAGAAAAATATTATCTTATGAATATATTTTCTTCATTCACCTATAAATGTCTTATTTAATCATAGTACGTCCACATTTTTTCATATTCTCCGTTTGTAAAGTAAATCCAATTCTCACACTTTTTTATTATTGTTAAGATATAAATACAAATAAGCAAAATAAGTAATTAGTAACGTTGAAACAATACATGAGAACGTTCGCGTCTGTTTTCTGTAAACTACTTTAACTTTTAAGATATCTCTTCAGTGAATCATTTTCTTTGCGTGAGAAAGTTTTTTTTCTGCGAAAGAAAACAAATCAACGTGTTAATTTTAAAACGGGCATACAAATTAATGTCGGGCCTTTTAACGTTGAGCACCATTTTGTTTTTGTCCGTATGTTTTTTTGTGTATATCAGTTGAGTGTCAATTATTTCATCAAAAGATCTGTCGGCGCCGGCGCATGAGAGATCGTATCGATATTTTAAACGTTTGCATTGTAACACATTCGTTTGTTTATTTATGAATATACATTATTTAAAGTTATTTCTACTTTATTGTGTAAGTATGAGGACATTTAATCATTTTATGAAAATTATAATTTCTACAATAAATCCTATATGTACTTACCTAGCTTGAAAATATAGCTTAAAGCTGATCCTGAATATGGAATAGATAATCTCAAATAAATGTATAGCATTCCTAAGTAAAATAGAGCAAAACAAAACAACACAACAACACATCTATCCATAGATGACTTCCTTTCTATGCACTCTGTGTGTGTATGTGTGCGTTTGCCGCTCGTGATTACAGGGACGCTAATGCAGTCAGATGATATAATTTCACACTCACTACTATTGATAGAACTCTCAAAATATATTATAAAACAAAAACACCATTGAACTTCTTTCAGAATGGACGAAAAACATTTTGACGTGTTTTTAAGTAGAAATCTTTAAATAAAATCAAATTTAAATAAAATTTTATTCTATTTAGTGGTTCTGGTGTATATTACATGAACAATTAAAAAAGTGAAAACAATTGTACACATTTTATTCAGGCCTACGGCGGTGCTACGAAGACCCGTAGTCTTGAAGGGAGTAGATACTACGATATCCGTGATATTGACAAAAGACATAAACGCGTATTACCGTTCTTAAACTTAAATTTGAAAACATCCCTCATAACTCAGTATTAAATCCGAATATTATTTCACAATAAAAAGGATAGTTATATTAATTTTAACATAGTTGCCTGTTTCATACAAATCAATCTTATAGAAATCGCCGTGTTACATTAGTTGACAACTATTGTTATAAAATAAAACTTGATAGTAATTCTAATTGAATTGATGCCGATGCTTGCTGAGCCGAATATTAAATTAGACCTTATGTAAGGGTGTATTAGGGTTGTAATTGTTTTTTGTATGTAAGTTACATCATAAGAGCCGATTGGAATAGGGGCACTGTTGAACGCTTTACAAATATAAAACAATCATTTAGACAGCTCAAAGAGGCCGCGGTGTAACGCAACGAATGTTACTACCAAGTGGTGTAAGTTATTAGCGATTTATTTATTATTATTAAATTTAATTTGTTTTTGTAAACAAATATTTCCTTGAAGTAACGCTAATAGAACTTAAAAAAAAGTTATATTTTTAGGTATATTGGTCATACTGTAGTCCAGTTTTATTTACAAAAGTTCTTAAACAAAATTATTTTTATCATCGTAAGAGGCGCTGAAGATACATTTTAATTAAATCTAATACATTAACGAGCAGCTAAGCTCAAACAGCCATTGTAAAGCGGGAAATAAAATACTGAAAAAAATTGGTTAACATCCTTGATATTCTGACGAATGGTCTCTGGAGATCAATCATCATGACACAAATAATTTGTGTGTGTGTTCTGTATTCAGAACAGCATGTCTCTTATGCGTTGTGCTATCGCGCCCCGTCATCCCGCGGCGTCTCACAGCTCACATCTCAATCACACCCACAAAGGGCCGCGTTTGCCGATCGCTGTGTAAAACCAACCTCCGACATCAAACAAAGAATATCGCTTGCCGAACAAATCAATCACTAACAATACCTCTAAATACTCAGTTGTTGAACTTTTCATTGGACCTCGTTAGAAGGTCAGATCAAATGTTGACAAATTTTTAAGCAATACTTACTTTCCATTAATGTTTTCTTTAGTGGAGGACATTTGTAGTTAAGGACAAGTTGAGTTTATCAACCCAAAATTACATGTTATGTAAAAAAAATATCTTACTTATATAGATAAAATAAAAAATGTTACGCAAAGCTCAAAGCAGAGGGCGCACATCACATAAAGAAACCGCAAACATACAAAATGACAAACATTATATAACTAGCCTTTGCCCGCGACTTCGTCCACGTAGAAAATAGTTCTAAAATTATTTTTATTTATTTGACATAAATCGTTACATTTTGGACAATTCACACAACATCTTTCAACATTAAGCCTATATGTTACTCTGATGTACAAGCTATAATAAAGTTTCAATAAAATCCATTCAGTAGTTTTTGCGTGAAAGTCACAAACATCCATACATCCTTACAAACATTCGCGTTTATAATTTTAGTAAATAATGCATAAATTACTGTTAACGCTAGCTGTTTTATTACGCATATCATAATAAACATGAAGATAGGAACAGAAAATTAGGTTAAATTCTCTTCCCTATTTAGACATGGTAACATTTATGACAATAATTTGCAGAAAATAAACTAGTTACTAGTAAACGAGGGTATAACTGTTATTATAAAAATTACTCAGTTATTAGTCTTGAATTGGCAATTTGAAGTTTGTAGGTGAGTGTAAGTCGGCCATATTGTTTTGTTTAGAACAAAGGCGCGCCAATCAGCGGCTTAGATTGCAGAGGTGGGACCGACATTATGTTTGTACTATACATTATTTATATTCTTGTTTGTTACCGCTACAAATGAAAAATATGTTTAATTAATTAAGAATATCAACAAGGTAAATAATTAAGCTTCCTAATCAAATTAATAAAATTCACAGCTGTATTGTTACTGAAGTGTAGTGTGCCTAACTAACCTAAATATGCTGTAAATGAGGAATTTTATTGAATTAAAAAACCATCGCATTCAATTGTAACGTAACAAATTGATAATAACACACAATCGTTAGGAAATATTCCGCAAGTCATCAAATAAACAAAACAAAACGTCGAAAAATATTCACCCTCTGAAGGCTGGAGGGTTTATTGAGGTTGTTATATACGTATGTACATATATACATGCATAAACTTGTACGTAAACGCGCTACAGTACATAACAAAATATTATCGCACAAACAGCTCGCCTGAGGCTTTTTGAAATACATAACGTGAATACAGTAGCAACATTTGTTGTTGGATGAAAAACGTTTTTTTTTGTTGAAAAAAAGGAATTATTCATAAGCTTAGGTAATATAGTGTAATGCTACGAAATTATTTACCTATGCTTTTGCATCTCAAGGTATAAGCATTATTATTATTTATTATTTGTTCATAGTTATATTAGCTTTGGCTATTTTTTTCAAAGCTTGCCCTGAGCACGAACATGAAAGTTAAGTCATATAAGTCAACGTTTGTAATAGATTTTGAATAACAAAGGGTTTATAAATAACTAGTTAAAATGACTTACCTGCAGAGTTTCGTGTTACTGGCGCTGGTAAAATTAGATACAAAACTATAGAAATTTATTGTGATTTTGTAAATGATTAAGTTAGTAGGTGGGCCATTCTACTTTTAATATGGTGCTATAAAAATTACCCTTTTAATAATTCAATGCATAATTTATTACTCGTCAGGATAATCTTCCCGATACTTAATAAATACATACATAACATACAAACTCACGCCGTAATCCCTCGAGAGGGGTAGGCAGAGGTGATAAACACCACATTTTGCATGTTTTTTTAACATGTCGTTCTGTTACTTACTCGTATTATATTAAATACAAGGCATCTACCGTATCCTGCAGTAGTTTGTGTACATGGGTTGTGA
Source organism: Choreutis nemorana (assembly GCA_949316135.1). Taxonomy (NCBI): domain Eukaryota; kingdom Metazoa; phylum Arthropoda; class Insecta; order Lepidoptera; family Choreutidae; genus Choreutis; species Choreutis nemorana. The sequence continues at coordinate 6,773,627 of OX438610.1, forward strand.
GTAGAGTGAGCATTTGCATACGGCTTCCACTTGCCAAGGTAACTTAATACTCGATGTCAGTTGGCGCGGGGACGTGGTGCGGCTGCCCTGGCTAATACTACGTGACGATTTATATTATGCTCCATTCAAAACATAAGTACCTACTATAGACTGCAGAGATGTAACCTACATGGTCAGGATTCTTTTTGAACTTGAATTTCTATGATCTAAATGATGGTCTGTCGTCTGAAGACTTGCTTCACATATGAAAGTGTAAACATTAGTATATCTCTTTTGGGTTAGAGAAATTGAGTCAGAAAATCTTATATAGCCTTGTTATCAATAGGGTTGCGATTTTATTTATTTATTATTCACCATTTTATAACTACCCTAACAGAAAAGTACAATACGGTACAATATGAATCTTAGATTAAAATAAATTAAATTATGTAATATTAGTTTAAAAGTTTAAGGAGTTTAAACCTTTCCATGTTTGTTTCATTAATAGTAAGGTATAAATAAATAAAAATATTTTGAAGATTGACAAATCTTTGTAAATATAATTTTTTATTTGTTCATGTAGCTTATTGTTGTATATTCAAAAATTAGAATACTAGAATTAATATATATTTATACATTGTAAGTTGTATTAGGTTTTTTAAAATAAAGTACCTACGGAGGTTTCTTGCCGGATTCTTCCTCGTGCAAATAGCATTCTGAACCGGTGGTAGTAAAATTTCTTAACGATTTGAAAGTGCTTAGTTTAAGTATATTCGAATTAAAATATTTTGCCTTTTACTAGTTGTTAAAACCATTTTCTTTTAAATGTGATCACTGTACATCAATTGGAAGAACTTTTTGTTGATTTACACCTCAGAAGCTTCCCTTAAATAAAACACTATAAAAGGTTCACTATAAAAAGTATTTAGTTTGACGAAATCTTTGTTTATCGATAACCTATACTGTAATGTGAAATGTAGACTGGCCACAAAGAGTTTCGAGGAACCATCTTTGGTCAAGTGTTGACAGAACGCAGCGACAATGGCACCAAACTCGTGGTCGAATGTCGTCAACAGATTATAATGAAAGGGATCCAAAGTTTGTCGAGATGACGAGGGATTTTCGATGAGTATCAACATAATGTTTGTGCTGGTGGCCAGAATTAAACATTCTTTGTTGTTGATACTTTACATTAATGTTGATTGAAGGCGTTTATCTGATAGCGTAGGTTTCGTATCATATTAAACAAAATGATATTTGCTAAATACCATCGCACATAACTAAAGACACTGTACGTCATTATTGCAAAGCTTTATTATATCAATCTTCAATATTCTTTGCCCTATGTTGACTGTAATGCAATAGAATAGGTATTTATAATTCATCATTAAAATATTAGGACGTCAAAACTGTACAATTTTAAAAGATATCTTCGTACTAATCGAATGTTTTCGTTTTTCTGTCGATATGATTTTAAAAATATTTAATTTGATTTCAATGAAAACCCATGAGGTTTCAATGGGCAGCATGTTTACTTTCCCAGAGCTTTATTATCGTTGGTGAATTCTTATAAATTCCAGGTAAATCCTCGAGCTTGCGATAACAAACAACATTCCCGAAATAAACCTACAGACAAACACGGCAAACACAGATTATTATTCTTAATTACTTTGTGGGGACACGTTTTCTATAAAGCAAACAGAATCTGAACTCTCCCATGGATTATATCGGTAGCGCAGTCACCGAAAGTTTGGTTAAATATTTAAACATTCCTCGACAATAGAAGCCAGTGATTACTGGTCACAAAGACTAGTAGTTGATATAACAGCATTTATTTATGGTGGAGGAAACTGAAGGCTCATTAGAAACACATCGGTGTACAAGTGTAAATAAATACGCATTCGGTCGACTCTGACAAACATCTTCAACGGTCAATGCGGCCACTTCAACCTATGGGCACTATCGAGCCCATTGGACGCGTTATACTTTTAATAATAAGCTGTTTAATTTGTTTTACAAGTGGAATTAAAGGATGATAAATGAAAAATTCAATGCATTCGCATACATGTTTTATTTATAAAATCAAAATAATGTAGTTACTTATTAAAATACATACTTTTCACACTGTAATTATTCATTAATTGATTTTTATATGCTTATGCATTTTAAGTTACAATTCTGCCGCAACAGAACACTATTCTGGCTATGAGGTAAAATAAAGTATGCACGGATAACATCACAGACATCTGTCTATTAACCTTAAATTTAGAAAGTAAAAGTATAATGAACTGTTTTATCCATCTGTATTGTCCGTTAAACTCGTGTGCGCAGTTAAGGCCTAACCTATAGGGCGGCAGTGTAGGTATAGAGTGGTTGGTATCACGTTACTTGGTATCGAGAACACGGGCGGAGCCGCGCGGACACACTACACCCCCGGTTATCAAGAACAGCTACTTCAAGCCACTCCAGGATATTAATGCAAAGAGAAACTAATATTCTCCGCTTTCCCTCGCCTTCCAGCTTTATAAGAAATCAAGGCACTGAAGTTTTTATAGTACTACAAATTAACATTAGGCTGAATATCATGATTAGTCATTTATATTTGAAATAGTATAGTTTTTGAATAGTAGTAAAAAAATGATTTTTAAAATTCTGGTCAATTGATTTGATCTAAATATATTCCACATAAAATTTATTATCAGCAAATTTCTAATTGTACCCCATGGCATTACTTTTACATGGGTAGGGGTTGAATTAAAAAAAACCTATCATCGATGATATCCTACTACTGCTTACCTGCCAAATTTCAGTTTAGTAGTTTTGGCTGCACGTTGTGTTTTTAGACAAACGATTATGAATATAGATTATACTTGAAATCGACACCGGATCTCGTTACTTGATTATGTATTTTTAGAAAACTCGTTTCAACTTCATAAACAACCATGAATAACCCATAACCCGATGGTGGTCCTGTTCAAATATTGTGGAACGAAAACTATGTTAAAATACACAATTGTTTAGATGCTCTGCCCACGAGCAGTGACTTGAGAGTCAAGGGTCAGGCCAGGTCTTCATGAAGAATGTCAGAATAAACAGCATGTGTCAAGAGGACAACAAATAGATGTATTGACAAACTTTTTCCATAGTTTTAATAACTACACAAAATCTTCTCAAAAACTCACGGTAATTTTCAAGTCTGAAAGTAGCATGACCCTTTTAAGGATACCAACGAAGTTTATAGGAACTATAGTTATGTGGCCGTTACGATTAATATTTCAAATTTTGTATGTTTTACATTCATTCAATAAAAGTTGGTTCTCTGATGGAAATACCTGCATCATGTTGTGTAAGTAGTCTAAACTATTATGTAGTATTATGTATAAATGTATGTATAGTAGGTAATATCAAAGTGTAGTACACATATCAACCAACGCGGTTACCAACAACAAGTAACTACCACTATCGATGTCGACATAAAATTCGAAGTATCATCTCAAAGAAATGGAAGAAGTGATATCGCTTGTTTAAATAAACAAGATGGTATTCACGCTGCGTAGGTATGCGTTGTTAGTTTGGATGGATCGCTTCGGCGGTCTGTTAAGAACAACAATATATGTATTATGAATAAAGATGAGATACCATCTCTTAAAATTTATACTTAAGTACATTTATTCACAAATAAAAGCAAGGTTGCAACAAACACGTAAGATCTGTTATAGAATATTTTAACGGTGACTATTATTTAGTGTTAAGAACTTTGACTCACCTTCAGCAAACATTTTTCTCTTACTTATGTGCCTTAGTAATTATCAAAGTTAAAATTGCTCATACAATATGTAAGAAAAAATCGTATACAATCTACCAGCAAAGGCAGAAATGGTTTAAAATTGTAGTACCGGGGTTGTAATAGTTGTAGTTTATTTTTTATTTGTTTTATAACTTATAATAACTATTCATGATACTAGCCGGTGATAAATTGGTCGTGTTGATGAGAGTCTAAAAACCAATGAACAAATATGAAAATTTCCTTAGGATATAGTTCCTGCTTGTTTGTTATCTCGCGTATTCCTAACTTGTATGGTACAATCGAGTCCCCGGTCCCCGTACGCCGATGTTGCCACAATTAAATGCGTCCACACCACTGCACCACAATACCCCACGCATCGCTACACTCGACATTTAATCGAGACTTTATTCAACAGTTTCGGGGTTCAGTCGGAAGTAACCCAAAACGACCGGATGTCGCAGAACCAATCAAGAAATACCGATTTGCTTATCCTTTACTGATTTCAATGTATAAGGCAAAAGTTCAATATCTGTTTCGAATCGAGAAATAATAAGTCTATCGTCAAAACATGGAGACACATTTTAGTCAGATTTTTTTTTTTGAGAATTGTATTTTATTTAAGACAATTTTGGTATGATAATAATTTTATTGTAAATAATAAATTACGTTAGTAATAATACCTAGTATATAATTAAGTAATAGATAGTTAGGTGGTACATCTATCTATTCTACATTTAAAATCAAATAAATTTTCGTAATGTTGGCGTTGTTTAATTTTTATTATACAATCCACAAATAAATACATTGAAAAGTATAATCAACACTCGTGCGTTTATCATTTAGTGTCCAAACTTGGAATGATCTGGTTCAAAAAAAAAATTCCATGACCTTACGAGAAACTTCATTAATTTCATCCCTTTATTGCAAAAGTTTATCATATCAAACCAATTACAACAAGTCACACAATCAATCCATTGTTTGCACAAACACTTACATCTCAACAGCTGCAGTATCGTTCCCGCTGATTCCTCAAACCCTTGCTCTTATTACAATCCTTCCTTAAAAATTACATCAAACACTCAAAAATCACAATTTAAATTATAGCGTAATTACTGGCGATAGAGTCTGTATTGGAATGTGCATTCTCTGTTTGGAGGTTAGTATAGGACAGGGTGTCGTGGAGATGTGAAGTGCGAATCCATGGGCGGTCTTCGCCACTCCTGGCCACTCCACACTCTCGATGGCTGTTTGTTTTGCCGGTGTTTGGACTGCCAGGACCAAGTGGCGCCCCATTTCATATGTTTGCACAATATGTTTACCATGCCTGGATGCAATGTCGAGATATTTCTTCGAGGTATTGCGTTACATCCTTAATTGATCACACTGTTTGTCTTTCCATTTCAATAGGGTTTATGCATTTACTACCTTAAGGTATCTTTAAAGTGGGTTGCCATACCTATGAACGTATTATTTTGTATTTCTTATTAATTTATTATTTCTTGGAAGTTATAAAAAGATTTAGAAGCAGTCAAATAAGAACATGACAATTTACATTTGACAAAACACAATGTAGTCAATCAGGGAGTCGTGTAAGATTTGTTATTAAATACGTAGTCGCTCGGGGGTCGCCTCCCGCGGGGTCGCACATTCAGATTGCTCACCGATTTAGACGCATTAACACCTATTACCGACCCCCATTGTCGCAGTTCACTTCCACGCAAAATACTACACTTTCCTTTTTACTGTTTATTGTTATCGTTTGTTTCGAGGCGCAAACCGTTGGTCCACAATACGCCTGCCAGTCCGCTCCGGCGAGCGCTTTCAACTTACGAAAGGCGGTAATTTGCTTCATTGTTAAGAGCTAAAAGTCAGCTTTTGTCGGCACTTGGCGGAATTGGGAGCGTTTAGATTTCGGAGTGGGCAATTCGCGATCATCCCGGTCACTCCGCTCTCACCTCAATGGACTCCTAATGGACGCTTTCAACAGATGTTTGAAAAGGTTTTTAGATAAACGCACCTATTGTTCTCGATTTCAGGAGGACTCTACATTTACCCGAAAAAAATCTTTGTGTTTCATTTCTCTGAGAAAAAGTTTCTATCGAATTTTCTTTTTTCATAATAATACCTACCTATACAATTTCCAAAATATAAAGTGAATAGTTCTAAAGTGGATGTGTGTTTGATAGCGTTCCACTGCAATCAAGATCGAGGCAGCGTTCAGTAATCGAATGAGAGGTGACGCCTCCAGCTACAACATCACCTAGATTACGTACTAGTAGACTTCACATTTCATCCTTTTAATATTTATCGACGTAGTAATAAAATATTATTTTCACTATAGTGAATTAAAGTACTAACCTTCGCAGGTAAAATCAAGTAAGTAGGTACCTAAGATTCGTAAAATTATATCAGTTCATCTTCAAAGATCTTCAAAGTTACTTCATATTTCAATATTTTAGTTTAGATTTTTACGAATTGGTTTTAGTAAAAACAACTTTTATGAAATAATTCCCATTTGTTTCTAATCGGCTCTAGCTCTGACAATACATTTTGTATTGTTCTATTTTTTGGCACAGACACATTCAATTAATATTCTTTCTTTCTATTGATCGATCAAAATGATAAATCTACCATAGTACCATATGATCAAAGTATCTAAGGTAAAATGTGGCACTCTATGTACATACTCATAGGTCAAGCTTAATCTCAGAAAAAGCAAAGTTTTTGTATGAAACACGAAAGTTTTCAGGTATTTTATTATGAACATAACATTACAAGAAAAAGTTTAGAGTGATATCAAGTTAATATTACACGTTGGTATATATTTTGTTTGAGATTGATTTATAATGTTATATGCCTAAAGTCTCCAGAACACTCGTCCCTAGGGAACCGCAAATTCCCCGTCTATCCCTTGTCTGATCTGAGGAGCAGACGAATGTAAATGTGCCCTAATAGCTCTCTGGCATGCTAACGAATGTGCGACTCTCCTGTTTCCTACAGTTTACATTACTACGCATAACATCGTACAGTTCCATACCTTATTGCTATAGTCACAAGGTTTATGGCAAGAAAGTTGAGTTCTATATTTTTGTTCTGGTTTTCGCATAACTTTAGTGTTGAGTTTTTACAGGAAGTTCTCGTAAATGTGTGTAGTACATAACATTTTTAGCCTGGTTTGACCGTATAACTGTAGGTATTCATTTGGTTTGGTAACGTATAAGCTAGGTTTTTTCTGTACCTAATCCTGAAAAGGGCCTAAATTTTTAGTTGATAGGGAATACCTCATCCTGCTTGGTTATAGCAAACCTTTTCAACGTTTACCATACTCGTAGCTCGAAGTAAATATCGCAGGGTCGACATGGAATTGTGCCACCGGGATTAGGCTGTTAATCTGGGATTAAGTTTAACCGCAAGATAATAATAGTTCCATTGAGAGAGCGCCAGGAAGTTGACTCATAGATCCTGAGCTTCTTCCTTTCGAAACAAATGTATGTAAGTCTGCTTGTCTGTTTGTTTAGATAACTATTGTTGTCATTGTACTGGTGATAAGGAGCGATAAAACAGAATTGCGTGTGTTTTGGTGGATTATTAATAACAAATAGACAGAACTTTCAAAATTTGTGACAACAATTTTTGGGTTGGTGAAGCCCAATTTTATTAAAGCTTTTAGGTAAAGGTAATAATTTTCAGTCATTGATTAACTAAACGATTATTTATTTATTATTAATAATTAAACGGGAAACCCCAATAATATAATATCTTATTTAACTTAAACTTCTTAAAATCTTGATAAAAAGATCAAAGTTTCAATAACTACGATTTTGTAAAGCAAACCTTGATAAGATACATCCTTACTTTTAATAATAACAGCGTCACGCATGTATGTATATATTTAATATTTTTCTTTTAAATATGATGAAAAAAGGTTACCCAAACTGAAGCGTGAGAAATTACATTCGCAACTTAATCCTTTCCTGGCTTAGCAATTTTGTTACCTTTCTAAAGATAAGTGATCAATTTTAAACAGTCAGATGTTATCTATTAATACAACGTTAGAACTAAAAATTCTGGATTTATCGCTAGCTAAAACGGATTGACTTAGAGATATGAAGTTTTCCAGAAGGTAAGTTGAGTATAAAAGTATTGCATTGCAAAAAATCATTTTAATCTAATAAATGTACGATTGTAATTCAACCCCTTGTTAAAACATTTCAAATCCTGAAAATAAGACGCTTAGCTTATCCGTACTTGAACATAGGCTAATTGGTATAATTCGAAGAAACAATGACCGTTTGGAAGAAAGGTTCTTTAGTGGTGGGCACGGGCCGGAGCGGTTTAACTTTAAGTTTCGAGTGCCTTCGCATTAAAATACATGGGCCAATTGGGAATATGCATGACTTTTTTTATTTATTTATTCTAATTCGATACCACAAATATACACAAATCCGTAAGATTTTCTCGAATATTTGAATTATGAACTAAGTTATCAAGCTTCAAAGTCGTTAGTTAGACAGAAAGATCCGATATGTACAATGACGTTAAAGTTCATGGGCGCCATACAACTTCCATAGAAAAAAAGGTGGTATAGGGCGAGATTTACTTTAAATGGTTATATTGCCTTGGTTTATCATGCATCATAAAACGCTAGACGAGAGACTCAAAACATACTTCCTCAATAATATGTAAATTATTTTTCTTAGTTTTTTTTTAATTATTTTCATAACTCCAATGAAATAAATTATATAGCCTTAATTTATATTGTACCTACTTCTATATATTGTATCTAAAATAATTCAATGTAACAATTTAAAAAATATTGTTTTAATACGCATTAAGCATTAAAACAGGGTAAAACCTGTGTGGTTTTACAATGCCTAAATTATCTGCTGTAATTGCAATAAAGTTAAATAAATAATACGTTTAAAAAAATCTGTTTTCACTGTAAATATACTATTTCCACATACTTTACGATAAATTGATTGAATAATCAAATTAAATTTCATGCAACTCCCTATTGTGGCCCATGTATAAAACTTAAACCTGTTTTTCTAAATTAAATTTAATATAAATATTGTTATTTTCGTTTTTATTTTGTCACCGCATTTGAATTTTATCAAACGCACGACTTTTGTTATTAAAGGAAGGTTAACAAAAAGGCTAAGGAAGAAACGTACCTAATAATTTTCAGTTTTCTCACAGAGCTTTTGGAATATCAACATTTGAATTAGTTGTTACTATTGATCTTTTATCATCAGCATCACAACAGATAGGTATAGGAAAAAGAAGCCAAAATGAACACACAACGAAGACTGCTAAAACAAAGAAATGTAGGTAGAGTGTGATTACGGAATGCCTAACAGAATTTTTTTGATTGGTTTATTTATGTTAAGATCATTTAAATAACACTGCGAGTACATTTATCCATGATGACTGATTTTATAAATAAGCAAGTAGCTCTATCTCTCGGTATGTCTATCTGTTTTCTCGTCTGAAAACGTGGAAAGCTTTCACCAAAATTTTGGCAAGACTATAAATTCTATCCTGGGGTCACATAGGTAACATTTTTTCTCAACGACAAAAAACTACGTGTTAAATTAACGCTTTGAAAACAATTTTAACCTTTTCTTAAAACAACACCGTTTTTATGTACTTAAATGCCTTGCTATTAACACAAAATGGATTACAAAAACGTTTTTTCTTCAAACGGATGTGTAGGTCGGCAACCGCAATAATGTCTTATGTTATTTCAAAATAACGTTTAAAATTTCCATTGTTTTGTTTTACCTTTTAATTCAAAAGAATTAGAAACAGGTTTGCTTTTCCTAAATATACTCGTTTTAAAAATAGGTAAAATTTTCATACGAATTGCAGATTTTTTCACCAATATCTAAGATTGACTTTAGGCATAGGATACCTACGTTTTGTCTCGGCAAATCCAAAAATAAGAGTAGGTACCAAACGGACGAAGTCACGGGAAAAAATAATTTTTTGTCTAATGTTTCAATAGGTAATCCTAAATTCAATGTTTCATCATCCAAAAGCTTTAATTTTTACCACGCGGGTTTTAGTGGCTAAGACATTACATTACAATAATTAGATCTGAAAAGCTAGGCATTAAACTTTATACTTATTAAACTGTTTAATCACTATTCAATGTCATTCTTGGACTAATCACTGAAGATCCACCTAATTATTCGTTTTAAAAACCTTCGATGAAAGAGAAACACGCAAATTCTTTCCTAATCCACTGTGGAGCCCAAAATTTTAAAGTTTCACACGAGAAATTAGCTAAAACGCAAGGCTCTGTTCTCCTATTATTCCATATAATAAGGATTCTACACTAAGTAGGTGATTAGTTCAACTGCCTATCAATGTATCCAGTTTCAATGTGGGTGGGTTTGGTATTTAGGTGATAATTTCATTTATGTATTAATTAAAATCTGAAAAAATAACAATTAATAGTTACAATGCAAATTTGTGTTGTACTTTTAGAAAACTTTCTATTAATTAGAAAAAAAATCTTGATAATAAAGTATTAGCTCCAAGGATAGTTAGATTCATTTCATTATAATCTGTTTTAACATACCTTTTTTAAATCAGTCGTAGTAGTAGTAGTTAGGCATCTATGCTCGGTTTGATACACGAAAGAATCTATAATTTTTTTATTTTTTAAAATACTATAAAATTTAGGTATCTTTTTGGGCCACCTTCTGACGGGCGAAGGCTGCTTAATCAGTTTACTTTTTAATTTTATTCTAATTGATTAAAAATATTTGTTTTGTTGCAGTAGACTAGCAGCAATTATTTTATTTGGTACACGAAATAAAAGATTCAAGCGTAAGTATTATTTTCTATTTATTCGGAGTTGTTTTAGGCTTGTGTTCCATTATAAGATTCTAGTAAATAGACAACAGTTTACAAGCTAAAATAACAACAATGAGTAGACACCTCTATGAATAAGTAGGTACGTATTTTATATACAAATAGAACTAGAAATATTTACACTCACTTGGTCGATATCAGACTTTATCATAATACAATTTAAAATAATGATCTAAATAGTAGAATTAAGTAGAAGTATAATAATTTACATTTTATTTACAAAAGTGGCTTATGAGAGCCAAAAAGAATTTTAAATATTGAAAAGCCTTTCACGATTTCAACATGATAGATTCTTAAGAAAAAAAGGAAAAGACATAAACAAACTGATGAGTCAGTTTAAAAAATGGAAAGGAAGTTACCCAAGTTTAGTGATATGGGATGAATTACTAATACTGATAGGTAGGTAAGATATTCACATTATGTACAACACTAAGCGATCACAGTGCAGGTGGGTGGTGTGTGCGCGCTGCGTTTATGTGTCAGGCGGGCGCTGCGGGTGCGTGGGGCTGTGTGCATGCGGCACGGCGGCGTGGCGGCGCAGGTGCTGCAGCAGCGCGGGGTCCAGCGCTGGCCACCAGCCACCCAGCAGCGGGTGGTGTGACACGCGCGCCTCCTCCTCGCGCTCCTCCTGGTCGCTCGCCACTACGTCGATATCTTCCTCCGGCTCCTCCTCGCCGCTGTAGCTGTCCCGTCGCGCACGTTTCTCCGGGACCTCGTCTGGAGCAAGCAGCGATGCCACGTCAAACTGCCGCTTGCGCGCTGGCCCGCCGCCGCCGGACAGTGCACGCCCCGCACCCCAGAAAGGCAGCGGCGGCAGCGCCGTTGGCGGCGGCGACTGCGGCGGCGGTGACGGAGAGTCCTCCCCGTCATCGTCTACCGCTAGCCCCATGTGTTTTCTCACTTTCCTTTGTGCTTTACGTCTCCTGAAGTCTCCTTTTCTGAAATCTTCCACATTTGCTGGGTGTATCGCCCAGTAGTGCCCCTTGCCGTTGGCTGATCTTCCAGCTTTGACAAAGCAGTCGTTCAGAGATAAATTGTGTCGAATAGAGTTTCGCCACCCTGGGCCACGAGATCGGAAGTATGGGTAATTATCCAGAATGTGTTGGTAAATGTCAGATAGCACTAATTTCCTGTCGGGCGAGCTAAGGATAGCCATCGCGATGAGTCCGATATAACTGTGTTGAGGTTTCGGCTCCTCGGGTTGTAGTGCCCGCTGCTGCAGCAGGGACATGGAAAGCGCAAGGCGCGGCGCGTACGGTCCGTAGCATGGTGGCACGGTCGGTGGGTAGAGGCGCAAACGCTCGGCGACGGCGTAGTTGTAGAGCTGCAGGCGGTAATGGTCGAGCGCGGCAGCGGTAACGGTTGGCGCGTCCTTGGCTAACGGCCAGGGGCCTCCCTCAGCACCACTGCACATGTTGTCAGGGGCTCGCTCGGGCGCGGAGTGCCGCGGCCAGCGCCGGTCCCGCGCGAGCTAGCACGGGGCGGCGACATCGGGCCCGTGCAGCCAATCACCGCGCCTGCTCCTTGTATACGTGTTTTTGTTTAGCGACGCCCCACTCCAGTGGCTTTGCGATTTCACGCACCCTGCCTTAAGGCTACCGGTACTGATAGCAAAACCTTCACTCTGTGTTTATATAAGACTACTTTTGTCTTGCTACCTTTCGCTGATGAAATAGAAATGGGACAGCATGATTTTTACAGTTTATTTTGAAATAATTTTGTTTCTTGAACAGAAACATTGAAGCTTAGCTAAAAGCTTTTAATTTTTTTAATGAAAAATCTAGTAACATTGCTATCAGTAAGTGTTTATCTTACCTCACAAGTAATAACTAAGTGATATCTTTATGTCGGTAGGTAAATAGGTTACGGACTACATACCTGGTTATTGAGTAGGCTTGAAAATTCCATCAGATCGGTAATTTACCTATACTGGATTCTATTTTTAGTGATAGAAATTTGTTTTTGTCAATTTAGCATTTTTAGGTACGTATTTTGGATTAGAATAAAAGCAATTTAAGACAGAGCAACATTTTGCTGCTATTCAATCACAATACTCCATTCTATGTTGATATCTAATGAATAACAAAACCGTGTTCAAAGAGGCGCAAATGGCTATTTTTGATGTTGTACCTACTGGTTCCTACATTTATTTACATATGTTTGATAACAATGACAGAGTGAGGAACAATTTGATAAGAGTGCTTAGGCTAAAATAACGAAATGTGAAAATTTTTGTAACGTTAGAAGAAGGAAGAGGATTGAAAATGGGAAAACGTTGAGATGATTTGGGGATGTGGAGAGGATGGATGATTCAAGATCTACGAAAACTATTTTTTTGCAAAATTCCGTTGGTGAACAATTAAGGGCAGACTAGGTAAACGAATCACGACCAGATTAGCGACGTTCTGAGGAAAGGCCAGGTCAAGAGCACCCGTTACCATCGTGTGTGTTTGAAGAGATGCATAGAGGTTATTGGTTATGGAGGAAGCGAAAGAATTATGTAAGGATTGTTGCGTATGGCGAACATTAGTCTCTGCCTACCCCTTTGAGACGAAAAGGCGTGAGTTTGTGTTTGCGTGTTTGTGTCAATCACAAGAGTTAGTATTGGACTACTATGGGTGCAACTGTTTACTCGTAGATATCCTAAGAACGTATGTATTTATTAACCTAACAAGCAATAATAAAATGTGATTATAGTTAGATTTCATAGTTAGTTTAAGGTTACAATTTTAATGTTTGTTAGGGAGTATATATTTAGGAGCATAGGTATTTAGGCTTCTATCCCACCTGGTGTTTTTCAAACGACGGTGTTTCCCTGACGGCGGCGGCCCAGCGTCATCATCAACGCGACGTTAACATCGCGTTAAAGTCAAGCGACCGTTGACCTAACCGTACAATTAAAGTCAAAATTATTTGCCACCGGGCGTATGTCCTTACCGCGCGTTGACCAACAGAGCGGAATAGCGATTTTTAGATCTCTGAACTCCATTAGAACGAAATCGCATTCAAAAGTTAAGCAAAATTTTTAAGGAGGGAATTGTAGATACAATTGTCACGTACCATAGGAAAAGCTTTAGGGACTGTCCGCATTTTGACAGGATAAGTGAATTTTCTCGATTATTTTGCTAACGGTACATACATAGCAAAACCGTTACAAATGACAACTTCGTAGCGAGTGCTTCCCTGTTATTTCAGAGATATCACAACACACAACAACACATTACTTCTACGAGCGGAGTTAGAACGGGACACGACTATAAAAATATATCCTCAACGCCTTGTGGAACAAGGACAAGAAACCGTGCAACAGTTTCGAGTACCGCCAGATATATCACACAGATTCTGTTAATTGAAACTCTACTTTAAAGATAGTAACATAATGGTTGAAATTCGAATGATACGTCAAGGCTTAGATGCATTGTTCCGGTGGTGAATGAGAAATTAAAGTAAAGAATGTACGAGTGCGAGCGAGACGGAAGGTGGTTGCGTTGAATGTGGCGCTAACAATGCAGTTCCCGCCCATTTAAATACGCCATTTTGTTTATCGTCTCGACTTGTGCTTGTGTTTTACACAGAAAGCTCTGTTTTGTTAAATTACACGAAATATTTATCTATTCTCGACAGGAACAATGACTACGGAAAACCGTAGTAGCTTCGTAGCAACTGTACGTTTTCAACGATTTACGTGATGTTTCTTTTGTTTTTAGAAAGATTTTTGGTTGCGTTAATTTTAATGTAGGGTTTGTTAAAGAGAGTTTTAGGGTTTTGAAAGTTAACACAATGATCCAATGATATTGTTAATCCAGTTCATTTTAAAAACTAAAAATATTTGTGAAAAAAAAAATCTATCAAAATCAAGGTTTTACAAAACCATTTAAAAGGTATTTATATTGATCTTATCATTATGAACTCCTTTGAGGTGACCTGATTTCACAATTTAATTCTTGTTTTGAAGAATGAACTTAAGCTTAAAACTTTAATACTATTTTTCCAGAAAATCTAAAGATATGATTTAGTATAAATGAAATATGATGATGATAATGAACAATCAAGTTAAAACTATAACCAATAATAAAATAAGGCCACCATTGCTTGTAACAACCCCAGTCCTCTTATACATATTATTTTAAACGTATAGAGAAGGTCTAGATATACAGACAGGTATAGTTAAGAACAAAAGTTCCATGCGTTTGTTTATTCAGTATTTCGTTATAGTGTCACGTCACGCGTTCGGTACAGTTTTAAACAAACGATTTGTCGATTGGAAAACAATTTGCGGCTGACATCCGACTCCCGCCGACCAAACACGCATTTTAAATAACTTAACCATTATTTTGCAGCAAGTTTATTTTATCTGCATTTTTGTGATTTGTTTTAAAACGGAAACAAATAGGATACCTACAGGGTTTGATAAGTGTTTCTTTCAACTTTAGTAGGTGGATATATTGTATTTTTTTTTATAAGGCGAGGTTGTTTATAAGAGACCTCTTATTGAGTATTCAGGTTTAAATAAGGGTTTTCACTTGTTTTTTTTTTTACTATACTAAATAAGCATGTATTTATAAAAATGGTACCTATAAGGTAAATGTTAATACATATTTGAATTCCTAACTAAAATAAATACGTGAGAATCCGACTTCTTTCCAATTAATATATTTAAGCACTAGCTTTTAAATTGAAGAATTGGTTTATTTGTATTTTATCAAAATATAGAGGAATGTACACTATGCATAGTAGGTATAATATATGTACTTTAGTCCATTCTAAATAATGATAAAAGAATTTTGAAATCGGACGAGTAGTTCTGAACATTATCTACACTAAATAACATTATTAAATGAACATGGAATTGACATAGATGAGATCCAATTAGCACAACACTACTTAAACTCGTACAACAGTACCTATGTGTTAATAGAATTGGCCAAGGAACCCCAAAAATTAATTAATTCAGGATGTATAAATAGGTGTAAAACTTTACTCCTTACTGAATGTTACAATAAATCTCTCCGTAGGAGTCAATTGCATTCAGGCAACGCCCACCTCTCAAAACCTTTTGTGCATAACTGTACAATACAAACTAGTTCATAGAAGTTATCACTGGCGCTAGTTGAATACGAAAAAATCTGTTTCCATTGTCTAGTTAGTGAAAAGATTAAATTGTTGAATTTTGTAAATGAGTTCTTTGTTAATACAATTTGCATTGTTTGTTTAAGCGCCAATCAACTGAAAGGGGATAATTTAAAATTCGTGCTTTGATATTGCACGAACAAACCGAGGTATTTAGAATATCCATCAGAGTTATATGTAAAGATTAAAATATTCGATTTTAATATGTAGATTAAGCCCTTATTATCAATCAATTCTAGATAGATAGTTCTTTAAACATGTCAGTAGAGTCCTGTATGTTGTTGTAACTAAAACATATTAAATAGAAAAGTTCCGCGTTCGGTATTTTTTAAATAAATTCAATTCGTTTTTCTGTCTTTCCTTTAACGCTACTAAATTTATATTAAATTACACCCTGTAGAGTTTGTGTAGAAAACTGTTCGGAAAATATTTTGGCATCAGAAAGTAGGCTTATATAAATCTATGATCAGATTTAAACCGAGCGACTTTTATGTAGTGAACCATTTTACAAGAAATTTTACCGTTTATCAAAAGAGCGTTTAATTTAACTTAATTAATTATATGGGTACTTTATTTATAAGTTCTAAGTTGATACATACCCACCTGCTTTATTTACCTATATGATTTATATGTAGATTGGTAATTATGTGAATACAGTTTGATAAAATTTCCTATAGTTTCTATCTGCGTTTAAATTTATTCATTTGCACTTGGCCTGCGCCTTGTAAGAAAAATAAAATATTTCTATTTTTCATCACAACATTTAGTAGCGGGATGAATTGGTATAGCAAATGAAAACTTAATACAAATGGTACACCAGGCCTCCCATTAAGCTATACACATTACAAGACTTAAGAATGGTACAAAGCCTTAACGATCTTCATATATAGGTTTAAGTAGTCATGTGTACGAACAAAAAAGTGAGTTTTAATCGCTAAAAGTCGTTTGTGTCAACGTGTGAATTATTGGGACGATAATTACATGTAAATTCGGTGGCGGCGGCGTCGGCGTCGGCGTCGCGGCGAGCGGGAGGTTCGGCAGGGCTGGGTTTCACAGCGCTCTCCCAATTTGTTTACATCTACGTGGAAACAACTTCTGACAACGCGCAAACTTTCAATAAGATGACAGGGAAATTATCAATCGATCGATGAAGGTAGACTGTTGGAATTTTTCCCGATCGTGATTTGCATCCTTAATGAAATTAGCTTTTATTTTTTGCTAACTAAACCTGACTGACCTCAGGTATGTACCTAGTAGACATTTATGATAAAACAAAGATAGCTTTTAATGAGAATATCATGAACATACAAATATTTATATTCCAAAAACCTACCTGCATACTTACATATTTATCAAGCTTTGCTTATATTTAAAGATACTTAGCCAGTTATTACTCATTCAGTTAGGAAACGCTACATTAGGAATTTCAGACTCGTTAGGTGACAATGTCCAATACGCTATTGTTAAATAATTGATAAGTTTCTACAACATTTGCTTACCATGAACAGTGCTTGCTCAACACATTCATTGTTTAAAAATTATACGAGCATATATATTATTTTAAATATATTTAAGAAATTTAATTATCAAGCCTTTTTTTAACCTGGGCAAATCCTCATGGATCTCCTTCAGCCCGGGGGGACCGAAGGAGTATGAGGGACTCACGAATGAGACGTGCCTACCCACTAAAACCCCACGTTCTGCCTGCGCCGTTTACTGTTAGGACGTTGGAGGGAAGCACCAGGAACCCTCATATGTACCGACAACGAGACGTGGCGGGAGAGGAGCGAGCCCAGAACATCCCACCGAGATACAAAAATCAGTTTAATATTCTGGTCCCCAAATGTGGGAACTTTCAGATATTAAGCTGAAAAGAACACTTTGATCTTAGACACGACAAGCGTATATACCTACCAACATACATCTATCCTAGTATTAGGGAAGGTCAAGTCAATTCAAAACATTTCTTACCTATAACTTACACGTTTTGAATTCGGGATTAAAAACGCACATTTCAGACAAGCATGCTCCATAGGTCCATCTCCAGATTTTTGTTAAATGCATGCTTACCTACAAAATAAAACATATCTAACAAGTAAGTTCTTTGTAGAAAAAGTATGTAAAAATGGAAGCAAGGCAGAATATTCCAGATCTATAACTGGAATATTTTGCGTTGATCACAGTTTTTTCCATCCGGAACTGTAACCTCGCTTGGTTCAAAGGAAGGGCTAATAACTAAGCTATCACATAATAAAATAGGTATCTAGAGTATGAAGCAGACATGATCTCTTCGGTTTACAATATCGATCGTCCTAGGGTGAAGCCATAGTATAGCTGCTGCATGGAGACGGGACCTAATAAGCTTATTTGAGGATAATCTCCCCTTGCACAATACCTCAGACGGTTTTCATCTGCTACTAGTTTTCATATCATCATACTTACTTGTGTTGGCATTCAAAGTAATAAAGGATTACTGAACTTAATAAAAGCTACCTTCGAAATTGCTAATAGAGTTTTTGTTTGTCTAGTTACTTGGTATTTTATTTAGGTCTTATTACCCGAGTGTGGCAAAGCCAAAAAGGGTTATGAGGTATGTTTAAAGTTGACTTCAGACAAGAAAGAGTTTCTTTACTTAACAATTTTAGGAAAAATAGAGGATGACAGCTCGGAGTAGATATAACTTCTAACATAATATATGTGTAATAGTAAATCTAATTGTCTTTTATAATTTTGTTGTTAATAGCGTTTATAGATATAGAAAATCATCATAGATATTTAGATTATTTATAGGTTTATATCAACTTTATTATATCAACTTTCAGGTTGAATAAATATCGAAAAAAGCTTGTTGTTTTGTGTTGAGTCTGTTTTCAAAGAGAATGAAGCCAGAGTGGTGGCTGAAAGGGGCTAATTACTGTGTGGGGGGAGGCCCCTGGAAGAGGAGGCCCCAGCGCCGGGTGATTCAGAACAACTTTGTTACTTATTTACACACTGTGAATAAAGTACTGAAGTTTGTTTTTTGGTCGATACTTCACCAGCTGAATTGTTAGTTTTAATTATTTCTTTCTACCGAGTTTTATTTGGTTAGTTCAACTGTAAAATTGAAATGCTTTCGTGGCTTATGATTTATTAGTTCAAAGTATTTTTGTATTCACAATAATATATATAACTGTCTGTCTAGGTTGTCTGTTCTCAAACCTCCCTGTGGTAGTTAGAAAGCGTAGTTTGGAATTCATTTTATGTATCTAGATAGTCTCAAACATAATTGAGGGGGAATTCCTTTATTTGGTCCGTGGTTTTTGGATAAGATAATATTTATATGATTTTGTACCATTTTTTTATCTGAATTCGTTGCTCTCGGCGTAACCAAATCGTTCTAAGAATTTTTCTAAAATTCTGTATCATTACTTATTTATAGGTATAAATGTAGGTAATTAAACTCTATCGTAAGGACAAAGTCTACAAATATGACAGTCAATTCATAAATTTGATCGTATGTGACACGGTTGCTATAAATAGGTATTGAGAAGGTTTCTTAAAAAAACATGAAGAATGTCAACTCACTTAAAATCCCTAATAGAATATATCGCATCGACTTAAACGACACTTGAGTAAATCTCACCTATTTTATTAGGACGACTTATTATTTGTTTTTTGCGTATCCCCTGCCGTACGTGGCATTGTGTAACAATAAACCACCGAGAGTGCCTCGCTATTCAACAAGCGCGACTATTCAAATTGCCACCTCGATCCGGCCCTGGCGACACTTTTATTAACAATCGAAATTAGAACCCAATAATATTATTAAGTTTTTTTTTTCGCGACCGTACACAAAAAGTCCCCTTTCATATTTAATATTTTGAATTTTAAATCGTCTCTCGAGTTACCACCTACGTATTTGTGTAAACACAATAATGTTTTTTTGGCTTTTGCGTTATCTAAACTGCGCTGAGTGAAGATTATAGATAGGGTCGAGATACTATTGGAGATTGTTGCTTGCCAACATTTTGCAGTTAAAAAGGAAGATGAAGAAAGTAGGTAATTTGAGTGAACGTCGTAGAAAAAACCTTTTAATTATAATTATATTACAAACGACGACGACGAGTTACGATTTCAGATGCAAGAAAATTTTAAATTACAGGTATAAATATGTTTTATTTTACTTTTAAACTTTTTAGTACATTTTTATGCAAACTATTATACCTACCTACCTAAAACAGACTTATTTTCTTGTTTCATAAAATTTCCACTAATGTTAAATGTACTCGTAGGTCATTAAATTACGAGAAATTATAATGTGAATGGATGATATCAAGTGGGCCAGTGGCATTGTAAGTAACAGTGCGGTCTGCACGGTCCACCGCACTTCCGTGGTCAGATTTGACATGTTATTGACAATAGGTGTTCGCGGTAATCGGGTGAGGATTAACTGTCGTTAAGTGGATTACCAGCATGTGGTGGAAGTTGGCCTTCCCTTGCTTTGTGTTCACAGCACTCACAAGCACGCACTTCAACTGCTGCCACTGGTTCTGATTTTATGTTTATTTACATGTAAATGTTAATTGTAAGGTATAGTTTAATATTAAGAGATCGATAAATAATCTTCATAAGCTTATTGATTTGTTTATTCATCTTTCCGAGAGCTATCCAAAGCTCAATGCTGCAATAGTGGGTTAAAAAAAATAAATGAAAGAAATGTGCCTTATTAAATTAGCTATTAAATTTCAAGAAAACTACCTCATTAATTTTTACAAAAAGAAATTGTGATTGGCAAACAACTTAGCAAAATCTTATGTATTTAAGGTTTACCTAAAATGGGACTTAATACCTAATGACATCTAATTCCCCTATTTTTAGAACCATATCCCTAAATAGGAAGCCCTTGAATGGTCAACACGGCGTACATTCATCACTTTTAGTTCAGCATTCCCACTTCAACTGCAACAATAGAAGAAAGCCATTGTCAATGCATTTTGTTTTGTCAAAACGTAAATAAGTATAAATATTTAAACAGCTTAACCCTTGGGAATGGGAACTTACAACTTATTGTTTGTTTTGTCGAGATTTTTTGCAGATCTGAATTACTTTATTGTTGTCTTATTAAACAGCGGATCGATTTAATTTGTATCTGCATTTAGAACATTATAACATACCTACCTATTGATTTTACTCATCATAAATTGAATGTATAGGTAGGTACCTTAATTGAAACTATATCGTTACAATGAACATAAGAATAAAATGCTCCAACTGAAATGCAAAATTTAAGAATTGACTTAATTCATGCAAAGAGTAGGTAAATATTTATAGAAAAAAAATTGTGTATTACTAACCATTGCAGTCCAACTGGCATAAAAGCGCGTAGTGGATAAAAAATTTACGAAACAAAACAAAAGAACAAGTAGGTAGTAGTGTAGTGTAAGTACACATTCTAAGAACTGACGACCAAATAAAGAATAACACGGCTCAAAGCTGGCTTAATTCAATTACAACACAATTGTAACTCAAGTTTTTGCTCTTGAATTTTGATTTTGACACAGTGTACTTATTTCGCCAACAATAACTGTAATATCTACGTAACAATAGCCATTCCCAATCTGACCACGTCACGGTCAGTATTTTTTCAAATCGTATATAACTGTACCATCATCGTTTAAGTGTTTATAGAGTTCGATTTTTTTACTTTCTATTTCCCATCCTTGTCTTACAAAATTGTATACGTATCTGCACGAAAGAGAAAAAACTATATGAAACTTTAAAATGTTTAAACGCTTTACACAAAACTCTGTGTCGATACAATCTTAATCTGAGATTAGTGGGGTGTTAAAAGTATTTGTCACGTTGTCAGTCTATTTCTTTGTGAGTTGACACTGGTGCCACCTATCGGGCACAATGGTCTGCTGAATGGTCAAGGAGCTGTTTTTACAAGGGGATACTCCCACGGGATGTGACAATATTTGTTTAAATCTTTCTGTCCTTCCATATCCGGTGCTACTGGACTTTAGTTTATGAAAAGAAGCTTAATTTTTACCAAGAGGAATTTATAGAAACACATACAGTTAGTTCTGCATGGTACCTATGATATACATACATACATTAAAAATAAATGGATTTAAAATAGTATATACTGGTCACTAATATTACTATATAAATTAATTTCATTCATGTTAATTGAATTTTTTACATATTTCCATTATCTTTTAATAATTTTCTAGAGACTTTTAAGTTTACACATTTGAATTACGAACTTTGATGTACGAACCTATTAAATAATAATTAAGTAATATAAAAATGACACCTACATAAAACGAAAACAATGTTTTTATCGCAAAGGATTTTGTTAAACTGATTTACATTTTGGTCTATCTATATCTCTATATTCGTAGTCAGGATTAAAAATGTTTTTGCTCTACCTATATCTGCAACGCAGGTCTCTAATCATTTATTTTTTTGTGAGGTTTTGGTATATATTTGTCTTACCTATAGATAAGTGTAATAAGTAATAGTAAAGTTTAAATTAACTTTTACCTTTTCGAAAAACCTATATGCTAAGTAAATACTCATTTAAATTTTCTGGAAAAACTCAACACAAATAAAAATGTTGACTCTATGTACAAATTTTTGTTATACTGATATTAATTATCATAAGGTTTGAACTGTTTAAGTAGTTTTAAACCACAATAATCACATAAATGATTTTTATCTCAAAAAAAAAACAAAAAACTATCCAGTAATCTGAAAAGGAATCAAGTTAGACTAACACTTGTATAACTTCGCGTGTATTAGTTTTGTAATCCACCCTCAGACGTTATTAATTTCATATCGTTTATAAAAGAGCATGTTGCTACAAATATCTGGACAAAAGACTGAAAGTAATTAATGTTTCGCTGAATCGTTACCTCTCTTGGAATATTTAATGAACAGCGGCCCCCACTAAACATTACAAATGTCTACATATTCAACATGAGAAAGCTTAGAAGATATTCTTACGACTGCTTTTTAACTACTTCAATTATTACTTCTTCTTGACAATTATTTGTTGTGTTTTTAATTAGAACCTAGGATTTATAAAACCGGAAAGGTTGCCGCCAGATTTTTTAATGGAAAACCTTTATAATTATCTTTATTCCTAAAAAATCTCTCATGACGTCATCGACCACTCCTTTATTTGTCCGTTTACAGATTGTCAATTTCTTATGATGACATCATTTTTCAGACTCCAAAATTTTCCACCTCCACGTTTTTTAATTTATCTTTTTTTAACTATACCAATCTGATTAAACCAATTAGAGGTGATCACAGCGAAGGTGAAAATGACTTATTTATGAGCGAAGTAAAAGACATTTTGTTTTTTATTAAATAAAAATAAAACCCTTTGAAATTGATTTTGCTTGATATTAAGAAAATCGTTTTTAGTTTAGGGTTCGGTCTTTGCTTTTTTTTCGAAAGTATTTGAAAAGTAGGTACGATAATACGAAATCCTTTATGCAAGTCTTTGCAGTTTGTCGGTTTTAAGGATTCCGTACCCAACAATAGTTTTGACATGTCCCCGGATGAACTCTGAAAGTATGAATTATTAGAAATATGTAATTTGACATGATTATTATGCATAACTAGACCATATATTTTTTATTGTTGTGTTATTGGGGATTCTATAAATATTAAGCATTACATTCAGATAAAAAAAACAAACCCAGTCAAAACATGAAAGATTTGTATAATATAGTACTTTTTCCACTTTATTACTAGTGTTTGTAGTGAGATGTGATTAAATTCACTTCTCGTGAACAAATGGGAACAACGAGAAGCATGTGTAATAATTTTTTATAAAGTGTAATTGTTCCCAATAGCAGATACACAGCTGACGGAAATGGCCAGGGAAAACACCTTTTGAATCGTCAAAATATCGAATAATTAAAATGAATACAATAAGTTCATCACTTTGGCTGTGACCGACAAATTCATAATGCAAAGGGTTTACAAGTACCTTAACTTTATTTAACAGAAAGCAAATAATACGAAGTAGATGAATGGGGGATGGACTTTTTCGAATGTGGACGAAATATGAATTTAAAAAAGGCTTGTTAAAAATTTGACGTTTCAGGAATAGATTATTTAGGAAAAATCTAAGAAATAGTCGAAAACGAATTAAGAGAAAAATTATGTATATTGAATGTTTAACTTGTATTATTCAATTAAAAAGATGTAAATATTTTTAGCATGGTCATAATTTTCTGTTCTTGGCTAAGCCTTATCCCGAGGGAGGCGCGGCAAATCGGCGTCTGTACAATACGGTAGTTAGGGAACAGGGGATCGACGACGGCGGTTTAACGAGCAAATTATTTAGTAAATGTTGCCAAATAATAACATTAATGTGGGGAGGGGCGCGCGCAAAGCAAGCGGTCAGGTTAACGTGGATTAAACGGAGCTATCGCCGGAATTAGCTTGATAAAAGATATTGAATATTTTGTTAAGCCTGCGTTTTGTTTTTTTCCTCCTAAGATTTCAACAGAAAAAATTCAGGCTAAACTCAGAAAATAGATGATCGTTTAAATTATTTTGTTTAAAACCAAAAATAAAATGATTCCTATAAATTGGATCAGGATTCGTTTTGCTTTAAACTTGAGAATTTCAGTTTTGTAATGCTTTTGCATTTATTTTTAAAAAGAGTTTTCCATAAATAATAATTTTGTAAAATAAATAAATACTGTGTTTTAGATGAATTCTGTATGTAGTACCTAGTAGTTAAATACCTAGTATGTCAATATTTCTGTAGTTTAGTTCAACAATTCGTATCTTTCAAGCATTTGATCTGTGTGATCAGATGATTTAGAATTGACGTGTCGTATCCACAAAGCACTCCATTTGTACAAGTTGCGGGTACAAGAGGGTGGCCTCCCTGCCGGCAGCGGCAGCCAATGAGGGCTCTCGTGACGTCACTCGGGTGAACACCACTGCAAACATACCCCAACTTCCCCTATCCCTAACTACTCGTTCACTTTAAACGGCATCCATTGCTCGCTCTGACTGCAAAAAAGTTCAACCTTTTTTTCGTACATCAATAAACAAGCAATGGTACGGTTTTATTTTTAATGTTAAAATATTCGCTGGAAGTCTTGAATGCTTGTTAATTGAGTGGCTTCTCATAGAATGCTTGGTTGATCTATTGTCGTTGCCATTATTGTAATTATGACTTAAACGCTGAATTAATAATGGAATGATTCTTTACGCGTAAAAGCTTGGGGGTGGGCTCGTAAGCTAAGGGAAAAAGTGGGACTTTTTTAGACAAATTCGCACTTAGGTACACTGTTTTAACTCTAGATAGCATTCGTTTTTATAAGAAGTCGCTCGTTTATTTTGTCTTATAATAACTCAAGTCTAATTACTTATTGCATCTTTTAAAAATCTATGCTCCGTTTCTACTAAACGGATGACTGTAGACAGTTTTTATGTATCTAAGCTGTGATATGTATTCACATCATTAGGTATAGGCAATTCGTTGTGCATTAGCAGGTACAGGTCTCATTACAATAGTTAATTTGACGCTGTATTTAGCGAATAGCGTCGGGTTACAAATTAGAAACGTTCATCTCAATGCAACCAAATATATGAATAAATAGGTTACAATGACTAATGTAGAATATGTCGATGGTTTTACGTAAGTAGATATCTAAACTTCCTTACTACTAAATAAAATAAGACACATTATTGAACGCTCAAAATGCAGATAAATATAACCACAACAAAGATGTGGGTTGAGTAATGTAGTTTTTCTTAAACGCCAGTATGAAATTTAAGTTCAACTCAAAAACCTTAAGAAAACCACCCTGCCAAATATAAGTTATTGATTTATAAAACAGACCTTTAATCTCCATGCAGAAACCAGGGTATGAATAAGTAGGACAAGCCTAGCAACGGTCCCCAAGGAGCGAGTCCTCCCGCAAACGGAATAGATAATTCAATAACTTTAGGAACGCGCGCCTAATCCTTAAATTAGCAATACGATATGAATAAATAGATTTTGGTCTGAGCAAAGCAGATGTCAAGGGAACAACCCGCAAGGGACGCAGGGCCGATTAGGCGGTCGTTAGTTAATACGAAGGGTTGTTCAACTTTACTATTGTTTAAATGACATTTGTGTATCGGAAAACTTGTCATCTGCTGCAATGCACCGTGCTGCTAAAATATGAAGTCAGTTTTGTATATTTTCACTCAGTGTTGTTTACATAGGTGATTAGGTAAACATGATTTCATGTATATATTGTATGATCGGTGATCAACTGATTTCCTATCTCAATTTAATAGCTGATATCTTTAAGATTTCACAAAACGCTTATTTAACTTTAAGACTAAGTAATGTTACCTACTGGTATTTTGACGTTCGCGCCTGTTTCTCAACGAGATCAGCTTTTCATAATTTGCTTATTATATTTATTTAGGAACTTTTATGATGTTTCTAATATTTCGGTAAATACTGATATATCTAAGTATGTGTGTGTAGATATGAAGAAAGCAAATCCTTAGCATTTGATTCAATAAAGACATAAATATAAATTAACCAAATTCCAATAAGAATCTTGTTTAAATTACACTAAGAGTGTTACCTATTTAACAAGCTATATCTCAACAAAGGCTATCATTTACCTATCATATCATATAACGATCTAATCCTATTGTAACGGCAATAACAACATGGATGTCAATTATAATAGAAATGCATTCACTACCAGATACACCAATTAGATGGAGCAGGAAGCTCGCGCTTGCGCACAGCTTAATTATTTCCGACATAGTCTTGTTGTCCCCACTCTCCCTTTTCCCCTTCCCCCCTCCCCTTCCCTCCCCCCACCTCCTACGACGAAGAAGGGGGAATGGATCGCACTGAAAGCACTGTAAATATTGTGAAAATATAAAGCTGTTTATGTAAATGGTTTCAAATTGAAAGAGCTCGCAGGTTTTTGCTTCCTTGAAAAATGTCATGGAAACTGTTCTGTGTAAGGATACTAAAAATAATGTTCTTACGTTTGATCTTCAATTCCATCGGACAATTTATTTTATTTTCATTGTATGTAAATAAGGACTGCGTTATTTATTTTGATCTTGTTTTTTGGTTAGTTTTATGAATAAAATATATATTTAGCGGAAAGTAAATGTTTATTTTATTTAATTATTCCACATGATAGGCAAACGAGACTGTTCAGCTGATGGAAAGTAATATTGCCGCCTATTGCCACGGCGGTGCCCTTGATGTCTAGAACGCCAAGAGCACCGCCAATGCGTTGCCCAAGCAGAGGTCAAGATGTTGTATCTCTCGTGCCGGTAATTACACTAGTTCTTCAATTTTTCACGGCAGATATAGAAAGGAAAGGAGGAACTGCTGTCACTCAACACATACGAGTAGGCAGTTGTTACACAAACTTCGTTTTTTAAACTATAAAATTCTATTTACACCGCTAAAAAGACAAATTAGATTCTTTTTTCAGATCAAAATCATTTGATCCAACGCAAACGATATTCTTTCTAAGATGTTGTATCGAATGAATTTAATATCAAAATTTATTGTACAAAAAAAGAGCTTATTCACTTATAATAAGATTTTTTTGACCAATGGATCTGTAGGAAAGGCCGGCACGTGTCGAAAGTGTGCTTACGATTGTTGAAATGTACAATGGACATCAATTCATAAAACGATTTATACTGCTTCATTATAATCATGCTTGAGATAATATGACGTTTGATAACATCTATATTAATTAACAATGTATGTAGGTATCTATTTATAAAAACGAAAGTGAGTGTCGATCTGTCAATCTTTTAAACCTTTGTTAAAAGATCTGTGCTGTGATTTCGCTCTTTGCCTACAAGCTAGTTACTTTTTTTTGTATACTAAAACATAATTAACAACAAATTAGTTTAAAACAAGATCCGTACTTTTGGCGGTGCATGCATATAAATTTCTTGTTCTATGTAAGTAACATGCATGTTACGGGCTAGTATGGTATACTTATTTATTTTGTCACAGCGAGAAGTAATTTATAAATAATAAAATTTAAATTCATATATCGTTATGAGCTTATCGTATTCTCTCATCCTAGACTGTAAGATGTATTAGTAGCTAAGTATAAAACAAGTTTATATATTCAATGACAGAATTAGGGGTTTCTTGTCTGTATCTCCACCAATATAAATTTTCTGATTTCCGGTGGTCGAGTCATCTTTATGATAAATTTAAATTCATTGACGATTCCAAGTACATATTTTATATGTTACCGGAATAAAGTTATTTTTATTTTTTCACAGGTAAACCGAACATGATGAAAATTGATGAATAATGTGGATAAGGTATTCACGGCACCTTCCCATTTGTACTCTTTCCCGTTTCGTACCCCTCATTTTACCTACTTTCTACACAAAATAACAACTCGATAAGTTATCTTTAAAATATAAATAATTACCTTGTTATTATATTCATTACACGGATAGTTATAGTTTTTAAAAGTTCTAGATTTGCGTTTAAAATTGAATTCAAATTACACATAGTTTTAGCTTATGTAGATTAAAAGGTTAAATGTAGGCAGCTATTAGGTTATTTTATCAGGTAGTAAATACTTGAAGTTTTTTGTAGTTGTATGTGTATATAAAATTTTATGTAGTAGATAAAACTAGAAGAGAGTTTGTTAACGCTAAAAAGCTGTCCATTCCTAATATATCAATGTTTGTACACAATAAGATAGAACGTTTAAGATACCTACTACTTGTTTACTACTATTTTATTTATTTTAATTACTTAATTAAAAAGATCGCCAACATAGTGTACACTTATTCATGCACATTATCATCACACAATTGGATTGGAAAACAATAATACCTAGTATAAAAACAAATCAAATGTCACTACAAAAAAGGTGAAGACAGCATGCAAGAAAAAAAAAAACTAACATTTAAAACGTCAATAATCGAGTAGAAATTCAGGCTAAAACTTAATGTACAAACATGTCAATACTTTAATGTACAAACACAATATAATATAAAAAATATTGTAAATCATCAACATAATAAATTCATAGATATAACGAACAAATTACTGTGTCAGAGGCAAGAACAAGCAAACAACACTACTTAAAAAATACTCTTTATTTATATGTAACAAATTGTTTAAAGTTGCTGTTACCCAATAATGTAAGTTTGTTGTTACATTCCGACGGCAATCGCCCGGTGTTACCGTCGCATATCGTGTATTTGTGTGCTAATGAAAATTCTAAATTCTTTTCTAAAATATGTATTTTTTTTTGCTGGATTACAAAAAATCAATACAACATTTTTGGGTAAATACAAGCTTGGTTTTAGCAAAATATTTACGGCCGTATTTAATGACCATCAAGTTGGATATTGGTATCTATTCTGGTAAAGGTTTATAATTATAATTCATTTCATTAGTGAGTTAGTAGGTTTCTTTAAGATGTGTTTTAAAGATTTCAGGGGTAGTTTAGTACCACTGCCGAAGCGAAATTGCATTGGAGTAATTATCCCACAATCATATTTTATAACTATCGTGTATCGAACCCAGTGCGCGGCGTCGAGTTCCCTTTTCCCAGCTCCTCTTGTGACCATATTTCGATCTATAATTATTGTTTTATTATCCTAACTATTTATAACATAAATAATGTGTAACAACAAAAAACCTGTAGATTACAACCCTTTAATACAAAATGAGTGCAACCTCCAAGGAATTGGAACATTCGGTATAATAAGAGTGGTAGATGCGACGCGGGCGGACCTGGGAGTGGGTTAATAGCTCGTCATCCTATAATAGTCGGATTAATGTTATCCAACCCTTTGTGTTGTTGTGGTTTCAATGAATGAAAAAGTCCACCAAAACATGTCCGCGTCGAATCACGGATTAATTCATTCCACATTTAATATTCGTTCAGTGAATTCGTTATTACGTTTATTGGCAATCAGCACTGCACTCGGATTTACATACAACCGAAATGGCGTAGGAAATATTTTTGTAATTGTTATTGTCCGTGTTTTGGTTGTTTTCAGCGCAGCCAGTTCCAGATCAAGCTTTTTAAAACTTTTATTTAAAAATATCACAGCTGTTTTTCTTTTTCATCTTGATATCAACCTTAGTTGAAGGGATTCAATAGTGAATTCATATCACATATTTCGAAGCCCTTCGTTTTATCCTAACAACCACTTTCTCTCTCTCCTGTCAATTTCTATTTGCCTGCAATCAATTGTAGGCGTCACTCAAAACGCTTCGCTGTTTTGGCAAGGAGTTACAGATCACAAGGAAAACTACCGCAGCCCCCTCCGCCGGTAGCAACTGGATCTCGCCCGGGGGTAGAAGCGGAAATTTATAAGTTTACTCCCAACACACACTGCGCTCAGCATAAACGAAACTAGCCGAATAAATAGGTGTCAAGAGCAATGCGTCAAACGAAGCCCGCGAGGGTGGAGGGACGTGCTGCGTAACCGGAGAGCTCGCCTCATAATGCTACATAATTCAATTGATTCCCCGACACTACCCGCACGCTTTCTTCTAACTTCGTTTAGAGCGTTTTGATATACGATACGAACGTTTTGACGCCTTTTAACTTTCCTTCCCTACTGACCCTCGCAAAAAAATAAAACCTTCAATGTAATACTCAACTTTTATTTACAAATTCAATAAATTAAACAACTATTGATCTAGTGGTGGTAAGATACGGCAGGTGAAGAAAACGTGACGTGTCCAAGATTAGTAGAGTAGGCGACCTTAGCTACGGGAGCTGAGGCATAGGCCGCTTGGGCTGGTGCGTGGTGATGCGCGTACTGTATTGGTGCCGGTGCAGCATATGCTACCTTGGCAGCTGGGGCGGCGTAGGCAACTGGAGCAGGTTGAGCATAGGCAACTTTGGCAACTGGAGCAGCGTAGGCAACCGGAGCTGGTTGAGCATAGGCAACTGGAGCAGGTTGAGCATAGGCAACTTTGGCAACTGGAGCAGCGTAGGCAACCGGGGCTGGTTGAGCATAGGCAACTGGAGCAGGTTGAGCATAGGCAACCGGAGCTGGTTGAGCATTGTAAACAGCCGGGGCAGGCTGAGCGTACGTAATTTTAGCTACAGGAGCTGCGTAGGAGACTGGTGCAGGTTGATGTTGTGCAATCTTGGCAATTGGAGCGGCGTAAGCTACCGGGGCAGGTTGAGCATAGGCAACTTTGGCAACTGGGGCAGCGTAGGCAGCTGGAGCAGATTTAGCGTAGGCAATTTTAGCTGGCGCTGCAGCGTGCCCCTCATAACGGACGACTGCATTGAATCCATGTTCCTCATCAGCTGTGTACTCTACAATACGCTGGGTGCCGTCAGGTTGGATGAGAGAGTAGAAACCTTGCACCGTGTCTCCGTTTCGATTTTCTTTCTGTTGCTTGATGTCGCCGCTCTGGTGATCCTCGATTGAGTAGGCGTACTCGTACTGCGCTGGTGGGTATTGTGGCTCGGCGTAGGCTACCTTGGCGATGGGAGCCAAAGGCACGGCAGCGGCGACGGCCAATAAACAGGAAACGGCGATGAACTGTGACAATAATACATAATAACTTAACTAAAAATCTAAATTGACTTTAATAATAATGGCTTAGGTGCTACATCAATAAAATCCTATGCATTTATGAACCCCAAATCCTCTTCAAAGTGATCAAATTAAACTCGTTTAAATTTGTTTTGAACACAAAATGTAAATGAATGATGCCCCCGCGAAAGCTTTAAACTTTTATATTTCTCTATATATCTTGACTTATAATATATTTTTTTGGTTTCTGAAAAAGATCTTGCGTTTATCTGTAAAACATTTTTACAAATATTCCGCGTAACTTACTTGGAATGCCATGTTGTTTGTTTGTATATTTTTAACTGACTGTGCCTTTGATACAGCTGTTAGAGCTTTTTATACTAACTCCTTTTTGCCTTACTTGTTCTTGATGCGTGCAATGTCTATTAATCATTGCGACTGCTTTAAACCAGAGGAGCTTTGCGATTGTAACTCATATCTTAAAGTGATTAAGTTTATTTTTTTAATGATTATCTTGACCAAAACACCCGCGGCTAAGAGGTCAATAACTGGATCGATACTATTAAGTAATACCTGATTTTATTGTATTTGTCTCATGAGTAATAAAAACGTTAAAATACGTTATGGGATTATTCAGGAATGAATCTAAAAATGAAACAATCAATTTAATTAATTAATGTATCACATTTAACTGGGTGAAATTTATGGGTTCCCGTGATGGGAACATATGTTTGATACCATTGGTGTTTTAAGCATGACTAGAAAATAGGTAAAAAAAGGTAATGTAATCCAATATTTTTGCTGGAATATTAATGCAGGTAGGTTAATTACGCTCGTTGCTGTTAGTGTCTTTGAATACCTAATCGACACTAGGTCCTGAAAACGAGCATTGTTTGTTTATTGGTAACAAAAAAAGTATAAAGAAATAAAATACCTATAAACTAACCGAGTTTACACCTACCTCACTTACTAAAGTGACCCTATAATTTATTGTTGAGGGAAAACGGTGTAAAGCTAATATAATAAAGTTCTTTAAATGCGGTTAAATCTATATTTTTTGTCAAGAAAATTGCTAGGACCCACGAAACAATTGTAATTTTTAATGAGGTTATGTAGATAGCTGGAGCATTCAAAAGAGTTGACTGGAAGATTACAGAGTTTGCAATACCTAACTTAGCATTACACAAAAAATCCTCGAACCTACATACCTATGACGCTAAGAAAGCTGCGTAATTACTATTTTACAAAACTAAAACCTTCAAACGCCGACATTTTTAAATTACCGCCGTTTACTTAATCGCCGTATGATCTAATTTGAAAATTAAATAAAAATAATTGATAATTGTCAATTTTTCCCACATTTTATCTGTCGTAAACCAAAAACGGGTTGGACAAGATTATTACAAATATTACATACGTAGCAATTATTGCTTTAATTTGGTGATTGCAACATTATTTCGTTCGCATACTCATTAATTGTAGGCGTTGTAAACAAGCCTTATATTACTGTTTATTACAAATATACTCGTATTAGTATTTGTCTAAGTCTATCGATGGATTAAATTAATGGGCTGCTCGTCGATTTGATCACCGGAAATTACTTGTTTTAAAAATTACTTAAATTTCAAGTTCGACGACAAAGCTTGAGAAGCTTCCAATTAATGTTTCCAAAGAATTGTTTATAAATAAGAACACATTTTTATTTATCAATAAAGATGTATACTATTTATTTATTTAATTTTAAACCAGGCAAGCATTTGACCCTAATCCCGCCTGATGTTAATCGGTGATAAAGTCAAAGGTGGAACATGACTTAGAGAACCCCAGGTTATAATGTACATGGAATATACTTCAGCAAACAAATCCACTTCTACCAGTAAAGAGTTTTCGAAGCGTTTAGTCCGGATGCTTGGAACATCTACAACAAAAGGATGGTTTGCCCCGATGATGAAATGGGGCACCGATGGACTTAAATCGATAGCTAGATATGTACATATACTAGGATAAACTATTGTCCTTGGTGCTTTTACTAGACAATGTAATGAAAATAGGACAGATAATTTAAAAGTGAAACTAATTCAACGCGGACGAAGTCGTAGGGAAGTTACTCAATGACTAATCTGATTTATTTGAATGGAGCTCCCAGTTTTACACTTTCACTTCACACCTTAAACTGAATAACGTCATCTATACACATAAAAATACAAAGCCACACGTGAAGTACAATAACAATGCAACAATAATAACAATCTGATAACATCTATCCGATTATCTAATTTACAACTTGTTACTGAGGGCTGACACCTAATGGCTTTTGATTGATTGTGTAATAACTATGATATACGAGTATGGTTAGAATAATCTTATTTTAAAACGATTCATTGAAAATTTTAGGTTTTAAGAAGACAAGTACTGATTTTTTAAGAATATAGAAAGGGAAATGTGTTTTTAATGTGGCCATTTTACATGAGATTTAAAAACTAGACTACCGTTATATTACTAATGTAGGTACATAGTTTTATATATTTGTCATACATCATCATAAACAAATTAAAATCGGGAATCGAACCAAGATTGATTTGTTGTCTTTTATTTTTCAATTAAACCAGATTTAATATATGGCAAAGAGCCGAACAATCGAGTAACTTTTGTTTTGACTTTATTATCAGTTTTTAATTTTTTTAAATTTTCTCCAAAGGTTTTAAAGTCTACTGTGGTAACCCTAATTTGAAATACACATGTGTCAAACGAAGTACCACACCCACTAATCAAAAGAGGTCAAGGCCTCGGTCAAAAAGCTTGTTAAACAAGATTAGACTACTTTTCAATTTCTTTATGCCAAAAACCAAAATTTAAGACACTACGTATTGCATTTGTTTCGTCTTCTGAGAGAGGTCTTCACTTGTTGGTCATTGTGAAAGTTGCCAAAAACTATACCTTGTTTAGTCGTTTCTAGAGTGGTCCATGATATTTTGTAATATGTTTTGTTTTGATTTAATGAACTCTTTGTTGTATCATTTTAATGTTAAGAGCAATGCATAAATAAATTTTAGAATTTTTTCTTTGTTTTTATTTTAGTAGTACCTACTTATTAACAGCAAAGAAGTAAAAGTAGATAACTTATAGAAAAGGATGACAATTATGGGTGTGTTACTCAAATAATTTTAACTACGATTAAGTTTAAAGATTTAATGGTGAAATATCTATAGGTAGGTAAATACCTTCCTATACTTGAGGTCGCCCCCATGCAAAACGGGCTGACTAAATAGCCGAATTGGCGGGCTGATCATGCTTTGAGACGGCCAAAAATAGAAAAATGTGAAAATCCTCCTCCTTTTTTGCCCGAAAGGGGTCTGTACAAAGCCAATTTAATTTACATATTGTAAATAATTATCATTATCATAATGAGAATTCCAATTTCAATTATCCAATACTTTTATCATTTAATTATCAAATATTGATAAATCTATTAAAAATTGTTAAGAATTTATTGTAACTTTATATATCGCAAGGAAATAAAAAAGCATTATTATTTACATGGTCTTGACTTTAATATAATTTATTTTCCAGTTTCTAAAGTTAATTTTTAGTAAAACCTACCATCTCGGGATTAGGCTATAAATATATTTTCATAAATAGGGCTAATACACCTACTAACCTATTACATTACAAGCCACTGTTGGTAAATTTGAAGACGTTGGAGCTTACAGTGCTCATCAAATCTATTGATTTTGGTATTTAATAACTGTAGTAAATTAAATAAATATTTATTTCGAACAACAGCCTCTCAATGACAACAATGTTTCAGTCTAGTGGTGGTAGGACACAGCTGGGGAAGAGAAGGTGACGTGCCGGGGTGCCGCGGCGTAGGCTATTTTAGCAACGGGAGCTGCGTACGCGACCTTGGCTACGGGGGCAGCATAGCTGACTTTAGCGACGGGAGCAGCGTAGGCAAGTTTGGCGACGGGAGCGGCATAAGAGACCTTAGCGACGGGAGCAGCGTAGGCAAGTTTGGCGACGGGAGCGGCGTAGGCGATCTTAGCGGGCGCCGGGGCCGGGTGTCCCTCGTAGCGTACGATGGCGTTGAAGCCGTGTTCGTGGTCGGCGGTGTAGTCGACGATGCGGCGGACACCATCGGGCTGGATGAGCGAGTAGGAGCCTTGCACGGCGTCGGCGTGGCGGCTCTCCTGCTGCTGCTTGATGTCACCGCTGTGCTCGTCGTGCACTGAGTATTGGAACTCGTAATGCGCGGGTGCATCCTCCGAGTACACCTTCGCCACCGGCACCAGTGGGACTGCAGACGCTGCCACCGCCAGGGATACGATCACGAACAACTGAAACAATCGGTTTTATTTAGTATGATTAATTAGAAGGTTAAAGGTATGCTTTTCATTAGATTTTATAACGATTTTCACTTGCAAAGAATTTTGTGAATGCCTTACTTTAGCTGCCATTGTTTTTGATTTGATTGTCTCAATTTGACTATAACAGAATTAGCTGTGCATAAGGTTTTATAGCCGATTTGTCGCCTACAATTCGTGTTCTAATTGAGGTCAATGCGCCTGAAGGCATTTTGACCTAACCCGTTCCAAAAGAAATGAGTAAGTGCCGAAGGTCAAAATCTTTCACTGTTTTTATTAAACAGTATAGTTAATCCCCATTTGTTACAAAACACCAAGTTACGTTAAAAACTTAATTATTAAAGCAATTTTAGACATATTATCACAGAATCTAAAACTTAATTTAATTTCTAAAAATCCTACCTATAGTACAGTTTGTTATTCAGGTATTTGTTTTATGTTTTTGCCTTATTTTGTTAAAATGTATAGCCGTATACAAAATAAAGAAATTAGTTGCAAAATTATATATGTAAAAATAATTGCAATAAACATTACCGAATTATGCTATTTTTAGAGATTTGCATAAATAAAACAATATTTTCATACTTATATTTTTAAACCGTCGACTTTGCCCTTGACCTCTCACTTGTCAACTTTTAAATAAATCGAAGCCCTCAGGCATCTCATGTGCATGTCAGGTTAAATCCGACAAGTATAAAAAGTAGTACAGCTTTAGTTTTTGTCACAGTATCTTTCATACAATCAAATCAATTACAATGGCAGCTAAGGTACGAGTAATTATTTTTAAAGAGGGGGTTAAATAAAAAATACAAGTAATACATTAAAAAAGCCAGTAAGAAGTTTTACTACTTCGATTTATGATTGTATATCCCTACTTGCAAAGTTTTTTGACTTAGTTAAAATTCTAAACTGTGACATAATCTACACACCCCAATACTTCTAATTAATCATACTAATTAAAACCGATTGTTTCAGTTGTTCGTGATCGTATCCCTGGCGGTGGCGGCGTCTGCAGTCCCACTGGTGCCGGTGGCGAAGGTGTACTCGGAGGATGCACCCGCGCATTACGAGTTCCAATACTCAGTGCACGACGAGCACAGCGGTGACATCAAGCAGCAGCAGGAGAGCCGCCACGCCGACGCCGTGCAAGGCTCCTACTCGCTCATCCAGCCCGATGGTGTCCGCCGCATCGTCGACTACACCGCCGACCACGAACACGGCTTCAACGCCATCGTACGTTACGAGGGACACCCGGCCCCGGCGCCCGCTAAGATCGCCTACGCCGCTCCCGTCGCCAAACTTGCCTACGCTGCTCCCGTCGCTAAGGTCTCTTATGCCGCTCCCGTCGCCAATCTTGCCTACGCTGCTCCCGTCACTAAAGTCAGCTATGCCGCCCCCGTAGCCAAGGTTGCCTACGCCGCCCCCATCGCCAAGGTCGCGTACGCAGCTCCCCTTGCTAAAGTAGCCTACGCCGCGGCACCCCTCGCTCACGTCACCTTCTCTTCCCCCGCTGTGTCCTACCACCACTAGAGACTGAATGCTGTTAATCTACCTTTAATGAGGATAAATTCGTAAATATATTATTTATTGAAACTTAATGAGATGGTCATCATTTACTTTTTATACACCAAAATAATTATCAAGGCATGCTAGATGCTTTCTTAAAGATGATATCTGATTACTTATCGCATAGGTAATAGACTATAGAAGCTTCAAATGCCTACCTACAAAATGACAAAGTATCTCGGATGTTTTTAAAGCAAATTATAAGTACCAAAAACTCAAACTACCTCCAATAAGTAAAAAGACTGTATGAAAATTCTATTTCAAGAAGCTAAATCAGTCTTCTTTGAAATAGACGGTAGTGTCATGTCGAAAATAACTGAAGAGCCTAAATTTACCGATCAAACGGAAAATGATACGCCTTTGCCGTGCACATACGTACACGTGAGCGCATCGGCCGTTGTCCCACCACCACCCACCACCCCCCGGTTTGAATTATTCATAGAGCCGCATAGTGATTTCATCTCATTGAATGGCTGGCAGCGGGCAGTGATTGCGCTATGATACCTCCGTCAGGGTTCGCGTTGCGGCTTCCACGGTCAATCATGTCTGTAATTATAAGTACCCAGACCTAACTACATGAAATAACTAACTGCAGTAAGTAGGAACTATCAGCTGATTGGATGCAGGCAGACTAATTGAACTGGTGATTTCAGTTAAAGCCTGGACTCTAGTTCTAAGTTTTATTAAGGTATTTTCTACACAAAATGCGAAGTATCACCGTATAAAGTTAGATTTATTTATTTGTTGAACACCTTAAGATATAAATGAAAGAATGCTTTTATTCCTGAAGCAAATATCAATTGAATGTTAAGTTGATTTCCCACCGGGCACAATTGTAATGCCCTCAAATTAAACCGTCCATGCCGGGATCTTGCTTGCTTCACTGTAAATATTTTTTGTGATATCTATTTACGAATATAGGTACTTCTATTTCAGTAGGGAAAAGCTTAGCAACGAAATGAATCCTATTTGTAGGCAGGTAAATTCTAACAAAGTTATTTTTACAAATAACTATCTACTTGTCTCCCGATATTAAAATTTTCTATCATATATAGGTTTGGCTAATAGTTACGTATCTAAAAATACACGTAAGTTTCAGAGCTGCGTAGGTAGGTACCTAATAAATTTCTGTCTATGTAGCTGGTACCTATTACTTTAATTTTTGCTAATTTTAATAAAAACCACCAAAATTAAGGTTAAAAAATTATAAAAGAGAGTCTGTGTGAAGGTTACGGAAGTCGTACCTAGGTAGTGTGTAATAAGTTCCATACAATGCAATGGCAGCAATAATACAGTATTATACCCATAGTACTTACCTACCTACAATAGTCTTTTTCACATACATTTTCGTAGTCCCTATCTAAAACAAACAAGCCAAAAATCTTGCAAGGCGTTTTACTGCTGGTAAAACGTGTATAAGCATATTGCGGTAGCGGTCCTAAAAAGGCCGGTTGAATTTAAATCTAAAAATGAGGCATATATCAAAACGTACATACTATGCAACAGCCATTAAGCGGCCACCTTGCAAATAATAGAGGAATTAAAAATAAAAAAATCGGAAGAATTGTATAAAATGGCCTTATTTAGGTCTGCAGGTTTTAAGTGCTCAGAGTACTATCAGCTTGTCAAAGCGAAAACTTTTTCATAGCAAGATAGTATTTAAGTTTTTATTTTGGTTTATATTTTATTAATTTTAAAATAGTTTCTGTACATTTTAATCATTTAATATCCCAATCATATTCAATATTTGTAAAAATATGAAAAATACCAGTATTTAATTACTTTGCATATTGTTTTTCAATGCTATGTTATACATATTTAGATCGATAGATAGAGAAAATTCAATACATGTGCATCATACAAATACCTGCCCGAGCCGGGGCTCAAGCCGAAACCTCACGTGTCACAGCCAGCGGTTTATACCGCTGCGCCACGGAAGCCGTGTTACTAAGCAGGTAAAGAGTTTATACGAAACTGTCCGAAATTAGCAGGCAATAAATATAACTGAAATTTTATTGAAAAAGTAATTTATATCATTTCGTTTCAGTAAAGTTTAAATAGTAAAGTTACCATTTCCATAATTCCTATTGGAAGTAAATAAGTATAGAAATAGTGTACGCAAAGCAAAAAAAAAATACGACTACCCCACGTTGAAGAAATCAGTATTATCTGAAATCCTCTTACGTCCAAAATTAATCAAGAGTTGCAACTAGACGGATTACGCAGGCCACGACGCGGGTGAATGCAATCTATACCTACTTACTTTTCTAAATACGGGTTTAGATACCACAGCCGTGTATAACTTCGTACTCTACAACTACATCCTAAGTATACCTGATACAAATATTATTGCACGTTTTTATAGTTCTTACTATTGGAGTAGATATAATGTTTCTATAAAATTAATCTTACCAATCAACTTTGATTTCATGTTAATGATAATAAGGCCTAGCAAAAAAATATCTTTGTAAGAGTTGAGATGGAATGGAAATTGATTTTATAACCCATTTCAAACTAGCAACGCCATCTATCGTCAAGTAGCCAAACTACTGAAAAGCTTTTTGCTTAGTAAAAATTTGACACACCAATTTAAATCTTAAAAAAGTCAGCAAGCAAGCATAGTAATATGTTAGGAATTTAAGGCACTTATAAAATGTGCTCAAAGACCGAAAACGCTCATTGTATGTGGTCACTTTCTAACATACACATTGTAAAATTCGTGTTGATAGTATTTGAATAAGTGTTCTCACTTTGAGAAACAATAAAGCCTCTTATTATAAATTTAGGCCTCACATGCAAAACTTAAGACAACGAAAAGCTCCCATGAAAAAGCTCCCGACACGTTGTGGTACTGTAGAAAAGACAAAAATTAAAATGGTGTTATTTTGCAACTTTTACTTTTAGTTACTTATTCTAAGGTTAAAAATAAAAATAAAAACAAATTTAATAACCATAAATTCCTTTATTCAAACTATAGAGGGCAGTCATAGATATTTATACTCTTATCTTCCGATACGGAAATTATTTTATTACTTTCTGCATTGAACTTCACTCCCCAAACCTGAAAAAGAAAGAATGCTATTTAATACCAAATGTTAAAACTTGAAATGATTGAATCTTAACGAAAAGAATGAATAGAATAAACTGAAGAATTAACCATTTACCTATGCCTATTACATGTGGATTTGGGAATCGAACTTACAACCTCCAAAATAGAGACGAAATTAGTTCTAGAATTTAAAAAATATACTTTATTTATGTATTTATTGGCACAACAACAGCATTACACAGGGATAGTTTGCAATGTATACTTATAAATGAAATAAAAATATAAATCTAAAGTGTATGCCAATTAAAGGTCTGCATACCATTGGCCCATAAAACAAACACTCGTAAATTACAAAAAAAAAATATATATATATGAGTTCAAAACAAACTAAACTACTTATATACTTTGGAAATAATATACATCAAATCATTAAAATATATACCTGATCAGTATGTTCTTTGAAGACATGTTGGCACTGCATGCTGTCCAGATCCCAGACGCGGACTGTTCTGTCTGCACTGCCAGACACAAACCTTTTGCCATCAGGAGAAAATGCCACTGACAGCACCCATGAGGCATGCCCTGATAGTGTCCCAGCTAGGTTTGCGTGGACACTGAAAAATAAATGGTTCTTTAAGTCAAAGACAAATCATTTTGATTTAAATAAATCAATTTTTTATTGAACTTAATTGAGTAATTTTTTTCACTACCATCTGTTCAGAATGCTATCTACAGGCAAGAAACCTCCATAGTTGCTTTTTAAATATAATTTACATAAATTTAGATATCCTGTAATTTCAATTTATACTATCACATCTTTATCTTGCTTTTAGATTGTCTAGTTGCAGGTACTATTGCTTTTAGGCTTATTTAAAATGACTTCAGTACAGTTCCTAATTTAAACTTCAAGGTTTAGTTGTACTAACCTATCACACATAAAGATTTACAACTAAGACTAAAAACTTACACATCATAAAGCTTCATGTGGCCATCATCAGAGGCAGTCAATAGCAGTTGTGAGTCGGGTGAGAAGCTTAAACTTCTGATGGGCATTGCATGACCTTCTAATGTGTGCACCAGTTTTCCTTGAGCTACATCAAAAATATTGATAATACCATCCAGTGCACCACTTGCTATGTATTTTCCATCGGGACTCTATAATAACAGTTTTTTTAACAATTTAATTAAGTTAGGAAACAGGTATATATTTATTACTGAAGTTTATTGCATCAGAAATGAAACATGTTGGTAAAAATGATAATATTGGGTATTAAAGCTATGTAATTGTGTTGAAAAGAGATTATTATGTATATAATGGTGATAAAATCAGTGCAATAATAGAAACTTAAACTCATAGATCATAAATCTTGGGGTTTTCAATACCAGCTTGGGCAGATATTTATGTATAGATTATTTATAATGTTTATAATTATATAATGTAATTAATTTTCATATTAAATGTACTGTTACCATCAATTTTATTTGTAGAAAATAGAATCAGTTTATATAAGTGGATATTTGAACTTACATAAGCAACACTGAGGGTAAACTTTCCTCTTGTGTCTAATGTTTGTTCCTCCTTGCCAGTTTCTACATTGAATATTAATATTTTCCCTGCATTACTGCCTGATATGACATGTTTGCCGTCAGGGGAGAAATCTAAAGTCCACACATCAGCTGCTCCTGTTTCCATGGTTTGCAATTTTTCGCCAGACACTATGTCCCATAGGATAAGAGAAGAATCTTGGGAACTGCTGGCCAAAGCTACAAACAAAGAAAACTATGGCTTAGCAACTATTAGATTTGTTATATTCATAATACAAAGAAATAGGCTAAATCATTTCAAGTTTACTGGTATTATAAAACATTTCATATTTTAAGCCAAAGCTGCTTCTAACATTAGATGGGTTGCATACTTGTTTTAAACCTCAGTTAAATATAAATAATTATTAAAACTTTAACTACCAAGAAAAACAGCTCATCATAATATCTATCTTTAATTAAAATTAACTAACTTTTTCCATCAGGGCTGACCGCTACACATATGAGTCCCAAGGAATGTCCTTCTAGATTATGCCTCAGCTCTAATTTTCCATTCTCAAGTTGCCAGATTTTTATGTAGTCATCCAGGCCGCCAGTGATTATGTAGTCGTCAGCACCTTCAGTAGATTGGTTCGAATCCCTGTAATGATATCTATTAAAAAAAAAAATCAATAAATTTAAACTGACTTTTAGTTTAAAACATACTGAGAATTTTCATTAGCCTCTGCATTTTCTTCTGGTTTTTTCTTCTCGTGATTTATACTGCTCCATGTACAGCACCAAATTGAATCCTCGTGAGCATTTTCTTTTTTCAATTGTAAATAATACTGTAACAAAATATTACTCATGAAAATGATGACTTTTTACTCAAATATGTTGGATAAAAAGGATTACTTACCAATGTTGTTATTGACATTTTTACAAGTCTATGGATTTATATTTACTGCTTATCTTAATGTATTATATATAAGTAAACTGGCCAATGAACAATACACCAAGCAATCAAGCAAATATCCAATATAAAACCAAATCTGAATAAAGCCGCCCGCCTTTAAAGCGAAGCAAGCTGACAAAAAGTTTGACACCGACTCCAGAAAAACAGTGACAGTGACAGACAGACTTTTACTCTATTTAAAAAATATTTACAACAACTAACAACGTAAGTCCATAAAGCGTAGTTTCTTTTGTGATTTTTGATCTATCGAAGATATTCCCTCAAAATCCTTCCCCCAAGTTTTGTAAACCATCATGATAGTAAATTAATTTTGACAAAAACCAAATAAATTTTTTACTGCAAGATAAATAATTAGTATTATTTTTATTGCATGGCAATTACTGAGTATTTTGCCAAATGAGGGATGAAATGAGATCATCAAATGAGAATTATTTCATAATGATGATGTCATGAATAATTGATGGAATGATGAATCTGACTACTGCAACAAGCAAGTACTGTTGGTGAAGGCTTGATTGAGCTACTTGAGAAATGATGAAAAAAGCAGCCGAATCGTATCTCATTTACTTAACAGTAGAGCCGTTCAATATACACTAGTTAAAACACTAGCATTTTACACATTACATTCGGCTGATAGACAAGAAAAGACAATAGCATGATTAAATTTTAATTGACCGTCATTATTCCTTCAAACTAACTCCAAATATGGAATATGTAAAATGATGTCAAAGTAGACGGGCGCCATACAATTTTCATAGAAAAGGATATAAGTACGTTAATAAA
Source organism: Choreutis nemorana (assembly GCA_949316135.1). Classification (NCBI taxonomy): domain Eukaryota; kingdom Metazoa; phylum Arthropoda; class Insecta; order Lepidoptera; family Choreutidae; genus Choreutis; species Choreutis nemorana. Next base: position 6,817,210 of record OX438610.1, read on the forward strand.
GGCAGATTCATCACTCTATCTATCATTTTCACTACAATCAAGAAAGAAGAAAATTATAAATGGAAGACTTGTGCTGGATGGGCTAATGCTCTCTGCCTTTCCTGACAAAATGGATGACTGAAACAAAAAATAAAACGACAGACAAGATGGCTGACATAAACTTCATTTCTTGCGTATGAAAATTAGATGTTGGACGCTATATAATTTTCAGTGCTGTTTTAAATAACACCATAAAAGTACAAAAGTATTTGATCAAACAATAGAAACAATATAGTTTAAAATAAGTTTTTTAACAAAATCGTGACTGTAACCTCAACATGGCAGTTTCCAAGTCAACAAACACTTATAATCGACAAAATTGGGAAGACTCTGTATGTATATATACATTTAAATTTGATAAAATCAACCGATTTCCTCTTTGAAATAATTGACTCTTTATCATAACTTCTTTTAATTTCAGGACTTTCCGATTTTATGCCAAACCTGCTTGGGAGACAATCCTTACATTCGTATGGTAACTATTGCAATACATTTTTAAATGACTGAACTTGAATAAACTGGTATTTGTCATAAATACATTTTAAACAAATTTTTTAGACAAAAGAAAAGTACGGGAAGGAATGCAAAATTTGTGCTCGACCATTTACCGTGTTTCGCTGGTGCCCAGGAGCGCGGATGCGTTTCAAGAAGACTGAAATATGCCAAACATGTTCCAAACTGAAGAACGTGTGTCAAACATGTCTACTAGATCTTGAATATGGTCTGCCGATTCAAGTTAGAGATGCTGCCTTGAAAATCCAGGATGACCTTCCAAGGAATGAAGTTAATAAGGAATATTACATACAGAACCTAGATAGTCAGATGTCTAAATTTGATTCCACTCAACCTAGTAACTCTGCTTTGAAATCTAAGGGGTCTTCAGACTTGTTGTTACGGTTGGCTAGGACAGCTCCTTATTATAAGAGAAATAGACCTCATGTGTGTTCATTCTGGGTGAAAGGAGAGTGTAGGAGGGGAGAAGAGTGTCCATACAGACATGAGAAACCAACTGACCCTGATGACCCATTGGCTGATCAGAATATTAAGGATAGGTATGGATTGCATTTTTAAAAATTGATATATTTTCCTTTGCGAAGGCTTGTGAGTCAAAGTCCAGTTTTCTTTGTTTTAGAAGTAAAATCTCTTCTTCTATCTGTAGATTGATTATTTTCATAATTATACTCCTATTATATTTCTTTATTAATTTATTTATCATATTATTTTCATCAGATACTATGGAGTGAATGATCCTGTGGCTGACAAGTTGATGCGTCGTGCAGCTGCAATGCCTGCACTGCCTCCACCTGAAGATAGGACAGTGACAACTTTGTATGTCGGTAACTTACCTGACAACTGCACAGAAGAGGAACTCAGAGGACACTTTTACCAGTATGGAGAGATAAGGTACATTTGTCTGCTTTAATTAAACAAAGTAAAAAAAGAATCATAGAAATTGGTCCAGCCATCTTCATGTTATAGCAAGAGTACATACTCTTAATTTTTATGAGGTTATTTAACTTCTATGTTATGATTATCATTTTTCATACAACAAATTTTTTATAAAATTCTAGGTCTCTAACATTAGTGCCAAGAGCACAGTGTGCTTTTGTGCAGTACACAAGTAGAAGTGCAGCTGAACATGCTGCTGAGAAGACCTTCAACAGGCTTGTGATTGGTGGAAAGAGACTAACTATCAAGTGGGGAAAATCCCAAGGTGAGGACATTATTTTATCTGATATTTATTTATTTATTGAGGGAAACAAACAGTTACACTTTTATGATCTTAATAAAAAACAATTTTATTACAAAATATGAACCAAAAACAGTTTCCACAGGCTAAAAAAACCAAAAACTAATCTGAGATTGTACATGAGTAAATAATACATAAAAAACAATTTAGAATGCAAAAAAAAGAAGCTTAACTTAAACAATGTATATGGCTCAAATTCGGAGAATATTTTGGATTTTAATTTTTTTACTGAACAAGCAAAAATATCAATGTCTTGAAACTTATCGTTATGGGTATGAGTAACATGTTTAACAATTAATAATCAATATGACTGAAACTAATATTATTAATAAGGAAATTAATTTTGTATAATATTTTTCTTATTTGTCTTAGCAATTGTTCCAGATATTACATCTTACAAAAATCATTTGACTAAGGTTGTGTTAGTTTTGACATACATTGTTTCAGTTATGATTTTATTTTGTAAATAAATAGAAAATTTATAAGAGTAATTTTGTTATGTCCCTGTAGGTCGTCAAGGTATCAATGACAAAAACGAAGCACCTCTGCCTTTGGAGCCAGTACCAGGGTTACCAGGAACACTGCCACCACCACCTGCCTACTTGCACCCATTCCCACCACAGGTATGTATTTTTTTCATCAAAACCACATTAGGTTTTTGATATAACTGTCCTACTATTGTGACAATCAATCAGATGATCACTCTAAACCATTTTATGTGGTTAATTTCCTTATAATATCTTATGGTAGGTGGATATTGAATATATAGTTACTATACCTTTGATCTCCTTACAACATCGGATCCATCATAATATGGTTTCTAACTCTGAAACCCCTACTTTTGAAAGAGCTGTCACTGGAACTAAACACACTTATAAAATGTCAATTTGGAGGAACATCCTTAACTTCCAACCTATTAACTTGTTATTTCACCAAAGATATATCTTGCATTTCAGATGCCTCCACCACCAAATCGTCCAAACGACTTCTTCAATCTACACCACTATGGTGGGCCGCCTGGTACCGTGGGTCCATGGGCAGCTTGGGGCGCTCCGCCCCCTCCCCCGTCACTACACTACCCATCACAAGACCCCGCCCGTCTTGGAGCCCATGCACATGCCAACACTCCACAAACTTAGTGTTGCCATAACAAAATATATTATCTCTCTTGGATACAAACTGATAAAACTTTAATGAAATTGTGTTATGTGAATAAATCTAGTGTAGCCTATGGCAAGTTTTTGCTGTATATATTAATTGTTTTAAGTAATAAACTCTTTTGCAACACATCCATTCTGTTATTATGTCGCCCACTTAGGAATGATTTTTGTTGGCGCGTGTCTACACACTAATGAATTTAAACATTAATTGATAAGGAAGACATTTTGTTAGTTCCTGTTTAATTGCAAAGAAGACATTTATTATAAGTTATAATTTACCTGACCTCTTAGACTTCTTTATAACGAAGGGCATAGCCTACCTACACACTCTTGTCAATTCTTCTACTCAATCTTGATGGCTCTTCAGACAATACACCAGTTATTGGGCACTAGTCCACTTATACGAGAAAAGCTAGAATCCCTCACCAATCGGAAAACAGACTGGGAAGGCTTTAGAAGTTACCTTGACAAAACATTAATCTCTCGGTTTCTCTCAAGGAAAGAGGCTTGCAGATATATTACAAATCTAATTCAAGTAGCAGCCTGGACCAACACGCCAGCTCAAAATGAATCCAGTGCCTCTTTTTCAAATCCATCGAATATCAAACAAAAGATACCGGAGAAACGCCGTCTAAGAAGGATATGGCATCAATTGCGTCACACACTACACAAAACTAGGCTTAACAGAGCGATAAAAGAACTTAAGGTTATCCTAAAAGAGTCGGCCAATGATATGGTTAAGGAAAACATTGAGTCGCTGTCCCCATCTGGAATTGGTAAACATTTTCTCTGGAAAGCAACAAAAAACCTGAGCAAACTGCAGCAATCATACCGATTAGATCACAGAATTTTTGGGGACTGACTCAGAAAAAGCAGAGGTTTTTGCAACACATCTCGCAGCAGTCTTTAAACCAAACGAGAGTTCTGCTGATGAATCTGACATCGATGCAATCCTCGACCAAGATCTACAGATGAGTCCTCCAATAACTCCAATTTCACCAAGAGAAATTGCTGCAGAGATAAAAAGGCTTGAGTCCGGAAAAGCATCTGGATATGATTTGATTACTCCGACCTTACTGCCGACTGCTACGCAAGAGGTTCCGTGTTCGAATCCCGGCGAGGGCGGGACTTTGTGTTATTTGCAAGACGCATTGTCTTGTTTACCGGTCTTGGATGTTGTATTCTTATTTATTTAGTATATTTAATTTATTTTATTTTACTAATATTTGGGAAACAAACAGTATAAAACAATATCAATTAAAAAATAATCGTCTAAATAAATCATAAACCAATGAAGGTTCCACAGATAAAATAAGCAAAACAGTACATAGCACAAAAAATAAATTTAGAATAATTATAACATCATACAAATTCAATAGACATACAAGTTACTATGAAAATTCATTAATAAAAAATATATAAAATTTAAATTAAAACAGTTAAATGCATTAAAAAGTAAATAAATTAAAATCACAATTAAATTAAATAAGGATTCGAAATCCACAATAACAAAAAACATTAAATAAAATCCATAATGAGGACACTGACATCACGCTTGAACTTACATTGTGCCGAGCTACATATATCCAGATCAGTACAAAGCTGATTAAAAAGTTTACATTAGACAGAGCTTTGAACGAAAAAAGTACTGCTCAGCCGCTTTCCTCGATGTGCAGCAAGCCTTTGATCGTGTGTAGCACCAGTAAAAATTAAAGAAAAACTCCCACATTCGATGTTTTGCTTGTTCTATCATACCTTTCCGGTCGATCCTTCGAAATCAAACAAGAAGAAACGTAATCCAGCCTTCAACATATAGAGGCTGGTGTACCTCTGGGATCTGGTCTTGGGCCGTAAAGTACCGACTTTATAACATTTTTAGCAAGTGGCGTATAAGTGCTAGTGCAGCAAAGTCAAACCACATCACATTCACCCTAAGGAAAAAAAAACTGTCCTTCTGTAAGACTTGGTGACGATATTTTACCACACTCAGACTGTGTGAAATACCTTGGTTTCACCTTGATAGGCGCCTCACTTGAAAATATCACATCAAACAGAAGAGAGACCAAGTCAATCAATCACCAGTGCCGTAATATGTACTGGCTCATGGGAAGAAACTCTGTAATTTCAATAGACAACAAGCTTCTCATCTACAATTCGGTGCTAAAACCAATTTGGTCTTACGGAATCCAGCTATGGGGTGTTACAAGCAAAAGTAACGTACTCTGTCTGCAACGAGTACAAAATAGCATCCTCAGGGCCTCATCCTCATCCTTGGTTCACAAGAAATGATGAAATTCATCGATATCTCAGCATGCCGACAGTTGATTCCGAAATAGAGTAGTACAGGAAACAATACATACAGCGGCTATCCTTACACCAAAATCCAAGGGGCGGCATTGGCTACCCCACCAGAAAAGTCATCGACCCTTTCAACTAATTCGCTTATGGTTATTAAAAGTAATAATTTGAAATGAAATCCGCCATTTTTTATCAACCCCTTAGTTAGCATAGCTGTACGAAATGTTATAAGTACTTAAAATGAGTTATTCCTAGTTGTGTGTTCCTACTGGTGACCAATGGGGCAAAAAATTGTTGCTTTTGTTCTTTCATTCCTCTATTGAAGTACATTTGTATATTATTTGTCACATTGACAAGTGGGTACAACAGGGACTATCCCCTTAAAATAAAAGGATAGGGTAACTAGTGAAATCATATAAAATTTTATAATTAACTCCGAAACTATTTTATTTAGTAATCATAAGTGTAACATGACTTAATCGTTAAAAAACAATTAAACATTTAGATAAATCTAAGTGCCCTGGGTTAGGACGGTCTTGACATAATTTACAATAACTAGGCCCAGTTACAATAAACACTAAAATTGTCTTAAAATGACATAAAACAGTGAATTACAAGAATGAATCTTTTACCAGCTATAATATATTGTTTAAGCTTGTTAGTCATATGACTAGTAATATGCTTATGCTTTACTTATACTATGTTTATACAATTAAAAATCTATAATTGATGTCTTGTGCAGATAAAGGATTATATGTTGCACTGGAGGCTTGTGATGTGTTTTATCACACTGCTAAAACCTCTGAAAAGTACTTATTTTGAGGTAAAATCTAGCAGCGAAAACACTAAAATTGATTACTGCTTGATTGATGCTTTCCACATCCAAAAAACATGAAAATTAAAAGCTTATCAGCAACTGAATTGGTATTCATAATTTGAATGTTACTAAACAAGAATCCATTGATTTGTTAACTTTTTGGAATGTTCTTAAGTTATCTCAGTAAAAAAAAAGATAGGATAAGGAATTGACATTTTTATGAAAACAAATTTATAAATGATTCAACTATTATTTGGGCATGATAAAAAAGGTTTAAGGATTATAAGCTCATAAATATTTATAAATTAATACATTATTAACTAACATCTAGCTTTCGAATTAAACAAATAATTGGCAAATTATTTAGTATAACAATTAAAATTTTGCGTGTAACTATGATAACAATAAATTACGCATCTTATAATACAAACAGCATGTTCACAAATCTGCAGTTAAGTAACATAAGTGAATGAAACATGTTAATGTGAATTATTCAGACTAACACAGCCTTTAGTAATTTGGCTGTAGAGTTAAAAGAAACTTTTGACAATAACTTTGATTCCATAATATTAAATATGAACAACAATGTTAAACATCAAAAACTTTCCTCAAGTACACTTTCAACCTTGAGGTAGGTGATTCAAATGTTTGTAAGTATTCTTTATTTATATTATTTTAAGAGCTGTGGCAAAAATATTTTTCAAATCTGTTTTCAGATAAAGCTTAAAATTGTATTATATATCTTAAAATTTAAATGATGTACAGTCCGCTCAAGTTTACGAATTTCTTCATTTATAGCTAGTAGATTGTCCCATTACCTGGAAAAATATTCATTTATGTTTTAGGTCACAATTTGGTTTGTCTTGGTATTGCAAACCGTTGAAGGTTCTTGTAAGTTAATATTTAGTAATAATAAATAAATGTCATTCATAATCAAGTCTTATTGATGAAATTTTAATTTTAATTTATTTCAATCTAGCTGTTTAATGCTCTCTTATCATACAATAAAAATATATGTTAGCATTATTTAGAAAAAATGTTACTTGTTGGTTAGTATCTGTTGGCGTTGGCAATCTGTGCGTTGACTGCGGCGGCGGCGGCCGAGGATGCGGCGGTCTGCACGTGCTGGTTGCGGAGGATTTCTGTCGTGAACTCAGCCTGTGCTTTAGCAAGAGATGCGCCCGTCGACCGATATATGCGGTGCACCTTTAGTAATACGATAAATAAGTTAATATTATATGAAAAAAAATGCAAAATAAGGACACTTTTTGAAAATTATCTCAATGTAAGGATGCTATTAGAAATATAATTAATTAAAAGGGGGAAAAAATGAATGGGGAAATGACAAATATATGTGACATTTGAGATTAGAATAGCCTTCAAAGGACAATTGTATGCCGTTTGGATGGATAAGCAACATCGATGTTTTGATTATTTTATAGATACACAATCAAGACAGAAAATGTCCTCACCAAATGTCCAACCAATCAAACTTTGGGTGGACTTTTTTTTTTTTTTTAGTGTTGGTCGATACACTTTTCTGTACTGTTCCTAAGTTTGAATTAAGTTTGTCTTAATGTGAGTTTTTTTTTTTCATGACCAGGCAGGCATTTGACCCCAAGCCCGCCTGATGTTAAGCGGCGATGAGGTCTAAGGTGGATCATGCCTGCCTAGGAGAAACCTATTCACTCTTGCCTTAAAGAGGCCCAAGTTATATTGGTCAGGGAACACATCGGCAGGCAAAGAATTCCACACCCTTGCAGTACGCATTATGAAGGAGGTATCGAAGCGTTTAGTCCGGATGGTCGGAATATCTAGCACAAAAGTATGCCACTTCAGCCTACTTCTAGTATTCGATTATAAAAGGGGGGCCGGTGGAATTAAATTGTGCAATTCCTGCGCACACTCTCCGAAATGTATCCTATAAAATACCGATAGACACGCAACTTCACGGCGGTGGCTGAGGTCATGAAAGTTAGCAATATCATCGTCAATCCCGATGATTCTTCGGGCTCGCTTTTCAACAGAGTCTAAAGCTGCTAGTTGATACTTGGCTGAACCATCCCAAAGGTGACAGCAATATTCCAAACAAGGCCAAATTTGCGCCTTATACAGGACAAGCCGTTGTTTGGGCGTAAAGTATCGCCTAACCCGAGATAGAACACCAAGCTTTTTAGCCGCCGTTTTGGCTTTGGCTTAGTTTCTCTATTGACGAGACTTTTAGAACGAATCTTTGTATGGGATTGTGTATCTATAAAATAATAGATTATATAAAATAAGAATTTCACTGTCAAAGCCAATGTGAATTTAAATTAAATATTAATTGTATACTTACTTTAGTCATAAGCATGACGTCAGCTACGACTGCCGTGATAAATCCGACCGTTATAATCATCGTGATCACACCAACAGCAATGTTAATTTTAAATGCGGTCAAACTTGTTATAAGCCCACTGAAATAAATGAAAATAAACATTAGTAATACCTACAAAAAATAAAAAATCTCTTCATGACTTCTAGTAATTATTAACTGAGTCACTCAAAGAGGTAGGGGCATATGAAATATATTTGATTCAGTGAGTCTACTTTGTTAAGTATGAGGTAGAAATCGAAGCCACGATCTCGATCTAGTTCAGAGCTAAAGAGTTATTAATATTGAAATAAATAGCTCTACAGATATTCAACTGGTTAGTCAGTAATATTTATAGTGACAGAACATTAATGAGCAGTCTATTGATTTGATCAATAAGTCTTATAAAAAAAGAGCCTACGGTTCATATCTGTAGTCTGCACATGCGTCTGTATAAACTTGCATACTTGTTTTTTTTTTCGACATCGAAAACTGTTAAGCAGTGTCAAAGAAAAAAACTTACAGTTAGTGTGGATTAAAAATTATTAAAAGATTTTATTAAAATATTAAAAAATCTAAAAACCCACGTTTTTTAGGACATCTAAAAATAAGAAAATAACCCTACAGGGCTGAAAGAGGGGCCACTCAAAATCGGAGGCGTACATTATTTAAGGGATTATTAATGGGATATATTTACATGACGTGTATAGATAGTGGGTGTAACTTGCAAAGATACGCCCCCACGTTTTGAGTGGCCCCTCTTTCTGCTCCGTAAGGTTATTTTCTTATTGTTAGGACATATAAAAACGTGGGTTTTTAGATTTTTTTATTATTTTTTAATCCACACCAACTGTAAGTTGTTTTTTTTTTAATTATTTTCGATTTTATAAATCTTCAATTTTTTTTATTATCTTTATCTTTGTTGTTTGTCTGTTTTCCGATAATTTAAACCTGATAACTTATCGGGAACTGCCTCAAAAGTCACTCCATACAAATTTTATCAAAACCGGTCCAGCCAGCGGGTTTTTATAGCTTGTCATCGGGTTTTAAGTTACCCTGAAAATTTCAGCCTGCTAGTTTATCGGGAAGGGTCTCAAAATTGAGTTGCACAAATCCAACCGGAACGACAAACAAACAAACAAAAAAAGTGACTGTATAAAAACGTGGGAAAATAAAACTCACCAGAAGCCGGAATCAGTGAAACCGATACTCTGCACAACGGTAATGATGATTTGGAAGAGAAAAATAAAGAAAAACACCATGAAATTAAATGAGGAATCGCTTCTGAAAGCTTTGTAGATAGGCCTGTACCAGCATATGAAACTGAACGGCGTGAGGAGAATAAAGTAGAGTATAGCAAGTCCAAACATATTGAATTCTCCATACGCGAACATAAAGCTCATGCCACCTATTATGTTAAGCGCCATCACCAACGCGTGAACTGAAAGAAAAAATTAAAATAATTAGCAACGAAATACTTTCATTAACAATATTGTTTTTGAGCCTACAGATTTTGACGACATTTATAAATATTATTTATTTTAACCCTTATATTTAATTTTGTATTGTATTGTAAGTCAAAACAGATTTTGATAACTATAAGCACTGGTGAAATTTTAAACATTACATATACAAAGTTGTTGCACTAGATTGTTAGTATTAATTACTGTTAATCTCAAATACAAACAAAAGAGAATTAATTTTATTGATTACTAGACAATTATTCTTAGTTTCACTTGAGCAATCTTCACATGATCTATCATATCTTATTTTCCCTGCTTAGGAGTTGAATTTTAAAAAGCGTTCTCTAACTGACCCTACCTTTAAACTATTTATCTGCCGAAATTCAGTTTTTGTGATTCAATAGTTTTGACTGTGGGTTGATACAAATTTGAAGGACAGGACAAAAGATTGTTTTTGTATAGATAAATAATTTTACTTACACATCCACAAGTGGTACAAGTGACGTACGATTCTCTGGAACTCGAGGGGTATATCTACATTGATGTCTTGGTAGAAGCAGGGCTGTACTGGGCAGAAGGCAGGCAGGGGGGGCCAATTGTTACGTCTGCCCGCGGACCCCGCCCTGAGCTCGGCCTCGCGTCTCGCTAATTCTTCCGCTTTGCGTTCTAACTCTTCTTGACGTTTCTATTTTAAATGTATGAAAAAAAAACTCAAAATACATATACATAACTTGTCATAAAAACGGCTCTAGGCATCGTCTATGATTAAGTGAATGTATATTTTGGTATGTGAATCGATTAAATGAAATGTGTGCTTTTAGTGTCTCACTGTTGTGATATTTAAAACGAAGAATTATATTTTTCACTAATGAGCATTATAATACATCTATTTTTTTTTTAATATATTTGTAATGCAAAACTCAGAAGATTATTATTTCAATCTGTTTTTAAAATGTTACACTAAACAAAAATTATCTTCCTACCAAAATGATCTCTGCATGATTAAAATGTGTATGTCCTATGTAAGTCTATTTACCTTAAAGATCGTATATTTATTATTATGTCATAGAAATATCTAAAATAATCAATTGAAAGTCTAAATATAGATAATGAAAAAAATGATGACTTGCTAAAATGTATTACCTTTAACTCCTTTTGTGTCATGCAAAGAAAGCAAAGGGTGTATTAGTGCAAATGTGCAGTATTCAGTGGTTTATATAGGAAGGGAGGTAAAAATGGTGCTTGGCAAATGAGATATTTACATCGACAAACAGATTATGCGTCATTATCAATAACAACTTAAGTATACATTGTTTTATCAGTTCCTTATCTCAAATATCTTTGTCTCATATGCTTTATTAGTCACTGAGCTAAATTAAAATATTTTTTATTGGTCTTGACCAATTTCTACTGTTGCCCCTTAATGTTATAAATGTTGGTGCATGAAGTAGCAACAATTATATTCACTTTTTTTAAATTCCATTATAAAAATATATTTAAACAGTTAAAGTAATGTAAATTAAAATTTTCATTTTGAATGCATTTTGACTTTAACAACATCCCATTTTTTTTTGAAACTGGTTTTTTTTGAGTATGTATTATAACTTACTTATATTATGTAACAGAATATAAAGGGAACCTGCAGTTGCTTTGTAAAGAATTCAATTGGAAACTTTATTTTGAATGGCCCTTGTATGTACTTTTAATAAAGGAACTTTATATGTTACCTGGAAATCAGCTGTGGTGAAGTTTGAAGGTGCCTGTGACTGTTGTGGTGGCTGTGCATATTGGGGACCTGATGGAGGAGACACAGCTTGCATGATAGCCGGCTGAGACGGCTGGGCAGACTGCAGTGGGAAAATCAATGCATCAAGACTAATTTCAAAAGGATATTAAAAAACACTCCCAAAAACCATTAAAGGATTGTTATGTCAAATTTACCTACACTTCATGTGCTAATTCTAAACAATACATTTGAAAACTATTTATTTATTCAAATAAATTTGTAACAAAGGTTCATACATTACAGATTTATTCTGTGTAGCTAGGTGGGATTTCTAAAATTATGTATGTGTTACCTAGAGGTATTTTTAATAGATAAAATTGTTATTGGTTTTGCTATTTATAGGAAAGTTTAAGGTCAATATTGTTGTCATAGTTATACTATTGTAAGTAATAGAGTTAAAATATAGCTGGGAAAATTTCTAAGGTGCAGGATTCTTTAAAATTGATTACATTGAGAAGAATCTTACTCAACAAGAATCAATAACATTTTAATAGATATCTCTAGACTGTCTTTTATATTTAATTTGAATAGTCCAGTTTAAAACATATTATTAGGCAATTATCATAAGTAACTATAATTAACCTATTAATGCATTTTAGATAATATGAGTGTTCTGTAGTTGAATTTAAATTAACATTTTGTAAGATTTTGATGCATGTTTTTATTACTTGTTCTACACATTGTTTATTGCTACGATTTGTACTGTTGATTAATGCTCTGATACATATCATAACTTTATTCAAACTGAAAAATTCAAAATTTTATAGTTGGTTTCATTATTAAATCTGATTACCAACAGAAAAATGGACCACATGTAATCTAATACCAAATTAGTTTTAAAAACAACAGTTAAAAATCCCTTAAGACGTAAACTTATGGTCTCATAAACATACACAAAAGGAGCAATTGTTTAAACATCGTCATGGAACTGCATGGCTCCACTAAAGCATCTACACATTGCAGTAATGGATCGAAATTGGCCAATATAGATTAAAATGCCATTGACCGGTTCTAACACCCACTGAACATGATTAATAAGCAATACTTTACCGTAGCCTGATTAGCATTTTGTTGCCCGTCAAATGGGTTGTAATCGTCTAGACCACGAGTCGCATTGTTTGTACTTCTAGCCACCTGCTGTACAGATGGATCCTGTAACAATTGAAGCGTTGTAACACAACAAAAGCCCAGTAACAAACCCTTATAAATTCTTGTGGGAAATACTTACAGCGAAGGGGTTGTCTATGGCAGGATCACTGAATGGATTATCCTCAAACTTAGACATTGTGTAATGATAAACTCCGCCACTATAGAAAAAGTAAAATAATAAACACAAAGGAAACTATTTCCAAGCCCAAAAGAAATCTATTTTAGTGGCAAAAGAAGAAATACACAAATCACCGATATCGCAATGACAGATCACTGATGACGAAAAATGACAGACCTCAGATATGTTACCTGACATAAAAACTAATTTAAATACATTTGGCCATTGGGACACATTTTAGCTAAATAATAATTATTTATCTTATTTTTACTAAAAACAACCAACTTCCTAGGTAATAGATCCAAAATGATAGAGTTAGTTTCTATCTTAAGTAATATAAAGTATCTGAAAACAAAATATTTCGGTCTTTAATAATGTTTGGAAAGCAAACATTGAAATGAAGCAAAAGGCGTGTAAAAAACCAACAAATTTATATCTTGAAGTTAAGAAATGAAGTTCGTACTTATTTGATAACATTGTATAAAATGATCTAATTCCATCTTTTCGCTTTTTTAGAAAATTAAAAACTACCTTCTGATTTTATGTGTGTTAAAAAATAATTTAAATTTTGCAACAAGCTAGCTAATAATGTTTTATTTTCTTCATAAAATACGTTTTAATTTCTTAAAGTTGGTAGTTTAAGCAAGTGAAGGCGAAAGTGGTTTTAAAGATTGGCAACTTGCTAGCTGCAAGTGTCAGTTGTGTGCTACCTGTCAAAGTAGGCAGCTGTTTACGTTTTGTACGGTAGTTATTTTTCAATCGTTTTTCTAATAGTTTTGTTATATTTTTTGTTTTTATACCACTGCTTTTAGATTGGCTATTTTATGGTGCCATACAAAAGTGAATATCGGTATATTTTACTAAGCCATGTCAAATGTCAAGAGGTGAAAAGTCTTGTGTTTAGTGTCTAACGTGCGAGTGACAGTTTATTTTATATTGTTTCGGATTTGGGGCGATAAACAAATCGGTAAGTACTTCCCATTCGATGTTGTACTATTTAACTATGATTCAAGTTATTACGTGGCTGGTGAAAACGCTTGTTTCCTTGGTTTTCCAGTCGTTGTTTGGGTCTTGATTTTAGACTTGCGTAATGTTAATTATGTGGGTAAAAGAGTTTTAAGGATGGTAAGTGAATGTACAGTGTAGTTAGTATTTCGGTGGTGTAGAGAGGCGCGTGCGCAGCATGAGGGAAGGCCGAGAGCGTACACATGCTGCAGCGAAAGTTGTTTGTTCTTGATATTCAGGAAGCAGGCGAGAGTTAATGCATACTGGTCTTACAACACACGTATTATATAGAATTCCTCATTCATGTAATCTTGTAGCATGCCAATACTACTGGACTAGTTTCATTCAGAGCAACAAGTTGCAGTTTTGAATCACATTTGATGGTACAGTCAATCTCTTCTTCAGTTAGCAATTAACTTTATCTGGATAAAATAGTGACAGAATTGTTGTTCTTATTGAGAAGATAACTAGATTCTATGTGAGCAGCTCAACTGACCTTAGTCCTAAATGAATGGAAACAATTTGAAACTACCCTCAGTCTTAAATAAATTGAGTCCCACATATGAAAAAGAAGTTCAGTTAAACAATTAGATATACAACTTTAAAAATACTTCTGTAGTCTTTGTCTAAAAAATACTTGACTAACTACTAACAATTAACTTGTGGACATGTTTTATCACTGTTTATAATTTCTTTTAAAATGATAAAATGTTAAGGGTTATCAAGCTTTTTGGGTTTGAGTGATTAAGTCACTTACTGAGAAATATAATTTATTCTTACATGTCAAGTTATCATGTTGGAATAACAGAGTAAATTGTTTTGCAAATGTTTTATTGACATGAGTGAGCTACTGAATAAAATCCTTGATAGAATTCTTCTTGTCATAGTGTTAGTAACGGGGATGAATTGTTTATTTTCCTGTTCTGTTGTAATTATTATTTTTGTTTTGAAATTTTTCCTTAACAAATCAATTGTGTGATACAAATAAATTAATTGAAAATGGCTGCTAAATCCTTAGTGAGGTTTGGCATCAAATAATACACAGGGGCTCAATTTAAAAAAAATGTTATGGAATAATAAAATTACATTGTTATAAATTGTACAAAGCAATAAAATCAAATCATATTTGAATTAAACAGCATTGTTGTTTGAACATGACTAAGGTATGGGTACAATTGTTATTCCTATTAGATAAAAATATTATTACAACAAAGGTTCTTCTAACTAACTGTTTGCCACTGGGATGTGAAACTAAAACAATAGATTCAATGCTAATACAAAAGATAAACACACCATTCCCACAGCCTTATCAAAACATGAATATCTATTGGTAAAAACTAAACATTATCTAATAATACTCCCATGCATCACCCTTTTTACAATGCAATTTGACCTCTCTTGCCTCTAGTAACAAAGGTTATTTATTGTTCATGAACTATTCTCAAACAAGAAGTATGTTACTTTAATTATCTTAAACCGGAAATATTAAAGAAATATATTAATGTTAATAAAGAAAATGATTATTTTAAACCCTCAATAATTCATTAAATCTTGTAATATTTTTACATAAAAATCTAATAACATTGCAGCTTGGAAGAAAATAACTTTTGCAATTCTTACCCAAATAATTTACTTTCTAAGAGAACAAAGAAAAACATGAAGGAAGGAATATTTCCATGGAAAAGTATTAACGGGTCTGGAAAATGCGTAGTGTTGGCCGAAAAACGTGAGGGATATTCGTGAGTTTCCGATTGACTGCATTTGTATAGGCAAAGTTCTGAAATGAATGCCGGGCTATGGCGGGCCGAGGCGACGTTTGGTCGACAATTCATTCTTAATTTAATCTTGACGAATGTTTAGAGAAATAATAACGTTGGAATTCTGGGATGGAATACTTTGATCGAGTTGGTTTCCCGATAGATACATTTCTATATTGAATTATTGAAATACGCTTTTCAGTTTCAATAGATCATAATATAAATTAAATTAAATTAATTTCAAGTACAACACGCTGGTATTTTGCGTACCGAAAAAGCTTTAGGCAAGCATGTACTGAGACCTGTAAGTATTAAGTTTTGCTTAGTTTTATTTTAATTGGTAATGTGAAAAACGTTAGTAGGTTTAGCATCCCTAAAAAGTAAAAGCTAGTGTTTCTTTTTGCAGCAACATTTACGGCTAGATTTAAAATACGTGAAAGTATAAACTCGCATCGAATTTTAATACGCTCGGCGTTGGAGAATATGAAAATTTCTAATGATTTGATTTTAATAATCGACCGTACTAAAACTAAGGTTACCGTGTCAAATTAATTTGAATACGTGAAACGGGTTTTTAAAAGGCGGATGTCTAAAATGTTAGTGGTTGAAGTAACGTGCGCGAGTCCAGCAGTGAACGTGTGACCTTGGCTACTCGGTCACTCTGCAACACTTCGGCAATGCGCGCCTTGCCAAGGTTTTATCAGCACTTGACTTAATTGCTGGCATGCAAAAAAATCCCAGATAACTTATGTAATGTTTTTAAAATTGTTAGGTTTTGAAACTTAATATTATGCCTGTTTGTTACCCTTTCACTGATACACAAATAATGATACCAACTTAATGTTATGTGACAATATCTATTATTCATACTGTTATAACCCCTTTCATTTTTCATTTGTTTACTTTTTAGTATTTTCTGTTATAGCAGGTACAGTAATAGACATTCTCTGAAAGTTTCAAGAGGTTAGCAATTATGGTTTATGTTATAGAAACCGGACGGACGTAGTAATAGGGTACCGTTTTTCACCCTTTGGTTATGTGATGCTCCTAGTAATGGACAGCATATAACCTTCCTGACGATCACCAGCTTCCTTATAAAGACTGTTGCAATCAAAGCATCTGAAAAATTAGACATTTTGGTCTTCAAAAATTTGGCGTATCCAAGTTTGATTTGTTTTATTTCTTTCTAAGACAATGAGGATATGAAAACTTTAATAAGACTGGGTATAAAAATGATGACCTGTTAACTTTGGTCTTGTATTTTCAAACTTAACTGTCTATAATTTTTGTGTTATTTTATGATCTCAACATTTGTTTTAATATTTAGTAACCGTTTTAAGAAGGAAATAATTATTCATCCATCCACCGCAAAAACAACAAAAAATATTTATTTTCATTAACTTAGGTCAGACACTGAAATGTATTCGCATTTGTTTTAAACTGTTTGAATATAAAGCAATCTATCTGTGGTTATTCAAACTTTAAGCTCATTTTTAAAACGAAATGTAAGGTAATTTAGAAACCAAAATA
This sequence comes from Choreutis nemorana, assembly GCA_949316135.1. Classification (NCBI taxonomy): domain Eukaryota; kingdom Metazoa; phylum Arthropoda; class Insecta; order Lepidoptera; family Choreutidae; genus Choreutis; species Choreutis nemorana. Next base: position 6,834,432 of record OX438610.1, read on the forward strand.
GTATTTTACGTTGCGGTGTTACGTGGCTCTAAGTATTTATTACGCGGTCGGATTTCATGGCACAAATACATGATCGTCTAAAAGCAGGTTTAATTTTACCTTTATTAAGTATGCGTCTGAAATATTTCATATAAAAGATACACTGTAATTTGAGTATAGCAAAAATATTTTGATTCGATTATTAAAATTTAAAATTTTGGCTTTTTTTTTGTTCAATAAACATCTCAGGTAAAGAATGGATAGCTGTTCTGGTTCATCCATTGATTTATACACATAACCTCTATAATATTAAAGGTACATTGGTAAAAAAGATAGATTGAACAAATACACAGTAGGTAGCACAATTAACATACGATGGAAGTCATGTTGTTCTAATAAGTTAGTGTTTCAAATTGAAATACGTAAAGTTAATAATTTACAATAAAGTTTATCTTTTCTTTCTCCTATAAAGATTCGTTAGAACAAATTCCATCAGGCAAAACTCCTAAACAAATCGTGTTGCGCAAAACAAATAGCTGTTCGAACTTTGTTCAAACCACACCGCATATTTTGTTCCGATCTTTGTTCTTCGCGACGTTGACATTGAAAAATACCTTTCCCCTGTAATGAAAAGTTGCACGATAAATTACCTGTTGCTCAGTTATATTGGGCTGGATGTTGATGTATTGGCCAGCCTTCATATTTCGGTTTTATTGTCGCACTGCCGTCTTTTGGCCCCTAGCTATAATCGCCGTCCATTTTCGCTTGCTCTCCGATTTACGGGGTTTTCTGATGACACAACTTCCTTGCAAATTGCCCTATAAAGTTTATTTGTGTGCCCGCCATTTTGGTAACTTACTTGGATCTCGCTCGATTTGTAGCTAACTCCCTAATAGGGTGAATTGACAGACAAGTCACGTGTTACTGCCAAAAAATAACGTGTCTCGATACTGAATTGATTCGTAATCGATTTGTTGGTTTTGGATGATTGTCATGCAAATAACTTACCTTAATTACTTGACCTTAGTCAAGTCCTTTGTTTAATGGTTTCGTCTAAAAACATAGATTTTATGATAAACAAAGAAGGCTTGACTAAAGAGGGTTAGTTTATTAAAAGAATTTAAGAAAAAACACAAACATTGAAATCGATTAACCCCACTAATGACTGTAGCATGACGGTAAAATAGAAGTTAAAAAAAAAAATTGTGATACAATGCCTTTGTAATGCTTAGTCACTGTGATTATATTTCACGGAACACTGTTTTAAGATCAATTTGTATGCTCATCACGGGTCAGAAACTTTTGAACACTTAACCTTGGCTTGGTCAGGCTGGATTGTTTTTTAGTCAAGTTAGTACTTAAGTATTCCCTGTAAAAATAAAACACATTGTTAGGGGCCATCACTTGTAACAATACAATGTTAAATTTTACTTGATCGTAAGTTGAACAAACAAGCGATGAATAACTTATAAGAAAAGTTTGAAAACTTAGAAATGGAAAAAGTAGTAAGTTACTGAGAGTCGAACTTTACAAGATGCGATACGACTTCAGACGAGATACTTAATCGACTGTTTCACACTTTCTTGTGAGTTCATGTTCTCGACAATAGTTATTTATTATAGAGTTTTGAACTAAGCAGTTTTAAAATAATGTGAACTTTTTTATTTTATTTTATTTCTCGACATAAACTCGATGTTGTGATTTATTTAGTACGGAATCTAGTTAAATTTTAAAAGTTTTTGTAGATGTGTAAATATGGATCGATCTAAATATATATAAACATACATCGGTGTTACAATTAGCATATTTCTTCTTTACCTTAAGTTAGTATACAAAAAACGATTCATTGAGTAGATTGTTTTAATACTAAATTAATTATTGACCATCCCTCTGCTTCAATCTACGGATAGTAATTACCTAGTCAGGTCATAAATTCTGTCACATGTTTAATATAAAATAATTGAAACAAGTTTATTCATTATGTAACCATTTTTATACCAAAATGAACTTAACAAAACATAGATTCTTATGACACTAAAGTTTATTCAAAAAGACCTCCGTGATTTTGAATACAGGCCTTTAATCTGCGCGGCCAATCAATCGCAGCACGAACGAGGTCCATGTCAATATCGGCGGCTGCCTTAATCAAGGATGTCTTGAGTGACTCCAAATTGGGATGAGGCTTTGAGCACGCCTTTTCCTCCAAGTGTTGCCATATCTTGTAATCTAACGGATTCAAATCTGGACTGGAGGAGGGCCAGTCTTCGTGCCAGATGAAGTCGATTTCACGCGCCGCCAGCCAGTCTTGTGTGATCTTCGCTCTATGACCTGGCGCCGTATCTTGTTGGAATACCCAGTGCCTGTTATTGAACATGGTATGAGACACAGGTTCCACAAGGTTCGTCAGGACTGTATTTTGATACACAACTGTATTCGTTTTTGCACCTTTCTCACAAAAATGTACCTCTGTTAAGCCCCAATAAGAAACTCCCAACCATACCATGAGCGAGGATGGAAAATGACCCCGTTGGACACGCGGTATACGGTTGCTCGCTTCTTCACTACTCTGTGCGTACACCTTATCATTTTGTTTGTTGTAGCTCTCTTCTACGGTAGATTTTTTTTCATCCGAAAAAAGAATTCCCCGATATTTTTTTCCCGCGTACCGCTTCAACAAAGCGCGGCATCTCTTCAGTCTCAGGTCCATTAGACGAGCATTCAAACGATGTCCTGTTTTTCTTCGATATGCCCGAAGCCCTAAGTCTTCATTTAACACCCTTTTCACCGTGGTTCTGCTTAACCCCATCTGAAGGGCCAACAGTTTCTGCTTACATATTTAAAAATGAGTAAAATTCTAAAAAGTATACATTTTTATTTTCATTAACAATTCGAAATTCGAATTCAATAAACTTTTTTGTGGCCAGAATTCTAAAAGAAAAGTTTTTACTGTGTGACAATACTTATGACCTGAATGTGTATATCTTTATTTATTTGATGGTGTTTTTTCTGATATTAAATCTTCAATGTAAAATTTTTAAATGTCGGTTACATTACATTATACAACTTTTTATGCACGCTTAGGCAAGCGTCTGATCTCGATTATCAGGTTCAGTAAAAATTTGATGAGTTGAGAAATAACAAACCTCCAAACACATTTTAATCTCTTACTTAATCATCTGAGATGAATTTTCATAAATCCTTTCTTCGTGCTCACAAATAATATGTATTCTGCGTAACTTTACAAGGAATTCCTGTGCAAATTTGATTATTTAAGAGTCTATACGCACTGTTGACTAATCGCTAGCGACTGTTACTTTATATACTTAGTTTCTATTGTAAATAATATACTATGACATCACGACACACACATTGACTTAGCCCTGCAGTGAGTATCGTAAGAACTTTTGTCACAGGACAGCAACGATATCGTATAAACTACAAAGACAAGAAGAAAACTTCTTCCAAGACTGGTAAGCGAAACAATGCGTCTTACAAATAACACTAAGTTCCGACCCTGCCGGGATTCGAACCCAGAACCTCTAGCGTAGCTGTCGGCTGTTTATACCACTGCGCCACACAGGTCGTCAATTGAAACGTACTGATTGCAATAATGAAAGTCGATCGTTGGCGGGGAGACTTAGGGTTAGAATAGGCTGTTAAACTTTTTTTAGGTGAAAAGTATGTTTTCTTTGTTAAGAATCAATTTGCTTGACGGTTGCTTTAACTGAATTTGCGGTCGATACCCCAGTCAGGATACTGGGAAGCCGTCAATAGTTTTGTGTACTCCGTCCTCGATTCTGTTTATTATGAACATCGTTCACTTCACTCGACCATTGGAATGCTGACTTGCTTATAACGTAACATGCTGGCATGCTTTACTTGTAAATGTTTTTATCTGTCTGAATTCAGAATTGTGAGTTTCGAAAGATAAAATATTTTTTTTTACGAAATGAGAGCGGGGTTCCATTGGTTTGACACAATGTTACACATAGAAAATATTGAAAGTAAATTTTATCTTTTTCTGATTTCAGTAATTTAGAGAAAAGCTATAATTTACTTTCAATATGATTTTTACTTCTTTCCTTACTTTTATACTTACCTTATAGTAACTTTCAATAATCCATGTGCTTGCAGACAAAGTGAATGGGATTGTGTATTTTTACATTCTTTATGTCTACGAAAACTTGCTCGAACGAAATCAATAATGTGTGGGTCTCTGGAAAATATTTATGAAGACCGCTTTGCAATCAGTAAGTAAATAATATACTTATAAAAAACCTACTAAGTGAGATTAGAAAAAGATTTTTAACAAACTAATAATTAATGGCAGTCGATATTCATTTGTTTTCATTAAACGTTAATCTAAATACGTTGACTTCTAATATAATAATAACCTTTCCTTGTCATTGCTGTTGGGGTCGGTATGTTCTTAATTATAAGACAACTTAACTTGAACTTGCAGTCTTCTTCTAGCAAGATCACTTGAACTATGTAAACGAATCCCTAGTAACTACCAAGCAAGTTACATAGTTACCAATCAAGTCGTCGGTTGTTTGTAGTTGGTAGACGCGGCTTTTAGTTCAAAAACGTGGCTTCAACTCAAATTAAATTTCTTTAATTAGTTCTATATGTAACCTATCGTATAACAATAATTATAACTTAACTTTTACTGAATTAAAAATATGTTTGGTTTTTGGAATATATCTGGAAGCCTTCATTACTAGGATTAATGAGTAGTTATGATGAAAAGTGTTGATTATGCATGATGATGTATGCATTTAAACCAGTATGATAATAAAAAGGTTTTTTTTTATAATGGAAAGTATTACTTAATCATGCATCATTAAATAAGTACTCTAAGAAGTTCATTACAAAAACAATTTTACGAGTACTAGCCATGAAACCGACCCAGAAAGATAGGGAAATTATAGGGAATATATAAAATTTAATTTGATTATTCAATCAATTTATCGTAAAGTAGATGGAAATAGTATCTTTATAGTGAAAACAGAATTAGAATTGAACAATAAACCAGGAAGATATCACCATTAAAAGTAAATATATCTATCTCGCTTATTAGAATAACCTTTTCCTTGGAAGTTGTATGGCGCCCGTATACTTTCACGTCATAGTACATATCGGGTCTCTCTGTCTAAGCAATGACTTTGAAGCTTTATAACTTAGTTAATGTCAGATATTTGAGAAAATCTAACGGATTTGGGTATATACGTGGTATCGAGTTATAAAAAAATTAAAAAGTCATGCATATTCCCTATTATAATTTATTGAATGTCATGCTCAGAGCTTAAATAAACTATTAGAAGGCATCATTTGGAACGTTTAGAATATTGTTTTAATTCAATTTTATTATTATTTTATTACTACTTAGTAAATTAATAAACTTAAATAATATAGTGTAATATAGAATATAGTGTAATACTGTATACATGTGTGACAAATTGTCTATGTACAATTTTCACAATAAATGAGTTTGACTTTAAAGCAACGTTGAATATTGATTTAATCATGTGCAATTAAAATGTTACGTACTTCCAGTAGTTTTGTAATTCTGTCTCTTTACTATCTACTCTGTATTAATTACTGTCCTAACTTTCATTTCGTTTTTGGATAATAGAAAGTGACGCTTCACATACAATGATTTAATTTGAATAGTTGTAGCTTTTGTAACGGCCATTAAATTGCAGTGTTCCAAAGCAATCGCGACTAGACGATCTTTGGTCTCAATAAATGTAACAAACATAGTAGTGTCTGTTTTTGTTGTGAAATGGTTATCTGATTATATTTTTATAACCAATTTAATCCTACTTCTGTTTTATTTTGGCTTTTTTAATGGTTTTAGGAAAAGGCAAAGGGCGCTAGTCCATACAGCTCGTAACTAATTTATACGTGATATTGAGGTTTATAATTGGTCATTTATAGTGACAAATAAAGCTATGTTTTAAAAATGTGATAGTAAATTGTTAAGTAATCAAGGAACAAATGATTTATGGATAAAAAGTTACAAACAAAGCTTATCGTGCTAGTCAAGTCATAAATATAATATTTTGACCTAAAAACTTCTTGCGTTGATAGGTTGCGTTATGGATGAAACAAAAAGTATCAATAAAATAACTGGCAAACGGGTGATATATTGATTGAGTAATGCTGTTTGTATACTATCTAAGTAAGCGGTTGTAGTGTCGTTGTTTGCTCGTTTATCTTCAACATTATCAGGCATGCCTCGGGGCCGATAGTCTCCGTTCTGTTTTCCACTAATTGCCCTATAAACACTTATCTAGGACATTCCCCGCCGAAATTGCCACTTGAAGCCAAACAGCGGACAAGTCGAATTATTGCCCTTTAATCGCAATCGCATCTACCATCAATTCTATTATTTATTGGATATGAAATAACACGACAAGATACAGCCCATTATGTGATCCCGACGTACGAATACTGTTATTATTTTCAACGAAATATAGCGGAGAAAACGAGCGGGAATGACCCCAGAAAGTGGAGCACGGCGGCGTATACGAACGTATCATAAATTCAACAATATAAGGTTTCTATGTTAGTTGCTATTTGGAGTGAACTTCCTTCGTGGCGGGAGCTTGCAACGCCTTGTTATGTTTGCGCGTTATAGCAAATCCTTGGATTACATAACTGCTTACCGAGCGCACAAAGCCACCGGCCGAACCTACAGGGTGGACAGTTTTTACAGTCCGCTAGGTCGTCTGCGTAATTCAAGTGATTAGCATAAACATCAAAGTCGAGTGAAGTGAGGAATTATATTCTCGTTAAGTCTTATGCCGTCGAAAAGCGAAACTGTTTTAAGTATTTTCCTCTCGGAATGGCAGTTGAATACTTTCCTAAGACGCCCGGTGAAGTTATAAAATTATGACAATTTGTTTTTCGTAATGTTGATTTATGCCCGGTCGCTTTGTTTGGGCTATCCATTCTTGGGGCTTCCTTGCCGCGGCGCCGTGTAAATAAGCTCCAGTAGTTTTGTTGCCCAGTCGTACTGTTATAAATTTTGCGAGAAAAACATTAAGGCTGCCGTAGGTTAAAACTGTACCGGGCCCGACATTATTCTCTGCATATTTATGAGCCGCTACTTACATTGAAATACTTGCCTAATCGGAATTTTTATTTAAAACACCGTTCCACTGCAAGTTTATGTGGAGTTGCCATGTTTATTATTATTTTCTGCTGGATCATGAAGTAAGTGGGTGGTTTAGTAGATGATATTATGTGTTGAGTAATTCAATGCGGTTTTTATTTAAATACGTAGTTATTATTTAATGTTTCATAACAGCATGAAGTATATTATTTAATAATATTATGAGGTAAGTGTTACGACTTTATCAGCACTATTATATTTTATGGTTAAAAATGTATCGTATTACAAAGTTATTAAATTAAATTATTTCTTATTGTAATTCAGAAATTCTTATTTCTTTTTTAATGATTTAGGCAAGAAATAGGTTTGCTAGTATTTTCATAGCTAGGTAGGCATGTTTGTTTGTTTTTTTTTTTTAGCAAAATAGTGTAAACTTTATGTTTCTTGGTTTAACGATTTCAGACTGATCTACTTTTCGATAAAACTTGGCAACACTGACATACTTTTCGATAAAGTGTAGCTTCTCCATATACGAGTACAAACCGACAAAATTTTTAAGAGATCCAGTAAAAAAAAAAAATGGTACACATTTAACGTAAAACATATTTTTGAAGGAATTTAAAGTGGTTTAACTTTAAGTGGAATGTAAAGTTAACAAGTTTAGCTACAATTTAAGAATTGTTTTCTTCAAAATATGGTCTGAATATTGTACCCTATAAAGGAATTCAAATCCTATAGAATATAAGAAACGAGATAACGTGAAGTCAAAGTTTATCGATAGAATAAAGTCGGATTTTATTTAAGCTTCTCTACAAGCTACGCAAGCAAAGCTCGCTCTGTCATAAAATTGTCCCCACATATGTTTGTTTGAAAAATTCCCCACTCCATAGTCGCTGCAGTTTCTCGGGACCTCACATTCGGGATGGAGGCTTCCTTCCTTCCTTCAGGTAAATAATCGGAGCCGCTTTTGTTTGCCGGTTTAACGGTTGTAAATAACTCTGCCGCGCCGGATTCGTCCCCGGCACAGTAGTGCTGTGAATTGTTCGAGTTTAGAATAGTTTATTTTAGTTTTCGGTTGTTTGTTATGGAGAAATTAGTCGATTTAAAAAAAATGTATTTTAAAGTGATTTGCAGTTAATTTTGTATCTCGTTGTCAATATTTTTATTAACAACAATAAAATGTCTCATATCTCTGTCGTTTCAGGCTGGACATCATTTATATCATGAAAAACAAAAACAAATAAGAAGTTGTATACACTGAATTTTTAATCTCGTGTAAAAAGAAAGTATGTACACGTATTTGTAATTTTATCGTGGCTATAGTTTCGTGAAAGGTAAACAGTATTATGCCGGTACGAAAACTACTCCAGCCGTCCGGAAGTTATACAACTCTTTACCTCTCTGCATATTCATATACGCCGGCGTGGTGTTTGTAAAAATGCCGCAATCCGCCAAGTGGATTGTAAATTGTTCGCTCTAGGGAAATGACTTTTCAGATAACATTTCACCTTCACTTAGCAATAAAATGAAGTGATTTCCTCAGCAAACGCTGAAATTAAAATTGATTGTAATCGAAATTGAACCGCGTTTTCGGTTCGGTACGGCAGCGCGCAAATTTCGCATTGATATTTCGCTGTTTGATATCCTCATATTTATTCCGATTGGGAACAGATTCCGTACTGAAAGTTGTCATGAAAGTCGTTTTGTAATATTGTCTTATGTAAACAAACCGTCTCAGCTAAACTCCCAACAAACGTCTTCGTTTAAGCTCAAAGTCAATAAAGGCTCGTTATCCGTTTCGTACAATATCTTTTATCATTTATACACAGGGAAGTAAGCAAACTGACCCCAATTAATTAAGACAGGGTAAGTAATTAAGGAAATTGTGCTCCAGATCTCACAATGGCCATATTATTCTTTACAACGTTGCTGTAGCACCAAACAAGAGAAATATGAAAATTAGTCGAGTGATTATTAAATAGTGGGATGTGACTTCTTTGAATTTAGATCTGTTTGTGCAATCAGAGCTGCTAAACTGATGAACCGATTACGATGCGATCTGTTGTAGATAATATATTTTTTTGTTATATTTACCATTTAATTATTTTACTCATGGTTTTAAAACTTGGCATATCGTGTGATATATTTATATACGTCATACCTATCATACACGTTTGTTTAATACTTTTACCATATAGGTGAATGATAACCCGAACGTAAATAAAAATAAATCCCCGGGTGGGTTATTAATTGAAGATATATTTTATATAGCATAAAATATCAAATTTGAAATTTAAATATTGTATTGTAATTACTTACTCTTGAAAAAAGCAACTAACGAGGTTCCTTGCCGGATTCTTCCCCGTAGAGATAGCGTTGCGAACCGTTGGTAGTAAAAATGACGATTTTAAGTGACTATTTTAAGTTTATTCGCATAAAAAACGTTTTGACTTCGACTTAGGTAAAGACGTGAAATCGAATATTGAGTATTTTTTTCATAGAATTATTATATAAAAACCTTATAATCATGAGAGCAAACTGCGAAGTGGGAATTATCCATTTATGAAATTTCTTGTTTTTATTCCTTGATTTAATATTATTGCTCTGGGAATCCGAAATGAAGTCCGGGTTGGTAGCGAGTGGAACAATAAATTCCTAAACACCCCGAATCCTTGACCTTTTGATCCAGTCCCGGATTTGGATCAGATCAGAGGTCAAAGGTCTTACAACGAAACGTATCTATGATCTTATTGATGATTGATCTATATACCAATAGGGATGGATTTCTAGGGAGGGGGGGGAAATTGCAATTGAAGATATTCGATGCAGTAATACAGGAGAAACGTCAGCCTAAAGGTATTTGAAGCTCGTAAATACTACAATAAAAGTGAATAAACGCACATTACGTCACCAATTACTTGTAATTGTCTTGGCACTTTAGAAAATTATTTAAGTACCTATAGATATGATAAACGCGAGCTCGAAAGACTTTTGCAAAAATAGTTTAGAATTGTTTTTGGAGGTAATACTGAAATTTCTGTATTTTCTAGACCAAATACAATATATTTTTAGGTTTAAGCCATGATTATCAAGGAAATCATGGCTTGCAACTGGTGTAGGTAAATGTCATATGACCTATCTCCCTCTTTTAATTAAATATCTTCTCAACCTAACTTTCAAACTAGATAAGAAACAGTACCGGTTGAACTTCGTAGTTGAGAGTCAATACATAGTTGAACGGATAGTTATTTGCAAGAGGGGTTGGAGTTTGTCCTGGTATAGAATAGTATGAAACTCGCGACCGCCTCGATATCAGGGGGTCTACCTAGTACGTCCGAAAAAGATACGTGCCTGTCCGAAAGTGGTCCTGAAAACTTACTCCTAAGTGTCTCATTGTAATTTTCTTCTACTAAACAACAGTGTAGGATGAAGTCAATAAAAAAAATGTGTTTAATAATTTTCGTAAAAACACAAACGAAAATACATTAGTATGTTAATAATTCAAAATTCTTAATTTTATAGTAAAACTTCATAGAAATGTTGTTGCAAGTGATGCGCAGTAAGAATAGTCGGTAATTACAGTTGTACGTAAAACTCACTTGCTTAGTGAGTAGGCCCCCAGCTGTCGTCAGCACACTCGTCACGTCGCAAACTGTCACGACACGACATGCAACCGTTTTCCAGTGGTCCAGTTTTCACTGGAACAGCGAGTCTACTTGCTTCTCATTTCAGACTGTAACAATTTTATATTAATATATATATTATATTACATAGTCAATATATTTCTAGACAATGAAAATTAAATGCCTACCTTTTATTTTTATATTTTATCTTATGGCTGGAAATAATTGAGCAATATCTTGGTCGGTGGCGTTGCTAATCGTACAAATTGTATGTTTTTCATAAATGCCCGAAATTTTTATAAGATGTTACAGGCAAACAAGGAAACGGTTCACATGATAGAAAGTGATATCGCCGCCTATTAACATGACAATGCCGTGAAACACCAAGAGCTCCCCTTAAGTCCCCGATACTTATTTGCTGCTTTAGTTGTAATTATATCTACAATCTGAAGTTAATAGCTTAATCTTTTCAATATTTTTTTCAAATAACAAATCTGATGATGAGCAAATAGCGAATTAGTCAGTTAAAAAGTAAGTTAGCACGACATACAAGGCCGCTGCTCTGAGCATTCCCATCGGTGGTCAGGAAATTCACACGTGGACTGCAGGCTATTCACTACCTCTTACGTAACCAGCGTATAAAAGTTAAATTATACTAACACTAGTTCACACAACAAACTACCGACTCTCGAGTTTAAACTTTAAACCTAATCTAAATAAATAAATTGATGCTATTTTTTGAAATGGGATACTTTTAAAAGAAATTATGAAAATATTACCTTTGTTTTCATTAAAAATATTGTAATTGTTTTTTGCACGAAATATTAGCATACAGAGGGTGTTAAATTTTTCAGTTAATTTTACACATTCCATTTGTAAGTTCATGCAAAAATATATATAGGTTTTAAAAATTAAGAATAAAACTTGATTTCTGGAAAAGCATGAGTGCCGTGCCGTGTCATTCTAATAAATTAATTCCATATCTCTTTCATATTTTTTTCTTTCTAAAATATGTATATAACTTTTGATACATTTTACTTTAAATGTATTAATTTAAAGTATAATTTGTTGTATCTTTGTTTGATTGCCATGTTTGCATTTCTTGTATAAAATAACACATTTTTATTTAAAGATTGATCAGCCTTGACGTAACACATGTTATATAAAACAAATGGTAATATTGCATCACATCAAAAAGTTTCACTGTCTTAATGTAGTGAACGTTAAACAAACATTTCGTTAAAAGCCTATCCCGTAAACTTACCGGTTGTAAAAAAAGCTAGTCAAGGACGTGTGGGACACGTAACACAAGTGTTCTTTAAAAAAACTTTTCCAATAACATTGCATAAGACTTTTGGGTGATATTATAAAAACTAAATTAAAAATCAGATTTTCTTTTATTAAAGGATATACTTATAGAGTCCCAGTTACTAAAAGACTGATCAACGTAAAAGTTAACTAATCAGATACACGATCAATTTGAAATCGTCAATTGAGTTGCTAAAAACTTGATCAATGAATTTGATTCGATCATACTGTTAGCTAGCAGTTCGAATCGAAATTTAGACTAACTAAATGTGGAGACTGATTACGTTACACTAGCATGTTAGAACCTTCTTACATGTGAAATACACACTGCACTTATCCTTGCCTTCAGACATGGGGCGGAACTAATTAAGGTGACAACTGCGGCTTAGGTACGGAACCCCGAAAAGGAACATAAAACACATAAACTGGGATACTAGCACCTCCAAGTCTCGAGTTAAGTTTAAGTACCCGTCAGCTTACAATGCACGGGGAGTCCCCGTTTTATGGCATCCGAGTATGACCTCGCGCATACAAATTACTTAATGGAAATAGCGTGTTTTACTACTACGGTAGATGAACGTGGATGATTCCTAAACATGTATGTTATGATCGTTGTATTTTTTACAACAGTTAGGCTTTACAAGTATATTGAATATCTAAGCCGATTAGGATTCCACGAGGGGACATCATTTAGGGGATAAAGCACCCCTATTTTGGTTGTTTAAGAGATATTTTACAAACGTGCGGACGTTTACACTCAGTTACTAAGTAAGTCCTGAACAGTTTTCAAATTAGTGTTCTTAATATCGTGATGAATCTATGAGTCAGACCTATAGAATATGCTTGATAGTTGGTAGTATAGTTACGTTATGTTAGTTGATTATGTGGTAGTTGGTGAATGTTACTATGCTTCAGTTAGATTGAGCTTGACACTCGGTTGACATTCATAATTCAAAGAAAAAAAAATATATATATATGAATAAAATAAAAAAATTACCTTCTAATTTTGGTATTGGATTACCTATCGCGTGTCTGTGTGTTATAATATAATTGTAGGTTCTTAGTAGTAGTAGGCAATATTTAAAATTTACTTTATATGTTGTGTAGTAACTATAAGATTTATATAAAGGCAAATTTCGATTGACTACAAATAAACATCAGAATTGCGTAATTTTAAACAGCGTCTAGTAAAAATACTGACGTGCATAATAAATTTCTGTGTCCCGTCTTTTTTGGCTCATCAAATTCTGTCACTCCATATAACGGATTGATTGTAATGTACAGTGATATAATTACCAAGACAGACGCAGCAACGTTTATTTTAACATGACATACGATATTATGATCTTGTCAGTGTCTCGAATTAAATTAATTCTACAAATGACACCCTGGCGTAACGGAATAAGGTACAAATTCAGTTACACATGAGTAACAGTGACAAGATGAATTAAATATCAATTAGCAGGCGGTAATTAACATTGAAGTGAAATAAACGAAATAATTATGAAGTGTCGAACGTTTAATTATGACATGGAGTTGTTGGATGTAACTATAATAATTATCAAGTACCTATTTAAAGAGGACGTTATTGTTACGATGCTTTCGATTGATTTTTAATTGAATATGGAATTTGTCTGTTCATTCATTATTTATTAATGATTTTATTTCGGCTGGTAGTGTTTTGTATGGGTAAACTGGATATCATTATGTTTCATTTTAGATACTCTTTGTTACTAAGATTTTCTAGAGACTTATTTACGGATTCTTACATCCGATTAAATTCCGTCACTAAGGGAATGTCAGGACAAAGCTCTAATGATTTATGACGCCTTTTAGAAGGTATTGGAAATTCTGTGCTAGAAAAAAGACCAGTGTCCATTTGCGGTGATGGTGTTGATCGAAAAACTAATAGCAGTATTCATTTATTAGAACTGAACTCAAAGTCTTGTAAATAGGTACGAGCTAACAGTAATATATTTCAAACTTGTTTTAATACTCATAACAAAACTTTTAAATACCATAGATTTCTTATATTTCTATGTCCGAAAACTTATAAAAATGAGTTGCTACCCATAAGCTATCAATACGAAACGTTCCTATAGGTTCGCAGCTAAAAGTAAGAATCCTCCTTAATTTGAAAAACCAATTGAACGAATGAAACATAAAACAAATTCTATTAAGTCTGAGTTACTTTAATTTAATTGAAAACACATCTTATTGTCCGGAATTAGGTTTACTTTCGAAAAGAAAGTAGCTCGTAACTGCGGATCCCTTAGGGGGAATAAGTGAATGAAATGAATGAAATGCTCAATAAAGCGGGTGCTCGAGTTGGCTGTGGCAGTTCCAACTAAGCTACGAATATTTCACTGGTACAACCCTTGGTTTACGGGCTCACCGATGGCGACTTTGATAGCGGGAGCGAACATCTTAACATGAGTACAGATCAAATTAATAGCGCCCAAGCGGAATTGTGGATTCGCCCGCTAGGAAACATAACAAATTGTATCAGTGGACAATTATCTTAACGTTATGTGCTTAAAAAGTAATTTGATTTACCGGTTTCAGAAATCTATGATTGATTTAAAATACAGTTGTAGCGGTTCTCCAGTGAAAATTTAATATCATCTTGAATTTTCACTGGACAGAATTTTTGACTATTTTAATTAAGCTATATTCTTCTTGTATTAAAACTTTGATATATCCTGTAACAAGAGGGTTAGAGGGTTAGAGGGTTAGAGGCTTAGAGCCTGAGAATTATCTTGTCTTTATCTAAAATAATACGAAATAATATGATGCTTTTCACATAAGTACATACAATCATATTTATATACTTTCTTGGCATGTTTAGCTATCTAAAAAACATACCACACTAATTTAAAGACGCTGAACTATAAACTTAAAGATTGTAAAACAATGTGGGTAACGCAATGCTAAAATTTTATCTAGATTTTAAATGTGAAGGCTGGTATCGTTTTGCAGATGCAAGTTTACTGACGATTTGTTTCCACCTTACCTACACCCTGAACCTGATCAACCTCAACAAAACTACATGATGAATGTTTCTTTTGTACAATAAAGATTCTCATGTAACATTTTTGATATTCTCACTCCGCCCGCACTAAGTTATACCCTAATCGAAATATCGAAATAAACTTTGATGCCCTCGAAATTCGCAAAAGTTTGTATCATTACGAAATATCTCTGCATTATCCGAATCTAAATTAGGATTTCAAAGTGAAGCGCTTTTCAAGATTCACTTAATTTGAAACTGTTGATAAACTCCGTCTAGATCTTTCGGTCATAGTTTCGGGATAGTATTGTTTTGGTGACAATCTGTTCTGAAGTGATTGCTTTAAGTTTTGTATGAAATATAGTCGTTGGTTTCAGCGGGCGTTTATTAAGTTAATCTTAAGTTTAATAATTCGATCTGGAGATCTTCCTGGTTTGTTGATGTTTAATTCGAACTATTACTCATAATTGCCAAGCACAATGGTACTGGAAGCACTGTGAATTGTCTTAATGATGTGAAACCCTGTCTATGTCAATACGTTTGTGGTGACGCTATTATTTCTAACAATGGAATAATGTTTTCTTTCTAATTGTCAATTTGAGTTGTAGGTATGTGGTATAACATAGTTAGGAACGCAGCTAATGATTAAGTAGTGGAAGACAAAGACCTCTGACACATTACGGGTCGTGTCGGGCGGTCTTTAAGAGGAGGTTTAATGTTTAAGCAGTTGAATGGCTGAGCTCACTGCTGCGGATTACTATTGTATTTTGCACGGCACAATAATTACCAACATAATAAACCTATTGTACGATGCCTGTATAAAACAAAACGGATGGGTATCGCAAGTGAAACCGGCTTTCGTATTTCGTAACTCTAAAATTTATGAATCGGCTCACTTGTCACTCGTAAAAACGTTTGTTGGTAGTCAGTGCGTTATTGTCAGATTTGGCAACTGTCTCGTCCAACGTGTTGACGTGGCATTTGATGAGGAGAACGATTGCTATAACGCAACACTGCCAATCTGGTGTGTATGTGAAAATGAATATTAAATTAATTCGCGTATTTAGTACGAAAACGGGCCAATTAACCGCTGACATACTTGCGTTCACGGCCGGTTTACGAGGTGATAAAATTGTCAAATTGCCTCCAATATGATGGTATTGTCCGCAAGGGGCAGGGAGGGGAGTTGACGCCTACATATTGTGATAGTAAACAGATGAAAACAGTAGGTATTTTCATTATTAATTAATTTACAGGATGAATCGTTGGCAATGTCCCAGAATTAATGCTAGTATGTAACTAGAACTAGTTAATAGCAAAGCAATTTTTGGTTAATTTATTCCAGTAGGTATCTGCATAGAAATAAAATTAAATACATGTTATGATTTTTTATTCATATTTATTATTATTGCCATTGGCTTTGTTCGATGCCACGTGAGACATTTTTACATATAAATGTTGAAAAAGTTACTCAGAAAAGTTAAAAGAGGTATCTTACTGTGATGTACTTGCTTGGTTTCTAGTTACTGTTTCCACGGTGTCACGGTGATAATGTTCTGCGATGAGTACGAGACGTTATTGCCGCTTTATCTTTATGATTGACTCCCCGAACGGGACGGCCGACGTGGCATCACGCATTTTATACAAGCCTTTATGACGTCACATTCATATTGTTTATTCACAATGATTTTGTTCAATTTATTAAAGAAAACGCCAATCTAACTTGCCATTCTCATTGTTTTTTGATACTCATGTCATATTAACTAATGTATTAGTTATTAGTTATCTTTGCATATTTCTAAGAATGGTATGGTACCCAGATGCCGGTAGTGTAAGGATTTTTATGCTTTACAGGTAAAAGTTTATCCTCGATCACACGCGACACAAAGTGAAATGCCTAGAAAAAGTCTACTTGCTCTCTTAAGTTGCCTTCT
Source organism: Choreutis nemorana (assembly GCA_949316135.1). Taxonomy (NCBI): domain Eukaryota; kingdom Metazoa; phylum Arthropoda; class Insecta; order Lepidoptera; family Choreutidae; genus Choreutis; species Choreutis nemorana. The sequence continues at coordinate 6,851,406 of OX438610.1, forward strand.
TGCCCACTGTTCAGTACCGATTCACTACATAGGTTTTGTTCAAGATATTTTTTCATTGCCTCAAAACATTATAAATAAATAAACATAAATCTTTTAGTGTGCTATATGTTACATAAGTGAAGTATTTATTGTATATATGTCTTCTTTGTTACAGGTATGTCACGCACATGAATCACCACTTCCTACATTTTTGCGATACGTATGACTGGTTCGATTCATTAAAGTAAGTCATCACAATTCACAGAACAAACATGTTTAAAATTTTACTGAAGAAATACAAACGTATGTACAATAGTGTTTAAAGATATTTTTTCCTTAAAGGACCTATGACAGAACTTCGCTTTTAGGGAGCAATACATTTGCTGTTTCAATTTATACTAAAATTACAGATAATGTTCATAGAACACTTACTTCTTCTAAACGTAAATAAAAAAAATGTACATAAACTAAGAAAAATCGTTCCAAACTTCGTTTTTCCAAGATTGGGTTCTAATATGGTAAAATATAAAGCTTAGAGACTAAGCATTTTTACAGTTTTCTATTGCAGCACTAAATATAATTTAAATGCTCGATTGTAAAAAGTAAGGTAGCCATTTCACCTCATGTTTCCGTGCAAACAAAGTTTATTTATATGTGTTTGGCGTCTACGAACAGAAGTGAGCAAAAGAATAGGGTGTCGGATGGCATCTGGCCCTTCAAGACACTTTAAATTGTTTGTGTGAGATCCCTAAGACCTCTCCCAGCGTAGATCGTGATACTGGCTTTATAAATTTTAGATTACAATTTTTCCCGAGAGCGTGTTTGCTTTAAACTTTTGAACTCTGAGTACAGTTATAGTGTAATTCAATATTTACAAAGCTATCAGTGGGAGTAGAATTTTTAAAGTACTCGTCTGAGAGCTTTGTCTGGTATTCTAGTGTTAAAACAAAGTGTTAGTCATTGACTGGGTTAGATTTTAAAAATCGCGTCAAAAATTATTCATAGGTCGATAACTTAGACGAGAGACTCTGGGACTCGGAACTCTTTTTTATTAAAATCTGTTATATTTTAGCTGAGTCCTTTTACCATCAATTAAATTTTTGCAGACAATACAAATTGTTAATCACGGACCGGTTTGCTTTCCTTATTCTTTTTAGAGCTTATAGATATAACAACAAAATGTACTAGACTGTAATCTGGTCTAGTCTATTACTATAAAATCGTATTACAGACAAAAATGATACTTCAAATATTGGCCTCAATTTTGTATAAAAACTGTTTGAACGAAGATATTTCTCATAAACAATAGAATAGCAACATCGCCTCGATCGACTTTAACTGGCAGGTGTTTACGCTCAGTTATATACTTGCTCGTGGTAAATACTCGGCTGGATTCGCCCTACATACTGACATTACTGGGTTACATTGCAAAAGACACGCACATAGTTACTTGCACACGTACGTGTGTCTAGTCGTACTATTCGGTACACTGGAACGGAATGCAATGTCAGAATGTCGTGAACAAGTGTGAACGAGGCACACATCTCTTTGTCTTTCGACGTCTTATGAACTTTACAATCGTAATGACGTTATACTATGTTAATAATAATAAAGGTCACGATTTAAGAAACGTTGGCAATTGAACTGTTGACATTAAATTAAATTGGTTGCGTTTTTTGAAATGCTATCTTCGCTTTTCAAATTTCATTGCAAATATAAACGAAAGAATTTTTATTTACAAAAATATCAATCATCCAGTGTGGTTGATTATTTGCCGCAGGGCAAAAGATAAATATGTCATATTTAATTTGTTTTAATACGAAGCGGAGTTTTCTTTTAGTAATGTTTTTCTTTTGAAAATTACTTTATTCTTCAAATTTTAAAGTATACCTCGTTTATACAAAATGAACCAGTTTGTACTTATAAGTACATAAGTACAAACTGGTTCATTTTTAATGAACATTTGCGTTCACCGTTGCTTCAAAAAAAACATTGTTGAAGGTGTATCTAAGGTCTTTGAAGTAACCTGCCTAAGTTACTTGTTATGTGTCAGTTTTACAAAACCTTGTAGACGTATGTCACCGAACTTGTTATGAATTAATATTTTACGCATTTAGGTGTTATATGTGTATTTATGTAAATAAATGATATCATTACCGTCATTGGGAACCGTTGTAATAATAACCGAAAAATAATTTCAATAAATTTTCATCTACACAATGAATAATTTGATTAAGACAACAAATATTGGTAACCTTGTAAAAAGCCATCCGTTCTATCCTTTCTAAAACAAGTGTTCTTGCAACTTGCATTCCGTATACGTAGATTTCGCTCTTCAAAGCTGTCAGAGGGAACTTGCTAATAATGCCACTGATGTACGGGCTCACTACTAGCGTTTAAACCGGCTTACGGTATTGAGATATGTTCGTTTTTGATGTTTTTCGATGTCTTATATTAAATATAAATAAAAGTTTGAAAAGGAATTGTACACTTTCAGTTTTACTTTATTAAACTAACCACTTAACAGTACGAGAAAGCGAAAAATAAGCCCTTCTTTTTCCGTTGGGACCTTGACGGTTATGTCTTCAACTTATATAAACATCTGTTCGGGCTATAAATCGTGTACTTCATTGGGCAGTTGCATTGCTTTAAAATACAATTCAAGAGGGTAGAAAAGTGATTTATTCGGCGTCTCGTTTGATCGTAAACATTACATTATCTATAAAGTACATAGTTTGTGCAATGGTACGAAATTCTTCGTGGGAGAGTCCATCACCCACTTGGCCATTTTTCGTATCTTTTGCAGTGGTTGTCAAAAAGTTAAAACCGTTTATTTATAAAGGTTCTGAGAAGCCGGTGGTGGTTAGAGCTAAATGCGGTCAGACTTTACTAATGATTTGAACTGATGAAGTTAAAAGAGCCCTTCTCTGCAAAAATGGGGTCGTATATGTACGTTGAGCTATAAAAATTTCACGTTTTTATAAAGTTGTCAAATAATGTAATTATTAAAATATCTCTTTTAAACTGATATGCGTATTTTTCTGGAACGATTTTTATTTAAATAAAAATTTTACAAAAAAATATAACATAAACTCACGACGTAAACCCTCGAGGGGTTTTGGCAGAGGTGTTATGTGTTATGTTTAGTCCCACTGTGGCAGGTTGCGAATCTATCGCCACTATCTGGGCACAATAAGGAACATGGCAGCTACAACTTACGACAACCCGAGACTCGACTTGTAACAAACTGAGCTATCACGTCCTCAGAACACTCACATATAAAACGTTTAAAAATAAAAATAAAACATATTACCTAGATCGAAAAAACAACATTCCAAGCCTATTAAAACAGAGAAATAATCTTGATAGCCATAATAACAATCAGTAACATAAGATAATAGCTAATCCATGGACCTTAAAGAGAAATAACCAAACAGTTAAAATATGTTTGTAAAGGAAAAGTTTTTAATGAAATTAAATAACAAAATAAGTACTCTTATTTATTTACACAGATTGAAAAAATTCAGTATGATTTCACACTAGTTTGATAAACTTTTAAAATGTCAATCTAATTACGCTTTCATTCCGTCCGTACCTTATATTGTGCAACCGACAGCGTCATTGGATTCACCGAGCCACCTCTTGTCAATTACTCCTTTGTTTTACAAACATCGCGCGTCCCTCTCTTTCACATACCAAGTGACATCCTCTCACCCTCTAGCTCCGAGCTTTTGTTCTCACCTTTAAATTAAATGGGTTTCATAATTATTGAACTTTGATTGGAAATGTACATCCACTGTTGGAAATACACACTTGCCTTGGGACACTTTTATAAATATACATGTGTATAAATAATGTGTATGTTTTATGCATATGTATGCTTTGATTGTTAATGATTTAGACGTCATGATATAGTGTATGCGAACTCTTGAAATGGTTTGTCCTGACTAACTTTTTTCAACGCACAGCCAAAACTTCTATCTTGAATTCTGAAATATGGTAGAACAAAAATAATATAGATCATTATTTTTGTTCTACCATATTTGTGTTTTTTTAATTCAACCCCTAAGAGAGAATAATTGTGGTTCTTATGAAGATTGCACAAGTAAACCTGAGGCTGGTCGTCGAAAACTAAAAGTTCCATGTACGAATACGATATAAGATATTCATACTTTATATCGCACTATCGTACACAAAAACATATTTTTGGCAGCCGGCTTGGTGGATCCTGCACCAGCACTTAACCTACCTCCTTCAGTAAAATTTATAGTTTTGTAAGGAACCGACCATTAATTTGTAAGATATCAGTTGGATTCAATCCAACGGATCCAAAACCGGTAGGTTAATGAATCTTTATGAGAACCAGGAAGGTTTTAACTGAGAGGAAAAAAATATTGAAATATAACTCAAACAACACTAAACGTTACGTAATCGGTTACTAGACTATTCAGTACGTACCTGAAAAAGTGAAGTAACAAATGAGTGAAACAAGTGCTGTCTAAGTTGCATTCAACTGCCGCAGCGGGCGCATTAAAGGAATTGAGCATGTTCCATCAGATGTAGTGAACTTTCTGCTCCACTGAGTTAGTTGCATAACGTTGAGAGAGATCCGAGCTTCATTAAACTTGTGCCGGTTTTTGGTTTTATAATATTTAACTGTAATTTAAAACTGTATAATATAATAAATCTATTTATATTAATTTAGCCAGTGCAACACACCATGTTAGTTTTTTGTTTGTATTGATTTTGATTATGTTTTCGAAATAAATAAATAAGAATGTTCTAATAACGCGCCTCAATTTTGCACATGCAATTTTCGATCTCCCCTGTAGGGGAGAAAATTATGTTTCAAGCTGGAATAAAGGATACACTTTCACAAAATTTCATAATAATCGGTTGGGGGATAGTATGGTTAATCTATAAAACAGTAATAAACTCAAAGGAAAATACATTTTTGCATTTAGTCATGAAAGTTCTATTAAATTAAATTAAAAAAAAGAAGTAATGTTTTAGTAATGTTTATTCAAACTCTTAATTGTTAGTCTTCAGTTTAAGTAGTTGTATAGGTTTCAAAGAGAGTTTCTGTCAAAACTCTAAAGCAATTTTGTTATTTTTTTAACAATCTCAGGTACATATATAATAATCAAGACTTGTATCTTACCTAGTCAATCTATGACGACATCGAGCAGCCGCACACATTAAACAATTGAAGCCCAAACATGGTGCCTTGAGGGACTCACCTCAAACACTTCCATTGTGATCATGTAACTTGTTCCGTTACATCCAATATGTTGAAAAGTTTTAGTGAAGACATATTGGGGACAATGAGATCAAATGCCTTTATTATTTCTTTTTAGTAGCATTATTAAGTTGTCTCTATAAGAAAGCTAAGATTTTTATAGAAAACTTTCTATGTAGAAGAACCCTATAATTTTATTTAATGTTGTAGAATACCGGCTCGCGTGTGGCGACTCGGAAGCAATTTTCCTCTAACACTATTATAATAGCTGGTCTCGGGCGTCTAATGGGTTTGAGTGTGGAATTAAACGCTGTTTTGCAAACTTTGATAGGCCTGCCATAACATATTGTTATACTTCGATATTCTTTGTTAAAGTTATTATCCTTAATCCATTAATACTACCTGTACGCTCTACCCCTATCAACCATTCAATAGAGATTACTGCATTTAGTATAGCGATGCCTTGTTCTATTATTCCTTTTACGTTATATGCGGTAGGATAAGATGTTTCTTGCTGCTAAGCCATATCATAGTAGTAGTGGCAGTCCTATTTGTGTAAAATTTTTTGGAATAACAAATTGGAAATTTTTCATTATCATTAATAGCTTCATAAGTTTTCATAGAATAGTGACTCTTAGCAGCAGTTAATATTTACCTGTAATTTAATTAGTTTCGCTTTAAATTGCTTTTGACTTATGTAAAAGCTTAATTTGTGTAGTTTTCTCAATCAATAGCGGGGCGATGTTAAGGCCGCTGTCCACTACAAGCCGTGACTTGGCGTCGACTCGCAACCTGGCTCCAATCCAACTCGCCCTGATGACGTCGCTCCGTAAATTGATATTGGCACTTAGAACAACGCTCCTTGTCGACAAACCAACCTTTAAATTTTAAAGTTTTGACAACGTCGGTAGTTTTAGTGGGACTGCAGCTTTACTCTGGAATTGTCGAATGCCCGTGATTTAGTTGCTTCCGCGGTATCTGATAGATAGCAATAAAACTGTTTTCCAATTAGTCGTAGAGTACCAGTAAAACCTCAGTTTATAAATTTTAATAGAATAAAAGCGATGTTTCCACCCCTTATTACTTTTATTACTCCAAGAACTCCTATATTAGCAACGAACAGTTCAGAAATAGTTGTTTATGATGAGACCCAGTTTTAATTGCAGTTTCTACTAGCAAGCATAAGTTTTGTCTCCATTAATAAAACAAGTTTAAAAACACTCGTTTGTTCACACTAACTTTGTATTGTGTTTGCAAGTTTCACGACTGTTTTGTTCTAGTTTTATGAAATTTTAAAAATTCAATGTTGTCTCGTAAGATGACGTGGGAGCATCCTTAAACTTTCCAAACTACTTGCGAACACATGTGTAAGTCCAAACAATAAACGCTTTTTCGCAAGTTAAATCTATGCCACTAGGGAGACAAATCTTATTTTAGTCTTCCAACTTGAATGTTTAGAAAATAATGAAAGGGCTTTGGGCACATACAAGTTCATACTAGATCTAGAGGATCAGTTTTTGTCGTTTCTATTTACGTATGTATGTTGCTAAATTATATTACTCGTTTTTAAAGCATTGTTTTTCGTTAAGTAAGTACGCAAAAACTTTAGTTTGAAATGTAAGAAGGTCTTTAAGGAAACGGACAAGACACAGCTTAGCATGACGAACAAAAACTCCTTTGTCTGTGTTTGTGGTTGTGATAGGTTTTTGTGGGGTTGTATGTTTAGTCAAAATTCCTACAAAACAACCATGTTTTTGCCTAAACCTAATGCAGGATTGCGTATTATATTTTGTCAAAGCATATGTTTTTGTTTGAGCAAGAATAGTTTATAATTCACACGTTACTTTTAGTAAATTTGTTGAACTTCAAGTTCATACACACGTTTTCCCTCACGTCAATTGTAATAATGTATGTAACAAAGTCATTGCAATCCACTAAAACGTATATCGTATCGATTTGTAAGTATTGATTATAAACGAGTAGTCATTTGCTACACTTTACCTATACTAATTTTATGTTTGAAATCGATTTGCTACAAAGCGTTTATAAGTCTGGTAATAAAGTATAGAAAAAAGTTGATAATCTGATTGGGTACTTTTTTAAGGGTTCCTTTTTATAAACAATAAAAAAAATTAATGTAGTTTTTTTTTTCTTTTGAAATATTGTTTTATAAGCGTCTTATTTAATAAATTTATTCAAAACTATTATTTTACCTACCTACAGTGTATCTTACTTCTACCTAACTTATCATGATATAAATACGTAAAGCAAAAACTTTGAATTCCTTTTTACAAATAAAATATGCGAATGAAGTAGTATGATATGAAATTTGGTACAGTTAAAGTTGAGTTGTAAGTTATGGAAAAGGGATGCAAAACAATAAAACTTTTGGTATAATATGCATTTAATATATATTTAATTAATTTAAAAAAACCAATACACACCCTACTTTTACTTTGCCTATGACATATAATGACATGATTTTGTATATGATTCATATTTGATGAATTTCGATCATTCGGCGACCGCTACAAACATAAACGCTAATTTCAATGTTTGTCTAAGAAAACATATCTATAATTGTATGCTCTATTCTATTGCTGGGCCTTGTGTAACCTAGGCAACCGTGACCTTTACAGGTGCATTGTAATCATCAGGCAACTATTACGCAACAATGCTTGCTTAGATACTTAGTTTTGTATAACAACATGTATCTAAGTAAGTCAACATCACATTTTTATCAGTTCACAGTGTTTAATGAGTTACAATTTGGTCTTCTTATCGGTAGACTTTTGAGGTTTTATGCTTGACACACCTGTCACTCTGACCCACCTCTGGCTTTGTGTCCGGTCATACTAAATTTAATAAAGAAAATATGTGTATGAAACAGTTTCTAGGGTTTACTCCGAGCAAAAGTGGAGACAGCAATTGAAGCAGCCCTAAAGCCAAATCTTCTGCTTGCTTATAGAAGACTGATGTAACTTCTCCTTGCAATTCTTAATACCACTTAACCCTCGCAAAATAAAAAACAAATTTATTTCTTTAAAGAATCTGGTAAGGTTACGAAGTTATCTTCTTTGAAACATTATAATGTAAAATATCTTTAAATGATAAAATAATTTTAGTAAAAGTAATTAATCTGAAGGTCAATTCTGCGTTAATTGTTTTTCATGCTACGTATGACCTTTGTTTGAGTATAGTTGTTATGTTATATACAATTAGTTTTTATTTTATTTAAAACTCTCAGTAAACATGCCAAAAAAAAAGACTGGTCAAGTGGAAGTCGGTCGCGCGCATTAAGGGTTCCGTACCACTGTAGAATTTTTACACTCTATACATACCGTGATTGGTAAGTTCAAGCAGAAACGTGGTCAAAACCATGATTATTTTATGATGGCCTTTTGTTTTTTTATTGTTATGTATAATAATCGGTTCATGAGGTACCTGTCGGACGAAAGAATAGCGAAGGCTTTGTAGTAGGGTGTTAATGGTACCCTTTGGGCAAGGAACCCTAACTAGTTTGTACAGCCGAAACCAGTTCAGGGAACTAGGTGATTAGTGATTTATAAAAACTTGGCTCAACTCCTGCCACTTTATTGGAAATTATATAATCGTTTCGTTTAGTGCCTACTTCGTTGAAGATTTATTGGTAATAATAATAAATAGTTATAGCACCATTATGTACTAAAATGAGTTATTTTAATGCCTCAATTCATTTTTGCTTTGTTTATATGGGCTATAATAGTAAAAAAATATAAACGAATACGGAAATTGTTATAAAGTCATGTTTAGGTAATAATAATAAAGTAAATTATTATTTATTACATTGTTGTCATTCCTATGTTTTTGTTACAGGTAGATAGATAATTGGTTAAAAATCATATATGCTTTTATAAAGCGAAATATGCATTAAACGAATGCAAACATCTGTAATGCACCATATTTCTAGCAAATAAATACAATTTCATTTCATTTCATCCTCTAATTGTTGACCAAAAAACCATACAACTCTTCAGAAACTATAGATTAGAGAATGTTCGCGTTTTGTTTTTATGTTATTTATCAGTGTTTATGTTAATTAGTTATTGTTTTGAATGTGTATAATGTCATATAAACTCGTAAGAGTCAATGACTCGAGATAATGTTTCATTTGCATTGTTTTTATAGATACTATATTTTTTTAACATTAGAAATCAGCAAAGTTTGTCTGAATTTTTCATATTTTCTTTTTGGGTTCTACATCTTGCATGGTTTTAGTTAAAACGATATCAAAGTACGTGAAACTGATGATGATGTGGAGTTTTTTTTTACAAACAACTTAATTTTGTTGCCATATTTTTGTAGAACAGTTCGGAACTGAATTTATTCAAGGAGGTTTCCTTGAAATCAGTGGTAACCACCACTGGAAACAACACTCAAGTATCAAATACTTTATATTTTTAATATCTCCGCAAATAATTCTCTGCGTATTTTAGTAAAGAAATAAGCCTTGGTTTTCTTCTGCTTCACAAGTGCCTGAGTCGTACTCGTATTTAATTGTTTGTTTTCACATAGATACAGCAAAAAGAGAAATAAATCACAATTAAATATATGTAGCTTCATGGAATATTTAAAATATTCGTCCCTGACAAGTATTTACCCTATCCGACATCAAGTTACCGCGAACTTCCTTATCAGCTGCTTGAAGCGGTCCGCTGTAATTCGGTCGGGGGTTTGGGGTCAGCGATGCAAGCGCTGGAATTTTGCCAGTCGCCTCTGTTGAAGCCATGTTTGAAAATTAATATCTGCCACGCTGCCTTGCCTGCCGGACGAACAACAACTTCCATTGCAGTTAATAGGGTGACCTATTAATTAAGTATTACAACGTTTGATTTATGTAAGCCTGGTACTAGGACTGGACTGTTTTAGTAATTTCTTATTTTATAACTTGTGTCATCAAAACTATTCGTATAGTGTTTGATGGCTTGGAGTGTAATAAATAATGAGGTTTTGCTAATAATTGTTTACATATAAGGCAAAAAAATACATTTTTGGTTCCTTCCTGCAAATAGCTGAATATGCAAACAAAAAAAAAATGCAAATAATGCCTTACAAAATTGTAAAATTCATTCAAAATCTTTCTAATACTGTACAAAATCTGTAAATGTAATTTTGTTATGAAATTCATACCCAATTTTACGATACTTACTGCAGGGCTGACTCAATGTGAGTGTCGTGACGTAGTTTTTTTTTATTATTTTATAGTAATTACTGCTCTTGAAAACATCTCAAATGGAATTTGATTTGAGATTTTAACTTAGTGGTGACAATCCGAATATCATTACTACTTAAGTTACATACGAGTTACCAATGTTAACATAAAAGTATCATTTTTAAATATTTGAATTGAAAAAAACAATAATTAATAGAAAAAGAAACGCTAGTTTATATGAATAATGGCTGTTTTTTTTGTGTTATTGACAAATAAATCATGTCAGTAATTAATGGTTTCGAGCTCAGAAATCCCACATATCCTTATTAAGCCCCTTCCAAATATGTTTTATTAAAATAAACAAACATTGTTTAAACAATTCGTTTTAAGTAAACGATTCCTTTTTAATTTCAGTTATTGCTTCTGAGTTGAGTCAATATTGGAACAAACGTATGATTTTAGTCATGTTTGTTGAAATAACAGAGGCCTTTGAAGATCTGTTTGTTTTAATTTATTTGTTAACAAAATCAATATTATTTTTCTGTAGGATTAATGAATTTTTTATATGTTTCCTCAGTAATAAGATCGTCATTAAATGCGTCTCAATAAAATCAATAAAACGTTTTAAACAAGTTGTCTTATCTCTTCCTTTACTATGTCACAACATGTACCATGCATATTAAACAACAAATATCATGCAGGTTGAAAACTAACATTTTGTCAGCAAAATTTACATGTATTAATCACAGATAACTTAATTTCACAATTGAATAGAGATAAAAATAATAACATGTAATCTTAAAATAATTTTCAATAATTACGATATTTAAAGTTTAATCGATTTCAGCTCACCCAATATATGAAAAGGTTAACGCTTGATAGAAACGAAGTCTTGACCTTTACGGTACATTTACTAACATTATATCGCAATTTTGATACCTAAGTTGAGAAATGATTTGCCATATCACGATGTAATCTACGTTAAAAGCTTGACATTTCTTATTTCACCAACTTCGAATATAGTGACATCGAAAACATCAGATACCTACCTCTATAATATACTATGTATAAGTATTTCGTTGGTCGATCGACTTTTGCCTGGGCAGGTCATAATGTGCCGGTGTGTTGAAGTGTTTCGTATATATTCGTCATCTAAAGTTGGACAAATCGAAGTGACTTTCTTTACATGTCGATTTTCCTAGTAATTTGGCCATTTCGAGATATTACTGAGCGCATCATAATGTGGCTACATAGTTATTAAAAATATTCTTGTATGTACAACTATAGTCGCCAATGTATTAGTCGTTCCTAGGTACATCATAATATCGTGTCAACGATATTATCTATGATGACTTCATTGCGTAAATCGGATCGTAACCAGAGCGAAACATCACGAAACCAACGTATTTCAAGGTCGTCGCTATTCTGTTATATATTAACTGTTTTTTTTCAGCATTCGTGCTGTTAAATGGTAAATAGCAACTGCATACATACTCAGGAAGTACATAAGCAGATTACTCGACGTTTTGTTCATGTTTACAAAGGTACAGTCATGTTTTTCGTAGATATTGGGTTTCCCCTCTTTGAATAATGAGATCGTTTTGTTATGTTTGAGTAACTTGTGAAAATAAACTTAGCATTTATGACTTCAATCTGGCTAGATTAGGAAAACAATGTGGCATAGGGAAACCCCCGATTATGTTTATGATTATCGTTAGTGGAAAGGAAAATAGTTAACATGCGTCAGGTGCTTTTTTTTCATTTTAAAAAGAAATAGCTTTGTTGAATTTGTTTAACTTTTATAATAATAATAGATTGATTTATCATTAATATTTAAAAGTAGAATAATGTATGGTGAATGAAACTGCCGATATCAATTTTATATATATCATTTTCTAGAATATTCTACATAATGAAAAATCGTGTCCGGTACAAAGCGGCAACTCTCTATGAAATTATATAATGGATTTCGTATAAAATTATGCTGCATAAAATGTATCATAAACGTTACAATGTTACTGAAAGTAAAGTTTAAATGTACGCCAGTTAACGGGTTCGTTTGATCCCAACGTGATTCTATTCTGATATTTAGCAATCAAATATACAATATATCTAATATTTATTTAAAGTGTAAATGATCCTCTTTAAAAATTACCGCTTCGTTCCGAATCTGATTATTTTCTGGTAATGTCAAATTTACATGTTTTAATTCGCGTATTTAACAGTTTGCTATGATATTCGTAAATTGTTCCCTGAAAGGCGAATTGCTTTAACGTTAGTATAAAAATAAAATCTTTCAAGAATACTTTAAACCGCCTTTTTAGGTTCGCTGTTAGAAGTAACATTGTGACTCAGTTTTGGATATTTCATAGAAGAGCGTGTCAAGGGTATCGTTTCAATTTATGCATCAATTTTAACTCGACCGCAACGAAGTCCAATTGAAGGTAATTTGATATAAAATTTTCGGATTTTGAATAAAGTTTTCCCTAGATAATTAAAAAGATAATCTTTTTACTTCCTGTTAATAGAATCACGTGGAATTGTTTTATGTTTATATACATATAGTAACGCATCTGTTTGCATAAATACCGACAGAGTTTTTAGGGTTGTCACATTTTTTTATTCTTTTTTTTTCGAACATGTAATTATACAAAGTCACTAAGATTTTCTATATGATTACAGTTGAAACGGAATATAACGACATTGAAGGAACCGTATAAACATCAACGCTATATCCGATAGTCATTATAGGCTGTATGTTTATGGGTTTATGTGGAATTCGGTGGCTCGCCGTCGAGTCGTTGTAACTGATGTCACAATAATAGGTTCAGTAATAATAGTAGGTATGTAAATAAAAAAAATGTTTGTGTTTTACATTTGCAATTCAGTTTGTTTTAGATGGACTGTTACACACAAAAGGTACAAATATATTGTGTTCATTCGAATAATACGTATTTTTCATTTGTGCCAACCCGTCTTGCGTAGTTATTCACATTGCAAATTAATTACACAGTTGCGAAACAATAACGAAAATCAATTGGTCTTGCTGTTCAAAAGTAATTTTACGAAACATAATTAACACGTGTGTAGTAAAATTGTAAAAGCGGTAAATATTAATGTTTAACATTTCCGTTTATGGCTTGTACGTGAAACTTATCTCAAATCGTTAGCAATAAATTTTAATATAGGTAATTTCGCTTTTCGCTTATGTAGTTTTCAAAAGTTTTATTTTAATATCGGATTGAACACTTTAAATTTTTTTTTTTTGCTTTACCTATTTTTTCGTAATACAAATTAAACAACCTACTGTGTTTTTCGTGAGTACATTTATTTTAATAAACTCTAATAACTTTTTTAAAAACAAACCTTCATAGGGTTTGTTTTTACAAATCCAATACAGATTTCTACAATCTGTTGGCACTCTAAAGCTGATCTGATCACATTGATTCTCAAATAGTCATTGTTCAAGCCTTAGACAATCACTTGAAACAATATATAATTATTCTATTAATTTGCCTTCAGTTAATATTTGCTGTAACTATCTATGAAGCCCTTGAATCAACACTTAAAACGCTTGTGTAAGCATTCAGTTCACAACTGCTGTAAGCTTTGCCAACGTGCCTTGCGATTTGCCAAACATTAAGAACAGCTAATAGTTTCATGCAAATAACCCTCGGGCAAGAACCGAGTCTCCCAAATTTGTAACTGTAAGTCGTCAGAGTTTATTCAGAGCTAAGTAATACTGATCAGCTATAAATGTGGTCTATCAATGTTTTTATATTTCAGGCAAAAAACCATTCAAACCATTAATAAAAAATGGCTGTGAAAGCCGAAAATGAAGAGACGTAATACATAGTAATTACATCATCTCAAGTTTAGGGTTTCAACAAGAAAAACAAAAATAATAAAAATGTCAGTCTAAATTGAAAGTTGCTGTTCTTTACGGACACTAATACGTGAGTTTCCGATTGAATACGGGCAGTGAGCAATTTGTAATTTCAGTATGTAATCAGCAAACCGCTCTGATGGACCGTTTCATCTTTTAGCTGGCTCAGCCGTTTTTACACACGCAATATGCATATGTTATTCAGCATCAGACGGAAGAGGTCCACTGCTGGACTAAGATAGCTTGCACTTTTTAAATTTGCAGTTGGCCTACTATCTGGCAACGACATTGGATAGGTCTGCGAGCTTGTATGAGGTGCCCGTGTTAATGTGCCAACGGCCGATCGATGTCAATTTTTTTAGTTGAAGGTTGCAATGTGTAGACGGTATATGCGGGGGAACCCTCAATAAGTTACTAATAGTATCCTCTATCATTTTGTCGGCCAATTGCAAATTGGAAGTATGCAGCTACTCTAAGCGATCCTAGGCCGCTTGCATCCAGCAGCTTCCTGCAGCCCTTACTTGCGAGAGATATGACCAGCCTATTGTGACATGTTATGTGACATGGTGGATTCATGTTATTCTAACCCTACAATGCCGCACGCCACCTATTAAACAGGTCACGTTCGATTCATTTTACAATACTCAACTACAATTACCCATTGTAAACTAGATAACCTAGAAACCTGCAGTTTATTATGAACGATAATGCATTGACAGTTTATCATTGAACAGGAAACGTTTTGATATTTTATCTCTTTAGACACGCCTACCTTCGTATCATCGGTCTTTATGCATAAATTTAAGTAGTATTTGTCTATCAAAACAAGTTCAAGTTCATCAAAATATGGATATTTCAGGAAGTATCTGTTACAGGAACTAGTTTTTTTATCTTTCACTAGCTTATAACCGGGTCTGTGCCCTTATAGAATAAAATTTTTCAAACAAAATTTAGCTAAAACATTGCTTAGTGAAGTTTTTAAATTGTAAATTACCTACTCCTTACACGCCTACCAACTTTACCTTTTACTTCAAGATTTTACTAATCCGTGTTGTCTTTTCTTTGGAGCTGCGCATTCTTGTTATACGTAAGTTTATGAATTCCTATAGGTATTTTTTTGTTTTGGTGGCGACGCCATCATCATGGCAATAACTTTTATGTACTTTGACATTGTCAAGTAATATTTATTTTCTAGTTTTAATGAGGAATGAAATGATGAATAATTATAAATGGAATAGTGAATATGCCTCCAGTAATATGCTAGTACAGTTACTGAAGGCTTTAATAGGTTTCTTGGGAAACGACGAAAAGAGCAGCCAAATCGTTGAATTTCAATTTCTCCACACTTGTACAGCACTACAGATATTCAGAACCGTGAAAACACTTGCATTTTACACATTAAATCCTGCTGATATACGAGACGAGAAAATAAGATACGAAAATTTCAACTGACACTTCCCGTTCCCGCCAAGCAACCCCGGGCTTACGCCTAAAGGCTCAGTTAAAACAAATGGTTGGGGCCCACTTTCCTCTGCCGTGGTTAGCAAAACTAACATAGACTTAATGAGTAGGTAACTGAGGATACTTTGTGGATCTTAACCAGATATGCTCACAGACTAATGTTAGTTTTGCTAACCTCTGTAGATGCAAATGGGCCTTAGTAAACTTACTAAGTTAAAGTATGAAAATGTCTTCGTTCGAATGAATAAGTTAATATGGTTAGGGAAGTGTCTACTATGATGCTATCGATGCTTGCTCCGTGTGCCTCGCTGTGTGTTCTGTCTTGCAAAACTTTATCAATTGTCGGCGTAATGTGCCCCCTAGGTTTCCGGCCCAACGAATTCTTGGACTTAGTTTATACTTGTTCCGAACTGTAACTCACAACTGATAAGAATTATTCGAATTCTGCTCACTTCCCAACTGTACGATGTTTCAGTTGTGTAATACACGGTTGTGGATTTTATAGCGAAACTGCATTGCATCTTATTTAACTTCTGCACTAGATTTAAGTTATGGTTAAAGCTGAACGAAATCTCCTAAACAAAAGAGAAAAAGTATTTTATTTTTGAGAGCTTTGAATTTATTTCAATTATAGTAAGAGCTATATTTGACGATGACGTCCTCGGTGCCGCATTGGTGTAAACAGCCAACTGCTACGCTAGAGGTTCCGGGTTCCGGGAACTTTGTGTTATTTGCAAGACGCATTATTTCGCTTACCGATCTTGGATGTTGTATTCTTATCTATGTAGTTTATACCATATCGTTGCCTTAGTGCCTGCGATACAGGATTATCTTAGTGCAGTGCTGAGTCAATGTGCGTGTCGTGATGGATATTATTATTATTATTATTATTTAATAAGAAGCCCACTTTCGACATTTAAACATTGTTATAATATGTGGTAACAAAGGTACCTTCAATATAAGATACTGTGTTCAACTATGAAATTGACAAATTATCTAGTCATATTGAGATACTATCAATAGAAAAAGTCAATCTCCATCACGTACAGCTAATAATTTTTACCTTGGATAGAGGTTATTATCAAGTTCTTCTCGATTTTTCCCACAGACACTGAACTGATTCCCAGGCTAAGCTAAAGTGAAGTCACGCGAAATATCACTCAATTCGTCTAAATTATGTAGTGGAAAGGCAGGGTTACATGTATAGATAAGTTCCTTGTATCGATATAATGCCTTTTAAAATAAGTTAAACCTAAAAAAAACCCTCATTGGTCATGTAAAAAGTAGTCTATAGCCTGCTATATCCACTACCAAACCAGGGAAAGTTCAAGTTCAGTACAGACGTTTAAAATATTAGATTAAGGATACCTAAGTCATCAAACAAGCAAAAAAGTTAGCTTCTTTATGTTTTCATATGCTCTTTATGCCTTAGGTTTCAAAAACTCTAGCTTTTGTATCATCCCACATTAGATTTTAATACTACTATGGAGCAAAAAATGGCCTGCCTGATGGTAAGCAGTCTCTGTAGCCTATGGAAATTTACACATGTTGCTGACTCTGGACTGTCACTACGGCAAACCATGTCTGGTAGTTCATTCTACAGCCTGAGCGTTCGGCGGAGGAAGCTTCTTTAAAAACGAGCCATTCTCGACAAATTATTTCCCTGACGATGGTGAGAGGTCCAGAGGATTTGCTACAGAGCGAAATTAAATGTGATATATTATTCAGGTTTATGCTTAGATACTCTGCGAAATGCGACGCATTCAGATGACAAGATCTTAGACCGACGCCCCGTCACGACTGGTTTCCTATGCTGTTCAGGACCCCACAATATAATAATAACTACACCACGACACACACATTACTCAGCCTTGCAGTAAGATATTTGTATCGCAAGCATAAAGCAACGATATGGCATCAACTATAACTATATATATAATATCCAAGAACTGTAAGCGAAACAATGGGTCTCGCAAATAACACAAAGTCCCGCCGCCGTATATAAATGTACTGGTGTATAACGTACTATAACGATACGACAAAATCTTATCTAACTTAGTAAATTAGTGTTATTCAAGGTAAAAAAAATCTGCATTTAAATTACATCGCGGATCGAGGTTTACGCGGATGAAGTTGCGGTAAGAGATAGTTCTACGTAATTGTACCTGTATGCCCATTAAGTTTGAAGATCATGAGTTCGTTATACGTCCGTTTACTTCCATGTCAGAGGTGTTACCTCTATAAGCATTAGAAATCTCATCATTACGACGTAAAGTTACTTTCACTCTTCATAAAGTTATGAATAGGACTGATTAACCTTATTTATTAGGTTTGTATGGAATTATCGTTGGATGAGTATGCCTTGTGACTTTTATTTATGTAGGTACGTAGTGCTTTTTGCCCACGACTTATTACAAGGCAAAGTATAAAATTTTAAAGAATTATTTTGTAATTAAGGCGTTGAAAGGTACCGTCTCAACTTAATATTGTTTTAATTCTAGCACGGCGAAACGAGAGCAAATTATTTCATCAGTGAGTATCTACCTAACGACTCGATTTTTCAATAGTTGTCACATTCGCTTTTTCATGAAAAATTCCAATTAAACATCTTCCGTAAGCCAATTAGTTAAGTTCATTCGAATGTTTTATTTTTCGATTGGTTAAAGTTAACAATATCGTTGAAAATCACATTTCTGAAGGATCTGAGGCACTTGTAATGCGAAGGACTCTTTATTAGTTGATTTATATTTTTGATTCCTGAAATTGATAAATGTATTTGGCTGAAGTTTATTTATTTAAGAATAAGCTTTATTACTGACACTGCTTCTGTTGATTTCGCCCGCTTTGAAGTTGTTAAGTTGTTGTGCTGTATCAAATGTGCAGGGTCTATTGTAGCAATACGTACACATGCATTAACTCACGCCGTAATCTCTCCAGAGGGGTATGCAAAGACATAACACAGTGCATTTCGCATTTTTATGTTTAGTCCCAGTGTTATTGCAAATCTGTCGCTCCTATCCGGGAACAATGAGTAACCGGGAAGTTACAACTACGGCAACCCGAGACTCGAAACCTCGACCTGTCAGGTCGGGTCAACTTTGAAATTGATTTTCGACAATTAAACAAATATTTAATAATTTTGGATCAACCTAAACCGTATTTATTATTGGATTAAAGGAGTATAATATTTCTTTCTAACTTTACATTTTTAGGATTCCGTACCCAAAAGGTATAAAACGGGACTATATCTGTTGCCTTTGCTGTCCGTCTGTCCGTCTATCAGTGAACCGTAATTGATAGACTTATGAAATGGTATGTCTATTTCTGTTTAAACATTATTTTCGAAATTGTTTGCTTGTTCTTGTTTCTTTTACGAAATGATCTAAAAAGTAAATAATGTTTTACCTTATAAAGTGTTACAGAGTCCGACTCACACTTGACCGGTTTTTTACTAACTTTTTGGCAAACTATATAAAGTATTTACGTACATATCTACGAGTTAGCATATTTATTCTTAATTTTTAGGTTAATTTCATTTCAGAATTCTTACGATATGATACTTTTAAACCCAGTACTTGCCAGTAAAATCGTAAACTGTTGTTAAGCTATAGTTATGTAATAGGTACCTCACCTAATTCCTACGTTAATTTAACTACCGATAATTTGAAAACTTTAACCAACTTGTTACCGACAACCAATGACGGGGCCGCTTCATCGTGGCTACGCTGTAAACAATGGCAGTTATTTTTACTTCAAATTAACTTGGTAATTACTGTTTTATTGACGTGCTGATTGCCTATTACCTCTATTAACATTTTTGTTAAAAGGCCATTTGAATCATTAGAATGATTTTTTTCTTACAGAAAAAAATATTCAGACACGAAAACTTTGAATTAAGGAAACCTTGCGATTAACATACTTTCTCGAACGCATTTTCCTGTTTTAATATCTGAGAACCGAAGAATCTTAAAGGGAAATTCTTTGACTAGGCAAGCATAAAGGACAATGAATGGCCTAAACCTCCGTATCACCTGTCCAAGTGTCTTAAATGTTAAACCCTCATTTGTCAATGTCGGGTCTCGTGGGACCCCCGAGACTGGGTATTGTGCCCGTGTTTCGAGTCCTCGCCTATTTTTTACCTAATTCAGAGTGACTTCGTGTAATTGATCCTCCACTGCCGTTCTGGTCGCCTGGTATTTTATCGCCAGGTGCTGTTACGTTTCAAAGGAACTCATCGGTGACTTTCAAACAATTAATTCTTGTTATCCTTGGTATTTTTAATTAGTACTAATTTAAAAATATTTATAAATAACTATTAATGCACTGGTTTTTATTTAACAGTAAAAGAACTTACGTGATGACAACTAAACCAAAACCAGAGTTGGAGATAAAATCTTGTTTTAGTGTTCTAGCGTTGGGGGTGAAGTCAAAACTGTAAACTGTACTTGAAATGAAGTTGCAGTGTCAATTGTGGGTCTCTTCTGCTATAATATATTCACTCAACAACTGAAATGTACGAACGCGGTCTGAATTATTACAGTCGCTAAGTACAGTCGCGCGGCTAATGTGGATTTAATGCTCCGAAATGAGAGGAACTATAAAACGAGACTAAATAAAAGAAGAGCTAAACATAAATCCAACAGCACATTGATAGCTTTAATTTTTATATTATAAACCTATGGTAATGCTATGAACAATCGTAATGTTAGACCGATTACAAAAATCGAGTGAATATTAAAGTTTGGTAAATTATCATACATTTAGAAAGTAGGTGAATCAGGTGTAAACTAAAATGTAAATGAAAATTTCCTCAAAATGAAGAAAAGTTTCAATAAAATTCTAAAAATATTTAATCAAAGTTTAGAATCTTTGTTTACCAAAAAGAACCGACTCTCATATTTACAATACAGGTTACGTACGCATTTATTTAACAATAACAACGTAGAATGGATCGTTCGTGTTATCATCTTGAATAGTTAAATAAAATTTTACCCTTTTACGAACAATTCTTGAATAGGTATTTCTGTCGTTTTTGTTTGAACAGCAAATTATTAATTTATCAAAGAAAATTATTTAACTCGCACTTTAATTAACGATCGAATTCCCTTTGATTCCGACAAAGTTTGCGTATCCTATTTTGAAGTCAAAAGATTACGAATTTTCAAAATTAATGATGAAGCTTTACATTCAACCATAACATTGATTTAGATATTTTGATTTTGTCTTAATTAATACTTTTGATTGATGTTAGATTTTTATTATTTTGTAGTGATCAAAAGAAACATTGTTTCATAAAGTGGCTTTTATTTTATATTATATCTCTGTGTTCTACAGTGCCTTGATAGATCAATGTTTCAAAATAATAATTTAGTAATTTGACATTGAATTCATTGACGGTCGACAGAAGCCAATCAGTTTTGAACTAAAACTTACTCTTTCATCACAACTCTATTAAAGTACATATAATAATAATAAATTAACCATCACGACACACACTTTGACTCAGCCCATCTTCAGAACTTGTGTCACAGGTACTAAGTAACGATATGAATAATTTAATAACCCAATCCCGCTTCATGTTCTGCGGCGATGAAGCCTACGGTGTAGCCTGCCCAGGAGATGCCACCATAGTTCCACCTCCGGCGGGATTCGAATCCAGAAGCTCTAGCGTAGCAGTCGGCTTTATACCACTGCTTCACAGAGGTCGTGAAACATAAATATATATATGCACATTACATATGTGCATTTTGCGTTGTTTAAAATGATACATTTTCATGTCAACCGCTGCATTATACACAGTTAGGTCATTAGTATTGTCACACAGTAAAAACTTTTCTTTTAGAATGCTGGCCACAAAAAAGTTTATTGAATTCGAATTTCGAATTGTTCATGAAAATAAAAATGTATACTTTTTAGAATTTTACTCATTTTTAAATATGGAGTGGACGCTTAAAGAAGACCGTGTTGCAGTTATTGCGTTGTATCGTAGCGGTTACGCGCCAATTAAAATTTTTGACATACTGAAAAATTTGAATATAACCAAAAGATTCGTTTATCGTACCATCAAACGATACAATGAAGACTCTAGTGTAGATGACAGGTCAAGAAGTGGTCGCCCTCGGTCTGTTAGGACTCCAGCAGTGATAAAAGCTGTTAAGGCGCGAATTCAAAAAAATCCCAAACGTAAGCAGAAACTTTTGGCCCTTCAGATAGGGTTAAGTAGAACCATGGTGAAAAGGGTGTTAAATGAAGACTTAGGGCTTCGGGCATATCGAAGAAAAACAGGACATCGTTTGAATGCTGGACCTGAGACTGAAGAGATGCCGCGCTTTGTTGAAGCGGTACGCGAGAAAAAATATCAGGAAATTCTTTTTTTGGATGAAATTTTTTTTTCCGTAGAAGAGAGCTACAACAAACAAAATGATAAGGTGTACGCACACGGTAGTGAAGAAGCGAGAAACCGTATTCAGCGTGTCCAACGAGGTCACAAGATTCAGCGCCAGCTCATAGAGCGAAGATCTCACAAGACTGGCTGGCGGCGCATGAAATCGACTTCATCCGGCACGAAGACTGGCCCTCCTCCAGTCCATATTTGAATCCGTTAGATTACAAGATATGGCAACACTTGGAGGAAAAGGCATGCTCAAAGCCTCATCCCAATTTGGAGTCACTCAAGACATCGTTGATTAAGGCAGCCGCCGATATTGACATGGACCTCGTTCGTGCTGCGATAGACGACTGGCCGCGCAGATTGAAGGCCTGTATTCAAAATCACGGAGGTCTTTTTGAATAAACTTTAGTGTCATAGGAATCTATGTTTTGTTAAGTTCATTTTGGTATAAAAATGGTTACATAATGAATAAACTTGTTTCAATTATTTTATATTAAACATGTGACAGAATTTATGACCTGACTAGGTATATGTCAGTTAGAATCACTAATAAGAAGATAAACTGAATCGCGAAACATAGCTCGGGGGCACTCAGTGGCCGGATTTTATGATTAATTCGTGATCCTATCACAAATCCATCAATAATGTCTCAAAGGGTGATCACAGTAATGAATGGATGCCGGCCCCGGTGGATTCTATCGTAAAAGGCCCCCCGTGTGCAAAGGCCTCGCTTGCCAAGTCCCAATTAAGGCCCTGATTGAGAAGCGTCGTCACTCCCTGGAATCATTAAACCAAGAAAATTTAACCTCTCTTTTAAATAAAACATTTGCTCTCGATGGTTCGTAGTTTGAAAATAGGAAATAGATTTTACTATAAGTCTATTTTAATAAAAGTTTTACGCGTATTTATATTTGTACACATATCTAAGTGTCGCAGAGTAAAAAATAAAATTTGAGAGCTGAAAAGTTTGGCGAAAGTTTAACTTAAAAACGAAAGCATGAAATCTATTCAGTTAAAAAATTAGGTTAAAACTTGCAATTAAAAAAAAACTCGATCACGTAAAAATGTACTGTCATCAATTTTCTAATATCCTAGACGTTTAAATAGCCTAAATAATTTCTACGCACAATCAACGGAAATAACGCTGAAAATCTACCGGGGCTCCTTAATTAATACGGCCACTAAAAAAAGGACCTTTACAAATTCCATTAAGTTGCCCCCATTATTTGCGAGCTTCAGAAAAAATAGCCTTTGAAATTAAACAAAATTATCTCTATCAAAAGTTTGGCGTTGCCGTTTATTTACGCCCGGGGAATTAATAGTAACGCTCATACAACCTCGATTCATCTTATTTACGGAGTAAGGTGTTTAATCGATGGGAAAATGACTTAAGTGATTTCCTCGGGCCCTTGAATAGGGCTCGTTTACTTTGCGCGTGTTGACTCCATTCAATTGGAAGTTGGTACTTGTTAAGTAAAATTTTGTTAGCGTTAGGCGTGTAAGGGTTCACAAAGCTGAAAGTCCGCGAAGTTATAATACCCATTGTTCGCGACGATTGAAGTGGTTTGTTATATGTACCTACCAGTAGTACCTTATAGTGTTCGAATAATATCAAATAGCCTAGCTTTTGTAACTAAGCTGTGTATTAAAAATCGAAGTATTTACTTAAAAAAGAACTTACTAAATAAACTCAGATCCCGGAAAAATATATCTCTGTATAGGATTCGAACCCGGGCCGCTACCTCACCATCCATATATAGTTGTTACTTTTATTTAAATCTTTGTACAAAATGACTCGTCAAAACAGCTTCATTTATCTTTTAAGAATAGGTGGTGTCCCTGAATATGATATTCAGTTTTACTATTCTTTTGTCTTGTTGTTTTATGGATACTAATTGTTTTTTGTGATATAAATTATAGCGACATAATTAAAATTAAGACTTGTTGAAAAATAATCGTTATCTCAATGAATCAGAACCCCAAATTGAACGTGTTCGTTTTAATAATGAAGAAGGTTACTCTGTGCAAAAAGCGAATCTACTTCAATGCATCGTTAATTTGAATTTAGAAAGGCGAAAAGATGTTCATCGTTCTGATCTTTGTAAAGTTGACTGGGAATATAATTGGAATTTGTTGTTATAACACTGCCCGGTTTTTATTGGTTTATCTCAACTCCTGGATTCCGTTGAACAGGCGATAGGGGTTCCGTTTCACAATAATATTTATGCTCGGCTCGTTTTTCGATTAACCCTGTCAACGTTCATGCATATTTACTGGTGGAAATGAAGACTTAAACTAGGGGTGTCAAACGTCGGGCCTTGTTAAGTTTAATGGTTTATTAATTTTTAGTTGCTAACCCTATCCCTGTATGATATAAAAGGGTTGTGCTATGATAATATTTATGTTTAGTACACAATTCTGACGTGTTTTTGTTTTTGGGTAGTTTTGTACAAATTCGTTACTTGGATTATTAAAAATACCTAATGTTCAATTTTTAACATAGAAGACACAAATGATGAGCATACGATAATTAATCTAACTCCTGTAGTTCGGTTCAAGTATTTCATCAAATTGACTATTAGTCCTTTGTATTCGATTTTTCTTTTGTATATATGAAACTTCATTATCTCCATAAAAAAATCATGTTTAGCACACACAAACAACTAGTATAATTTATATAAAACTCATACGCAAATTTAAAAAAATCTGGATTTCAGCCTGTGGAGAACAAACGTCAGTTCAAGAAAAAAAAAGTAAGCGCATTAAGACTTTTTAACTTTTTTGCATGTACATATATTTTTCGGCTTTTATATTTTTCACCAGTCATCTTTATTCCAAAAACATGCACAACGACTTCCACGCGCGTTCGGAAAAGCTCTGGAAATGTTTTTATCTTGTAAATATTCGACCAAAGGTTTCAAAGCTTCGAAACTCTAGTGTTGGACGTAAAAATAGCGCTTAATCTAATAATGTTATTTCTGTTTTCAGGTACGTATCTTCGTTCAAACGAGACCAAACAGCAGTGTTGTAGCAATAAAAAAGGAACAAGTAAGTAAGAGGAGCTCGACGGTATTTCAATTGTATTAGTTCCTTGTTTTTCGTATCGGCACTTTCTTTTTGAGCTGAAAATCTATTTCGCAGGTCCCCAGGTTCAATTAAAGTGCGGGCAATCCCGGTCCGCCGGAGGTTCTAATAAAAAGTGGCGCGAAGTGCAATAAGTGACGCCATCAATGTCGCGTTAGCACCAATACAATAAATAGAAAGTCAATTCTGCCGATGCCACCACTGCATCAGATTAAGTACGCGTATCCGTGCAAATACCTTCAGCAAATAATAAAGCTTCTTAGCTTATGTTTTCGTATATCTTTGGATGATTAGTTTGATTTGTCGTTGAAAAGCTTATAAGTAGCAGTATTGGTTTTTATAAAGTTCCAAGTGGTTTTTATTAAGTTTTATAAAGTACCAAGTAGCTTGGTCTTGTCTAAAGTTCCATACTTTTTCTTGCAAAATTTAATAAGTTATCGTTGAGACGTTTAATCGTTAAAATGTAGCAGATATTAAAACGACATTTGAAACAATACAATATTATACAAGGGAAAGTTAGGTTATTGTTAAAGAAGTTATAGTAAACTGACTCGAGTTACAGTTAAATTAGAATTACAAACAAATTTATTCGTAAAACGTTGTTCAGAAAAGATAATTTTGGGATCGGTATCACAATTTGCGAGGAACCAAGTGAAATGTTCCATGTTCGCTGGCGGTGCGGCTTCGTTCCGACTTTGTATCGTTTTGTCCCGACATTGTCTGGGAATGTAGCGAGCGCCCACTACGGCTTCTCGGATTGTTAAAAGTACAATTCTTCGCCACAGAACTCTTGTCCTTTGTCACGACGACATCCGACTTTTTTCCACTCGGATTCATTCGGAACGCTTAGGAGAATCCAATGAAAAGAACCCTCGGGACCAAAATCAAAAGCGCATTCGTCATTGTGAATGCAACAATTCTTTCAATGTACAAATTCGCTAAATTGTTATTCATTGTAGTATGCAGCCGGGTATTGCTTGCACAACTTTGCCTCATGTTCGGATTAAAAAAAAACGCTGGCTGGCTGTAAATTCAACGTATGTAGATGCATGATGATGGAGTGATATAACAATATCTGTAACTTTATCCCAGTAATTCCTTTAAGCTCCCCGTGTCGGGGCGTGCGAAGTTGATGACGCGTCCCTAATCCCACCCACGCCGGTGTGTTAATTTAATATTTCATGACGCGATCGAACCATAATGAAGATACACTTTCATCTTGTTTGCTTACGAATCGTTATTAAGTACATGCCTCGAATCCACGAAGAGGCTTGAGTGCTTTTTTCAAAGGACTTGCGTGTTTTTATGTGCGTTTTTTAAAACAAATCTCATTATCATTAACTTTGCTTTTCAAAGCTTTGTGATCAAAAAAAGGTAAAGTTAAACAATTCTGGGTATTTTTATAGATCTTATTAAGATAGACATTATATTATAAAGCGTTCTGCAATAATGGTATCGACTAAACCTAAAACAATGATCTTTTTAAGTAACAATCTATTTTTCTCATCGTTTCTGACAAAAGTAGCGGTTAATATTCATAGCTACTTATTTGTATTCCGCAAAAACCTTGGCATGCGAAATCGAGAGTGTCCGAATGTTTACATTCACTTTCACTACTGTACGGTTCCTTATTTGTTGCCATTTAATCTTGTAAAATTTCGCCTCTAATACGTACAAATAAGAGACAGGTTGAAAGTTTCGTTTGAGAAAACGGGTGAACAGGCCACTTAGCGTTATCTTATTAGCTTGTTTGAGAACAACTCTTTGTTCTTGGCTTTTTGTTTTCTGACTTCGGGGACTTTAAATTACGTTACAGTTCGATAGTGGTGAAATAAATTTAGAGAAATTGCCGTCTTGCGAAGTTCTCTTTCTCCTAAATGTATAGCATTGTTTTACCGACCATTGCTACTATTTAAGTTTTGTTCAACTAAGATTCTTATTAATTCAACTTTTCATCCAGGTTTTGAGTATGAAAATTGTGATATATATCAAGTAGTATGTTTGAATTATGTTTAAGGTCCAGAAAATTAAGGTAACATAGTTCAATTATTCAGTAAAATTTACGTACATTTAAACCATACAAGATTGTGTCGTGAAATAGTCCTATTAGTGAAGGGATCTCTTTAATATAGGCACTAAGCCCTTGGAGTGAGTGGGGTTATACATCCTATTTTATTAGTTCGTGAATGTACGTCCTTAAGGGCAGGATGTCGCCATTGTGAGGTGGGCCCGTCCTTCACTAGGCCCATTGTGTAAAGGTTACATGTACTCAGGTCTCGCTGGTTACAATCTCGTTTTACAGGGGAAACTCCTAATTAAAATATTTAAAGTAGTCTTCTTCGCGAATGAGTTTTTTTCTGCGATTTAATTAGGTATTTCATTCGCACTGTTACGGTTTGAATATTTAATATGCTTTACGAGCGCACAGGCTCTTTGGCAAGATGAATTTCGCTACATTGTGTAAACAGCACAGTCGTTACGTCGGCGCCGCATTTGTTGGTGTCAGGAAAATATCTACACTGCAGAAAAATATGGAGTATTCCGGCTCGGATCTCGATGGCGGAAACGTCGGAAACTAGCAAGAATCAGGTTTATAATTCACGCTCGGACAGCCTTTGACCGTGTCCATCGCTCAATGTCAATTTGACCACCACACCGATCTTGTGCGCTCGATTGGATCTTAGCCTCAACAAAGAAATGGCTGTGATATATCATTGAAGAACGCAATTACTGTAGGACCGTTTAACGGATGGAGTCTTGGAGAGTTTATTTAAAGAGCACACGTTTAAAATGCATGTAGAGACGGGTTCGGTTGTATGATATAATGATGAGTCAGATCGATAGTTGGAGCGGGGAGCAGTTGAGCAAGCAGCCAGGCGGGCGCGGCGTGGATTACAGGTTACGCAAAACATTGTCGTATCACGTTTTATTCCCGCAATCCCTGCTGAAATGTGCCAGACATGTACTTTCCACGTCGATTTATGAACCGAGATTAATGTTTGCCCACCGCAATGTTCCATCCCATACCGCTTTCAGAACGTCTGTATTGTTTACCAACAAATTAAGTAATGAATTTATTTTTCGATAGGACGTATCTGCCGCCGCCCGGTCACGGGTGAATTACGAGTGATGTTGAATTCGATCCTTGCCTACCGAATCCAGTTCAACCTTTTGAATTATGCAGTGGGTTTATTGGAGTGAACGGATACATTATGCATTCCATATTGTATTGTTTTTAAATTTAATACAGTACCACTTTTGTACAATTAATTTTCATTTTGTCTCCCGTTTTGGACGCGATGCTATCTCTACTCTGTTTCAATTTTTTAGCAATTCGTTTGTCAAGTGCTGGACCATTTGATCTGCGCCATGAATAATTGAAACGTCCCAAGCGTTGTTGAACTAATTTTAGGTTGGAACATTTTTATCTGGAAACAAGACATTAAGCTAAATGTTCGGTGCACACTCCTCCATGCTTCACTAGTATAAATCCGTCTGAATTAGTACAAAGCGAGGACATTACGCCAAGCGCAAAGTCCTTGCACTAAATCAAGCGAACTCTGTTACTGGAATACATAAAGCTGCAACAAAGGCTAAATGTTTATCTATACCCACAGCCGACGCTCGCTCGCGTTCTGAATTGCAATATTATGACTGTGTAACTTGCCTAGACGATATTGTGTATGTGTTCTTATCGAATATATAGGGACTGTTATGCCTAAACAGGTTTCTTAGCATATATTTATGTGTCAACTACAGAGGTGTGGACGTTATATTTAAACGGGGCCGTAATAGTTACATAAATGCGTTTAAATAAACACGATGCGGTCAAATGCAGGTTTCTGCCAATGTGTCACGTCGAATATCAGAAAAACTCGTTCAATATTCTTGTATGTTTTCCAGTTTTTCTGCTGCATTGTGACTTATTGCAGATTGCGTATAAATGTGATATTTGACAACGCTGTCCCGCTGTGTTTTTATTCTCGGCGCGGATTGTGATTTTTGCACGTTACGCCGCATTCTGTTGGCTGAACGTTTCGCATCCGTCATTTGCGAAATCGAAGTTATTTTTTTATTATTTATATCCCTGATGTATCGTATCGTTTGGCGGTCGGTGGAAACTGCAGCGAGCGTGCTTGTCGGTAGGCACAACAGATAACGAACGCGGCCCCAAACTCTATTTGCTAAACATAATCCTATCTGCCTGTTCTGATTTAATGCCCAGATTAATATCATCAAATACATTACAGTTGTTTTAGTTGGTTAATCCATAATAATAGTTGTAATGTATTGCGACCACTGCGTCGGGCAGTTTGCGCGTGACTAATTCACATTGCGAGCGATCGTTAATATTATTTGCTTAAGCGTATTAATTACCTAAACGAATTAAAGATACGATACAATAGTCACTTTGCAGTTTCGACCTGAAATCAACTTTTATTTAAATTACTAGCTGTAGAACTCCTTTTTTGGTTTTCGAGACGAAATGTATCCTACATTTCTTACGATGCAATTGACCTCCCTGGCAAATTTGATAGAAAACTGTTTAGCGGTCTAGATGTAATAGAAATGGTTAGATTGGCAAATGTAATAATTGTATATATAGCTAAAATGGTTAAATAATGAAAAACGATTTAATTACTATCTCCAATAAATATTCGATCCAAAATAAACGTTACTGAAAGCAAAGAAAATTGTATTATTGCATCTCAATAAAATATCAGTAAACCGTAATATCGTGTGAGGTGAAATTATTTAGTATGAAGTTATGCAATGAATTTATAGTGGAAAATTGTACGATGCAAGTGAAAATGGTGGGAGTTCAACTATAGGTAAAGTTCACCTGAGCGTGTGGTCGGGCCACTAAATCAGCGTGAAGAACGATATGCAGATATTATCCATTTTTGTGTCTTAAAGACTTTCTTAAAAAAAATAACCTGGTATTTAAGGGTTTTAAAAAAATGGTACAGCGCTGGGATATTGTCCATTAAAAGTACATTTGCAACGAAACAATTTGAAAGGCATTAAAAAAAACAACGATTTACAGACTGTATCTATCGAACCACTTGCTCAAAAGATTTTTAAAAGTAGATTTATGTTATGTCTTGTCATAATTGACAATGTGGCAAACTCATATTACTACCCAACTTCATATTGAGTATCCCGCTTGAACGAGCTTTTTATTCGTTTTGTTCACCTAGGACCGGCGTGCCTGAATAAAAATAATTTTATTCAGACATTTCATGTAATGTCCGAGTTCTGAGAACGTAACTTTAACAACACTCCAATACAAGGTCGTCGCTAATATAGTTTCTCGGTTTTCGTGGCCCGAAACAAAGTAGCAGAAATCACATTCCATGAAGGAATTTAGTGGTAGCTTCTTGACTTACCTCTGGCATAGCGCGTTTACACTACGCTAGTGGGGGGTGCGATTTAAACCAATCGTCTGAATTATTAGATGCGATTCGAAGCTACGTCGTGTTGGAGATCAACCCGCGGATTGTAGTCCCGATACGAATATTCAATAGCTCACCGTTTGAAAGTTCTCACGTTTATTTTTTTCATTTTATTCACCTCTGCTTTTGTAGGTGATTTTATATTTTCTCCGGCTTAGATTTGGTTTATCGGTCCCAGTGAAGCTTACGATGTTATTATTTATAGCGAAGTTATTTTTTTTCGTTAAATCATTATGAACAAAGTTTTCGTTTGTGAATTGGTTCGCGTAGAATTTGTTTTTTTTTTTGTATTTTCAGAGACAAAATGTAATCTATGTACATTCGTACTCTTGACTCGTGCTAAAATGGGCAAAAACATTTTTTAAATCTTATCAGTAGCGTTTTGTAGATGGCCTTCTACATAAAATTTTTGTATTTATTAAATACATCGTAGTTTTCTTATTAAATATATTAGTAAGAAAAATAGACATTTAAAGATTTTCAACAAAGATGGAAATAGTTGTCGAGCAATTTTTAAAACAACAAATAATTGTTACTCCGGGAGTTATAAGATCGAAAACGGAAACATCTCCGTGATTGACCTACGTCCAAAGGCTTGGTTTGGTTATCATTTGGTGGGATCATGCTTGATTACCATTTTAGCTATTTATACATAAAAACTCCGAAGCGAATTGATATCGGCCCTTTTACAAAACGAAGATTGACGACCGTGCCGGAACGGAAACCCTTATTGCGGGTGTTTTGGAAAAATAATAGCTCTCGCCGAGGTCTAATCCTTCATAGATTTCCATCAGAGGAAACGTCCGTGCGAACGTTGTATCGCACGGAATTGCCTCGGGAGAAAACTACGATGTAAAAAGACGAAGGAGGAGAAAAAAAAAGGAAAATAAAGTGACATCCGCGCTGTGGTCATTACGTTAATGTGAGACTAAACTTGATTGATGATGGGACGCGCCACGAAAAGCGCTAACCTCCGTCCACTGATGGGCGACTGTAGAACCAGAAGGAAACATGTTGTTTGTACGTCCCCCCTATATACCTACTTACTGTATAAGCCAATAGTGACTACGCAGTTTTTGTGTCTTCGCAGTATAATGCGACTTAATTTTCTTTTAAATTAAACATCCCTACAAGTTTATAATGAATCTGAAAATGAATTGTGTTACCACTTTGTGGAATCAGCTGCCGAAAGCGGTATTCCCGAATATATACGGCATAGGGCCTTCAAAAAACTTTACTTTACTTTACTCATTTTTAAAAGGTCGGCGACGTACATGCTGACATCTTTTGCCTGCAAGTGTCCATGGGCGTTGGTATCACTTACCATCAGGTGAGACGCCTGCCGTTTGAAAAAATTTGAAAAAATGAATTAAGAGATCAGTGACAGAAATTTAAGGCCAGAACTATTTCTAAAAACCATCAGGAATTATATAACTTTGACGACCCCGGTGGCGCAGTGGTGTAAACAGCCGACTGATACACCAGAGGTTTCGGGTTCGAATCCCAGCGGGGGCGGGACTTTGTGTTATATACAAGACTCTTTGTATAGCGAATGTTGTATTCTTCTCTAATTAGTTTATACCATATCTTTGCTTAGTTTCTGAGATACAAGATGCAAGATGCAAAGTGCAGGACTGAGTCAATGTGTGTGTCGTGATTTAAAAAAACTATCCTGCACGCCATCAGAACTCTTAATTAATTTGCTGGAACTTGATCTGCTAACTTCAGCGACATATTTTTTCATAGGTGTTCCCTTTTCTGATTGATGACGCAATACAGCTCTGCTGTTTCATTGCTACAATAAAAAGAAAGGTAGCAAGTTATTTCATTTTATTTTAGAAAATTACCTCAAATACAGCAAAGGGAATTGTGTAGCGCGAAATTGCAATGTTAGAGGCATCATGTTCGCGTTCAACTTATTGCTTGCACTTGCATTATTACTCTTTAGTGAGATAAATGCGGATCGCATGTTTGTATCGAGGTTGCTCATGCAAAGTGATGGCGGGTCAGCCAGTCTAGATAGGCCTTCGGTTTTATATAGCTGGCTTTTGCCCGTGACTTCGTCAACGTAGAAGTCTACAATGGTTCTAGTAGGATACTTCAAATGCTTTAATTAGATAAATATTATATTAATATTTTGATGTTAAATTTAAAAAGTACTAAAATTCTTATAAAAATTTAAAGTTATCCTTTTAACGGAAAAAGTTTCATATAAACTTACGTCCCCTATGGATTTTGAAAAATCCATCGTCAGTGGATGCCTTCGTCATATGAGGAATACGTGTGCGAAACTTCAATTTTCTAGTCTTAAGGGTTTGGCCTGTGCCGTGATGAATCAACCATCAGTCAATCACTTTGATTATTATATACCTACATTAATAAATTTATAAAACGAAAGGCCTGACTCATTGACTCATAAACACCCAGTCTCAACCCTTGGACCTATGTTTTTTTTCACAGGTATTGTTTTTAAAACGTAGACAATGAGCAATAAAAGACTTCTCGAAATTCAATCCCTAAGGGGGTGAAAAGGGGATTGAAAGTTTGAATTGAAGTCTGCCATTTTAAGATTTTTGCTATCCCAAATATGGCAAAAGCTGGTTTACAAAAAATCTTGTACCTGTAAGGTACAAGGTATAAGCATTCCTAACGACTTGTAACTTCATCGCTTATGTTAATAATAAAATGACACTAACAAATCGGGTAATTTAACCTTGCGTCACAAATTGGCAGTAAAATATTCCCCGTGTCATACAGGCATTTAATGTTTCGATTTCAGCTTAACACTACTGAAGTCTATTGTGTAAATTGTATGACCGTTTAACTGGAATTAATATTGTTATTTCACGTTAACGTTAATGATGAATGTAATTCAATTCAATTTGGAGTTTTTTTAATGTTATTGCTGGTTTATAGTCATCGGATTTGCATATAGGTGAGTTAATTAATTAGCAATTCAATCGTTTCAATTCAATTGTATCTTAACAATCGCAAGGTCCCGGGATCGAGTTCAAAATTAAACAAATCTTGGTCTAAATATATCCGAGTTTTATCTACGTAAAATCATTATTTTAAATATTTATTGGATAATGTATTATTGCTCATGTAATTGTGTAATGCTTTCATGACAGCTTCATATTTAGGTTTCCAAAATATATGCCGTAATATGCTAAAAAAACTGGCTCAAGGCTAGTTATATGATCTTAAATTAACATACAATAAACAAAACACAAGAAAAATTAACAAACAATGTGAATTATCTAATCCTTCTGTTTGAAGAAGATTTAGTTGTGAAAATATTAAAATTGTTTTCGAAATTCGTGCATATGAATACGTTAATCTATTTATTAATATTATACATAGGTAAAATTTGTAGGATGATCTTTCATCCGATTAAAAAAAGTTTTATTTCGAAGGCACTTTTCTAGGAAAAAAATATGAGTTCTTAGCAGTCGTTGTCGCGGGCAAAAGCCTGTTGAATTATATTCAAAAAGCAATAATTATGTAACCTACATCAATTAACAAGGCGGTCTGAAAACTGAAATTAGTAGTTGGAAAATCGAATAATAATTATCTTTTGTGTGTTCTAAGATATTGTATATTAAATATTAATTAAGTAAATTAATTAATAATTAAATATACGAATAACATAATCATTAACATATGATACTTGTGAAACGTGTTTTTAACGAAGCTGGCATTAATATATCTGGAGGTGGTATTTTGTAGAACTAAGGTATTGAAACTCAGCTTAAATTTTGTTCCATTGTTTTATTTGTTCTAATAATGTTTCTGTAGTTATTATTTTATAAATTGTGTGTTTATTGGATGCAGGTATTTGGAATAATTTTGTTATGCCTAAGCATTTATCAGAATGTGAATCCCGACGCTCTGGATTAATTGGAATGACTTGATTAAATCAATCCGTAATTACTAGACTCGTTTTAACTTGACCAACAGTAAATTTATTTCTTGCTAAATATTAATGTTGACACCATTAATATGTTATAATTTTTCTTTGCATCTCAATATAAAGTTTACATGAAAAAAATTTACGAGACCTTTATATATCCATGAAAAATTTATTTAAATTTTAAATACAAAATAGTAGTTAAAAAAAATGGAAAACATGGAGTTGAAACTTTGAATACATTTAATTTCAATATGTTTTTTCCTTGTAGAAGAAAAAGGAAAGATGAGCAACCATGACTCATTGTGTTATTAAATGAAAATGTTATACGTGACGTACGTATGTTTATTTAGTTAAGTATTCGTTGGTTAGGTAGATTAAGATTAATATCGATTTATTTGAGTCATGAAGTATCGACTGCTATACTGTAGATCGCCTTGACCTATCACGTTTTATCTTGTTTTTATATAACAAATAAAATAATTTATATAATTTTATTTCTTAGAACAAAATCCACAGCTCGAATATGATACAAAAGTTACTACATATAATAACTATTATCATTCAAAGTTCAAAATTTGATTTCTTTACCGATGTTTGGAATAAACTGGGTCGGTCGGAAACTAATCACAAATTCTATTTTTTTTACGAATTTCGTTTTTCTATGTTTTAAGATTCAGGACTTAGTACAAGATAACATTCACATTCTCTGAGGTTATCAATGTTTTAATTCTACCAATCAAATAATTTTTATCAAATATTTTTTAAAATTTTAAAATACCGTAAATATATTTGCACGTAACAATTAAAGATATATGTATAACAAGTAGAATAGTTAATAAAAACTACATAGACAAAACTCACATGCACAAACCCTTGTTAGAGATAACTACTTAAAATATACACAACTGGATTCTAAACTTTGCTTTAACAATCATTTCGGAAACGTTTGTGTAATTTAGAAAGTTACCAGTATACCTGTTTCAGTTGTACTTTGTAATCGACAGTAGTTGAAGTATCGCTAATCTAAATAGGTATACACACGGGCACATTAGTTTGTTGTAAGCATAGTTCCGAACATTTCCTCCAGACAGACATTCGGCGCATAGTGCCTTTGCCAAAACTAAGGCACCGCGAACCGTCCCACAGAGTATTTCCAATTGTTCCTACTCTACTATATACTTGGAACTAATTAGTTTGCAATGCAGTGCACACAGCGGTAATGGACCTCCCGTGTCCTATTCTAGATTAGATATCCATTATATAACTAACGATCCACCACCGCACAAACTTCTGCCCTATTTTGTAAAGCTCAAAGTTAATTTTCAAACATAAGTAATATAGTCTCGGCTTCTAGGTTCAGATAATAAATGGCCACCGAGATAGTTGAGTAATGGCGAATGTTCGGTTTGATTTGTGCATAATAATACATTTACGTAAGACACGGTTCATTTGGTTCCACCTGGAAGCTTTTTGTTAATCATGCCACTATGTGGTGTATTAGACTAGTATTGTAGTACTTTATAAATTTTTGAAAACTAACAACTATCCAACGTAACGCGCCGAGTGTAGTTTTGGTAGACTAGAGGTAACTAAGAGTTCAATGGTAAGAAGTGGCTTCAATGTGTCGTAT
Source organism: Choreutis nemorana (assembly GCA_949316135.1). Lineage (NCBI taxonomy): Eukaryota > Metazoa > Arthropoda > Insecta > Lepidoptera > Choreutidae > Choreutis > Choreutis nemorana. The sequence continues at coordinate 6,887,636 of OX438610.1, forward strand.
CAGGTGTTCTACTATTTTACTATTATACTGTTAAATATATAAGCTCGTCTCCACAGAGTAGCGAAGTATATAAAATAGGGAATTATAAATTTACGAATGATTATTATTACGCCTAATTGATTATTCAGATCTTTTTCGTGTGTTTCTGACAAAGTTCTTACAGTGGTTTGCTTTTCAGTTTTCTGATATGACCGTCATTGCGGGTCTCATTTATCATACGCAAGTCTAGCACAGTTAGTAGGTACAGCTTCTGATTTGTGACCACCATCTTATTTTTATCTGATATAAAACACCAGATTTCAATTCTCACGACAAAAAATTTAGTATTTCACGCTTGATGGTCGCTCATAACTTTTTATGTTGGTAATGGCAACTCTTATCCAATATTTTGTAGTAAATCTCAACTGCAAAGGAATCTGCTATCTTTTCAAGCCATTTAAATCCCTCATGATTAAATAACCTTACATTATTCGTATAGTATGCTATCATGGCATTGTACAAGCGTTGTTTATTCTAGGACTCTTAGTATAATTGCTCCAAGATGTTGTTATAAAATATAAATTTATCTGAATGAGATTACTATAAATTAATCTAGTTACAAAGTTCACAGCCTATAAATATTTTTTATCTATGTACGAAGTTACGTGCCATTGTAACCATTGTAACATAGTCATTGAATGAAAGCAGGCTTCGGTGTCATTGTCTAATCATTACGTGTCCTTGTTCTATTCACCTAGTTTTACTAAATTCTTAGAAAGCGACGTCATCGCTAACGTAATAATTATTTATTAAATTTCATCAAAGTAATTATCCGTAATAATGAGAATTTATTTAATTTTAAACTATATGAATGGTTACCATAGTTGCTTGTATTTTTTTCCATTTTTTTTACAAGTCAACTTCTAATGCTACATTAACGAATCATTAACATCTGAATTTGATCTGTTGGGTTTTAATCGAGTCGATGTTGCCTTTGCTTTCGCTGTGGGAGGCCGTGGGTTTGTTTTCAAAACTTCATCAAAATTCTAAAAATAAAAATAGAGGTATTTTAAAAGGTTGTCAAAATTACCATTTGAAAGTTCCATTTGGTAAATAAAATTACAGGTGGTAGACCTACGTGCGAGATCGTCTGGGTTTGTACCACCATCCTTTCTATTTCTGCCGTGAAGCAGTTCGCTTCGAAGGATTGGACAGCCAGTGTAATTACTAGCACGAGAGGTATAACACCTTTACCTCTACATGGGCAACGCATAGGCGGTGCTTTTGGCGTTACACGACATCAGGGGCAACGTCGTGTTAATAGGAGGCGGTATCAGTTTCCATCAGGTGAACCGTTTTTTTGTTTGCCTATAACGTTGTATAAAAAAGTTAAGGGCAGTTATGAAAAATATACAATTTGCATGATTAGCAACGCCAACGACCTAGATATTGCTCAATTATTTCCAGCCATAAAATAATAAAAACTACAAACAAACTCGCTTACTGCCATAACGTGCGTCAATGTCATGATAATTATGAAACAGCGAACAAGTAGGGTGAAACGTAACGTCATAAAACATACATACGCTAGCAATGTTGCGTTTGGTTAAAATCCTTAAAGAAATACCAGCATTCGTTTTACAAAGATTCATAATTTGTTTTTTGAAAGCTTTTTTAGGTAAGACAAGTATCATAAATCACGTAGGATTAATTACTAACAATAAAAATAATTTAGGGCATTAGTTAAAGCAAAGTAAAGTGTAAATTATAATTTGACAAAAAAAAATGGTGGATAGTTCTAGTTCAAATATCGTTATGAAAGTGAAAGGATTTTAGAAGTGAAATTGTTCAAAAGAAAACAAAAGTAGAGTCGTGATTGTTTTTAGAAATATAATAAAAGAGGCTGTTGTCTTTTGGTTCGTGTTTTTAATTCGAATCACGCGTCTCGTGATTTTTATTCGCTTTTGCTTGTTGATTGTTGTGGAGCATTTGGAAAAAAATCCGGTTTAATTTTCGAAACATTTTTTTTGTAAAAAAATATTTATTTCGATTTTTACATTATATTTTCTTATAGATTTAAAAGAGGTAACGAGTTTCTTTAATTTACTTTGCTATGGAAATCAGTAATGGAATTGGATACATATCAACAGACACATTTTTGTATGCTAAGTATGATGTAAGCTTAGCTAAAATTTACACTTAAGTTGCGAATTCTTGGTCTTAACTAGGTAAATAAAAGAAATGAAAATGTATACATTTTTTTCATTCGGTTTTGGCAATTATCCTAACACAAATGTATTGAAAACTCTTCTGGTAAAATACTCTTTTTACTAGACATAAAAAAATTAACCATTAAAAATAAAAGTATGTCTAGTAATTCCTCCACAGATGGCGTTAGTAGTAACTAAAATTTCAATATCTTGACTATCTCATGTTAATAGATTATGTGTTTCATTTATTGTTATTTATTATACGACGAATTTCTTGCAAGAATGAAAAAAAAACACTTGAATATAAGTTAATCTTAACACTATGGAAATTAAAATAACAAACAGAAACAAAGTGCCTTCCTAGATGTTTCGTTGTCTCGTCTGAATTAGTTGTAAGTAATCTACCTCGTTGTTAGTTCTTGGTTGACCAACTTTACAATCCACTCCGGCACTATAATGTTTTATTCACGAAAAGCGGCCTTACATTAAAAAAATGATTATATATCCATAAGGAGTAGAACCGGAATTTGAAATTAAGTACTTTAATCGTAATAATACAGTAGGGTTAGAAAGGACGTTTAAAGCATTTTTAAGCTTTGACATAAAAGCAATTCGCATTTTAAGGACAATTTTACGAATCGTCGTAGAAAAGTGTTAAATATTCGAATTGCAAATTTTGATAATTGAACGATTTGACATAAGCAGAAAATAATCAGATTCGGCACAAAGCGGTCTTTTTAACCCTAAAGGAAACAATGTTTTTGATCTGAATATTTACATATTTAATTTCAATAGTAACTGATGGTAAGTGATACCGACGCCCTAGACACTTGTGGGCAAAAGATAAATTTTGATAAACTAAAAACCTCTATACACATACTCGTCCCCACCTTTATTTCCTACTTCCTAACATTTACCAATAATATAAAAGTATATTTCCATACCAGAGAAAGAACAAAGAATAATATGACACACCAGTTAGGAGTTCGACCAAAATTGTGATCTAATAATTCTAACTTTACGGTCGGGAAACCGACAAAGGCATACATATATTAAAAAAAGAATGGAAGATACACGAACGACACAGGATGCGCAGACATACTTCTTTTAGTCAAATGAGCCCGAATAAAATAATGGAACAAAAAAGGTTGCCCTGGAAAGTTATGAAAAAGGGACCCGAAACTTCCACAGGACCGCCCTCTCGCGTTTTATAAATTCTACTGGTGTTTATTATTTATGTTACATTTTACTCGTGACCGCTGCTCCGTCTGCGGTGTTCGTTTTAATTAATGCCTCTCCTACCCTACCTTTCTAGTGTTGCAACAATTATTTCACCCACCCCGTTACTGAGTTTGTTTTTTCAAGAGAACACCAATTAAAGTTGATCTTCTTTTCATCTTCTCGTTTTTAGGGTTTCTTCGTATCTGAACGGTGTCAATGGGACCCCTTTTCTAAGCCTCCGCTGTATGTCTGTCTTTCAGAGTCAAAGGTCTGTATCTCACAAACTGTTCGTAGGTAAACACTAGAAATTTTCAGTGTATGGACGCTCCAGCATATAATACATTAAGGGAGGCTCAGATACAAGAAACTTGTACAACATAATAATTCGTCTGCGAGCCCGTCTCGATCTTGACCGGTTTTATTTTGTCGAGATGCTGTCCTTGTTGTGATAAAGGCTTCAACAAGTCAGATCGTCTGGCAGTATTCAATGCGGCTTATTTTTTATTATAGAAGCTTCCTCTGTGATTGATGTTATCGTGAGGGAGGAGTTTCCAAGGAAGTTTCCAGAGATTTATGCTTTTAACGAAATATTCTATAAATATAAGGAGAAAGCGAAATAAATCCGTTGATCGGTATCGGAATGATTTAACCGTTGAAATGTCGTTTTATTGCGACTAAGGAATAAGTTTCCTTCAAAGTGTAAGGGCGTCTGCTCCTGAATATCTGATTTGTTTATACATATTTATCATCGTGATAGCTCAGTTGGTAGTTACTCTGCCAGCGAGGCTAAGCGTCCCGGGTTCGAATCCCAGTTTGGGCAGAAAGCATGTGTATTTTATCTGATGTCTGTCTGGAGTGTATGTTTGTCTGTGAGGGAGGTCTTCTTTGTATACATTGGAATGTATTTATTATACAAAATATATTTGTATTAAAGATAATAATTTACAATGAAGTGTGTTAATTTAAAACAATGATTTAGTTTTAATAATTAAATAACTCAAAATGTATGTTACTAATAACATATTGAATGGTTTTTGTAATTTTAGTAGGTAAGTACTTTTTGCATGAAGTTCGAGTTACGGAACTCGTGTTTAAAGTTCGAACTTTTTTTAGTTTTTGATTCACTAACTGATAAAAATACTCACACTCATTAGGAAAGTGCTAAGCAAGGTGATGTCGACTCTAGTTTTATTTACTTTAACGGCTTTGTCGATAGGATCTTGATTAATGTCCCTCTAGCTAGTGCATAGTACCCACTGGTACTGCCTCCTGATGGAATTACAAATTACGAGGTTAAAACAAAAAATACTGTGTTAATTTTATCATTCAAAAATGATTGAAACGGATGTTTCCCATTTAGGTCAGTGTCGGTGAGTTTGTTAAATCAATACTATACTATATTCTATACAAGTATTTAAAAATACAACATGCAGCTGAATTCTCCTTTTTTAAAGTCGGTTAATTAACTCTTAAACGTATATCACCTTATCAGTATCACCTTGTCCAGGACCATTTGTCCAAGTTAGAATGAAGAAACTAAAAAGTTACCTTTTATATGCGATAGATGGCGATACTTGGCTACAATTAAAATAAAACTAAACAGTATTTACGATTACCTTGTCAAAGTCAAAATGTTTTAATATTAGAATAGATTTAAAATAAGCACTTTCTAACCGTCAATTTTTTTACTACCGGTTCGGAATGCTATTTCTACGGGGGAGAATACGGCAAGATACCTCCGTAGTTGCTTTTTTTACTTTTCAAATACAATATTTTCTACTACAACTTTTCAACATAATAACTCTAGTAACACTCCCAACTGTCAATAAGATAAACCTGTGCAGGTAATTAAATTACTTCCATATATCTTTATCCTCTACATAATTTGTTTAACATATTGCTTAAATTTAATATCTGACATTTCTGTTACATTTCTTGGTATTTCATGCCTATTTCATACTTATTTACAGATAATTTTATTACATATATGTATCTCTCATTCTGATACAAGGGCGTTGCGATCGTGAATTGTATAAAACAATTAATAATATAAAACGATGTGCTCCATCAATATCTAATAAATAATTGAACAGTCATATCGAGGCTGATCACGTTTTCAATATTAAACAATATATACATTAAGCATAAGTAGGTAACTATTATGTAGGTATATGTAGTGAATACTTTTTGTAACTTAAAGATTTTAAAATTTAAATCGTCATGGATTTTAAAATTGTGTCATTGTTTTAGAGTACAGACGTCCTTAAGCTTCCGATGACGAGTGCAATATCAATCCTCATGTTGTACAACTTAAGAATGGTACAAAGACCAACAAACAGGTTAGATTGAAGCATGGCTGTGTACCTATACCGTACCAGAATACCTACGTAAAATATATTTTAGGAGTCTCTAAATTATTTCATGCAAATCATATATTTTGATAGGCTGAATGAATTTGTTTATTCACTATAAATAATTCATTTTGTTTTCATTGTACTCTGTTCTTAAATTATGATTAGGTCTAAATATTTTTATTCATCCTATTTTATAAAAATTATTTCATTTATCTTCATAACCTCCTTTGGATATCCAAAGGTATATACTAATATTAGTAACGAACATAATATTAGTATGTTCGTTTTTAATATCGAGAAACTTTCACAATGTCGTATAATCTTTGGCAATAATCAGATATTTATTTGTTAGTATTATATATACATACATGATTTAAAATTATGTGTTTATTAAACATGATCCGTGTAACGTTCCGCTTTCATCGCCTGAAGGCCTTTCTAAGGATTAGATTACGGATACGTTATTTTAATAACATTACAACGTTATTCATGCTAAGATATGTACTTAAGCCCTGGTAAACAAACATGGATCGGAAAATGTATGTGCTCATATACTTAAGAAAATGTATATGCTCATGTACTTATTAATTAATGCAATGTGTGTATTGTGTCGCTTCATGAAATCAATAGGTATTTCTTTTAATTTGTCCGCGCCGCGTCTTTGTCCTGTAGTTCAAAAATATTTTAATTTATTTCATTAGAGTTTTCATTTAAAGCTAGGGATCTAGAAAACAAAAAACAATATAACATTAGATGTGACAATTGTTTGTACTTATAGTCATAAAATAACAAATAGGGGTTTGAAAATATTAAGTTCAATATTCAGACATGTTTGTTAAGTTAAATATTCAGTTTTATATACACTTAAATAATTGTTCTTCTTTTACATTAGATCAGATTCGTGTAGAACTTTAGCTCTGTGTGCTTAAAATGAGTATTCGTATAGTTTTTGTACACTTCAGATAACATAGATTCCCACAGTGATTTTGTATGAGCAATCTTAATTATCAATCCGTTAAAGGCAAAGATTAATACAAATTTGTAACTGCAGTGACAAAAACTAACAAGTCTAAGGTGAAACTCACTCGTAGTAAACTGTACAAAGTAGCTAGCGAATATTTTAATTCTTAAACACCTCATTTCAGAATTCGAATTAATTGGAGTGCTTAAATTGGAGTTAGTTAAGATTTTCATAAACATTTTTCTAGATGAAAGTGACTAATCTGACAATATATTAAATTAACTTAAAAAATTCAATTCTTTTTTCTACGTAGGCTATGAAAACAATCTCTTAAAGATGTCTGTGTATTAAATCATCTTTCCTCTGTCTTTTTAAGTTCGTTTCATTTTTAAAAACATTCGATTTATATTCAATAGGTCAGACTGTCTCTTCAATGGAGTTCAAGTTTTTCATTCATTTGCACTTAAAATAGTTCTTTGTCGGTCTGGTATACAGAACAGATGGATTCTATTCAGTACCATTCCTCCTATTCCAATGCAATAACACTTTTTATTTATTTATTCAACATTGACTTAATGGAAAGTACACAGTCATCTTAAAATATATATAATTCTTCTGTACTTGTGTTTGTCGCTTGACTCCTCCTAAACGAATTGGATGAAATTTTGTGTATATATATCCATGGGTTCCTGGATGGTTTGAAAACACAATTGGACTAGGTAGGTGGCGCTGCTGTTTCCGTCTAATAACTAAACACAACCTTTATTATGGTGGTACGAAGCTCGCCGGATCAGCTAGAAATTTCATAAATTATTAAAATATTACCTGTTACAAAACAGGTGTATAAAGGAATGAAAATATTACAATTACTTAAACGGCTTTTGTTTAGCTCAGTTTCATACGCAGAAAATAGCTTTAGGCACTGCAAATACTAAAGGAAGATCAGATATATATTCACTGATTTTAAAATTCAAAACATGATTAAATGCTAGAACTCCTGACATTTTGTCCCTATAAGAGTAAGCATTCACAAATAGAATCGATCGTAAATAAAGAGTGTGAACAGATCTGGCGATGAGTTAAGTGAGTTAAACGCATCTCTTTGCTTTGTTTTGTCATACCAAGTTTCATGGTAATGCTTATAAAAAAGGTCAATACTAAATAATATATTAATGATGTTTTATAATAGGCTAATTAGATTGATTGCGGTAACTATACAGATTGTTTATTAAGCCGCATTTAGACTACACGGTGCCTACCGCACGATTCAGTCCATCGCACGAAACAAACTCCCACAGAAAATCATGTATGTTTATTCGAGTGACCTTCATTCACCGATGCCAATGAAAACCTTTACTTAAAATTGACTGACTCCGCTTGTTGTGTTGCTTATCTCTAACCGCGCGCATTGACCAATAAGCTGTTAGGCAAACGCGTTAATGAATATTTATGCGTTCAGTTGGCGAACCATTTGCAAACAGTCGCATTCGCGACACATTCGGTACATCTGTACGCACCGAAATGCCGAAACACGAGATTCAAACTGTTTAAGTGGCCTCCCGAACTCGAGGGCCCTAATTAAAATTTGTATCTCTTCCACGTCTCAAATATTTAGAAATGATAATGAAGTTACTCTACAACATTTGTAATGGACTCCTAAATAAAGAATTCATTAATCTTATTAGAAAATTAATCGCCTACTCTAAGGGCCGACGAACCAATGGAAATAAATTTGGTCTATTTTAATTAAGTCGTCGTGTCGGAAAGGAAATATTGCGCTTCGGGAATTAAGTCATGTAAATATTTTGTAATTTCGTGCTACATTTTTTTCATAAATTGAGATCATTCTTTAGTAACTTGATATTTAGTTCTATTGATGATACGTAAACAACACGGTTCTCTTTTGAGCTTTATATTTTTTCCATAAGAACAATTTTTTTAACATTATTTTTAAAAATTAAACGTTAATAAGTTTATGACCGTTTAGATAATTTGAAGTGTTAATCAGTCAGCTGTTTCCTGATTGGTCGGAAAAGGGTTGACAGCTGCCAGATCAAATGTCAGGACTCGGATAATGGCAGTCTGTAGTAATAACTATCGAGATCATAATGACACGTACCTCTCTATCTGAATACATTTAGTAAAGAACGAAGATAACCTAAAATGATAGATTAATTATTTGTAGTCGCGAGCGCAGCGGGGACCAATCATTGATCTATGCTAAAAATATACATTTATGCATATTATACTTTTTACCCCTTTAAAAAATAAACCATTTTAATAACTGTTCCGACTGTGATTATTTTTAAATTTAAAAAATTCTACATCAATAAGTTCCGATAGTAAGATTACATCATTCATTCTATTATTTTTATTACGAATCAAAAGCAGTTGTTCTCAGGACACTTTATATAATTTTTTCGATTAACATGTTCTATTACATGTCATCTAAGCTTTAAAAGACTTAAATGTCAAATTCGAAATAATCTTTGGTTGTTAGCCATCAATAGAAAAACAACAGCAAAATAGCGAATCTAATTCAATAAATAATTAATATCGACAAGTTGTCGTACAAAGTTGAGTGCGACAGGGGTTGACAACCGGTCCAAGTTATATTACTTGACACGTATCGTACCCCGATTTGATCACTGATCGGGAATGTTTACCTTGTTAACTTTAACTTTTGAAGGTGGCGCTGTAGTCACAAGTCAGACTGTACTAATTACTCAGCCGTGTCGGCATCGGGCTTTAGTTTAGGACAAGTCCCAACTTTGCTCACGCCCGGAGCCCGTAAATGAACTGTATAGATAAAGTTATTTCAAGTATTTTAAAACTTATACATTTTATTCAAGTATTTGCCTGTCAGAATGCGTGATGGGTTAGTCATTGAACTGAGTAAGTCTGTCATTTTCACGTTCTGTTTGCTATAGAATCCAAAAACTGCCAGCATCCAAAAAGTTCATAGAAAAGCAGTTTAAGTAATGGAAAAATTGTGTACGTATAATTGACCTGTCAACATACGTAATATAACGGTGGACACCGGCAAATAGTCCACTAGTATAAAGCTGATTCAATGTTAAATCAACTTTATACAATTCTCAATTCCGAGTATGTAAAAAAAATCAGTTAACAATTTATTTACACTCATGCTTAGGATTCTTCTATTAATAAATTACTAGGAAACTTGAAAATAATAATTATCATAAATTAATACTCCTAATATTAGTGTTGAATATGAACCAGTTGTGTTAAAGCGACATCTTGTATTACATTAAGAAGTGGAATAACCCACGCGCAGTTTGCTTAAAGCGCTGCAAACAATGTTTGCCATTTAAAGTCTCTTTGTATAACGTAAAAGTTACTGTTAATATTCTGAAGCAGCAATATTCGTAATGGATTCCGTCATTAAGGAACTTTTTGAATTCTACGAGAAGTTCGTATAGCACGACTTAGTTTAAATAAATCATGAAATGTACTTAATATGAATGTTCTTGTCGGATGTTTAGGATGTCAAATTGTTTGGGTATCTGACTTTTTGTCGTAAGAGTACCTAAAGGCAGGAAAAGTAAAAAAAAACCTAGTAAAGAAAAGTAAAGTAAAAAAAGTACTAGAAAAGAGTTAAGCCACTAATAATAGATACTCCTTTAATACAAATGCGTAGATAACAGACTATAGCGTGTTTTTCTTTGTCCACAGGTAAGTAGAAACGTCCTCGTTAGTACCGGATGGTTTATTTCCTTGAGTCACGTCATTATCCCAAAGATGTTTTGTTGCAAACAAAGTCGCTTTCTCAAAGCTGCACAGATCCGTTGCATTGAACAAAGAATGTTTTTCTTTGCACCAACTACCGCGCGGCGGACGGGACGCGATCTTATTTTATTCCTAGTAATGATGCAAGAATAGGGTTACATCGGTTGATCTTTAAACAAACTGCAAGATATTTCATGCTGGCTAGTAGATGTTGGATGGTGGTGGATAGTCTAGTAATTTTGTATAAGTTATGCGTGTGTAAGTTCTTTGAATAGTTTTTTTTCTAGTAAGGATGGATGTAACAAACGCAATTAGCATTTTTTTCAATAACACTTCTTAGCAACGTTTATGCTGTCTTCTCTTGTTTTCGACTAACCGAAGACAAAATTGCTTCAGTTTTATATCTTTCATTGATTAAATTAGTGGCAATTCTAACCTAACGTCTTAAAAATTTTTTTGAAGGGAAAAAACGTTGGTCTCAATTTTTTCTATTGATTTAAATTGTAAGTAAGTCAATGAACTCTAAAGCTTTTAAAACAATTAAACATTTTGTTTACAAAGGCAAAACTCAAAGTCTCATAGATAACACTGAAGTTAATTTTAATATCTCACTTTTTACTGATTTTTTAATCTATTCCCACCTATTAAACAAAAATTTGAAATAAAGTATAATTTGTTTGCTTATCAGAAAAACCACTTCGGCGTTTCCATGAAGTAATAAAAATAATTATGCAATTAAAGTCTTTGGCGTAAACTAAACGTCTCTACAGTGAACGGTTTTAGTATGATAATGGGATTAAGTTATTAGAATACCTCGTTACATTAAGCCTAAGTAAACAGAACTAAAAGCAAAAGCTAGTTCGACAAATAACATAATACATATATATTAGTATAATGTCTTTTGAAATGAATTACCGTAAAAGCCGATTTCTTAGGTATTCATTTTTCTTATTATGTTCTTTAAGTTGGATCTCATTACAGAAAAGTTATCTTAAATGTGTGGTGAAAATCTGGTTACCTGACTGGTTTAGTAAGGTTTTTCAAGGTGGCATTATTTATTTTATTTTATACAACATCGTGAGCAAACAAGCTGACGGTTCACCTGATAAAGTGATAAAGAATATTGACACGAAGATGTCCTTGTTGTCTGGAACGCCAAGAGCACCGTAGGTAAAGATTTTATACCTCTCGTGCCGGTAATTACACTGGTTTTTTAATAGTTCGAACCGAAACTTATAAACCGAATCTCAACAATTTGTTCTAAGGAATGACCAGTTTTAATACAACTAGCTTCTAATACATCTAGATTTTTTAACAATTATTTTATCACATTACCTAGACAACCTAAGCTTCTTTTGACAAGATACTAAAGTTAAACTTAACTAAAAACATGAAAGTAATGTATTTTAATTACAAGTAAACATACACTCACGAATGACTAGCTTAGTCAATTCGCAAAAGAGCTCAGAAATTGAAAAACAAATATTTTAATCTCACATAAAACTAAACTTCCCGGTACAGTTCGCTAGATGATTCCTCTTTACAGTCAAAGGGAATTCTTAAAAGTTCTTTTGCACCGAAACGTCAAAGCCATGATTAGCGAACGACAAATAAAAATGAGGGGAAATAACGCCAAATTATACCGGATAGCAGGCTGTACATAGACATTACTGAAAAACGGGAGAGATCCAATGCTCCACCGTACAGTAGGTTATAAATATATTCATTTTCTTTTTTAATGTAAGAACATGACTTTAAGAGGTCTCATGTTTGTTTAGATTTGTATTTTACTAAGGTTTTAAACTTATTTGAGTCTACAGTTTAACATGTTTGACGTTGTATTTCTGCGAGTAAACGAATAATTGTGATTTCATCAGTTTATTTAAACTCATAGCTTTTCGTCTGTTTGATGTGCGATCGATTTCTGTGTGATCTTTAATTATCACGATTTTCGTTTAAAGACTTTTCGTTTGGGCACGATTCTTAGGACAAAACAAATCCCTCGCGTGGGGTAAAAGGGTGTGAGTGTTTTTATTTACCCTTTTTAGGTCCTTTTTTTAGGTCACTTAAATGTAGACAAATCCTTTCTAGCTTCGGTTATATTATTATTTGATGTAAATCTTTCAGTGTGTTATTATTTAAAGTTTTTCGAGTTTTTTACGGTATCGAGACGAGCATAGCAACTTGAGATACCATTATAGTAATGTGAAGCTAAAGTTGACGGATTACTACGGTGCTCCGGTGAATTTCCCCACGCCTCCGTCGAAACGGACGTTGATACTATTAGCAGGATTTATACTGTCTTTGTCATCTGCAATTCCAGCTTTTACGTCCTTGTAAAATGGGATGTTTGTTTTTTTTGTTCAGGGAAAGGTGACGACACTCTTTTAAGTCCATTAGTATGCTTATACGAGTTAGTGTGTTTTTAAAACGTAGCTTATCTGAATATTTAAAAATAAATATAGTTAAAAGATTCTTACTCGTTCTTTTTTTTTGTTTGTTAATTTTAAATCAATTCTAGAAAGCAAAGATTCTCGTAAGTCTCAATATTGCTTATCATCAGGCGCGCCATTTTGCGCCTAAGTTTAGCTTGGTCAAAGACTTTTTTTCTTGAAATGATACCAACTTTTAGTTTTATTTCCATATATTATAAACTTTATGCCTGTGTTGAGATAAAAAACAGCTTTGCTATATTTAGCTTTCCTCACATTGATCCAGGCTACGTGTATAGTTACATAACCTGATCAGTCCTTTGCAATTATTGCAAAGACCTGATTAGCAAAGACTGGCAGAATCAAAGGATCTGTCAGCAAAATGGTGGCTATCTTACAATAACATAACAATTTTAACGAATATCTTAATGAAAGATTTATTTAATGATTTTATTACACAACAGAATACAGAATTCGCCTAAAATTAATTGCTTAACAAGAAGAATTGCTAATTGACCATTTTATGTATTGTATCTTCATGAAATCTTAACAGAGATATTCAAGCAATAATTTAACATATTATTTTGACATATCGTATATGTCTGTAAAGTACTGTTTTGTTCAATCATTAATTAAATTCCCTAGACATAATACCAATACAAATAATAGTGAATGGCAGCGTAATTTACTCGGTACCGTTCGTTCATTTTCATATTCAAAATAGGAAAGTCATGTTAATTTGCCTTGAATAGCTGTAGTAACTAACGAATTATCCTCAAGCAACTGTCATTTTAGTTGTATAAAGCAAATTTGCATTCGAAATAGGTTTTGGTACTTATATAGCGAAGTAAAGATTTAGTACTTGAGCACTCCGAACTGCTGAGAAATTGCTAGGAAAGTTTTGAAATTAAATGAAATACTTTTTTTAACAACCGTTATTATATTGCAATCTTTTTTGAGTCTCGTTTTTACGTTTTCTTTCTATAAAATAATAAAGTGAATAAAACAAAACAAATAGAAAATGATTTCATTTCTTGACAGTTTATTGAGGATGACACCTATAACTCAAAAGACAATAGCTCGAATGAGGTCATACTTCACCTGGAGAATCATTGTAATGTGGACCTTGTCAATAGTGTAGGTAGGTCGATATTAAGGTCGAGGAGGGGAAAAATCTAGAGCACTCCCGGCTGGACCACTCTAGATGCAAGAGGGTTTAATTGCGAAACTCATTTTTGCGACCCCCTCCGCCTAGCCTCTGAACTCTTTTGAATCGAGTTTAAAATGGACCAACGCAGTCAATTAAGCACGCTTTTTAACAATTAAAATTAACATTTCATATGAAAAATTTAAGCTGGTATAAACATATTTCATACATAATTTAGTGAATGTTAGACATTACAAAAATAGGGATTATTAATTCGAGTAAAAGATTTGACTCTTTTTAAACAGTCTTTCACGATAAACCTAATCGTGTGATAGATAATTAGCTAGTTAAAGCGTAGTTGCATTTGTAAAATAAATCTCCATCTCGCAGTATTATAATCTGTATGTATTAGTAAGCAAAGGTTACAGCAGTTTGACAGTTAGTAAATGATAAGATGAAAACATGTCATAACGACACGTTTCTATCTAAGGACGCCTAACTCCCACACTTGCCGTCACGCGATGTGGCGTGGTGTCGAGTCACATAATGAACATGTGTAATTACTCCTCAACTCATTGCTTACTCTGTGTCCTTATAATATTACACAGAGGTAAGCCGGTTTGTTTGCTCACTTAATTTAGCTCCCATTCAATTATATCAACGGAACGATCGAACGAATTAATACTCTGCTCATTTTTCTCTCGTAATTAAATGGGTATGTGCGTGATTTAATCTACAATATCTAAGAAGCAATTTGAGAGGATTACGATCTTAAGCTTTGCTTTAGTTGGATTTTAAGCTATGATGGCACATGCCTACGTTTCTCATTTACGTGCACTTGCCCAACACTATTGCGACAATGAAAATGCAATATTGATCTTTAGCATAAGATAATCTGTACTATTTATTAGGAAAGATATGGTAGAGGAACGTTAAGTAGATGAACAACTTGTGACAGCCTGTCAGGAAAACACTGAAAAAACTTGCTACTTTAATCCATTTTTAGTGCTGAAGTTCTAATTACAACTTTTATTAAAATACTAACCGACGACCCGACCCGAGGTCGAGGGTTCGAGTCTCAAGTTGACGTGAGTTGCAGCTGTCACGTTCCTCGTTGTGCCCGGTTATTGGTGACAGATTCGCAACCTGTCACACTGACACTCATACATGCAAAATGCACTGTGCCAACCCCTCGCAAGGGATTGCGGCGTGAGTTTTTGTGTTATGTGTTTTTATTAAAACGCTTCAGTTCACTCTTCCTCGTTGTTGATAGAAAATAAAAAAAAAATGTATCAATAGTAAAATATTATTGAATGGTGAATGGTGTATGGTTTTATATAATAAATCCACCCAACCGAAGTTGCGTGTTGAAATGAGTAATACATATTAATTTGACAGCATCTCCGTCACAGATGAAACTAATTAACGCAACAACTGTCGAGTAATTGGTTTTGAAACAGTAAAGACATAAGGTTGAACATCGCGTGACAAATTAATAGAGTACCTACACAGCTATGGTTGGCTGACTCGTGAAATATTAAGTTAAGCATACGTGATTGTGCCTTGAGACAAAGGCCGTAATGTTGGTAATAGTGACGTCATTATTTTATAAGTTGGCAGTTATAATGTCGATAGCAATTAGAGACAAAGGTCTCTCGGAGACTTAAGTCTCATTCGTAAGGTTGCGTTGACAGAAGTTGAATTATGAATCGGTGATAACTGATGCCTAGTTCTAACATTTCAACTGTGTCTTGTAGTCAGACGTTGCACATTATTTCTTTTATTATCGTTTTTACGTAATTCCTTTTTTTGTTTTTTTCTAGTTCCGTCACTTTAGTGTTTCTTTTTTAATCTCTATAAAATGAATTCTTATATGGTATATATCTACAGTTATTTTTACATGATCATAAGTTATGATTTTGAATTTAAAAAGTACATTTTGCTGGTTATTAAAAAATCTAATTAATAGAAATTCAAATAACTTTAATGACAATCATTACAAATGCTTTTTATTTTCAATAGCTATATTTGTACAGAAATATCACATAAAAGAGCATTCATAAAGGGTAGGCGGCGATGTCATTAATTCCGATATATATGTTCGAATTGTTTGACCAGAACCGGGCAAAAACCACACAGAATACCGATACTCATCAATACCTACAACAAAAATTATACTGTAAAATCATGCTATCATTTATCGCAAAACAAGGCTATAACGATCGCAGTAACAACTTATTTCATACCGAACGAATGAAATTCATTAAAATAAAATTTAATAAAAATTTGGCTTTAATAGTACTTATTTATTTAACTTTTACAGTTTCAGCAACTTCAATTTGATTTTCATTCTTGTATTTCAAAGATTTTTGTTGATCTCAATTTGTAAACTTAAAATATAGGTCAATGATGTAAAGGCATGATAAATACTGAATTTATTTGAATTACTGAGGTACCTTTGATTTTTATTTAACTAAAAAAAAACAGCAACAGTTTGATGAATAAAAAAATGATTCAATTTCAATGTTACTCCGTCCGCCTGTTTGCGAGTCCATTTCGTTGTTTCGGCTGATTTGGTAATGCTTGGATATCTGATTTAAAACGGAAAAACCTTTCACGGGGTCGTCAAAGCCCGCGTGACAACTTCAATGTTTCAAGCCGTCCATACACTACGGTAGGTAGCACAGCCCTTCTCTTTCTAGGCCTTAAGATTGTGAAAATAAAGTTTTTTTTAAAAATAATATCGGAAGTCCTTACCGCCTGTTTAAAGATTAAACGATATCTATCTTTCTCCTATAGGCACCTATAGGCGAAAGTTAAACTCAGTTTACGAGTATGTTCAGTCTACATCTGTTAATAGATACAAACATACACTTTAGTCTTAGGACTATACTACTACTATTAGAGAATTCGTTATTGTATTTGTTTAAAAAAAAACCTTTTTTCTACTTGTATCGATTTCGTGAATTGTTGAGGACCGATAGCATTCTAAAAATCGAAGTATGGTTTAAAGCACTTATTTTAAGTTGGTTTACTTACTTGGTTCTTACTGGATGTAAGAAGTGCGTGTCTTTAATTATTTTCCGTTTGCTCTGATAACTTAGTTAAACGCCAGGCCTATACAGATTTAATCTGTTTAAATTGCACATTTGCAGCGATGACTGCGAAAAAATATGTGTCGCAATTAAAATAGGAACGATCTATTTTAATGATGGCCCATACATTCTGATCCGGATTAATTTCACAGTTTTGATATTTGTTCCTTCTCGGTTTTCTCTGCATTATCACACACAACAACGTTGCGATTAGAAATAGAAAGACAAAGACTGAAGAAATTAAATTTCCGCTAGATTAAATTATATGTTTTCATCTTAAAACTAACACATCATGCGTAGATAGACCTATGATTGGTAGTCGGAGACCAATAAATATGACTTCATGCGGTAAGATTTGATTTTTTACATGTAACAATTTCTATTTATATGATTCCTCACAGAAAGCAAATTTAAGAATGTAATGATCACTTTAAAAAAGTAAATTCACTAAGTTATTCAATGTAGCTACTTAATTATGACGAAAAATTGTGCGTAATCACCGAGCATGTATGAATGGATTAATGAGCGTGAATAAGGCAAGATGTTGTTTTTGTTGTTGCAAGGCAGTTTGAAAATTGTAATTAAACTTTAAGCGTTCGAGTCACTATCGCAAACTGAAAGGCATTCAGAATTAGGTTTCACAAGGTCCAACAAATCCCATGCCTTAGCCAACCCCACACGATGCGGTGTGACCGCCTGACCGCTGACAAGAGTTCGATTTATGCCCATCAGGTTGTTGAACTAAGCCCCGCTTTATCTCAATGCTGTTGGATTGCGCTACTTCACTATTATTTGGTATTTTTTAAAGGACCTTCAGGAATCAATACTGAACATATGCGGATCCATATTTCCAGTATCTTATGGTTGTTTTTGAAAGTTTACAAAATAATAGAGGTTTTGTGTATATCGGACTCTGTCACTCCGAGACATCCAAGCTCCAAGCAAGGAAGACATTCCCTCAAGTAATTTTCTAGTTTTGCTGAGAAAGTTCAGAAAGACTTTTCACTGTTTTGGTTACCGACATTGACTCACATACTGACAATATAGATACGTATGATGTAAGCCCATTAAATTAACATGTATGTTGTATGATATACAACAAATAGCATGTGGATATATGAGATTGTTGCCTCGAGTCAATATCTCAATCTAAACTTGATTATTGTGTAGATATGGTTTCGGACGGCGCGTGCATACATACATATTCAGCCAATCAAACAACTCCAATACCTATAATGTATGACTAATTCATACTATAATATTTTTAAGACATTATACAATACGAAATGTAGCAAATGTTTAATTTATTTAAAAAATGTTTAGGTGCATATCAAATTAAAATGAAAAAATATAAAAATGTTAATGTATATTAAACATAATGAAAAATAATCTACATTAAAAATGTGATGTCTGTCGTTATTTACTTATTCGATTATGTTTGAGTTACTAATACTCACTAGATTGAAGATTTTATTTACAATTAACCTTCTGAATTACAATGACAAAATGCTCTCTCGAAATAGGAAAATTATTGTTTTTATGGGTTTAGAGAATGAATAACATATCCTTTAAACCTATAAAAACAATGTCTCTCACTACGATCTATTGCAATCAATAATATTACAATAATAGTTGTTACAAGAACACAACAATTTTGATTTATTTATTTGTAAACATTTTAAACATTTGTTTTGGTAAAAAAAATACTAACCTCATTCGTGATTGCTTCTATGCATCTTCTCTCCTCAATTTATTCCATTCTAATACCACATGGTATTCGTTTGTATTTGATGTTGTCAAACGTTATTTTGTTATACCTTTTATATTATTATTTACATTTTGTCTTTTTTTTTGTTTTAGGTAAGTAAGAGAGGATACTACTTTTGAATTAACTAACAAATATTGAGGTAAAAGTAGTAAAGTTATTGTAAGAAATTATATCGGAATAGATTTAAATAAATTTTTGACACTATCCAATCTGTGTTTTGATGTTAAGGTTATTGCGCTTTACAAATTAGAAAATGTAATTCGGGGATTGAGGCCCAAGACTACACCAAAGCGTTAACTGAGATGCATGCGGAGAGCGTTGGATGTGAACTAGTGAGCCGCTCGAATTGCCCGCCGCTCACAAGGCAAGAGTGAATAGGTTTCTCCTAGGCAGGCATGATCCACCTAAGACCTCATCGCCGCTTAACATCAGGCGGGTTTGGGGTCATATGCCTGCCTGTTCTTGATAAAAAAAAAATCTTCACTTCTCCGCTGCGCGCAGTTATCCACTTGCGACGTACAGCACACATCTCCGCTTTTTACCGCAGCCCAGCTCAATTTCAGCGCAACACAACTCACACCTTCGCTTCCATTGCGCCTTACGAAAAGCAAACTTTTTTTCATAATGGTTGCTTATTCGGGTTATCTCTCATACGGGTTTCTGATTATGTGCATACCTATTGTTATCAATGCTATATTATTACATGTGCAAACCAATATTTACATAATCATAATCCATCCTGGTTCCATCCAACATAGCAAGGTTCTGGTTTGTAAATTTCTGCCTTTGGTTTTAATAAAATGTTTTAAATATTTAATGCGGCACAGGCGTAAAATGTTAAATATTATTTTAACCACAAGCGTAAAGTATTGTTTTATCGTCTATGAATTAATAGGTGGTTGAATTGTTATATGCATTTATCATAGCATTCCACAGACGAATGCTATAGCCTAAGATATAACCCACTATACTGGACGTTCTGTGAAGCGCTTTTCCCGCTGTATGAGTGATTCTTTGCGATACCGCACTAAATATTATATATTATAACGCACGTAAGTAAACCCTTTAAAGCATTATACAGAAAAAGTTAGTAAAGTAAGAATGAAAGGTTATTGAACTTTCACTTTATAGTTTGAAATAGGTTAGGAAAAAAACACTAACTTCTATTACCATATAACTTAATTTTAAATGTAGGTATGTGTTTTTAATAAAAAAATAAATTAATATGTTATTTGGTATTTATTATTTTTGTAGTAATTCACAAGACAAACAATTTTATTTTGTTATTTTAGCTTGAAAATCATTTTGCAGGAAGTTTCCTTAATTAATTTCACAGCTATTATTAAAGCAGAATAACGACGACCGACCGACACACTCGTATTCCTTGATAACGTACCGAAACCATTAAATATTTCATTTTGATAGTCATTAATCTTTCCTATCGTGGACACCCATTCAATTGACTGGTTATTTTCAGTAAATTATGATTTTTCGATTTACGGACATTTGTGTGAGCTTCATCAAAAACGAACGTCGTGATACGGCTATCAAATTGTTCAACTTTATTTCATCATTTACTTTTTCGTATTTTTACAATTGATACGTAAATTTGCGTTGTCATGTATGGTTGAAAACAATTTAATAGCTTGAATTTTTATTAACTTGATTCGTTTATTTATTCAATCAATTTGCATTGGCATTGATGAACTTGTAAAAAACGCATTCGATAGTTTTTCCATGTCTTGGACAGGATACATATTTATCAGTAAGGCGATACGCCGTCATAGTCTCTGTCTTAACTTTCCTTACAAAGTTTTTAGCATAGTCATTATTATTCAAAAGTTGGTTAATTGTGGCTCCGCGGTGGATGTTCCATAATTAAAACTTAACGGCTAGTTCTACCTGAAGTTCCCTCATTAAAACTTGCCCTTAGAACGGGACTAACATTCTTCTTGTGCGAAAACAAAATAGTGAGCTACAAAGCCTAATAAAACTTAACTTTCCCTAACAGGGCGATCCTCCAGCTCAACATTTTGTCACACTCAATGTTTAACGAGGGTGTTGGGAATAGGCTTATTTATATTTTAATTAATACATACACTACCTAGCACCTTTTATACGTGGACCGTTTTGTATAACCAAAATAGCTTTTGTCCGCAAGTCCTTATATTTGATATAAAACGATTACAATTAAATATCTATCTAGCACTCCACTCATTACATTTTCTGGGAAATATTGCAGTCGTTGTCTGAAAATTCTCCGTACCTCTTCCCTCGTATAATATTAACGATTTACTCGAATAAAACGACGATGCTAATTAAAAATCGTCATCGCTTCGCTTCGTCGCAGAAATAAAAGTCTAGTATTATTTTAACTGAACGATAAGGGCTATAAGCCGCTTTAGATTCCTCACATTCTTTATTCTTTACATTTTTGCGGCGGCTTTGCGCCGGAATACCGCAGTATTTTCTACCTCACAACTGTGCCCTTTGCAATACTCCGACTTGAAATGTATAAAACCATGCCGTAAAAGAGACAGAAATATACCAGGTGAAGCATCATCTCTTTCTTTCCATAAGGTAAATTGCAGCTCGTTTTGTGTGGAAAAACTTTTTATATTTCAAAATGAAACTGTTTTACGAATGTTACAGGTGGTTTCCTGGCTTTGCGAAAGTTCTATCAATGTTTTCTATTAGTTGGACTTTAAAAAAAACTGATTCCGTTAATTTTTAATGAAATTATGTATTTAATTATGCTAAGGGATACATTTGATGTCTGGGTATATAAAACACAATTAACATTGCGAATAAATCCTTGCTAGTAAGCCTTAATGGATCTCCTTGAGGGGGCTTGGAAGGTAACTGGATGCATGAGTTTATCTTAATTAAAGCATATCATCAGTTACGCCATATGCTTGTTAGTTTCAACATAGCTGAAACAACAAAAAAAAAATGTATATCAATTTTTACGCTTAAATATTAATTTTTGAAATCAAATTCATTCGCATAACATTGTAAAACATGAAAACTTTCAACTTTGTAAGTAGGTATTATTTACATTTTGGCTCTAAAATACAAACTGGAAACAAACAAATTGTTAGCGAGTAGGTCGCTCCTGCGGCGTGTCCAAAACTAGCTGGGACCAAGTTTATACGGTTCACGTTGTTTTTGGCACAATTCTCATAGGATTTATGCAACGGGGAGACATCAAATGCACTCATATTTAGGGTGACCATTTTAAATTCGAAAAGTCCCCATCAAATTCGCAGCCATTTGGAAAAAAGACATTTGTATAAATGAAATGCTAAATTTTACGCGTTGCGTGTGTTTTACATAACTGCTGTTTGGATTTTTTTTTATTTTATGATATCTTGACTAATTGAAAAACCGAACAAATTCAACATATTAAAAAACAATAATGTCCACATAAATGCATATGGTTGGTAACCCTACTCACATGACGTACACTGACCACAAACACGACTTGTTCTAGTCACATAACATGACTTTTCGGTTACCCATATCCAAATTCCAACGGTGGATTCGTACTTTGCGTGATAGATTTTTTTCTGTAATTTTTTCCTGCAGTCTAAAATTTCAGAGGCAACGCTTCCAATTGTTCGCAGTTCCGGACATGATGCATAGCTATGTTTTGTTATGGCTCCATCTATTGTTGTATGTGCGAAATGTTAGTTTATAGTATAGATTTTGACATTCCGAATGTATAAATAAATTGGTTTGAAATTTGACTTCGTTACAGCTCCAGGCTGAAATTCGGCATCCATGTTTTTGTGCAAACTTTTTGATGTTATTCCTATATTTTATGAAGTTATATCTATGGTTCACGGTTGTTGTCGATGATAAATAATAATTAACGCAACACAAGAGGTTGCAACACGCGCGTTTAGTTCTTTACAAGCCTGGAACTTTTCTAGCTCTAGCGTTATTATGCACTTGTATATTGATTGATATACAAAGTATTGATACTTGGCTTATCCCTAAATAACTTTCACGTTATTTCTTAGATCGACTCATTAAGCCATAATACCTCGACTTTGAGATTTAATATCAACAGTTCCGGAACAAATTTGCTGATACAAGTTTAAGCTTGCTCCATGAATTTAAACAACATTATGCTCCTATTAATACGAGTACTACCTACCTATTATGCTTTGCATTTTTGGTACCTACGTTCTGAATTAGCCAATTCTGAATTTACACTAATTTTCAAACATGTAAGAATGTAGTTCGTCGTTAAGTTATTAATTAAATATATAAGCTAAAAATGCATCATATCCACAAAGCTATAATAAGTTTCGACTGAAACTAATCTCTAAATTACCCTCTCATAGCTGAAATGAAGCACCGAACATTCATTTTAAATAAAAGAACTCTGATCGAACGGCAAATCTGTTCTTAAATCTTCTAAAAATAGTTTGTGGAGTGGAATGAAAGTTATGGAACGTAAAATTGAGGAAGCTGCTTCAATTTTAAAGATAAAATAGGGGGCAGCGGGGCGTGGTGGGGTCGGGTTTGGACAAACAGAGTAAGTCTTAGCAGCCCGACCATTACGGGCAACAGTAAATCTTTGGACACCGACTCACAGTAACTTTGACTCCTCAAACTTACGCTTTAGTATTTCCACCAGTTTTCAAAGTAACTATTATGTTACACGGTCGCCGACGTTCTGTATTTAAAACCTAAGGAAGTTTATATCTCAAGTTTGAGCGCCGTACCTGAGGAAATTTTGTTTTCTATAGAGAAAAAAAATGCGTTCGCCGATGTGAAAAATTTAACTAAACGCTTTGTTTTATATAGCTTACAGCTTTTTTTCGCATAGTACATTAAATTTTTTGATATTATAGTTATATTTTGGAGAATTCACACAACGTCTTAATAAATTACGGCCTATGTATTATTCTGATAAGATAATCTATATAATTGTAAAGTTTAATTAAAATCTATTAAGTAGTTTTTGCGTGAAAAAGTAACAAACATCCATTCATCAATACGTCTTTACAAATTTTGGCGTATATAAGGAGTTATAACATAGTAAAGATTAATAAAACTTACTTGGTAAGTGTGTATAAAATTTTAGGTATATGAACAGCAGACACAACGTCCGTCTATAAGAAGATTTCAATAGGGTAAGTCCATTCAGACTTGGCGAGTGGCGACGTGTACTCAACATAAGCTTCATAAAAAACCTTTTCATTCATCATCAATCCACATAAAAGGAAAGTCCCGACTCACTCACTCACTTATTATTATCGTCCAGCCCTTCTCTCAAATCTAGAAAGCTGAAATGTCTGTGAAAATTGGGAAAGGTACCGTTAAAATGAACACAAAATTTTCACAGAATTAATAATAATTCAAGGATAAATCTACTGGCAAAAACTCGTAATAAATAAAAAAATGAATCGTGTATCCTTTAAATATGTTACTGCAGATGTTTACAGAATATCTACTGATGTCATTGTGTATGGTTTTGTCCAACGCCTGAAGGTTTATAGTTGATACCAGGATGCTGTGGTTTTGTTGAACATTTAGTACGGACATATCCTAACGCGTATAATAAATATATTGTTTTGTTTATTATTATATAAAATTACTTAAAAGTCTGCTTTATCAATGTCATCGTGAAGGCTGAAGACTTTTCTTAAGTAACAACTTGTAAAAACTTATTCTATTTAGAATCCACAGCTATATTTCACTTTGTTGAAAAGTCTCATACAACTTTTATTTTCTTTAATCATTGTTTTATTGAGTTACGTACCTATTACAGAAATATAATTCCAGTCGTTCGTCGAAAAGTCTATTGACAAAAGAACCATTCGACGCACGTAAATATTTCCAAAGTTCCTATTATGAATCCAACACGATAGTCAAACAGTAAGGTTAGGTTGATAGACTCTGTCTATTTGTATTAAGGGTGGTTTTTAAACGCGCGACAGATTCAAGAATGTACGAAATCGGAGATTTGCTTCGATCACGTGCCATCGTAAACAGTTTAGCGCTGATTTTATTTTTTCCTCTTCTCATCTGACTTTATCGAGAGATTTGCTCCTTTGCTGGTTCTGTTGACTCTTATTCTGCGTTTGATTTTACAAAATGCTCTGATTAATTGACACATTTTTATTTACAGTTATTTTCTTTGGGGTCTTCTTTTGATGAACGATCGTTCTCTTCCATTAGCTTTAAACAATTCTTTTGTAACATGTTCTAAATTATTTCCTTTCAATTTAGTGTTCAGGCACATTGTGTAACCTAATCAATACTGACGCGAGCAGGCGGACAGTTATTGAGGAAAATAAACGCCTAATAACTTAGTCAATTTCCACTCTGGACGTCCATTGGGGTAATAACTTAATCTGGTGTCGGATTAATGTCAATGTTACATTAAGGGCCAGTGACAGAATCCGGGGTCCTATGGCGAAGCGAGACTATTCACTAACAACAGATATACCATTAAGTAATTTTCTTTTCAGGTAATGCATCTGCTTTCACCACCAGTAGTCCTTTTTTTGTCCAAAGTTTTTGCGATATGTCAATAAAGATGTAAATGTATGTTTAAATAGAAATTTAAAGATACCTTTATGGGGATATAAATAGACTTTAGGTTTTTAGTCCTACATTTTGGAGATTAATTTAGTCATATTCATATTCAAAATCTCTTCATTTCGTGAACATTAATGGAATACATGCAGTTGTTATGGTACGAAATTACAGATGCCTTCTAAAAATAGCTACAATTTAATTATTAGTAGTCAAAAATGTCGAATAAGGAAATTATAATTGATAATTTATATAAAAGATTCAAATATGCAGTTCAAGTCAATTTGAATAAGTTATAAATAGCACGAAGAAAAAATTAATAGTAATGTCAAGATGTGTCAATTATAAAGTACTTAATACAATTATGATGAACAATGGCATGTTTACCGGTACAAAATATAATATGAGCTGATGTTACGTTAAAATTAAACTTTTATAACTAGCTTGTTTTGTCATCGCGAAACAGATATAGTTAATTGACAAATGATGAAGTCTCGGTTGGTGTTGCTGTGCATATTTCTAAGAATTTTAATAATTCACTATTTCGGTTCTGTAAATCGAGACAATTTAAACTTACCACATACATGCTAAATAATAGCATTAGCAATATTAGTCGATTCTAGGAATAAGTAGATTAAACAACTAAGTAAAAATAACAACTGCCTGCAATAATTTTTTTGAGCAATAAATAAATTATGAAAGAAATGTGATTATTTTACCTATGATGCGGTTTACAGATACATCCTTATTTGTTTTTAAGGTGACAAGATTTTGACTTTTCCCATGCATATCTTTTCTGGGTGATCTTTCACTTGAAGTCAGTAATCTCAGATTTTACAGAGAAGTTTGCCTTCTGGTTCATCCCGATAACCTCTCTCCAATTAATGAAAAGCTGATTTTGGGAAATGTCCTTCCAGATAGCGTCCGAAGACGCTCGCGTTATTGGATTGAAAGAGATATTATCTTATTCAGAGACCTTTTGTTTTGTTTGTACTGTTATTAATTGAAATGGATTTCTATGATAATGATCTTACAACATTGATTGAAGAAATAATAGTTTTCGTAAGAAAAATGTATTGAATAGACTTCTTAATGTTACGATTCTTTTGTCTTCTTGGAATTATAATATATTTTTCTCACTGTACTGGTTGTGTTCAAAGTCTTACTGCAGTCGGCACTGCGTACTTAGTTCTAATCGATGCAGCATAACAACCAACAAACTTTTAATGATTAACTCAACAATAAAGTTTCGCCTGCGTGTATTAATTAACGGTGCTATTACGATATAGGAAATTGTCGAACGTATATAGTTTTGCAAAGGGAGAATCGTAATCCCGAAGGTGTGGAAAGTTTCCGCGTCTGTTTCGAGTTGTTCTTTGGCCGGTACCTTTTGTGAAGGCCCCAGTAATTAATGCTAGTCGACAGTCGAGCCACCCACTCCGCGCCCTGACCAGAGTTTCCTTATCGCATTCGTTTATTGCTCTTGCTATTATTCACAACCTCCCGAGGTTTTGGGTACACAAGTAAATATGGACTCTGTTTCAGGGTTGCGCACATATCAAACCAATATGTTCACGCTTTCTTTTCCCTGCTTTCTAATTAATTTTTACCTGAATAAGGTATTTGTATTACTTTGAATTGGTGTGATGTCTTCTTTAAATTGTTCCGGTTGTGAACCTCTGATTTAAAGAAAATGTAATAAAGAATGTAAAATTAATTAGATTTATAGATTTTGAGTTTTTTTAACTTAAAACGTATGCAACCAAACTGTATTTTCTAAAAACTCAGTCAATTTCGTGTTTGATGATTCTAAAACCAAAGCCACAAAAAAATTCCTAGTAAATGTTGTTTTTGACTAAATTTTATTATGAACGACACAAACAATAACAGTAGGCGGGCAGTCTGTATCCACTTCTCCCACTCACTCTTGTCTGTCCTTTTTCCCTTCTTTTCACCCTGAAATAAGGGGAGGTTAATTTGTTTTGTTAATTGAAGTTCACTCACACAACAGCAGTAACTCCAGTTATCCTAATTATATCTTGAATTATTAATTCAGCCTGTATTCTTATATTCTTTGGGTGTATCTTCTAAATCGCATTCAGTGAAAATTTAAACAGAAATGTTACGCTTTTAAAGGATTCTCTTCTACAATCATCTCGTTTGAGAAAGGTGTTGCGGTATTTATAATTTAACCTATTTTTCCCTGCGCTTGTGATCTAGTCTTGTACTGTATGTTTGCAGTCACGTTACCTAACCTTTACGCAAAGAAATCTTTAAAGAGTTCCACACCAAGTTTTAATAGTCGCATTACGTACGGTTGGCATTCTCTCCCAACGGATGTGTTCTCATCGTTACAGAACAAAAGTCGTTGTCACTTATTTATTTAATTTGTATATTTTCATAATAATATTTAACTAAGCAATTCAGTGGAAGTGGATAAGGATGTAGATTGAAATCCTTTCACGATTGCCCGGCCCTGTCTATCTGCCTTTGTTTATCGGACAACACAACGTATCACGATTTTAATTTGCCCGGAACGTGAGTTAGATGGCGTGTCTGGGATCAAAATAATAACCAACACAGTCGAGTGTTTGTGAATCATTGCCCCATCTGCGAATCTCACTATAATCTAAGTCGCTCCTAGGAAATTGCAATACTCATGTCACTAAGTGTCGCAGCAAAGCGTCCCTATTGATGCGGAATGCATTGCTCTCCAACTTCCAACCACTATAACCTGACCCCTACCAAATGAATCCCCAGTTTAAAACAGTACCTCTATTATCCGACCCTTTTATTGATATGGATCAACTTTCGTTGGTCGTATTGTATCTTTGATACCTATATGTCATTTCATTGAACGTTTAATATTTTAGACTTACCGTGTGTAGAAGGGGCGATAGCTAATAATTTCCAATTATTGCTTCGAGTTGGCCATTTTGAAATTGTACTTTCCTTATATTAGATCTTTGATGAACCTTGTTTCATAGTAATTGGTATCTTTAGTTTTTAATTATCAACCGAATTAGATTTAGTGGCAGGTTTAGGATTAGTTTTTAATTGTTTGAAAAAGTTTGAAAAAGACATAGAAAAATAACCAATTTAATAAGATTGGCGATCTACTTATTTACAGCACCTTTTGAATTATATTCATTTTACTACAAAGTAGGCACATACGTATCATACTTATTACGTGCAACAATATACTGTACACTGGTCAAAAGGTTCCAACAAATCCTTTTGAAACAGTCTCGTTCAGGAACCATCTTTAATGCAATTTCCTTACGAATTATAAAGAAAATTTCACGTTGCAACATCTTTTCAAATTTATTACACTATTCATCAAGTTTTCTTTGAATAGAAAATGCATTGAAAACAACTAAGGCGGCTTACTAAAAGGATAATACGAGTATGTACCTACTACGTTAAAATTCAAAATCTTTTAGAAGTACTCGTTGTAATTTAAAAAAAAATCATTGAATTTCATGATTCATCACTCAGCTACAAAAAACAGTATGAAATTGTACATAATGTTTGTTTGAGCATCTGATCTAGATATCCGTATGTGATGCATCACAACAAGCAGTAGGTATGTATCAGTAGTTATAATCATTGCCCGCATGATTCGACTATCTTGATTAGTGTGCTTATCATTTAGTCCATTATACATACAGGCATTCACAATAGCTGCGTTTGACAAGACCATCCATTACGATAAGTGTGCTGGTATTGCTTAGATTTAAATGGAATCCGACTATATTTCAACAAAATTTCAGCGTTTAACTCCAAATGTTAGAGTTAAGAATGTGCAGTGTGGAATTTTCGCTAGGAAAGTATTTTGTCGGGCGATCTGCCCTAGACCCCCTGCCTGTGTAAAATTCACTGATATATGTTTTTCAGACCAGCGAAAGAGATAGAATTATATAAGTTTCACGTATTTCTCTTTCTTTCACATGGATTTTTGTGGTTTCGAGCTATCACAGTTTGGCCCCTGTCCACGGTAAAGCAATTCAATTTAAAATGGCTGTCTAAGGAGACTGGAAATTTAAATTATTCACGCGCGGTATTCCAGATGGACGTATGTTACTGAAATCCAAGGAATTGCAAGGGATATATCCCGCTAGTTTATTTTGCATGAGATATTACTTTTAAAATATTGCAATTTATTGTATACTTAGACATCAATATAATACTGAAAGTATGTTATAAGGTGAATATGAAAGCAGAGGAATACAAAATGTAAAACTGTAAACATAATGCGAAGTGTTTTCCTCATACTCAAGGAAAACAGCAAGTCGAATATTTTAAGTAATTTCTGCTTGTACAGTGGATCATTAGTAAGCAAAGTTGTTTACTCGTCGTGCCTTCAAGAGGATATCACCACATTTCCACGAAACGGAATTTGTTTTACTGGATTCATTAAACTCTGACACGAATTTTCACACAGACATTAACTGTATTACTGGGGCCGCAATTA
Organism: Choreutis nemorana; assembly: GCA_949316135.1. Classification (NCBI taxonomy): domain Eukaryota; kingdom Metazoa; phylum Arthropoda; class Insecta; order Lepidoptera; family Choreutidae; genus Choreutis; species Choreutis nemorana. The sequence continues at coordinate 6,917,582 of OX438610.1, forward strand.
AAAGTTGCCTCATAGAGAATATACGCCAACATTTTGATTTAAAGTTTGTGGTCACGACCAACGACGCCGAAACCTTGCTTCAACGTTTCCCGGGCGGATTTTTTCGTTTGATAGTTGAATCGAATGTTGGCAGTTTAATTTTGACCAGCTGGCCTAAATAGGGCAAGATAAGAATTCTTGAAAGCTTTTTTTTAATTTGACGCTAAAGCAATTCTCCTATGGATCATTTTAAGAATTTCAAAAATAAAAAGAGTTAAAAAAGTTAATAGGTGTATTCCATTGGATGATTTGACATATGCATCAAACTAGACACAAAGCGGCCTTTTCAACCCTTCACAGTTACAGTAAAAAGCACATTTTTAAAGTTGTTGAAATCTTATTAAGAAGAATTTATGCGAATCATTACTATACAATAAGAGTCTATAGAAAAAAAAAATTAAGACAGATTTTCACCACCCTTATCTCAATTATCCGTTTGGCTCGCCTGATGGTCAACAGTTAACGTTGCCTATAATACCAGAGCTTCAGAGGTATATATAAATTAAATTGTTAATAAAAATAGCATGTTTTCACCTTCATTTATTTTAGGAGTATTATAATTAAGCATGCTGGCTTTTTTCAGTTTATAAAAACCTGCAATTCGCTGTTTACCTACAAGTGCTTGCAACAACAAAAATAGAATAACGTTAACGCTTCGAAATGAAATTGTAAAATTCAATTCGAAAGCTTAGCTATAAAACCTGAACAATTACATACTTTACAAGTCTTGCAATATTGAAACGGTCACATTCTGGACTCACAATGTAGGTAGGTACGTTTGAAACACGGACAGACGGATATTTACATTTCCTTTTGTTGTAAGCTATGAAGTCGAGCCCGCGCTTTGAATTCCGAAGTTGCCAGTGCCACCAGCAACTTCCATACCATTTGCCTGTAAGGGTGTGTGTCCACTATACTTTAGGTACCCATGTACGAGACTTACGTAACAACGACACAACTCCACTTAACAGTTATCATCTTATAGGGTTCTTTGTATCTGAATGATTTATAAAAGTTTAATATTAAAAAAGAAATTAGAAAATTGTGAATGATTGTTAATTAAAAATTAATGTTTTAAATGCGGTGTGTCGGCCTGTTTTTATTTCTGAAAAGTTGGAAGATCTTTAGAATTTCAAAAATTGCTTACTAACAAATCAAAATGCTGGTCTCAAACAATAACCTAACTTGGCAAGAACTTTTGGTGTTAATTTTTTTACTGTTTCAGCAATAGCACTTTGCCAACTAGATTGCCATAAAATTATGGATTAATTTGTTTATTAAACATTGAAGACTAAGCTTTAAGACGGAGTCGGTGGTTATTTTTAATTAATACGCTGAAGCTGGGATGGTTAAACAGCGCTTGGGAATTTGTTATTTTCTGTGTGTATGTATGTACGGAACTCATAACCGGGTTTTGGTAGTGAGTAATAAGCGGGGGTAAGTTTCGCGTATAATTGTCCCGAGCTCATTCCAACGTACATTCCGGCTAATGGTTATATCACAGGTGGCGGAGTTACCCCCGTATTCTGTAAAAGGATCATGTTAATTTTTCACCTTTAATTCTAAAACCGCCGCAGTGCTACACTACAATGTTAATATTCACATTTAAAGATGATGTAAAAAATTATACCTTAAATGATTTTAAACTGATTTTGGTATCTCGGGTTAATTAGCAAAATTTTTCTTAGTCTTTGTACGTAAGATTTTAATTTGCTATAAATTCCTGTTTAAAAAGTATAACTGATTACAGATATAAAGTTAATAGTTGATGGATTAATAAATAAATAAATAAATAACACATAAAGGCTCGAGAATAATGTTTTATAAATTATAATTAAATATACTCGTCTCTATTTTTGTATTAAGTTATATATTTTTGTAATACTTATTCTTTATATATTTAATTGCACCATCATATGCACCAACTAACTCAAATCCGAATAAAAAAAATGACAAAAAAATAAATTCGCCACACTTGGATAAAATTCATGCATAAATAACAAATGGTGTATTCATTCACTTTTTGTATATTATGTTGCTTGCAAATCAATAAAGCATAAAACTGCAAATGAATGTAATTAAAAATGAAAACTTATCATTTCAATTGAAACGTGTAAAATCATTTACAATATGTCTGACTCAGAAACTATGCTTTCAATTGTGAACAAGCCGATATTTCAGTTGAAATAAGTGTTAATATGGAAGCTATAGTAATTAATAGTCGAGTATGTGTGCTCTGTAGTCAAAGCCCAGTAACGATCCAAAACTCAAATTACAATGTTGACTTCATTATTTCCACAGGTTTCTGTCTGAATCGCTTTTTGAACCTTTGTTAATATCTGTAAAATAATAGTTATTTATAGTATTTAGTATGTATATATTTATATATTTTAATTGATAATTTGCGGATAAATATAATTGCCTGCCCGTTTGGGGACTTTTGAAAAAAAAAAAAAAAAAACTTATTTTTATACCGTCGTGTCAACACGCTGCTGTCACTTTCCATCAAGTGAACTGTTTGCTTGTTTGCCCTTGTCGTTGTATTCAAATATATATATTTTTTGTTTAAATATGAGTCGAATTAGTTTATATTTACTACGGTATTTTGGAAAAACTTGTCATGTAGTATGTAGTTTATGTATTTATCCTTTATGTTGATTTATTAATTTAAAAAAAACAGTACATTTAATGAAGCAGTCTTCAAAGGAAAAGTTTATTAAGCATGTGTTGTAAAGTAGAGCGATCGCCCGCGCTAATAGCATGCGAGTTGGCTGGCTACTGGCACATTAGTTTCGCAGTATTGAAATATCGTGCAATCGTGACATTTCACATCCGCTGTTATGTCGTAAGTTCCACCAGTGCAGCTTACTGGATGTCTACGACAGAGTGCTTTTTAGTTTTCATATTGGAAGCGCTACGTCTCCAATAATATCCATGTGTTTCATACGGGCCATTTGCAAAGAGAGACAGAAATCTGGTGACCCAGTGCGTGTTAGCACAAATCGTAAATTATTCTCTTGCCAAGCGACTAGAATTGTTAGCCTAATCAAACCATCCATTATGTCTTTTTTGAATTTGAAATTTCAACGAAAATCTTTCACAGATGTCTATGAAATATTGTAAATGAATTGATGTTTACTAAAGAAGCCTACGTGAACTGTCACGTAATTAATTACTAAATACCTAACCTAATACCTAATTACTGAATTAGCCATATTTCCCAATGGCCGCTTGCGATTCCCTTTTGTAATTTAGACTGAGGTAAAAAGAACGTTCGAGTCAAAGTAAAATGTGTTTGATGTTTCACAACATATTACCTACTCGCCAGTCCACCTCTATTTATACCGTTTAGCCATCTTCTTTTCATTAAAATATCGTGTTTCATTTCCACAAACTTTTACATACATGACGCTCCTAGAAAGTACAGCTTGTAAAAAAATTCACGAGCCAAGTAATTATATCGCCACGATGTAATATTCCTTTGTTCAGAAGAGATTGAGGGTTAGGAATGCGGTGTTTATTTTTTGTTTTCCCTCATAGCGGAGGAGAAATACTTCTCTTTGTCAGGACACTGGACACCCACTGGACTTTAGATATATTATACTTTTTGCTCCAGACACTGCAGTGATTGCAGAATCAGAAGAAATTATAGAAAAACTTTTCGCATTTTAGTAATTCTGACTCGCCTGTAGGTATGATTCTTCATACGATCTGTTTGGTACACATGTCTTATTGCTTAGGAAAATCGGAAAGCATATTTTAAAACGTATAAATATTCTTTTCATATTAATTACTTAATCAAGCTCGAGGGGTAGATTTGTATAGTGTAGAGTCGGTAAGGTCAGGATTACCCGTGTCCGCACCAGTTAGATATTAAATGCCGACAGTGTATCCCTAAGGAACTGTTAACAATTTCTCTCGCTTACGCTCACCAATGTAACCCTTAATAATTCCAAATAATATAATAAAAGTCAAGTTTTTTAGTTAAAGTATTAATGTTGAGACGTTTTTTTTGTGAATTGTTAATACAAAATAAACTGTAACTGTTATTTTATTAGTACCAAAGCTTTACTTAACCAAAAACACAGTTTCGTTGCAAAACGTTGAGAAAAATCCCATATTTATAAATAATAGTCAGAATTTCTAAAAGATTTCTGCTTCATACGTAGGTAACTGTATAAATAAACCGTCATAGAAAGGATCAGATTCTATGAATACTTATGAAGTGATCCATGAATATAGTGATTGCTATCGAAAATGTCTAGATTCGATATAAATAGGATTTATTTGAAATACCGAAAAAATACAACATTAATTTCTTACGTGTAATGATATCGTGACAAGCATTTGGTACGTATTCATTCAAGCTTAATATTTGCTCTGCTTAATTTTTGTTTTTTTTTTATATTAATATGTTTATTAAATGGATTTAAGCTAAGTTAATAAGAACTCTTAATGCGTCCGTTTACCGTTTATAATGCTAATATTCCCCGTAAACAGTTTGAGCTACCTTTTCGTATTATGTTTTATTACTTCAGATAAATTCCTTTTAACCTAAAGTCGTTAACAAGAGCTAAATTACTTTGCTGCTCCTATAAAGGTAGAATGATCAGCCTTATAATTTACATAGGAGCATGTTTTTGCTCTTATTATTCATATCTTCAAACACCATACAAGTCTTAACACATAATACATTTTCTCCCTGTAGGAAATAGAATTTCAGTACATTTCAACTGTCAGAATTAACAAAGTGGAATTGTGTTGACATAATGTTGGGCAAACAACAGGCCTGGTTAATGTGCAATGTTCTCTGTGACGGAAGCGTTGCGTGCATCGCTAGCTGTATTGAATTTACATCCAGCCGAAATGCGGTTTAGACGCATGTAAATGATATAGGGCGATGCAATGTTTAGGCTCTCGTCTCGCGGTGGCGATGGCGGCGTGACGTCAGTCGGCGACCAACAGACGCGCCAGTCATCCCCTCCCGTGCCCACACATAAATTGTTCTACCGCCCGTTACCATCCTCCCAACCAAAATTGAATTATACGAAGCCCCGGATTTTATATCTATTAGGAAAACGTTCAACCGTCCCCAGGGCGAGGATTTAGATACCGATAACTTTCTCATTTCCTTTCCTCCGGGCAGGCGGTGGCACATACAAAAGTATAAAACTCAAGCTCACGCGACAAAAAGCTCGCCTGAACGTGCGACTTTGAATTAAGCCATCAATCTTTCACCTGACGCGGCGCTTACACGTTTATTGCTCTATATTTTTATGGCGCTTAAAACGCCCGTTTCCAAATAAAAACCGATAGGTACGGATACGTTGTGCGAATCACAAAATAAATGACGTTCGCCACGAGCGTGAAATTCCAATGAACACTTCAGAAGGCGACCTGTGAAGCCATGAAATTGTGTCTGCAGCTGGTAGCCGCCCGCATAAGGCGAATAATGTATGTGATGTTGATCTATTGAGCCGCTGACTTCCGGCGGAGTCGCTCCGAGCTATCCGAGCCGGGAGTTGATTACAGAAACGCATTCACTATCGTCAGTTTGTTCCCGCCCTCGGCGGTGGTGCCGAGAATCGCTAATAAATGGCGCAGCCACTGAAAGGGCTTCATTAAAATAATTTGGAGTAGGAGTAGTATTTGCCCCGCCGAGCAGGTAAACTAGATTAAACGCTCCGGATACAGAGCGTAATGGTAAATATTTTTGAACTTCCACTAGGATACGAGAAGTGGTTGCGTTTTGAATTTTAATGAACGTCTGAAGCTTGAAGTGGGCCAGGGTGGGAGCGTCTAATCCTTGGGAACGTGGGGTGTAAACTTTTCCATTACGTTTGTAGAGGAACGAAGCAAGTCAGTGGAAGTAGAACAAACGCTCCCCGACGTGGCGCGGATATCGTAACGGCTCCTGTTATTGTAACGGATGTAACTTTGGATAAATGTCAACTGCTGTTGAATTTAGTGCGCTGCCAACGGCCTCGCTTTATTAGCCGTTTTGCATACATTACTCTCGCACCGATACACGCCTCCACCTAGGTACAGCGCGTAACACTAACTCCATTTAACTCACTTTATTCAAACAAGACATAGAGATTCTAAAGTTTTTACAAACAAACAACACTAAATTCGATTCAAATTTTCATTTCTAGTTAAACGTCGGAAAAGAAAATTGGCTTTAGTGTGGGTTCACGCGAGTGAGGTAACAACTTTTCCACTGTCCAATTTGCAAAGAAATTCTACCCCATTTTCCGTAACCAAAGTAAAGAAATAAGATTTGCAGTGATCCCTTTCATTTCTTCTCCATTATTCGGGATTTTCACAAACATTATTTTGTAGGAGATTCATTGATTTTGATGATGTCGAAAACCTTTTAACGGAGGTAAGAAATTTATTCAATTTCCTTAAAAAGTGATAAAAATATGAATATATTTCATATTTCCAATACTACTTTACTACAAAGAGTAATTTATACTTATGCACTTTCGTCCAAGAATCTCCTTCTAATTCCAATATTTGAATGATTATATTAAGAAGCAAACTTGAAATAAACAAATATATTTAAAGGTAGTCTTTGGTTTGTCGGAAATGTGAACCTCCGAATTATCATTCATTGCCAAGTTCCAATGAATGATAATTTAGATTATTTGGGCTAGTAGTGGATTTTTGATTGTGGGATTTTGGGAAGTATTGTGTTCCGTGAGGCATAGGATGCTAGTATTGCCATTGTAGATGCCATGTCCGTATCTGGTTGATCACACGTCAGTGGACGGGTCTAGAGGCAGGTGTAAGGCTTTTGATCCTATTACCTCAGACAACTACGAGTAACTCGTAACCTATCGGCATACATATTTCAAAGACTGAAATCGGTAGTCATTCAGTAATCAAATATTTTATAACATTATTGTGTAGGCACATAGAAAAGTCACTTTGATATGATCTAAAGTAATACATATAATACACATTAGTGTTATTGCAATCCTAAACTTCATTAAAATTTATACATCACGTATTCTCTTTGATCTTTTCGGTAAAGATGAATCTGTTAACAAAAACTTTGTTTTCAATCCAAATCCCATTCGTGCATAACGTGAAACCTTCAAAAATAATATATTTTTTTGATGGCGTACGAATATAAATGTAAATAAAACAAGCAATATGTAGTAAGTAAACAAAATTTTTGTTTACATTTGATCGAATCCTTGTGTGAGGAAAATGTTGGTTCGGTTATTAAAATAATCTTTTTTTTTATTCGAGACACGTCTCTCGTCAGGTAAGGTATACATTCCGAGGTATGATTAATGAAAAACAACAAGTAACATTTATATCTGACTATGACTTTAATGGGCGAAAAATAAAAAATAAAACTTTGTTATATTTTACAATAATTGAAAGGTCTACGAGTATATAATGAGTTATACAAATTATTTTATATTATCTACTATATTTAGAAAATAAAATGATGTAAACAAAGAAAATTTCTATCGATTCTTTATCGATATTATCTTATGATACATAGGAGCTTGAGTGATTTAGTTCCACTGCGTACTCTTACATAGATATATGTTGTGTATTATGTAGGGGCCAGACCACGATGCGGTGAGGGCTTCGTAGTGGAGCCTTTGTATTGGCCCTCAGAGAGACCCTCTTGATCTACGAACAAGGGCCCTCAGCATGAATCAAGCGGTTACATCCCATGAATCCGCCTTTAATTTTATTCATACCTACACCTATTCAGTTCCATATAACAATATTACACTACTACAGCTACAGCTTTTCAATGATCGTAAAATAGACGATTTTTTCAAAATTTAATACGTGAATGTCGCAACTGGAAATCTCGTTTTTAAAACCTTAATTAATGAATTCAAAGAAAAACTTTTCGATGAAAAGGAGACTGTAAATAGAAATCTTATGAAATATTGATGGTAACCTATTTAAATTTCTGTTTTATCTTTTGGCTATCAGGCTACTTAAATATGCCAGACACACAAAAATTTACGTCTAACATTAAAAAGACGTTTCATTAAAACTTGAAAAATGTAGACGACGACAAACGTATCATGCAAAAAAAAAAAAAGGTAAAAATTCGAGCAACAGTTTTTAAACGTAACCTTCCGTACCCGCTTGTAAGCCAACCTCATGCAACCCACTTTAAAATTTTAAAAAGGGTAGATAAGAAAATAAAAAATAATATGGCTTATTCTAGTGGTCTCAGTAGTACATTTAAAACAATGTGGGAGCGAGGCAGCTTATTATGCTGGGTCACGTGGCGCGTGCTACGGACGCTCCGTAGTCTATACTACGGTGCTACGGAGCTACGGGCCGGCTACGACAACCTATGACTGCTACTAAAGCTCTGAAATATGAATTTACTTATCATATACGAGATATTATTTCTATGAAACTTTTTCTGTTTGTTTAAGGGTTTGATATTTTATTTTATTTGAAAGATATTGCTTTTAATTTTTGTAAAGTTAGTAAATAATAATAACTTTACGAAAATGTTCGATGAAATAAATAGTTTACACTCAAAAGTAGAGTATCATGTGATATCGAATACAATTTTAATGTCTATTAATAATATCGGATATCGTATTTAGTTTATAAAACGGAACAAGTAGTTTTCATATACATACACAAATTAAACTCGTTTGTTACCTTTAACCTGAAAGTTTTGTGTATGTTATTTTTTTTGTACCAAATTTAACCTATCTACTCAATATTGCTTATTCAAGGTTATTTTGGTTTTTTATACCACATACAATATACATATTAGCTACATTGATGAACATTGTAAGTTTGAATTTTTTTTGCATTGAGTTGCAACTCCAGTAGTTCATGTATTTACTATATTTTAATTCAATTGGACTACTTAAGTAGGTACTTGTTTATTGTTATATTTCGTCTGTATAAAATATTTTATTGACATCTGTAGATATTATATCCATTTTTTTTTTACATTTTATACTATAACTAAGATTGTAATGAAAGATTGTATTATGATATTGAAAAGAGCAACTACGGAGGTTTCTTGCCGGATTCTTCCCCGTATGCAGGCATTCCGAACCGGTGGTAGTTTAAAAAGAATTTTGACGATTTAAAAGTACTTATTTTAAGTCCATTTGAATAAAAACTACATAATTTTGATTTTGTACAAAATTATTTTTAAAATAATATCTTAGTTATTTGTGTTGATAACATTCTACAGAACAAGGGTGAACAATTAAAATATGATCACTTTCAATTCATTGGGAATGAAATAATAATAACAATTTACAACTTCAATTACGAATAATGTTTTTTTGGAAAGAATAAAAACACAAAAATAAAAAGAAGAAGGAATCTGAACAATAAACGAGAAGCAGTACAAGATAAACAAACCTATTTAAATATTCTTTACGAATTTGACAATCGATCCGCAAAGATGTGAGAGTAGATTATGTGAGGCTTTAGCAATGAAACAGCCGTATCGCCTCAGTATTTGCTTATCTCGTTTAAGAATTGTTCCGTGTATGCTCCACGATAACTAACAAGAAAGATCCACAATCGATACTAAACGCGTTATAATTAATCCCATTATTGCTTAGTACCTGTTCTTGTTTGCCCAAGGCACCGTATGTTTGATCGGAGCTTGTTTGTCTTGCCTTCGCCGACTCAAACACATCTAAACCAGACTATCTTGACCCACTTAGACTTAGGTCACGTTCTTTAACATCGATCGGTACTGAGTAGACGGCGGGTCAAGATACTCTGGTCGTTACTTTCCTAGAGATTCGTATGGCATGTTTTATTCATGGTGCGACGCTCTGCACTGCCGGATAACCGACTAATTATAGATGTCGGGTTATGGAGTCATCGGGGTATTTCTGAGGTGTTGGGATTCTTAATCTAGGAGGTTCATACAATCAATTAATTAAACGACTTCAGAAGCGGTTCGGCTCGTGACTCTTTATAATTTAATCTTCAAACTTTTAATAACTATCATTTTATACGGATAGATAGTGAGATTAAAAAAATAAAACTTATACCTTATAAAGGCGGGCATCAGGCCTTAAATTTGACGTTCTTAACAATTTCTGATACTTTGTCTTTAATCCTTTAGAAAAACTCTTCTCATCTAACGAGATATTTCCAGTAGAATAAAAGTATCCAGATTTATCGTGTAAACCTAGTGCCTTCTGTCTCTGTACTCAGCTGGCTTCCTCTATTCTACTAAATTGTATTTACAAAGGATCTCCATTTTATTCTTTAAAGCCTTCGTCCATGTTGTGCAAAGCTAAAAAGAGATATTTTGTCCTTTATGACATCGTTGAAATAGTATTATGTCTAAAAGATCCAATGTTGCTGAAAATCTTGGAATTATGCTCGCGGGCGAATATTCTTATAAAGTATAAATAGGAATAGTTTTGTAAGGAGAAATAATTATTATCGGTTATTTCTTATGGAATTATGTTTCTGAAAATGTTTGTGTACCTATGAACGTTTTCATGATGTTTGATGTTTTCTAAAGCTTTTTCATGAAATCTGTTTTTATTTGTTGTTGTTAAAATGCATATTTACTCGTACTTAAGGTCGCCAAGTTGTCGCCAAATTCAATATAAAAGTACATAAAAATAAACTGTAAGTGTTCAAATTTTACATTTCCCTGTCAGCGTAATTTTCGTCAAAACCGGTACAAATATTTGATATTTGAATGTTGATATAAAAATATAGATATTTGTGTCTCTTATTAATATTATGATATACAGAAGATACTTTAAATGACTTGTTTTATATATTTTAACCACTTCTATTATGAAAAATACCTTAATACTAACTTTAGAAGTACCAAACTTTTTATCAATGTTGTATATTATTAAGCTGTATTTCGATTTAAAATCCCTTTGATAACATTCCAATTAACAATGATTGCACTGCACCATCATTGTGGAATTTTAACATTCACAAAATAAGTCCGATGGATAATTAATTAACAAGTTAGTACCCCATGAATTTGCCTGCCCTTTTATATTTACATTTGAAATGTCAGTGAATTTAATTTTTGAAGATCTCATACCGAACCCCTGCTGTATCAAAAATCTTTTCTGATAATTTCGAATCTACCAACGCCTTGTCTCTTAAATTTATTTTATAGGTTTGTCTATGTTTTTCATCTTTCTCCTCGCTAGTAAAGTAGAATGAGTTAACTATACTTCTTGTAACTGGAAACTTAATATTAAAAAAGCTGTAACTTTGTATAAAAGCGTCACAAACCTTTACAGATTACTGCAGATAATGTTTTGTTTTGTGTTTCTGCATGTTGAGACAAACTCACAGAGGTAAATTCAAATTGAAGATTCGATAGGCATAAGATAGGTAGGGAAAAGTTCGATGGTAGGTTCTGTGTACTCGTTTGGCGTTACAGGTGTTACTGTAACCGTAACGAAAGGTAACTATTAGTTAATGTTACTGCATAATTTTAAGCCATTACTATTTTTAGCCACACACTTTGTGCAAACTGATCTACTTAACTACTCAGATTTCATTGAAATTTTTTGTATGTGTATCGATTAGAAAGCAACTTGAAAGATGGAGTAGGCTAAAGGTGTGGACTGTTCTATCCAGGTCTGAAAATTGTAGCATGGCAACTATGAGTAATTTTAAAAGTAATGGAACCTTTTAAAATTAATATGAAAATGTATTTAATAACACTTGAAACTAGTTAGCTATGATACTGAATAAATAACAATATAAATTTTATCAAATGATGTTAAATTTTGCGTTCAATTATGCCCGCTTTTCTGGGGCCACAGCGTTTATTTGAGTGGATTGAATTGTGTATTGAAATAATTTACATATTTAATTACACTCGATATGTAGTATAATGCGATGTTTGCAATTCAATGCAAACATGTAAAACACATTGATAAAGCTTCTTGTATAACAGTAAAATAAATTTAATTCGATTTTTAACAACGAACAGAAATGTAAAACACATGAAATAAACAACTTGTATGATACTATAATTGGGTATTCATGGCATCACATGTTTCTAACTAACTAAAATGTACCTAAATTATTGTTTTTAAAATATTTTATTACTAGCTTTTGTCAGTTACCAACATAACTCAATATATTTTTTAGTGTCTCGAACCATATAGAAATACTGTAAGTATATTTGTCTAGGAAAATAGCTAAAGAGCCTGTCTTAAATAAATTTAATAAATATTTTTGATATATTCACGGTCAGGCTTTTTATACTTTCCCCGCGTGGCTTATCGGGATTATCTCGGGATTTCCCGGGATTCTTTTAACTTGTTTCCCTTGTGCGTCCGCTTATTGCGTTTATCTGTCCAAGGATTCGCCCCCTGCAAATATGTTTAGCCTGCCCTAAATCTTTGTTCTTATTTATCGTCTATAATTTACAAATTGTTAAGGAAATAACGAGCTTACCGCCTATAAAATAAGACGTGGATTTACCTCAACAAAATTTAAGGCGTTGAAGTTACTTTAATATCTCACGAATAATCTTAAGTATTATATTATAGGATATCAAAGACTTTCATTCTAAATATAAATCTACCCTTTAACCACATCTGTAATAGTAATAAAAGTTATTAGTGCGGAAGACGTTAAATCGAGTCGCTTTTTAATTAAAGTAGCTTTTGATGTGGTACGTTTATTGAGGGTCGGAGTAACCTGAATTTCGTTTGTTACAGGTGTCTGTGTATGGGGATGTGCTGGGTTGAGCTGTGGTGAAGGTATACGTTTGGTCGGGTCGGCTCTGTCATGATCCCGTTATGGCGTGCGCTAGCGTTGCTGGCGGCGCTTGGAGTCTGTGCTTGCAAGGAGCACATATACCACAACCAGTTCGCCGTCCACGTGCCGGACGGTGACCACCACGTCGAGGACATAGCCAGAAGGCACGGCTTCGAAAACCATGGACAGGTCAGATTTAACTCTTTTTTTAATAAGCTTACGGCTCACTGTACTGTCTTGCTGGCCAAAGCACCAAAATATGTTTTAAGTGTAACTTACACTTTTTCAATTTTCGACAAGAAATATCAGTACAGTGACATCTCTAAAAGTTTAGTACAAGTTTGTTTAGAAATAATTTTAAAAAAGCTCATTTCACAGTTTTATTTAATCGTTATTTTAATGAAGCTTGCTTTACTTGAAAAAAACTGCAGAATAAAAATTCCAAAGGCTTAGGTAATTTCTTTCACAAACTTGTCGAGTTGAAAAAGTTGAGAAAACGATAAGTTTCAAAGATAAAAGCCATCAATTCGTTTTAAAGAATTATTAATTACCTTTGTTGTTCGCGTGACTCTACCGGTATCAAATTAACTTTTCTGAGTGATTAATGACTCTTTAAGTCTAACTCAATTTCAGCTCGCGACTTCATCATACTTACTCAAGTTTGTGTTGCGAGAAACCTTGCCTTACCTCACCCTGTAAAATTTATTAAAATTTTCAAATACCTACTTATGTACGTAGCAGCAATAAACGTTGCTTAGATCGTTTAAGTAAGAAACTTAATTTAAAAATGCTATATGTGATGTCGAAAGATTTAACTTAACTTCTCTCATCAAAAGTTTTACAAGGTTTAAATGATGATTTACGTGAAACACCCTTTATGGTAGCTCTTCTCGGTATCACTTTTATTAATATTTAAAATTAACGCATAGTTGAGTTGATTTATAATCTAAATTAACAACCTTGACATTTTAGTATAATCATATGACATATTTAAATTTTACCGAGAGAATCCGTTTAAAAACATTACCGAAAACGAACCGGCAGACGTATGTGACATTAAGTATCGAAACTTAAGTATCAAAAGTAAGTAGGTATTCATCGGAGACGGCGCTATCGATCGATAAGAATACCGGGATATCTAAAGTGCTGCCATCAGGCGGGTGCTCGCTGATCCCGGCGTGGGAATACCCCGGGACGTCCATGAATCACATTTGAAACATTACTTGTCGCATTATCGGGAATCCCCCCTTCCTCTATGATGCAACGGCTTCTATTTCAAGGCTTCCAAGGAAGTAGATTTGTTCGAACTCCTGTAAGAGTTGTCGGATTTGTTTCCTTAAAAATTGTTTGTCTCCTGCTGAGCTTCAATACCGGTTTGAATGGTTTTGATTCAGGTTTTAATGTTTAGTTTTGGTCTAGTGTAGATTCGCGTTTATTTATTACTAAGAAAGCACACCCATATTGAATAAACCGACATAGTTATGTACGTAATGTTGTATTATCATCTCAGTAATGAAGTCGTGCGTTCTAACATAACATTTGCAACATTTTAAAGGTTTTTGAATGAATGTAAGGACATTGGATATGAAAATGAATTCCACAATAAAGTTGCAGTCATGGTTGTGAAACTGGATGTTAAAGAAAAAAGATCAGAATAATCTTGGGTGTTGAATCCGCTGATGCATTCCTATTGTTATCATCCAGGTTCCTCATTGGGAATGGACCTTCTTGTATTAAACATGAGCACGATATTCATTATGGTGTTTTGGTGCTGCATCATTGCTTGATAACCACCACAGACTTAAATGTTTGGTTCACGATATTGTGTGATTTAAAGAAAATATGATTTAGATGTGCGTCTCTAACGACTTCCCTGATACTCGAAAAACGCGCCTACGATGCCATTAAAGATCTAAAACAAATTACCTGCTGCAGGAATTGTTAATTTGACATTTAATAAATTTTTAATCTTTCTCCTTTGTCTATGCTTTTCTGAAATAAATAACAATTTAAACTGTTACGATATAAATACTAATGATTTTAAGATACCCGAATAATCTAACATGAAAATTTTACATTTTGAAGTTTGACATTTGCATGCCTATATTTCCTGGCAAACATGGTGGACTGTATTATATTATGATTAAATAAGTCCTTTGAAACACATGTCTCAGTGAATAAAACTATTATTATTATATTTGTGTAACTTTTTTAAAGTTAGTCTTTCGTAAAAAAGTTTATTCACAAACCTAAAGGAATAAAGCCTCGAATTATTTAATTCCAACTTCGTTCTATAAAAGAGTTCTGTGAAAATTTTAACTACTCTATTTGTATTCTTCTCGAAGTTTTTTCATTGTTATAAACTTAATATCGCAAAGTTGTTGTTACAATTTTCGAATTAACATAAAATGAGGCGATAATGTCGCAAAATATCCCATTACTACTTCCTCTACCCGGCAAACTCTACCAAATGGATATTCTTTTTTTTTTGACCTAAAAAAAATCGTGACCAAATATAGTAAACGTCTTATGAAATACTTTTTTCTTCACGTAACAAAGTTTTGGAGAAACCATGATGCGAAAATAATAGATTTTATTGGCTCGAGAACGATTTTACGGGAATAGGCATTTTATATCTTTTTTCGAGGGCACTACAAAAAGTTGTGAGGGGTGGTTGGGTAGCAAGAAAGTTGAACAATATTACTTTCCAACACGGATTTGTGCAAGGGAACTTTAAAAGGGGAAATAAATAAAAAGATATTGTTTGTTTTGTTTTTTTTTCGGGATGTATCCCTTTTTGTTTATTAAACTTTTTACAACTTTTAAACATCACATGCTTTACATTTCGTAAGCATGTTTATACTAAAAGTTAGGGCAAACAATTTTTGCATTTTTTTAAATGTATTTAATTATCAGCACCATGCTAAAACTCTCATTAAAAGTTTAATAGATTTAACGGATGCTTAAAATAGCGAATACACTCACCTGAACTCTCTGAGGCTGCCTTTATTGACCTTGGAGATTAAATAATTCTGGTTTATGCAGACAATGTACTATAACCATCCTAACTTCCAAAGTGTCAGCTTACATTGGTCTTGGTATTAAATATAAAACAACTGGTACAATTTGGCCTGGAAGGTAAGAAGAAAAAGATTAATGTAATCGCAGCTTGGAGTTCCACAGTGTCGCAATGACGGCGCGGTGCGATAAACGTGACGCACGCGATCTTCCTATGCGATACATTTGTTTATAAAGTTTAGTGCGACATCGCGTGCGATATTTCACACGGCCGTTAATATCGGAACTTAACTGATTTATGATTTTGACATAATACCGTGAACCGATTGAGGCGGTATTTAAGAAAATCTGCGATTTCAAAACATCTTTGAAATATTTTTTATTTTTGTGTTTGGTTTTATTTAGAACTACATTTTATTGACATCTTGTCTAGTTTACCTAAGAGTATTCAAGTTAAACATTGATGTGTCTGTAGATTCTATGCTAAATATTTAAACATATATTTCAATTGAATAACAAAATAATTTGAGATGTCTTTTCTTCTACAGGTCTCTTGTGTAATACTAGTATATATGCACTCTGACATAGAAATCTAATAGCTCGGTTTATATCAGCTATCTCCGGCATAGATAAGACTTAAACTAAACCGTCAGTGATGCAAAGCTGAGACGTCTTAACATCGCGTGTGTATAAATCTTGAGTGAGTCGGGTATGTAAGCAAACCGAGTCTAGTTTACCTACGCCACTAAGGTGCACAAACACTCGGCTACCACTTGCCGAGCCCCGCCATTCACGGGAGAGGTTCCCCAAACATTCTACAAGATGTTTGCTGAACATTCGTAACGTCGATTCCGTGTGGAAGTGTCCTTAGAGGTGTGTTATTTCAGATGAGGGCACTCGTTAATTGTGTTGCTGCTACCGCCCTTTGTGTTGAAGTAGAGGTTTTACTTAATAGGGATTAGTCACTATGTTAAAGTCAATAGACGAAACCTGAATTCACCACAATTGCATTGATATTCTTGTCCAGATCAGATGTCTAGACTTTTGCCGTTGGATCTTTGTAATCTATTTTATTTTTATGGGCGTTTTTCCGACGAAGCCATATCAAAGATTGTCTCAAAATATATTCCAAAGATGAAGCAAAATGAGCTTTAGATTGGCGAACTGAGTTGATATGTATTTACGCTTTTTAGCGGTTAGTCGCCAGTGTTCAAGCGTTTTAAAGATAAGCCGTTCGTTTAAAATGTGTAAAATATGCACCTTTTTATATATTTTATTTAGTTCTGTTTGATTCTTTCTAAACGGTTTTCAATATAAAAGCTAATGGAAATAAGATTCGACTCTATTCTGGAAAGTAGCCAACGATAAATTAAGTAGTAATTCACTTCAATTTTACTCTGGGATTAAATGGTAAAGGCGGTTCTAAAAGAAAGTCAAAATATGTTTAAAAAGTAAGCAAATAAGTTAATTTTTTGACAATTTAAAAAAAATATAATCACGAACTTCTGTTTTGTCATCAAATTTAATCCCATCGAGACGTTACTGAAGACATTATAAAACAAAATATTTTAATGTAAAGATATAAACATCATTTTTTTATAAATCGATAGCTTCAACGCCTATTCAGTGGATATGTCAGTAAATAGTGACATAGCCGTTGCGTGAATGTGAAAACGAATGACAAAAAGGTCCAACTTTACATTTTTATTGCGGCACTTACTTGTGATCACATCAGGTTACAATATCAAGCCGCAAAGCCTAGAATAAGAAATGAGCTTTCGGCTTTTTCCATACGAAAAAATAAAAGTATGTATATAAAAGGGAAAAATATTATAATGCAATTACTGTAGATTCGAACTTAAACAACATCATGAGCAAACTAGCAGACGGCTCACCTGATGTAAAGTGATACCGTCGCCTATTAACACGATGATGTCTTTGATGTCTGAGAACGCCAAGAGTTCCGCCTATGCGTTGTCTCCAATCCTTCTAACCGAAACACAGCGAACTGCTTCACGGCAGAGATACAACATAAAATCACGCCGTAATTAATCCCTCCAGAGGGGTAGACAGAGGTGTTAAACACAGAATTTTGCATGTATAAGTTGAGTCCCAATGTATCAGGTTGCTAATCTGTCGCCACTATCCGGGCAGAACGAGGAACATGGCAGTTACAGTGAACGGCAATCCGATCTTAAATCCTCGGTCTGTCGGTTCGGGTCGGTTGGTTAACCAAGGCACGTAACAAACTGAGCTACCACGTCCTCCTTTGTTCAGCAGAAAGTCAATATATTTTTATTCGAATAGACTTAAAATAAGTACTTTTAAATGGTCATCTTTTTATACGACCACTACCAAAAAGGGTAGTACCAACCTAGACAATCTCGCACGTAGATTTATCACCTGTTATACCCACCTACTTACCTCGGATCTAGCATTTTAACTTTAATAAATAGCAAACAAAACTTTTTACAATTCTGAACGGAAAATCTGATATTATATAGAAAAGTTTGAGTTAAATCGCTGTCTCTCATGGCATGGCCCAACCCTTTACCTAAATTCCCGCGTAAGTTTTCGTTTCGCGTCACGTCCCCATGTTCGATAGGCCTCTGAGGGCCACGGGAACACTTGGAAAAGGTCCCTTTCTTCATTCCTAACCATCCAATACCGTTTGCAATAGCATTATCACGCTGTTTCGCGGAAATCCGCCTTTATAATATATTGACGTATGTTAAAGCTTCACTGTGTTCTGTTTATTGTAGACTCATTAGATTTTTAAGTTTTATGGAAAAAAGACGATGTAATCGTTTTTGATAGAAACTGGGCGTCTTGGGTTCGAATCCTGGCTCGGGCAGATCTTGTTGTTTGTTGTGTTTTGATACATGTACATAGCGTAAACGTGTAGTGTAGTATGTACCAATAGTACTTACCCATAGTCAAATTACTATTAATTACTCTATCAGGCTATCATAATTAGGCTAGTATCTTAATTATCAATAATTATAAATACATTTTTAAAATGAAATACATAGAAAAAAATCACTTTATCCCCAAAAGGAATACCTATTGAGTCCGCCTTTGTTGAACTAAAAAATACGCTCTAATTTTAAACGGATTCTATTTAAAAACAACCGCACTAGGTATTTATATATATTAGATAGCTAAAGGTTTACTAAACCACGATCAGATCCTGCTGTGGACGATGCATTATTTAAATTCAGCGCCGTAGGAAAGCTCTGATTCAGGTTTTTCCTATTTTTGCTTTCGAATGAATTTTTAAGTGGGCTTTGTCCAGCTCAGCTAGTGTGAAACCAACTATTATGAACCCATAAAGAAGTCGGCATACGGACTTAATTACGGTTCCCCGATTAAACTGTTGCAATTTTCCTTCAAGTAATTATAGCATAGTTTTCATTCAGCTGTAAGGGTCAGAGTTTGTAATGAAACGACTGAATAAAAAGCTAAAGCAATGAAACGCAAGATAATTAAGCTCGCTAAAGATTAACTGAATCGCGTCTTGCTTGGCCGTTGCTTAATTTGAGAAAAGCAACGAAAGTTGCCGCTTTTTAAATTTTATTACAACTCGATTTTAATGTTTCGTAGTTTCTTCTTACCATGTAGTAATGGATTTGTCACCACAAATATACAATATATATGTCACCACGTAACATGTTTTACCTATATATAATGTATTAGATGTTTTTTCTATTTGTCATTGCACAAGTAAGTAGGTGGTTGTTTGTAAGATTGCTTCTTAGTTCCTCGCATTATTACCCCTGCCTCGTGTTATAATACGTCAGGCAAGAATGGGCGAGCTCTGACGCACGACACTTGACGATGACAGCTCCGTCGCCGGTTTCTTTACCGGAGCCTTCGGAGGTGGCTCTTTTCAACAACGTAATGTAATATTCCTTTCAGAAAGTACGGCGACAGGTGCGGGAGGCACACCCCTGAAATCTCGCTATGAAAAATGCGCCAGTCTCAGCTGAATTACATAATGCAGGAATGTGTCAGACACTCGGCAATAGACGAGGCGACACGAATAGAGACTTTTGAAATTCTTTGTGCCCGTAATAAGCGGCAAATATGCCAGATGCTCGCGGCTGTTTGCGAAATTTCACATAAAGGCGGCCCATTCTTCACGCCGGCGTGTGTTTATTATGCGTTCTTGTATTCTGTGTAAATGTGATTTTCAACGTGGGCGGTAATAATGACTCGGTCCGAACGGGACGGAAGGAAATCACCCGCCTTTCCTGTAACTCGGACTAAATAAGCACCATCTACCCGGAGAATATACGTGGGCACGTGTAGTATAACAACAGTTTCCGTTGCTTTGTCTTTCAAATATTCCGTAGATATACAAGGCTTAATTGTGATGAAATGGAGCATTATAATGATTCAAATATAAACATAAACTCACGCCTTAATTAATCCCTCGAAAGGGAGGTAGAAGTAATAAACAAAGCGTATTCCATGTTTGTGTTGAGTCCCAGTGTAACAGGTTGCGAATCTGTCGCCAATATCCGGGCACAATGAGGAACATGGCAACTATAACGTACGGCATACGGTACGGTACGGTTAGTCTCGAACATCTGTCGGGTCGGGTCGGTTAGCCAAGGCACGTAATAAACTGAGCTACCACGTCCTCAGATTCAAATATGTACTTATAGAAACAACATTTTACCTGCTGATACTCTTTTTATTGACTTAAGTTGGTTATAGAGTTGCATAGTATTTAATGAAAAAAAAAGAGTAAAATTTTTGTACCAAAGAATCATAATCTATAAACAAATACGGTAGGATGCAGCTTGTTTAAAAAGTGAAAACGGTAAGCCGTTTCCATTCCAATAAACCAACTTACTTGTGGGCCTAATAATAAATTGGCTTAACATATCACTACGTAGCAATGTACTTAGCTAATTCATTTGTTAACTTATAAAGTTTTAACACAGACAAGTTAATTTTAACTCTAAACGGGCTAATATCATCAGTATTATTACTAACGCAAGTATATTCTAGACAATGCATGTTCGTTCCTTGTATCGCATTCGAGTAGAAAATAAATCAGTAAACTAAGAATCGCCTTGATTTTAGTCATTACTTTAATAGCACTAAATAAATAAACAACTCACACGGAAAAAGGTGAGACAAATGTGTTTAAGGTACAGTAACAGGTAACGGGACTTAACCCGGTAAGGAATTCCTTTCCGGTTAACCGGATTACCGTGACCTAATACCATTTACTGAATACCCCCCGTGCTAATTCGATTGTTTAGATTTAGTGCGTCTTTTGCCAACGAGCGCATCTCAGCTTTAGACTTAATTAAAACACCATACAATGGACTACATTTCTAATGGATTAGTTGGTACTGTATCTAATAATAAAATATTTTTTTTAATGATTTCTATTTCCATGCGTTTCCGTAAGAGCGGGCTTTAAAAGGACGCTTTGGCAGAATCGTATTGGCATCATAATATGACGCTGACGTCAAATTGTCATCTTGAAATAAGATATGTCTGTGAATTAAACTGCCTGAGATCTATTTAAATGAGCGGCCATCTTGCCAAAATTAGATGCATCGTCTATTTTCTCACAACTTATTCATGAAAGGAAAATATTTTAGGGGAATTGCTTAAGCTGGTGTTTTTGGTCCCCTGTTAATCTGTATAGTACTAAACTAGAACAAGATTTCAATAGAACTTTACCAACCTTTACTCGCGCTAGCGTTAAGGCGATAGACTTAGTATACCGTACCATATTTTTGGTGTTTTATTATAATTTTTAAGCTTTTATTTTCACACCATAAATTTTATTGAGTTAAAGCTTCAAATACTTTTTTTTTTCAAACCATACATAAAAGAGGTAGGGTTACCAAAGCGCTGATCTATTATTTATTCCGAATTACTCTCATAGTGTGCGAAGAATCCAGATGTTGGGAATGCTAACAATATATATACGACGTGTATGTGTTCTATAACGTCCTACATTTCCATTGTCTAATAGCTAAATATAATATTATTAAATCATGTTTATTCCTCTCTAATAATAAAAGAATACGAGCATAAGGTTCTGAGCGTTTTTCTCTATAACGATTCATTAAGTTTTATAAACGTACCGATCTTTTTCCATGAAGTGCTTTTTTTTTGTGTAGACTTTGCTGACTGTAAAAAATAATAATAAGATGTATATAAACTTAAACTTTCTTCTTCTGTTTTTTAAATTTTTTAACAGTTAAAAAGTTTCATTATCGTTTTAAAATAATTTCTTAAAAGCAAAAATAAACTTATGCATGGGAAATTCGTACGCTTAATTCCATCCAACATTGACTCCGCCTTTCATTAGGCTCGTTAAAATCGAAACCCGAAAGCAATCCTTATTTTTCGGCTCGCGATTAAAATGGAAACCTTTTCAATATTTACCCATATATCCCAATACGTCGCTTCAGTAATCAATGTACCTATTCAGAAGGCTCCAACTCATTCCCATGTGTAGCGATCCGTATTTTCCAACTTTTAAAAAATACCGTATTTTTTTTACCGGTATTTACTACTTTCGCTGCACGCGCCACCTATCGGCGAACGTGCAGTTGCTCGGTTTTCACGATGAATATTCAGGGCATCAGAATAATTTTCGACATTGATACGTCCACGTCAAAGAATACATTCGCCCGCCGTAATTAATACTAGTGATGCGGAAACTCAGAACAATATCTCAACTGGAATCATTAAATGTTAATATTTAAAGCGAACTCATTTGTTCTCGACGACGTCGTCGCGCGCCTTTTGATGGAAGTAGGTTTTTTTTTGTAATATATTTCTGAATATTAAAACAGAGAATTTGGAAGGGCACTTGTCTCGTACCTTCCAAAAGTCACGGTTGAGGTAGCCAATTTTCCCTAAACTTAATCTTACGAGACAGCGCTTAATACAGTTTGGCGTCTGTAACGCCTAAGGAGGTTATTTTTACTTAAACCCCCCTGTAATGCGATATTCATTTATTTTATTTCCCGCCGGATGAGCGCGCGTCTGTTGCCGGCTCCGAGGAAACAAAGCCATTTCCGAAACGACGAGCCGCGACTCTGCCTCAAGTCGAACTCACGGGCGTTCCAACTGACGTTGCGTTTGACATCGTTGTGATTAATGTTTTAAACTACGTTATTTCGCATCATGCGCTTCGTGGACACGAATGATGATTTGTGCAAATAAAAATGGTCTGCAGTTTTCTCATAGCATTTTTATTCTTAATATATTTCAAAGTAGGCATAGCGAGATATCGTAGGTGAACCGGTAGTGAGTCTTGGTTGCAGTGTTTGTGTATTGTGTGTGGGCCATGGGAGGCTGCGGCACATCGTCTCAGACGCGTCGATTTAACATTCGGAGTGAATTTGACAGGCGCAATGTTTATTGCTTTCCATTCTCTTGGCCTCCTTTGTACAATTCTTTGTGTGGAAATAATTTATCTAATTTGGAACAAAGCAAAATATTCGAGGGCATATCACTCGAACGAGCCCGTTCCGAAAAAACGTCCCTCTTCCCTCTCTTTTACTGGTACGGATGTTTTTGTTTTCTTTCCCTGACTTAATGTTCTTACCTTTGAATATTTGCTTCGCGTTGTGATAGCAATATTAATCTTTATCCTCATTGCTTTGCGTGTTTCATATAATTCTTTTATGATTTAATATTTCCTTTTCTGGGCTTTTTTACGAGATTATATACCTCGTAATGGGGAGAAGATTAAAGGGAGAAAATGTCAATTTTTAGATTATTGTGATAAAATTCAAGTCGTGCGAATGATCAAAGGATTTCTTTGTTATTTTATGTTAATATATTTCTTTGATAAGTGTACGTAAGTGTTGGATTTAAAATATTTGAAACTTTGTTTGGTGACAGTTTTTTTGTTTTGAGAGCTTTTCTTTCTTTAGAAATTTAATTAATTCCTTGTGAGAAATGAAATAAAATATTTAGTATCTGTTAAATAGTAAACAAGGTTGACTATTGTTTTAAATCCCTAAAAAAATATCGACGAGGATGGGATTCGAACCCACGCGTGCAGAGCACATTGGATTAGCAGTCCAACGCCTTAACCACTCGGCCACCTCGTCTCTATATACGTGTGCATTAAAATATAATATTGAAGGTTTAAATTCAAAATGAATAGAAAAAATTCTAAGCAAGTGTGAGTGTGATTCGCAACGAGGGTTCTGATCAACAATCTTATATTATGTCGTTCTTGCCGTGGATCAAGCGAACCTATTTAGACTTTGAACCGTTCTTAAGTTGTATAGCATAAGGATTGATATTGCACTTGTTAGGAAATGCCTTATGTGTGGCCGTCCGTATTGTTAAATGTGATACCTATAGGTTGATAATACTATACGATTTTTAAGATTGGTATAATGGTGAAACCTAGATTATTGTCAAGTTTCATGATTCTGAATCAACAGTTACTTAGTACCCATCCTATTGGTTTTATTCACTTAATCGAAATCAGCGTAGGCAGGCCTCTCGCAAGGTGGACCGACGATCTGGCAAGGGTTGCGGGAAACCGCTGGATGCGGGCAGCACAGGGCTGATCAGTGAGGACGACCTTTGTGGAGGCAGCGTCCGGCATTAGACGTGTTTCGGCTAATGATGATGATGATCGAAAGGAATCCTCAGGGGTTTCTTTTCATCTTTTTCGGTTATCTTGCAATTTAATTTATAAGCAAATATCCTAATCGATAAAAGAAAAAATATAAAAATAAATAAATAACCACATTGACTCAGCCCTGCACTTAGTATCGTAAGAACTTGTATCGCAGGTGCTAAGCAACGATATGGTATATCTAAATAAATTTTAATACAACATCCAAGACCGGTAAGCGAAACAATGCGTCTTGCAAATAACAGAAAGTCCCGCTCCCGCCGGGATTCGAACCCGGAACCTCTGGCGTAGCAGTCGGCTGTTTACACCACTGCGCCACCGAGATTATATATTCCTTCCTAAATGATTTTACGGAACCCAAAAAAGCAATCGAATTTAATTAATGTTTTATTGTATCCCTTTATTTGTTTAAGTGTTTGTTAATAAAAAACAAACAATTAAACGCTGATAAATATCATTGAGTGTAACATGTGTTTTTAATTTACATTGAGTTTTTAAACACATATGCATAACACATATCTATCTATGTAAATAGAAATAAGAGAAATAATTGTACCATCCTTTGTCAAATACACACATACTTTTAACACGTCACTATACAAACAAGCAAACGGTAAACCTGATGGAAAGTGATACTGCCGCGTTTTGACACGACGATGCTCCTGATATCGTGGAAGCCAAGAGCACTGCCTTTGCATTAGCCATGTAGAGTACACTAGCTCTCCGGTCCTTCGGACCGAAGCACAGCGAACTGCTTCACGGCAGAAATAGAAAGGAACTTGCTAAGTATTATCTTAAATTGGGTCTTTTACATATAATAATAAATAATAAACCACATCTCACACGCACGCACTCAGCCCTGCTCAGCTGTAAGTATCGTAAGAACTTGTGTCGCAGGTGCTAAGCAAATATTCGGTATATACTACATAAATAAGAATACTACATCCTATACCGGTACGCGAAACAATGAGTCTTGTAAATAACACAAAGTTCCGCCCCCGCAGGGATTCGAACCCAGAACCTCTAGTGTAGCAGTCGGTTTATACATACACACATATGCTTAGCAACAAATTGTTGATTTATATTAACTTCATCTAAAGATGATACGATTCATTAAGATAGCTAAATTCATCGTATCATCTTTTTGTCAAAATTAATCAGTTATCATACCTATTTAATTGTTTAATTGTGATAGTTTTTACTGTTTGTTTCTATAAAAATTCACATCATACATGTAATTTAATTTAGAACATACGTAAAAGGAAGATTCACTCAAACCTTGGCTTCAATAAGAAACAAAATAACTTGACATGGTAATGATCTTGTATTACGATCACATATAACCCAACAATTTATATGATGGAGCAAAAATTGTTCAACAAATTGCCAAAAACCAACCAAAGAATGCTCGCCTTTAGCTCTCTTTTGTTTTATTATTACTGAAAATAGTAATTCAGAAAACATTAACTTGTTATAATAATTGCTAAATGTAACTTTCGGTCAGACTTATACCAAATATTAATGCATAATTTTAAAGTTAATGCTTGTTAAGTCTTAGGTATTCGCTATTATTTTATGTTAATTACTGAGTTTCATCTCACCGTAATCATATATACGTACATTTTGTAATATTTTAAAATAAACTATTTTTTTGTGCTTTATGAGTAAATAAAGATTCATTAAAACTAAATAGGCTATTAGTATCTGTTTGATCCTAACTGAAATGATAAAAGAGAATTCAAAGATGTATTTACTTTAAACTTTGTATTTATTAATGGTAGGTAAATATTAACTCAAAATAGAAAGCAGGCGATGTCAATCAGCTATTTAAATTCATAGTTGTTAAAATGAGCAGAAAATTTATTGATGTATGCAGATCTATTTCTATTTATAGAAGGTTTATAAGTTTAATAGAATATATATAGGTTACTTTTATCTTTGTATGAAAAAATAAGTAAAAATACTTTTTTTCGTATTTTTTCCTTTAAATGAAAAAAAAATAGATTGTCTCTTTAATTTAAAACGATATTTTATTATAGATTACGGATTATAGGTCGTTATTACAATAATAAAAATAAAAATTATCGACGAGGATGGGATTCGAACCCACGCGTGCAGAGCACATTGGATTAGCAGTCCAACGCCTTAACCACTCGGCCACCTCGTCATGTCAGCTGATTGTCAAATTAAAGAATGGATTCTAATTCTAGTTCATGGCTATGTCATGAACCCTTTTAAATTGTTTTTATCGTCATACGCCTTCTTAAGTATTAAGAATTTAATGATCTTTTTTACTTCATAGATGTTCGTGGGAGTGTTGTCTGCATCAACCATAAAATAGATGATGTGATCCTTGCAATCATAAAACCACTGTATTACTTTACGCGGAAGCAAATTGTATCGCTGAATATTATGTTAAAAGCAAAAACTGATACAACCCACGCTTTACCTATGTGGCTATATATATGTAACGGACAAGCTAATTACTCGGATGTGACCGCAAACTGAAATCACGGGAGTTGTGTTCACTTCCATTTGGCGCTGGAATGAAATGTCAATAAGTGCCCGTCGCATTCCGTTTGTGCCCACTTAGCGCCCGTCCGTCCGCCGCCCCTGGGCGCGTAAACGCTGGTGTTCCGCCCACCGCGAATGAACATCCAAAACGTCAAATGCACCTCTCTCAACTCAGATTGTCTAGATATTTTTTTAAATGGCATACTTACATATACAAGTACTAAAAATGATTGAATAGTCACTTGTTTTAAGGTAATCAGTTTTTATCATAGGTACTTTTAGGGTCCCTCACCCAATATAAATAAACGTATCCCACGTAATTTAGTTCTGTTCGTTCGTATCTCATTGCTATTTTATTTTAAAATTTTGTGTCATCACAGGTTTTTTTTTATCAATTATATATTTTTTTATCTTTTATTTATTTTTAAGAAAATTAAGGGACGTTGAGATATGAACATCTGAAAAAAAAACGTAATTTAATTTAATTATTTGAAAGACAACCTTCAGTAAAAAAAATTTAATGTAGATTTTTTTATGTTTTCATTTTCTTATTAAATTTTGATGTCTTTTATTAATCTTGGGTTTTTACCCTGTAGGTAGGTATACTTCTAAGTGTAAAACTTCCAGTATTTTAAGCGTCTAAACAATACGGTAGCTGCTCACTATCATGCTACCGGTATGCTTATTTATCATTTTAATAATTACGATTTTATGGAAATTCCATTACTGTCCAAAAAATATATAGATATGTTCATCACAGAAAGATACATATTAAAAATCACTTTAATTAAATACATTTCTACGTGTGAGGTTTGTTAGCTGCAGTTATTTTAATTTAATTTATTATTGAAACTTAGCCGTGCATGCATGCATACCTGAAATTTGTTATTAACGCTGTGAAATAATGGCGAAATGCTAAATGAGCACCGGCAAATAACTCAATTAGTGTGTTTACTAAATCTGATGTTAAATGAAATATGTAAATGGCTCTAAATTGTATTCATTAATGCAGATCACCCAAATATCGCCTGTCCAAATGAATGTAATGTATTGTTATGTTAAATGTGAAACATAATCGATTCCGTGTCGTGTCGGCCCCGTCACGTGGTCGGGCACAGATTGCGACTGATTGCCCTCTCATTTGGGTGATTGTCCCTGCTGAATACATGATTATTGTCTACCTTAAATATCTATAAAAGTATAGTTGTTTTTAAATTAAAAAAAAAACTTTTAATTGAATAATTTCGGTATAAAATTAAATAATTTTAC
Organism: Choreutis nemorana; assembly: GCA_949316135.1. Taxonomy (NCBI): domain Eukaryota; kingdom Metazoa; phylum Arthropoda; class Insecta; order Lepidoptera; family Choreutidae; genus Choreutis; species Choreutis nemorana. Next base: position 6,945,810 of record OX438610.1, read on the forward strand.
AAAGCTGGTATTATAAGCTTGTAGGTAGCATCCGACAGATTGTTGGTAGTTAGCTTAACTTATTAGATCTTAAAAATCTGATTTGACAAACGTTTGTCTGACTCAATTCATTTAACGAAATGCTTAAGAAAATTCCTTCATAGAATTACCTACAACGCAACATCCAGTAATTCAAGCAGTTATGCTCCAAGCGAGAAAGCGTCAAGCATCCTCAATGTTAAAATATTTTTTAATAAAATCACGATCCCCCAATTGAATAACCAATCAAGTGCTTTGTGTCCGATCGTGAAATATTTTCAAGTGCTTCCCCCCCGACTCTCGCCGCGTGACGCATTACAAATGTTCGGAATCTTTTCTACTCGTTCCACTTGTAAAGAGAAATAACAATCACGCGGTAAAGCTCGTACGTGTAAAGACTGGCAATTGGACGTTAAAGTCGCTGGCGACTATGCTTTTTCAGATAAAGCTTGCTGATTTTGCGTTTTCCAAGTTTTTTCTACTGTGTTTCGGTCAGAGGCAAAATTATATGAATGTTTCCACGATATATTTGAAGTCATACTTCTCTGTTACAGAATTACAATCAAGTACAAAGTAAATCTCAGAAACTAATCGAAAATCGCAGTCGCTCCCATTTCGATTTCAATAAAATTTAATCTGTAATGGAATCTGTTTTCGTTGATACAAAGTCGTTAAATAAAGTTTTTGTAGTATATCCGGAACCCGCATACAGTTCTTTAAACACACGTAAGTTCCCGGCTCGGTAAGTGGCACCGACCATTAAAACTTTTGAAAGCGCCATACCGTCGCCCGTCCAGTCACTGCGGGCTCCGTCGATGCGAGAGAAATCCTTTTTCTACCACGGCGCGGGTCGTAACAGCTTGAAAATCGCTATTAAAACTTTACTCACTCACTTAAACGAGCATTTTCTAGCCTTCAATACTTTTAACACTTTTTTTCTACACCTGAACTAACTTACAACCAGTACAAGGGAATTGCTAATGCAGATTGCGTCCAAAGGGTCATATCTAAATCACAGGGTGGAGTGGAGCGCTCAGCACTTTATCTCAAGTCAGCACCTGCCCGCCCCCCGCAATGAGTTATGACGTCAGTTCTCCTTTTGTTGTTTACGAATGAGTTTTTCACGTTTCCGTCGACCGCTGAGCGCCGACCGACAGTTTCACACACCTGCCGAATTTTCCTCCTACTTTTACTTTAGCATATTTATAAAGCTCCCAGTATCATGTGTATTGTCAGCAACAGTGGATGGGGGCGAGGTCGCGCATACTTATCTCGCTTCATAGGTATCGCCAAGAGAAACTTGGAAATATCGACATTGTGATATTAGAGAAATGAATATGAGGTGAGCGAGAGTAAGCTCGGGAAATATTTGGGATAGCGTTTGTTGTATGATAACAAAGCGTTTGTCGTTTATGCTTTCAATGCTCATGCGATATTTGTACGCGATGTCTGTATTTTCAAGGCGTATGATTGACGATGAGAGGTTCCCTTTTGTTTGTACAGTTGAAACATTGCTTTTGTCTGTCAACACATGGATACGTGTTTTTCTTTTAAAATACAAACAGTGTTTCTGAACAAATCGATCAACACTCCGTTTCTTCACTGTTTCATTCTACATCTATTGAGATTCTTAACTTGTACCTTAATAATGCATTTATAAAGAAATTTAAATATTTTCTAATTACTTACAGAAATTAAATGCGATTTAACGAAACGATTAGATAAGCCATGATTATTTAAAATATTGTATATTGAAATTGAAATTGTCAATTCTCCATACATTTACATCACTAGTAAATTTACAAAGCCAAGGTTTTCGTCCTATCCTGCGTCATGAAAATAATATTCCATATTAAAAAATATTTTATACACGAATAAATGGAATTAATTTAACTATTTTGAACCCGTATCACATTTGTTCCATGAACTAAATAACGTTGGTGATAAATTATGATATTCTTTGTCACGTCAAAATGAATTTTGAATAACATGTGAACGAAAATAGTAATATAGATTTTATCATGTTCATTTTACGTGTGAAACTCGGGCATTATAATATATGTAATTAACAAAAAAACACAAAGCATCGAGCTTTGTCTTTGTTTGAACAATGCTTTACCTGTTGTATGAATTATTAATTTATTAATTACTTTTACTTCGTCTAATAGTAACTATAAATCCAATATACTGCTAGCGTACATTATGTTCCATTGATAGGAATACTTACTTGTACGTGATGATAAATGGTTTCGTGGAATAGATATGATCAGGTTCGTTATTCTCAAATATAATTTTGTATGAGGTAATAAGAACATTTAGAAATTGGTCCATGTAATTAAGTAGGTGAACTTAGTGAAATGTTTCAAAATATGAGCATGAGATTGACGATCTCGATTGCGCAGTGGCATAAACAGCTGACTGCTACGCTCGAGATTCCAGGTTTGAATCCTGGTGGGGACGGTAGTATTTGCAAGTTGTGTTGTTTCGCTTACCGGTCTTGGATGTTGTATTCTTATCTATGTAGTTTATACCATACTCGTATCTTTGCTTAGTGCCTGCATACAAGATTATCTTAGTGCAGGACTGAGTCAATATGTGTGTCGTGATGTGGTTATTATTATTAATCTTATTATTTGTGTTCGATATGAAATTCGTTAAATTCACTAAAAATTATATAATTTAATAGAAAAACCGATAACAATAGATGTTGCATCGGCCGGGAATCGAACCCGGGCCGCCCCCGTTACAGGCGAGCATTCTACCACTGACTAACCTCCGATGCTTTTGTAGGACTATGTAAAAAAAAATGTATCGGCCATTGCGACCTTGTGGGATTGAATTCGGTAGATCTTATAATTTTTTTCAAAATAGTTATTGACGACTTGCATAAGTTCGCTCCGAATTAATTTATTTTATTTTAAAAAATATGTTATTTGCGAGGAGCTTAAAGCTGCTCAGTGAATTGAGTGACCTTTTTTGTATAAAATATCTACAGAGACATTTTTCATGATAGCTGGTTTCACCTCAAGCGTTTATAGAGAATAGGCGACTAAATGTTAAGGGCCCTTAACACTAGAGACGCCTTTGATAACGTCTCAAAGTCGCGAGCTCTCCAGGCTCGTAACTAAACGACTTGTGCATTTAGTTACAAGGATTGACGTCGTGTTACGAGGGTGTAAAGTGAGCTTTATATGATTGTCAGAAATATTAACGTTCCATTTTGAATTTTAGAATGAATATGCTGAATTAGTATTAGAAATTCCTCAAAAATACATACACCTTCGGAAAATGTGACCTCGGGGATAAAAAATTTTGTTAATTAAAAAACGACTTGAAAATAGTCTATTAATTAATATCACACATTCATTTTTTTTATTCTTGTAAAGTCTAAAGTGTGCGAAGACTTAGGTCTTCGCATAATATACCGACTCAACGCCGACACAAATTTTTGAACAACAAATTCAACGTTCAAACATCTACTCTAAATTACTCAATACGAAGCTTACATTTGAATGGCATACTGTGAGTCGAAGTAGAGCTGGCATGTATGAGTCGGTGTAATGTGCGAACAACATTTATTTTTAGTTTTTATTTAATAAAACTTCACAAATAGTACGTAAGACATATAATTCGATGGAACGTTGAACAACTTTGTATTTGCAGAAAAGGCTGATGTAGGTGACTTTAACACAATTCACTGAAGTAAATAGGTGGTCCGAAAGAATCCTCTTAACGCTGCAATTTCATAATATATGTAGAGTACGACAATATTTACAATTGTATCATATTCCTTAAGTGAGTCTCTGTGGGCGAGTTTAATATAAAGTTTTTCTTTAGTCATTGTTAAATAAAATAAACAACTAGTAAGTTGATTCTTGCAACTTGTGAAAGTTTCAGCTTGAATAAATGTTTTATTGCTTGTGTATTTTATAGAAATAGTTAAACAAAAATCTTTTTTTCTCGGATACTTCGGATACGAAAACTAAATTAATTTATTTAGCAAGATGCACATTTAAATTATATTTATGCAGCATATTTGTCAAAAGTAGACTAAGAAATAGATGTGTCAGTGTTGAATTTAAATACAATGTATGGGGCTCCGTAAACCATTTTGAAAATCAAGGCGCTTCCTGATTTTGATCGACATGAATTGTCAAACACCCTCCATGGGGTTGAAAAGATCACAATGAATATCTGGAATACCTACTGTGACCTCGTTATCCAGACTTGTTATCTCCTGTTCCTGTGTTCCGTCCAAAGTTTCGGTCTATTGTCCTATTTTAGGTTATGACGATACGAGCAAACAATAAATTCTATGAATTTTTAACTGTGATTGTGAACAAAACATGTTTTAATTATCGACCTAAATAATATCAATAAGGCCAACAAAATAACTCAAAACGACATACTTATTCTAAATGCATTTGTATTATTTAAAATACTATGAAAATGTCCGATGAGTGTAATCGAAACTTTTTAAACAGTTAACTTACTTTTTTAAGTCCATTCGAATAAAAGATATTGATATATTTAATTATTTCCTGTTAAATATGCCAACTCGCAGTGACGGATAATGGGGACGTATTCTAAATAGAATAAATAAGTAATGTCCTTGTTCAGTTGGTTAGAATAAACAGAGTTGGAAGGAGCAGCGTGCAGCCGACGCTTCCAAGTGTCGCATATCGGATATAAAATGCTGTCGGAATACAGAACGTTTTCCGATATTCCGTCACAGTAACATAATATTTCTATCTCACCATCTTTTCCGTTACATATGTATATTGCACCTTACCGAGCGATACTCAGGTTCCGTCAATATTCGGCCTTTTATTTCGGGATTCGGGATTCGGTATTGTAGATTATTCAGTAGCTACGTACGCACTATGGTACGCGAAAAAAAATGTCGGCAACGTTTCAGGCGTGGCATTAATCCGTTTTATTTTGGCGAAAGTGGAAGCACTCAACGTGTGTCTTTATTCAAAAGCGACGTCAATAATTGATGTCGAGTATATCGAGGATTACCTTCCAACGAAAGAGCCGCAAAAAATCAATAATAACCCACTGCAAAGCATACGAACAGGAATATTTGTATTGCTTGTATCTGTTAGGAAAAGTTTTTTCTCTTTTCCTCTAATGGGTTTAATTATTAAATGAAAGCTCTGATTTTAATTTGGTATTTCTTGTTTAATCGTTTATTTTCATTAGTTTTTTTCTTGTACAACAAAAGGATTGATATTGCACTTGTTATGTGAAGCTTTCTGAGGAGCCGTCAGTACAACATAAACGTGTGCTGTATAGCTTGATGTGTGGTATTGTGTACTGGACTTTTCTTTTATTTTCTCATTCCGCTTTCAATATTTTCTATTGTTACACTCGGATATGTGGTGCAAAGAAAATAAAATTATAACTGCGAAGCATCGATTATTGGTTTTATTTTAGAAAAATCAGTTTGACGGTAACCTTATTGGATGCTTGCTTGAATGTGGTATTTGCGCCTTGCTAGCCTCAGAAACCCCAAACCTTTCAAGCTTTTGTCATATTAAGCACGAGCAGGAACTTAATAAGATAATGTTCATTAAAAAAGGGACAGTCTGTTCAGTTTTTTTCTGATCCTGTGGTCTTCGATATTGACGTGCTTTCCCTAACAGGGTTCTTCAACTTGAACGATAAAGCCCACTGTGCTCGCTGTATAACTATTCTGTTACCAGTATGTACAGAACATTTAACAGGTTGATGTGCTACGGAGTTTGCATAAATAAATACTATACGATGCATTGGTGTTAGTATATAGTGACATTACTCCCGCTGAATCGGTATATGCTAAGATGATGCGCATACGGAATACCAATGAAGAAATAAACGTATGTTTTATATTATACAGCCCTGTTCACTGTAACAGCTTACTTTGAATCTTATTACTGAAATAGAATTTGAATATTGGTAAATTGTACACGCGATGTATTCCTACTTTAGTGCTTATCTATGTTTACGTTAGGACTTAACTGACTTGGTTTAATATACTCGTATAAATACAGGTGTGTTGAAAAATAATGCTACTTTAAAGTCTAAATGACAATTGTTATTTCTCGGATTTCATGAAGATTCCCGAACGATTATCCTATATATATATATATATCTTAATAATAGTATGTTTTTAAAAACCGTCTTTTGACAACTTAACACGATTTTTTTTTTCTAACTTAACCTGTACATACTTCATAAAATGTTGTTGTGAACAATAGTAATTTCAATGATAAATTCAATTAATTGAACCAAAAAATATGTTGCATCGGCCGGGAATCGAACCCGGGCCGCCCGCGTGGCAGGCGAGCATTCTACCACTGAACCACCGATGCTTGTTTTACTTTTACGTATAATTTGAGTAAGACGCGATGATGATTGAAATGTGTATTTTCAACACGACTGATCAAATATTTACAGGACAATGAATAATGGGAGTCGTTAATGGCTGACTTATTCGACGGAAATAAATAAATGTATTTCGACGCCTTAGAATACCTTATTTGAAAGTGACTTTTTAATGAGCGTAATTATGAACGTACAGATTAAATATGTAATAACAAAAGTAGGGACTGCTCATAGATATACTTGTAAGTATAAGCGAAATTTTCAACTTCAACTAGATTATGGAAGAAAAAATTACGTTTAACCTCTTTCAAAGTGTAACGCTGGGATAATAGTGCATTCGTGTATGAAGCAAGTCACGAGACGATTTAGTAGGCAAGGAACGTTTAATCGTAATTATACCGTTAAGATTGTATATTACAATACCGTAACCCAGGGTTAAACAACCATTGGAATACAAGTGCAAAAAATACACGAAACAAGCTTTCTGTAAGCTTTTTGCAATCAAAATGTTGTACAAAATGAAAACATGAACGCGAGCAAAAAGGTCTCGCCAAACAAAGGGCGAGGCTTCGAAATAATTTGCGATGTGTGCCCAATGCCCTAATTTACTTTCCAACTGTTGTAAGAACTCATAATCCCTATTTCGTCTGGAATTTAGATGTTAAAGGGTTTAAATCAAGTTACCGCGTTGGTTTCAGTTGAATTAAGTTGTTTTATGTGTGTGGCTCCCCACGTATCCACAGTTGTAGGACCGAAAATATACCTAATCGGGCCGATTTTTCCTCCTAGCCTTCTTGATAATTTTGTGACCAACTTTCTGTTGGATGTGCGTTTCGCTATTGCAATTAGTTCGTTCCATTATTCACCTAAAAATGGGTCACCGACTATCGGCAGTAGTCAGGGAGCTATAGTAAATAATATACAAAAGCCTTTGCAATTTTTTTAACCGACTTCAAAGAAGAGAAGGTGCTTAAATAAAATACTTCGAAATCTTCTTCTTTGTCTTATATTTATAGTTATGACGACCTCAGTGGCACAGTTGTGTAAACAGCTGACAGCTACGCTAGAGATTCCGAGTTCGAATACCACCAGGGGCGGAAATTTGTATTAATTGCAAGACGCATTGTAGCGTTTACCGGTCTTGGATGTACTATTCTTATCTGTGTAGTTTATATCATATCGTTGCTTAGCACCTGCGAGATACAAGATTCTTTAATCTTACTGAAGGGCTGAGTCAATGTGTGTCGTGATGTGGTTATTATTTTTAATTACGTGTATCTGTAAAGTATTATGTTTTTTTTAATTTGTTTATAATGAAATTCGTGTTATCAGATAATCTAGTCAATTAAACTATCAGGAGAACATTTATTTTAATTTTTTATACGAAAGTAATGTTATGTATTGTTGGTGTTGAATTAATGTAAGTTACGAAATTTAAAACAGACGTTAATAATTCCATCTAAGCTGAGTCTAAAAGCACTTATGAAAATATAAACCCTTTTGCGTACCGTTTCTGTTTAATGAGAGTCAATTGTGGTTCGGTATACCCTAAGGGATGTGAGATTATGAAGGTGGATGACTACTCTCTTTGTTTTATACTGAATGTGTATGTTTTATATACTAAGAAATCTAGAAATTAGGTAAAAAATAGTTGTCCCTTTATCTCTTACTTCTATATTTATATATTTAATTTTACGTATTTTTAGATTTATATGTTGGATCTTTAAAAAAGATATATATTGAGGTAGTTAGGTCTTTATAAAAAAAATTGATGTCATACTTTTTAGGCTTCCAATACCAGAGTGCTAAAGGGACCTTATTATTAAGGGTCTGCTACCCATCCGTCTGTAGTATGTTGTGTGTGGCATGTGGTGTGTGTATGTAGTTTGTTGTGTATGTTTCATATATCTGAGTCATCCCTAAGAGATGAAATAATAATATCTTAAATTTAAATGGTATCATAGAAGCAGATACATTTTACAATAAATTAATTATGTCCTTTGACATCTTTTCGAATCCGAGATTAAACTTGACTAATTAATTTAAAAAAAATATAAACTCTCAAGTGAACTGGTGCATGAACTTCATTTTTTAGTTCACAGATCACATTCTACTATAAAGTATCACATAACAAGTGCATTACCAATCCTTATGCTATACCACATAAGAACGGTATAAAGTTCAAACAGGGTAGGTTGATCCTTGTTGGGTGTGTGATCCATAAAAATATCTTTAGGGACAAATAAATTCAAATTTTATATATCCCGTATTTCATGTTTTCATAGAGAGTAAGTTAAGAAAAAAAATGAATTCTGATAGAAATATACGTTTAAAAAAGTGTGGAAAGAACAAAGCAAATGGTAAAACTTAATCATGTTTGATTTACAGTAAGCGTTAATTAAAATTATGTAATGTTTGCGAAAGTATCGGCCATTTAATATTAATAAAACAGAATCAATCGTAATCAAACAACCATCGATGAAATGTCAAAAGATTAAAAATGTTTATAAAACTCAGTAACTGTGCCACTTTTACATTAACAGTTGAAGTCGATGACTTTACTATCAGTTATCTATTGATAAATCTGAAGTAATTATTTAACTATTAATGCAGTCAGCCTGAGAAGTTGAAACCGCAAAGATTTCTAGGAGTCGATCAAGTGGAAAATTATCGAAGTTCTGATATTAATTTCTGACTTTGATCTCTACTGAAATGAGGAGGTACCCCTCTTGATCCTGGATGCCATACCCTATTAGAGCACTTATTGTTTTGCCTTCAAGTATACGGACGTCATCAAAGACTTTAACAGCCTACAATCATTAAGTGAGGCTTGAATTGTTTACTACAGTACCGTAACAATACTATTGGCTTTGTGAAACTGTTAGTTTGTGTACACGAAACCTGGAATAGATTTTGAGTACTGGAGAGTTAGAAGGGAAGCTGTAGACAATAAGAGGAATGTACATATGAGATAAAGACTAGTAATTATGAGTTTTTTAGTCCAACTATTTATTTCGCTTATTCACTTAAGGTAATCTTAGGTTAACGTTATTATTGTGAATCAATTCTGTATCAATGTTTGCGTCGTCATATCAGTTTGCCATCATCATCAGCAATAAATGTTACACGATTTAATTATCACTTTCCAACAGGTGAACCGCCCGCTTGTTTACCCAGTTTGTTTGCCTTTTGACGACGATGCCCCTGATATCAGGAAACGCCTAGACCACCACTTATGTGTTGCCCTAGTAGAGATAAAGATGTTATACCTCTCGTGCCAGTAATTACGCTGGCTCTTCAATCCTTCGAACCGAAACATAGCAAATACTTTAAGGTAGAAAGAGAGAGGAGAGTGGTACCAACCTAGACGATCTCGCACGTAGATTTACCGCCAGTAACTAAAATAAACAATAATAAAAACATAAACTTACGCCGTAATTAATCCCTCGAGAAGGGTAGACAGATGTGTTAAACCCCACATTTCGCATGTATAAGTTGAGTTCCAGTGTGACAGGTTGCGAATCTGCCGACACTATCCGGCCACAATGAGAAACATGGCAGGTACAATGTACGTCGAACCCACCTGTCGGGTCGGGTCGGTCGGTTAACCAAAGCACGTAACAAACTGAGCTACCACACGTTCTCTCAAAATATAAATAATAATTCATAATAAATAATAATTAAATTAAAGAATTACATTATTATTAATTCTTATACAATACATACTGATACTATAAAATCACGGAGAAAACCTTGAAGCGAAAGAGAAATTATAGCAGAGAATTGTTTTTATTTGTCATGCATAACATTCGAACGCCACAATGAATGATATCCAAAGGCCTATAATATAATATTTATTACAGTGAAATATAACTGCAAAAGGGGAAGGCGTTTTGAATTTATGCCTATGTATTACACTCGTATCAACAATATCATTTCTTGCGGCGTATACATTCCGATGTTTCTTCAATGGAAAGGTGAAATATGTTCCGAACGGGTTTTTTCTACGAATGTTTTTCGTGAAGATTTATTTCACCGACACCGGAACGGAGCTCTGATTCCTTAAATATTTTTGTTTGTGAATTAAAAAAAACGAATGTTACGATTAACTTCAATTTTGTATTATTTTTACATTAAGGACTAACTAATCGACATGTTAATGTAAAATTGTATTTGATAAAAAAAATGACTAACAAAAAAAAATGTTGCCCTCGAAAAATGTCGGTAAATATGATTTTAATGTAAGTTTGAAATGTCTAGAGTTAACCTTTATAAGCACTTTGTTATGACCCTGAATAATATAGACCGACAGTAAATTTTAACCTTTGCTTTAGTTTATTCAACAAAAGCTTAATTAACGTGAATATTTTTAAATAAATTATATCAATAGAATTTTAAATGTTTTAAAGAATAATTATGAATTCGCAATCTAAATTAATGGTTTATTTCTATTGTTTAAATATTCTGAAATTTATTAATTAAAGGATTAAACTCTTTTGAAATTTAAATTACAAATTCAAAGAAATAATATTCGGATAGGAGTAGGTAAAAAGATAGGTAAAGTTAAGTTAGGTTTTCAGCAAAATGTATATTTATTTTTTTTAGTCTTATTCAAGTCTGTTAGGCATTTATACTTTTATTCTGAACAAAAAAACGTTATTTTTTTCATAATGTTGCGTAGTAAAAGTTCATTATGTTAAATAATGAGAATGAAAAAGAAAATTTGAATTTAGACGACAGAGCTATATATGCTTCCGATGTAAATCCATTCCAGTATTAAATATTAGTATTTGTAAGAAACGTTATGTAGATCTAAAACGCGATATTTAAGTTGCGTGTGACCTTATAACTGAAGAAATTTGCTAATTTCGGAACATTTTATTACATAGTACAGGCAAAGATTAACTAAGTAAGAAAAGTATACAAATTAAAGAGGTTTAATAGTTAATTGTTATGAGCGTTTTCGCTGTATACGAGTAGAACGGCGCGTTGGTAGTACTCGCGTGCTAGATGGTAGTATTGAAAGAATTGCTCTAAATGTTAGTTTTTGTTTTAACTCTACCTACAACTGTATTACCTGAGATTTTCAGTTTTGTTCCTACAAGGAAACGGTTTATTTTTTCATTTATTTTAAAACACTCGTTTTTGATGTTTTTTCTTTAAAAAAACAAAAAAACATGTATTCTTTAACGTAAAAGCCTTTTATAAAATACTTTTTATTAGAAAAGCTTGAGATAAATATCTCGTTTTCATCTATGTCTTTGAAAAAAGTAAGAGATCTTAAATCGTAAATTTTTCTTTTTAATATTTTGTATAAAAGTTTTAAGGAGCCATTTGTCACAGCATAATGTCCACTGAGCAGTCACATGCAGTGGATATGACAAAAGAATTTTAAAGTTAGTTAATTAAGCGGAGATGCCACATCCACTGGCGACGACAGTTACAATTTGAGACACACTTTACTTGCCAGTTTCTTTTAATTTAATTTTGAATTGTTGGCAACTTCGGAAATTATCTGCAACTTTCTTAGAAGAATTTAACTATTCATTTGTAATGGAAATAACGTCAAAGTTTGCAGACAGATTGTAAAAATGGAAAACTTCAAATGCTTATTATACTGACCTAAATGATATTGAAAATATGATTATTTTCAACCAAAAAAAAATTCTATAGGGGAAACTTTATTGTTTTAACATTTATTAATTCATTTAAATTTAGATATTTAAAATGCGGTCTTTATGTTATGTTTTATATAAATGAATAAACCTAGCAAAGTCAAAGTTGTTTATAATGTTTTGACTTTGACACGACTAGTTTATTTTTCATATAGTAATTGTTGTATTTTTTTTCTTTACAGATCGGTTCCCTGAAGGGATACTATTTGCTGTCACACCATGAGGTCCACAAAAGATCGACGGAACCCAGTCATGAACACCACGCGAAACTGAATGAAGAACCACAAGTGAGTGTTTTGAACCCCATGTCGTTAAAGGTGTAACTGATGTGAATCTGTTTGTTTGTCGCTCAGGTTCTGAGAAGACAGTAACAAACAAAATGAAGGAATAAAATAATAATGGGGATAATTCCGATTCATATAAAAAGATATTCCATTTTACTTTTTTAAACAACTTTAACAACTTATAAAAACAAGATCGAATTTGACAAGAAATAACCCTTGACGTATTAATGACATTACGCTCTTTTTTTGACTGATTCGAGGTTGTATTTGCTTTTTAATTTGTAGGTATTTGCCTATTTGGCTTCCATGTTTGACGTGCTCTATCTGCCTTTAGTTCTATATTCAGAAGTGTACATGGCATCATAGTTTCAAAACGCTTAAGCCGATTATGTTATGTTTATTTTAATCATCAAATATGTTTCAAATTTCTATATTAAAAACTGCTTAGAGTGCTTCTAAGGAATTAAATGGCATTTAATAAATCGTTGTATAAAATTTAAAGGTTTTAACTACTAACCTCTATTGGAACCTCTTTTTTTTTTGGGGTGCCTTTCGACCGTTGCATGGTAACGCCTTTAAACCAACCACATTACGTTGCGAGGATAAGTCTTCATTACAAGAAAATAATATATCCGGATAATTTTAATTTATACATTGTTAATAACAAAAGTCCTCCTAAGCCAACGTAAACATGAAAAAAATTCAACGAATTACCTACTCGGGGACAAAAGAGGACTAAATTTTGGGCGCAAAAAAGATTTATAAGGTAACATACACAAGATAAAGTGAGGTGATGCGCAATGTACGGGGGAAAGATTAAGTAAGGTCGCGGATTAGTAGCCGGCTTTACAACGCGAAGGGACAATTGGGTGTGCCATCCTACGGTGTGTACGTATGTATGTCACACGAAACGATTCCATATCTTTAAATATTTATTTTATGCTCTTCCATTTTTTATAGTACATGAATTTGAAGGCAAGAAAACACCAGAGAATTTTGGATTTCATGTTTTTTTTAAATTTGGAATTAATATCCAAATGAAGCATAGTGTTGGTATCTATTCATTAACAGACGCTGCATTGCTTGATGAATAAAGTGTTTATTTTATCACGAAGCTAATTAAGCTGCTTCGGGATTAAATAACAAGATTCCATGTATGTTATATAACCCATTTTAAACAAGTCAGTGAATAATACATACATTACATGAATATGTGTATGTATATGCACGTTAGCAATAACAACAGTACTATTTTGATACGGTTCTATTCTTTTTACAGGGGAATGAAAACGTTTTATCGGAAGGTTTTATTGTTATTGGTCACAGTTTTTTTTCCAGCTCTTTTATTTGCAAGTGTTAGAACAATAATTTTGATGTAAATTTTCGTTTTTAAAAGTACAATTGTATTGTTTACTTCAATGGATATACTGTTTTGTGCGAGCTATTAATGGTTAATATAATATTTGACCGTTAATAAATTGAATGATATCTGTAATTGTTCAAAGCAAGAACAAATGTTTGACTTTTCTACACCCAACACATGTGCATCGGGCATGAATAATGTTTTTTGATATTCATTTCATATTTGTTATACTTATTGATATTTCTCTTTTTATTCACACTGCTTAAGATAAAAACTCTACCAGTGGAGATTATTCCCCAGGGTTACAACTTGGATCTCATCAAATCGAAAATAATAAAAAAATCACTTATCAAGAACGCTCCACTTTAAGCCACCTCGTCAGTTACTAATGCTTGCCTTTCTTACATAAAATATGGCGTCACGTCGCCAGCCCGTAAAATAATATTCGATAATAAACTATAGAAGAAATAATAACATTTTGTCAGAAAACGTCATTTTAAATTTATGTTCGATGAAACGGTAAAGTGAAATGTAAAGATTAAATATATTTCGGTCTGGCGTAGTGAACCCAAAAATATGGTGATGTGTTATTCTTTAAGTCGCATTTTCTGATGTGGATTATAATTAAGGCGTTTCAAGTTAACGGACCGACTCCAACTAGAAGCTATTATTCTTATTGACAAATAGTTTAAATGCCACTTATCCCCGGAATCCTGGCTAACATTCTCTCAAGTCTTAATTGATTTGTATGAAACAAGCCGAGTCCAAAAAGTTTTAAGCTTGCTTTAGGGTGATAATTATTAGTTTAGGATAATTGTATCACTGCATCAGAAGTTGGCAACCTTGTTATATTGTGTTTGTGTCCATCTGTCATCGGTGTAGCTGGCTACGTGCCCTGCACAGTTCCACTTTTTTTTCAGGGAGGACGTTAATATAGTGATACCATATAATTGCTTAGTGCAGTGATACATTATTCTTAGAGCAGGCAGGATTAAGTCAATCTCTATGTTGATTGTTGAGTTTTTTTTTCTTTCGTATCATTGTTAATTTTGTCTCAATTTTATTTCATTTCATTTTATTTTATATGCTAAATTTAATTCAATTATGTAGCTAATAATTTTGTGAATGTTGTATAAGTCCTTAATTGGGACACACATATATACCTTAGGCGTTTAATTATAAGTTATTTTCTGTGTCTGATGTGTGTCATGTGGATTTATTAAATAAATAAATGAGCGTTTGGTGTTGCAAGAGTCTGTAAGCTGCGTTAAATGCTTTATTAGGCAAGAAGTTGAGGATTTATTCTTAAGATAGAAACTTCTGTGTTCTGTCTTGTTTACAGACATCTTCCAACCAAACCCCCCTTTACCCCCTACCCCCCGCCGCGGTGAATACTAATAAAACTCCTGGGCGTTCCTGACCGCTACCCTCTCTTTGTTATGTTGATGTCTTTGTTAAAGGAACTCGGGTATTTCAAACAAACAGTTGTATATGTACCTAATGGTAGGTAGGCAGGTACTCTGACAAAAATATCTCGAATATTTTAAAGGTGAATATTAATAGCGTACTATTTACGACATCTATTTACGCTCGGAACTGGAGAAAAATACGCATTCTATTTGAAAAAATTGTCTGTCTTCATAACTGCTGGCTTACTATATTTTAAGCTAAAGGTTTAAATTTTAATTTTCGTAAACAATTTATAATATCTATTTTGTACATATACTGTATGCTCTAAACCTAGAAATCAAATGAAGTAACTGAAATTCGTTAGTCTATTTGTCTACTGTAACTCCTTTGGCAAATAATTCTGTTGTTGAACTGGCATGTAGGTATGATATCATATAACAGTGCTACCTTATAAATTCAAATAAACGCCTGCCCGTTGCCCTGAGCCCGTAACAAGAGATGTAACCCTTTTCTTCATCTTATTCAAACGCAGGACAAGTGAGAAATTATAATTGGGTTTGAAACAAAAACAGGGCTCCATTCGGCCCTCAAATTGGGTCGACTTAACATAGACAAAGCTCCTCCCTCATGAACGTGATTTTTTACGTAAATCTGTTTTACCCAACTATTGTTGTATCTATTCCTAGATCTATATCTTAGCATGAGATAAAAAGTAAACCGAGATAAAGAAAAGAGAAAATAAGAATTAAATTTTTACTTTTGTTTTCTCAGGAAAATTTACACAAAAAAATACTTAATCCTCTTAAAAAGGTGGTTTTTAATTCGCTGTAGGACGTGGTAGCTCAGTTTGTTACGTGCCTTGGTTAACCGATCGACCCGAACCGCAGGTCGTGGGTTCGAGTCTCGGGTTGCCGTAGATTTTAGCTGCCATGTTCTTCATTGTGCCCAGATAGTGTCGACAGACTCGCGAAATTTAACATCTCTGCCTACCCCTCTCGAGGGATTAATTACGGCGTGAGTTAATGTTTATGTTGTGTTATGTAGATTTGAACATTGGTCTTGTTATACAAGTATTACTATGAAAGTAAAGAAGTTACAAATATAGCGTTGCGTATGATTGTTTTCTGCCACTGAAAAAAAAACGTCACAAGTTTTATTTCGTTCAGGTAATCATATTTTTCAAACTTTCTCTCGGCGTGAAAGATTTTATTTTTCAACGGTATCCTTGACGTAAATCCTAAGGGTCGAACAGCTTACTGGCGACTGTCATCCCTTCTTCAGCCGATCATATAATTCAGTTCTGAGTCCTTTGACTTTCTCGTGTTCAACTGATATTCAACCTTCGTCGTTAAGTCGTCGTATAGATAAAAAAAAATCATGAAGATTTAAATCCTAAATGCAGAAATAGGGATTTTTTTCCACATAACGGGATACGTACAATCTGTTAAGCGTATTTTTTGTCATTAAGTACATTCAAACTCCGTTGCCAATCTTCGCTATTATTTTTATTTTTATTCTATCTTAATCTCTTAAAAATGATTTAAAAAAATATCGTCTGCATTGAAAAATGGAAACTGAATAACTTAAAAAAAAATGACAGTTATTTTCAGAATTATAAATCCTGAACGGTGAGGACAGAAGTAAAATGTGCAGAATCTCTTCAATCGTTCGTATTCCTATGTCAGTTTAATCCCCAAGTATTGCTTTCTGTTTTCACTTTACTGAAACAATGTTTGGTCTGCCATTTATTTGCTCAGCTGCGCGAGCCTAACAAGCATAGGGAAACAGATGCATCTAACTAAAACATATGAATTGTTGATATTTACCCTCAAGTTTAAAATCTAAGCCTTTAAGTTTTTTTTTTTTTTCAAAACTCGGGTTTTTGTTCTGCGTCAGTGTGAAAGTTACGACAGTTTCATGTGAAGTATTGTATCCGAAAATTAGAGATTCCAGAAAGGCAGCGGTCTTATTAAATTACTCTTCGGACTGAGACAAATAATTCAGCGCATTGTTAACATGTTCCTGTCTTCGTTTTTACTACACAACGTTCTAATAAAGTGTTGTGCTTTGCTCTCGCGTTGTGTACTGTTTGTTTTTTTTTAGCACGCCGCAGTCTTAATGAAATTACCGCTGCGAGAAACTAACGCAATTTACTTGTGTGAATTTTAAAATGTTAACTCTCGTGTGTTTTAATGAAAAGTCAAAGTTTATACTTCGCGTCCCGTTATTTGTTCACTCCGCTGTGAACATAACTTGTTTAACGTTTAAATAATTCTTACAGCAATGTACGTACGAGTACGTACTATGAAAAAGTTGGCCGTGATGAAAAACATGTACCTACGATGAATGTATGAAAATAAATACATGTTATACTGTAAGTTTTATTTCAGGATTTTATATCGATATGTTTTGTTTACATACAGCTTCCTCTTACAGTCTTATTTTTATTGAGGGATTGATGGTTTTATGTGTTTGTTTTAACCGAATAACTCGCTGATATCTCAGTTGACTTGTAAGGCATGTCAAGTTGTTACAATTAAGCTGATGATGGTTTCCACAATAATAAAAATTAAACAGCTTGAAATAAATAAATTACAATATGTGAAACAAGAATAAATATATTCTTTGTAAAAACAACCCCATGAGGTGAATTGAAGTGCCGACAGTTTTTCAATTATATTAATGAAAGTGTTTACTGGCAGGTATTATTATTGTACACTAGAGTACTGGTAGAGTGCGATAAAAGTTAAACACTACAGGAACACGGGCGTTTTAATTGGTCGAGAGTGTAAGCTCTTGCAACGTAGGGTCGGAAGTTTCATCTGTACAACCGGCTTTTCACGACCGATTCAAATTGATAAATTTGTCAAAGTTGTCATCGATGCAAGACTTATAGAGCCTTGTATTGTATAAAAGGCTACTTAGATAATATAGTTTGTGGGTTTTATTAAATAACTTTGGATTTTACACACCATTGTATGTATGAAATTTGATATCCATATATTTTGAAATTTGGAAGTATTTTCATATTTATTTATTTTTTGTTTAAGTTTTTATTCGTTTCGCTATACCTACTTAGCTTTTCAAGTAAGAAAGGGTGCGGTATTGCCCACGGAAGCTCGCATGCCTATTTTCTGACATCTCTCCCAGTACTCTTATTCGGAATTGAACTCTATCGTCCCAAGCAATAAGGATTACATTATAAATGCGGGGAACATGTTTCGAAACGTCAGTTTTATTGTGCACCAACAAACTGTGAAATTGCACCTTCCTAGGGAAACTAAAGGATGCTATTTTGGCGCACAGAAATTATTGCTGATTTATTGTAAAGTGAGACGACATTATACTTTACGTAAAGAATGAGGTTTTTTTAAAACAGATGTAATTTTTTTCATTGGTTTTCTGAATTCGTACGAACCACTTTAAAAAAATAAGCTCACATTGAGATGAAGTCTTATGTTTTTTTTTTTCTTAATAACTTATGTTGTACTCAACATAAACTCACGCCGTATTCTCTCGAGAGTGGTTGGCAAAGGTGTAACACATCGCATTTCTCATGTTTATGTTGAGTCCCAGTGTGACAGGTTGCGAATCATATAGGGCACAATGAAGAACATGGCAGCTACAACGTACGGCAACCCGAGACTCGAACCTCGACCTGTCGGGTTGGCATACCAAGGCACGTAACAAACTCAGCCACAATGCTTAGCTACTGAGCTGGCTATGTTCTGTTATTAACAAATAAGTTTCTAATCACGTGGTCCTAGTTTCGATTTCTCGCTCATCCTCATCACGCACGACGAAAGTTACTGGTGCAAGTTAAATTTTGAACTGAAAAGTTATATGGTTGTATTTGCAACCAAGATTACTCGTGACCTTAAAAATAAAATAATGTCGGTATTAACTAGTCGCCCAAATCGAAACAGCCCGACTGAAAAAGTGAAAACGCTTTCACCTCTCCCAAAGAACGCAATTTCAATCCCATTCAAACAACAAAACTTTCTGTTTCTTCAAGTATTTTTGATGATAAACATAAATCTATGAAAGATGCCAATCCCTGAAAATATTTTTTTTCGCAGGTGAGATGGGTGCAGCAGCAGAGGGAAAGGCGGAGAGTAAAAAGAGATTTCAACGGGTACGAGGCCCCCTCCCTCTGGTCCCAGTTCTCAAGGAGACCAGCTTCCCACAGGACCCATCACCGGGCGCTCTCGTCATCGGCGTCACCGTTCTTCCCTGACCCCCTGTTTAAAGAGCAGTGGTATCTGGTGAGTAGTGGTTGATATTTCACGCGGTGAAGTTTTGCGTTTACGTGAAAAGGGAATTTGTGTGAAAAGGAAATTACGTGTGTCATTTTTGATCTAACACAAATGTATATTTGTTTCAGTAGATATAAATGTAGGTACATAGAAGTAGTTCTACACGTATTCACATGATTTTAATCAATTTAATGAATTCTGAGTTTTAAGGATTAAGAACTTAATCAGGACATTACATATTCTTAGGAACCAAACCAATATCTATTCAGGTAAGTGAATAGATATATGTTCCGGTCAAAGCGGATTAATTATAAGTATTAATAGTACTCCGATATTATTAATATAAACCGAACAAAGAGAATGAAGCGATAAAATAATAGAAAATCGAAAACCATTAACGATATTCGTGATCATGTTGGAAATTTAAAGAACACGCAAAAGAAATATTCATTTGAGCTGAAAACGTATTAAACTTTAGAATAGTACTGTCAGTGTATAAGTAAAATTTTTGATTTAGTATAATTACTGAAGGTTGTATGATAAATTGATCTGGGATTCCATCTTCATCCAATTCGCAAGGAGCACTTTGCGTCAAGTTTATTCATTCCTAAAGCTAAGCTTTCTCGTCTCTACCAATGAACTCATTTGTATGAGCATTGTAACTTGGACTTTTTATGTCACAAGCTGGCATATTCTAGGCAAGCATACTGCACCCTCGGTAACATTAGATGTCATTTACTATCAGATGAGTTGGTTTTCAAATGCTTATCTCATTACATAAAAATAAGGTAAACAAAATTTTTGTTTCTTAATGTACTGTAGGGATAGGTACTAGTAACCTAATTTGCCGTCGATAGGAATACAGTCACAACTCTATATATCTCTCAAAGTTAGAACTAATGTATTTCTCATAGTTCATCGAACGTCAAAAGCATGACCATTTCGTCTATCTATATATATGTCTCTGAGTCATGTCTCGACACAGAACTACTACTGGATAATTTGTGGATGTCTCGCACGATTTGTTATTAGTTTCCGATATTGATGACTGTATCCTCAGTATCTCTAATCAGAAACGACGATGATAGCTCGACGTGTGCGTTTGAATTATTCCACGTAATTAATGTGCTTAAGTCTCTGATATTGTGATGAGCGACCTATAATTCGATTTCGATTCGAACTATGGAACTGTATAGACGACATTTCCGGCTAGAGGCGAGCCTTTTGTCCAAAACGTTATCGGCCTTTAATACATTTAGAACGTAGACTAAAGCGTGGATTAAAAAAGAACTAAGGTTTAAGCCATGTTCAAATGTCATTTTTAGGCAGTTTCACGCCGCGCTATAAAAAGTATGCATTTTTGTTCTAGAACTAAATTCGAAATAATCGTCGGATAGTTCTAAGTCGGTATAAGCAGGCTCGATTATTAGAAAATTATAAAAAAGTTTAAATGCATACAAACTATTCCGTCGAATGTAAAAGTTCCTTCTTTAATTTTATTTATATTCTAGAACGGTGGTGCCAAAGATGGTTTGGACATGAACGTGTCCCCGGCCTGGCAGAAGGGGTACACCGGCAAGGGAGTCGTGGTTTCAATCCTCGATGACGGCATTCAGACCAACCACCCTGATCTCGCACAGAATTATGTGAGTACTTATCATCATCAGCTGGAAGAACTATCTACTGCTGAACAAAGCCCATCGCCCCGATTAGACCGCTTGCATCCAGCGGCTCCCTTCTAAGTAAGTAATGAAGAAGCTTAGTTTGAGATGAAGAAATGTTTTGTAAATTTGCTCAAGGGTGTTAAAATTATTTTATCCAAGAAGAGCTGGTGAATACCGAAATCTTATTTTTTTATTTTTTTTTATTTGTCAGAACGCATGGTACAATGTTTAGGTGTTAGTTTTAAGAGTAAAGGTTTCCAACATGGTTCTATTTCTAGTTCTAATTATTAGCTACTGTTAGACATACACTAGATTAGAAAAAATAACTATCGTTATGGAATGTCAGACCCATTACAATTATTCATTATACATCAGTCAAACTAACTAAAATTATGTCAACTAATTACAAGCAAATTGAAACGACATACATAATCAATAAGAAAGAAAATAAGATAGTAAAATATCAAAAATTATCCCGATGTTCCTTTCAATTATTTAATCTTAATCAAAATGTCAAATAACTCTTAAAAGCTAAAATTATATTGTATACATTTTCTGCAAAAAAAAAGTTCACAAATGAAACGCTGTATATGTTCAAAATTCATAAATCATTTATTGTAAATAGATTTTTACAAATACTTTTGAACGTCAATAAATACACCAGAAATGTTTAACACGAAATAATATAAACAACAGAGCAAACTATCATGGCCATTAGTTCTTGCCATCAAAATAATATTTTAGGTTGTAAAGGCCTTTATTCGTTAGGTACTTCATAATGAGTGGCTTAAATTTATGCATTGATAAAACTACAATGTTTAGTGGTAGTTTATTAAATATGTTTACACAGTCACCAATAAGTGAACTACCAACTTTGTGAAGTCTGATATTGGGAACAGCAAGCTTGTGCTTTTTTCTGGTATAAAAATTATGACGATCACAGTTTTTAGGGAAAAGGTCTAAGTTTTTATAAACATTTAAAATACAATAAAATATGTATTGTGAAGCTACTGTTAAAATATTAATTTCCTTAAATAATTATCTTAGCGAGTTACGTGGTCCTAGGTTGTAGATGGCTCTCATGGCCCTCTTTTGTAATACAAAAATAGTCTGAATATTTGCTTTCTGTATTTCAGTGAAATCATTTATTTGTACATGAACACTCGCAATAACGAACCAAAGATTCATTGTCAAATTTTAAACCAACAATCCAATCGTATTCAGATGATTGGTATAGAAGATTAACAAAAAAAAAACTATTTCATAAAGTTCCAGCTACCCACCCTAACATCACACGGGGGGGGGGGAATATACGATTTTTTATAAAAATCTATTACAGAAATTGCGAACAAAGCTAAAAGGAATTGATTTTTGTAAACATTTTTAGAAACGTGTATTCTAGGAAGTCCCTCTGACTATCTATGATAAAATCAAATATGTTACTCAAAATAATTTCTGGCTGAAAAAAATGTTTTACGTTTAAATCCGTTACTATACTTACTTAGAGTCTGAAAGTTTCTTACGGAAGTTCGCCGCGGAAGTCGGAAGTAGCCGGATTCAACGTGTTTCAAAATATCCAACATTTAGTTAGCTAAGGGTGAGAAGGCGGATAACCTACCTGAGCCTCATTTAAGGCACTTATAACAGCCAAATAGCACCGCTAACTAATTACCGTCGTTTTTCCAAACATGAGGTAAATTAAAAAACTTATTGTTACTTACTTTAAATACACTCTTCCCATCTTATTGTAGTAAGGGTTTCTTT
The DNA here is from genome assembly GCA_949316135.1 of Choreutis nemorana. NCBI lineage: Eukaryota > Metazoa > Arthropoda > Insecta > Lepidoptera > Choreutidae > Choreutis > Choreutis nemorana. The sequence goes on from OX438610.1 coordinate 6,968,613, forward strand.
ATACTAACTACAATATCATTTTATTATATTTTTTTCCGGTGAGACATTGTCCGGACCACTGATTTCCCATCCCAAAAAAAAAAAACCTTAAATCCCCAACAGGGTTGTAATTTCTATTATTATATTACTAGGAGTCCAAACTATAATATAAATAAAAAGTATCTAACCTGACCTGAATTCCCTCATGGATGTATTTATTTGAAGCATTTTTCTTTGATGATTCCCTCAATTTCTGTGATCCGCGTCGACGTCTGTCATCCTCTGATCTTTGCTGTAATAAACTGTCGATTCTCTGTATGCTATGAATAACATATTAACATCCAAAGATAAATATTCCAATTTATCTAAAAAGATATCGCAATGAAAAAAGGTGCTGATTCTATACAATGAAAAAGAAGCCTTTGAACGTTTCGAATAGATAGTATTTGATAGTACAATAGATTTCATTTCATGCTTCTATGAAAGACCGAGCTAGATTATACCCGCAATATAAAGTCTAGTAGCGATAAGGTGCCCGCATGTTAATAGAGTAAAGTTAAACTTTTGATCTGTAGCTGTACTCTCTACAACTGAATTCTACAACTTAGATAGGAACTGGTTATCATTTTGCCTGTTTCATTCAAATATAGGTATTTCTGCTTTGAGAGACAGGGATAATACAAATGGATTGGAATATCTATTCTTAGTTACGTAATACGCTATCGAGTCAGCCAATCCCGATACGCGACTACAAAATCTATTTCGCTTTTATACGGCATCGCTGCATTGGGTTTAAGCTCGTATTAACCTGAAAGTATATTTAATGTAGCTTTGGAAAATTGTCTCTGAAATATTGTATGTTGTACTCCTGTTAGCTTTTTTACGAATCAATAACTCAGCATAACAAAGTGAATCTGTAGACAAGCGAATGTGAAGTCAGATCTTTTTTATTGTTAATAGGACCCAAATGCGTCTACTGATATAAACGGCAATGATGACGATCCTATGCCACAAGACAATGGTGATAATAAACACGGTACAAGGTGTGCTGGTGAAGTAGCAGCAGTTGCTTACAATCAGATTTGCGGGGTGGGCGTGGCTTACAATGCCAGTGTCGGAGGCGTAAGAATGCTCGATGGAGTTGTCAATGATGCCGTCGAAGCTAGGGCCCTGGGGCTCAACCCCGATCACATAGACATATACAGCGCCTCATGGGGACCGGAGGACGATGGAAAAACGGTTGATGGTCCAGGACCGCTAGCGAGAAGGTTCGTTACATACATTAAATACATTGAATTTGTAATAAGTTAAAAATCAAAAATATAAAAAGATAACTTTTTCCAGGGCTTTTATTTACGGTGTTACCAGCGGTCGTCGCGGTAAAGGGTCTATATTCGTTTGGGCTTCTGGTAATGGAGGAAGACATACAGATTCCTGCAATTGTGATGGATATACTAACAGCATTTTTACGCTTTCGATATCAAGTGCAACGCAAGGTGGTTTCAAACCTTGGTACCTTGAGGAGTGTTCTTCTACTTTAGCCACAACTTACAGCTCAGGGACTCCAGGGCATGATAAGAGTGTAGCAACTGTAGATATGGACGGCAGATTGCGACCTGATCATATATGTACTGTAGAACATACTGGAACTTCTGCATCAGCTCCATTAGCCGCGGGAATTTGTGCACTAGCTTTGGAAGCCAATCCCGATCTGACGTGGAGAGATATGCAATATTTAGTCGTCCTGACATCGCGACCGCAACCACTAGAGAAGGAATCAGGGTGGATAGTTAATGGTGTTAAAAGAAAAGTAAGCCATAAGTTTGGATACGGTCTCATGGATGCATCGGAGATGGTTAGTTTAGCTGAACAATGGGTGTCAGTTCCCCCACAGCATATATGTAAGTCACAAGAAATTAACGAAGATAAACAAATAGAGCCATCCTTCGGGTATAGGTTATCCGTACATATGGATGTTAATGGATGCAGTGGAACAGTTAACGAAGTGCGATATCTAGAACACGTTCAATGTAAAATATCGTTAAGATTTTTCCCTCGCGGCAATCTACGTATACTATTGACATCTCCTATGGGAACAGAATCATCACTTTTGTTTGAACGTCCACGTGACGTTGTTAGTTCGAATTTCGATGACTGGCCATTCCTCAGTGTTCACTTCTGGGGTGAACGAGCCGAAGGAAGATGGTCTCTACAAATTATTAATGGTGGCAATAGACACGTAAATCAGCCTGGTATATTGAAAAAATGGCAATTGATATTTTATGGCACGTCTATCGATCCAGTGCGATTACAATCAAAACGACCGGCGCAAGTTGGTCCGCCATTCGCTTTCCCAACTGTCTCTGAAGGTTACGATGCTATCGGTGATTCTTTTTACAATACTGACGCGTTTGCCAGTTACCAAAACTTCCCTACGTTATTCGCTGCTGGATCTGAACCAGAGAAAGCAGTGGCAAGTCTCGATGGACATAACGTCCCTTCTTCGCATGGGGAAAATGTTCTCGCTGATAGTAACGACAGGCGCGTCATACATGACTGTGATCCCGAATGCGATTCCCAAGGCTGCTATGGAAAAGGACCTACGCAATGCATCGCTTGTAAAAATAACAGGCTCGATGATGCATGTGTTTCGAAATGCCCACCGAGAAGCTATAAAAACCAAGGCGGCGTTTGCTGGCCATGTCATGAATCTTGTGAGACTTGCACGGGGCCTGGACAAGACTCTTGTCTGACTTGCGCTCCTGCACATTTACTCGTAGCGGACTTAGCGGTTTGTCTACAGATGTGCCCTGATGGCTACTGGGAGAACAGTGAATCATCAGTGTGTCGTCCGTGCGCCGCTCATTGTGCCACATGTTCTGAGCGAGCGGACGCTTGCACTTCCTGCGAACATCACCTTCTGCTCCAAAACGGAACGTGTATGGTATCCTGCCCGCCATCTTTCTATGAAACTGACGACTACAATTGCGCCAGTTGCCACTCTTCGTGCGAAACTTGTCTAGGCCCAGGAGAAAAACAATGCGTCACGTGTCACCCTTCAAGCTACGGACTCGACGGAAAATGTGTTGCATCTTGCCCGATTGGGTATTACGCCGATAAAAAGAGAAAAGAATGTATGAAGTGAGTATTTTAGCATTTTACGTCTATACCTTTATGTAAAAAAGAAAAGAATCACCAGTATATGAGCCTAGCCAATGAAATTCTCCCGCCATCGACGCTTAGAATTTCATTTGGGTCGAGATTAATAATGTTAGCCTTCCGTGCTGTCATGCCTAACCATCCAACTTTTTTCCCCAGGTGTCCAGTGGGGTGTGAAACCTGCACAAGCGCGTTTTGCCTGACCTGTGAATCAAATTGGGAACTAAATAAAAAGAATAAATGCCTGCCAAAAGGCTGGGAACGTTGTTCAGCTGGCGAATTCACTAACGGACAGAACTGCCGATCCTGTCACGAGGCTTGCGAATCATGTTTCGGAGAAAACGAGGAACATTGCCTCACCTGTCGATCTCCCAATCTAGTACAGGATAATAGGTAAGCAAATAAATTTATTCAAAAACTATTGGATTTTATATACCTACTTCAATAACTATGCAATACGTATTGGACACACTTGCTCACGTGCTTTATTTGTGATAAAAAAAACAATTCGGTAAAAATAGCCTACAGATACTTACTGGTGCTTACTAATTAAAATTAAAAAAACACTTTATATGCCGAAAGAAGCCAAAGAAGCTGTTTAAAAATTAACTATACATATATAAATCTTCATCCTTTTTTAAGATGCCTTGACAATTTTAAAACAGTGAATCTCATTTGTCGATATTTTTACTAGGTTATTTACATATTTATAAAAGTATTTAATACTCTTGTATTAGATGCGTTACGGAATGCGGTGCGGGATTCTATTCGGAAGCAGGCAGATGCGTTCGATGTGTGAACGGTTGTGCGCAATGCACTTCGCGACTCAACTGTACGTCTTGCAGCGGTGCACTCAGGCTGCAGTCCGGCGTATGTAGGACGTCCTGCGCTGAAGGGTGAGTATGAAACTGTCGCTTTATAATTTCAACAGATTTTCATTGAACTCTTTTTGTGAGGTCTTTGTGTGTTGAAGACCAACCAGACATTAAATAATTCAGAGACTTTGTTGATCTTTTTCATAACCAAAAGTAGTAAGCTCTAAACTTTGAAAGACCTTTTTTAAGGACGATGTATTATCGCTTGGTACTCGGTTTTCAAATGACACTCGACAGAGAACTTTCGTCCGAAATGTCGACAGGTCGAAAGACAAATTCGATTACCTGACGATGACGGCAACTAACCTACTGCAAGTGCAACAAAGCTGATTCAAAAGCGACTACCCTTTAATTTTAACGAGGCCTAAAACACACTTCGACCATACACATTTTAACAGCAGAGCGACAGAGGTTGTCTCTTTCTTTCTAGTATCTAGTAATGTCGCATTTTTAAGTGTGCTTAGCATGTTAGATTTGAGTTGTACAAACATGTTGAGTTTTAAGCGTTTTTCCTTTTCACCTGATAGTTATTACGCGGACCGCGGTACTTGTTCGAAGTGTTATTTATCCTGCCGGTCGTGTATTGGGCCTAGGCGCGATCAGTGCGCGTCCTGCCCTTCAGGATGGAAGCTAGCCGCTGGGGAGTGTCACCCTGAATGCCCGCAAGGTGAGCCTGACGATACTTGTAATGTTGTTGTAATTTGTATTACAAAATACTCGAGGCTACTGTTTTCGATTCTAGTGAACGGTTGTTGAAAGTTTGTACAATGAAATGCAATTGATTCACTTGAACTGTTGTTTTAATTTGTAACATAAAATACATTGTTTTACCTTAGTGGACTGTTGTGTTTGTTTGTTGTTGTTTATACTATAAAATACAATTGATTCGCATGGACCCTCGTCCTACTAGGTAAAACTGTTAAGTGAAGTAAAGTTAAAATATTAATTTAAATAGACTGTTTTAGAACTTGTTTCTACAAACCTACGTTCTGCTTCTACAACAAAATAAAATAGATTTGCCTAGATTGTTGTTTTTACTCTATTGTTTTTTACTGTTCACTCCTTGGTTTAGGTTTCTATCAGACGACAGACGGTTGCCGTCATTGCCACCACTATTGTCGGGAGTGCAACGGCACGGGGCCCCTGCACTGCACATCCTGCCCGCCCCGGTTCACGCTCGACGGGGGCCTGTGCATGGAGTGCCTGGGAGCCCAGTACTACGAGGCTGCCACAGGGGCCTGCAGGACTTGCGATGCAACTTGCAGGACTTGCTCCGGCCCTGGACAGTTTAGTTGCACGGGATGCGAGAGGCCGTTGAGGTTTGATAGGTTAGTTGTTTTTTCTTAATGAAGGTCGGCTTGAAATTAGTGAATGAATATGTAAAATTTGATAAGACTTAAAATAAACATTTGGAAAAAATGGATAGCAAAAAAAACATTAAAAAATGGATAGCAAAAAAAACATTAAAAAATGGATAGCAAAAAAAACATTAAAAAATGGATAGCAAAAAAAACATTAAAAAATGGATAGCAAAAAAAACATTAAAAAATGGATAGCAAAAAAAACATTAAAAAATGGATAGCAAAAAAAACATTAAAAAATTTCGTATGAGCGTTGTATTTAAATAAAATAATTGAACTAAAACGACATTAATTGCTGTTGAATTTTAAACAAATGTGATACTTAGTTAAAAAGTCAAAATGTCAAACTTAATTATGTTCAATTATGGAGGTTCACGATGAGGTAGTTTTTAAACAGTTTCAAAAGTCAACCCATAATTAATCGTAGAGAATACTGAAAACTATAAAATTTTGATGATCCATGTATTATGACAGAACTTTCTAAATTACCCATGTATTAATTATTAAGACAGATGAGACTTATATTAAGGATGTGAACTACAAAGATTTGCGTAAAACTACAAGCTAACCACGTTAGTTTAAGGTAAGTTTTTTAAGATTCCAAGAAACGAGGTTTATAATTTGTTGTTTTTTTTTTCACCTACAGGCTGAACAACCAGTGCGTGACTTGTTGCTCTGAGCAGGCGACCAATACTAACTTGACTGCCAACGATTGCTGTCACTGCCATCCTGACACAGGTAAATACGAGCTTACCGTGTTATCGATTACCACGAAGCGCTTTACAAGTTTGATTTTGACAATGAATTTTTTTTGTCGTGAGACGCATGTCGGCAAGACTGGACAATGTGTTTGTGTTACAATTTGGAGCTCTTCTAGTATAAATAAATAGGCATTTTATGGGCTAGCAAGGTTTTAGATGTATTAGATAAATAACAGAACAGCCACTCGGAAAGGCTTGTCCGACGGCGTTAGTCCTTAAAATCGAAGAAGTTCACTTAGATTTTGAAATCGATTTCTAAATACATACTTGGATTTTTTATTTTATTTTTCCATAAAAAGCTCCTTCAATAACAGTGATTGATTAACAGGTGACTGCATCAATTCATCTGTGGCGGGAAAACGAAGAATCGCAGAGTGGGACGCGTATCACACGGAGACCGCGGAAACTGCAGCGCCGAGCCTCGCCGGCTTGCTGTTGACGGTGTGCGTGGCGGCCACTGTGGTACTCTTGCTCGTCTTAGCAGTACAGGTAATTATTAATAACAATAACATTTACATTAGATCAGCTGGGGACTTTTTTTTTATATTTCAAGACAATAGCACCTTAACAGTAAGTATTTAAAAAAACTAAGTCAATACTACTCTTAAAAGAAACACTACACATAGGTAAATTACAATTAGACAATATTATATCGCATACACAGACGGCCACACATAAAGCTGCACATAACAAGTGCAATATCAATGAAAACCTAAACTCTTCAAGGTCAACCCAAAGGTACAAAGTCTAAAAAAGGTTAGGTTGATCCATGGCCGTGTGTACCAAAGAACGAGTTTTTCTTTTCTAATTACCGCCAATCAGAAAAACTAATTTAGTTGTATGTAATAAATATCGTTTCTTTTATTGACATTTTATTGAAGCTTTCGCTAAAGTAATCCATATCAAATGACAAGTCCATTATGTAACAGAATCTGCTACTACGTAAATGTCAATAACAAATAAATAATGAATTAGTAAAATGATGAATACGTTTTGTTATTCCTAGGCAATGTTATTAATACTGGATGATATCTCAGGTTTTGTTATTATATATCTAAATGCGGTTGTTTATTCGTCTTATGATATCAAATCTTGGTTTGTTCTGCTCGAATAAACATTTATGTTAGGGGCAGGTAACACTAACAATAACCTATCAAAATATTAATGAATGCCTACAATATCAAATATTTCCATCATTATCGAACTATATAGAAAACAGAACCCTCACAGAGCTGTGATGAATGGTGTATATCAACATTTTACTATAACCAGCGAAACCGCACTAGTTTCGCCCTGATTTGAAGATTGTATGTCTGTTCTAACACGTAGATTTGAATATTGTTCTATCTCTTTCTTTCGTTTTTTCTCAGATGCTATTTGACGGATGTAGAACACCTCCGCGTTTCGAAACTATCGCAATGTTTGTGTGCTACAGGTTTTCTCCACCATTTTTGCGGAATAGGAGTTGATTTTTAAATATCCTTTCTCACCAAATACTGCTATTTACTGCAAGTTAAGTCAAAATAAAAAATAAAAAAACGTTGTCGAATTTATTTTTGTTAATATAAAATTATATTTTCGACCTTAGTAATTTACTTTTTTTTCGTTCTCTGTCACTCTCATTTTCGGAAAGAATTCAAACTTAATTAAAAGTCGATTTATAAGCCGGTATCGTATTTTTCGTTGAAAAAAAAAAACAAATGATCAGATTGCAAAACCGTTTGTACGATATGACACCTCCCTCCCTGAATAATAATAAGGCTTCCCGAAGGTTTTACAATTTTACCGTTCACTCGAGCACCGAGGTTTGAGATTTGAACCCTTAAAGGTACTTATCCGGTAAAGAAAATGTTTCGTGAAAGAAAAACCTGTTTCTACTATACGGAACCGAACGTTTTGCCGGAAGCCGTCTTCACATCAGGCAAGAAAACCGTCTCCTCTCCCTGTTTCTGTTGAATTGTGATTTGTGACAGGATATATATTACAACATGTACAAGTTATGTACATGTGTTAAGTTATTATTTAATTGTAAAAAACAATTTGGTATTTACCTAATTATAATTAGGTATAAAATTTATTGAGTAAGTAATAAGTAAATTCTTTTTTTTTTTCAGCTTTCTGATTCCTTCGTTCATTGTTTTGCCATTCCATACTACAATGGAAACAGGGCTTAGCACTTATTTTGGTTTCGAACAGAAGGTCGCATTATTGGTTTCGATAGAAGTAGTTCTAACACCCTTTTGATATGATACAAAATAATATGTTCTTACCCTATACCTACCTATAAACTTAATAAAAATTGCTGACCCATAATTGGGGAAATTTTAATTTCAAGGGAGGGCAACACTTTAAACATGGCGGTAAAATTCGACCGATTTAAGACAAAATCAGACTTTGTATAATTAATTCACTTATAAAAGTTAAAAAAATTGTACTTGCCGATGATATATAATTTTTGCAGTACTTTTCAGTTGTCCTCTATAATTCCTTTGAAAGCGAAATTCGAATTTTTTATTTACCACAAAATACGTATTTACACTTCAATGCCAGTTTTGCTATTAACCGGTCGAAAAATATATGTACTGTAACAGCTAAATTACATTTTTTTAACGTATTTACGTTCGAACTCTCTATCTAGACAGGTTAATAATCAAAGGGCGTAACCTAAATTCATCTCTTAAAAATTCTTCAGATACCTACAATCTAAATTTTCTACCCGAGCGCATAACATTACAAGAATGACCCCTCTAAATTCCGATTCGAATATTGTAAGTTGTTGAAATTCACAGACTTTCCTTTAAAACGAAATACACTCGTATCGTTACAAAGTACAAAATATGCATAAGTTTAAAGATTTTTGGGTCTTTACATTTTGTGATTAGAACCAAAACTTTAGCGATCAGTTTAAATATGCATGTCTTGACATAAAATACATACATAAAAAATAGAGCTTCTATGCATGATTTTATGGATAGACAGTAGACATACATTCATTTTAAACTCTACAAATAAAAATTAAATTTCACGTAGGTTTTTTAATAACTGAAAATAATCATGATTTTGAAATGCTTTAACCGATTTTCAAACATGTCATTTAGTATGGTGAAAGTAAAAAAATATTAGCCCTTCATTTTTTTAGATTCAGCCTTTATAATGATGATAAATGCGTTATGTGGTTCGATTACTAATTTCGTTTGCCATACTTAATGACTCAACACAATTAAACATAATTATGATTCCGAATACAAAAATTCATTATATTACTTATTAGATTACGTATTTGTTACTTTATTAGATAATTATAAAATATTTTAAATGAAGTTTATTCTCAATCAGCTACGTAGTTCCCGAAGAAAAGCGAACGTCCGCAGTCGCGGCGCGGTGTATTCGCCGCTCGCTTACGCTGACGACGGTGACGTGGCGGTACTCACCTCTCGCACCGCGCTCGCAGCTGAGCATTCGCTGGAGCATTCGCCGGAGCACGAGCACGAACCCCTGCTCGAACACTGCACATAGCGCGCGCTGTGATTATAGACGTAAGTGTGAATATGTGATCTAAATGACGATGATATACTAAGTTATAGAGTGATGTTACAATATCACGGATTTCCTAAATTCGATCTTGTTAATAAAGGACCATTTATAATCATGTTGGATTTTTATAGGTGCGTAAGTTTTGTAAAGCTAGGTTCTTAGATTTAATGATGTTGAAGTTGAAATCCAGATACGATGAAATTACAGAGTCCGTACGTAAGTTTCCTTTGTTCTTGTCGTATGTTTTTCCATGTACAAAAAGTTTTACTTTCCTGTAAACACAGTTGATTCGATTGAAAACGAAACTTTTATCAACAAGTGAATGAATGTGCGAAAGAGCCATATGCCAGTAAAGTATAATTGTGATAATTTCATATAAAAAGCTTACTTCAACATACATTGGTTCACAATTTTAAAATTCAACTTAATTTTAACTTTGTATCAAAACTGAAACATCTTTTCTTGCAGTTATGCCATGTTCATTATTTTTAGATTTAATTTTAATAAAATTAAGTTTTGAACAAAAGTCGACTGGGCTTACATTCAGTGTATGAAGCGAATATGTGATATAATGTTGCGCAGTTATATTTAATGCCACGATATCATTCGCAAAGCGTGGGCAAACATTCTACCAAGAGAGTATTAATACTGGTATCGGAGATATCTTCGAATATGTCCCGGTTTAGACGCCCCAATATTTACTACCCTTAATATATAGGGGTAAGTGCTCTACCTTTGGACACTTTCCAGAATTTATAATAAAACATATTTTTGTAAGAAATGTTTTTATTATTAAGAAAAACTTATGGCACAGCTATCTTAACCTTTAGTCAGTCTTTGAAAAGCAGTTGTAATTATTATGTTAAACATCAACATTTAAGAGTAGTTGAATGTTTTTAAAAAATACCCTAATTGTCCAAAGGTACAGCTTATATTTGTACCTTAGGACATGCCTATTGTACCATTGGACGGTTGCTGCACCTTTGGACATAACATCTGGAATGAAAATAAAACTTGGAAACAGTCATAAAATTTAAAACAAATGTAACAAATATTTGGATCAAGTTATCTAATTTTTGGACTGAAGATATTCCTCATACAATTCCGTAGCAAATTCGTCACTGTCATTATCAGAAATATCATCCAAACTATCATCCTCCAAGATATAGCAGTCTTGGCAAATGAATCCATTTTCGTCATCAGAATCAAACTGTTCTTTGTGGGACTTTTTAACACATTTCAGGTGATACCATGACTTGCACAAATTGCAGGATATCATATTCTTTTTCTTATGATCAGTTTTTTTACATACTTTACATGCCACTAGCGGCAGTTGCTTATTTTCAAGAATATTAAGTTTTGGAATTTCTTTTTTCGACTTTTTACATCTATTTTTTTTAGTTTCAGGTTTCACAGATTTTCTTTTATTTTCAGCTCTTTTCATCGCTTCATCATGTAAAGCTTGTTTTTCCGGAGTATCCGTTAAAATTCGAGTTCTACCAGGCTTTCTACCCCTTTGTGTTGACTTTCTTGGGCCTGCTGTTTGGAATGGACGTATGGATTGTAATAGAGACATGTCATCTAAGCTGGAATTCGCAACAGATTCATCAAGGGCTGGACCTGCTACAGCATTCGATTGAATATATTTATTTTTTTGCATTTGGGGTTCATCATGAACTTGTGTTGATTCTAGCAAAGAAATTTTTTCTAAATCGGATTGGACCAGAGCACGCACCTGATCTATTTGCGATTCCTTATTTTTCAGTTTAGGCGGAGCATGAACATCAACCTCAACAGTAATTTCATTTTGTTTCGAAGAAACAACAGGGGGACTCAGCTCGACCTGCTCATTCTCTTCACTTAGCTTAGGCAAAGGCGAATAGTCAGGATTTGAAGATGTAACAGGAGGACTACGTTCAGACACCAAGTTATCAGGCATATTCAAGTCAAGTTCCACAGATTCAGATGGAGCTATGTTTTCTTGTTCTTGTGTTGTTGATATCTGTGGACGATCAGTGACATAGGAACACAAAAAATCGTCGTCAGTAAAAATCTCCCTATTAAAAGGACTTATTCCTGTGACTTCAAAGCTTTTAATTATGTTTTTTGGTGTGAAGGCCAGTAAATAAGCTTCTCCAATTATTTCTGCGATATCATATATCGTGATCGGTTTGCCTGGGTGATTCAGCATCCACTTATCAGCTGTCTTATTATAGTAGTTCTTAAATGGCCCGTAGACACATTTATCAAGAGGCTGCAAGTTGTTAGAGGTGTGTGGTGGTAATGTCAAAAGGATAATCCCATTTTCTTTGGCTTTATCTATTATTTCTATTGAGATATGGCTCTCATGGTTATCCATGATGAGAAGTACTGGTTTATCTTTATTAGGTTTAACGAAATGTATAAAGTGATCCAGATATTGCCTGAAAATGGGCTCTGTAGACCAACCAGATTTATTAGCCGCACCAACGGAACCTGGTGGGGCTCCTTTTAGCATATTGTCCTTAAAAAATACCCTAGGAAAGACAATCAGCGGAGGTACTGAGTTCCCAACTGCATTCACACAACCGATCATGGTATTATTTATTCCCCTTTCACCTGACGTTAGTTTCCCCAGCTGTTTGATTGACTTTGGAGCTAATACCTTTGGAGGTTTATGGACTGTGGATATTCCCGTCTCGTCAACATTAAATATTGATTCAGGTGGAAACTTATATTTGTCAAGAACTTTCTGAAGATTTTCAAAGAAGTTATTTACATTATGTCGGTTGAAACTGGTAGCTCTTGCAATGCTCGTCGCTTCTGGCTTTCGCAAAGATAATTGTGGATTTCGCTCTCTAAAACACCTGAGCCATCCAAGGCCAGCCATTTTATATTCATGCCAAGAATGAGGAATGTTTGGATTCATCTTTTTCAATGCAAATTCATATGCAAGTTCCCGAACTTGTTTAGTGTTCAGGCCCATGTGTAATAATGCCGCTTTTCTTATATAAGCATTCAGCTGCACTTCCTCTTCTACGTTGAAAACCTTCCTAACATCATTTGGCAGAACTTTTACAGAATCCTTCCCTTTGTTATGTTTTGCGTAAAAGAAGAGTGTTGATTTGGGCAGTTTAAACTTTTCTGCGGTTTTTCTAATTGTAGACCCCTCTTGTATGGCCTTGACGGCTTCTGTCAGCACGTCAGCACAATGCTTTTCTCTCTTCTTGCCCGTCTTACTCCGAGGCACTGAAAAAACAATAAATAAAGTTATATTGAATCTCACTAAACAACTGTCCATAGGTACATCATACTGTATGTACCTTTGGACAGTCCAAAGGTACACTCAACGCCCTGTCCAAAGGTAAAAATTAAGTAATAAATGAAAATACGTCTCAGGTTTTAAAATCTATTGGACCTAGCTTATAATAACCTAGTAGAATTTAGCGACAAAACAACAAATCTTACACTGTGTACACGATAGTGCTTATACGCCATGCTGGACAAGAGAAAATCAGTTAATAAAATAGCAAAAATACTTACTTTTTAAGCACAAAACTCACAATAGCCGGTAAAATCGAAAACAGTCACTGAATGAAATGACAGATAGCTTAATGTTGCCATATGAGAAAAAATAATTGTGGATGCGTTCACAAAGCATACAATCGATTTGTATTTTGCAAGAAATTGATAGTGTCCAAAGGTAAAGCCGTCCAAAGGTTCAACACTTACCCCTACGGTATTGTTTTAGATAGCTCGGTACTTGGTAACAATATTCTTATTGACGCGATACGAAAAATATTTTCTCCCTTTTATTTTTTCATCTTTCCATCTCTATAACCAACCATTCACCAGTGCGTGTGTTTTCTCAATCGTACCTACTTTTTTCCGCTTTTACAAACTTTCTTCGTGGAATCGATTCGTTACTTTATGTGAAGTTTAACGAACACAAAGGGAGGGAATGTTCGCGGTAATTCGGCGAATGATTCGTCTACTTATCGAAGCGAATGTAATCGTGGCATTAGGTATATTGAATAGTCGATGTGTTTACTGTTGCCTGCTTTGTTTACGTGACCCCGTCCTGTATGGGATGTTTGCATATGTGCCAACAATATGTTACTATAGAAACAGTATAGTTTTAAACAAGTTTATATAACTTTAAATTAAACGGTGATACATACAATTATGAGTATATACAGTAACGCTGGGCAACATTAAACGTGTCTGTTTAAAATAAGTGTAAACTCAAAATACAGCCTTTATTTTTACCTGTTAATTAAAAACAGTAAAGGATTCCAATCCGGCTCTCTCATTCAAATACGTCACAAGCACTCCTTTATTAATTTTAAATTTTAGCTTAATGATTTAGTGAGTAGGCTCAAAAGTTACCATTAAAATTAATATTACAATTATTCAGACATTCTCTCAATCTCTTTTAAGATAACATTTGCAGTTATTCGATATGTTTTAAAACATGCTTGCCCGAATGTGATGGCGTTGTTGTCTGAAATCGGATATTCGAATGCACATTTTTGGCCCTAATTGAACACATATTTAGCTGAAAGACCCGTAATGCAGTAATGTTTCGAAGAAAATGTATTTAAAGGGGATATGCATCCGATTATCCAATCTCTAGTTATATTATCACAAGCCAAGGACGTAATGGGCTTTAAACTGTGCGTGGTACATACAACTTTATTTGACATATTTTTTTCTTTTTTTTGGTTATATTACACATCTAAATTAGAAGAAATGTTTTTTCTGAACATTTTTTTGTTACTGCAATGTCTCACGCGCAGTTTAAAATTAAACTTTATTGTTAAGCAATAAAAGTCAAAATTACTAAATTCATAGAACTATTTCAAATCGATAACTGTCACAATTTTGTATTTAGTTTTAAGTAGGAAAACTTTAGTTTTAATTTTTTATTAGTGAAATTTCAATAGATTTTATGATGCTTTCTCATTTCAATAAAAAGCCTTTATGAGTATCCTTTGTCATTTAAAGCTTGAAATATGGTGCAATAAAAAAATTACCACTGTGTTGAAGTTTGAGTTTCATAAAATTATACAATATTATAAATTGTTTTTTGATAGAAACAAATAAATATACATATATAATATAATTCTACTTCAAATTTGTGTAAATTAATACAGGACTAAGATTGTTGAAAATATTAATTATAAAAAGCTTTCACTGAATATTAATTATGATCAGTCAGTGTAATTCGTTTTCGACTCTTTGAAATTATTCACTACTTAACATTTAAAAAGTACTTTATTTTCTTGACATTTGATATATTTTGTAATTAGTTGTGTGGAATCTTTGAACAGATTAATAAATTCAGCATAATTTTGTTTCGATTTTTAGTAGTAATATACCAAATTTAATATTTTTCTATTTAAATCAATGACTACGTCACAATGTATTTAATTTTTTCTAGTTTTATTTTAGTGGGAATATTTTTAATTAAAAATATATTTTTGTATAATATTCTTATGTGCAATTGATATTTGTAATAAAAACAGTCGTGTCGGAATGTACTTTTTTATTTTAATCCCTTTGTTGTGTTTTAAATAATGTTTTATAATAATTAAGTTTTTTTGAGGTTTTGAAGTTTTTAACATTAAAAAACCTATCACTAACTAACTAATATCAAAAATCGATACAGTCGACTTATACGTTAAATAAATAAAAAATATCGAACATAGACTTTCGTTTTTCATTCGAAGAAGGTTTTAACATAACTTTAGTCATTAGAAACAAAATTGTTCCGGCTCGTGCTTACGGATGCCAAGAAATTTGATGAAAACATTGAAGGTAGGTAACGAGCTCTTGTTATTTTGTACCTGAATATATAATGAGGGTGAACAGCCTATTGGTGGGTTCTATTTTCCCCTATTGGCCCCCTATTTGCATAGGCTTGTCCCATGGTCGCGGTATTAACATTTAGACGACTCGCGATTCCCAAAAGTGCCTCGCAAATAGTGTTCACATATGGCTTGCTCATTTTGTCAGGCGTAAACGTAGACTATGGTCACAACCTGCCTGCTGCTACATACAACTATTTCTAAATGTACGTTTCTGGTTTTTAGCTCCCGTCCAAACGGATGAACTCTTAATTTCGATGTAGTTTTTAAAGACGTAGGTTATCAATGTCAACCTTAGTTGTCTAATATGTAGATCAGAACGACGCAGATTCGATGCTCGGTGTTGCGAAAAATTGATTCAATGAAAAAATGTAGGGAGTGCGTGCGGAACAAAGACATACGAATTATTGTATATAAATAACACAATCAAATACAAGACATTGTGTAGTAAATTTCCGGAATTCCTATGTGATCTCCGCGGCCTTTGAAACTTCAAACATGATTTTTCCTCAAACTGACAAACCCCAGAGGTGTTATATACTTGAAAAACTGGCACCAGAAAAAGTGGAGAACCGATCAACTCGCAATAACGTTGTTATAAATAAAAGTAAAAAACTAACTACAATAAACTGAATACTCTCCGGGGCGGGACTGTATTGGGTATTGTCAATTTAATGTGAACCACGTCTTAGCTTTTCACTGTAAAATGTTAAGGGGCATTTTGGTTTGCTGATTCTCCTTCGTTATGTGTTTGGGGGTAAGTTAGAGCTTTGGGGATTGGAAGTCGCCATTTACACGTTGTTGTATTTAGTTGTTGAGAGTGATGTTCTGAAAGTTTCTTCCAAATTTTTCTAACTGTCAGGCGCACTATCTACACTTAACGAATAGGCATGTAACATCAAAATAAAATAAAAAAAGATTCATATATGACAGTTGTAAATGTAGTACTATTAAAACTTCAACCTCGAAGGAAAAAGATGGAGGGTAAAAGATTTCGCGATTGATAAAATCATGTTTTTAAACGCAAACTTTAAAAGGTTTTAGCGAGGTTAGCTTCGTGTGGTACCTCTGGTGTTCTGGTGTTCTATTTACGAATTATTGTGCCACGTGTTGAGATTCAAATTCAAGAGGAAATACGTTTGATTTCTAGTCTATCGTTTGCATTAATATACCACAAATATACCCGACTGTTCATGTCAGGTGTTAGCAGAATTCAAGCCAAATTCTTATATGTAATTGAAATGCCAATACAGCCTTAATTAATACCAATCTAATATAATCAGTAAATGGATATATACCTAATCTTATGTTAAGTTGATTGAATAATCAACGCCTATGCTTTCTTTTGTCAAATAATAGAATTCTAGATTTAGTATTTTTTATAT
This sequence comes from Choreutis nemorana, assembly GCA_949316135.1. Taxonomy (NCBI): domain Eukaryota; kingdom Metazoa; phylum Arthropoda; class Insecta; order Lepidoptera; family Choreutidae; genus Choreutis; species Choreutis nemorana. The sequence continues at coordinate 6,985,516 of OX438610.1, forward strand.
CAATCATAGATTTGAAATTCAGAGAATACAATTTTTTAGTACACATAGCATAAGCACCCTATAATGTATTTTTTAATTTATGTAAGTACCTACTCAACTATGGAGTGAAGATACAGGACTTGTAAGTTTTCGGTGGACAAAGTCACGGGGCGTGTATAGTTGTCTATAGGTAATGTAGTTAATATCTACAAGGGATCGTCAAGTTCCTTAGATGTTAGACTAATTCGATCGGTCATGTGGAAATTTCCTATAATAGAACTATCGAGATTGGTACAGCCCTGTATGTTATATGAGTAACTATAGATTATATAAAACGCTGTCTCACCCTGTGACATTTATCTTCAATAGAATTCCTTGAAATCGTATTTTAGTTGCAGAATATACAGGTTTTTTTGGGTGGTTAGTAGGCGATTTAGGTATAAAAAGTATTTTAATTATATCCTTATATATCTAATAAAAAGGTGAGATAAAGTTTGTAAGTTTTATGATTAAGGAATATAATATAAAATGGAAAATGGCCAACCTCTGTGTAACTTTTAAAAATAAGAAGTGTACCTATGAATTAAAAGACAGCAAAGCGTAGTATTGCAACAATAATTTGTTTTTTACCTTCATACAAACCAACCCTTAATCAGCTCAACGAGTCGCAGAAACAACCTGAATCTAAATAAATTCCAAAAAAACCGGTCCGAAATTAAAACCTTTAGGAAAAAGTATGTATTTTCAAAGCACACCTTTTTACTGTAACGTACGAATTTACATACGCACCTACGTCATGTCGCGACCCTTGTTATTTCAATTTAGGAGGTATACCCAACCACAGTCGGCTGTGAGTCAATAAGATCCCCCTCATCAGTATTACATTTTGATCCTCGATCAAATTAACATATAGACGAAAAAAAAAGGTCAAGAGAGGCTGCTTCTTCGGATGTGGGTTTCAACAGTCAAGCTTTACGTTAGTTACCCAATATGTTTATTGAACATGAAAAAACTTTTTTATAAATTAAAAATATGGGTTTAATACGTCTTACAATGCATCGAAATATAATTTGAAGAATCAAAAAAAAAACACTTGGTCGCCAGAATCAGTATCTAACCGTTGTGTACGGTTAAACTTGACAGTAAATAAAAAGCAATACTCGTAAAGACAGAACCAGGGCATTAAAATACAACCTCGGTGGCGCAGTGGTATAAATAGCCAACTGCTACGCTAAAGGTTTTGGGTTTGAATCCCGGTGGGGGCGGATCTTTGTGTTATTTGCAAGACGCATTGTTTCGCTTACTTGATCTTGGATGTTTTATTTTTATCTATGTAGTTTTTACCATATCGTTGGATCCTATCTTAGTGCAGGACTGAGTAGATATGTGTCGTAAAAAAATATGGGGAACCCCAAAAAATTCAAATGCTCTACATGTACCACTTGTCCTTTGCCTTATTTTTGTTAAAGACCGCGTGGGCGTGCACCGACCTTTTACAGATCCCTATATTGTTTCATTTAACTACGGGATGATTTAAATTAGCTAAGAATAAATATTGAAACAAATATTTTATTTTAAAAGGCCGCAGAGGCAAACAACAGTACACTTTTAACTTAGCAACGTTTGGAAACATTGAATTTCTTTTTATTAAGGGAAGGTTTGTAACAATCTCATCATGACAATGTGGACGAAAATAGAACATGCTTGCCTAAAATATCTATTTATTTTAGACTTTGTACAATAACACTGCCTTAATTTATTTTATTTTAATCTATCATACTGTTTTAATAACCTGGGAAGTAAAATGTTGGGAAGTAAGAACATGATGGGGACTAGAAAGGTATTGGGCTTGTCTAAATAAGCTAATTTTATTGTTATACAAAGAAATTAGTTTCCATCTATATGTCTAGTAACTTAAATGATGCACGTTACGAGGGCAGGCTTGAAGATAAAGTATAATTTTAAATTAATAATTATAACAATTAAAGAGTTCTATAAAATAAAACTCCAACGATAAAGGATTAACTTCCGCCAAAATGCATACCAGTATTTGTGCCAAACTTTATCTAAATCAGTCCAGCCATTAGTGTGATTTACACTCAGTTTTGGTAAATATATAACTGTGCAGTACAACTGATAGCAGTTATCTACTTTTGGGCCAAAACAAAACATTTATAACGCTTTATATAAGGGTAGAACGTATTCTCTGTTTACCTCTGAGGCTCCGGAGGGGTACAAATTGAATTATAGGCCCCACCATCCTCAACGTTTGACAGTTTCTTGGACAGATTCCAACTTATTGAATTTATTTACATATTTTTTCAATCAATCGATAAGGTTTAGGTAAAAAAGTTCGAGAAATATTAAACACTCCATTTTTCACGCGATTGAAGCTTGTCTCAACTAAATTTGGAAAATTGTCTCGAAGGTTCTTATTCATTTATTGTCTGTAAGTTTTGTTGGTATTCTGAGAATGTACTTGTTGGTACTTTGTTAAATCGAAAATAACTTGAAGTTCTGTAACCAATAGTTTTATTATAACATCAGAAAAAAAATCATAGAATTGTTTTTCAAACGACCTGTAGTGTACCTGTAGTGACCTGAGCTGTAGTGACATGGGAAGTCGCAATACCAGAGAATGTATGGAAAAGTAGTCTAGATGTACCTGGCCCAATCCTACTTTGTTTAGCTATTGTGTTCTACAAGCTTTCTTGTTTCCCAAAAACACCCAAGGCACTACCAAGTTACTCGTATCTTACACATAGCAATCTAACCGTCACACGGGATAGGTGAAAATGAAACGCGCTGAATAAATATGACAAAGTAATCATAAAATTGCTACAAGTGCAAACACCGACCGCTCCCTCGACACGCGCAAACAATGTTCCCGTAATTATTACCTACAGGAATAGCCAATGAAAAAGCTTCCACATACGAATTTATCTAGATGTTAAATCTATTAAAACGTTGGCCTGACCCTTCCCGAGATACACTGACGATAACCGACACGAAAAGTGCCAATTAATGGCAACGATACGAAAACAATTTCAGAAATGAAATTCCTATTAATGTCCCCTACTGTTTGGTACCATTTAAAAAAAATAAAAAAAAATATAATTTAGTAATACTCATAACTTTGTTCTAATATTGTGTGTAGTGAACGGTGAGGGGTTTGTGACCTAGATAATATATTATAGTGTGTTTAATTTAACCTCAATCTTACAATTTTCCTTCAATCTACTCCTTGTTATGTGAGAGACCAAGAGGGATATAATGGAAAATAGAAATCTATTTATAGTGTATGATCCAATTAGTTGTTAATTTAGTTTGTATTACACTTCAACACATAGCTTACATAGTGTTGTATCAACCAATATGTGTGTAGCATTATGTTCGACCTCAAATGATTTAATATCTACTGCAAATTTTCAATTATATAATTATGTCAAGTTTGAAGTATTTGAAATATCCTTTAAATCAACTATTAATGATTTAAAGGAAATTGAAATGAATGAAAATTTTACCCATATTTATAGATGCTGTACATAAAATGCTATCTTCATGGTAAATGCTTTCGGAATCAGATGTGCACATTCCATAGCAAAATAATTAAATTATGTATAAACAGAGGAGCACTACGAATTGATATTTTCTCATACTATTGTTAACTGATTGCTCACATTTTTGAAGCTTCTTAAAAATTTCCTGTTTTTTTTTCGAGTTTTAAACTTAAATTCGAGAACCAATGGTAACGTAATATTAACACGTTTACTGCTGAAAACACAAAGATTGAATGACGATAACGTTTATCTTTTCTGTTGTTAACTGTACGCTTTTTATGGTTTCCATTAATTGGCCATTTGTTTTTAATATTAAATGCAATAGAACAGTATTTTTTGATCTAATGTTGTTTTAATTTTGTGTCAGTGAACCCTAGAAACCCGACACAGCTTTAGTCGAGCCATTTTTAATTTAATTTTAGATAAGGGTTTAGGTACAGACAGCAACGCCACGTTTTAGGTTTTAGACTTATAAATCTAAGCATATATTTTTTTAAAATAAACTAACCTAAAGCATAGCAACACAAAACTTAATAGAAATTGATTGTTTCGGAGATTATCGCGTACAAGCTATACCGAATAGCAACACGAGCGATGGTAATTGGTTCTAGGTCCTTAAGTTGTATTGGTCCAGGAATACTGCTTTCGGTAGCTGGTTTCTCAAAGAAGTAGTACGGGGCAGAAAATTCCGAGAAAACCGAAGGTTCTGGAGGTTTGGATGTCAAGATGATGCGGGTGGAACTTACCGACGCAAGTCTAGTGGCAAAATTTAGCTGCAGTTATCTACCCAATCAATTCCTCCAAAAACTGCCCAGAAGAAGTGATAGGTGGGTTTTATTTATATATTAAGATTTGTTTTGTTGTTCAATCGTTTACATTTTGACATGTAAAGGAAAATCACCGTCAAGAAAGTTTTTTTAATGTTCAGAAAAGGCCTCTTTAAATACCTTTTAAACAAACGAAGTAAAACGGGTTTGCCAATATAATTTCCTTGTCGTTTACGAAGGCTTTATATAAGCTTAATACTGAAACTCAGCTACATTTACTACGTATTAGTATCCACAGTAACAAGCGAGCGGTCCCAAGCCTAAGTTAAGTCATATTTCAAAAGTAGCAAGTTAGTTTTAATCATTTGTTGCTTAAAACCCCGGAGGCATCGTTTATAAATTGTTATGGAAGCTAACAAAAGCCAACACAACACGCAATGCAAATATTATCTTACTTACTTGTGCTCAAGAGCGAAAGTGTGTGAGTTTGGCTTCACATCTCAGCAAATGGTACGCCGAGATAATACTCAAGTGTAAAAACATTCGGGATGGTTCGTTTAATTACGTCAAAGTCACTTAACAACCATCTCGTCAAGTAAAAATGCCCCATCCACTCAGGTGTATCGGAGAGATCGTCAAGCAAATTACAAATTGTGGTGGAACTTTTCAACCTAACCGGGTAACATTACCCAGACTGTTTTAATAGCTTTTTAACGCAATTACAGAGACATCTTGAAATGCAAGAATAATAATTGTTAATAAAGAATATTGATGAGTTGAGTGGACTTTCGTTAATGGGATTTGTTTTAGTTTATTGGATAAGAAGAGGCTGACTTTGTAATGATACTTCTTTGATATAGAAGCAATATAGATTTATGGTATTTAGCTTGTAAGAGAAAAAAACTTGTTTAATAGTTTCTCAATCAATTTTACAAACTTACAGTTAGTTTTACCAACCTATATTTCAAAATTACCGTTTATATTGCCGCGGAAATATTCTAAAAGAAATGGAAAACAAGCAAGCAAATAATAATGTGGATCGTATGATCGAATAAATGTATCTGTAATTTGATCAAAACACGAAATTGTGATTGATCTGATCCCGATGTAATGGTTTCCGTGAATAGAATAGCTAATCGAAATATCACTTGTAAATTATGACGTTGAGTTACTCAGTGAATTGTGTGATAGGCGCTCCAATTCGAATCTCGGCTAAGTTAAATAAAAAGTTTTATTTACTCTTAGACAATATACTCCATTTTGCTGTTTAAATTTCGTAAATAAATATTTTTTTTCCTAATACATAAAAGTGAGTTTATTTAGGTACATATAAATTCATTTTCCTTTAATTCGTAATACTATGAGTAAGTGTTATTAGACAAAGAAATATATAACTTTAAATTGTTACATTTCAAAGTTTTGTTCTAGGTTTTAGAATTAACTTTCATAAAATATCGGAGCATTCAAGCTATTTGATTAAATTATAATAACAGACAGCTTAGTACGCAGGCAGTTTGCTAATTTCCTAGGTACATTGTTTGCCGGGTGCCCCCCTGGATTAATACTGAGTCCGCCCCAATTAGGGAACGGACTAATATCTTTTATTAACATTCCACTTGTTTTTATGAACATGCTGTACGTGTTTTAATGCTTTATGAACCCTTAGAGGCCAGATGAGATGTGAAATTACCATTGGGTAGTCTAGAGCTTCATTCAGAAATTATCTGGATAGTAAATTCTAATAAAAATAATGTCATATTTAGAGCGGAGCCAATTGATTTAATAAGAAAGAATCCGTACTCGTCCCGTGGATTTTTTTTGCAGCGGGACCAGCTGACCATAGAAACGACGCGTCGACAAAAAGTAGCAGTATATATATTTTCTATGTATGCATCATACGTCTCAAGCCCTTAGATACTTCATTCTTAACCCTACGTAAGTACATAACAAATAAGGAGAAATTGAAGGAATTAGAAACCACATCTTCCAACGTCTCCGACAAACATGGCTGCCATTTATCTTAGCGAGTGTAGATTGGGAGTCCATTGTGCAGATCCTTGGATAACCCAGTTAATTACAACGGTACAATGGCCCCTTAGAGATGGTTTAGTTTAAAGTGTCAGGTGAAAACCATTCTGGGATTAAAACCGTCAAATAAGATGCCCCTTGGAAACTAAATAAATAATTAGGAGAGGTTTCCCTGGAGCGCCCTTTTACGATTCTCAAACAAGTTAACACTATTATAGTATTAAGAACAGTTTTACCTGTATGCAATTATAACTGAATTTTTGGGATACAAATCTTATTACAATAATTTTGTAACAGAAAAACTTTACCAAATCCCGGCTTGAATTGATTTAATAAATATTAAAGAGAGACTATAGAGTTTCATTGTTACATATCTTACCTGGGCCCTGTTTAATAAAACTTACAAATTGTAAATTGTAAAAAAGTTCCTTAGTCTACAAGTAATCAAGTTACAAGTTACATATTCATTATAGTGGAAAAAATTACAAATTTGTGGAATTACAGGCGTTAACTACATACAACTAAAATTTTATGAAACAGTATTACGAGTTACATATTTATATAGTATATATTTATACTCTAGTAGATTTTTTACAAATTTGTAGAATCGTAAAGAAATAAAACAAGGACAAAAGGTTTAATACAAGCTTTTGAAACATTATAATAATTGTGTTAATTAAAAGTTAAGAGAACCATAACTCTATTCGGTTATTTTATTTACCACCAACATTTTTTAAAAATCCACACTTAATTTTATCCGAGTGATTACGAAAAAGTTTCCCCTACATATTTCATTAATAGAACCGATCCATACGAGTATATTTAACATGCAACAAATTGCCAAAGCGAATTACCTTTTCCCAAGTGTATTAAATTTTACAGCTGCCCTTTTAACTCACTATATTTTCGCTTTAAACTCCGCTGATGTAGTGTAGACATTACTTTTCAGTTTATAGCTACAGTAATTCAGTTATAAAATAACTTTGTATATGATATGGGTTTATAAGCATACAGTTGTAACTAGCTTAGTTACGAACATTATTATGCGGTTTGTATACCGAAGCTTCAGCTTCTAACTCACAAACCATATTTTTCGGAAATCGTATTCGGGTTTTATGCTTTTAAAAAAGCTCGAATTTGTATCATTTTTTTTATAAATGGTAAGATAACGTAGCACCAAGTTTAGATGGAACAAAAGCACATGCGACCTATTTATCATTCTCTAGGTAAGATTGCCTACCTTCTCTGACCTTCTGAAGAGTTCTAGAAACATCGACTACTAGTCAAAGGCACATGGAATTTCCTTGGTGTATACCTAATTAAACAATGCATTAATAAAAAATCTTAATAATCACTCAGTCAAACAAAAATTATTTTATCTTAAAACAATTTTCTCTATGGAATATTTTTTACTAAAATCCTTTCGTTCTTTCAAAACGTAATTCAGAGTTATGAAGTGACTCTTTTCAGGAAATCCAGCCACATAGTTCATCCTCATATTGTCAAAGGCTATAGGAATGATAGATGGGCATTTTGTATGTGAAATACTCTATCCCATTACTCAAATATAGGTCACGGGTGGATTAAGTACCTTTCACATGACAACCGACACTATTATGTCATAACTACATTAGAGTAAACATTAATAAGAACGATTACTCACAACTACCAAGCTAAGGTCTGTTCTAGCTTTATTAAAATATTGCTTTAGTTTATTAAATTGCTTACCAAGTAGCGTCGGTAATGGGAAATTAATATATTTATATTTCATATTGTGTTAGGTTTAGTTAATAATCTACCATTTTATCATCCATTTCCAAGTGCTGATTAATAACAATTTTTTAATTAATTTTTTAATTAAAATTAATATAGAATTTGCAGTAAGTTTTCTGAACGGCATGTTAATCATGATGTTTTATTTATGCGTCTTGAGGAACACATACCAGGCCACTGTATCCTGAACATCCATCATTTTCAGTTTGACAGGCACACATGTTCCCGAGGGGGGACTAAGAAAATAATTTTACATCTCATTGCTGTTTAAAAATGGAGGTGCCGGCTACAGAAAACCTCTAGCCTGGTTAGTTTCTTGTAAATAGGACAAGAAAATTGAGATTGATATTCGTATTTCATGTTTTCCCCCTTTTTTGTATTTGCACCATTCATCCAAAAAGGTATTTGTATAAGTTGGTTTATCCCGGCATCGTCTGTATGTGTACTAATCCCGATGGAATCTCGGCCGTTTTATATACAAAGGCAATTAAAGATTAATAAACAATATTTACTGAAGGAAAACAGAACACAGTGACTGATGAATCATTTGATCATCTGACATTACAAAACACACCATAATCGTTACAAAATACAATTTAAGGATTTCTATCATTCCTATATTTGTATTTTATACAGTGTTTCTTTTAATTTAAGTTTGAACAAAATAACTGCGCTTTAACTAACTCCACTGAGTATTTCGATATTCAAAAACATAATATTCCTGTGTAATCGCCTGCAATTTGCAAGTGTCGTTATCTTGTGACATGGCGTCCCCTGGCTCCACCACCGCCACGGTTGTGACAGTATTACCGGGTAATTCTAAAATTACCATGATTAAGTCTCTAAAACAGGAGCGACACCGCTAATTTGTATTAAATTTCGGGTGGATTACATTCGACAATGGCATGCTAGATTACGTCCGAAATGATAAAACGTTGATGACCCCTGTTTTGTTTTGTATGTGGAATTTAAAAAAGCATTATTCCGTTTAACCGAAAGAGATATCTGAGTTGTGTCAGAATATTATTTGTTTCCAAAATGTCCAATTCTACGGTAGGTTTTGTGATCGTAAGTTTAAATAATAACTTTATTTAGAGCTAATTATGGAAGTACTTAATAGTTTTTTAGTGCTTTCGTTGTTTTTTGCAGCAATCATCTACGTCTCTGTGTAATGATTTAAAAATACAAAGGTTATGTATCTATTATCAATAAAAGTAATTGCCAGAGATCGAGTCCAATGCAAAGAACAATCGAAAATCGAATCCAGTTCCTCGTGATTTAAAAGTAATCTATTCCACCAAATAAGTTTATATTTAAAATAGTACAAAAAACAAGTTAAAACGAAAAGGCTATCATCGATGAATGTTAGTAACTAAATTAACAAGCCCATGTCCGATTTGTTAACTATGCTCAACTTAATTTGTTCCGAACCGAAACATTTTTGTCGTGTTCTAGTTTTAAGCTTAAAAAAGTTGTGGATCTACTGAAATTAAATGGATCACAGGCTACAGGGCACTGAAAAATAAATTGCTACCTACATAGATGAATGAGGGAGCTGGGAAATGGATGATAAATAATTTACATAGTGTAGCGACTGCATGTACAAAATACGATATCATTTTTAGGGTTCCGTCTAGGTAAGGGAACCTATATAGGTTAGCATATGCTTAGACGCGAATTTTCTGAACTGTAAGCTCGAAAAAATTGCGTTGATATTTTTGCATTGTCTTAATCAAGTTTTTGTGGATAGGAAATTTTGTTTCCTCATGTTTTAAGTCGGTACACAACATTGCGAAGCATTTTTAGTATTTCAACGAAACATATCCGAGTTCTCACCAGTTTATGCCACGTTCTGTTTGTTTTAGCAACTACCCGATATAAAATTTTGATTTAAAATTACATTTTGATCATAAAATAATAAACAGCGGTGTAAGTATTCAGGTTTTTTTATCACCCTCAAAATAACATTGAACTGGTCCGTTGGTTAGAAGCCCTATTTGCACTTGATGGTTTTAACCCTTCGTCCACATTCGTAACTTAAGTTTCGTCACTATTTTAATAACGCATGGGAAAAAATCGCCAGTGAATTAAAATATGCTTTTAATCCCGGAAAAATTACCAGGAGACCATACATTAACATTTTCTGGTTATGAAAATGGAAAAAATAAAGTTTTGATTCGTATCTCGTTAAGAAACAAAAAAAATCTACGGTCCTACCCAGTTGCGAAACTTTAGTTACGAAGGTGGACGAAGGTGTTTTATACCTGAAATCAATTTTTAAAGAGTTTTCTTTAGTAACACTACAGTTTTCCACAGTTTTATGATTAACGTTTTAACAAACAGTTGGAAGTTGATATTTGATTTTACCTCTTTTCTTAACTGCTTAAAATTGGATTAACTAAACTAAACATGTTTTTTTTTTAATTTATTAAAGAACGTTACCCCACGGTGAAATAAAAGTAGATTAGTAATTTAGCATATCAAAGTGGAGCTACATTTCTAATTTCAGTGCCTAGGTGACCAAGGCAGGTCACTTAAATTAGCCTGCACTTCACGTTTAATTACGGGATCCTGCCAGGGATGGCCAACCACAAAGTCAGGGCATGCCTTAAGCTCTTTCTGAACTAAGACGGTTTGATTCAATGCAGCTCTTTGCTAAGTTAGTTGATTCAAGATACTTGGGAAATTTATTACAATGTTGGCAAACCTGACTTATTTCTGTGTTAAATATTCTTGCAACAATTAAACGATGACAGGTCTCTATCCCTAGCTTACCTTGTTACATTCTCAAAATCCTATTAGGCCCAAACTCTACCAAAGCGGAGATGTACGGAGATGTCAGAAACGGAGACGAGCGGAGATGTTTTTCAGCTAGACTGGCTAGACTTTAGCAGAGATGTGTGCTGGGTAGGGAGAAGATGTTTACCACTCATCTTCTCGTCTCCGCTGCGCGCCGTCGTCAATTTGCGATGCATAGCACATATCTCCGCTTTTTACCTTCGTCCAGCTCAATTTCAGCGTACAGTTCACATCTCCGCTTCCATAAAAATATGATAATACATCTCCGCTCAGAGATCTCCATGCGGAGACAAGATGTGTGAATACTGAAATTCAATTGGTTGTTTATATCAAATCTCCGCTTCGCTCGTCTCGTCTCCTCTTTGGTGGAGTTTAAGCCTTGCTGGGGTCGAAAACAAGCCATTGGTTTCACCAGCAGATAACTACGCCACTAATTAGATGATGCCTTTAAGCTAGCATTCTCACAAATTAGGTCCTAAACACCAATCATTACTCCGAAAGTTCCTCGGTTTCTCCTCCGAAACTTATTAGTAAGTTGTAAAATAGAAACACTTATTTACTTAAACCGTTTCGATTACGCAACGGTTTAAGTTGTGCGGCTCGGTTTTAGTGCAATTCCGTTGAGCGGTAACTCTCGGCCAACTTGTTCTAACTTAAGGTGTAACTTCGCTTTGGGGTTGCTTGTCAGTGTTGTCACTCACTGTTTACAAGCATTTTAAGGTTGCAACTTGCAAAATATTTTTGTATCACCATTATTTGAGCATTGGGTACTGCTGAAAAAAGTTATCCCCTAAATTAAAATCAGCCCGCATGCTTTTAGCAACGTAATCGGTGTAGCAGTCATTAAATATATATCCTTAGCTAACCTTATGTTTTAAATTCGGATTTTCGATTTACACATAACTTAATGACGTAATACCTAGCCTCGAGTTAGCTCGGTAAGGAAGTTATGCTAGAACGGTGTGCATACACGACAAACAACGAACACAACCATAGACAAACGATTAAGTTTGGATAGAATAATTGTACCTACAAACATTGTAATGTACAAATTACAATAGCTACTTGGAATTACACGACCAAACATGAAAGCTCTAAAATATAACTCCGAGTTCTAAGCCATCGATTGCTTTAGCTCAGAAAACGTGAACTGAATAAAATCTGTAACGTTATAAAACAAGCAAACAATTTTACAAATAGTAAGGGATTTTTATAAAAGGGGATTCGTTGTATGTGCAGTTTTAGGAAATCAGATGGTAGCGATTTTCAAAATACTGACCCGAAAAATTCAAGCATTCTATTGATTTTGCTGGAAAAAATTCACACATGTCTATTAAATAACTCTCAATAACTGAATTTTGTGCGCTAAATATACCTTAATAATAAAGGTTGATAAATGTATAATAAATGTCAGTCATGTTTTACAAAATACCGCTCCGGCGTAATGTATTATTTTATTAAATAATATTTTAAATGATAAAGTGAGAATCGTGATTTATTATTTTTAAAGTCTCAGATAATTGAATTTTGAATAATAGACTGCGTAATCTGATTTATGCAATTTTAAGTATATTTAATTATTTTATTTTATTAAATATTAAACATGTTTTTGTTGAGTTTGAAAAATATATCCACAGGAATTAAGTTTTTGTAAATTTATTTTAGTATGTATTTTGTATTTTATGAATTCCATAACTCTTAATATAATAAGCAATGATGAAATGAAGTAGGTGCTAAGGTCCTCCGTCGTAAGGGTTCTGTCTGTAGGTACCCATAAAATTAAATCTTGTACGGAACCTTTCAGTGTAGATCCGACTTGCACCTGGCCAGTTTTTTAAAACATACCTTCTTTACTAAAAATCCTACCTAAAATCTTTTTCAATCCAAGGGATTAATTACATTATTTAAAGCACCTAAGATTTTAAGGGAAATTTGCGACTATAACAGGTGTTGTATGAAAAATTATCGACATAATGTAAAGTGAACGAAGTTTTTAATAACCTTAGCCTGTGAGCGCTTTAATGAAACAATACTTCCGACACACTTTGTTACCATTTATTACAAACGCGTGGAAGCCACGAACGACTCGAAATTTCTTCATACAACATACGAGATTTTACGTAAGTAAATCCACAGTTTACACGACTGATAGTATAATGTTTTTTGTGTAAAATAAAAATTATTTCACTATTGCATGACCTCAAAACTTTCTTTAAAGCGTCGAAACATTTTAACAGTAATCATTAACTACGAAAATTGGTTCAGGCTAATATTGGCAATTATTATGGCCAGTGTAAGGGTAAAATTGTCGACAGTTGAAACAAATATTTCGGAAGCCATTTAATTTTAAATAAACTTTTAGTTCCAATTAGAGACACTTTGTTACATCCCTCATTTGTTTTCAAAAGAAATATATTAACAAAAAATATCGCGATTATATACTGTTGCATAAACAAACTGTGGTAAAGGTGTGTGTATTCCGATTATAATTTTGAGTAATGTCGTAATAAAACCTTGTAACGAACAGTTGGAATGCATTAATTTAGCTGAAATGTGGCTATAAACCGGCGAGAAATTAGCGAAGTCTTAGAAATAAATAAACAAACATGTGTTAATTGGAAATTTCTCATTTACAAACAGAGTTCCCCTCGAAATGTAATATTATAAGGCAATTCTACTGTGACGCTATAAGTTTGAAACGTTTGAAGTGAGTTCGTAATAAGAGAAGTTCGTGAATTTTTGACTGACACGTGAATTTAATATTGCTTTAATTAATGAGTTGGTAAAAGTATCATTACCGAATAAATAAAAGATCTACAATAAGTATATACTAATATAATGAAGAATAAGTTATATGTGGAGAAACGACTAATGGACCAAAACAAAATTGGCAAGGAACAACAATTTTACTGTAAACCAAGGAAGCGTCAGCGAAATCTTTGTTCAGAAATGAGGGAACACTTTCATTTTCACCAAAAACCTGTCAATTTGCCGCCTATTCCCCAAATAAAGAGTCTCAATGACATATTCCTATCGTTCGCTCCGAGGATAAATTATGAGCAGCATCATTCATCATATTGACAAGCACATGTGTTTTCTGAATATTATGATTTCTATCTCACTTTCCTGAAATAAGCTTGGATTTCGTAAGAAATTGCCTTTCCCTGATATCTTTCATCGATTTCGAATATTTGGAAATTTTTTCAGCTGTTCGAAAAGTTATAAAACAAACGCTATTAAAAAATAAACCGAAATCGTTAGTTAAAAAAGGACACACGAAGGATCAGTCTTTGTTTAGTGAAAGTGTTTGTTTGCGTGGCATGGCGGACGTTGTCGGGGTGCACTAGTATTTTAGAAATTCAAAGCTCCAACCTCAAACGTAGCTTTGGGCTACGGATGCTCAATTTCTCTGGGTGGAGTGATAAAACGTTTATGCTAACAGCCCACCAGGGGCGGGTCACACGGAACACAGGCGCCCAAACTTCAGTAGAAATTTGAAATGTTTCATTATCTCTACATTTGGGCGTGCCCTTGCAGTGAAAAAGTTTGAGAGTAGATGGGTAACCGGAACGGGAAGAGCGGGCAACATTAATTTGTTAGCGCCAAAATGGAGCAGTAGTCAGATGAAACGTAATTCTGTTTTACATTTCAAGAGAATATTCTTATCTTAAATATTATTTTTAGGTCACGGTTCAAGAAAATTAAATTGCAGTTTTTAAATAATTTTTAACGAAGGAAATTTCTGGGGAAGAAATGTAATAGGTGGTGGTATTATGTATATGTTTTTAAATTGTGGAATATTTGATAACAATATAAGTATGTACAAGAGGTTAAAAGGTTAGATAGGTTACTTTTACCACATTAAATTTTCTTTTTACGAGTACATTCCATACGGTTTGCAGTTCAAATTAAGACGAAATATGAGAAATCGGCTTATAGTTGTTTATGCTTGTACTTCGAACCGTAGGAAATGTTTTACAATCATGATACGACATTAGTTAAGCCAGTGTTTATCCTACGAGGTAGATTTGCTTTGTTTGTGAATGAAACAACACAACAGATAACAATTCCTATAAGAAAAAATGTATGTAATCAAAATGAATTCCCATTAAAAACAAAACAAAATTGAAAAACATTTCAAGTGTTTCCTTTACAATTCCGTGATTTTGGACACTGAAATTCACTTTTATGTCCAAAGCATCAAAAAGTACTTTGTTGACTGTTGGGTGCTTAAGCTTTCTATCTTTGGACAAAACATTAAAAATACAATGGTAGTAAGGAATGTTCAGAGTATGAGCACTTATCATCAGTGGCCAGAGAGGCTTGGACTGTCGTTGTGGAACTTGGATAATTGTACGGTCTCACTTAAAGCGTTTACTGATCCCAAAAAAACTGTATTATTTATACTTTATTCAACATTTAAAACAAACGAATGAAAATTATGTATTCAATGTATTAATTAATTCGTCAAAGTTTCATCATTCTCAATGGTCGATTACCAGGGAAAAAAATTAACAAAAACTAAAATTAGTATTACCGTCAATTTATTAGTAAAGTTTATAAGTGCTTACTTAACCTTGAAACCACCTGAGTTAATTCAATGACATGCGAAGTGCTAATTCTAGCTTGAAAAGTGTTGGCTGATCGTGAAGTAGCCGCATTGCATTACAGCGACGTTTTTCAATCCGGCGCTCCAACGGCGTGTTATACAATTTGGCTTCGACATTATACACATTTGAGGTTTGCAGCAAATATTATTTGTATTCTTTTTAATGACATAACATAAACATAAAATGAAGCCGTAATCCCTCGAGGCAGAGGTGTTTAACACCGCAATTCGCATGTTTATGTTGAGTCCCAGTGTGACAGGTTGCGAATCAGTCGCCACTATCCGGGCACATTGAGGAACATGGCAGCTGCAACCTACGGCAATCCGAGACTCGAACCCTCGACCTATCGGATCGTGTCGGTCGGTTAATCAGGGCAAGTAACAAACTGACCTACCACGTCCTCAAAAAGTTTTAATTCAGCCAAAATTTTCATGTTTACCACATTTATTAAAATATTATAAATAATTAAACTTTACATGTAAGAGTAGATATTCTTATCTAATTCGAAAAATTTACTAACCAACATTTAGAAAAGACATAAACTTATAAACAGTTCTCCGCGGGAGAAGTCTCGCGTAATGCGTAAAAAAATTGTTTCTCGCACATGTATAAGCGTATATAATTGGTGTAATAAACCCGCTGCAAGTAGGACCATATGGCAATGTTCGTAGTCCGTGCGGTGTTAAATGTGCGAAATAAATCTCTTCCCGGCGGTTCTCATCCCGTTGGTGACAGAATCGGCGAAGCGCACTCTAAATACTCAGTCTTTACTATTTAAAATTTATCTTCATATTCACGCCGAAATAAATAAAGCGCTTAGCCTCAAGTTGGTGTGAATAGTGTACATGGAAGTATCCGTATGGACGCAAGCCCCGCAAGGTATGTCGCAGTTAGATATTAAGCGTGCTGGGCCTGCTGGTATGGTCAGTTACAGAAGTAAACTTACAAACAAGCATACGATACCAAAAAAATAACGTAAGTTTTACCTAACTTGTCACCCCCTAGCCCCACTAACGAAATAACTTGCAGACATACTTTTTGATTGATTGGTCTGTCTGATTACTACATGAAATAATTTAGTCCCGAATTCCTCAGTAACAAACTAGCTAGCTTTTATACTATTATTTTAATAGAAAAAGTTTGAAAGTAGGAGTAATCTTCGAAACGACTTTTGACCCAACAGAAACTACATTATTTACCAGAAAATACAAAATACGAGATCTGAACATTCGAAGTCGTGGACCAAAACTGTCATCAATAAACCAGGTACGTTGACACCTCCGAGCCATAATTTAATCAGATTAGTAAAAGTCTTAAAACATGGCAACACTCTTCGCTTAAGGAAGTTTTAAACAGACGTTTGGGAGTAATCATCATTAGTAGTCAGACCTAATACCTTTTTAATCCGCACAGCACTTAATCTGTCTTTAACATATTTTAACACTAAGTTTTTCGTCGGTTCTTCTACTAAACGTTGAGTTTAAGCCTTAAAGAATACTTGTAAAAGTCGATCTTGTGTTTTGATCGAGTTAGGTCGGGTAGTGTTAATTGTTGAAAAAATTCTGCTGTTGATCTTCTAGATATGCTTTTAAAAGGTTTTTTGTTCTAAGGTAATAATAAATTATATTGTTATAGGTGTATATTTTTATATTAATCATCGCTGAATCAAACTTTATCTTAAAATAGATAAAATAAGTTCTTATAAAATGAACGCAAATGAATTTGAAATTGCCTTTGAATTTTGATTGTTTTTTACTTGGATAATTAACAATAGTCAATTCGGGTTGCAAGAATCAAGTAATGTTTCGTTTTGATTTATTTATTTTATATATATTTACATAATGTGTGCTAGTTCTTATTATAAACCAAGCTGCTTCTACTGGTAAGGAATGCATTCTTGTTTTTTTGTATTTAACTGTTCATTGTGTAGACATATTCTGATTGCCATCTGTATGTGGAGCTTGTTATAAATAAATAAATATTGGACTTCTTTATCTGCGTTAGTTTTAGGGTTCCGTTCCTAAAAGGTATAAACGAAACCCTATTACTAAGCCTCTGCCGTCGCTTTGTCTGTCTGTCTGCCAGTGGGTCGTATCTCATGAACCATAATAGAGACTTTTGAAATTTTCAGAGAATGTATATTTTTATAGGCGCTATAACAACAAATACTAAAAACATAATGAAATTCAAAATTAAAGACTTGGTTTATTTAAATTTTTTGCTTCTTCTTGTCTCTTTTACGGAGTTGTATAATGTTTAATCTTATACGATTTTTAAACACAAATTTAATATTTGATCAACATTTTGTTTAACTATCGAAGTGTTGAGAAAATCGCTCTTCATTGTTTATAATCTCGTATTTATATTTTAAATTAATTTCACATTTTAAATAGCATTTCTCAAAGTAGAAGGTCCTTGACTGGCAGAAAAGCTTAAAGCCTTCTTCAGTCTAGTCTATTGTTATTTATGAGTGTATTTATAATGCAAATATCAGTTGAAATATGACGCTAAAATATCATAAAGGTGTTCTAGAAATATTTTTTCGGTATAGTTGACAGTAATTGCTGTGCAAAAGGCAGACCAAACGTTTCTTTAACACACAATTCTAGAATACAGTCTTGAAACTGTTGTCAACAGTTTTACTTTGTCTTTACTACAAATCAAAGCCAATCGTTATATTGTTGAGATACAAAGCGAATAGGTACTATTCGTAAGATCGTTTCAACAAAATCGCTGTAAATATATCTGACAAAACGTGTTGAAGACAATTCAGTTTTGCTTCGAACGTATATTTTTATTTTTGTTGCTTTTGATCAGACCTTTTATTTGACTAATAAAACGAATACGTTTAGAGACAAAATAAAGATTCCTTTGAAAATAAAACTTTCATAGCCCGAGGTGCTGTTTAGTCTGGAAACAGATTACTTAAGGATTTATTTTACCTGAAAAGAGTACTACAGTTTTATAATCTAGAGCTCACGTAGGGACGATTTATTATTAAACAAATACCTACATACAAATTTTTTTTTGTCGTAAAATACTGTAATGCCAATGAAGTCTCTAAATAGTAGTCTGTATTTTTTTAAATGGAAAATTCTTAAAACATTCTATCGAAAAACATTCTGTTTTCATAAAATAAACGCCTTTCTTTGCTAGTTTTGGATGACCTTAAGGCACCTCGCACGAAGCTGTGATGGGTCAGCTATTTATCAATCAATTATTTCATATCATATTAAATTAAGGTTCGATATTAATAGCCATAATGTCAGCTGCTAATAGTCTTTTCCAATCAACTATTTTTCACTGTATTAAGGAAAATGTAACTTTTCTATGCAACAAAATGATTTATTGATTGAATTTTATGTCTGGTGACAATCACCAGCGAGAAAAACGTTTTTTTTTAAGATTTCTTAGTTTATTTGATACATACTTGGAGACAATATTTTCGTCTTAAGAACTTACATAAATGTATGTGTTGGTAATTAATATCGCAATTTATCCGGAGGTGGGCGTAAAAGGCTACGATATAGTTAAATTAACTGTAGTAGCTTTTTCGTTTAAATCAATACTGTATAATTGTATTTAAGTTTAAAAGTACATTATTTTGGTGATATATCCTATAACAAACCAGTTGCACCCATTTTTAAATTTAATTCTTCTTTTTAATATTCCTTTTTACATAACATAAACAAATACATAATTATAAAAGTAAATCTGTCTCCTTTACTCTGTTTACGCCAAAACCTCAGAACTCATTGTGGTGTATATTTTGGGATATATAGGATCTTAAATAATATCATAGGCTACTTTTTGTCGTGAAAATAAACTGTTACAAATAGCATAGGGAATTAAAAATTTGAATGAGGAACCAATGATTTCTATACACAACGTTACACAACATAACAACAAGTTGTGTTCAAGTTACACAATGTTCGAAATGACACACAGAAAAAACATATTGGAAATAGGTGGAGAAAACAAAAGAATGCCTACGAATTAAAGGCATCCTTAAAGGTCGTTGGCAGTGTAACAATAGTTTATTACCTATAGATATATAAACAGGTATTTAATTTATACCAACAATATAATCAAACTTACTGTATTGTTGTACGTAGTTTAAGGGAATTATCACCGAAATTACAATCAGTGTCTTTTGTCTGATAAACAGCTGGTAACGACCGCGGTCTAGACACGACAAAATTGTTTAACTACGTTTTAATACTTTATTTAATTACATATTAAAGGTTATTCACCTTACGAAATTATGTTTTATGTTTTATTATTAATCATACTTAAGTAGTGAAACTAAATAGTCGATAACAAGGCTGACTGACCCGTAAACATCTACTACTCCCTTTTTCTTCTGATTAAGTTCGGTGCGGGTCTCAAGACAGCCAGTAGGTTGTTCGGGTCGGGCAGAGCCTGTGCGTCATTGCACAGTTGTATTATTCAATCACAGGACGCCACTGTTGGTCCTGGTGAATAGAAGTTGCAGTGGTGGGACAGAGTGGCGGGTGTGCCCCGAAAAAATACTCGTACATGAAGCTATTTGTCGAGCAAAAACCTCCGAAAAAAACGTTTTTTTTGGGAGTCCATTGGCAACCATTGGGCACAAATTTGGTAGGTTTGAGTATAACAACCAATTTAATTGATAAGAAATTAATAATAGTAAAATGTAAACCATTTTTCTTGCAACTTTCTTGTACAGTATCTTACATGTAACATATCGAGCTCAACGCAAACATCTCAAGACTCTATTTCCTCTTCCTTATTAATTACAAAGGCGACGTATTTCGCAATAAAATGGAGGGTTTTTTTTTCTCAACAAGTTGGTGGTAACGGACGTTAGGTAGACAGTTGGAGTCCGCAACAAATTAAATCTATCCCAGAGAACTCGTGGTGAAATTAATCACAGGAAAGATATAGTTCGCCCGCTTCCGGGAAGCGTTAGCGACTCACTGTTTTTTACTTGAGCTGTAACAGTATTTACTTTTTATTTGCTTACCCAGCTTAATTGCTTGTTTTACGAGCTTGTTTCAAAGTTTTCTATGTATCTATTTGTTAGCATATGATCATCTCCTCTGGTAAGAACAATTTGGCCAAAGATGTAAACATCTAAATCCATAACCAAAACCTAGGTAAACCTAGAAAATGCTTATTTGCAGAGCAGGGAACACCCCCGCTAGCAGAGAATTCCAACCCTTAGCAATGCTAATGATTAAAATTTACACTGTAATTTTTACTTATTAAACTTGTTAAATTGATGTTTTATTTGCTGAAAATATAAAAACACTAAAATAAAAAAATTACCACCCTTTTTTTGTCATGCTTGTGTTGAAAAGATTGTAGCTAAACATTGAAATTGTTAAAATAACTTTAAAAAGTCGTAAAATAAAACATTTATCTTAGATTAATGATTGGTAGTCGCGGTGCTGCGGATACCAATAATTAATCTACGACTTTTACATTATATTCGATCTAGAATTATTGATTCTCATTGAGATTTGAAGCACAGTTTCAATAGTATCGTTGCGATTCCGATCACGCGACTCAATCGTTGCAGTACCAGAATAAATACCGCAACCACTTATAGCAACCGATAATACCGACATTCACTAGTGTGCATTACCTAATAGCCCCGTACAAGAGGCCACGTTGAATTTTCGATATACCTTTGTGCTTTTGTGTGCGGCATGAGTGCGTGTATGGTCTATTTATTCCGCTTCGCTGAGGATATATTCGTTTATAAGATATTTTCAGGGTTGGTGGATTTTTAGTCATTTAAAGTGACACAAAAATTTTACACTGTGTACATACTTTGTCTTTGTGATGCGTACCAAAACTCCGTAGAAGATAATATGTTCTTTCTTGTACGGCCACCTGATCACTAAACTCACAACACGACCGCCGGTTGCCGGGCATAATTTATAACGAGAAATTGAGGTTAGAAAACTAAACATTGCCTGATAGACGCATTCATTAGATTTACGTAAAACATTAAGATATCATTATGTATGTATTAAGGTTTTATTATACCATCATTTTTATATTCTATTCCTTTTCTATTAGGAAATGTTAACCTTTTTCCAGTGACTGCAGAAACAAGCGAGGTAACAACGAATATTACATTAAATATTTATGAGATACTAACTTTAGCCTGCGGCTTTTTTCCTATAGGTTACAGGGATCTCATGTCTTTGTAATCTAAGGGTAGGACTATCCAAAAAGCTTTCTTTCGACAGTGTTAGCTAACATTTTGGCAGTATACTTAAGCCTGTTGGTAAGCAGATCTCATACCGCCTTATTATAAGTCGTGGACTAAAAAAGAACTAGATTTAAACAAAGCGCAACTTTCATTACAATTGCCAGTTATCCTATAAAAAAAAAATTAATGTATTGAAACTCTGCAAGTAACGTTGAAATTCCAAATATTCCTTTCTTGTGTAAACCAAGTCTAGACTTTGTCATATAATAAGGCGTACATACATACAGTCTACGGGAATTTCTTACGACAAGTAGAATTCAAAAGGTTCTCTACCATAAGTAAGGATTTCTTTTCTTGATGTCAGGTAAATTACTTCAGTGATTTGTAATATTGTACAAGCGATAAGCTTTCAATTGAAGGTATTCTTATTGTAGGCACAAGGATCTTGGGTTTCGTATCTTAAGCACCCTTTTAGAGGTCTAGCCTCTGCAAGGTTACCAAAAAAATATCTATTGCTTACCTCGAAATTCCGTCTTTTGTTGAATAATTTTGACATTCATTTTTGATCCGAATTCAAATATATTAATTTAATAGCTATCTTTTACAGTTATTACAGTCAAGTGAGATTGTCTCGAGGTAAATTTACTCGCAATTTGTCAAAGAGATAAAATTGAACGTGAGACGAATTATCTTACACAGCATCCTTCATCCTAATAGTACCTTACTCCTTTCGGGAAACGTTCTGGTGTTCATTTTTAATTAAATTCGCTAATCTAATAAAAAATCATGATTTTTTGCCCTTATTTAGAGTCGGTGATGTTTTCTGAAATTCATGTCTTTAGAAATATAGTTTAATTTTAAATAAATCAGCGTATTTTGATTCGCGCGTTTTGAAATATTCAATAGTATTATTTACGTTGTGAGGTTATAGTAATCAGGTGTTTGGGATATTGGGACATAAATTCTGTCACATGTTTAATATAAAATAATTGAAACAAGTTTATTCATTATGTAACCATTTATATACCAAAGTGAACTTAACAAAACATAGATTCTTATGACATTAAAGTTTATTCAAAATGACCTTCGCGATTTTGAATACAGGCCTTCAATCTGCGCGGCCAGTCGTCTATCGCAGCACGAACGAGGTCCATGTCAATATCGGCGGCTGCCTTAATCAAGGATGTCTTGTGTGACTCCAAATTGGGATGAGGCTTTGAGGACGCCTTTTCCTCCAAGTGTTGCCATATCTTGTAATCTAATGGATTCAAATCTGGACTGGAGGAGGGCTAGTCTTCGTGCCGGATGAAGTCGATTTCACGCGCCGCCAGCCAGTCTTGTGTGCTCTTCGCTCAATGAGCTGGCGCCGAATCTTGTTGGAATACCCAGTGCCTGTTATTGAACATGGTATGAGAAATAGGTTCCACAAGGTTCGTCAGGACTGTATTTTGATACACAACTGCATTCGTTTTTACACCTTTCTAACAAAAATGTACCTCTGTTAAGCCCCAATAAGAAACTCCCAACCATACCATGAGCGAGGATGAAAAATGACCTCGTTGGACACGCGGATTACGGTTGCTGGCTTCTTCACTACTGTGTGCGTACACTTCATCATTTTGTTTGTTGTAGCTCTCTTCTACGCTAAAAATTTTTTCATCCGAAAAAAGAATTTCCCGATATTTTTTTTCCCGCGTACCGCTTCAACAAAGCGCGGCATCTCTTCAGTCTCAGGTCCAGCATTCAAACGATGTCCTGTTTTTCTTCGATATGCCCGAAGCCCTAATTCTTCATTTAACATCCTTTTCACCGTGGTTCTGCTTAACGCCATCTGAAGGGCCAACAGTTTCTGCTTACGTTTGGGATTTCTTTGAATTCGCGCCTTCACAGCTTTTATCACTGCTGGAGTCCTAACAGACCGAAGGCGACCACTTCTAGACCTGTCATCTACACTAGTGTCTTCATTGTATCGTTTGATGGTACGATAAACGAATCTTTTGATTATATTTAAAAAATTCAGTATGTCAAAAATTTGAATTGGCGCGTAACCGCAACGATGCAACGCAATAACTGCAACAAGGTCTTCTTTAAGCGTCCACTCCATATTTAAAAATGAGTAAAATTCTAAAAAGTATACATTTTTTATTTTCATGAACAATTCGAAATTTGAATTCAATAAACTTTTTTGTGGCCAGCATTCTAAAAGAAAAGTTTTTACTGTGTGACAATACTTATGACCTGACTGTGTATATTTAAATAGTTTGGTAAGATAATATTATTTATATATAAATAATAATATAAATATTACATTAGGTCAATGTTTTAGATCGCGTTTTTATGAAAAACTGCTTTACAATATATCTCATGTGAAATGGAATCTAGAATAATATTACCTATAAATGCGAATGTTATTCACTCCGCCCGTTCATACTTGAACTGTTGGACAAATTTCGATGAAACTTGCCAAGGGAATATTTACATTCTGTATTTTACGTAACTTTTTGTTAAAAAATCACGTATTTTATGCTGTCGAAGTAGCTAGCAAAAGGTAGTTGGTTATATGTATCGTATATTCCAAGTAAATAAATAAATATTACCGTAACATCAAAGGGAAATACGCAGTAGTCAGAAAATGTTGTCGTCCCCTTGGGAGTTGGAAGTAAATAAAATAATTTGCATCGAATCTATCGAGACCTCATTCCTGCAAGGCAGTCCATAGGCAATCCACCTTCCAGAAGTATTCTACATCTACACCTGGAAACGACATCCGCCATCCTTGTCTTCACCCTAATGAGAGACAAGGAAGATGCACTAGAAAAACTCCTTTTCTTCCACCAATTTCTTGAATACCGCGTCTGGTAACGAACTGTGGAAATTTATTCATAGCTTCTTCGTCCCTGTAAATGTGACGCTGGCTATGCAATCGGAATTCTGTTTTGATTTTAAACTTGGTAATAAAATTAGTTTTTTTTCCTGAAGCTTCACCTTCAGGTTTTAGTACGTGCGACAAAAGGAAATTTAGTTTAGATTCAAGTTACCTAACTAACTAATCTATCTTACTTACTACATAAAATAAATGTATTTCCTTATTCTTGTTGTAGTATAATGCAAAATAATTTTGCATATGTTAATGATTTGAAGAGAAATGGTCATCAAGTTTTACGTTATCTGTAGTAAAGTTAGAAATATAACAATATTTATTCAGTACAAAAAATTACTAAAATCCAACATAGAACTAAGATGGAACAAACCTTTGAATTAATCGTACAGACCACCATAGAATTTCTACTGAGAAGGGGTTAGTTTCGAATTCGGGATCTTAAGCAACTGAGTTGGCACGTCACGACTGAGTGCTCCATTTTACGGTTACAGTTTTATGTCTTTGTATTTTTAATAAAATTAAATTGTTTCTTTCTATGTATCTTTTAAAATTCGTTTTCCTTATTTGAAAAGATCCCGAAGTCAATTTGGGTATCATGACGTACTCGTATATAGGAGGTATTGGCCACGGTTCCTTATTTAGCGAAGCAAGATCCACTGTTAGCCAAACTTGGGAGATCGCCAATACAATCCCATTGAAACTTCACCGTTACTTGGGGAATGTTCGGGAATTTCTGGAATTTTCACTCAACTCACCAGGGGTTACGGGACAATTGAATGGGAAATAAAAAATGATACGTTCATTTCATGGCCCGGTGATACCGAATGAATTCAAAACTCTTTTGTACCTATTTTGAATTTATTAACCTTAGTTTTCTGCCGCTAGACAATTTTTTTATTTATTGTTTAATATCAACAGTCGTAAACAAGACAACAAATGGTTGTTAAATTGCGTCAGTTGTTTCTATTTTTATTGTTTTAATAAAACAAAGAAGTCCGCTGCGAAGCTGTTTGTTCTAGAAGATTCTGTTGCATTGTTTTTATTGCCGTCATGTATCACGTTCACCCTACTGCGGGGCGTTTTGTTATTCTTTCATATATTAACAAAATCTTCTTTATTAGGGTTCTTTATATCCATAAATGAGTTTAATGCAAACATCTGTAGGTAATTTTACAATAAAATATGATGCTAAATCGGATTTGTTAGGTTGGCTTTAAAACTTTTTTCGCGTTTGAAATAAAATTATTTTATTATTCTACTCATTTATCAAACAAAAACACAAACAAACCATAGAAAAAATATTCAAGAACACAATTATTATTTGGGTTTTCCGAAGTGTAAAAATAAGGAACGTTTTTGAAGTCCAATCACTTTTAAATATTTAAAAACGGAACAAGACGTCTTGTGGACCGTCTGAGTCAACCGATAAATAAAACAATTTGAGGAAAGCATGATTGATCATCGAATAAAAGTTTGAGAATGGAGATGCTTTTGTAATGTTCTTCTTCTTATCAAATTCGAAGGAAATTTAACTTTTCCAAGAGTTCCTCCGGGTTTTAAAAGTGATTCATGACTGATGTTTCGAGTTTCTTTTATGAAAAAGTAAATTGAAGATTCTTGTTTTCTTTCGACTTGAAAATACCTGAAAAATATTTACCGAAAGTTATTCAACTTTTTTTCAAGTTCGGCGTACGGTGTATTAAATTTACATTAAAGGAATTGTATTATTATAGATTAAAAAGGCTTCTCATGAATTATTTTTATTAGGATTAATTTAATTGTTTTCTATAGTCAAACTATAGTACGAATTTTTATTATATTAAATGTGACACTTAAAGTAGGTACTTTCGTAATTTGGCAGAAATCGTCCTGTTCCAAATAGCAAGTAAGTACCTCATTCAAGCATTTTCCTCACATTAATTCCTGGCCTTTTAGCGAAATATTTGTATTGGAGTTTTTGCCAAATTACTGAATCCGTGAAACAGCTTGCATTCATGGGTAACGTTTTAAAGTTTTCGGTTTCATTAATGGTTATATCTCGGCTTAACTGTAATTATGCACGCTATTTGGCTCAGATTTAACTAGGTTCATGTCGGGGCCATTAAATACGAGGTAGGTG
Organism: Choreutis nemorana; assembly: GCA_949316135.1. Taxonomy (NCBI): domain Eukaryota; kingdom Metazoa; phylum Arthropoda; class Insecta; order Lepidoptera; family Choreutidae; genus Choreutis; species Choreutis nemorana. The sequence continues at coordinate 7,012,237 of OX438610.1, forward strand.
CTTAGGCGCTAATGTACCGAGCCAGCGAAACCTTTCACAAAAATTAACGTATTTCCAATATTTCGTAAGGAGCTTGTGTTATGAAAATCAAACTACTTCAATCTTTAGAAAGTGATTTAGACAAGGCTTTTAAAGATTAGGTACGAGTATTAAAATTTAAACCTGTTTATTTTTAAGGATATTTTAATTCTAGCACAAGATTTTTTCTGAAGAAAATGAATGTGTTTAATCAAGCTTAGGTATGATGTAGAAAAAAGAACTATCTCAGCTTCGCTACCGCAATGTTTATGTCTCTAAGTGGTTTTTTTTTATCAATAAAAAAATAATTAAAACTGTCATTATTTATCTACCGCTTGTTTTAAATAGAAGAATTCGTACGGGGAGGAAGCCGGCAAGAAATCACCGTAGTTGATTTTTTCTAAAATTTACAATAGTTTTTCATTAAATGTCGGAAAATTTTAGTTTTTATTTTATTGAATTTGAAGCTACTATGACTACCTATATATAAAGCAAATTACAATATGTAATATTTTTATTAATTTATTATTAAAAAGTCCACTACGGCTTTTATTTAAATCCATTTAATTTAATTTCAAGAAACATAAGGGATGCAACAAATCATTGTTATTTATATAATATCATGCAATAGTTAGTTATAAAGGGCCTAGACGTACCGCACAAACTATCAACCAAAATAAAGACAAAATAGTTTTTAGACAAAATATAAAGACTTGGTAACCTATTTTATATTAAAGGTGAGATTTTACTTCGTGGCCGCACATTTAGTCTGTCATGCCCGCCACGTAGACATATTAATACACACATTATTCTCAAAATTAATGCTCCTACTAAACTAGGGGTAGCTAAATTTATTTTACTTGTAGGTTCATTATTTTGTTTTAAAAAGCTATAACATTTGCAACGAAGGAAGTTTAAAATCAAATTAGGTAACATTTCATATTTAATACAACGAGAAAAGTCGATAAAATAATTTTATTTATTTTCAGCTTTTTTGTTGTCTAGTTGAATTGCCTATTTTAAAAATGGAATGTGAAATTAAAATTTACAACTATAACTACATGTATTACCATAATATTACCATACCGTAGTTTTACCCTATTTTATATTTTATCTACGTCCACTACTATTCTTAAGATAACCAATTAAAAAGTAAGCGTTTTGACCAAATCCTCGAAATTCTTCTTCAGCCTCAGATGGAGTAGAGTAAAAATAGTTCATATGTCACCGGGTTAGGTTTATTTGCTAAAAGCGATGCAATAAAGAATCCTTCAACACAATCTATACCTCAGTGGGGGTTGAAACGACCCCTATAACTCACCCCCGGGGGTCAGGGCGATTATTTTCCACGTAGTTATTATTTATACCAAACTACTTTGAATTATGCTATCTCCTGAATGTACTTCAGAATGTCAAGAACATTTTACTTTGGTCGTACTAAGACAGAACTATTCACTTACCAAGATAATTAGTTTGTAATAATAACAGATGTTCTTTACACCGAAATAACTGTTAATTTCATTGTTAAAGTTATCGTAAAATGATTTTTTTAATTCAAGTACACGGGCAAACAAGCAGTTGACTCACCTCCAAAGTGGTCCAAACGGACATTGGTTATAATTAAATTAAAATTGTAATATTGTATTGTAGCTTTATTTTGAGTGTTTGTATATTGTGTTTTAGTGAGATATGTTCATGGTTGTCACATTTATGTTTTTTTTTTGTATTATTATTTTCAATCTGTCCACTGTTTTATCTCCAAATAAAGAAATAATATAGTACAGCTAACCGTTAGTGTCATTGTTATTTTGGGACGTCATTCTAACTATTAAAATGACGCGACGTATTTAATGCTAACCGGAGATTTGACGTTGGTCTGGCTTGACATGGTTATCGTTTAAGTTATCTGGTGCACCTTTTGTCAAAACTAAAATTCTACACTAGCGAAGTCTCGAGGTAAAGCCACTGAATATGTTTAGCTGTGAATAAAACTCTATTTACCCACACAAATTTATATAAATATAAGTATTTACAAAATGAAAACTCTAATAAAATTTTAAAAGTATTGAAATGTTATTTATTGATAGGTGAAAACCTTTGAAATAGTTTCTTAGAGGGGTGTTTAAGCACAAAACGTCGGGAAACTTATAATCTTATTCAACCCACTCCCAGAGCTATACATCTTAGAAACCACTTAAGACTTGCCCGGTAGGGTTCCGCTGTGAAATATGAAAAACGCTGAGCACATAAGTTGTTATATTAAGGCACTCCCGCCCGCCCGCTGGTAAACGTATTGGGTTCCAGAACGTAATTTCATAATTCTCTTCTCGGTGGGATGTCGACAAATATCTTAGATGAGTTGTTAGCTTAGGTAGTTTGGGAAATTATTGGGTACCTATTTTAGAAGACAAATGCTACACTAAATATTGTTTAAATCAAATAGGTTGGATAAGGCATTCTCTTTTAATAAGAGTAGGTATTTGTAAATATTATCAGATTAATTGGTGTTAATAATGAGCTGTTCTTCATACCTATCTAATATAACAGTCGATTATCCGAACGGATCCGAGGTAACAAAATTGATAAATAACCAGTCTTTGTTCTTCTGCAATAAATTTAACATTTGAATTGATATTTTACTCGTGGAAATCTTTCGTTACAAGTGTGGTCTTGCATAAAACCGGGAGGATTTTGTGCAATTAATACTTTAATCCTTTGACAATGTGAAAGGTTGTAACTTGATCGGCGAAGGCTGTCATAGTGGTTAATGAAATACCTGACACTTATGTGGTTAACTTTGGGAATTGGAGAGCGTTAATATATATTCTTAAAACCTAATATTACAGTAACTAAATCAGAAAATAAATACTGATTTTCTAATCAAATTATTTTACACCAAAAGATTACTTAGGTGTTGGGTGTGGTAGTTTATCTTTGTTGTAAACATAACAAAGGCAACATACCTATTTTCGCAGTAGATGTGACTGAAAAATCAAATTAATTATAAACTTTAAAAATACAAATATTAACGGACACACATGTAGAGTTGTCATTTTTAGTCAGATCTTAATAATCCAAGATTAACCTATGTAACCTTCGTTGACATGAACAAGAACGGCGCTAAATCTCATATCGAAATACGAAACAGGGAAAGTCCATTACAAAGAGGCCTTTTTGCTGCACTTGTAACCCCTAATGGATTGATCCCAGCTACAAAACAGGAACAAGGCTCGACGGTCCAGAATTCGTCCTCATATGAACCGGAAAGAGCCACATCCATAAAGGTTTCGAATTCCTTGCCGCTATATGACGCCTAAATGGTTAATATAGAACGGTTCACACATTGCAAGTTTATTATTCAACTTTCTCATACATTTAGTAACTGCACTTACAATTATGAATGCGAAGGGCCTCAATCGGATAGATGAGGATTTAAAATTCAAGGACAAATCAATGTAGAAATGTTTTATTAGACGTGTAGAATACTAATCCAAATAAGTCTATAAGGTTTAACTAAGACATATACAAAATATGCTTATCACAACGCAGTTGTTGCTTACTGCTCTTTTGTCAACCCAAGAAATATAACCTTGGTTTCAAATGAATTTCCATAGATAATCATGATTATACAAGTAATAACGTGAAACATGTTTACACGTTTAAACAGGTATACTTATCAGATTAAAATATCCTCCATCCTAAACTGTTCGTAGTTCCTTTCCCACAGATGAACATTTACGCATTCGTTGTTAAAAATTCATAATTGGTGATAGTGATCATAATCGACGAACTTTTTAACTGCGTTAGGACAATAGTGTTGTTTTTTTCTAGTAACTTTTTTATTTAAATCAGTGGATAAGAGTACAGGTCAACGCGCCGCTATTCAATTTTGAATTAAGTTATGACGGTATCAGAAAAACATATAGCTTGAGTATTCCATTAAATTTTTTACTGTAGGTATTTGGAAAGAATATAAGGGCGACTTTCCATTAAATATTTTGTAATTAGATCTAGGCTAAAACACTTTTATGTATTCAACAGCTTTAACAATTAAAATAGTTCAGTATGTAATCAAATTCTAATCTACCAATAAAGTGGTAACTATAATAATTTGAAAGCAAAAGCTTCTTTACGATTTCCTTCTCTTCGAAAGTTTTTATTTTATGAAAATTATCTTTTTCACGAGCGCAGACTGTCGTGGTTTTATGGAACTGTGAAAATTTTACTACAAGTGTTAAGACAACGTAATGGTAGGTTTACACTGAGTGAGCTGTTTACTAGGCTTCACACCACTAATGCATTAGCGCAGTTTAAACAAACGTTAAAGGTTTTTTGTCTAAGAAATGCGCCGAGGCTTTTTTGTTTTATTTTAAGCTCGCGGTTAGAATAGAGAGTATCTTTACGAACTAACTACGTGTGAATCGGCGAGGACATTTACAGTCCAAAGTAAAGCTAGATATTTCGACTAAAGCACTGTACAAGGTGGAATAAAATATTTTACAGCAGAGATAAAAATATAAAGATCAGTTTTGTGGAGACATTGTCATTATTGTCATTCATTCGAATACTGTAGATGTGCATTACTTTGCTGTCATCAAAACAGCGAATAAAAGTTTTAGATTTATTTGTATAATGAAACAAACAGTATGAGGTAGAGACTAGATACTGAACGTAGAGAATTTGATAATTTGGGGGCTTTGGTTGAATAAGCTCACCTTCTGTGACAATTGCTACAAATATATTCATATGAGATTTCAATATCAAAGAAATCATAAAATCATTGGGGACTGGGGTAAAAATTAATACAAATCACCGAACTAGTCAGTTACCTACATAAAGCACGACCAAGTGTTACTACGTACCCCATTCCAATTCCAATATCTCCAACAATATGAAACATTCCGGTACAGATGAGAATATCTCTTTCAAAATAATCGCTCTTAGTGTCACGTCCGCGACCGATATACCGGACTAGTCCGATATTATGTACAAATGTCTTGTAGCCGTACAAAGCCGTACGTGCCACTTGAGATATTGACTCCTCGACGCTTTGGTCTCTAATCGAGCTTAACTTCGGTTGTCATGGAGACCCGGTATAGAAATTATCCGTTCGTGCCTGATTGTGCGACATCTTCGTGCAGTGATCGATATTGGCTTTGTTTTGGCAAAACTCGGGAGGGTAACATATTCTACGTACCTACATACAAATTAGTTTGCAGCAGTACTAACCGGTATACTTTTTATTAATTTTTATTGTATGAGACCAATATAAAAGTAAAAAGGTCCTTTAAGACTGTGCGAAAGTATTTAGTTAGCTAAAATATAAAGATGAACTATAAAAGAAGAAAAAGAGAGTTAGAGTCATAGCTTTTTCAAATCCAGTATAATAAAATACATTTATGAGTGGTATTAATTTTTTGAGTGGTGCCCCCTAGTTTTGAGTGGCCCCTCTTTCAGCCCCGTGGGGTTGTTTTCTTATTTTGGGACATTTAAAAACGTGGGTTTTTAGATTTTTAAATCTGGTAATTATTTTATTATTTTTATCTTTGTTGTTTGTTTGCCGATAATTTCAGTCTGCTAACTTATCGGGAACTGCATCAAAAGTCACACCATACAAATTTTATCAAAGTCGGTCCAGCCGTTTTATAGTTGTAAATTGCATTGTCATCGGGTTTGAAGCTACCCTAAAATTTCAGCCTGCTAGCTTAACGGGAAGTGCCTCAAAATTGAGTTGCAAAAATCCAACCCGAACGACAAACAAACAAGAAAAGTGAGTGTATAAAAACGTGGGAAAATGGATTGTTCTTGTTCCTTTTATGAAATAATTTTAACTTACATATTAAGGAACCCTTCATGCGTAAGTGTTACTCATCCTTGACTGATTATTCAACTTCATGGGTAAATAAGCAGGCGGAAAGAAATCCTGCCGCCTTGTTAAAACTCCAAGGCGCCGCCAATGTGTTTCTATGGTACTGTACTGCCATTACTAATAACAATAACAAACCGCATTACAACACACAAATTAACTCAGCCCTGCACTAAGATATGAACTTTGTATCGCAGGTACTAAGCAACGATATGGTATATACTACATAGTACATCTAAAGCCAGAAAGCGTCTTGCAAATGACAAGTTCCGTACCTGCTGGAATTAAAAACTGGAATCTCTAGCGTAGTAGCCAGCTGTTACACCGATGCGTCACAGAGTTAATGTAAACTTAAAAGCCATTGAAACTGATACAGAAACACGTTGCAGTTGACTGTGTAAACATTTTTCAAGAATCACTTAGCCACATTCACACATCATTCGTCACATTTATATTTCAATTAGTTTTTTTTGTATTTTGACGATACAAATTAGATACTACTTGTTTGTTTTTAAAAATATTTAATTTTAATACATACCTACATCAATGAATTGAACAAACCGAGCTAGCTAGAAATTTGAGAGCTCATTTCAAGGGATTTATTTACATTTCTACTAACCCACTATGATCAGAATGTTCAATTTTCAGCAATGTATGCTTTCGATTTTAAATAGGTCTTCGCAGTACGAAAAGTTGTTGAAATGCTTATTGCTTGTTACGTATCAGCTATTGTGCTACATGATTGCGTTTGGTGCAAAGTAAAAAAGCACATCTTAATAGAATGGAGCGTTCTTACTCGCCTCCCGAACCACGATTCACGTTTTTAGTTCATTTTCTTTTAGTTGTTACTAAGTCGATGTTTATAAAACGCTAATTAATATTCCCTTCCCTTTAAATATCGTTATTAATTGAATGCTAGTACTTTCAATTTATTATAATCTTACAAAAGCAAGTTAAGGCTAAGTCATGAACTCCTTTGGTTTGGGACTCTAATATACTTTAAATCCTACGTTACTGTTACGGTAAGGATAAGAAAGAGCCATTTTCTTATACTCGTACCATTAAAGTGAAAAACAAGCATACTGCCAGCCTGATAGTAAGCTGTTATTGTAGCATTCAGTATAAACATGCGAAATGCTCAGTTTAACACCTCTGGCAAAACCTTCTCGAGAGATTAAGACGTGAGTTTGTATGTGTACCTTAGATAATTACAATATGTAGGTAGATAAAAATTTTATAGTAGAATACGCTTAATTAGTTGTATTTGCCTGAATTTTATTCTCGACAACTCATTAAAAATTAACGAAGTTGTGGCAAACGCTTATAGTAATCCGCACAACCCTACATCTTGTACCGCAACAGTAAATATATTCCCGAGGCAGCAATTCTGTACAATATCGGATCGCATTGAAGTTAGTACATTTGTTGGCTTCTGCAATCGACGCTTTTAAGAGGAATGCTCGATTCCTTACCTTGGTGCGTTGTTGCAAGATTTTTATTAATATTAGTAAAATATCTAGTAATTTTCTTACTCATCAGCCATGATTTTTCCTTTGAACAGGTAAAAATTAACCTTACAGTTGGAACCTCGTTTAAAGTAAAGTCGCAGTTTGGAGAAAAAATACACAACTGTTTAGTTTGCCCAAGCAAAACAACAGACTAGTCTTTAAAGATCTAAACGTTGCACCCACTTAACTTACCGCGGCAAAGCTGATTCTACTTTGCCAGTTTAGTGTATTCAAAGGTTAGTTAAATGGAGCAAAAACCACATGTTTTGCATGTAACCCTAAAGCCAATTAGACGCCAGGTTGCCCACTAATAACCTCCATACTGGCCGTCCAAGTATGGGTAATGCGTTAAAACGGGGTGCATATGCAATGAGCTAAGTAATGTACACGTGTCATATTGTAGCTATAGTTAGGTACTTATTGTTTAATCATGTTTCAATCGAACTTGCGAATGATTTAATACATACTATCAAGTAAAATCTAGAGAAGAAACAACCTGAAAGCGATAGGTATAGGTAATAGGTGTTTGGGAAAGTGTATTTAAATTATTTATGTCGCAGTTTTATCCCGACTACGGCGAGGGTTATGATGTTTGAGATGTACGTATGAATGTTCGCCCCTAGAACCTAAACTATAGATCCGATTTAGATATATGAGGTTTCGTTAGAAATGTCTCAATTGCATGAGTGTTATAGGATACTTAAGATTATTGTTCTGGTAAAATTATGTTATCAAACCCTATCGTATGGGGTGTCAAATGAAAGGTTGTGTGAAGGCCTTGACAAATAAATATAACACTTGTATGAAAAAGTATATAGGTAGGAACGTGGTCGCACCCACTGTATACCTATCACGTTTAATCCTAGCACCCACAAAATTATTGAAGGTGCGACCACGGCTCTACGTTGACCATTTTTGTTCCTATGTATTTCTGGATTTCTGTCTGAATTACTTTCTTGTTTCGTCCTTTTGTAGACCTCCCTTTTTTGACGTAGTCGGGTTAAAAAGTTTTAAACTTAATTTTAGGGCAAAGGCTTGTATATCTGTTGTGACTAAGCAACGACAAAAATTTATAGATTTAAACAAAAATTAGTACCTACATATATTGCGATACAAGTTCTTACGATACTTAGTGCAGGGCTGAGTCAATGTGTGTGTCGTGGTATGGTTATTTATTGAAAACATCGTACTCAAAGCAATGTTTCAAACCCGGGACCTCGCTTTCAACAACCATCGTTTTAGACCGCTCCGCAATTGAGGCCATCAATATAGGTACCTACTTATACCTAGCCTAGACTTAAATAAAGGAAAAGGACAAGATACGTATATAAATACATATAACATAATAAAAGAAAGTAAAATAGGAGTGAAAACATAAAAGAACTTTTGGAACATTACATTTGTTGGCTGCTATTTAATGTGAAATAAGTTTATCGACTTTATAATTTTATTGTATTCAAAATGTAAAATTACATGAAACTCGATTCCTTTTTTGATGAATTTATTAAACATAACTCAGATTTTCATTGTTGTCTCTGAACTTATTCTACTTATTTAATAGTAGATTTACGAATTTCAATTTAGGTATCCAAGATAAATAAAAATTACCCTTAGGCGTTCCTAAAATAGCTAATACCTAAAAGTACCCATTAATTAAATTAAATGATTAAAACGACGGTCTTGAAGAGGCTTAGTGCCTAATTTCCAAATAGATAACTAAAGGGTAATTTCATATAAATCCTACCTACTTTTTGTATGATACTTTCCTACGCTTGTGTCTGGGTAAAACATAATTACGACATTACGTTCAATTATAATTACTTGTCTAGTGGAATAGGCAATTTCACATCCGATTCCATGATTAAACTTTCATGTTGTTTCAGCTAGTGTGTATGTATATACCTAAGCTAATTTTTTACATCACGTGTTAACAAGCTGACGGCTCCCTTGAATGAAACAACGGTGCCCTTGATGTCTGGAACGCCAAGAGCATCACCGACGCGTCGCCATGTAGAGTTCAAGATTGCATACCTTTCGTGCCGGTAATGGCACTGGCTCTCCAATCCTTCGAATCGAAACACAGCGAACTGTTTCACGGCAGAAATAGGAAGGAGGATGGACCAACCCAGACGATCGAGAGATTGAGCTATTTGGAGGTAACGCATTTGATATTGCAAGCGTTTGAAGCTACGGCAACTGCTCACTAGCAAGCGAACCATATGCTTGTTTGCCTATTTAGTACTTACTTAGTAGCAAAATTATAGCAACGCCTTGATAACCGGTCACAGGAATGTGATAGGTGTGAGCATTCAAGCGACCATATTGATCATTTGAAATTATCGTGAGCATTATTTATGTCTAACAACAAACACTTACGAAAGTAGTTTATTGTTAACATTCGTTTGTCGAACAAACTAACACAACCACAAACACGAGTATTTTAAACGATTTTAATCTTTATTTCAATTAAGATAAGAACTAAATCTAAAATTTTACACGAAGCTAAGCTGACGTTTGTACATAGCAAATATGCACAGAACAATAAACTAAGAGACATCCAGTTTCTAAGAGCTAAGTAATGTACTAGAACAGTTTTCGCTCAAGCTTTGAATCTTAGGTCTTTGGTATAAAGATCAAAATAGAAAGCTATCAGTTTTCTACAGGGGAAATATCTTGCTTCCAATTTTAAGCTTAGTCAATACGTAAATCTAAGTAGGTATGTTACGTCCTAGAATTTAATGTTGGAACTATGTAGATTTTATAACAAACTGGTAGCCTTGCACTGAACGTCAGCTGTTTGAGAATCTAGGTCTTGCTTTTAAAGGAGGCAATTACAGAAGTAGTGAGCTGATTTGTTCTATACTAGCTTTTACCCGCGACTTCGCCTTCGCTTCGCAGAAGTCGAAAATGGTTCCAATAGGATTTTAATTGCTTGAAATTTATCGTTTTATTTTAGACATTTCACGCAATATTTTTTATAAATTATACTTGTTATTCTAAGGTATAAGCTAAATTTTGTAAAGTTTCATTGAAATCCATTCAGTAGTTTTTGCGTAAAAGAGCAACAAACATCCATTTATCCACACATCCTTCGCATACAAAAAAACAAACACAAACTTGCGTGTTCGCGTTCATAATATTAGTAGGAATGAAAACAAACCATAGCACCAGTAATTACCTCTTGATAAACAAATAATTTCACTTGAGGCTTCAAACTATTAAGTAAGTTCTTTCGGTAGGAAACAATTTTAATTAAAACACAATCAATTATAATAGTTATTTTAATGATAAAAAAAAATACATATTCTATTTTTCCGTAACCTAAATAATTAACCTATAAATAAAATTATGAATGCTTTAAAATTACATTAGTTACGGAGTGAACTTGTCTATCTATCAAACAGAATAATCAACTATGGAAGTCAAAGTCATTCACAGCCATTCAATGACACGAGGAATGCAAAGAAATATAGCGGATTTCATTATAAAATAATTAAAATTATAAATTATAATACTTTTCTTAGCACTGCTATTTAGAATAAACTTACGTCTATCAGAAGGCACATTGGTTTTTTAATTATTTCAAAGTCGCACGTATTGGTATCTATTATTGAAACCAGTCAATAATATAAATTTAGAGATTCTAAATGCAAATACAATATAAACCTAAATAAATCTTAAAAAATAAGTCACACAAAAAATAATGATACAAACTTCGTACGTAATGTAAAATACAGCTTCAAAAGAGTCAACTAGTGTTAAAGGTTTGAGGTTATGTTTGTCATAGATTATAAATGCAGGGGTGGCGGTCGGTTCAGTTGAGCTGTCGCAGTCTCTGTGCGGCTTGGAATGTGTTTTGCATCAGCATAGCGACAGTCATCGGCCCGACACCTCCGGGAACCGGCGTGATTGCTCCCGCCACCTTGCTCACTTCTGTTAGAATACATATACACAATAAATTTAATTGACTTCTTTAGATCTTAATATTGCCGCATTCCCTATATTAAACTTAGCAACAAACTACTAAGAAAAGTAAAGAATATTTTTCCACATCACAGCTTGATGCACAATCCCTGCAAAGTACTGTCTACATATATTTTTTGATCCGGATGTAAAGAATACAAACAGAAAATTTGTTTAAAAACAATATACAAAAAGGAAATAAGTGAGAGTTTCGTAAACCCAATTAAAGTGTAGACAATACAAGCCAAAAGCTTATCAAAGGTTGTTGTTTACGTATTTTTAAATAGATATTTCAGGCGTCATCGTCAATCTCGCTAGCTAGCTAAATCAAAACAGTTAAAATGATAAAGACAAATATTTTGATCATAATTTTGAGAGCAATCTACGTCTTAATATCCATTTAAAATTATTTGTTAAAAAGCTGACGTAAATGATTTGACGTGGGTAAATGTTTAATAAACAATATATTATTTGATTCTGCGTATCGCACGCCTTTTGAAATGCAAGCGTGTATTGTTCGATGGAAGTGTTAACAATGCAGTATTGGCTTACATTGGAAACCTACAAGGTACAGGTACAGGTGTTAAAATTACTCAACAAAACTTGTTTATGCTATAGTCCTCAGTCAAAGGCGTCATCTTTTAATAACTTCTTTTAATAATGACTACTTTTATGACTTGTATGAATGAGAATTTGTGCAATTAGTAGTTCTATTATTTAATTGATACGGTTTTTTATTTATCGTGTTTTGTACACTCGAAAGAAATAATCACGAAAATATGTTACGATTTAGTCGACTGCTATCTTTACTTCTGGATCTGGTTGGTTATCTCTTAGACTGTTTTGCAAACTCTTTAGTCAATAACTCAAAATTTCAGTTACTGTTCAATACTAATGGCAAATGAGGAGTGCAATGGATCTGTGTAAATATTTTTTATTTCACTTGGTTTCTCACTCTAAGGAAGAGGGTAAAAAGACATTAGTATGCAGTGGTATAACACTTACCTTCAAAATCTATATCTCCAACAAGCTTGGTCTTGCCTTGTTCATCTGTAATGCGAGTGATACCAACATCGATGACCGTCGCACCAGGTTTTACCATGTCTGCCTTGATAAGCTTAGGGATACCTGTGTGCAAATTGAAAAAAGGTGTCAATAAAACTGTCACCTCTTTTGATCTTTCTGTAAGATTTATGCATCTTTAATTATATTAAGTGCCTGCTCTAACTACAATTATAAATTAATCACAGGATTAATTTAATTTTCCAGTTTGAGACCTGCTAAGTGATGGAAGTAATGACTAGATATAAAATTTATTTTATTCTTGATTATCTTAAGTTAACAAACTATTTATAAGAAATTTTAAATAAACTTTTTTAATGATCTTATAACAAAATTTAACATGATTGGCATGAGTTTTTTTGTCATTGGTAATACTGTCTATTTAGCAATAGGTATATCTATTTTAATATGTCATGTTAGCTACATATAACATAACATGGAGTAGAATTAAAACAAATTATAATATTAAATTTTTTTGGAAGATTGAAGTTAAAAATTACTTACCAGTAGCTGAGATAATGATGTCAGCATTTTTACAGTAGAATTCTAGTTTTTCTTTAGGTGTGTAGCGATGGCATATAGTGACTGTGGCATCCATGCCGAGTCCACTTTCATGTTTCATATCACTGTGCAACATCATTGCTATTGGCATGCCAACATTTTTTGACCTGCCAACCACTACTGCATTCTTGCCAAAGGTTTCAATTTTGAATCTTGAACAAAAAAAAATATTTAAGCCTAGGAATATTAAATGATATGGTAATGTCCTACATGACAGTGTTAATAAATTGAGAAATCAAATAATATAAGCTACCTTTTCAACATCTCAATAACACCAAGAGCGGTAGCGGGAACCAGAGTCGGCATGTCCAAACTCAGCATACCAACATTCATAATGTGGAATCCATCTACATCTTTTTCTGGAGCAACCATGTTGCAAACTTTTCTCTCATCCATAGATGAAGGCAGTGGAAGTTGAACTAGGATTCCATCCACTTCACTATCTTTGTTCAAGGCTTTGATAGTACTAATTAATTCCTCTTCACTCATAGTTTCATTGAATTTTAAAGTTTTTGCAGCAATTCCAACATCAATGGCGGCTTGAACTTTATTCTTGACATAGGTGTGGCTTGCCGGGTCTTCACCAACTATGATGCAATGTAGGGATGGTGCACGATGGCCGAGATTGACCCAATCAAGAATCTTGATTTTCAACTCATCTTTTACGTCTTTTGCTAACATTTTTCCATCTAGGATCTGGGCCATGATTCTGATTGACAAACAAATTATTATAGAAATATACAATAGTCCCAACATTCTAATAGCTGTTAGTCAAAACGAAGGTTTTATCACAAAAATAGAAGATTAAGTAATGAAATAAAATTTTATAACAGGAAACTATAGTGATAACTGAGAAGAAACACAATACAACAATTTTCTACTTAAGAAGCTACAAAACAGAAGATCCCACTCTAAGTCAATTATTTTTACCTGGCCGAGCCCAGAGAATCAATGTATGTGTGGCTTCTCATTGTGGATGTCAGAAATGTACTGACTAACCGAGAGAATAGCATCTGCCTCATCACTTACTGTTGACATACACAGGTCAATAGATCACCACATACAAAAACAATACAGATAACATACTTACTACAAAATGTAAGATACTCTTCACACTATACCAGTTTCAACTCAATTTTATTGGTTCGAAATAGTTATAATGAGAAACTATAGGTTATGGAGTTCAGAAATTTATCAAAATGGCTGTTTATTTGGGATAAATAACTGCATTGAACGGGTTAGTTTGTTTGATAAACTAAATAACAATAATTGGACCAAACTGGTTTAATTGCACAAAGTTGGTGTTGTCAAGAACTTTATTTTAAGTTTAAGTAGCCAAGATTTATCCATATTTAACATAACCTTACAAATATTGTATAGTCTAGAACTAGTTGAACTCAGCATTTAAAATAATAAAATATAGAAGAACTTGAGAACTTAGTGATAAAAAATTTCAAACATCAAATTGATATTTAATTCGAATAAACTTTAATAACTTAACTTAAAAATTGTTTGAGAACTAACCTTGTCTTTTAAAGTTTTTAAATTAAAGAAATGAACTTTATCTTCAGAATCCACGTAAGCAGCAATTTTTATTTTTAAAACACAATACAGCGTTTGTTGAAGAAGTATGAAAATGATTTGAATCGTGGCTGGAAAACCATAAAATCAAGCGAAAACTTGCGAAAGAAAAGCGTGCAATATGTCAAATGTCACTGTCAAATCACCGAAAACATGCGAATGAACATTCGTAAACCTTTTTTTTTAAAAGAAAATCGTTACAAAATTTGGCCAATATTAAATGGAGAACTTGGAAAAATACGTGTATTCGTACATTATTAGTTGTCATAAGTTACGAACGGATAGCTGTTCTAATTTAAATAGTTTTTGGCAAATATCAATAAAGCACACAGTAGTTTAATTTTGTAAAAGCCATTAAGTGCAAGCATTTTTTTTTCTATATCTTCGTGATGCTGTTAACTGGGTCAGAAGGGAAGTGTGAGGCAGTCATGGTATCCTATCCCGCCGGGTCTCTGGAAGAATTCCTGAGTATCCAGATTCAGGCATCTAACAGATAAAAGCGTTAGATAAACAAGGGGTTTTTAGCTGCTAGAAGTCAGCATAAGCTCACCACTATCCCACCATGATGGAGTTTCCATTACCCCCTTAAAAAAGTAGGTACCTACTTACTACTTAGACAATACATACTCGTAACTTTCAGCTTGTTCAAAGACGCGTTATGAACATTACAATAGTTGACCATCCAAACTTGGGCTAGATTCAGGCGAGGGCAACCGGAGCTACATCCCCGGGGCCTCCACAAGAGAGGGCCTCGACTTGTAAACACTATTAAACAACTTATACTTAGATTTTTTTTTTCGCGCTTTACCCCTGCCAATAGTACTTTGTACAAACATGATTATATTAAATATAAACCGAAAGCATCGATCTACATTTGTACATTCAAATCAGGCAATCAGTGAAATATCAAAATCTCAAATGGCCATGGCAAAATTCTTCTTTCTGATTAAATGTATATCTTTGTTTAAAAAAAATAATCTATACTGGGTTTCTCAATAACGTTGTCTATTTTATAATTTTCCATTTTATTTGGTAAATAATTTGGCACCAGGGGGCCTCCACTCCACGGTAGTGCGAAGATATCATCAGTTAAAATAAGTAGGTAAGTAGGTATATTAATTTTTAGAATAAGATATATAAAGAATGTGTCCCACAGTTCATTCAATCGCTTCGTTCGCCATCGTTAGCTGTGTAAAAAGCTTGCCATGCGTGATACTTAAAGTGTTGCAAGTTCATATAATCATTAGGAAGAAAATCACAAAACAGTAACACTAGTGGGAAAGGGTCTTAAAATTTTGCAACGTGAAAGGTCAATGTTTCTGTAAATGATATCTCAGAGGGGGGTCGTTTCTTATCAGCTATTTATTTCTAGTCTGTTTCTATGTATTATAAAGTTAAGTTCTCACGTACTTGATACTTACTTCTTTTAAATACCTAAACACGATAGAAACACCTACTGTACAAACTATTCTGGTATTCTATTTGAGTAAAACCCTGTTAAGATTTTTGATGGTGGTTCAAGCAAATCGTAGGTTTTCAGGGTAGTCAAATAATCAGTTTAATGCCATCAAATTTAAGTAGAGACAAATCTATCGTAAGGGTAGCCAAGTCCAAACAACAGATTCTCATTTAAAACATTTATTTATCGCCTTTATTTCATACAATATTTACTTTTCAATAAAAGACACATCATTTACCGATCGTTCGCCTAGCAACTGCGCCAGTCTTGTCACCATGTACAACATCCCATGTACTCAATCAACCTCCCCAAAATTCCTACCAATATTCCTTTCCACTTTTATATAACAGAATGGCTAAGTCATATGATATCAAATACAATACCGTAAGACAAGCGAAAAATACAATTAAAAATTACGTTTCAACCCTTTCCTATAACCAGTCCGAGCAGTTTATGAAACCAATAAGCTAAAACTTACTTCCATACACAATTACACACATACTCCGTCCATTAATTAACCCATTAATTCATATTTTCATGTTTTGTCATAATACCTATTTAATTTATCCATCTAGATTTATTCTGTTATTGTATATTGTATTGTTTTGTGTACTGTATATTATAATTCATAGCGTATTAAATTGGACGCCTGCGATACAGGCTCGCCTAGTGCAGGGTCCAAGATAAAATACTTTATGTTAAATGTTTTAAAGTAAATAAAGATATTTTATTATTATTATGTCAACGGAAGTTGTAAAAAAGTTTTAAAGTTTACGATGTCAAATGCATCTAACAATATATATTAATTAAAATCTGTTCAGACTCTATAGCCAAAATGAAGCAGATATACATGCATACACTCGAAATTAGCCTACTTCTGGGCCTACTAAAAATATAGATTGAACAATTATAAGGTACAAGCTTGAGATATCTGTTTTAAGTTATGGCATGGTATATGCATTTTATATTTTATTTCCTTTTTGCTGTTTCTGTTTTAATAAAACATTTTTACCATTTTTTTTTTACATTAATACATTATATTGTTATTTTTGCGTAGGTATATTAATTTAGTATCTTATCAATTCTGCTAAAAGTTTATTTTGCCTAAAATTATTTTAAGAAAAAATTAAACAACAGCATGATAAGGACTATTAAAATTTACGTTTAATATAGTTAGTTACCTACTTAATTGATAAGTTTCTTACGAAATCATCTTTGAAGTGGGCACGTCGAGGCGTGGCCGTGACGCAAACTACTTTATGTATTGAGAGAGATAAAATACGTTGATACGTTGATTGGTTACCATTGTATCAACGCCAGTGTCGTTATTATGAACTAAATGCTTACTCTACTCATGTATCTACTTAGTCGAAACTAGCGCCAGCTGTATTGACTGAAATGTTTTGGTACGTTATAAGAAGATAAATGTGATGAATTAAACTCAAACGAATGTATTATTAGAATTGTATGAAATAAAAACATGTTATTTCAAACTTGACTCCGGATTTTTGATTATGAAGTTCCGGTAAGTCGTTGTTTTTTTACGGTTTGTGCGTTTTGTGTAGTGTTGTTCGTTGTTTCATATGCTGCCTTATTAATAATAATAACCACATCTCGACACTTACATTGCCTCAGTCCTGCAATAATATTATAGAATGTTGTGTCGCAGGTGCTAAGCAACGATATGGTATTATTATTATTTTAAATTTTATATTAATTAATACGGCGCACATCCACCCATTACATAAATGAAAGAACAGTAATAAAAATATTTAACTGAGCGTTACCATGATGCGGTACCGATAAGCGAAACAGTGCGTCTTGCAAATAAAACTAAGTTGCATCCCCGTGTTGGATGATACTAAGAAAAAATATGTTAACATTTTGTTTAAAATCCAATTAATTTAATATAATGCTCTGCTTATATATCGCTCAACAAAGATTTATGCATTTCAATGTAGCTCGATGATTTACAAGGCCATAGCAAACGGTTCCAGTATCCGAATTATACTTTTCTTTGAAACCTACATAAATCATGATATTAAATTTTACTTCTACAGGCTTTCAGCTGTAATGGGATTCCATTTTTCACGAATAAGGCCCTAATCTCTTAAGTTTTGTAAAGAAATATTTAATATTTTCGGCAGAGCTTCGGGTCAGTTTCGAACAACTGGTTCACTACTTCAATTTTATGATACCAACGTACCTCATTCTTATTCATCATACCGATACTACTCGTTTCATCTGACATTTACCGGACAAAGAAAAAGTTCAATAGGTATGAATTACGATCAAAGAAAACCAATTTTAATGCTTTTTTGTGGGGTATGACACTGTCAATACTGTAAAGTGATATTAAAACCGTATAGCAATACCATCAATATTTAATATTTATTCATCAATATGTGAAACTGGATCGCGATACCGCGTATCGATTGATAATACTTATTGACAGTGTTATACAATCCATCGACTACATCGACTTTGGTAAAGGTAGCCTAAAGGTAGAACTTAATATAAACAAGGCAACGCAGTATAGTCTTGTTTTAAATTTAGAAAAACTTTTTTTTTTTTTTTTTCATTTAGAGTGAATACAACTAAATAAACACCTATATATTATTTATTTTATTTTTATTATTTTATTAAAAAAGATCACCAACATAGTGTACACTCATTCATACAATTAAATAACAATCACAGTACAAAAAAAAGTCAAATGTCACTATAAAAAAGGTGAAGACTGCATGCAAGAAAAAAAAAAAGTCAAACATTTAAAACATCAAAAACCGAGTAAAAATTTTGCCTAAAACTTAATGTCCAAACATACAAATACATAATAAATAAAATAATATAATATTAAATAATGTGAACCAATTATTCATTTAACTCAACATAATAATTTCATAGATAAAACGAGCAAAAACGAACAAATTACTGTGTCAGGGGCAAAAGCAATATAATAGTGTTAAGTAATTAAAGGAATTAATTTAAGTTTATTTGACCAGGCTTTCAATATTTTTCCGATTGAGTTGAATAAAACTCGTAATATATTGTACCTTTACGTATTTTTAAGACATGACAAGATTTACAAAAGTGCAGTAGATACTAGCAGTATCAGATTAGGTAATATCTTTCTGACTCTTGTAACCCTCTATCTCTCGCCCGGCTAATATTCAATTAAAACTTTTTAATTTTCCTTTGGACCCTTCGCAATATTTCGTGTTTATGTCCAATCTTTCTTGGTTAAATACAAATAAGGTTAGCTTTGAACGGGAAAGGGAATTACTAACAGATTGTACCGAAATATCTTTACTTTAATATCTAAACTTTATTATTATAATTCCCCTGCTATGCAGGGGTTTTGTGAGAATTATTCTGTATTGATATAACGTCTGTTAACTTATTTTAGAGAAACATTTACCATTTATGACTACCTAAACTTATCCCCCATACTTTTTTATTTTTATTTTTTTCACATACTAAGGCTATCATGTTTCTTTTTGAGTTCAAATTCAATAGTATTAAATCGAGATGCCTTTGCAATGTCCTCGTGTTGTCCTTATCTTATGAATATGTGTTCTGCTACTGATCTGATCATTTGCTAAAATACCGCTAATTTTTAATTACAACACCGTTTGTTTTCATCAAGAAATTGGCCTAGTAGTAGTCTAATAAGATTTTCGCAATTATTCAAAGAATCAATATTTTAATAATTGTGACAATCGTATGAGATTTAGGAAAATTTTACACTATTAAATTCGTGCCTGATGTAATATCCGTATCCTTTTATTAGGTGGTTCGAATACTAGATTTACTTAGATTAGATAGAATTTACTTGTGTGTATTTTCTCTAAATCTCCGGGAAATTTTCACGAAGTAATTTTGTTTGAAATTCGGTCAGCTGACAAGTAGATATATCGAATGGATTTCATGAATCTTGAATATAAGGTTAGATGGTGTTGCCCTAGATTCGATAAACAAATAAGCTTTTTGATTAATGGTTACCATTTCCACTTGGGTGCAGCCTGGATACATTGATATTTTAATCAAGTAAATAAATCCATTCAGTCTACGCAGCGGCATTAGTGAAGCTACTTAGCGGGTCAAGCATTCCTGGTATCCTGGTTCTATAAATTTGTTGAATAAGGTATTCGACGCTATCCCACCTGATAGAAATGCGATCCAAGAGGGTTCAGGTCTGGGTCAAACTTAGCTCTCAACACTATTCTGGCTTGGTGGCTGATATTCCATTTCTCTAATGTCTAAAGCTTAAAAAGGGGGAAAACAGTAGCAAGAATTTAATTCTGCAACCCAATTTATACAAGTTTCTTTGAAAATACGTGAAGCTGAAGCAGTTGTGTTATAATAATTCTACCGTTCCTATTTATTTCCATGAGAGTTTTCCACCTTTCCATAACAAACCCTCGTTTTCCCATACATAGTGTAATTTACAGGGTAAATGTAGTTATTACGAGCACACGCGATCTCCTCAACATAATTATCTACTATCGCGTGACATGCTCATGGTCTTCATAATATTCGAGGATATGGGGATGATTAAGCATCGCAAGCACGTGGACCATTATTGGTAGGTTCTTCACCCTTTCAGAAACCCTCAGAAATAGATTAATCAAAATATTCCGTGTTTCCGAGCTTTTCATGAGATGCATTGTTTTAAATGAACATCAATGAAAGTGAAAAGTTTTTCCTGTCCTCAAACTGATGTTTTTCCCTGAAATTTTTATTATAATTTATTAATATCTGTCCACATATCGGGTGGGTTCTTTCTGAGGAAGATTTTTATCTGAAGCTTAAAATAAAACAGCATGGATCTTTAAGCTACAAGCAGCGTGGACGCTTCAATGTATCACTTTTTTTGTTAAAATATGAAGAAAATCTTTCAACAATAAGACATTTTTTGTTTGTCTGAAAATATGAAAAATAAGATTGGTCTCAGTTTTCCTTGCTCTTTTTGACAAAATCGTTGAAATCTTTTATGTTAGCTTAGAAGCTTACAATCTAACTAAATTCTGTATTACGTAAAATGAAAATATTATGTAGCACCTTGTAGACTATTTCTACGAATTCAAGCATATTTAATTAACCTCAGAAATTTTGTTACTCAGTGTCTAATGTCAAAGTAGGTATTGTACATAAACTTGAATAAGTCTGGTGTTTTAGTTCATTGAAAACCGTCAAGCGTAAGCTGGATAATCTTCAGCTAATAACTTCTCAGTGAGTCTAGTTTTCTTAAAGACTAAGTATTCAGTAACGATGACGGTTTTAATAACTCGGGTTTTAAGAAGAATTATGTTTTTAAGATTATTCCAGAACTTTTACTCAGAATTTCTATTGAAATGAAGTGAATGGTAAAATAAGTAGCTAGCTAGAAGCTCTGTAAATAGGCTTTCATAGTTTGGTGCAGACTAGCCACCAGGCGTTCTTATTTATAGCAGCATAAAACAAATAAAAAAAGAATTTGCTTGGATTTTTTATAATTGGGAATACGAGTAGCCTTTTTCTACGAAACCAATTACCAATGGTTATTCAGATGGGTTTCAGTTATTGTTCAAATAATAATATCGGGCACACTATCTCCTGACTACCAACTAGTTATGCATAGAATGTGCATGTAAACGACTTGAATTGGTATTCATATATGCATGAACTTTATAGAAACTACCTAAACTTATTCTTACTGTAACATTCAACTCTAACGAACTACAAATGTAGTCGGATAATTATGCATTCTTTTTATAAAGGCTTCAGAAAACAATTAAAACTTTATTATTTTAATTATAAACTTGTATTTTGGTTGTTGTTAAAGTTTGTGTTTTATAAAACAGTAAAGCTCCTTTTACTAAAATCTAGACTCTCTACTAAATTACTTAGGACTTGGCTGTATAATGATACAACTCAATCAAGCAGTATGTTGGTAGAGCAGTTCTTTATTTATTTGTAGCTGTACAGCCATTAATGCCTTTGCCTCGATGCTTGGAATCCCAAGTCCGTTCACACCTAGACTAATCGATCCTTGTTTATTGCTGAAAGAAAGATTCAAGTTTCGAACTGATAACAATTCATTCTATAAAAAGTTGTTCAACGTTGAGACAGCTTTTTCTTTTCCGTTTTTTGTTTGAGTTTAGAAGGAATGTGTAGTTTTAAAATTATGTTTGGATTGCATTAAAACCTCACTTCACTTTATAATACGTCTTGATTTTGAAACATTGGAGCACCTTTATAATATTAAAGGTACAAAACTCTTGCACATGGTCCAAGAAAGTAGCTACAATATAAGCAGGTGTTTAACTTAGTAATTAACTAACTTGTCCAACTTTGTTGAAATAAACTTGAGAGACACAAAAACTTTATCGTTTTTTTAGATTTATTTTTAATTGAGTTAGGTTTTAGAACATTTGTTTCTATAGTAACTTTCTAATTAAGCTTTTTAATTAACAAAATCCAATACTGTGTTGGTCGCGACCTTTTTTAATGGCCAAAGCTTCGCTGGCTTGTGAAGTTGGCAACCGGTATGTGACACTTCTATCATTACATTCATTGATAAGTAAGGTAGTTGATTACTTGAAAGTGTGACCTGATTAACCTTATGCTTATTTGCTACACTTTGTGGCACTCGTACACAACGTTGGCGACGAGTAAAAAGTGTTTAAGACTAAATTTTAAAGTTGGAAAAAAAGTCTGCTGGTCATTTTTATGGGTCTTAATTTTTTCTTATTTTTAATTTCAATTAGCGACTGATCAAGCCAGCTCATAGACTGCGTCTGAAAAGACCTGCTGAAATGGATCTAGAAATCTGCAGCTACAACGTCGAGGTTTAAGAGAGTGAAGGCTCCTAATGGGGATGCTCCTAGACAAGCCAATACATCAACTCATCTGCTTATAGTTTAAAACTAAGAAAAAGAAAAAAATGTAGGCGTCTACTGATTATTATTTAAACCGACACATATGTAGAATACGCTGATGTGTGCAACGTCGTGTTTTCTAACTTAACAAAGGATAATCATTTTTTGATAAAAAATCGATATACGCGGTTTTCACTCGACGCCGACGATAAATTTAATGCCATAGTTGAGCTTCATGAGCTCCTAGATCAAATTTGTGAATATCGAATTTGTTTCAGGTAGACAAATGAATGAAATCTGTTCCAGAATAAATTACGGAGATACAATATAGGAATGTCCGTTGATCTTATCACCTGATGTGTAAAACAACAAGGAAAAAGCTACTTAATTCTTGTGTATGAAAACAAACCTTTAAACGTGGAAAATCTTGCCAATTTCACAAAGCATTAGCTAAGTTAGTTACAGTAAACATTTTCATTGTTAACCACATTGCACTATAACTTGATATAGTGAATTTTATTACCGACTCTCGCCAGACCATTTAAGTCCGCTATATTGCCGCAAAAACGAGAGACACATATGGTCCTCCATAGCCCCATTTCTCTTTAGATATAGTGTTGCCACATTTTCGGAGGAAGGTTGTGGGATACTGTAGCGGATGACATTAAAAAGCGCTTAGCACGCTGGCCAGGCAGAAAATATAGCCCGCAATTACAGTGTGGCTACTAAAAAAATAGAAACAACTTCAAAAGAAAATTGCCTATTTTAAATTGCACGCTTCCAGCCCGTATTTTCGGTAATTGCCCTTATTCCGGGTTACTTCGCTCTTTAGTGTGTATTTTACTATCAAAGATTTTCGTATGTAGTAAAGTAAAAATGATCGTTTAGTTTTTCTTGTAGCCGAATTATTTATAAATGTTACCTGAATAAAATTTTATTTAATTCATTGATGTTAAAATTTCATATTTCTGTTATATTTGTATGAGTAAACGTAGTACTATTGCTGTGTTTTAGAACTAAATTATCATGGAGATCCGATTAGTTAATGGCTCGTGCAACAACATGATTCTGTGTTGAAGCTGAACGATGTAAATTCCATTATTTCACGTAGAAATTTGATAACAGCTCTACAGTCAAGTTAATTCACGTGGAAAATACATTGTATCATTCAAGCTTGTTTATCGAAATGAAACTTCCTGAAAAGTGCACTGAAAATGGGATGAAGCAATAGAAAATATTGAAAACCAAACAATAAAAGTCGCTTCAAAACTCGCAATAAATTGTTTTGATTTAAAAACCTGAAGTTTTGGAAGAATTCAAAGCTTTTACTGAAGACACTAATGGTGTTTACGCGGAAGGAGAAAATTTTTATTCTTTTGTTGTAGCCAGTATGATGTATTTGGCATACGCTTTGATAAACTACGGCAATATTAAATGTGTTCAGTTTCTATATATTTTGTACCTAATTATACCTTCACGTTCCTTTCTTAGACACGTGTATCAAATTAATAAAGAACAGGTATTTAGCACGTAAAACCGTAATAGTCTAGCGAATGAAGGACCTAATTATAGTAATTATGTGTTTATAGGGCGTTAATAAAACGATAATAGTTAATTTTGTCAGATTTCTCATAGTAGGATAGCCTTTGAGGCGCAGCGGTGACACAGTTGGCTGTTTCTCAAGAGTTATATTCGTATTTTCTATTCGAATCCCGGTGCCGGGAAGGAGGGGGGAACTTTGTGTTATTTTCAAGACGCTTTGTTATTCTTGCCGGTTTTGGTTGTAGTACTCTTATCTATGTATTTATACCATATCGTTGCTTAGCA
Organism: Choreutis nemorana; assembly: GCA_949316135.1. Taxonomy (NCBI): domain Eukaryota; kingdom Metazoa; phylum Arthropoda; class Insecta; order Lepidoptera; family Choreutidae; genus Choreutis; species Choreutis nemorana. The sequence continues at coordinate 7,036,945 of OX438610.1, forward strand.
CCTGCGACATAAGATCTTTCATCTTTCGATCTTACTGCAGGGATGTGTCGTCGTGATGTGGATATTTTAATTATACGCAATTTCATAATTAATTTAACTATGTTCTTGAGAAATTACATTGTCTTTCAGAGCCCTATTCCTTTGAGACATATTTGAGACTTAAAATTTGGCATAGTCATTGCAAAGGACGTCTACATTAATCACACCTGGTATAATAAATAGCGACAATGGTTTTTGGTTTTCTTTAGTAATATAAGGGAAAGTAAGTTAAACTATAGATACTAATGAAAAACGATAGAGAATTATATCTACTTATTTAGAAAACCTATGAGCCATTGTTATATCTTCTCTCACGTAACACACCATCTCAAAAATGTATTAAGTAAAAAGTGAAATATTTTCCAGTAGAAAATAATAAAGTCGATGTGAAAAAGGTTACCGTTCGATGAAGTGATGAATTATTGATTAGAATGAGGATCCGTTTGTGGTTGCTACAGCCAGACACGCAAAGGTCGTGGATTGGTTTCCAATGTTTTCACTACTTGAACACGACCCTGCTTATTTCATAACCTTATTCATAAATCCGTTTAAGTGAACTGTATCTGAGAGATTGTTGCCTTTCAAGATTTAAATCCGATATTCTCTCATTTTTTCTTTCACACATTGGATATTGTTGTTGATTTATCATTAGATTTTTCGTAGGAAGTATCGATTTCTCATTAATTAGCAACAAAATTGAATTTAAATTAAGCTCGAATACTTAAGACAAACAATATAAGTAGATTGGATCTTAAAATAATAATATTAATCCTATTTTAGCACATGTCGCCACTACCATAAAAATCATAAATGTATTAAAATAAAACCTTTGGTTAAATGAGTTAATACATTCTTTAAAAAAAACTAAATTTTATGCACTCGTTCAAGTAACGCTGGTATTTCAAACGGTTCCCAAAACGGTGGTCAATTGTTTCTTGAAACATACAACTTTCATGAGCGTTCGGAAAGCTATTTCAAGATATTTTTTTTTCAACGAAGTAACGTAAAACAGGATTTACAATAACGTAAACATCACTTTGTTTGTGTTTCGAAGTAATTTATCGTCTGTTAGCCTTTAACCCGGTTCTTTTAAAGAAAACAGACAATCCAATGAATGAATAAACTAATGTCATTAAATTTTCACGTATAAATTGCAAATCGATCTATTTTAAATTGGCTTAGTAGCCTAGTAATCTAAGATGTAATTTGGATTATGGATAATAAGGAAATTGCTCGTCCGATTAATTTTTTTTTTTCCAATATATTATTGACTTTCGAAACGATCAAAGGCTCAAAATACAAAAATATGTATTCTACGTCGACTAAATCGCGAAAACAGCTACCACATACTCGTAAACAAACAAATTGAAACATAGCCCAGGGCTAATCCGATTTTAAATTGCTGAAGTGAAAAAAAAATTGCGGCATGTGGTTGGTTTTAAAAGATAGCTAGAATTGTAATAAATAAAAAAAATCATTAGCACTATCTAAGATTAGATCATTAGATTTTTTTTTTTTTAGTCAATCCTCAACTTTAACCTGAAACAAAAAATCTTTTCGTGTAAAAAAGTAAGGCACTAATATTTCTTTATGGAGTTTTTTCTTTTTTCTTATCCTTTAATGTCAAAACGTTTCGAATAGATTTAAAATAAGTACTGGTTCGGACTGCTATTCCAGCAAGAAACCTCCGTAGTTACTTTTTTTCAATATTCTAAATACAAGAAATTTTCAATTAGAACTTAGTAAAACATTATACATAAAATTGGTTGAATCAGTATGATGTTACAGTTTAATGAGTTCGTTAGTTTTATTCGCATTTCTCAAGTTAAGATAAGTAATTAAGTAGCTTCGAGTAAGAACATTACAGTTGATTGCACATTCTCCTATTAAGAAAACAGAATTCTTCAAACTTTCTCACTAGGAATTTCCCCCCTCTTCCCCTCTGCGCAATCGAGTAAAAAGCTTTTGTTAAGGCTTAGTCACAATGACGCAAGCCGTTGGTTCTTCTAGGGGTTTTCAAATATCATGTGTTGTGTATTGTAGAAGAAACAAAATAAACGGTTTACTTGGTTTCTCGGTCTACAGTTCGATTCCAGGTACAGGGGAGTTGATGTTTAACATTTATTTGATCATGTGTAACGACCTTATGCAGGTAGAAATACATGCTTTTTTCCTAAACTAAATTTAAGTTGTCTTTTATTCGGAATAAACATGTGAGTACTTAAAAGTTGAGTAACCAATTATAAGTTGTAATTTAGTTTTCAGAAAGGCTAGACAATTTTTTTTAAAATTCGACCCCTATGAATGAATGAAAGTTTGTATGGAGATTACTCTAAAAAACTGAAGGATGTCTGGTAGACAGAATATCAAAAATTACAATAAACAACTCTTCAAATTACCCTTTTAGCATTTATCATATACAAAAGTAAATTTATTTAAATATTTATTTATTTAGTCAATGTGAACAGATCTCACGTTTTTTTATTTAAATTAATAAGACTGGTAAAAAGTATTGCATATTTTATCTTTGTCGTTGGAATTTTCAGATTTAAAATATTGGAATCCTCTTAGATGCACAGGAGACTGGAATTATTTAATTTCCTTTATTTTTATACAGACACTTGAGTTTTTGCGGTTTTGTGTGTTTTATTGCCTGTCACGTGCTTCTTTTACTTTCAGCCGATTACGGCGAAGCCAAAAGGAGGGTGGCACCAGCCAGGATACCTACATATATATATATATATTGTTGTTATATTTGATTACTAATTTGAACGCTGAAAGTACATTCTTGTAAAACTTTTTAGATGTTATTTTTAATTTGATATTCAATGGAGAAGACAAGATTTTTATGCATGTAAAAAAAAGGGGAATGAAAGTGTTTTTATCTCTTTCTATCTAAAAGTGGCTGAGAAAATTAAGATCAAAGTGTAGATATTCCTTTGAAATTATTTAAAAACGTGATTGTGCGATGACGTCATATCAACACCATTTTCCAACTGTAGGAAGAAAAAAAATCACTTTCTTGAAATAGTCTTTTCAAGGGCTTGTTCCGAGTCGTCAGATTTTGCCCTTGCCATATTTTTAATGGGTATATTATTGGTGTATTCCAGTTGTCTGAAAACCATGCATCAGCTAAAAACAATATTCCTAGCTGCTATCGCCAAAATCAACGCAAAATTGTTGACCTAGTTAGAACAAAAGTTCAAATTTCGACACTCTAGATGTATTGGCCAGAACGTTAATACTAGCTTTGAATATCGTTCTCAAAAGCCAATGAAAAAAATCTTTTAATATAATGTACTAAACTTAAAATAAAAATATTGAATTCACTTCTTTACTCACTTTTTATTTTTTCAAATAAGCAACTTTCCGTGCCCTGTATTTATTCCATCTTGCAAAAAAATCTAAAAACTTAATACGGTGTAGTAAAAAACAATATTAAATAGTTAAATAAAATATCTCATAGTAAATGGATATTACAAAGACCAACTCACACTTGACCAACCATAGAGTATCAAACTTTCTGAGACAAGAGTGAATGTCTCAAAAGTTGGGGCTTTAAATTTAATTCTATGAAACCTCATGCCTTACGAAGCCATCGAAGCTCCTGAAAACGTGTCCAAACTCCTAATAAATACTTAAGATTTTCTATCTCATGAAGTCATTTCGCTTATGGTTGTTGTCAACAGTCTACATGCATAACGTTAGGGATCTCGAGGTTACGCACACTGTAACATTGTGCTCGTACACGACTGCGAGAAGTAACAACTACCTTAGACAAAGGGACTTCGTATAATAGAATATCTGTACTGAGAATGTTTTTCAAAGGTCGCTTCTATGTGTCTTAACTACAACACAATCAGCTATACGCTTTGCCCCATTATTTTAAGTTTAAATATTTTTATTTATCTTAGTCGATAAATAAACTTGGAACTTATAATTTATCTAGTAAGTAATGTTAGTAATGAGACTTTTGTCGTAACTACATGTATATTTAGGCTTGCAACTATGACTGTACGACAACCGTTTCCTCTATTTGTTACATTTGTCAACAACAACAAAATAGACAGATGAAGGGGTCAGTAAGTCCATATAAGATAATAATAATAATAATACTACATCGCGACACACACATCGACTCAGCCCTGCACAAAGATAATCTTGTATCGCAGGCACTAAGCAACGATATGGTATATACTACATGGATAAGAACACATCACAGACCTGTAAGCGAAACAATGCGTCTTGCAAATAACACCAACTTCCGCCCCAGCTGGGATTCGAACCAGGAACCTCTAGCGTAGCAGTCGGTTGTTTACACCACTGCGCCATCGAGGTCGAGGTCGTCATCGTGGTCGATAGATGCATTATTTATTTAATAAAGCTTACGTGGAGCTATAGGAAGACAAAGGCATGTCAAAACAAGCGCCATTATCTGTCGGGGTACCAACGTTACCAACACAGAAGCAGCTAGAAGATAGCGCATCACACATAACACATTGTCGTGAGACACCACTCGTATGTACATCTACAATGGTTACAGTTTTACAACTCTTTGCTTCTTTAAAGTTTATTGATAAGAATCAGTAAAAATATTTCAGCCTACGTTCTAAGAAGCTTCTTTGTTTTGTCCGATGATGACGAGCGGTCCGATGGTAAAAATAAAATATAGAAACGTGTACGCTAGAACACTGTTTGAGTTACGGGCAGTGTTGTGTGTGAAGCAATAACTGTTTAGAGATGACTTTTCTAACAGGTTTGAAGCTTAATAGACTAATCTTATAAGACTAAGCAATTCGAATTATATTTTTGAAAGAAACTTAATTATAATAGCAGGTATAGGCTGCAACTCACAGTAAGATGTACAGATAACCTTGTTTAATAGAAAATAATGTATTTTGATTAAGTTTGCGACCATTGTAGCACGGTGTTTTGTGGTGGCGTTTCGTCGTGGAACGCTTTTATCAAAAGTTTAGAGTTACCCCCGAGACGATACGCGTCAACGTGTCATATTAAAGGGATTATAAAGTTAATTCTCTTATAGCGGCACTACGGCGACTGCCATTTGATATACTTGTCGTAGAAAATATCAGGGCTTTAAAACTTTTACTTGCTTTGTTGCCTATTAACTACGAGTGTATGGCGTCTTCTCATGATAGTAGAAGAACTTTGATATAGTTTGTCAGTTTTTAAAGATAATCTGTATAAGAAAACGTGACTGACTGATCTATCAATGCACAGCTCAACGATTAAATGAATTTTGTACATACAGCATTCAATTATATTGCTTTTTTTTAAATTTTACCCGGGGTTCACAGACGTGCGCTATAATATATCGTAAGATATCACACACACAGCGGGAAAAGCGCTTACAGACAGTCGCTACACATGTACATAGATGCTATACAAAGCTATAACTGCTATTCCCGCTGTGTTTTTGATATCTTAGGATACTGCTATATATTATTGCGCACGTCTGTGTACCCCTTGATAGAGGTGACACGGGGATTTTTAATTAAAAAAATATTATAAAATGTATTTGTTTATTGTTTGTATTTGTGTTGCACAAAATATAGTAAAAAACATTGCAGGAAATAAACAATTACAACACGGTATTCGTGATTTTACAAAAATAACCCCTTGAAGGGATGAAAAGAGATGAATGGTGAATCTCAACATACGTGTTTGTTAGGCCTTTGTAGGGTCGTAAAGTACACCTCTTACGTTGCAAGCGTCCAAGTAGATTAAAAAATGGAAAAAAATAGTTAATCTTCGTTTGTATAAAAGTTATTTATTTAGGAAGTGGTAGGTCAGTTTGTTACGTGCCTTGGATAACCGACCAACCCGACCCGAAAGGTCGAGGGTTCAAGTCTCCGGTTACCGTAACTTGTAGCTGTCATGTTTCTCAATGTACCCGGATAGTGGCGACAGATTAGCAACCTGTCACACTAGGACTCAACATAAACATGTGAAAAGTAGTAGTAAGCACCTCTACCAACCCCTCTCGAGAGACTACGGCGTGAGTTAATGTTTTGTATGTGTATTTAAGATGACAAAAAGATCTTTATTTGATATTAGTTAATGATCGAAGGTAATACAGGAAGCATAAAAACAAATATTATATTCGGGGTACACCCGCCACTCTGTCCCACCACTGCAACTGCTGTTTCACCAGGATCAACAGTGGCGTCCTTTGATCGAATAATCAACCAATAATGCAGCTGTGCAATGACGTCATGGGACCCGTAACGAACTTAATCAGAAGAAATAGGAGGAGTCAGACAGCGGTTACAGACTAAACGAAGTCAAAGACTTTATTTAAAGATATTGTTTATTGAAATGTTTATAGGTTTGTACAAAAAATTAAATAAAAAATCCTTGAAAACCATATAAATCTACAAATTGATGGTCATTCCCTCCCTTTTTGGTAGCTTTTTTGCATTTTATTTGTATCGAATTTCAAAGTTATATACAATTTTGTCATGTCCATAAAATAAATCCAATTTTTATCTAAATTAAAAAGTTTTCTGTTGGTTTTTGTCTTTCATGTACATATAAGCTTCCACCCGCTACTTTGTTCACATAAAATTAGTTTTTTGTAATCCTTTTAAGCCGTTATAAATATTGATAAAAGTTATTGATATTGAATGACAAAACTTTATAAGTCAGTATAAATAATTCTAAATGTAAAACTAAAAGAAAAAGTTACCAACCTTTTTGCTGGTATATATAAATCTTCGTTTCAGAACTAACCTACCCTAACTTTGAGTCAAATAAACCACATTAAGAAACGTCACGATATCCAAATTTATGAGAGGAGATTAAGATACCGTATAACGTTGGTACAATCGTCAACAAAGGCACTAACGTGATAAATGCAACGCTGTCCGTCCGTCACGTCTCGGAAACGTGACGTGGATCTATTACAGCGAGCTTGTGCTACCGACAGCCGGAAAAACTGATTTCAGAACGCCGCAGTCGACTACTGAAAATGGTGTACAGTTTTTCACCGACAGTACTTTGGTGCTACTTGGTAGTACTCGTGAAAGCTCACCTTTTACTATTTATAAGCGACTCGGTTTCACCCGCGTTTTTGTCCTTGTCAAACATGTAATTATAATTTTTTTTCTAAGGCTAAATGTAGTTTTTTTTATTCATGACCAGGCAGGCATTTGACCCCAAACCCGCCTGATGTTAAGCGGCGATGAGGTCTAAGGTGGATCATGCCTGCCTAGGAGAAACCTATTCACTCTTGCCTTAAAGAGGCCCAAGTTATATTGGTCAGGGAACACACCGGCAGGCAAAATATTCCACACCATTGCAGTGCGCATTATGAAGAAGCTATCGAAGCGTTTAGTCCGGATGGTCGGAATATCTACCACAAAAGGATGCAACTTCAGCCTACGTCTTGGATTCCGATTATAAAAGGGGGCCGCTGGAATTAAATTGTGCAATTCCATATATATATTCCCTATTGTTTTGTATTTTAAGACTATTCGAATAAAAACGTTTTGAATTTGACTTTGACTTTATCTAAATGTAAGTGATTTTTACTTGACTACCTACGAATTGACTATTTAGAAATTTTTATTTTATTTTTATATTATATAAAAAGAAGATTTAATTCGATTTCTAGATGAGTCAACAATAGCGAATGTTTGATTTTTGATTAATTAAGATATTGATTGCAACTGCAACATTCATATCACTGAAACTACTCCTATAGGAAATAATGGATATTTCTGTTTCAGTATCCGATACGATTTAAGTAAGTAAACAATTTATCGAAATTAACAAACACTTACTCTGATTATAATTAGTAATTGAAGCCTCATTAACAAAACAAAGCAAAGGTACGGCAGCTTTACAAAATTAATTAACGGGAAAACTCTGAAATCCATTATTTAAAAGAAAATTGCGTTGTTAAATATCTGTTTTATGTATCGACGCCTTTCTGAAATACAGCTGGCTAATTAAAATGAAACTCTACCTAAAACAATAGCGCTTTACCTTTTACTAATTAAGATGCCAACACAAAGAACGTACTTACTATGTCATGTTTTAATCCACCAAGATCTACGAACCGTGGGCTTTTTAATTTTTTTAAATTACTGTAAATGAAAATTATATTTGTTTAAGGAGTTGCTTGGCGGGAACGGGAAGTGTCAGTTTAGGTTTTCCTATTTAATTTTCTTGACAATGTATTTTAACAAGTGAATATCTAAAGTGCTGCACAAGTATGGAGAAAGTGAAAAGCGACAATTTGGCTGCTCTTTTTGTCATCTCCCAAGTAACTCCTTGGAACCTACAGTAACCGTACTAGCATGTACCTGTAGTCAGATTTACCACTACATGTATCATTTTCATCCTATCGTCATCATATCACCATCTTCACGAAATAATAAATTATAATTACGAAAGACTTAAGCTGTATGGGATAATGCTTTTTTAATGCAGGAACAAAACAATAAAATAAATACAATTAACAGAATTGTCGGTTTTTAAAAAGAACTAAAGGCAAGATAGTTATATGATGCTGAATATGTTTAATTGAACTTTAAGGATTATGGAAATGAAGCCAATAGATACATCCAGATGTCAGAGCCAATCATACATTATTAGTAAGCGAAGTTCTTAATGCCTTACTCCTCGTCTTCATGACTTGAAACAATCCATGGAACATTTCGTTGGTAGTCCTCCAGATAAACATTATTACCATTTCCTGTATAATTTGTAGGGTTTCGAGAAATTAAAATTAACATTTTTTTTCAACAGTCCAAACGAATTTAATTAAAACATGTTCCCCTTGAACCATGTTTGGAATATTAAATTATTTTGTCTAAATATTTAATTTACAGTGGTTCAAATAACCATCCATTGTATCCCGTGTATCACGAGGGATGGTTATTTGAAAATAAAGGCTTGAAGATCAGTAGTTATTACAAACAGAATGCATGAAAAAATACTTTCTACATATACATTTTAAATAAATTCGTTAAAGAAAGCAAGGAAAACATGATTTATGAGATGCAGCTCGCTGAAGATAACGGGACGGAGAGCAGAGGCTTAGTAATATGGTACTCTTTGGTTACGGAACCCATTTTTTTTTGTCGGAGTGAAATGCTTTATGCATCCCACCTCAGCTAGGGATGCCATGTAATGTGGGACTCATCGAGGAAGATGTGACGCTACCCACTAAAACACTCCGGCGTTCTCCTGCTTTGCCGTTGGTGAGGGCGCCATGGGGTCCCGCAGATTTCACCATGACACCGTCCGGCCGCATCGACTCACCAGTCCACACACCGCTCGCCGGTGCCCCTCGTCCTAAGAGGGGAGGATGGCGAACGCAGCAATCCCCCCAACAGTCAGTTAGTGGTGCCGTGCAATGAGGGTTTGGATACGGAACCCTAAAACTAACCTTTTAAATAGTTCACAAGCACGCCTATAAACTCGCAGTGAAGTAAAAAAATAGTTTTTGCTTTCATACTCGTAGTTCGTTACTATTTTACAAAAACACACGTTAGCACTTGTCAGCCGCATCTACAACATTTTAGTTTTTTACAAATCGAATAGTCAAAACTTCCTTAAATTTCTATCGGAAATCGTAAAATACTCTAACGACCGTTGTTTTTCACCTGAAATCGTTAAAAAGTTACAATTCATGTCTTCGGTGACAAATATAAGTTTCTTCATTAATCACAATAAAATTATGCTATTATCTTTTGATACACAATTGCTTGTTTCAATATAATGGTTTATTATTGACCAAAATACAAATGTAAAGAAGTAGGCATGTGTGGGTGTTATTTTATAAAATACATGTATTTTGTATTAGGTAGAGGATTTACTTTTTCATTCCCTCAGCACCGTTCCGTGATGGACAAAGGAGTTTTTAACTGGACCAGAACATGCAAAGTCAGGGGACGGGACATAGCGAGCGGATTAAATCAAAGGCGGAAGAGAATTTAACTTAAAAAACTAAATCAACATACCCCACGGTTTATTAAAACGAAATTTCGGACCTCATCTCGGAAACGCTGTTGATGGTAGTAGATTTTTTTTTGATATAACGTCGGGGAAAACATCAAAACTGCAAGAAAATTTTTAATAACGAAATTTCGGTACTGCAACAAGACAAATAAAAACTGCCTTTTTAATTTTCATACCTTACTGCTTTTTGGCAGCAAATTTTCAATTATATTTTCCTTCATAATCTTTTCTTTTGTACCGGGGCCCAGTAATTGGATCGGGCTCCCACCGGTCACACAGACTCGGCTTAATTGTACAAGCCAAGCCAAGATTTGGCCCGAATCACCAGCCTTGTGGCGGCCCTGTAATTAAACTATGTACTAATTACACTTTGCGCGGATAAACTGTTTTTATTGCGCACATTGCACAGTCGTATGGACATTGTATTGGAGTTGGAATGGGTGTTGGGAAGAAGTTTAAATGTTATGTGGAAGGAGTGAATGTAATTTAAAGTTATTGCTATAAATTTATTTTCGGAAGCAAAATCATACCAAGTTTAATACGTGACAAACTTGTCGTTTTTGTCAAGTATTTTTTAATAACGAAATTGCTGCTTTTGATCCTGAAAGGATTTGATTAGCATATTCATCTATATTATTAAGTGTTTTTTTTACTTTTAATATGAAGTATAATGATAAGTAAGAGAGTATATCTATAGTAGGTTTATAGTTTTTAATACCCTAAATATTGAGGTTTAAGGTTTGTTCATGGTGACTGCGCAGCGAAAACATTAATTATGAATACTTTTTCACAATTTCTTAAATTCGATCTAAAATTACAAACTTCAGAACAAAATTTATAAAAAGTATGTATGTTTCCGCTTTACAATAAAAACCCAACGTCTACAGAGCAAGAAGGAATGATTTATTTTGAAAGACATTCAAAGTATGATTTTGATTGAACACTGAAGTTATTCAAACCACGTTGCAGTCAAAGGCAATGTTCCTTTTGGAATCAAAACTCAATAAGGACGATAAAAGGTTTAAGGGAAAATTTTACAAATCATAAAGTTTAAGTTAAATCCGGTTCGACTCATGTCAAAACCAGCTCTTCCCACTTAGCAATAGAGTGGATATTTCAATGGACTTTCGACTTCGTCCCGTCTTTTTCCACGCGGCACTTGCTTGAACCAATGTACCGTACTAGATAAGGTTGAATCCTCAAAGAGTTCTTTAAAAAGGATAGGCCTAATAAACTTAGCCATTGCTTGTTAGCTTTTTAATCAATTCAGGGGAATTCACTTAGTGATACTCATCGGTACCTACCAATGTTACTTGAAAAAACTTGACTTGTTTCAAAAAGGATTTTTCGACTTTGATGGAGTTTCTTAGTGAAGTGACCACTGAAGATGCCAATTTTCTTTGTGTGGAGGAGAAAATTTGAGTCATTCAAATTCTTATTTTAAATTTGAAATAAGAACGGTCACGTGTTTTATACCAGTGTGATTTTTACCTGATCGTGTTTGTTTGTTAGTATGTATTGTATTCCAGCATTAAATGGCCTTTGTTTTTTTAAAATTCAGAATGGACAAGTAAAAACAATCCCTCAATGCAGTTTGACACAGAAACACAGTTCACAAAACACGTCAAAGAGAAAATTTAAAATTCATAGTTCGTGAATAAAAAACAGAGGTTTCTACTTGTTTGATCAAAGGAACGGTCTGATATATTGTTGATCTAAATACATAGGTCATACGTGACTGTTCCAATAGGAAATACAGATCTTAGCTCTGGGCTAGTACTGCAACATCCCCTACTTTGGGAATCCTATACAAATCGTCTTACCAAAATTGTATTGTTTTTTTGTCAAAGTGTTTTTGAGATTCATTCCTGTTTATGATTGAATAAGCAGAGGGTTCACCTGATTGATAGTGATACCGCCGCCTATTGATACGACGATGACCTTGATGTCTGAGATCCCCAATGGATTGTCCGTGTAGTGAGGTAATGATGTTATACCTCTTATACATCGAAATGAAACAGAGTGAACAGGGATCTGGCAAATTAACGTGTAATTTTAAACATAATTTGTTTTAAATTAAAACAATAAACTACTACTACTTACTTCCTGAAAAACAATAAAATTGAGTCCTGTCTCAAGTGCTTTGTGATCAATCTTAAATTGATTAAAATTTCGAAAGACCAATTGTTAATCTGACTATTCAATTTTGTTTACTGTATTTGCTTATACATTATTACTAAGTCATACACTTCTCCTTATGTGCCCTTGCATCTTGTAAAACTGGTCACGTCAATCGATTCGGTGCAAGTAGTATGGGCCACGGCAGAAGACAATCACAATTTTGCATTATGCATGAAATGTAAGGATCCAGATACATGCCTGAGGCGTACAAACTTATGCTTGATCAGTACTTGAACATGCACGGTACCTTACAATCTCCTTTGACAGTAGCTAGCTGGAACGGCGTCCTTTTCTAACCAATTTGTTATTGTAGAGAGAAAGAGAGAGGAATCACTTGTCGTCGTGATACTGCGATACTTTTTATTGAATAGTGAGTGAGTTGCGATGTATGTCAAAGATATCCGATTTCCCGTAAACACAGTCAGTTGATTCATGTAGTTAAACGCCTGACGTTGTCTAATCATGTCCTACATTAAAACTACATTAACTGCAAAAGCTGATAAGTGCTGCTTCTTTTTTAAACAAAACGAAGCAACTTTTATTATAACTTTTATTAAATTCTTTAAAGTGTTGAGTACAAAGAAACGTAACACCCGGCTCTTTTATCTTGAACATAATAACGTTCAAAGCAAAAGGGAAATAATAAATTTACAGAAGCAATGGATGGCCGCCGACAATTTTATGCATTTTTCCTATAAAATATCCTTCATAAATTGTCTCGCAGACAGCTCTGGATTCCGGACTGTAAGTTTTATCACGTGGCAACCACTCAACGGTATCATTTATGTTTTAAACATTTGCCATCGATAAATAAGAGTTGTTTCGGCAGATAGAACAGGTAGATTTTAAACACTATCACACAGAAACACCTAAAAAAATACGGAATAAAAAGTTTATTGTATGTCACGCGCTTGAACTTATAAGTGAATTTTTACTAAGCCGTGACGTGCGTGACTTTTGACGAAGCTGTCGATTCCCTATTTTTTTTCTGAATCAAAATGTCGCTATCTATAAAACTGACTATAATTAAAACGTAAAGGGAGTGTCCAAAGTTGTATAGCGGACTAAAAGCCTTTCGATGTAACGTCTTACCTGCCAGACTTCGTCGGAACAACTTCACTGGGAACTAACTTTGAGACATCCAGCTTAAGAAGTTTTGTACTGATTTTTATAAACACGTTCCCTGTCTCCATTAATTAAGCAGCTGCTTTTAAATATCAATAAATTTAAGCTTTTAAAAAAGACGGACTAAGGTATCCCATCAGATGATATTTTCTTTCGATATTTTTAGTTAAATTTGAAGAATGTAAAAAATATTTTAAAGGAATTATTAGATTTTTTTTTGAAGCGGAGGCTTTTTTGATGGGTTGCAATTTCTATTTCGTGTCCATTTCATTTCTATTATTATGCACCTCCTTTAAATATCAAACTTATAGTTGAATGAAAAAACTTCGTCGTCGTTCGTATATACTTCGTACATTGTCCAATCAATTCTGATCCTATTTAATACAATGGACAAACAAGCAGACGATGTCCTTGATATCTGGAACGCCAAGCGCACCGCTAATGCGTTTCCCATGTAGAGGTAAAGATATTATATCTCTAGTGCCGGTAATTAAACTGGCTCTCCAATCCTTCAAACTAAAACACAGCGAAAACACGGCTGAAATATATATAACCACCCAGATAATCTACCACCTGTTTTTTATTCTATTTTCCATTGAAAAATTCAATTTGTGTAAACGGTATATAAAGGGCTAATTAAATAGGTAGACTTTTATAGGGATTTTTAAAAAAATTTAGTGTTGAACAATTAACTTGTAACAAAATTACGTAGAATACTCACCGATGCCACATCCTACATTATCTACTGGCTTATTTGACTCTCACCGACGTAGGTCACTCTAATTAGTCCTCCAGCCCAAAGACTACATATGTAAAGAGTGTGTCAATATTGTTGTAAAATGTGTAGCGTTTTGTGAAATTCCTTTCTGTTAACATACTGCGTAATGGAGATTTTGTTTCGATTTAACACACTCATATTTTTGTTCAGAGGATAAGTGGTCATATACTATGTAAGATTCGCTTGTTATAATGTATTGTAATATATCAGAACTATTTACGTGTTATAATTCTTATTATAAGATGTTATATAACAACGCCTATCTGTATATCTATGTATAACGTATATTTACATATTTAAAATATATACACTATATATTTAATTAAATATATAAAGATAGGAAAAACAGACAAAAAAATATTGTTAAACGCGATTTTTAATTGGTCGAGTTAAAATTAAATAATAGTTTGAAACCGAATCGCGATAGATTCGAGATTTTTGTACTAAAAACTAACGCTTGCACAGAATGCAATGTTTGTTCGGTTTGCTGTGAGGTCAAGTAAAGTTGATTCCGCGGTAAAGCTGTTCCGATCTCTGCCTGAAAACTTGCTAAGCCTCTGTTAAACAAAAGAACTACTTGGACGGAGACTATTAAATTTCTTCCGCGAGATACTTTTCCAGTCGAGTTACTTTTGAAAACTCCCTAAGCCCTGCCGACTTTAACTGCAAGTCTATACCATTTCAAATAATACGTCAATTAAATCCACAGACTTATTTTTCATAGCTGTTTAGGAATAGTGAAGTTATGATGGTCGTACTAAGGAGTTTGCATTTTAAACCACCGAAGTTTAATAAAATTTTGCTTTATTATAAAGCAAGAAGTGCTTTAAATTGCTATGATATTCCTTCGAAGCTTAAGGTTGAATTCCAATAAAATTAAAACAAGACAAAAAAAATGATTGTGTAAATCATAAGCTTGAACAAAACAAAAACAATAAAAAAAAAAGTTATGCAGTGTTGGCAATGGAAAAACATATTATGAGTGTCTAATTGTATTTAAACATTAATTCGATTAAATCATGAATATTATCGTTCTGTATGTCTACCATTACTAAGTATTCATTGCATTGCCGCTAGCGAATGCAGATATAAAGTTTGATGAATATTTGAAATGCGTCTCTACCAGATATATATTAAAGTAAGATCACTAGTATACCTACTATGAGTTTGTATAGTTTTTCTTCACTTCAGTGTGTCTACGATGAGTTTTATCTTCGATTCCCGCTTGCGACTCCAGTTACAAATTTGTATGAATCTTTTTAAATCGCTTCTAATTTAAGGAATTAAGATTCAAAGTATAATGTCACTGTAGAAAGCTATGCTATCTGACGTGTAGAAAAATAATCCGAACTCATGGTAGACACACAGATAACATTATTATTACAGTGATCTTGTATAGGCAATCTCAATTCCTCATCAATCAATTAGTCGCGCTTTGCAAAAGATTTATACACATTTGTAACTACACCCACAAACAGCAAGCGAGGGTAAAGCTCATGTTAGGCATACGCGTCACTTTGGTAATCTATAGGTGAATCTACAACACAACAGTAAAGTACAGTGAACAGTAAAGTACTATTAGGTCATATTAACGCACTGAATATTTCTGTATTGTAGTGTCACTTCTGAAGTGTAGACCTTTGGTACAACGGTAGGTTCAGCACGGACCATTAGCTGGCCATCAAGTGCAACAGTCCAATCGCCCGAAAGGCATTAATACTGTTGAATTAATTAAAACTAGGTGAAACCCTGCCCTGTACTGAGAAACCGAATTAGCCTATTTACATTTTACCTCTATCAAATCATGTTTTGCTGGAAATTCTACACAAAATTTTGCTAAGATAAATAGTTGTTTATCTGATTTATTTATTTCAAATGAATAATCAAAGCGAAAATACATTTTAGTGTTAGTAGTAAAACTCAGCAATGATTGAAAGATAAAATATATCTTTTTAAACAATATCATGTAAAGGTATGGGTTACCCTGACAAGTTTAATTTGATAGAAAAATTGGTTTTCTATAGGAAATAAAAAAATCTGGTTGTGAGTCCATATATATATGTATGAGATGTTTTCTTACATCGTATAGATATCTCGGGGTACACCCGGCACTCTGTCCCACCACTGCAACTCCCGTTTATGAGGATCAACAGTGGCGTCCTTTGATAGACTAATCAATGAATATTGGAGCTGTGCAATGACGCACAGGCTGTGCCCGGACCCCCTACCGGCTGTCTTGGGACCCGCAACGAACTTAATCAATTGATTAAGTACATATATTTACATGCTTTGCAACATATTTGATCAAATTCTTACTTCATGATAGCACAATTTTTAAATAATAAGATTGTCTGACGCGCTTTTTAAAACGTTCCACGGAAAATGTTATGAAACGACTAAATACCAGAGAAATTATGACTCAACTATGTAGTTATTTTTATTCTCCACCCAAATTAACGAAGTAAACTTAAAAAGCTGTACATGTTTGTCTATTTATTTGATGGAACTTCAAACTTAACTGGATTTTTTTTTCATCTGCTTGTTTGTCCATGATATCATAATTAAAAAACAAATATAAACCGCTAAGCCACACTTCCACAACGCAAGGAAAAAACTAAACAACGCAAGGTGTATGTATAATAATTGACTAGATGCTTCTTTGAAGAAATGACGATTAAAAATAACATTGCAGGGTCGCGGAAACTGCAACTCTTTATCAGCTGAAAGACATTTATTGCTTATTTATTCGGTAAACAAACAGAATACAAAACAGTTTTATTAATAGGGTTTCAATAGAAATATTACTTATCACTAAATTGTATACGGTACATAATCTATATGACTGATGGAACACAAGCAAGTTTCTTAATCTTTAACAGTATGTAATTACCTAGTCAGGTTATAAATTCTGTCACATGTTTAATATAAAATAATTGAAACAAGTTTATTCATTATGTAACCATTTATATACCAAAATGAAATTCACAAAACAAAGATTCTTATGACACTAAAGTTTATTCAAAATGACCTCCGTGATTTTGAATACAGGCCTTTAATCTGCGCGGCCAGTTGTCTATCGCAGCACGAACGAGGTCCATGTCAATATCGGCGGCTACCTTAATCAAGGATGTCTTGTGTGACTCCAAATTGGGACGAGACTTTGAGCACGCCTTTTCCTCCAAGTGTTGCCATATCTTGTAATCTAACGGATTCAAATCTGGACTGGAGGAGGGACAGTCTTCGTGCCGGATGAAGTCGATTTCACGCGCCGCCAGCCAGTCTTGTGTGCTCTTCGCTCTATGAGCTGGCGCCGAATCTTGTTGGAATACCCAGCGCCTGTTATTGAACATGGTATGAGAAACAGGTTCCACAAGGTTTGTCAGGACTGTATTTTGATACACAACTGCATTCGTTTTTACACCTTTCTCACAAAAATGTACCTCTATTAAGCCCCAATAAGAAACTCCTAACCATACCATAAGCGAGGATGGAAAATGACCTCGTTGGACACGCGGAAGACGGTTGTTCACTTCTTCACTTCTGTGTGCGTACATCATTTTATTTGTTGTAGCTCTCTTCTACGGTAAAAATTTTTTCATCCGAAAAAATAATTTCCCGATATTTTTTTCTCGCGTGCCGCTTCAACAAAGCGCGGAATCTTTTCAGTCTCAGGTCCATTAGACGAGCGTTCAAACGATGTCCTGTTTTTCTTCGATATGCCCGAAGCCCTAAGTCTTCATTTAACACCCTTTACACCGTGGTTCTGCTTAACCCCATCTCAAGGGCCAACAGTTTCTGCTTACGTGTGGGATTTCTTTGAATTCGCGCCTTCACAGCTTTTATCCCTGCTGGAGTCGTAACAGACCGAGGGCGACCACTTCTTGACCTGTCATCTACACTAGAGTCTTCATTGTATCGTTTGATGGTACGCTAAACGAATCTTTTGGTTTTATTCAAATTTTTCAGTATGTCAAAAATTTGAATTGGCGCTTAACCGCAACGATGCAACGCAATAACTGCAACACGGTCTTCTTTAAGCGTCCACTCCATATTTAAAAATGAGTAAAATTCTAAAAAGTATACATTTTTTATTTTCATGAACAATTCGAAATTCGATTTCAATAAACTTTTTTGTGGCCAGCATTCTAAAAGAAAAGTTTTTACTGTGTGACAAAATTTATGACCTGACTGTGTATTCTAATTTTACGCTATTACTGATTTCAAATTTAAACATAGTTTTATTATAAAACACACCCTATTTGACTTTGAGAAGTAGGTACCTCGGTGGCGCAATTTATCGCAAACGATAGAGGTTACGGGTTCGAATTCCGGCGGGGACTTTGTGTTATATGCAAGACGCATTGTTTCGCTTACCGGCCTTGGATGTTGTATTCCTATCTATTTAGTTTATACCATATCGTTGCTTAGTTCCTGCGACACAAGTTCTTACGATACTTACTGCAGGACTGAGTCAATGTTTGTTTCGTGATGTGGTTATTATTATTATTATACGTACCTAAGTAAAAAGGTGGCGGGTGAACTAGTTCTGTAATAGGTGTTAATATTTAACTGAGAGAGTAGATGCGACACATCAACTTCATGATTAATCAGATTAAAAAGGAACATCAGATCGTATTGAATATCCCCCCAAATATTTTCAACTATAGCGATCTTGTTCCGCTTGCATCCAGCAGTTTCCTGAGGCTCTTAGAGATCCTCCACTCGTTATGTATATGCAATGGCGAAACTATACCTTTAAGGTCCCGTGGAGAAACAATAGAAAGGCGTTTTCCTAAAAATTGGCTACCGTTTTTTAGGTCTTCATATTTTTGGCCTCCTCCATTAATGTGTTGGTAAATACTGAATTGCTCACGGCTAGGTGTTTGAGCCATGCCACTCTATAGTTATATTATGTGCTAAGAAAAACTGTGCCATCAACTAGGTGTAAGAAAATATAGTTTAGTTTAGCTATGTGTAGTAGCATCCACGCAATTTGTATGCGCTAGGAATAATATGGAAGAGCTGGAAGTATACCATAATTTTCAACGGAATAAGCCTTATGAGTGCCAGCTTAGTTTTGACTACAGTAATACCATCTGGTATAATTCGCAACGGAATAATTCGCGACGACCTAATTCCTACGCGCCTGGCTGAGGCAAGACGACTGCTGAATGAACAATGGTACAGCGGTTAATAAAACTTCACTCACTTTTATCCGACACATTGAAAAGGAAATACATAAAACTAACACAAATAATTTTCTACAAAAATATTAATGAGTCTATTTTTTCTGTTTTACAGAGTTATTTGTGTGAACATATAATTTGTAAATACTTTAATTTTTAACCATGAAACATCTTTGTTTTTTTTGGGTGTAAAAGATGGATTTAAGGCATGTTTTAAGTTCGCTGTTCTTGAACAAAGTAGTGACGAATGTTGAGCTCGGACTTGGAGTAAGGGTATCCGCATAATTTGCTGAAGTCTAATCAAGCAAGTGGTCCACAGCTCTGCGCTTATTAAACCAGCTGTTGGATGCTTGAGACCGCCGCGCGTTTGCTCAACGAGTGCTTTTAAAAACGCCGCTCGGAACGGTCATTTTTCTCCTTGCAAAAGTAATAAATAGTCACGTACAACTACTAAACAGAACTTTCATTTGATTGCAGCTTCAATGATAAAATCATAATAGCCCGAAACCATGAAATATATTTCCGAACGATAAATTTTATTGGAAGTTGTGTTGGAAACTGTGTTTTTATAAAACAAATAAAAACGGATAGTTTGTAACATAAACTAGTATTTACAAAATAGAAGATTTCTTAAAATTTAGCTTTAGTGATATATATATAGAATGTCATCATGAATAAAGCAGACATATTCGTAGAAGTGTACAATCCTCGTAGAGTTGTTAAGTAAAAGAATGGGTAGTAAGAAGCGAATCGTACAAGAATGTTCTACAGCAATAAAGTTCAATAAAAGCTAACGAAATGCATTCTGAAACACATACATTTTCCTGTGATACGTTACTAGCGCGTAATGTTTATTTACTTACTGCTTTATTGGTGGCATTGACAAACATGACGTTGTATAAAGGAGAGATAGCTCCGTATATTTATACCACACATGCAAATAAAACAAATGAAGTGAGCTTTGGAACATGTAATAGCTATATATCGTTACACTCAAAGACTGAGAAGGCTCAGTGACCTTTTTTAATTGAGGCGGTCAAATTCGTGTTATGGTTAATATGAAAACGGTCACAACGCATTGTGGTAATGCAGAAATGCCATAACGTGTGCAAAGCTAACGTTTCCGTAATTTTCTCATAACAATCAATAAACCTTTAAGTCTTTAATGTGTTTATACATAAAGTAATTTCTTCATATTGTATTTAATAATGGCAAAGTCAAGCAGCAGTTTTCAATCGCTTGTTTTAGAAGTCGCAGTAGAAAGAGTTATTTGTTACGAGAAATAAATATTTCCAAAGGCTGTTTAACAACAACTTTTGAGACTAGAAGGGATCCATATCGCAAATCAGTCAAAGTCATATACAATAATAATTTTACCTACCTCGTTCTAAAAAATGCTATTTTAATTTTTCAAGTTATCTTCTATAAAAGGGCAATTGTAATAATTCGTGATTTTAAGAGTGATTAGCCCTAGTTTTATCTTAAATAATCTTGATAATTCGCAAATCATCTTGTTTAAATTTATCATAAAATCAGCAACAATAAAAGTTAATAACGCAAACGTATTTCAACAGTAAAGGTTGTTATTTATTGGTTACATTAAAATCAATAAAAGTTGAAATCAATTAAAAAACGCTCGTTGGTATGATACTGAACAATGATTATATTGTTGCTAGTCATAGTCAAGTTGCAAGGCAAGTGGTTGGAGAAAAGCTGCAGCAAAATTAATTATTATTTCAGTATATTTGCAGTATTTCAAACCGTCTACACTCCCGAGTTCTTGTACCATCTATTTCGGCTTCCACGGGAAATGGTGAATTTAAAAATACAGTGTAAATTTAATATACAAACTCAAGAGGTTTAAGCATTAAAAATATAATATAGTGAAGCTATTTATATCAAGGCATTTATGATTTACGTTTTGTTAGTGGGCATATTTGTACATTAATGCTTTTGTTAATGGAAGAAATTTTTAAAAATCATACCGACAAGAACTAAAAAGACACTACGAACTAAAACTCCATTGTTTTGATTTTGTAATGTTTGTACCTAATTATACAATAATATTTAAAATCAAACGATGGCTGTATAAGCTAAGGCTCTTTGTCTTTCTTGACAGGCGAAAAGAAGTAATGAAAACAAAGGGAGACGGAGATTATTGACTAGAGGGAAAAAAAGAACGAAATAGTAATACCATTAGTTAATAATAAGTATTCAATTTGAAAATAAAGCTTTTTAGTTAGTGGCTTTCATGTAACTTAATATAAATAATACATTACAATATTAAGTTACCTAAATGTATTTTTATTCTTCTACAAAATATAAAAAGCTCAATAGAAAGAAACTGTACCTACAATAGAGTTTAGTTTTATAAATTAGTATACCAAAGAATAGAATGCACACTACGAAAATGTTAGCCATCGATGCCGTTTGACATTTATCTGTAAAACCCGGAGCTAAGCAAAGGCTGTCAAGTACAAAAGCTGAGGCCGGTCCAGGGCTGGCCATCAATCATTCTGGAGCTATTACCCTCACTCATAGATCATGGTATCAGCTAGGCACTGACAGCCTCCGCTGCAGCTTGCATACGAATTTGTAATACGCTTTTAAAAGCTAAAAACCTGAATCGTAAACTTGCACCACAAGTGTGTCGGTTTTATGAGTCTTAAATTCCATCTTTTAAAATTGTAAAGTTTGAACCAACCTTTTTGGTACAATTAAGCGGCGCTGAAAAACTAAATAGCTTTATTAATAAAATTAATCAATGATATCTGTCAATCAGTTCCAATTGAAAATAAAATGTCGCTATTGAAATTCAGTAGTGTTAATTAGATTTGCATATCAACGGCACATATAAACTGGTGGGGTGGTTGAATAGGCCGAAATTCCTTTGTTTGTATTTTGGTAGATAGATGGAGCGATCTATCAAACCTTCGTGAATGGTTCCAAATCAGTTTATTAAGAACAGCTTTTGTCATGGGACTCATTTGATTGATCTATAATCGCCTTCGCCTGACATCTCGCTAGCTCTAGTGAAAATATAGCGTGATGAGGCTCGAGCGGCAGTAACTAAAACGTTTAGAAATGTTTGTAGCAAACCATCAAATATGTAGAGGGAAATAATTGTATGATTTGTAAACATTTTTCAATATTCTAGACGACACTTTAGACACTTAACGACTCTTAAACAAACGAGGTGACGCAAAATTGGAATAAATATAATTATTTATTATTATAAAGATGTGGTTATTGTGCAAAACAAGAGGCCGCTGATCTACGTTTGTAGACTACTCATTAATAACAGATGGGTCAAATGGGCCGAGAAGTTTCTACGCACGTTTTTCATTAAAGCCTCTTTGGAGAGGTGCATTTATAAAATCGATGGTTTCGAACCTCTGAAATATTATCACGGATTTGTTTACGATAGGTTTTAACCTTTTTAACGCGAAAAGGTTTTTCAACTCGGCCCTCGCTATATACTTGAGATGGATTGTTTTATAAATATATGAAAAAATTTAGTTATACTTTTTAGTTTAAGCTCTAAAATATTTTCAATTTTCATTCAATGCTAATCAATGTAATTTAATTTCTTCTTTAAATTCAGTGATATAACAGAACAGTTAAAACACAAAGTTTTAAGGCAAAAAAAAAAGAAAAAAAATGATCCGATTTGTAGGAACACAACGCATTAACATCTTATATTTCCTACTTTTTTATAGACGTCCTTTGTAGTCTGGCGGCAGTTGTTTCGATATCAAAGCGAAGCCTTTTATGAGATCCAAGGGTATTTGGACGAGAAGCCTATGATGAAATACATTTGGCTGGTTAGTAAAAGCGTTCCCATGTTACAGTATTAGTCACGTTTCGTGGTTTCGGATATTTTCCCTTCGTTCTATGATTTATCAGCGTTCCTCAGAACAATTTGTAACAACAGAACGTTAAGAAATGCGATTAGTATTCATCGGGCATTTTCATTTGTAAATCCCCGAAGCTAAGGAGAGATGGTCGTAACGCAAAACGATTATTTGGGGCACCTTTTGTTATCTTAACTTCGAAATCGCGCTTCAAAAACCTGTTGAAGTTTTCACAGTATTTTAAAAACTGCAAAAGTTTTTGTTTTTGTTGGTATCTGAAAATAATATTATTTAAATCATAAACACTGTTTTTAGCTGCTGACTCATTAGTTTTCGGAAAAACTTTCAAATGTAACAAAAACTAATATTGAGATTCGACTTTTTTAAAGATTCTGTTAATGTACAAAGTTTAACATATTTTAGAATAAATAATAAAGAAAAGAAAAGAAAAAGAAAAATATAGTAAAGAACTTACTAAATGCCGACTAAGTAACTATAAAAGAAGAATCTATCTTTTGAGGTTTCTTACAAATAAGGTTCCATGATGTGAAACGTCATTGACGAACAATATCAAGATTTTTTTTTCATCCTCATTTATTCCAAAATACACAAAGTTATTGCCATCAAAAAAAAAAAGAGAGAACAATATCAATTCCGTTTTGTAAATATGCAAGTTTTTTTTCTCTGTTGTATTAGGTTTACTGGTAAAGAGAACATGTTTGTATAAATAAAATAAAAAGCCGGTAACCGTTGATTAGAGATTTTTTTAATTAAAAAGATTTATATGTAGTTATTTCATTTGGTTTGCTTTTCCTTTGTTTCTAACGTTACGTAGTTTTTAACACAATAGCCTTGATCAGGATTAATATTTCGCGGTTCAGTTACACACTGGTGGATAAGCTGGATCGGTTATCATCCAAATATTTAAATAATCCTTTCTGCTATTTTATATTTATTATCACGTTTTAAACCAGTACAACATGACACCAGTACAACAGAAAAGAAACCTTCGTAGTTGTTTTTTTCAAAAATTTACACTAGTTTTTCATGATGTACACATGATGGAACATTGAAGCTTATTATTTGATACAACTTAATGCTACTATGACTACCTTTATATAAAGTAAATTATAAAATGTAATATTTTTCATAATTAGTGATTTTAAGTCTATCTTTTAAAATGTATTACTACTTAAATGATAATTTAATATTTATGCGAATGAACCTATTTGATTGACTCAGCATTAATTGTTTCATTCAAGTAGAAATGGTAAAGGTTAAAGGAGAAAAAGGTTCCGATTCAATCCGCTAAATAAATAATTGTAAATTCTATGAAAAGAGCAAATACGAAGGTTTCTTTCCGGACTCTTTCCCATAGATCAGCATAGTGAACCGCTCCCTGATTATCTAAGACGCAACGCCGGTACCTGTCATAATTTACAAATTATAGTTGTCAAACTAGTTTTACGATATAACCAAAATAAACCACGTGTCCTAAAACTTATAAGTCCACGACTATTTTGAATTTAGGTCCCGTACATAAATTAATTTTTGGAGGGAAACTGCATAATTGGCATTTGGTTAAAGCCTAGTTCTTTTTTAGTCCACGTCTAAATAATAAGGCGGTTTGTAATCTCGCACAAAATCCTTAGGTAGCGATCACAGAACCTTGTCCCATTTTTTAATAGAAACTTGACTGGATTTCTCAATACTTAGTTTGATATTTCACACAAAGCAAAAACGAAAAAGACATGATCTTTAGCAGAAAGTTGGAACTAGCAAAAGTTTAGGTAGAAAAATATCAATCTATCGAATGTCTCGGAACATGGTACAATCAGCTGCTTGCATTATGCATGAAAACATCTTACAGTAACACATGCCAACGAAACTTGTATTATACTTTACCTTATACTATATATGTGTAGTATACGTGTTGGTTTTTAGCGTTACAGAATACTTACAAAAGTTTAATGAATGCATGTTGCAAGTAATTTTTTCGCTAGCATTGACCCGCGACCCGACCCGGCTTCGCACGGATATTATGCATGTATGAAATACACGTAAACCTTCCTCTTGAATCACTCTATGTATCCAAAAAGCCAGAACCAGAACCAGAGTTTTAATGATATTTGTATCATTAAAACTACGAAACGGATATTAAACGAACGGTTAACGAATTTAACGAAGTCCCAATATACCACCTTCTTTGAGTACGTACAAACCTTATAGCATTACTTTGTTTAAGATCATAAACAAAATTTTAGTTCTCGGTTGCCATTTTTAGTTTTCTGCTAAAGTTAGATCAGATTGATTGAGGAATAGGTAAATCAGAAGAAAATGCCCGCTGGATACTCGACCGCTTGAACTTTGGTATTCGTACGAATATGCCTATATATGAATATGTATATTTGGTATGTGTATCTACGAGAGACGTGATAGGACGTGGTAGCTCAGTTTGTTACGTCCCTAGGTTAACTGACCGACTCGACCCGATAGGTCGAGAGTTCGAGTTTCGGGTTGCCGTACGTTGTAGCTGCCATGATCCTCATCCTGATCCTCAGATTCTCAACCTGTCACACTGGGAGTCAACATAGACATGCGAAATGCTGTGTGTAACACCTCTGCCTACCCTTCTCGAGGAATTATTACGGCGTGTGTTTATGGTTTTTTATGTTTTGTTTGTTTTATGTCTGTTCATAGTTAATATTTACTGTAATTGTTATATGTACGAGAACCTTTCAACCAAATTATAATCCATAATATAACATATCTAATCATAGTAGCTTTTTCGATCTGTTTCCAATTTGACTGTTGTTTTTGTTTGATACTGGTTATGTATAAATTTTTGTTCTAGATGCTCGGATATTTTTCGCTTTATTATTTTCAATACATAAATGATCACCGGCGGCAATCCAATTATCGGAGGCACGGATATCAATGTTACCGTATTTAGAACAAAAAACAGGAAAACAACTGACTTGACTGCTTTTCCAAATAAAACTTAGTATGACCTGAATTTGTAATTTTGAATAAAAAGGCTTACTACTTTTTAAAAGTTCGGCAACGCAGCTGCTGACATCTTTTGCCTGTAGGTGACCATGGACGTTGGTATTTGAAAAAAAAAATCCATTCCATTCTAATAAATATTTAGGTATTTTTGTCATTTTATTACAGGCGTCGCCAAAAAAATTATGAAAGTAAACCTATTATTTTGATTTCAATTATAAGTCTTTGTTTAAAAAAACATATTCATCAAACATGGAAAGTAAAGAGAAAAGGTACTACGAAGCACAATTACCGTAGTCTCGTAGCCAGCATAGTTATTTGCGTAGTCATGCTACGATGTTAGTACTAAGTCAATAAAATTGCTGTAAAAAACTGGTACGTGATGGATTGAGTGCCTACACCTTAGGTTTTGTATTATTTATGGAGAAAATTTGAAATTGTACTCTATTGACAATAATAATAAGGTTTATTTGGTGTCGCATTTATATTCTATTACAGCCTTTTTGCCTTTTTGTAAAACTAAATCAAATATTTATACAAGAATTTTCATACGTAACTAAATCTTAATTTATTTGTAACTTTTTTTTATTTATTTGAACGTAAATTAACTCGATTCACTCAATCCCACATGTTTCATTATGTATTCTAGTCTCCATTTTCTTTTGTAAATAACTTTTGGTAAGAAGTTCATTCTTTTTCTGAATTTGGATTCTGAACTAATGTATTATCCTATGTAAGTGCAGCATTGTACTTCAGGCTATTGACAGTTCAATCAATTATTGAACAAGCGAAGGCTTTTAGCTAATGCATTGCGGGCAGACATGTTTCTTGTCACTTGGAGCATTTTTTTTCAGTCTTTATTTATTAAAATAGCTTTTAAAAAAATTGTTAGTTTGTTTTTATAAGTAGAAAAACTAATGTGGTTTCAAACTTGTATTTTTTTAATCAGTAGATACGTAAATACTGATATAATCTGTTATTTGAGAATGAAAGAGATTTGTGTTAGAGGTTGCCTGGCAAAGTCTATGGTCTTCATTGTAAAATTAAAAGTCTCATCCACGGAATGGGACGCATTAAGCTAAACTTTTTGTCATCCAAAACGTTGTCTCAAAAGACACCGAAAGTCACGTGTGTCCGTAGATATTCGTGGTCGGTGTATTCGAAACGATCCTTTGGAAACGTTTATATAAAACTAGGTTTTATTTATCAACAGTTTAAATAAATAACTCGGTTTTTGCTCTTTCATTATACCAAACGTTTGGCAAAGGCAATTTTAGTGTCTGTAGCCGCGAAAGGTCAACAATTTGAATGGAAACCTGTTTTCTGGTGAAATCACGATACAAATTTCCTTCCGAATCAGTTAGCCTAATAAATCAGTATCCCATATCAGCAATCATTCAACGAGCTATGATTCCGTCTCGTTAGCTTAAAATTAATTATTACGCCTAACAATATTGGAGCAATACTGACGTTATTAGATAATTAATTTGGCCCGTGATTGATAACCAATGCCTGATGACAGCTGCATTCGATGACGAAAGCAAATTAGCACCGTTTATTTCGATATTCCGTTTGACTCGTTCACACGTTGTTAGTTGAAGAGTGTCGTAAGTACACAGCTATGCTTATATGTGTTGCAGGTTAGTTGTGTTGGCAGAGCTCTCTGGTATAATCTTAAGATACGGTAGTTGCTTACGTATATTTTGTAAGCAGGAGTCTTAATAGCTTTGATACCAATTACTTTCTGCACCTCAGAAATATTTCAGAAAGTCAAAAAAATAAATGTAAAGCAATTAAATTATTTAACACCCATCTGTGGTACACATTTTAGGAAAGCACCTTTATCCAAATTTTAATGCATGTAAAATATGTGTGCTGTCGGTGTGCCTTTACCAATAAATAAATAAAGCAAAAAAACCTAAAAAAATATTTAAATTATCAAAAGTGACATGTATTTACTATGATTAAATTAAGAAAATAATGATCGGTTGAATAGAACTGCTCGGAGATTATACAGGAAACTACTAAATAACATTGTTTTTTTCCTAGAAAAGAATAACCAGAAATGTTTCAAGAATAAATTAATCGTTGCATTGTTTATCGCATTCCTTCAACAGTTCTTCAGTTCTTATTTCAGGTTATTAGTTGTTTTCCGAGATACTAGAAAAGTTTATCACAAAATATTATCATCATCAGACGGGCATACGCTTAGGACCTCAGTTAAATTACAATATCAAACAATTATCAAAAACATAATTTCTGTAAAATTTGGTTCAGAGTAACTATGACATAAAAAATCAACATAAACACTACACTATTGATAACTTTACCGTTGTAAGCCGATCATTTCAAAGTAAAATGATTGAATTTCACCAAATGGTCATGGTGTCTTTGCCATAAAGGGAATTAATGATTTGATCAATTAGCAGTATTCCATTTGACGCAAAAAGTAGTGCGGGCTGTGATCACGGCTGTAGTTGAATTTCTAGTGCTTAAATGTGAACTAAAGGAAATGATCGTATGTAGATATAATGTTAGAGATTTTATTAATATTTATAACACTGTACAAGATCTACTTTTTTGCAATATTGTATTGCAGTTATTGTTTAGCAATAACATTGGATTAATGACTGCTCTACAGTGACGCGCATTGACTAATCAAGTAAATTCTATTACATAAATACTTATGTTTAATTACTGACTCAGAAAACTATTTTATACTTTTGAACATAATTCACAAGTGTATTATAAATTTTATTTAAATCCTCCACCTCTACCCTTTACCACATGGCTATAATGCCTTTCAAAAATTCAACATGATGGCAATGAAAAATAGAAGAAAAAATCCGGAAATAAGAAAAACTAAAGAATAAGAAATAATTTAAAGAAAAACGATGAAAGAAAATTTGAAAAAAAATAGAAGTTACTTTTTTAAAAGATCGATGAATTACTTGTACAAGAACTATGAATAAAGAAGACAGAAGAAAAAAGAGTACGAGAGCAAGGCCACAAACCAACAAAACTATTTCGAGGCGCCTGATAGGAGGTTTCTACAACACAAACTGGGGAAAAATAATCCTTACGAAATTGATACCCTCGAACTTTTGAATGCTAATCGTGTATAAGCTGTAACAAAATTATTTTCGCGAATGAAAATAATTGAAAATTTAGCGCAAATTAAGTTTATAGCAAGACTGTACCAACGGAAGTGATAGTCTATTAAATGCTTGGTGACAAATTTATCTCAATAAAAAAATCTTAAAGACTTCCAAGCCAGTATAGCTTTAAAAGTATCAAAACCTGATGTTTTCATAAAAAGGAACGCGCTATACGAAATACAAATGTTTCTCGCTCTTCTACAAAGAGTTCTTTAGTTGGGGAATCCTCGGTATCATTTTCCGACGTTAAGAAAAGTCGTAAAACCATTAGACATTTTTTATTATAGGAACGTGACCGAGCCGTGGCCCACTTGCGTAAATTAGGCGTGTATAAAGTATTTATGGAAGGGTAAATGACTGAATTACAATACAAAGTTGCTGTTTGTGACAATGTTTCTAGTTTTCTATAGTTTTGTCTTTGTACATTTCCTCTTCCACACCTGTTATTGTTTTTTCGAATGTTATATAAACAAATTACGTTGTAAACCAGTCCAGGACATGTTTTTTCAATGTATTTTCTTTATCGACTATCTAGTAGGAAAAAAAAATCGTTTCTGAAAGCAAATTACTGTTAATAAGTTAGATTTTAATGTTAAATTAACCGTCGGTTGATGATTTCAAGAAATGCTGCTCTGACATTAAAATTAAATTCGTCCTACTGAATCGGTATGAGTGCTTTGCGAACGAATATTAGGATATTTGTATGGCTTGTTAAAAGGCCAAGTTAGAAGTTGAGAGCTGAGTTCTGCTCTATTTTATATTGTTTTTTATTACTTTATTCACAAAACCCACAACACAAAACAGTTACACACCAACCATAAAATCTTTACATTGACCAATTACAGGGAAAAGGGAAAGAAAGCATGTGCCATGATGTGTTAGCTTATGTGTGCGTATATGTGAATATAAACATTTATCAGTATTTTAATAATAATTAACTTCTAGATATTTCGGTCCGACATACAATGCTAATCAAACTTAACATTTCGTTATCTGTACTGGAGGTTATCAAATAAATATTTTACATCTAAATATTTATAAAAGTTGAGGCTTATAAAATGGTTGGTTATTTCATTAATCTTCCTACACATTTTACAGTGAAGCCTGGTAAATAGGGTCTATGAAAAACCTTCTGTACTGATAAACAAAACTTGATCTAGACTTTTCCATTGAAATACATCTGTTGCGTTATATCCGAAAATCATCAGCAAAAGTACATTCAAATATAAGATATTTATTTCCCTCCTTAAATAAAATAGGGTTATACTCGTATTTTGACCTTATTCTGTGCGGTAACTTTTATAAATAGGACAACTTTAATCTCAAACCTCAAATCTTTTCTTATTATATCTAAACTGGGGAAACGATCCCTCTTGAAGCAATACAAAATCCTAGGACCCTTGAGATCTGAGTTATCCAGGGTTCATTGTATTTTTTATTTTTACACATCGTGAAATTAAAACAAAACCGTGTTCGTTTGTCACATTGCCCTAAGGATCTACAATATTTTACTACAATAAAATCTACTGTAACATCCCCTACATATAGGTTACTTTAAAAACTAAATTCGACTACTGAAAATGTATAGAGCAAGTACCTATTAAAACCATACATACTGACATACCGGTCAAAATCATAACCTTCCGTTTTGCTTCGCCATAGCTGAGTAATAAAAACGTTTCTGCCTTTGCTTGTTCTGTTAAACGTTCAATAGAACCATGGTTTTTGTGCACAGCTGTAAAGTTATACAGGGAAGTGGCCGAAGTCGCTATAATCTCGTAATTTAAATTCTAACTAGAACTAAACATCCCTACAGACATGTTTCGAGCCAACCCCACAACTGTTAATTAAATTCTACAGCCGCAGTACACCGACATCTAAAACTATGTTGAATGGTTTCCTAACGACTCGGCTTATTGCTAACTTTTTACTACATTGTAGTCGTACTTTTTTGTTTAACGGTAATCACACACGCATATACACAAACGCTCACACTCACGCACACGCACTACTGTAAAATATAAAACTCATCTTAAAGGACCACCTGAATTTTAGGCTTAAGAATTCCTGTAAGGTTTGCTCTTTAAAAAATTAAATTAAATTTGTTTGATTGTGATTTAAGTTTAACTAATAAAGTAAAAAGCCAGCACGAAAATGACGTTTATTTGTTAACAAATGAAATCAATAAATCTAGCCTCAGGTAAATACATTTTAGACACGGGAATGATATTCAATAAATTCATACGTGAATTGCTTTTTGGTATTGCACTGTAAAATCAACTCTTGTGGTGTGGACAGAACATGGACATAAATTTTATATTGGCTTCACGTTCTGCCATTTCATGTTACTAAACAAATGTTTATCCAAAACGAGCAGCCATATTTGTTGCGTCGAACTTTGAACATGGTACAAATTGTATGAGAACTGCTTAAAAATTTATTACGAAGATTAATATGACCGGAAGAAATAAAGTGAGACACGTTAAGGGTTGAAGACGAATTGCTTAAAAATATAATATAACTCAATACAGTAAAAGTCGATTTGTGTGTGTGTTTTATGTTAAAAAAATGTTTAAGGAGTTAAAGACGAAAATATTTATCAATAATAATATTTTAGAGTCGTTTAATTTAATTCCCTGTAAAATTCCCTTTTTTCATTTAAAACTTGAACAAAGCCGAATATAATTGAATTTGGTGTGGTGTCCATTGAAAATCATCCAAAAACAAATGTGAATTGAATAGGCGTACTGACAAAGTACGACTTATGTTCCTATCTCACTTGGCGGTTTATGGGCGGTTTTTCGACGGCAGCCGAGCGGAAACGTCATGTTGACTTTACACAACCTGCGACTGCAACCGTATACTCAGAGACAAATTGATTGTCACTTATACTACTGGCCATATCCTTCGCCCCGCACCAACGAAAAGAGCTGGACAGCTTGTAGTAAAAAAAAGTTCCACGAACGCGGCGGTAACGTCGCATTGACGCTGGGCCGCTATCGGAAAACGCCACCACTCGTAAACCACTAGTGAATAACAAATACTGGACATTTAGCAAAACTTAATCAATCTCTCATGTAAACTGAAAAAAACTGTACAATCCATTTTAGAGGATCAGCAATGTTTACGTGATGCCTATGGTCTTTGGTCTTGTCCTCATTTTGTATTGAAAAGTATTTTCTCAACTAATCATAATGTAAGAACGTTATAATTAGTAAGTAGAGAATTTGCTAACGAATTTTCATCAAGCGACTGCATCATATCTGGTAAAGTTGTAGCGTCATAATAATTAACAGTTTTGCCTGAGTTTGCAGAACCCTAGGATGCAGTATTTCAAGTGATCCCAGCTAGATGCGGTTCAGTAATCTAGAGGGAAGTAATCGTATTAAATAACCTATTGGCAACACTTCATTGAGGAATACGAAGAGAAATTTGATTTTAAGATGATGATTGATTAACTATTGCCCATCCAAATGTTACACTTAAAACGAACCACACTCAAAATATTTGGTTTGTTCTACTTTAGGAACAAAGTTAATAAATATTTCCCTGAAGTTTCGGGAATGGGTTAAAAAGCGATGCAGTACACACAATGATTATAAATTTGCAAACTAGAAACTGCAGTCATAACTTCATATTTGAAAAAACTTACCGCCATAACGAAATCCATTTCGAAAGGCTACTCAAATAAAATTCCTTGCCAAGAGAGAATTTTCACTATTCTCGGGACATACGACGCCCGTCCCGCGGTTAGACACTTAGATGTAGAAACCGACAAAACTTATATGTCACACGGAAAATATCGGAACTAAAAAACCTTTCAAAGAAAATTTCGACTTACTATAACAGCTAGCGCTGTGTCAAGCTGTATGAATAGTTGATTTTGAATGTAATGCGGTTATTACTGTTTGGCGAATTTCCAGAATAAAAACTACTTAACTTTGTATGTAAGCTATGGATACCTGTGTCCTTAGAATAAATACTATGTAATACCTATGTACGTTTATTCAATTTGTTTTCCTAGCTCAGACTACTTCCAGAAACTGTATACAAAACTTGTGGTGTGATAAGCTTCAGATAAATTGGATGCGGGTTTTTTCTCGGTTATTTTCAACTTTACGTTCAAGGCTTAAGTGAAAAATCATAGTAGTAAGAATCATTTCGTCTTGATCATCCGTCCGCCTGTGTACTTATTGTTTAGATTTTGTTTCACAAGTCTTATATTAAATTAACAAAAGCGCGTCCTAATGATTTGATTAAATGTATGGACAATGCTTAGGACTGTCGAAGTATGCTGTAAGAATAATGTACGTTTGTAAGGGTTCCGTACAAAAAGGGAGCCTATTACTAAGCCTCCGCTGTGCGTCTGTCAGTTGTCTGCCAGCAGGTTCTTCTATTTTTAATGGCTATTCGATCATAAGTTTCTTGTATATGATCTGATTTATATGTTTTTTTTTTGTGGCAGCCAATGTCAATGTTATTAATTAAATTTTTTTCGGATTAAAACAGTTTCTTCAGCGAGACCCTGCTTTTATGGTGAACGAGGAGGTAAAGGAGAAATAAAACTTTGAATTCGTAGATAGTAAAAGAAACCGGGTTAGTTTCGTTATATTTTATTTACAGTTCCATTAGAATCTAGTTTTAGCTGGAAACTTTATCCGATCTAATTAGCCCAGTAAGACTGATCTATTTCATGTAGAGGAATCAGATACCTTTGCTCATAAAACGAATGCAATCAACGTTAAGAGAAATTAAAATAGGATATTAACCGTTTCTGAGCAAAATACACAAATGAACTGAATGAAATAAAAAGCAGATTTTTTGCAAAATGGTATATAGATTTAGGATTAATGTCATCTTGTATAATAATAAACAACCGCTTTGTTTTCGTTCGTTTGATCATTTCAAATCTTAATTTATTTAAAAAAATATTAAGCCATATTGATAAAATCGTTCTCTTGTTTTGCACTTAGAAAAAAATGTAAAAGATTTTTTTATTTTATGTAGTGTAATATAAAAATCTGTATTATCCTGTAGGACTATATTCGGAACATTTTTAACATTTCCAACCACCACCAATACACACCACAGCCATTTATAAATACATATGTCCCGAATACAAATTAGGCAACCCAGCAAAAATATTTTTTCTTGTTCTTTATGAACAATTCATTTGTAAGGACTTTGCAGAACTCAACATCAAAAATTAAGTAGAAAAATTAAGCTGTTCTGTTGAGCTGCTTTGGAAAAAAGTATATAATACAGGTAACATTTCTACAAACTCGTTGATAAAAGTTCTACTTAATTTTTGCTGGGTTTATTTATCTACTAACGCCATTTATTGGGCACCTTATATATACAGGTTACAGTTATTTGACAGGTGGTAGATGTATATTTCTGACGTGAAACAGTTCGCTGTGATTCAGTTCGAAGGAATGGAGTGCTAGTGTAATTACCGGCACGAGAGATATAACCTCTACATGGGCAACGCATTGGCGATACTCTTGGCGTTCTAGACATTAAGGGCAACGTCATGTTAATAGGTGGCGGTATCACTTTCCATCAGGTGAACCGTCTCTTTGCCCAGGATGTGGTATATAATAAATAAATAAAATAATACCTTTATAATTAAGACCCTTGTGTCTCTTCTCTCTTACGGAGTCTATTCGTTCGTCTGTCAGCAGGCTGTGTCTTGTGAACCACTGAAATTTTCACAGTGTATTTCTGTTGCCGCTAAAATAAAAAATAAAGCAAGTATTATCTTTATTAAACAGCGCCACGCTCGAATACTCTAGAGTTTCCAGTGACTTTTAGCAAAAAACTGATCTACTTTTGGCAAGAAGTGTTCGGAGAATTTCTGAAGTTTTCGTACTAGAGAAGTCTTTCCAAGAAAGGCCATATCTTATTAGTGAAAATCCAAGTGCTATGATCCGAAATATTTGCGTTCGATCAGTTCAATACTTGAAAGTTCCACTACTTGAGTTTTACACATTTTTATTTGAGATTTAGATAAATTGTTAGATTTTTTCTATTCATACAGAATCTTAGGCAAACAAGCAGACGGTTCAACTGATGGAAAGTGATACCGCCGCCTATTAACATCAAGAGCATCGCCAATGCGTTACCCATGTGCAGAAAAATATGTTATAACTCTCGTGCCGGTAATTTCACTGGCCACTCCAATCCTTCGGAACGAAACAGAGCAAACGACTTCACGGCAGAAATAGAAAGAAGGGAGTTTTCAACCCAGGTGATCTCGAACAAAGATCTATCATAAGCATACCTACAACATAAGCATCATTCATTCAATCATTTTGTTATTTTAATGTTGTGTTGGCGTTATTTTAAGTATCTTAATATGAAAATAGAATGTGTAACTATGTTCGTACACGCAAATCTTAAAATTAAACGATTTCAATGAAATTTTTTGAATATGAGTATCAGCTTGACAGATATAATAGTTTTGGACCCGATGTGAGGCACTTTTGTCGAGATCTATTTTTTTAATATACTCTACTAGCGACTCACGCATGTTATACATGTATTATATACATATTAACCTTCCACTTAAATCACTCTTTCTATTTAAAAACTCTATCAAAATCCGTTGCGTAGTTTTATAGATCTAAGTTTACATAGGGACAGACAGAGGTATGTGACTTTGTTTTATGATATATAGTAAAGTTCTGGGAGAAGTAGGGGCATCCAAAAAATCCTCTTCATCTCCTAAATTCTGTGAGATGTAATCTGTTATAGAACGATACGAAATCGGTACTAATTAACTTTTGTGAACCTTGAAAAATTCAATTTCAGAATACTTAATTAGTTCTGTAATTATTATCTTGTTAAAACTAATTATATGACCTCTGTGATGTACTTTAGTCTGTTACCAAGTCTTGTAATTATTTTTGTAGTCAAACAAGATTTTAAATGAAGGAATAATTTAGTCCGTACACTTATATACCATAGCTTACACCGCAAAACACACACAATCACCTTTCGAATGACCCTCACAAAAGTCACCAAAATACGTATTTTACCATTCAAACTGTTACCGTTTATAGACCCGATAACATTTATTCTTCCCGCCATATCCCCAATAGGGGCTCGTTTGCTGGAAACAGTCGAGTCCCATATTGGATTTTGCATAATACTGCAACAACCTAAGTCCATATAGAAAATAAAAAGAGTTCGTGTTTTGTTTTTCAAGTCAATTGTCTCTTCGTACGGGCGGCGACGTGTGTTTTTGATGTCCTCCTCTGTTAAGTATTTAATGTCTTTATTAATAAAGAAACAAGTATAGTGTTTTAATTAATATTTTTATGGGTCATTGTGTCAGGTTGGAAAGTAACGTTTATGATTGTCTAGTCGGGTTTGCTAGCCATCGTCTAGTAATTGTATAATCAGAAGTTTAGTAACGGTACAGATATTTCGTCTCACGAAGAATTTTTGTATATGGTTGTGATATGACGCAAATGTAAATACATGCAAATCGCTCTAGTGTGCGTAACCGCCTTACAGAGAAAACTCGAGATTGCGCACACTGACGAAATTCCTCTTAGCTGGGAGGGTAGTCTGAAATCGGTTTCTTACTACCTCCTATTTCTTCTGATTAAGTTCGTTGCGGGTCCCAAAACAGCCGGTAGGGTGTCCGGGCACAGTCTGTGCGTCATTGCATAGCTGCATTATTTGTTGATTATTCGATCAAAAGATGCCATTGTTGATGCTGGTGAACAGGAGTTGCAGTGGTGGGACAGAGTGCCGGGTGTGCCGCGACACTGACACAATGCGTATATACACGTCTAATAACAAAAGCTTAATAGAATATTCTTCGTTATATGGAATAACATAGAAATATGGGAATAACATAGAAGCTTTGCCCTGTCGCCTGAGAATGTATTTTCTTCGTATATCCCCTATGTATTATTTCATGATAACAATGTTTACATAATAGATAATAAGCACATTTTGGAAATATAAAATTTGAATGATACATGTACTGTAACATAATGTTCCCATACTTTAAAATGACTCTCGCTATTTACCCGACTGACTGACTAAAGTTAGATACACGAAGTAAAGTTTTCTGTTAAAATATTTTAACTGAAACTTTGTCCCGTACATTTTTGTCTCCGACTCCCCAAGGAGAAATAATGTCATGACCTTTTAAACCGAAAAGTGGTTTTAACGCTGTGCACGGGAAACTCTGCAACTTTTTACAATTAATTAACGTTTTTATGGTTTCCGACCTTAAAATTAACCCTCATAGGATCATTTTGTTTTCCGTCCATCCGTCTGTCTCAAAACCGAGGAAACGAAAACAGTCAGACGTAGAATTTTTAAATTTTTAAAGAAACAGTTTCCATAGCACAAGTAAAGTGAAAAATCCAAAATCCATCATCACGACAAAAAAGTTTGTTCGGTGTTCGCATAGTTCATAATTTCAATTTACATGCTTAAAATTTGAACTCACCCGGTATTTTTAACACTTTAAGGAGTTCACAGACGTGCGCTATAATATATAGCGGTATATTAAGATATAACACACACAGCGGGAATAGATGTTCATAGATTGCCGCTATATATATCTGTATAGCAGCTAATTACATGTGTAGCGACCGTCTGTGACAGCATTTCCCGCTGTGTGTGATATCTTGCGATATATTACAGTGCATGTCTTTAGTCATTGATACCTGAGTTATTGAATGTGTGAGTGTCTGTGTGCGTTTGTAGTGTATAAAAACCACGATTCAATTTAGGTTTTACCATTAAAAAAATGCCACTCGCTCGCTTTAAACATATTTTCTATGAAACTGTAAATCTACATAATTTTGCAGGTTTGCTTATTTACTAGGCTTGGAGTTAATCATAATATTTGGCACGATCCACATAAATTGTTTGAGTTCCATTTCAAGCTATTAAAGCCTGTACCACATGGCCATATATCAAGCTACACATTAAAAGTGCAACATCAATACCTATGCTGTACGAATTAATGACGGTAGAAAAAAACTTTACATTAAGGCACACATCGTGCCATATTATAATTTTTTTAATTCAACGGCAAAACAAGTGTGTATTGTAAATTTTATTTAAAACATTCAGAATGCACAATTGCACATGCGGTTATATTCAACAGACGTAATAAAAAGTTACAGTTTGTGTACTAAAAAAAAAAAAAAAAACTTTTACATTATTAATTACTAAGAGGGATATTTGTTTTAAAATCCTGTATGAACTAATGTAGTCGTTGAAAAGGTAAACTGGGGGCAAATAACTGTATTTACTTTGCGGACGTGTGCACAGCGACCTTTTCCTCTGTAAAGTTTCAAACACTTGTTTACTAAGGTTTGTTTTACAACATTAAATAATTATTAGTACA
Organism: Choreutis nemorana; assembly: GCA_949316135.1. NCBI lineage: Eukaryota > Metazoa > Arthropoda > Insecta > Lepidoptera > Choreutidae > Choreutis > Choreutis nemorana. Next base: position 7,075,644 of record OX438610.1, read on the forward strand.
CTCACTATGCATTACATGCCTAATTACTGTATCTATATAAATTTACTATATGTTTTTAGTTCATTGAAAGTACAGCCTGTGCTTCATTGCACAGCTGCATTTTTCTTTGATTCATGGATCCTGGTGACCAGCTGCTGGAAGCTGTGGTGGATTAAAATATAAATGTAAAGGAATAAAAAGCAAATACATATAGTATTTAATTAATCAAAATATCACTCATTGATTTATTGTGAAATTTTAAAACTACTAGATCTATAAGGCTGAAGCTTATATATATCTTGGAGTCGTTAACTAAGGGAGTTTTTAATTCAACCCCTAAAGCTGAGGCGAGGGGAGTAATTTTACGTATACTTATCTAAAGCTATCTAAGGTATAGCAAACATAATGATAAATTTTAATTTTAGCAGAGGTACAATAGCAAAATCGAAATAAGCATTTTTGTGAAACATAAATTGGATGCAACAAGTTTTTTTTGTACTTTTGAATATGTACGTTTCTAGTTCGCAGAGGTTAACTCATACGATTTTGCTTAGTTAGTTCAATTATTTGTGTATTTGGGTAGTAACTGCGGCTAGAGTCTAGTGGCAATATATACAAGTGCAACTGAATGTAGATTCAAACTCAAAATGTTTAAGGTGGAGAATTGAGATATTTATTTTAAACTGTTTTTTAATAGTTACATTTTAGTATTTTTCCCTAAAAATGTTATGTCGGTACAAAATATTATTTACTAAACAATTACTTTTAAGTGTCTTAATCTTCAAGTTTTAGTCTTTTACAGAAACTATCTATATATTATAATATATCCTGTAATGTAATCAAAACAACTAAGTTATTATAAATAACTCTTACACAATGACGTCAAACTACATGCAACTTATTATAATGATTATGGTAAGGTATATTAAGGTTGGAGACGTAAATTGTATCTCGCCTTCCCTGTATTTAGTGATAAAGTAGCGGACACAAAATTCTTGACAACGATTTTTGAAGAAGTAAGAAAATAGTATATTTATTCCCACGTTTTTACACTTTTCTTGTTTGTTTGTCGTTCCGGTTGGATTTTTGCAACTCAATTTTGAGGCACTTCCCGATAAGCTGAAGACTGAAATTTTCAGGGTAGCTTCAAAAAACGGCTGGACCGACTTTGATAAAATTTGTACAGAGTGATTTTTGAGGCAGATCCCGATAAGTTAGCAGGCTGAAATTATCGGCAAACAGACAAACAAAAAAGATGAAATTAATAAATTGATTAAAAAATATAAAAACCCACATTTTTATATGTCCTAGAAATAAGAAAATAATTATTTACTAATACTTTAAAGAAAGAAAGAAAAGATTTGATTGTATATTTGAATATAAAATGCTCCGGAACTACTGGACCGGTTTGAATTATTTTACCATTACAATTCTACATTATTCTTGATGAACATAGGTGATAGAATATTCTCTAAAAAGTTCATCTACCTGTATGAAGCCGGGGCAGGCCGCTAGTAAAACATAACACAGCACTGTGTCATTTACATGTATTTATTTAAGCCATTTATTTATTGATAAAATGAAATAAATTCACGCCTTAATCCCTGGAGAGGGATGGCAGAGGTGTTACACACCGCATTTCGCATGTTTATGTTTAGTCCCAGTAAATCTGTCGCCACTATCCGGGCCCAGAGAGCAACATGGCATAATGAGGAACATGGAAGCTACAACATACGCCAACCCGAGACTCGTACCCTCGACCTGTCGGGTCGGGTCGGTCAATTAACCAAGGCACGTTACAAACTGAGCTACCACGTCCTCTGTTCATGTTGACGGTCAAGTTTTTTTAATTGAAGTAACAGTATTTTAAGTCCATTCTAAGTGTAATCTTGTATAGAATGGACATTTTGTTTCAAAAAATACTAAAAAAGCTCGAGTTACGTTTGGAAACAGTTAAAAATAGTCAGTGATTAAATATTGATCGTATAAATTTACTTTATAAGTAATAATAACATTCCATATTTTGTCCCGTACATTTTTGTCTCCGACTCCCCAAGGAGAAATAATGTCATGACCTTTTAAACCGAAAAGTGGTTTTAACGCTGTGCACGGGAAACTCTGCAACTTTTTACAATTAATTAACGTTTTTATGGTTTCCGACCTTAAAATTAACCCTCATAGGATCATTTTGTTTTCCGTCCATCCGTCTGTCTCAAAACCGAGGAAACGAAAACAGTCAGACGTAGAATTTTTAAATTTTTAAAGAAACAGTTTCCATAGCACAAGTAAAGTGAAAAATCCAAAATCCATCATCACGACAAAAAAGTTTGTTCGGTGTTCGCATAGTTCATAATTTCAATTTACATGCTTAAAATTTGAACTCACCCGGTATTTTTAACACTTTAAGGAGTTCACAGACGTGCGCTATAATATATAGCGGTATATTAAGATATAACACACACAGCGGGAATAGATGTTCATAGATTGCCGCTATATATATCTGTATAGCAGCTAATTACATGTGTAGCGACCGTCTGTGACAGCATTTCCCGCTGTGTGTGATATCTTGCGATATATTACAGTGCATGTCTTTAGTCATTGATACCTGAGTTATTGAATGTGTGAGTGTCTGTGTGCGTTTGTAGTGTATAAAAACCACGATTCAATTTAGGTTTTACCATTAAAAAAATGCCACTCGCTCGCTTTAAACATATTTTCTATGAAACTGTAAATCTACATAATTTTGCAGGTTTGCTTATTTACTAGGCTTGGAGTTAATCATAATATTTGGCACGATCCACATAAATTGTTTGAGTTCCATTTCAAGCTATTAAAGCCTGTACCACATGGCCATATATCAAGCTACACATTAAAAGTGCAACATCAATACCTATGCTGTACGAATTAATGACGGTAGAAAAAAACTTTACATTAAGGCACACATCGTGCCATATTATAATTTTTTTAATTCAACGGCAAAACAAGTGTGTATTGTAAATTTTATTTAAAACATTCAGAATGCACAATTGCACATGCGGTTATATTCAACAGACGTAATAAAAAGTTACAGTTTGTGTACTAAAAAAAAAAAAAAAAACTTTTACATTATTAATTACTAAGAGGGATATTTGTTTTAAAATCCTGTATGAACTAATGTAGTCGTTGAAAAGGTAAACTGGGGGCAAATAACTGTATTTACTTTGCGGACGTGTGCACAGCGACCTTTTCCTCTGTAAAGTTTCAAACACTTGTTTACTAAGGTTTGTTTTACAACATTAAATAATTATTAGTACACTCACTATGCATTACATGCCTAATTACTGTATCTATATAAATTTACTATATGTTTTTAGTTCATTGAAAGTACAGCCTGTGCTTCATTGCACAGCTGCATTTTTCTTTGATTCATGGATCCTGGTGACCAGCTGCTGGAAGCTGTGGTGGATTAAAATATAAATGTAAAGGAATAAAAAGCAAATACATATAGTATTTAATTAATCAAAATATCACTCATTGATTTATTGTGAAATTTTAAAACTACTAGATCTATAAGGCTGAAGCTTATATATATCTTGGAGTCGTTAACTAAGGGAGTTTTTAATTCAACCCCTAAAGCTGAGGCGAGGGGAGTAATTTTACGTATACTTATCTAAAGCTATCTAAGGTATAGCAAACATAATGATAAATTTTAATTTTAGCAGAGGTACAATAGCAAAATCGAAATAAGCATTTTTGTGAAACATAAATTGGATGCAACAAGTTTTTTTTGTACTTTTGAATATGTACGTTTCTAGTTCGCAGAGGTTAACTCATACGATTTTGCTTAGTTAGTTCAATTATTTGTGTATTTGGGTAGTAACTGCGGCTAGAGTCTAGTGGCAATATATACAAGTGCAACTGAATGTAGATTCAAACTCAAAATGTTTAAGGTGGAGAATTGAGATATTTATTTTAAACTGTTTTTTAATAGTTACATTTTAGTATTTTTCCCTAAAAATGTTATGTCGGTACAAAATATTATTTACTAAACAATTACTTTTAAGTGTCTTAATCTTCAAGTTTTAGTCTTTTACAGAAACTATCTATATATTATAATATATCCTGTAATGTAATCAAAACAACTAAGTTATTATAAATAACTCTTACACAATGACGTCAAACTACATGCAACTTATTATAATGATTATGGTAAGGTATATTAAGGTTGGAGACGTAAATTGTATCTCGCCTTCCCTGTATTTAGTGATAAAGTAGCGGACACAAAATTCTTGACAACGATTTTTGAAGAAGTAAGAAAATAGTATATTTATTCCCACGTTTTTACACTTTTCTTGTTTGTTTGTCGTTCCGGTTGGATTTTTGCAACTCAATTTTGAGGCACTTCCCGATAAGCTGAAGACTGAAATTTTCAGGGTAGCTTCAAAAAACGGCTGGACCGACTTTGATAAAATTTGTACAGAGTGATTTTTGAGGCAGATCCCGATAAGTTAGCAGGCTGAAATTATCGGCAAACAGACAAACAAAAAAGATGAAATTAATAAATTGATTAAAAAATATAAAAACCCACATTTTTATATGTCCTAGAAATAAGAAAATAATTATTTACTAATACTTTAAAGAAAGAAAGAAAAGATTTGATTGTATATTTGAATATAAAATGCTCCGGAACTACTGGACCGGTTTGAATTATTTTACCATTACAATTCTACATTATTCTTGATGAACATAGGTGATAGAATATTCTCTAAAAAGTTCATCTACCTGTATGAAGCCGGGGCAGGCCGCTAGTAAAACATAACACAGCACTGTGTCATTTACATGTATTTATTTAAGCCATTTATTTATTGATAAAATGAAATAAATTCACGCCTTAATCCCTGGAGAGGGATGGCAGAGGTGTTACACACCGCATTTCGCATGTTTATGTTTAGTCCCAGTAAATCTGTCGCCACTATCCGGGCCCAGAGAGCAACATGGCATAATGAGGAACATGGAAGCTACAACATACGCCAACCCGAGACTCGTACCCTCGACCTGTCGGGTCGGGTCGGTCAATTAACCAAGGCACGTTACAAACTGAGCTACCACGTCCTCTGTTCATGTTGACGGTCAAGTTTTTTTAATTGAAGTAACAGTATTTTAAGTCCATTCTAAGTGTAATCTTGTATAGAATGGACATTTTGTTTCAAAAAATACTAAAAAAGCTCGAGTTACGTTTGGAAACAGTTAAAAATAGTCAGTGATTAAATATTGATCGTATAAATTTACTTTATAAGTAATAATAACATTCCATATTTTGTCCCGTACATTTTTGTCTCCGACTCCCCAAGGAGAAATAATGTCATGACCTTTTAAACCGAAAAGTGGTTTTAACGCTGTGCACGGGAAACTCTGCAACTTTTTACAATTAATTAACGTTTTTATGGTTTCCGACCTTAAAATTAACCCTCATAGGATCATTTTGTTTTCCGTCCATCCGTCTGTCTCAAAACCGAGGAAACGAAAACAGTCAGACGTAGAATTTTTAAATTTTTAAAGAAACAGTTTCCATAGCACAAGTAAAGTGAAAAATCCAAAATCCATCATCACGACAAAAAAGTTTGTTCGGTGTTCGCATAGTTCATAATTTCAATTTACATGCTTAAAATTTGAACTCACCCGGTATTTTTAACACTTTAAGGAGTTCACAGACGTGCGCTATAATATATAGCGGTATATTAAGATATAACACACACAGCGGGAATAGATGTTCATAGATTGCCGCTATATATATCTGTATAGCAGCTAATTACATGTGTAGCGACCGTCTGTGACAGCATTTCCCGCTGTGTGTGATATCTTGCGATATATTACAGTGCATGTCTTTAGTCATTGATACCTGAGTTATTGAATGTGTGAGTGTCTGTGTGCGTTTGTAGTGTATAAAAACCACGATTCAATTTAGGTTTTACCATTAAAAAAATGCCACTCGCTCGCTTTAAACATATTTTCTATGAAACTGTAAATCTACATAATTTTGCAGGTTTGCTTATTTACTAGGCTTGGAGTTAATCATAATATTTGGCACGATCCACATAAATTGTTTGAGTTCCATTTCAAGCTATTAAAGCCTGTACCACATGGCCATATATCAAGCTACACATTAAAAGTGCAACATCAATACCTATGCTGTACGAATTAATGACGGTAGAAAAAAACTTTACATTAAGGCACACATCGTGCCATATTATAATTTTTTTAATTCAACGGCAAAACAAGTGTGTATTGTAAATTTTATTTAAAACATTCAGAATGCACAATTGCACATGCGGTTATATTCAACAGACGTAATAAAAAGTTACAGTTTGTGTACTAAAAAAAAAAAAAAAAACTTTTACATTATTAATTACTAAGAGGGATATTTGTTTTAAAATCCTGTATGAACTAATGTAGTCGTTGAAAAGGTAAACTGGGGGCAAATAACTGTATTTACTTTGCGGACGTGTGCACAGCGACCTTTTCCTCTGTAAAGTTTCAAACACTTGTTTACTAAGGTTTGTTTTACAACATTAAATAATTATTAGTACACTCACTATGCATTACATGCCTAATTACTGTATCTATATAAATTTACTATATGTTTTTAGTTCATTGAAAGTACAGCCTGTGCTTCATTGCACAGCTGCATTTTTCTTTGATTCATGGATCCTGGTGACCAGCTGCTGGAAGCTGTGGTGGATTAAAATATAAATGTAAAGGAATAAAAAGCAAATACATATAGTATTTAATTAATCAAAATATCACTCATTGATTTATTGTGAAATTTTAAAACTACTAGATCTATAAGGCTGAAGCTTATATATATCTTGGAGTCGTTAACTAAGGGAGTTTTTAATTCAACCCCTAAAGCTGAGGCGAGGGGAGTAATTTTACGTATACTTATCTAAAGCTATCTAAGGTATAGCAAACATAATGATAAATTTTAATTTTAGCAGAGGTACAATAGCAAAATCGAAATAAGCATTTTTGTGAAACATAAATTGGATGCAACAAGTTTTTTTTGTACTTTTGAATATGTACGTTTCTAGTTCGCAGAGGTTAACTCATACGATTTTGCTTAGTTAGTTCAATTATTTGTGTATTTGGGTAGTAACTGCGGCTAGAGTCTAGTGGCAATATATACAAGTGCAACTGAATGTAGATTCAAACTCAAAATGTTTAAGGTGGAGAATTGAGATATTTATTTTAAACTGTTTTTTAATAGTTACATTTTAGTATTTTTCCCTAAAAATGTTATGTCGGTACAAAATATTATTTACTAAACAATTACTTTTAAGTGTCTTAATCTTCAAGTTTTAGTCTTTTACAGAAACTATCTATATATTATAATATATCCTGTAATGTAATCAAAACAACTAAGTTATTATAAATAACTCTTACACAATGACGTCAAACTACATGCAACTTATTATAATGATTATGGTAAGGTATATTAAGGTTGGAGACGTAAATTGTATCTCGCCTTCCCTGTATTTAGTGATAAAGTAGCGGACACAAAATTCTTGACAACGATTTTTGAAGAAGTAAGAAAATAGTATATTTATTCCCACGTTTTTACACTTTTCTTGTTTGTTTGTCGTTCCGGTTGGATTTTTGCAACTCAATTTTGAGGCACTTCCCGATAAGCTGAAGACTGAAATTTTCAGGGTAGCTTCAAAAAACGGCTGGACCGACTTTGATAAAATTTGTACAGAGTGATTTTTGAGGCAGATCCCGATAAGTTAGCAGGCTGAAATTATCGGCAAACAGACAAACAAAAAAGATGAAATTAATAAATTGATTAAAAAATATAAAAACCCACATTTTTATATGTCCTAGAAATAAGAAAATAATTATTTACTAATACTTTAAAGAAAGAAAGAAAAGATTTGATTGTATATTTGAATATAAAATGCTCCGGAACTACTGGACCGGTTTGAATTATTTTACCATTACAATTCTACATTATTCTTGATGAACATAGGTGATAGAATATTCTCTAAAAAGTTCATCTACCTGTATGAAGCCGGGGCAGGCCGCTAGTAAAACATAACACAGCACTGTGTCATTTACATGTATTTATTTAAGCCATTTATTTATTGATAAAATGAAATAAATTCACGCCTTAATCCCTGGAGAGGGATGGCAGAGGTGTTACACACCGCATTTCGCATGTTTATGTTTAGTCCCAGTAAATCTGTCGCCACTATCCGGGCCCAGAGAGCAACATGGCATAATGAGGAACATGGAAGCTACAACATACGCCAACCCGAGACTCGTACCCTCGACCTGTCGGGTCGGGTCGGTCAATTAACCAAGGCACGTTACAAACTGAGCTACCACGTCCTCTGTTCATGTTGACGGTCAAGTTTTTTTAATTGAAGTAACAGTATTTTAAGTCCATTCTAAGTGTAATCTTGTATAGAATGGACATTTTGTTTCAAAAAATACTAAAAAAGCTCGAGTTACGTTTGGAAACAGTTAAAAATAGTCAGTGATTAAATATTGATCGTATAAATTTACTTTATAAGTAATAATAACATTCCATATTTTGTCCCGTACATTTTTGTCTCCGACTCCCCAAGGAGAAATAATGTCATGACCTTTTAAACCGAAAAGTGGTTTTAACGCTGTGCACGGGAAACTCTGCAACTTTTTACAATTAATTAACGTTTTTATGGTTTCCGACCTTAAAATTAACCCTCATAGGATCATTTTGTTTTCCGTCCATCCGTCTGTCTCAAAACCGAGGAAACGAAAACAGTCAGACGTAGAATTTTTAAATTTTTAAAGAAACAGTTTCCATAGCACAAGTAAAGTGAAAAATCCAAAATCCATCATCACGACAAAAAAGTTTGTTCGGTGTTCGCATAGTTCATAATTTCAATTTACATGCTTAAAATTTGAACTCACCCGGTATTTTTAACACTTTAAGGAGTTCACAGACGTGCGCTATAATATATAGCGGTATATTAAGATATAACACACACAGCGGGAATAGATGTTCATAGATTGCCGCTATATATATCTGTATAGCAGCTAATTACATGTGTAGCGACCGTCTGTGACAGCATTTCCCGCTGTGTGTGATATCTTGCGATATATTACAGTGCATGTCTTTAGTCATTGATACCTGAGTTATTGAATGTGTGAGTGTCTGTGTGCGTTTGTAGTGTATAAAAACCACGATTCAATTTAGGTTTTACCATTAAAAAAATGCCACTCGCTCGCTTTAAACATATTTTCTATGAAACTGTAAATCTACATAATTTTGCAGGTTTGCTTATTTACTAGGCTTGGAGTTAATCATAATATTTGGCACGATCCACATAAATTGTTTGAGTTCCATTTCAAGCTATTAAAGCCTGTACCACATGGCCATATATCAAGCTACACATTAAAAGTGCAACATCAATACCTATGCTGTACGAATTAATGACGGTAGAAAAAAACTTTACATTAAGGCACACATCGTGCCATATTATAATTTTTTTAATTCAACGGCAAAACAAGTGTGTATTGTAAATTTTATTTAAAACATTCAGAATGCACAATTGCACATGCGGTTATATTCAACAGACGTAATAAAAAGTTACAGTTTGTGTACTAAAAAAAAAAAAAAAAACTTTTACATTATTAATTACTAAGAGGGATATTTGTTTTAAAATCCTGTATGAACTAATGTAGTCGTTGAAAAGGTAAACTGGGGGCAAATAACTGTATTTACTTTGCGGACGTGTGCACAGCGACCTTTTCCTCTGTAAAGTTTCAAACACTTGTTTACTAAGGTTTGTTTTACAACATTAAATAATTATTAGTACACTCACTATGCATTACATGCCTAATTACTGTATCTATATAAATTTACTATATGTTTTTAGTTCATTGAAAGTACAGCCTGTGCTTCATTGCACAGCTGCATTTTTCTTTGATTCATGGATCCTGGTGACCAGCTGCTGGAAGCTGTGGTGGATTAAAATATAAATGTAAAGGAATAAAAAGCAAATACATATAGTATTTAATTAATCAAAATATCACTCATTGATTTATTGTGAAATTTTAAAACTACTAGATCTATAAGGCTGAAGCTTATATATATCTTGGAGTCGTTAACTAAGGGAGTTTTTAATTCAACCCCTAAAGCTGAGGCGAGGGGAGTAATTTTACGTATACTTATCTAAAGCTATCTAAGGTATAGCAAACATAATGATAAATTTTAATTTTAGCAGAGGTACAATAGCAAAATCGAAATAAGCATTTTTGTGAAACATAAATTGGATGCAACAAGTTTTTTTTGTACTTTTGAATATGTACGTTTCTAGTTCGCAGAGGTTAACTCATACGATTTTGCTTAGTTAGTTCAATTATTTGTGTATTTGGGTAGTAACTGCGGCTAGAGTCTAGTGGCAATATATACAAGTGCAACTGAATGTAGATTCAAACTCAAAATGTTTAAGGTGGAGAATTGAGATATTTATTTTAAACTGTTTTTTAATAGTTACATTTTAGTATTTTTCCCTAAAAATGTTATGTCGGTACAAAATATTATTTACTAAACAATTACTTTTAAGTGTCTTAATCTTCAAGTTTTAGTCTTTTACAGAAACTATCTATATATTATAATATATCCTGTAATGTAATCAAAACAACTAAGTTATTATAAATAACTCTTACACAATGACGTCAAACTACATGCAACTTATTATAATGATTATGGTAAGGTATATTAAGGTTGGAGACGTAAATTGTATCTCGCCTTCCCTGTATTTAGTGATAAAGTAGCGGACACAAAATTCTTGACAACGATTTTTGAAGAAGTAAGAAAATAGTATATTTATTCCCACGTTTTTACACTTTTCTTGTTTGTTTGTCGTTCCGGTTGGATTTTTGCAACTCAATTTTGAGGCACTTCCCGATAAGCTGAAGACTGAAATTTTCAGGGTAGCTTCAAAAAACGGCTGGACCGACTTTGATAAAATTTGTACAGAGTGATTTTTGAGGCAGATCCCGATAAGTTAGCAGGCTGAAATTATCGGCAAACAGACAAACAAAAAAGATGAAATTAATAAATTGATTAAAAAATATAAAAACCCACATTTTTATATGTCCTAGAAATAAGAAAATAATTATTTACTAATACTTTAAAGAAAGAAAGAAAAGATTTGATTGTATATTTGAATATAAAATGCTCCGGAACTACTGGACCGGTTTGAATTATTTTACCATTACAATTCTACATTATTCTTGATGAACATAGGTGATAGAATATTCTCTAAAAAGTTCATCTACCTGTATGAAGCCGGGGCAGGCCGCTAGTAAAACATAACACAGCACTGTGTCATTTACATGTATTTATTTAAGCCATTTATTTATTGATAAAATGAAATAAATTCACGCCTTAATCCCTGGAGAGGGATGGCAGAGGTGTTACACACCGCATTTCGCATGTTTATGTTTAGTCCCAGTAAATCTGTCGCCACTATCCGGGCCCAGAGAGCAACATGGCATAATGAGCAACATGGAAGCTACAACATACGCCAACCCGAGACTCGTACCCTCGACCTGTCGGGTCGGGTCGGTCAATTAACCAAGGCACGTTACAAACTGAGCTACCACGTCCTCTGTTCATGTTGACGGTCAAGTTTTTTTAATTGAAGTAACAGTATTTTAAGTCCATTCCTTTTATTTTGAACATTCTGCGATCGCTCAGGCTTTACGGATCGGTAATGAGTGCATGGTGCCCCTGGCATTGCAATCGTTCATTGGCTGATTAAGTAGTAGCATAAATTAAAAATTTTGTAAAAAAAAAACAATATAACAAAACTTTATTTTCATCTATCTTCTTATTTTTCTTTGAAGTGCTTTTAGACTGATCGTGACCTTAAAATTCAAAAGTTTTTAAAGTATGTATAAACTATTAACCTTCCCGCTATTTTATGCAACAAGTCCTCACCCATTAACAAGTGGGTGCAAAGTGAAGCGCTCTCACTTCTCTAGGTCAACGGTGTTTACACTAATTGCTGGAGACACTAGTGTCAGACACTGTGTCAGACACTGAGTATTTTTAGACCTCGCTCTCTGACTTTGCAATTTATTTTTGCTTTTACTATTTTTACTTGACTGTGGTAAAGAAAGTTAAGAGCTGTAAGAAGGTTGCCAGGCAAGAACTTTTTTTGACTTAGCATTTAAAATAGTCTAGGTTCAGGTTTATATATGGTGTGAATGTTTTAATTAAGATATTATTCTATTGCATTTCATATAAACAATCTTACAGGAAAAATTGATTCCAGTAACACAATAAAATTTATTTTATAGCAGTATTTTTAGAAGACAGGAATTCAATTATTTATTTTAAGATTTAGAGATGAAAACTACTCAATTATACTTCGAATAATAATAACTAAATAATGACAAACGCACTGACTCAACCCTGCACTAAGGTGTAATCTTGTATAGAATGGACATTTTGTTTCAAAAAATACTAAAAAAGCTCGAGTTACGTTTGGAAACAGTTAAAAATAGTCAGTGATTAAATATTGATCGTATAAATTTACTTTATAAGTAATAATAACATTCCATATTTTGTAAATTGTAAAATCATTACACATTGACTAAGATATAATCTTCTATCAAAGGCACTCAGGAACGAAATGTTATAAACTACATAGATACGAACACTAAATCCATGACTGGTAAACGAAATAATGCGTCTTGCAAATAAAACAAAGTCCGCTTCGCCGGGATTCGAACCCAAAAACTCTAGCGTAGCAGTCGGCTCATAACACCACTGCGCCACTGAAATCTCAAAGTGCAAGCATTATTTGAAATGTGTTGGAGAATATAAGAAAAAGGCTACAACAGATAAATACATACTTTTTGTAAATTATATAATTGTATCTATTTATTTATTTATTTCAGGATCAGCAGTAAGTTAAAATAAAGAAAGTTGTTAAAATAAATAATAATAATCCCCTCACCTACTTGATTATAAATTATTATCAGATTATAGGCTCAAAAATGCTAAATCCATTATTTGTAGTTATTAAATATTTATGTCACACACTATTCATTCATCTGCTAAAAGTAGATCGATACGATGCATTTTAAAACTACGTGAATAAATAAATTACTTAACTGCAGGGATTTTTCGTCACTAGATTTACATTTTTAAATTAAGTTTGGGCAGATTTCGAATTTTAATCTGCACGAAAAATTGTTTCGCATAAAGCGAAATCGAGGATGTTTATCTATTCTATACGTTAATAAATAAACACATTTTCGTTATAAAACATTTAGTTACAGAAACGTGTCTGATTTTGAGTTTAATAATATATTTATAAAACGACTTTATTTAGCTTTTAACATAAATTTTAAAAGTATTATATATATCTCAATATTTGAATGTTAAATTTAAAAAATGTTTAAGGGAAGCGACACAAGATTTTTTGAAATTCATTCAAACTCAACTTCCTTGAATACCAACTTTTTGTTTATTTGAGATTTTTAACTCGAAAACATATTTACCTTTACATTTTCATGGAGAACTAACGAAAAATCTATTAAGTAAGAAGTCTCTGTATTCTAAAAAATATTAAAAGTTACAATCGTTTATTAAATATCAGTTGATTTTATTAAATGGTAGCAGAGTCGCAGGAAAAAGTTAGTTTAACATACTAATCTGAATATTGACTACGTAATGTAGTCACTTTGATTAATCGTACCTTTCGTCCGTTTGTCCATCCATTCGTCAAAGCTAACATTTTAGTAATCGCTTTGACCTCATTTGAGTAAACTCGAAAAGGGTTAATCACATATAAAATGCGGCTTTTCAACTTTATTTTATACTTCTATTTATAAGTTAGTTATTTCAAATAACCTACAAAAAATACAAAATAAAAGAAGCGAAAAAATAATTTTGTAGAGACAGTAAAAGAACTTAGTAACATTATTTTTATTACATTAGCCATGAGGGAGAAATATGAAAATTTGAAGTGTAAAATTGGTAAAATACCTGGTAAGAGTTTTCATCAAGGTAAAGTTACTCGTTACAAAGGAAATTGGAAACAAAATTAAATTTCTGTTTCAAAAAGAACGAGAAAGCTACTAAAGTCACCTTTAAAGTTGGGCAATATATATTAAAACTTATTTTGACTCGAATTCAATTTCTCTACTCGCAGTCTCACTTCCTAGTTTTATCTTTTTCATTTCCCTATTTCCAGAATATTCGAGATACAGATAGCAAAACAATCTTTCCGAGTACAAATCTACAAACTAAAACTTGAAACTTTGGGCAGCGCTAGTTACGATACTGTGGGATCCTTTAAACAAAATTAACGGTCGAATCCTTGGAACTTTTAGTTCGAAATTCTCCCACTTTAAACGTAAGTTGGTGGAGCTGTAGCAACACTGTGAAAACTCCGCTGGTGTGAGATGGCGCAAATGTCTTTAGTAAAAGAAAACTTTTTCGATTCATTACAACTTACCAGCTTTATAGGGTAAAGATGTGTTCACATACAACGTACGAATGAGCGCGGTTCTACAGAGGAAACTTTTAAGGTGTTGAAGAAATAATTAGAGAAATACACTTCTGGTTTGAGTACACAGTGAGTCTGAGTGTAATGTGATAGGAACTTAATTACCTGGAGCTCTCTTCAGTTGAGAGATTCTAGGCTATGTTAAATGTACCTTAATGAAACCAGAACTCTTCATATAGTGAACACTTTCACACCAACTTTAATAAACTCAGCTCTAGAAAACCACTGTCGGACATTACAAGATAAAAACTTGTGACCGTCAAATGGAAATGCCAATATGTATACCTTTTTTAAAAATTGTCTGACTTCAATATTATTATTGAGACTCATCGCTGCACGATTCCACTTAACAATATTTTGTTCCCTAGGACAATGGTTCTGAAACATAAATAAATTTACGGAACCCTAATTTCAACTTCTTTCATTGGTGGATAAGATGATAAATGAGGTTATGGCGACTGATATGATGTAATCGTTACTGGCCTGGATGAAACTATAAGTAGTGATTAAACGATCCTCAACATCATGCTGGTGGACTCTACTGCATCATCAAATGTTTATTTATAAGATTTTTTAATATTAATATCTTGGCGGAGCCCAGAAGAGGGTTTGCGGAACTCCAAGGTTCCATGGAACATAGTATAAAGTGACTGCTCTAAGAGTTCGTGTCGTAGAATGAAGTCTATAGCATTTTACGAAGGATATCTGTCAATGTTATCAATTTCCTTGGGAGGTAAGATGTATATCTGAGCAAATTTTAACCGATTTAAGTTTATTGAGTCGATTCTTTACAAAATAAAAATCGAGCTTAAACATCTACATTATTAAGATATGTGTTCCCACATTATGTACGTATGTCACTAAAAAAACTCAATAGACAACATTTATGCACCAAATATCGTCTGCCAAAACTGACGAAAATAATCTAATACGGATTTAGTGTGTTAAATGACAATTATTTACAATGTATATTGTATTATAGCACTTGTGATTCTAATTTATTTTGATATTTTATTGCAATCATTTTGTAGGGCAAAAAAATTAAAGTTGATTCAATTTTTGATTGATTTTGATTCAAAAGTTTCATTGGCCACACGTCAAAGATGTTTTCGAACAAAATTTCAAATCCAACTAAAGCAGAAAACATCAAAGGAGATTCCGAATAAATTAAGGAAAACAAAGAGGAACAAAGTCTTGTTTCTTCGTTACGGTATTAATTTCCCCACTTAATCCCTTTTAATGGCGACTCAGAACCATAAAACTCTCGAATATCCCAACTTTTTCTACTATTACAAAATCATTAACATCATTCATAGTTTTTGCAGTGTCCTAAGACATTCATCTTGTGAGCAACAGCAGAGCCATTTGGCTCTCTTCCAAGAAAAACTAAAAGTATAGAGCCTTAAAGAAAATAAAAGATTGATGAAAATTAATCTAGGTGTCGCTTCCACAGAAAACATCCTTAGCTATCTGAAAACCTTACAACGAGAAGGATCTGCTTATTTTTAGCGAACTTGACTCTTCGGATTTAGGGTTCTCCATAGAAAATCTAAAACAAGTTTCAGCAGTTCGTGATGTCAATGAACTTGACAACCCCGACTGAAGTTTCTGAGGTGTTCTAGGAAACATTTATTTTATTAAATAAAACTTTGTACTTGAAAGATAAGGTTTTGTGTTAAGGAACGTAATTTGTAATTATAAAAGTAACATTTTATTACTACTTTGACCATGTGATGAAAGATTATAGTTTTATGAAATTTTCGTACATGTTTGAGTATTTTCCATCTCAGATTTTTATTGCTTTCCTGTCTGAACCCAAATGAATTGGGCAATCGAGGATCAGAAGATGATATTTTTATTTAATTTATGAAACAAAAATAAAATAAGTTTATGTCTCAAACGCTCAGGCTGTGAAATGAAATGTCATGGTTTTCCTTAGTGATTACTGCAGGGGGTTCTTCAAAAAGAAACGCCTATGTTATTGGAAATGTTCATAGGTTACGATGACTGCTTACCATCAGGCATTCGTATCATTAAAAAAATACGGTCTGTAATATTAAACCATCTTTCTTTTTACAATGGGTAGTACTACGGAACCATTAAAAGTTGCTTACACTTAGCTGGTCGATGTTAAAACGCTAATCTAGACAAATAGTTAGGTAAAAGAGCTGCTTGGCATTCATCTCTTTAAATCAACTCCAAAACAAATGGATACCGAGGGTTTTACAACAAAACCATTAGGTTTTACTAAGAAATTTAGGTTATTAAGCTTTTACTTTGTTTCATTTGTAGTTTATCTTGTGATAACTATTCACACTTTGCGCGTGATCTTTAACTTGTCTACATTAATATTATAAAAGGAATGATTTGTTTGTTTGCATTGAATAGAGTTTGAAACTATTAGATCGACTTCAAATTTTTTCAATATTAGAATTTCAAAAAACTTAAATACCTACGTCTACCCCTGCGAAGCCAGGGCGAGCAGCTATATTTTATAAGTAGAACCATATCATTTATTTACAATATACAACATCAAGGGCAAACAAGCAGACGGCTCACCTGATGGAAACTTATACGGCCGCTTATTGACATGGCGATGCCTTTAATGTCTGGAACGCCAAGAGCACCGACCATGCGTTGCTCATGTAGAGGTTACGATGTTATACCTCTCATGCCGGTAGTTACACTGGCTCTCCAATCTTTCGAACCGGAACAAAGTGAACTGCTTCACGGCCGAAATAGAAAGAATTTACCAACCCAGACGAACTCGCATATACTCGTAGCTTTACACTAAGTCCTAAACATTAAAGCTCTTGTTATGAAAACAAAGCAATATTCAAGAAGAAGCAATTAAAATGGCAGTCACCCTACAGTACCTGCTTAAATATCAGTTGTGTAACTAAATACCCTTTCCCTTTAAATTATTCCCATCACGTTTCGGCAGATAAAACTTGTTCCATTTCATCATAATCCTCACACTGGAAATCCAATTTCAACAATGGACGAAACATAATGCAACATTCGCCAACACAATAGGAAGGAGTTTAGATTTGTCTTGTTCATATAACATATTCCTAAATTATTCAAAATTACAACCGACACAGAAACGAGTGACAGAGATGCAAACACGATTTGTATGGCTGCGTCCTTTTCAGAGGGAGGCAGGGCAATATCGGGATGGGTAGCGCCAAGTTACTGAGCGCAGAGGTCAAATAATTTAATTTAGTTTGGTCCCTTGAGTTCTTCCTTTAATTATGACGCCTATTCCACTGGATTCACTTGGACGTGAAATAAAGTGTCAGTTTAATGGTATTGTTTTTCGTATTCCGGCCTCTAACCTTTGTTTTTGCGGGCCTATTTAGAAATCACGTCAGGGAATTTAGTTTTAAAAGAGTAACTTTCTTCTGTTCTTTTATTGCCCGTATGAATTAAATAAGTATGACAATTTTACCCAATGTTTAAGCGGAAACCACAAAAATGTGTTTAATATAAGACCACAATATCGCTATATCCATAAAGTGACGCTTATTTGTGAATTTTATTCATTTCGTTATTTAATTAGCCAATTAAATTAGTTTGCCAAGCTGATCTGACCGAACTGTTTTGTTCGCGGCAAAGGTTGCGGTCGGGTAAAATTAACCTCTCGGTAAAATTTATATGAACAAAATTTGCATAGTCTGTTAAGAAAATTTTGTATGAAATCTTTTGTGAAATTTTAAAACCATTATGTTTTAAGCTTCATTAGATCTAGCTTCTGTCTATGTGTTGGTAAAATGCATTAAAGGATTATTTTAATAAAAATCTGTAGCAGTACTCTTCAAAAAACTTATCTGTTACGTAAGATCGAAATTTATAATTAATTGTTATTTTTCATTCAGCAAAAGTCTTCCTTTCTTAATTAAATGATAGAAAAACGAAAATAAGAATTACAGCTGAATAAAGGCTTTACTAAAAAAAAACAAAGCATTATTAATTTCAATATTTTACAAAGCGTTCCTTTCCTGACCCTTGTTTTGAACTTCTTAGTTAAAAATTACTAAAGTACTTTCTCCATTTAAAAATAACACAAAGAGCTCGCGAGGGCTAAACAAAGCATTTATAGTTCCATTCTTAATGCTCGCTGATGTATTATTACTGGTACGGGGAGGTTGTGCCGAAACGTCCACGGGAAAAGCCCGGGAAAATGTCCCGGACACTAATTGAGTGGAGACTGAGGGACCTGGCAGCATTGCTCAACCGAGAAATTGTATTAGGCCCGCAATAACAACCGTATAAAAAGACAAAAGTTGCCACTGATAAAAGTAGAATCCCATGTTAATTGAAATGCCTACAGGTACTTCTTTGCGAGAAAATATCTAGAGACAAATTAACCCAGTTTGTAACTATTATACGTTATCCCTAGCCAGTTATTATTATGAGTATCAAACAACGTAGTGGTAGAGTAACAAATATTTGCATACGTAGAAAACAAGTTAAAACCAAAATAAATATTCGGATTCGCCACAAAATGCTAGAAGTATTTTTATGTACCCACTTAATTGATTTATAACACATGAATATCAGATGCTATTTTAGACCAAGCACTTTTGCATGTTGCCTTTTGTAAAAACTGAAACGTTTCGATGTTTTTTTCGTATTTATGAGACCTTATTACCCAACAAAAAAAAGACTGGTTAAAGGGTAAAACTGTCACAAAATAAGGTAAAACGAATGATGCCCTTTAAAAAAAAAAAAACAAATCACGACACACACATTGACTCAGCCCTGTAGTAAGTATTTTAAGAACTTGTGTCACAGGAACTAAGCAACAAAATGGTATGTACTACATAGATAAGAATATAACATATAAATAAAAGCATAGAGGTATGTTATTCACTAGCTAAAAGAAAACAAAACAGAGACTTATTTATTAACTACTAATTATTTATTAAATATAAATCTTGATTGTTTAATGGTTCACTTAGGGCTGCAATTATAGGTGCATTGAAATGTATGCTTGACGTGACTTACTTAGCAGAGTTACGCGTAAATTGGTGCAGTAATGGCAGGTTAAAACTTTGATTTGCATGTATTTTTAAATTAAAGCTCAGGTTAAAGTTTTTATAGAGCAATTACAGCATTAGTCAATTATACTTTGAGTTAACAATGGAAAATGTTTTTTATATTTTACCACTATTATAGAACCTTATGTACTCGTACCTATTTTTTTTTTGAGAAAATTATCTTGTACAAAACATTTTTATTTTAATGATATTTATATTCGACGAACTCTGTGGCGCTTTCGCTTTCCGGTCATGGATGTAGTATCCTCATCTATGTAGTTATACCATATCGTTGCTTAACACCTGCAACACAAATTATTACGATACTTACGGCAGGGCTGAGTCAATGTGTGTGTCGTGATGTGGTTTATATTCATACGGACATATTTATTATAATATTGAACTACAAGCCACTCTAAAAATGTTCTTATATAAAATTGTTGTTCAAGTGTTTCGTAAACGTTCCTTATTTATATTACAACAAAGAAAAATAAAACCACTGTACATAGCGTAGGTAGGTTCATATACAAAATTTAATGAAAACTCATGAACTTTTGTTTGTTCTTTGCAAAGATAAATGCTCTGTACATCCTTTTAGTACCAGAAAATATAGACCTTTATACTTGAAGTTTAGGGATAAATCTTGAATGAAGCGATTCTTTAAAAATTTCTGGCCTAATCAGACTTTGCTTCAACAAGTTGTAGATATAAAAGAACTTACCTAGGTTTACTTTTTAAAAATATGTATCGTCAAATATTTATTAGTAAGCTAAGCTAAGCTAAAACATTGGGTTTCGGTACATAAACAGACAAATTAGCAGTCTTTAAATAGAGAAAATCTTCCTTTTAAAAAAAGTGACCAGAAAAATTGTGCTTTATTTCTGAGTAAAATGAGAAACATAGTGAGTAAGTTTGCCAGAACTCCTGAACGAGGGAGATGGTTGGTTGGTGGTTTTACAATGAATTTTTGCAAGAGTAGGTAATTCATTTCTAGGTGGTAGGTCTACGTACGATATCGTCTGGGATGGTACCACCCTCCTTTCTACTTCTGCCGTGAAACAGTCCGCTGTGTTTCGGTTTTAAGGATTGGCTAGCCAGTGTAAGCACCGGAACGAGTTATTACTCGTACCATCTTTACCTCTACTTGGGCAACACATAGGCGATGCATGGCGCTCTCTTACATCAGAGAATAGTTTGTCGTGTCAATAGGCGGCGGTATCACTGTCCATTAGGTGAACCGTTTGGTTGTTTGCTCATGAACTTGCATATAAACATTGTTTTCACGAGCAAGTAATGGTTACTTAACTGAACGATAAGAACTGAACATGCGGTACGTATACATTAGAAGTGTATGTACAATACCTCTCTCCTTGTATTTTTATTTAGAATAAAGGGTTATTACTGCTACAATTTAGTGGAAACACTAAATGTAAATCCGCAACTGCAAATAAACGACACCATACAACACAAGGTGAATAACAGGCAGTTTTGCTAAACAAACTACTGACAACCCTGGATTCATGCCACTTGCATCTTGATTAACTACCTGACTACTGACACTCCCTGTCTCCGCTCCTAGCTTTAAGTGCCTGTTTATCTTGCATTTTAAATGGAATGAACAAATATACAGTTTTGAACATGCTTTTGTTTAAATGACAATTACAATTAGCAGAAGTTTTTTGTGAAAAGTTATTTCAGGCTTGCCGGCACTCGGCACGCTATTATTTTGGAGTGGCAAAAGCCATTGGCTTTAGCTTAGAACATTTTTGAAACGGACAGGTGCATCCGCACATTAATGACGGTCGAGAATGTTGCATAACATTTGTTTTAAAACTTTTTAAGCAAAGTTAAAAAATTTATTGATTTTACACAACTTCCTGTTTACATAAACCTGTTTCTATTAACTAGTTGAACCAGAGTGGGAGTGTTTATAACAATTCTATTACATGTTGTAGCAAAATGTTACATAATGTTATAGAATGTTATCGTGTTACACATTGTTTTATAAAATTAGGCGTAGTTTATATATTAGTGGCATAGCGCGAACGGCTAGTAAAAAAACATGAAGCAAACCCTAGTTATCAAGCAAAGGGTCGTCTTTGGCAGACAAGAGTGGCGCGCCACCTGCTTCCCCTGCGCCGCCAGCTGTGGCGTCCGTCGCCCAGAGACCACCGCCATGACACTTCCATATAACCCGCCGCGCCTTATGTAACTGCTCTGTAGATGCACCTGTATGTAACATATTCATACCAAACTATTTCACTAACGACAAACAAAACATTCGAGGCGATTGCAAGATATTTTGTAAATCTCTTTTTCCTAGTAAACACTACACAGACACACAAAAGTGTTTTCGTCGTTTTGTCCACGCAAAAACTAATCAACAGACTTAAATTAGATTTTTGTAGTACGTAAGGCTTAAATAGCAGAAGGGTCGGTCTATATTAATGAAGAAAAAAATACAATCGAATTGAGAATCTCTTGCTTTTTTATTTCGAAATATCTTAATCAGGCTGTTAAATTTTGAAGTTTTATTTTAAGTTACAATACCTTTATTATGGTAAGAAAGTATTATCGTAAATGACAAAAAATAATTTCATTGACATGTCGCTTAGGATGTTCTATTTAAAAGGCTCGATAATTTTCTCCCACTAGTCTTTGAACTATTGCAAATATAATTTTGACGATCTCGGTGGCGCAGTGGTGTAAACAGCCGACTGCTACGTTTGAGGTTCCAGGTACCCGGCGGGGCGGAATTTGTGAAATTTGCGAGACGCTTTCACTTACCGGTCTTGGATGTCATATTCTTATGTTTATAGTTTATATCGTTGCTTAGTTCCTGTGACACAAGTTTTACGATACTTACTGCAGGGCTAAGTCAATGTGTGTGTCGTGATGTGGTTTATTATTTATTTTATTTTTATTATTTTAACTTTGTTATGATAGTAAGTCACCAGATGTTCATGAGGGCTCCTTACATGTTTGTTGTTAAAGCAAGATCTACTCCATTTAGCAGGACATCATCTGAAGCCAACTTTAGATAAAAAAGACATACCGATGCATCGAACTTGAGCCTTAAAATTTATGCGTAAAGATGTGTGTGTGCTACCCGTAAAATAAGGATAATTAACCCGAACAATGTCAGAGTGCTATAGATCTTAACTAAGTTAATAGGAAACTAATAATGCACTGGCCAGTCGAGTGCACAAATTAATTTGGTTGGTTAGTTTCATGGTCCATAAATCTAGGTTAAGTGTTAGCGTGCCTAGCTATCAATAGTCGCCATATGATCCAATTTGCCTTATGGAGTTTATGGGTGGTACATGCTAACATAGTGCCTTTGGTTTAAACTTAACCTTAAATGATCAAATACAATAGGATGAAAGGGATCTTGAAACATGTCAGGTAATCACAAAAGGGCCCGTCAGTCCTACAAGTGTACAATATTTAATATATTATAGCTGTGTATATTATGGTCCTGAGTTACGAAAAATAACGATTATAATTTTCATGCAAAGTTTGCGCACTTTCGTAAATATAAACATTGGCAGTCTTACTGCATTAAAATAGAGATACTTGTGAGATTCTGAATTTGAAATCTTTTAAACTGGAATAATTACTTGGCCGTTTCCTTGATTTTTCAAATCCAACGTACTAACCTCAAATCTACAAAGTAACGTCTAGAACAATTTCAATTACATTCCGTTGAGGAAACCAGGAGCCAAATCGTGTGGGGAATTTACAAACTTCCTTCCTTTAATTAATATAGGAAACATACGTGAACAGAAATTTAAACAGACAGACCCTTCTCACGGATAAAATATTCAAAATTTAATTCGCCAAAGAAAAAGTTGCCAGCGTGTGAAGGAATTTTTGGCTGTAGAACTTCCTTTCTGAGGCAAAAGTCAGCAGTTACGAAGCCAAATTTAAAAGTTTATTTTGTGTGACCAGTTTAAAGGCACGTTTTCCTATAAATAGCGGTCCGAAGTTCCGTGGCGGTTCTCGCCTTCGTTTTGCAAACAAATCTCCGTTCAGAGTCGTGAGTAGAAGACAATGTAACTTTGATTAACATTATATTCTATAGACGCTTGGTCTTTTAAACAAAACAAAAGAGCGTGCAGCGAAAAATGCAACTGTAGCTTTGTTCGAAAGAATTGAATTAAAAATGGCGAGTAGAAAATTTTTCTGTTTTTCGCGCAGCACGCGCCGCTGCCCGCAAATGGACAATTAGCCGTTTTCGAGGCAGCGAAATAAAAGCAACTTACTCGGTTTTTACTGGGAACATTGTAATTTTTGTCGTGTGCCTTATGTTTTTCAACTCTTTCTCGTGATGGTGATAATACGGTGTGCTCCGTCTTTTGACTCGCTGCCTTTACATCTGGTTTTAGACAAATGTTTGTGTATTCTTCTCCACAAAGTCCGGTGAATTAAATTTTATGGTTTCTGCATTCTGTTGTTCTTTCTCATCCTAATCTACTTTTGTTATATCAGTGTTTATCATTGTTGTGTCATTGACTTAATTAATAGAGTGCTGAGTAGGAAACTAATGTATTTGTGTTTTGTAGTGGTACTGTCTAGCTTACTAGGTAATTCATACGATAGGTAGATCCCTGCAGAAAGATTATGCAAGACATGTTCGTGTCTTATAGTCACATAATTATGTCTAATGTTTTATAAAACTGACCATTAAAATAAAGATGTGTTCCAAACGCAGTCGTTTCTTTACAACTTTACTTCGCTACATCAGTGGGTTAAGTTTTATCCATTGAAGAATGCTTCATGAAGTCTTCTGACAATTCAAATAGAATCTCCTATTTTAAAAATAATATCGATGTTAGAACGGTTTTGCTCTACAACTTAACTGGCTGATTTACTAGTCAATAACCTAGAGGTAGAGATTCAACTTTCTAGAATAACTACCACGAGCCGGCACTGCACGGTGTAGTGTCAGACGGACCCACACGAGGTGGACGGGCAATATAGCAAGAGTTGCAGGCAGCCGGTGGATGCAAGCGACGCAGGATTGCTTCGGCTGTAAATATTTTTACGAGGCTTTTGTTCAGCATTGAACGTCTTCCGGCTGGTTATCATGGTGAGCTTTTGTAGTGCTGAGATTGAGAGCTATGATGAGCTCACCTGAGCATATCAAGACATCCATTTTGAGTCAATATGAAAACTAAAAAGGTATTTTATGCACTTGTGCATAGTGTTGATTTCACGGTTACTCGAATCACATCTCGGACTTAATCAGTCCTAAAGTTTTTGCTTAAAACAAGACGAAGGTAAGTACATGACGTATCGATCTTTCATTATGTCTTCGTCTTTTCTCGTAGTCTGTATTTTGTTATAATTCGAAAGGGTCAGTAAGATTGACTTAGAGCAAATCCTAATTAGAAGTACAAAAGACGAAAATCTTGAAATGTTTTTTCTAATTGAAACCGTAGGTTTTAAACCAGGCCACTTAAGAATCTTTAATCAGTCTAAGACAACGTTTTTTTTGTTAGGGAGAGTATGGAAATCAACTGCAAACAGGCTCTTTTCAAATCCACTAGACTAGAAAAAAACAAAAGTGGGCTAAAAGCAAGATCCCCGAGAGATTGAAGAAATGCGGCTCTTATTTCACGGGTTTTATCTTGATATTCGTTATGGAAACGATTTTAATACCACTTACTTCAAATTCGCCTTTGTTGTGGCATAGACTACTTATTTGTCGAAGCAGAGATCATTACGAAAATAATCCCGCTTTTACCGCGAAGTAATGAGAGCAATCAGGTAAAATGCAGAATCAGAATTTAGTTCGTTCCAATTGAATAAGATATCTGTTATAAACTTTCGGAGGTTTGATTTTTTTTAAAGTAAGACCATACAAATTTTAAAACCCCGCGATTTCATCCCCACTTTCAACCGCCATAACATTTGAAGAGGGAACCGATATCGATTAAACATAGCTAAAAATACGCTTCATTAAATCGCCTTTCAATCAAAAAAAAAATCGTCAAAATCGCTTCATTTGTTCGAGAGTTAAAATGCCACAGACAGATACGTAAAACACCCCTCTCTTTTTGGGGCTTAATAAACTACAAAACAAAGTCAGATTCTAGTGGAACATGCACTAAGAATACACTTTTTCATGTCAACAAATCACCATCGGTGAAGCATTAGAACTTGTTTCGAGTGTATATTTTTTGTCAAAATGTTAATCAACACGGTAGGCGATAATAAAGGATTAAAATTCTATCACCATCCCTTCCGTGGTCTGAATTTGAATACGCGCGATGTTTTTGATGTTTATTTTTAACCTGGAGACTTGCCATTTAGCTTGGCTTTTGATGTTGATACTAAAGAAAAACAATTTGGAAGTCAGGAGCCTTACTCCGAAATTATTCAATCGAAACTTCGAAGTGTAAGAAACGCACAAAAATTCGGTTGAAACATAGTTTTTCGTTGTTTCATAGTAGACGCCCAGTTTACAAAGTAATTAATTGCATCACCTAGATATTAAGTCATTGTTTTTTTTAATGTTTCGTACCGTGACATTATTTATGAGACATCAATACTTTTTCCTTCGAAAATAAAAAAAAAACTTAGCCAAGTGTGAATTGGACACAAACCTATTGACCTTCACAGCGTGACTAACTGTGCGGCGAGTGATTCTCTGAATTGACGCCCTCGAAACGGACATTACGTTGGGTCTATCTACAAGCCTTAGTAAAGTAGTTTGGGAGGCCTAACCTTGGTTTGGACTAACTCACTGAGGGTTTTGTACTTGTTAGTTTGTCTCATAACAATAAATCAGGTTATAATATCAATCAAACATCAATCAAATCTCATTCACGTCAATAGAAAAACACTATGGGTATGTATTGATTTCCTTTCTCTTGACATAGTGACAGACGGACAACGAAGTGACTCTATCCATCAGGCTTTCCTTTTTAGGAACAGAATCCTTAAAACGTGAAATAACTATGTTTACTCAAGGAAGAAACGGCTTAAGTGCTTTGGGACAGAAGCGATGACATTAGTGTCACTCAGCTGATGTTAAAATAAAACTGAAAATCTTACCCGAGTTTGTGTCGAAATTTCGCGAACTTGTGAGTGTAAGGGTAAGTCTACATCCGCGTTGGTGGCACACTTCCGACGCCACTCCGTACCACACTACGCCATACCACTTTCTTGACAACTTCTCTAATATGCCATGTGCTTTGATGTCTAACATAAGCTCTCGCTCCTCATATAGATGGATGCCACCGCCTTCAGTTGGCGCGCCAATCTTTTCTTCCAAAAACAACCTAGTGCTTTGTAACTAAGGTTTACTTTTTTTTTTTATTATCTAGCTGTGCCATGTCATCGTCTGGCGAACATCTTTTCTATACAACCTGCGCCATAGGTTTGCTAATATAGTGAGGTCATTTGATAGATTCAATTTTGTATAAATCAAAAGTTTTGTTTAGTACGCAAGACAAGTAAATCTAGGCATTTTACTTACCAAATAATGTGGCGTGGCGTGGCGTGGAGAATTACAGCTGTGTATCCAGCTTATAATATAACCTACTGCTTTTTCCTTATTTGTAAGTTTCTTTAGTCCTTTACAAGATACGTAAAATGTACATTTTAGCTCGAAAACAAAATAGCCGAAATGAATGAATATTCCCACAGAATAAAAATACGAAACGAGATATTCGCTAAAACGCCGAGCGGAAAACATTACGTAAGTAAATGATTAAGTTTCCAACAACATTATACATTCGATACTTTGTTAAGGTCGGTTCGCATTATAAGGGTTTGTGAGTTTTCTTTGTGAACACTACCTTCAGGAATATCGCATTTCAGAAACATTTACCAGCAATATCTACTTCAGGGAATAGTTCCGATGGAATTATTAAGCTTACAGAATTTGTGAGATATGTCAGTGTATCCAATATAACATTTACAATAACCTTATATTATTGAAATGTGACAGATATAAATGAGAATGAAAAGGGTCCCGTCCCCTTATGTCGTAAGATAGTAGCGTGCGACTACATAAGATTATGAAGTGGGAAAAAACTGAACTAGAAAATGCGATAGGATTACTGCGACCCAACATTACAACTAGCGCTTAGACTGCTTTACTGATAACTTATGTCCCTTCTACCGCAGATGCTTCAATTCATTCATATTTACGTCTATTTCTATAAGCTACGGATATTTACATAATTCTTTGAGACAAAGGTAAACTGAAGTAGATGTCAAACGGCGAACGGGCGATGGTTTTAAATGTACATAATTTTAGTAAGAAGCCTGTCATGGCAAATTGGTTTACTTAAGCAATTATTTCAACACAACAGTTAAAATATCGTTGTTTACTAACTTTCTTTGATAACAATCTATTTTTGGTGTATTAATATTATTATATTAATAGATAATCCCATACTGAAAAACAATGATCCGACATCATAGCCTTTATTGGATTTTACACTTGAGATGTTTTTTTTGTAAAGATTACATATTTATGAAATATCCCTGAGCATTTTTAGGAAACTTTATAAACAAATATACTATTAAAAAGAAAAGAGAGGAAAGCATGATATTAGCTTCGGAAAAGAATTCGAAATCATTTTTATTGGGGAATTCTATCAAAGTTGGATTGTTTGCCGAACTCTTTAGGCAAAGCCCGGTTTATTTGAAATGCCCTCAAAACTTCATGGACCTATGAAACTTCTCTCTTACGCTTACTGATGGACCGTCGAGAGATATTTACGCTTTCGTATTAAGAACTTTTCGTTGGAGAAAAAAACGATTCAAAAGCATCCATCGTAGTTTAATAACCCATCAAGATCCCTATATTCAAAATAAAATAAAATTTTGTCTACAAATAAACGAAACTCAAATTTAGATAGACAATTATAGATAGTTATTGTCTCGGATTTGTAGCTGCCATTTGCCCGGATAGTGGCGACAGATTCGCAACCTATCACACTGGGACACTTAACATAAACATGCGAAATGCGGTGTTTAACACCTCTGCTAACCTCTCGAGGGATTACGGCGTGATTTTATGTATGTATGTATGTATGTATTATTGTTCAATTTTCGAATAGATAACGATGTAACATTTAACAATTACTTTACAAAAAAAAGTACAAAATAAATCTAATTTGAGTAAAATGAACGTTCCCGGTTCGAAGTACTACCGTTGATGAAAGTAAAAAAGAATAATTTATAAAACGACTAGATTTGAATTAAAATAAGAAAACTTTATTCAAATAAGTTTTTGTCTGCATAAAACCCGATAGTTTGTCACCAGTGATGTATAAAATGGAAGTTAATCACCAAATGTTTTCACAACAAAACAATGTTAATTTCAAAAAGACTTCGTATAACCGCCAAGAAGTTTTTAAAAAAAATAATAAAAAATACAGCGAAAGCCAGCTTTGTTCCGAATGAATTTTAAAACCGACCACTGTGCGGAGACCAACAATTGAAACTGTGCATTATGCATGAATCCGCGATGAGGAATCGGACTGAAGCAGTAAAATATTTGTTAGTCACTAGCAACATTCCATTACTTTGTCCGGAAGACACATTATTCAGATGGGGCTTTTAATAGATGGTAGTTTGATGTTCCAGAATTGCGTTGTCCCCTAGCACGAAGTGAGCTACCGAAGTCCTTGCTGTAACTACTGGTGTATTCAATTGCTAGCACGAAGTGAGCTACCGAAGTCCTTGCTGTAACTACTGGTGTATTCAATTGCTAGCACGAAGTGAGCTACCGAAGTCCTTGCTGTAACTACTGGTGTATTCAATTGCTAGCACGAAGTGAGCTACCGAAGTCCTTGCTGTAACTACTGGTGTATTCAATTGCTAGCACGAAGTGAGCTACCGAAGTCCTTGCTGTAACTACTGGTGTATTCAATTGCTAAGCAATTAATAGGTTCTGCACTATATATTCAATCATCGTGATCATCATCAGCCGGAACATATCCACTACTAGGTCAAGGTTCCTTCCAAATATTTCCAACTGGAGCAATCCTGGGCCGTTGGCATCCAGCGACTCCTGCAGCCCTCACAAAAATTTCTGTCCACATTGAATAGGACTGATACATCTTCCAGCAAGTGGTCGCCACTCCAGATTAGACTTACTTAATAAAGTATTATATTTGAAGTTACAAGCAATTTAAACTTGCTTTATGCAATCGAGTTGTGTAATAAATTCTGAAAAGTTGTACTATGAACTTTTGAATGGAGCTACCCATCTTTTTTTCTGTAAAAAAGGGACCGTCGGAGTAGCGAAACATTCAACAATATTTTATAATACAATAAAATGTCAAAATCGAACTAGAAAGCCAATTGCCCTCTTTGTGATGTTCAAATCAAACCCGATACGCTGTTTCAATGTTTTTGGTTTGTTTTCAACGAAACACGAAAGCGCGGCGAACTTATTCTGTGATTTCCCGACTTTTTGTTACGTACTACAAGTTTTTCATCTAGAATCTGCATCTCCAACCAACAAAGGATTTGCTAGAACGTTACTTTACAGTTTTTTATTCGAAGTGTATCCAATCTGTTTCGTTACAAAGGATCGCTGAAATGTTTGGCAAAATCGCGTGATACCACTTGTGTTGCGAGCCTCTGAGTATGGTTAACGCTGCTTTTCGTTGCTTAAATATGTATGTTAGCGGGCGTGCTTTAAACATGTTGGTGTAATTAATTAGGAAATACGTTTTTACTCGACTGACCAAGAAGGAGGGTAATATTTTATGCCATATTGTTCGCCACCTCGGTCAATCAATATTAAAATCTTAAGAGCCTTTGCCCTCTATTAAGATAGATATAAATTTTCCCGTAACTAGCGCTTCCGCGAAATTACAAGCAACTTTATTCAACGAAGCCTCTCACCCACCGCTGCTTGGAGCGGTGCACGCGCGGCCAGGCCGCTTCAAAGAATTTCAACGTGTTTACTCCCATCTCGGACGAGAAGCTATGTATAATTACCTCAAATGCTAGAGAAATTGTGGAGAGTGGGCGGGCCCGCGGCCGCGGCCGCTTGAATCTGCGGACAAACCGCTCGTTTGTGCGGACGCATGTAACACGAGCCTAATGTTAATCACCTTCTAAATAGGTTTTTTTTTTCAAAACTGGACTGTTACGTTGTGTGTTGAAAATAAAACAGGTATTCAGAATTGTAAGAACATGAAGCATTGAAGGCTTTTCGTCAAACAATCTTATTTCAAATCAGAAGCAAACAGGTTATATTTTATTTTTCATTCCAGAATACCAACTGTTCCGACGGAATTTTTGTTTCTCTCAAGGAAACCCACGAATAAACGTTATAGCATAATTTATGACCACTCTTCTACTACTTACACTTTATACTTTTCAAGAACATTTTGTACGTGATGTTGAATACCAATATTCTAAAAAGCATGCTCATACATTCCGCCTGCATTTTGTAAGAGAAAGTATTCGCGAGTATAACGTGTAAGAAATAAATCTTCGTTCTTATTTCTTTGGAGGCTGAGTTGATTTTAGTTGCTTACTCTACCTCAATAAATGTTGATAAAATTTCTTATTTCAAAGAATTTCATGATTAGTTTATTTCGTAAACAATAATACCTCTTTCAACAAAATGATAAACATTGATGTTATATGAGTTATTATCCTGAATTCACTTTTTTTTTTTGCTCCAAAACGGCTTAGAAACGTAATTCCCTTGAGTCCGCCATGGTTCGTATATCGAATACTGTCTGTCATTCTATGTTTTATCATATAATTTCATGGAGAGGAACCTTGGTACTCTTGGGACTACATGTCATAGTTTGTGATGTACCCCATTAATAATGTGACGTATGCGAACAATGTTTTTACTCATTTCAAAATGGAATCATGTAAATATTTTCGTATGCACATTATATTAAGTTGGTTGTTTTCCGTTGCTACCAATCATAAATCTATTATTACATCATACGAGTATAAAGTCACTACTTTCATGACAAACAAATAGAGGGTTCACCTTGTAGGGCAATTCATCTTATATGTCATTATCCTCGCCTACTCGTATTGAAACGAAAACGATGCCCTATAAATAAGTTAATTATAAGTTTTTTTTTTTCGGTTTCTTGTTTTGGTTGAGGTCTCAGTTATCAAATACCAGTATTCTGGAAGCATCCCAGGGTTCCATTTCCCTTGTTAGATCCCTTCTATCTATACATGTATATGTAATATCTTGATTGAGCTCACCACGTTCATCGCATACAGAATCTAGATTTTCTTTGAAAAACAATCTAAATGTGAGTGCAAGAAGTGTATTTAACAATTTATTAGAACCTACTCGTAGTTTCTTAAATGCCTTTAAAATTGTGTTTTTAAGTTTCGCTAATGGGGGGGGGGGGATCGAAGATTTTTACAAAGTTCTCTGTTACTTGAATTGAAAATGCCAACAAGCATTCAGACTTTTCTTTGAACGAGTCTAAATCCAAATCCAGCAAGGTCTCAAGCTTGGTTAACTAGATGTGAGCAAAAGACACTGATACATTGTTTTCAAATTATTTATACAATGTGTAATTATTCAAAATTTACCCGTTAATACCTTATATGCCTATCCATCAGCATCCTTGTTCTCAAAATTGATTGGAGAAACCTATTCCTGTTAAATTAATATCGAGTTAATCTTGTTGGAGGTTTATTGGCCTGTACTATCCGATACTATAATAATCGATGCCTACTATAACTAAGAAGCAAGGAAGAGGTAATACATATATATATATATATATATATGGTAAAGTTAAGTATATATATATGTATATGTATGTATATATACCAATGTTTTAAATAATGTAAAACATTGGTTTAACTTTACCATGTAAAACTTTCATATATCAATCTAATAATAATAACCACATTACGACACACACATCGATCCAGTCCGACAGTTTACAAAATCTCGTGTCGCAGATGTTAAGCAACGATACGGAATAAACTACACGTATAAAATTTTACATTCAAGACTTCTAAATTCAATGATTCTTGAAAATAAAACAATGTTCCGCCCCCGCCAGGATTCGAAACCGGAATCTCTAGCGCAGCAATCAGCTTATTACACAACTGAGCCACCGAGGTCGTCCAAGTGAGCCGCGTCACCCTATACCTTAAACTAAACTATGTTTCTAGCTAGAATTCCGCCCACGTACACAAAATTTTATTGAAATCGGTTTGGCTGTTTACCTTAGTAGGTGTTAAGAGGATGAGTGGTTTTACAAATTCGATTCGATTTCTTCAAAGGAAAATGCCTTAAAACTTTCTCAAGCTTTTAAAGTAAATTTAGAATTATAAAATAATTTTTCCTATTTCTGATAATTCTCAGAATCGAACGGACAATTTGCGTTACAAAAATAAAATGATAAGTATTTTATCAATTTAAGAATACTTTTAATTCTTCAATTCATTTACTTTTTTTTTGCTATTCAGAGCACTAGCCCGTTTTGCTTAAGAACCAGCCCACGAATGTCACTATTTACTTCATAAACCATTTGATTTAAATTATTTCATATCGACACACAGGTTACAGTCGTTTTACTACTATCCCTTAACTTGTTAACCCCTAACATAACATAAACATAAACTCACGCCGTAATCCCTCGAGAGTGGTTGGCAGAGGTGTTACACACCGTATTTTGCATGTTTATGTTGACAGGTTGCGAATCTGTAGCCACTATCCGGGCACAATGAGAAACATGGATGCTACAACTTAAGGCAACTCGAGACTGACCGAAAAACCTCAAACCCTTGACCTGTCGCGTTGGGTCGGTTGGTTAACCAAGGAACGTAAAAATCTAAGATATCATATACTATCAATCTTTCATCTATAAACTGAAATACCATGTCAGATTATAGCATCTTGACATTGTCGCTAGCATTCAAATAGCGTTTCTGGTTTTAGTTTGATTGTTTATCGCTTCGATGCTCTTATTTAAGAATAATTATAACCTAAAAACTAATATATTTTTGAAAGAACTCTTTTTTTCCAGAGCGTATTTAAACATATTGATTCATAAGAATCCTTTAGTGTATCTTTCTGCACAAAATTAGGCACATTTTCAATACTATTTTGTTGTATAAAAAGAACAATCTCCTTTTGACACTTTACTTTAATTCTTGAATTTACTATGTAATGAATTCCGATTTTTTGTTATGAAAAATCTAATAATGCTATGTAAAAAAATACTGAAATCTGTATACGAAGTTAGTATTTAAAAGTTAATCTCATTAGACTGTTTTATATAACAGCATCCCAGTTTAGTACCTCCTCATAAGTAGTTGCTTATGTAATGGCTGAAAACTTAGTGCACCAACATAACGCAAACCATCGTGATAGAAATTTTGATCTTTAAAACTTGGTAGCTAAGGTTTATAATAAGTTGTATTAATGCAGGGAGATATGTTGGATTCCTTGAAAATACAAAGCTAAATGACTTCGGAACGGACAAAAGACACTGTTACAATGTAGGACACTACATACGAACGGATTTTTAAGAAGAGTAATTTGTCAAAGTTTCTTTAGAAATGCTTTCAAATGATGAGTAGGTTCGGATCTTTACTTTTGTTTTCTGCTCTGAATGCTCTTTAAGAGATCAAAATTAAATGTATCAAGAAACAGACATGTGAATTGGGTGATTGGAATTATCTGTTATATTTTTAGTTAATTTGGGAATAATTGTCGTTAGCATAAACATTATTAATTAAGTCACAAATAATTAACATTATTAATTAAGTGTAATAAATTGTAACTGTGATATTATGTAAGATATTATAGAATCATTAAATATGTTTGAGAGGCACAAATCTTTGTGATATCAAAAAAAATATTGGCCTTCAAAAACATATTTATTTGTTGTTACTTGTAATTGAATACATCCGAAATGAAATGCAGTAATTATTTTAAAATAATGTGAGATCCCTCGCGGTTATTCACAGTGACTTTTTAATTTATTTAACAAGTTTTCATAATATGAGATATTAAAGTATTTAGCAATTTCGAAGTAACCACAACACATCAACCCGATGGAGCAAAGTTTAATATTTTGGCATCAGTTCTGATTTGGGTCCGGCTCATGCGAACCGACAACTCAAAACTTTATATTTTATATAATTTGCATAATTATAAATATGAAACATGTTCACGTGTGTGGATGTTTAAATTATTTGTAAAAACTTTGATTCTTTCATAGAAACTATTTAAATATAAAGTGTTTGACGTCTCATCCCAAACATAACTTTTATTTACTCAGAGTAGAAAACAATTGGTTTAAGATTTCTAAGACAAAATTAAGTATCTATCAAAATTCTGTGTATGAGACTACGCCGGCTACGTGAGTACTACGCGGACGAGAAGCTTCGTAGTACGTAACCAGTACTCGCATTTATAAAATGGTTTCCGTTATATTTTTCACCTTACTGAATAAAAGTGAAGACTAAAGTTTGTTTAGTTAAATAACTTATTTAACAACGTACTATAGTAAAATATTATACATTTTTTTTTGTGTTTTTATTAAACATTATTTTTAGCCCCGACGCAAAAAGAGGGGTGTTATAAGTTTGACGTGACTTATTCGAGCATGTTCTTAGCTTGATATCGGTACTCCCATTCAAAAGTTATGGTGGATGGTGAAACTGGGGATGAACAATCAGATGTACGCAAATATGTCCAATAGGGGGGTTTAAAAAAATTTTGGTTATCGTTTTTCCAAAGGCACTGGAAATCTTTATTTAGTAATAAATAAATTTAATTTATTTATTTGAATTGACTTATTGCCTTTTATGTTTAAAAGTGAATGTCATAAAATATTTTATACAGTCAATTTTAGGAGACTGCATTGGCCATATAGGAGAGCGCGGTGAGAAAATCGTGCGAACCATCCCTGTAAAAATTCAATTAGTTGGTCCCTCGACATAGGGGTATTAAACGAAAATTTCTCGCTGAAATTTAAACTCTATCCTTTCGTAGTAAAGTCCAAGGTTAACTTAATAAACTCTTGTGGTAGGTCGTAGATCAAATCTTGATAGTTTATTTCGACTAACTGCCTTTTTTAGGAATTCAATTTACAGTTTTGATTACTTGGTACGCAAAAGACTTTTGACATTTAAATTAAGTTTTCCAAAGAAAAAAATATCCATAAGCTCGCACCGCGTGATTTTTTAGATTTGGGACTAGTTTACCAAACTGTCCTTTTAACTCTTTAAGTGGTTAATTGATTTGATCTTTATAAAGGTTCTAAATGAAGTATCTCTACATTTTAAACCGTAATAATTTTGTGGAATATTTCAATAAACACAATATAGATTATCTTATACAAAATGTATATTGTAGCTTAAGCTCATCTTTCAAGTTTAAATTCTTCAGTCCATTTTTATTTTAAAATTCGGTTTCTTTCTTTAATTGATTTAATTGAATATCTTGTTAAACTCTAAAAGCGCACTATTGTTGTATCTGCGAATGATTGTTCGGTATGCGGGGCCTATCTGGTCGGCCTGATAGAAGATAGACGGCGCTCGTGGGCCTGTCCATCGGATTCCAAGTCATCAAGTGCAGTTAGGGGTACAGCCAGCAAAAAAGTACAGTCAGTAAATGAACAATCTAATAGAAAGAGAAACTAGTAATCCTTATGCAAAGATCTTCAAACTACATTAAGAATTAATAGGGTGTAAAAATACATACTACACAAGAAAATTGCTGATAAAAATAGCTTATTATGTAAATTATGATACCTACAAACATGAAGTGCACCAATATTTTGCTAATCAAGGAAAAAGTGTGAGATTAACGAATTATAGCACTATAGATCTGTACTTTGGTAATTTATGTACGATGTTGTTAATGAAAGAGTATGAAATAGTTTATTAATTCATTTGTGGTTACTCGCATATTTTAGTATCAAATTAAGCGTACAAACTCTCGTTATTTTGTCAAAAAGCCATGATAATTTGCATTGGTTTGAAATTATTTAAATATGATGATGTTTTGATGACTTGAAACAAACATCGAGTGATCTAATTAACTTAAAAATATCACAGTCAACACGAAAACCGATTTATTTATATCAAATTTGTGTTCGTCGAAGTCTAGCATATTTTAATAAATTGCTTTCGTAAGTCAATTAACAACAAGTTAAGGGCTTAGTTTGGGTTTATTAAACAGACGATAAAATATTTGAATTTTTATTAAATCTCGGCAAAATTTAACCGCTAAGTCAATTTTCTTATTTATTCATCCAAAGCAAAAGAACCGAGTCATTCAATTATTCAAATTGTTTCTAATTTCAACAATGATTTAATTAGTCACCCTTCCTAGCGGACAGTTTTCGAAAGTTAAATCCTTTGTCAAGAGAAAATCACCATTTTTAGTGTTTCCATTGAAAAAAAAAGGACACGGAATTTATCTCGCTGTTACACAGGCTTTCTGTCAGAGAATATTTTACGTAGATAGTTCAAAAAATTTTTTTTAGAATTTTTTCATGAAAAAGGCAAGCATTAATAAAAGAATATGGATTTCAATACATGCATTACTTTACACAAATAAAGAACAATCTAAGAAGGTTAAATAATTCTTATAACACATAAAATTTTAATTTATATGTTCAATATCACAATCAAATCTTCTGATCAAAAAACATTATGTAACCTTCACAGAACTATTTCAAGTCAGAACTGGCAGGAAATGCTGAACCAGTTTTCGGATCATTACGAAAGTAGAAGAAAAAAAATCCATTGTTTATTTTTCCATTCCGTAAGCATGGGTTTGTGTGCGTAAAGGGTACTAGGCTCCTTGACGTGGATTGATGACCTCCGGGGATTGAGGGCCCCAAGGAAACAAACACTATTAAATTTAAATACAAAATGTACTGAAATGAAATGTATTTGACTTCAAGGATTCTCAGACTTGCGTTAGAAAAAACGACCGTTTTTTTTTTTTGTTTTCGTACTAAATTGTAAAAAAAGGTCATCTTATTTTGCAACATAATGTATTTAAACGTCTGAAAAAATGCGTGTCCGTCCACCGTTAGCTGACTCCGGAGTATTTTACATGGTTACAGTAAATGAAGAAGATGTTTGTATCTTTATGGTAAACTCTTATTTATGTACAATTAAATACAACAGTTAACTAACTTCTATTATTTGTCTAGTTTGGTTCTAACTAATTGATACTAGTTGTCAGTTTTTAAGGATGTCGTTTGCTTATAAAACTCAGCCGGATGAAGTCCACTGCTGGATGTAGGCCTCCAATATATACTTTCAGGAACGATTCTTGGCCGCTTGCATCCATCCTTCCTAACAGTCTGACCTAAAACTACTTCAAACAGTTTCCATCATATAACGTTACAAAGTGAAGTGTTTAAGTTTTCTGGGAAATCGTTTGAGAGTAATTTACAATATTTTAATTGACCTATTTTGTAATAAATGAGCTCAATTCACTCACTTGAGAGTTTGTTTTCCAGCACTTCTCGACTGATTTAATATAAGGTATCTACTTAAAAACTCTATTTATTATTTTTGAAATATGTTATTAATATAAATACTGAAATTTGATGAATTTAAAAAGAGGAAATAAACTATGATTTTTAACTTTACCAGTCACAGTCTTTATAACAGTGGTTTTCATGCTTTTTTTGTTTCGAAGTCTTTAAAAAAAGTAAGAATCTCCCAATTCAAATTCATTCAATGGTGGATGATTTATTGATTTAATAGTACTACCACATCATACATGTTCATATTTACACTATAAATAATAAGTGAAGGTGGGTAATGGACTGTAATGATTATTATATTAGGATGGACATGAAAAACAGTGATAAAACAATTAGTAACATCATGTTAGTGTCCTCGACTGCTGCAGCAAATGTTAAAGTTATGAGATTTTGTCTTTGGATTAATTTGTTGACCCTAGCAGAGATCGTACGGAGCCGCTGGGCTTCACACAGCACACTTTGAGAAAGGCTGCTTCATAATATTAGTATGAAACATTATGGGTTCTTAGTATGTGAATAGAATTCAGTTTTTAACCGAAAAACAGACATGGAGAGAAGTCGATCCGTAGGCAAAATATGTTTTGTCTATATTTTGACAATACTCCTATTAGACTTTAGGTTCATTTATTAATAATGAGTTTAAGGAAAATATTAAGGTATTTTGTAGAAAGCGGTTAGGGAAAGTTGATCGAGTAGGCAATGTATGAATTTCAAAGGCTTTAACGTTAAAACCCTAAAGTTCATTATAAACTTCGTAACAAAACCAATTACTTACAACCTAAAAAAATCTTCTTTCAGAATTAAAGTTCACAATGTTTTCATAAAGCTAGTAAGAAGTTCTATTTAAGTTAAACTTTAATAATATTGAAAAAGTAATTCAATTAAAAAAGTGTTATTAACGCAACCCTAACAACCTAAGGCTTGCCTCGGAAGCTTTTCTACTGAATTTTACAACTTTTATTTCTTTAGTCTAGAAAATAATGAAAACAGATTTTCTTAGGATTTTAACGAGGTATTTATTTAACGTCTTGTTTTATAAAAACATTAAAATACTTTGACTTTCTTAGTTTAACAAATTAGCAATTGTAATTATTTTATTATCCTCTATGAGGGCAATGCATTGGCAGTGCTCTTTAAGACATCAAGGGCATCATCGTGTCAATGGGAACCGGTACCACTTTCCATCAGGTGAACTATCTGCTTGGTTGCCAGTGATGTATCAAATATAAAAATACGTACTAACGTAGGGAACGGTGTCACTTTTCATCAGGTCGGCTTTTTTGCCCGAGATATTGCCAAAAAGTTTAAAACTATAGGAACTGACACTACTGACACGTCAGACAATTTTTTTTCTTCTAAAAATACTTGGTAGTATTTTTAAATACCAGAAGGTCGGGGCTGCCGCAAGCAGTGCCCACGTTATGTCTCTTGAGTTGCAAGCTTTTGTTAGCTGGTTTACCCAATTATTGGTTTAAAAAAAAACGTAATGAATATAGGCCAATAGACGACGGCTAAATTAAAAGAACCTTTAGTATTATAATAGTTTAAAATTATCTAGTGGGTTCGTTTTATTCAATGTAATTTACAATGTCTTTTACATACATTTTTATTCCAAAGGAAGATTTTAAAAGGAAGGCAATATCAAGTATTAATAATCAAATACATTATTTAGAACAAGAATTCTTACTTATTTGTAATAATTAACGAGTCACTACAAGTTTATACAATTTTAATTAACATACAAGGCCATTTCGAAATTAATCTTCCTCTGTTGTTTAAAATAAAAAGAAATATTAGAGCTTCGTGGAAACGGGATGCATCTAAACAAGATTTAAATGTGTTTGCTTTTTATGAAATTAGTGGCGGAGTTTTAAAGAAGGATGACACGGATATTCTAATTACGATTGTTAATTAATTTATAATAGAATAATTCAAAGTTTATTTTGAACTATTTTTACATTTTCTAGAATCAAATGGAAACTTTGCTTTACGAAATAAATTATGAGTAGGTAAAGGCATTTTTTTTTTCAAAGTTGATAGTTTTTTTATCGCATTGCAATATTCATGACAATAACTTTGCTCTGAAGATTTTGCCAGTGTCATGCAATATTTATTATCGAGTTTTGATGAGGAATGGAATGAGATATGAAATGTTGAATCCTACAGGAACATGCTAGTACTGTGACTGTAGGCTTTGTTGAGAGATGATGCAAAGAGGAGCCAAATGATCGTATTTCACGTTTTTCACACTTGAACAGCAATACAGATATTCACAAACACTAGCATTTTACAAATTAATTTCTGCTGGGATACAAGGAGAGATAAGAAATTTTAACCCAGACTTCTCGTTCCCGGGAAGTAAGTCTTTTGAGAATATGTTGCCATTTGACAAAGCAAAAACTAGCACTCAACAGTTACTATTTTCATCCGTTTAGTGCAAGTAGATATTAATGAAATAAAAGCAAACATCAGTTCTTTACTCTCTTTAATTGTGATCCAATTTATCTATTAACTAGAAGCTCTTCCAATTTAGACGGTTGTTGTCGGCCGCCTACTGTGCATGATCGGTCTGCGGTTTTATACAAAACGCGCGGAGAAGCGACCGTGCAACAATAGCAATGGGATGAAAAAAGCAATATAGAATATAGATTTTGACTATATAGCTAGTAATATGAGCAAATTAACAAAGAAGTTTGATACTCCTCGAGTTTCAATATTTTAATTATGAGATAACAAATGTAGCCTGTAGCAAACAAATTGGTTAAATTATCAAAATATTTAATTAATACCCCGTAGTTTTTATTTTATCCTGAAAAATAGAAAGACACAAATAGTTGATAGTGCTAAAACACTAACTCAGTAGGTAATATCATTATTTGCTTCATTGCGACATCATTGTTTGGTTAGCACATAACTTCAAATAAAGACCCTAATTGGTCTTGAATGTCTAAATGTACATAGGAATATATGAAAAGATAAAGAGCAACATACCAAAACCATTACTTTATAGCGATAACATCTTATAAGTATTCATTAAAAATATACGCGATTCGCGTTTACATAAAGTACTCCAGTAACGACAAGGTAAAAGCTAAAAAGTAAGCTTTGGTATTTAATGTCGATATTTTTAACTTAATTACAAAGAAATAAGTTTTAAAATCGTTTCCTTATTTTATGCACTCATGGACAAAATTAGAGGAACTCGAGAAAAACGTCATGTAAAATGTAATTTTATGGATAATTACGGTACTTTATAAAGTTTCTTAATTTTATTTCGCTTACCGGTTGTTTGAAAACCAGTTCAAAATATGTCAAAAACATATTCTTAATAGACTAGATTGACTTTGACGAGAACAGAACCTGATTTTGTTTATAAGTGTATTTTTGACGATTTCAAATTATTATATAAAAATAATCATTACCAAACCCGCTATTTTCCCGACTACGGTCGGCAAAGCTGAAAGGAAGGCTAATGATTTCATGAGCCTATGTTTGTTTTTTGTGTTTTTCACCGTACCTCCTTAACTAGTTAACCAAATTTGATGAATGAGGTCTTAATCGATTAAATTTTATAGTCCGGGTGACATAGTGTCAATTTATGATTTTTATTTTTGTCCTAGAGGACGTGGTAGCTCAGTTTGTTTGTTGTCAGATAGGGTGAGGATTCGAGACTCGGGTTGCCGTACATTGCACCTGCCATATTCCGCACTGTGCCCGGATAGTGGCGACAGATTTGCAACATGTCTCACTGGGGATCTACATGAACATGCGAAATGCGGTGACACCTCTGCTTACCCCTCTCGAGGGATTAGTAACGGCGTGAGTTTATGTATGTTTTTTTGTCCTTATTTTAAAATAGGACTTTTTACACAAATTTAGTGAAGATATAAAATGGACTGACAATACGAGTACGGGTCCTTTTAAATTATTTTATTGCACTTTAAATTTAAAATGATAATTTCTATTAATCAAGTTTACGTTTGCACTTGAACATTTTATATTTCATGTTCATTGTTGTATGTAAATGTGTATGCAAATTGGGATTTAAATCTATGACTTTAGGAACCATAAACGGTGGTTTTATTGTAAAAGGTATCGAAATATTTTATTTAGGTACTCTTAAGCTACACTCACACTGCATCACTACCGTTCGTTTGCTTTTCGTATGTTTATGTCGAGTCCCAGTGTGACAGGTTGCGAATCTGTCGCCACTATATCACTATCTATCGGCATATTGAGAAACATAGCAGCTACAACTTACGGTAACCCGAGACTCGAACCCTCGACCTGTCGGCTCCGGTCGGTCGGTTATCCAAGGCACGTAACAAACTGAGCTACCACGTCCTCCACGTCCACTTCCTTAAAATGATCAAATATAAAATATATTACACTTTAAAGATCAAAGTTAAAATGGTTTGTAAACAGTTTTATTTGTGTTCTATCTGTCCTTTGACCGCCGTTTATTGCACGTACAAATTGAGTTACTTGCACAACAGTAAAACGCGTCCGGTCTAGGCACGTTACAGTATATCATTCGCTTATATAATTTTCTGTGGTCAGTTTTCAAAATCGCATGACGTCATTTAATAGCGCTCCCTTAACATTTTATTTCATTTTTATTTGAGCTGTTTTGGTAATATGCAGATATCTATAAATATGCACCGCTTGTAATTTCAATTGCCCTAGGTATTACGATTCATGAGATAAAGCCTGATGATAGCAGACAAACTGACGGACAGCGGCTTAGTATACGGGCTCGGTTGGGAGTTAGGAAACTTTTTATTTTTGCTTTGTATATAAGAGTTTAATATAAAACGAAACAACACAGAGTAAACACGGCTACATAAAAGGCTGGTTTTATTTTTCTACCATCGAAAGCGACATTATACTCCGAGGGGGCCTATTCTAAAGGTGATATTCGCGTTTACGATGCCAACGC
This sequence comes from Choreutis nemorana, assembly GCA_949316135.1. Lineage (NCBI taxonomy): Eukaryota > Metazoa > Arthropoda > Insecta > Lepidoptera > Choreutidae > Choreutis > Choreutis nemorana. The sequence goes on from OX438610.1 coordinate 7,118,656, forward strand.
GAGCGAGTGACATCAAAAACCGCTTAGCGACTATGAGAATACTACCCCGGGACGTCCCAGTCTACTTTATGTTACAGCTCTAATGTATATTTCGCCACTACATACTACTATAAAATATTGAGGTAAAAGGAATTCGTTCGTTATAGAACTTACTGAATTTAATTGATTTAGTTAATTTGAAACTAATTTCAGAGCTATCTAAAAAGCTTTTTTTTTCTAAGGATTTAACTAACTTCTAAATTATAAATGTTGTATACAATACAGACATTTATAAAATTAAATACAAATATTTCTGTACAATAGATATTGTTGTTAAGTACCACAGAACAAACCCTTGGCTTAGTTTGGGACCAAGGTATTTTGTGTTATATGTCCCAAGGTATTATAAAAGGTATATTTAAAACAAATAATTTGTATAACGTAGTTTATACCACTATCCATCGAATGTTTGCTAGAAATAAGCTTAAAGCTTTTACACAACAACGTGATGCTTTGTAGGTTCCATTTTTTCATTCAGTCGTACGGAACCCTAAAAAGTAAAATATTATTTTGGGGCTTTTATTATAAAGTTTTCAGCATGATCAGTAATTTTAAACAATGTAATTTTAACTAAGAAAAAATAGCCACAGCCTATGACATAAATTTCTGAAGATGTGCGAGATCGTCTGGGTTTGTCCCACTTTCTTTCCTAAATCTGTCGTGAAGCTGTTTGCTGTGTTTCGGTTCGAAGGATTTGAGAGCCAATGTTATTACCGGTATTACATCTTTACCTCTACATGGGCAACACAAATGCGGTGCTCTTAGCGTCTCAGACGTCAAGGGCATTGTTGTGTCAATTGGTGGTGGGTATCACTTATCATAAGGCGAGCCGTCTGCTTGGATGCCTATATTATTAAACATTTATTTACATTATTTGTTTGTAATTTTTCGGCGGAAACTTGATTTATGTTTTTATTTTTTAATTGATTTTAATTAATATAACTGTTTGTTTCCCAAATAAAGTAAAGTAAATAAAATCTATATTGTTTGTGTAAATATTTAGTTACTACCTATTCAACCTTTCAACGGAAATGACTACTTATGATAATGCTCATCAAAATGCTAGGTAATTATCTTGTAAATTAACTTTATAATTTAATCATCTCTGCAGTCTCGGGGGCTGTCCCGTACGGAATATAGTTTTATTCCCATTTCATTTCGCAGTCATCAACAACCGCTTATAAAAGTCAGGTACACTCACCTACGACAAATTTTGGATTTTTTTTTTTTTTTTAAATCACGATTTTTAAAATCTGTGGCATAAACGGCATTTTAAAGGTATAGTACCCAAAATGTACTTAGCAGGATCCCATTGCTCCACGTTGTCGGTCTCTGTCATGAACCAAATAGGTATCTTCTCCCCCCCAGGAAAATTTATAATTGTAATTGTTATATGACTAAATAAAATAAAAAAAATTGCTACTACTAACATTGTAAAGTATGGATTTTATATTGAAACGAAATTTGCTCGTGATTTTAGAAGCGGATTTAAAAATTATATCTCCATTTTCAAAGCTAACAAAAATAAAACATCACCAACAAAAGGTCTGCGAAAAACAGGCGTAAACATAAGAGAATGAATGGTTGATTAAAAGTTAATTTTGTATCTACCTGACTGTACAACACATGTCAATAAAACAGGCAATTTGCAAGAGGACGGACCGTGTCGTCCCCGATTGGCATAGCTACAGTCGTGCGTATTAAACGGGAAATCTCATCAATCGGACATTAATTTTAAAGGAAATGTTTATACGGAACCCTCAGCTATTGCGCCGTTTATGGCCTCACCGTTATTTGCTCGTGATTTGATTTGTTTCACCTTTTCAATCTAAACGAGTTGAAATGGATTGGCTCTTGGTTTATTTTAGTATGTTTTTATAACTGCGCAGTGAAATGTCATCAGTTACATCATCATTTTTTACCAGATTTACGTACGATTGATTTAAAACCCACCGTTAGGTTAGGTTAGGTTACAATCTGAACGAACACATTAAAGCAAGTTGTACAAGATTTCTGATATTTGCATTATTATATTCACATCATAATTTGAACGCCAGTTCGATTTACTCTAAAAGTGGCACTTCTGTCCTCAATCTTAAAAAAAATTGGCAGTACGGGCCGTAGTCAGTTTCAAAGGTTGTTCCACAAATAGCACACATGCATACTGCTAGTATACAACAAACAATATCATACAACATCCCTGAAATCAATTAGTTATCATGGGATACACGTTTTGCCTGAGGTATCACGTGACTCGAGGTTCCCAATCTCTTGAGCGGCTTAGTTCTGCAACCATGTTCCCCACTAGTTTCACTAAAAGCTATTTGTTGATTGACTGGATCTAGATCATTTCCAGGATAACGTACCCAAAAGGTGACAACGACCCGCCCGTCCTTCAGATCTCATTTGAAACTTTCACCGAATGTGTTTCGCTATAGTAAAGGATTTTTAACAGATTTTTAGAGAAACCACGTCACAATCACAAACAAAAGCCGCCATCAAAAAAGTTGATACATTGTAATGCGAAGGTGTCGGCACGTTAAAAGTTTGCGGTAATAAAACAGTGGTACGTGACGGATGATATTAGATTCCTTGACTGTCGCGCTGTATGTATTAGGTATTTCGGACGATGCTTACATATGTCAAACGCGACCTGACGCTAGGTCCCTTAAGACTCGTTCTCAGCATTAAATTGTTTGGTGCAAGTTAAAAGATTACCAAAGGATTAAAGAAATAAGTCCTATGTGTTTGTTGTTTGAAGTGAGTTACGTGTACATAGCCTTTGCTTTATTGGAAATAAGTATTGCACATTTCAAACGACGCCGCTGGTCATCGTGGTTAACAGAAGTGACATTGATGGGTCAGAGTGTCCGGGGGTGCCCCAAAAAGCGTAATCTAAAAACATGTTTAAGCATGTTGTTTTAAAGGTTAAATTTGATTAATGAAATCTTTGTTTGACTGCTTTTGCTATATCTTTTAATAACAGTTAAATGTCTTCAGTTTCATTGGATAACATTTACAGATGTTCTGACAAATAAATAGATTCTCAATACAAAATATTAACTATTCGTATTATTATTAATTTTTCCATTTTTTGTTTTAATATTTTGAACTATGAGTACAACTTGTCATAGAAGAAACTACATTATTTTCTTTTGTAATACGTATTTGGAGTAGATTTAGATATGTTACAATCTTTGCCTCTTTAATTAATTATCTTTTTTGCTGGTAAGGCCTTCCGGGAGAACTTAATGATAATTAAAAACACATTTCACATGCTGTGATCCTCAAAGAAATAGATAACCAACAACAAAATTGGCACAATTTAATTCCACCGGCCCATTTCAACATCATGATACAAGACGTAGGCGGAAGTTTCCTTTCGTTGTAGATATTCCAACCATCCGCACTAAACACTTCTTTCAATGCGTACTGCAAAATAGTGGAATTCTTTGCCTGCCGATGTGTTTTCTGATAAATAAACCCTAGGGCTCTTTAAGGCAAGAGTGAGTAGGCTTCTCCTGGGTAGGTACGTTCCACCTAAGACTCCATCGCCGTTGAACATCAGGCGTGATTGAGGATATGTTGCTTGTCAAGTTTCAAATAACCAACCGCTACCTCCTCATCATCAGACCATATCTCTTCGCAGCAAGGTCCGTCGTAAAGCTGGCAGCGTCAGAACGTGACGCGCCACATTCATGCGACCTGATGAATTTATGTCCAAACTCTTTGTTCGCTCGGACGTCTTATATCTTTATATTTTATTCTCTGTAAAAGGCTTGAGGCTTGAGGGTTCCCGTTTTCACCCCGTTCAATTCGTAGTTAGGAAATGAACAAGGTCTGTGCGAGAGGGTTAAATTATAGTTGTTTTTAAAATAAAAAAGTGTTGGATTACTTGTTTAATTACGCTTCTTTTATTTGTCATGTAATGTTTGTTTGTCTTTCATTTTGTTTAAATAGAAATGTTAATGTTTATTTAAAAGCTTTTTTTTTTGTTGCATTTGTATTGGTACTATTGTGGCAGTTTTAGTGATCTTTTCTGTGATAGTAAAATTTCAAAAATAATCATAATTTTAATTCAAATTCAACATACTTAACTTATATTTTTTGCGTTAAGGACGGTCAGGTACGTACTAATTTTATTCTACTTTACCTACCTATGTAAAAAGAGTGCAATAAATAACGCATCGTTTTGTTTCTTCGTAATTGAGCAAATATAGCAAATCAATATAGCAAATCTATAATGAAAAACATCATCCTCATAAAAACTCGAACTCCCAATCCAAATAACTACACATTTTCTTCATTAACAGAGAACAAAGTTTTAACCCAAGATAAATCGTAAATTTACAAAGTTCTAACTTTTCATAATTAGTCTTTATTAATTATAGTTTAAGTTAATTAAATAAATCTTCCACCCTCCAACTGTTACTAATAGTTGACCCAGAAACTTTATCCGATAATAACTTATGGCCCTAAATACAAACAGAGATGTTGACAAATTTGTTTGTTCGCATCATAGTGCGCGAATAATCCCTGTGTTTACTTTGTTCTCTTTATAAAATAGATGTTTTCACCGTGACTCTAAATCAATAAAAATCTATACACACTAAATACAACGCATAGTATAGTTTTTAGGGTTCCGTACTTTAAAATGAAAAAACGGAACACTCATAGGATCTCTTTGTTATTCGTTCGTCTGTCAAATCCTTTTTCTCAGTAATGCGAAGATATCAAGCTGAAATTCATATCAAATACTTTTGAATGCTATCCCTCAGAGCATCAAAAACACTATAAAACCTATTCCAGGATCCCACCGGTACCTGCCAGTGGCTAGGGCTGCAGAGGGAGGAACCTCCTAACAAGGCCATGTCCGTGTGCCTTCTGTATCTGAACCTTGATCCAGCCATCTAGCGAAAGTCTCTAAAGGTGTTGATTGAGTCTCTTCGCTATGAAACCATTCGCCGAAACAACTATTGTACAATGATCGTCAAATCAGGAAAAATATTAATATTTTTATAATCGGTGTATTTTATTTAAACCCTCTTTTCGTTTCGATCCCACACAGAGCAGTTTATAGAAACGTTTACCTTTGTATATGCAAACAATGGAACGTTATAGAAAATCCTAAATCGAATTTGACTTGTACAAGACAAAGTCAAGTCGGAACACAAACAGACCGAACCTCCCACTAAACTCTCGGAGAAGCTTTATCAAACTTTGTTTGGGTACTGACAACAAATTTGTCTATCTATATGATTTAGTTAAACATATTTTCTTTGCCCGTAGATTAGCTTCAACTATGTATATGCATAGTTTGGATTTTTTAAAGTTCCTTACTTAGATAGGGGCCAACGGGTCTTTATATCATCCGTTTCTCTCTGTTTCTCATGGATCACAAGAGGTAGACAGTTGGGTGCGTATTTCTATGTCATTCTCTTGCTTTAACAACAGATACGGTGGTGCTTCAAATACAAAGTGTTAAATTTTGTATTATGTTACCTTTTTGTGCTAATCAAACTCGCCATTAGAATTTTTAAAATTGTTTACGACCCTTTCATTCTGACCCGCTACTGCAACTCCAGTCCAGGATAAACAGGAGTATCTTTTAGAACGAATAATGCAACTGTTATATAGTTTTCAAGTTTATCTATCGCATTAAACATGTGGACATAAATCTGATTATAACAGTACAACTAATAAATAATACCCAATGTAGTTCAGACAATGAGTTTAGAACAGATGAAATTGAATCAATAGAGAACCACGTTCATAAATTCCGTAAATGATTCGATGAATTATCATAATATTGAAATAGAATAACAAAACTCAAAGCATTTCGAATTTGAAATCAAATTGTAGGTTTCGTAGTTGTAACAGTTTAAGCGTCAGAGAGTTTACGAGTCAATGCATTAGGTTTATTGTGATTGTTAAATTTAACTGTAAGATTGATTTAAAGCAAGGATATCCAAACTATTTTGGCAAGAGACCTCTTTTTCCAAAATAAGCTGATACTTCTGCTCCCATAGCTAAATCACTTTAAATATCTTAATGACTTATCAAATTTAAAACTTTGCTGTTGATTAACTGAGTAAAGTTGAAATCATTTTCTCATCAAAAATTAACTACATTAACTAAAATATAACTAGTTTAGAATAAAACAATTAAATTTGAATTTGTCCCAACGTAGAAAATATGAAACTCCTGGTCATACTCAAAAATATAACGTATCATTGTAACATTTCTTATTCATACATTTTTATGTACTTTTCTTTCCCTCTCGTATTTTCTTATTCTTTCATGATTAGAAATGCTCAAGATCAAATAAAATCTATGTATTATGCACATTACCTGGAATGATTTTTCCTAGTGATTAAAACAAAGCTTTTTCAAGAGGGGCGTTAGAAAAATTCACAGGGCCGGCAACGCGTGCGTGATGCCCCAGTATTTGCTGTAGGATTCCTCTTGCTCCTAAGTCAAGCAAATCCAGGTCAAAGAGGCACCTTTGAGTGACAGATAGTTTTTGTCTCTCCTTTGGGTTGGAACGCCTTTTGCTTGGAAACCCTAAATGTTCCTCGATAATTCGGCACCCGACCGGGTCTGTACCAGGTCAGGCTCGATGTTGATAGGTATGGCGGTCATACCTATACTTTCCGACTGTGCTATGTTGTTTATTCTGATCGATTGTATAGGGAATGGTAGTCATGGTTAAGCTGCTAAGGCTTTCGAACCGCAGCACTCGTCGTTTAGGGAAAAAAATGCAAACGTCGATAGGCTGCGGTGATTACTAAAATCACGTGGGCCGTATGCTTATTTGCTTTAGTAGCATAAAAAACAAAAAAAGTACAATGATCATGAATATTTAAAAAAATTTTGTTTTTGGTTATGGCTGTGATGAGAACTGATTCCAAAATTGTGCGTTACACCCCAAAGTATTATCTGTAAAGTCAGCATGCAGCAAAGTTTTACCCACAATGTCTGGGGAAAGCAAACTGTTGGCCCTATAAGTTATAATGTATGTCAAAGGGTTGGTCCCTTCTAAGCGTATAATCTTATTGGTTCGGCCCTTGGATAGAGTTTGTTTAGTACGAGCCAACTAACCAAAATCAATTATGTTTTAATTCTTAGTATTTGTGTTAACCAGACGGAATAATCGGATTATGTATTAACTACATGAGCTTCCAAATCTAATCGTAAAAGTTCTTATACTGCAACGGCAATATGCTTGATTTAAAAAAGAGCGAATACAAAAAAACAATTTCAATTTGACATATGCATTTTTTTATGTGTACATATGATAATATGAGTAATTGATAATATGAATATGAGTAAGGATGATATGGGTAAATAATTTTTGTAGTAAAAAATGTTTGTAGTATTTCTTATGTCTTTAATTATGCTGAATAGTTTCTTGTTTTTAATATTGATTTTTCTTTAATAACTTCTCTGTGTAAGAAGACCTTGTGATCGTTTTAGTGTGAGTGTCGTCAGCTTAAAATTGCCATCTATACAAAGACATAGTTAAAGATTTCAGTATGGTACCTTATTCAGAAAGTTAAGATTCGTTTTTGCGCGATAAACTTTTGATACAATATATTCTGAACGAAATTATGTGAGAACAAGACGTGACGTCTGCGTAAAAGATGAAAACTCACCTGAATTCCAAACAACGATAAAAGAGTAGCGTTTTACTGTAATTTGAACCTTAAATGCTTAAGTTAGGGAAATAAAAGTTGACATTTGATTGTGAAGTGATCTTGAAAACAGGGGACACGGTACAATTTATTTTTGAATATCGAAACGTGTTGTCGGGACGTCCCTATTCCTTGCAACGGAACGTAAATTAACTAATATGTAAACATCTTTATATTTAAGATTACTCATCAAATAAAAATATGACAACAACTATAGAACAAAACTTGTAGAATTATTTTTAACAAACATTTTAAATTTTGGTTTTTAACTTTTATAATAAATAACATCAAAACCTCTCATAGTGTCTCTTGTGGTTTAAATTTTATATTGTAAGATTGAATGTGAATAAACGATTAGCTCGTACGAGAGGTGGAATTTTCGCTTATTTATTCGAAAGAACATTTTCTAAACAAGTGAACTTTAGTAAAATCGAGTGCAAATAAGCATAAAAGAATTCCAATACTTTTAACAGATCAAAAACTGACTTTGAATTCCTTATGTTCGAGTGCTTGAGCATTTCGTTGACAAGAATAAGACTTCTGGTGCGTGCTGATCGAATTTATACGAAGATGTTCGCCAATATTACGTTATATGGATGTTATCAAATGAAATTTGCGATTTCTCTAGCGATAACTGAAACTGCGTAGGTGTGTCGGTATGTTGTGTTGCAGAATCTATACGAAAAACGTGTGTTTATCCCGTTCTGAGAGATCGGGATTAATGCATTCAAAACAGGGGCTCGCATTTGTTTAGTTTCTTTATTTCTTATTTATCTAAATCTATTTGCTTTCCTAACAAACGTGTGTTGTCCCATAGAAGATTTGAAGATTTAAACGTAGGAATAATATTTAGAATTTGGTGTGGTTTAGAAATGGAATGGGTATTTAATAAAGAAGAGTTACCTACTTAGCTATTATTAATGATTATTTTGATTTTGAATAACTTGAGCTAAAAAACGAGTGTATAAGCTTTTTGTTTCTTTTTAGGTTGGTGGTTAAATTTCGCGTGTAATGGGTGGTTATACCATTTCAGGTACAACAAAACATATATTTTTATAATGCCATAAAATGTATTATACATGTATATACATTACCTTCCAAATTTGAAATCCTGTCTCGAAACGGCTCGGCGATCCCCTCGACGTCGTGCCAATGAAATTGTTTCTCAACTTCTTTTATGGAATTTTTAATTACTTTCGACAGTGTAGCTCGATATTAAAGGGTGCTGTTTGATCGTCAAAAAGCGTATTTTTAATCAAAAACTTTAATTTGAAACTTGCGGAGGGGTTATGACGATTCCACGTTTCATCACTTTTATATGTTAATTTCCTTTATTTGTATGATATTTATCTAAACCAATTTTTATGAAATGATATCAAAAGAAATAATTTACTATATAGGTTCAGGCAATTAAATATCATATATCACAGATTAATGATTGGTCCCCGCTGCGCTTCGACGAATACCATTTTCAAATTACTTTCTACGGGGTTGATTTGATATTTAACCCACACTATCTAATTGTCTGCCAATCATAACAAAAAATAAAAATTCTCAATTTGACGCACACGGTTTAAAAAACCGTTCATACCTTTTCGTGATTAAAATTAAATTCTTATTCAGTTGCATATCTTCCATATTTTTTAAACTTCAAAGCCGTTCGAATGCACTCAGCATGAGGAGGGGTGCTGCCAAATGACACGAGTTAATGCGAAGTAAGGAGAAGGTAATGCAGAAATCTATATACATATATATAAATGAATCGATTCTTCTAACTGACTGACCTCAAAAAAAAATCTTCTGCGACGATTCTACAAAGTCGAGGGCTACAACTCTTCCCTTAACCACGCAAACGATTTTTTTGTTAATAATATATGTTATATAGCTCTAGGTTGAAATATAATCACGGAACCAATCTGGTTATATTTTAACATTATACCTCTAAACGGAATTTAAGTTGCACACCAATAAAAATGCAGTTAACCAATAAATAAACCTTTGTAAAGATTTGGAATATGGATACGATAAGGCAGGGTTTTTACGATCATATATGTACATTTAAAAAGGTACACTTGAAATTATGAGCGAGATAGTCACCGCAGTAAGTTAAGCGGGAATTCCTGATGTGTTACAGAATAAGATGAGATATAGTTATAAGAGTGATAAATGAACTCGCCTTTCATTTTTATTCCGTCATAATATTTTTGGATCCGCGCAGGCATTGCGATGATAAAGCTTGGTTTTGCGGGACACACTGGACTAACGAAGTTCTATGAACCATCAAAAATATTTTTAGTTGTAGAATTAATTATTAAGTTGTAGGTTATGACAGTAATTATATTAATAAAAAAAAAAAACCTTTTTAACATTATTTGCGTTGTGTTGTAGCTTTAAGTCAATTACGTCAGTAACTCCATTTTTAGTTATAAATCATCACTAGCAAGTATTAAGTAGACAATAGCTAAGTTGATAACGTTTGACATATTTAAATAAATAAAACTACAGAGTTTTCTAGTATTATGACCTTCAACAAATTTCTCTAACCTTATTCACTCTCAGGAAACATTTAGATTACTTTGTGTCATATCGTCGCTTCAGTTCTATCACGACGTATGCCAAAAAAGGAACTTTACCGGATAGGGTAAAATCGGTTTAAAAACAGCTTGCGTTGTATGTATGTAAGTTCAAATGTTTGACCGCCGATAACTCGATTATCGCCAATCCGATAGTCATGAAATTTGGTAACCATAATATTGAGGCAAAAGGAATATTGAAGTTTGCAAATGATCCAAATCGGTATAGGGCTTACCGAGATATAGTGGTCGCGGGTTCACAGTTCGGAATAAAATAATAGTTGTTATGTACAGAAACAATTTATATATTTATTTTCAGAAAGCATATGACTGCCCTAATTACTTTCATTGCTTATAATAAACGCTTAGGGACCTCAATCCTTCTTGAACTTCAACTTTAAAACTAATTGTCAACCTTAAGGCTAACTCAATAAAGTCTGGCAGTTGGTCGGGTTTAGCAATGTTCAAAAAGTGAGCATCAAGGTAATTTAAATCTTAAGTTGTAGGAAATAAAGGTTTATTGAAGGTATTTGTTGAAATAGTTTCAATCCAGTCGTTTTGTTCTATTCGGTTACGCAAAGGGCTTCTGTTGGGAATGTCACTTATTCATTTGACCCAATTCTTGTTTTGCACAGTGTTTTACAAAAAAAAAAAGTTGTTTTATGGTAGGTACTAAAAAAAATGTTTCTTGTTTTATAGTTTAAAAAACTTAATATCAAATCTTATTATATTTCATAAACAAAATAAGTTGTTTGTTTTTAATTTAGTTATTACACTTTTAACGATACCATCCAATAATTTATAAATCGTTAATAAATAGCGAGTTTTATATATTTTATGATATTACCTATATACCTAGTCAGGTCATATATTCTGTCACATGTTTAATATAAAAAATTGAAACAAGTTTATTCATTATGTAACCATTTATACATCAAAATGAACTTAACAAAACATAGATTCTTATGACACTAAAGTTTATTCAAAATGACCTCTGTGATTTTGAATACAGGCCTTCAATCTGCGCGGCCAGAACGCAGAACGAACGAGGTCCATGTCAATATCGGCGGCTGCCTTAATCAACGATGTCTTGAGTGACTCCAAATTGGGATGAGGCTTTGAGCACGCCTTTTCCTCCAAGTGTTGCCATATCTTGTAATTTAACGGATTCAGTGTCGGATGAAGTCGATTTCAGTCTTCGTGCCGGATGAAGTCGATTTCACGCGCCGCCAGCCAGTCTTGTGTGCTACCCCCAACCAGACCATGAGCGAGGATGGAAAATGACCTCGTTGGACACGCGGAATACGGTTGCTCGCTTCTTCACTACTGTGTGCGTACACCTTATCATTTTGTTTGTTGTAGCTTTCTTCCACGGAAAAAAAAAATTCATACGAAAAAAGAATTTCCCGATATTCTTTTCCCGCGTACCGCTTCAACAAAGCGCGGCATCTCTTCAGTCTCAGGTCCATTAGACGAGCATTCAAACGATGTCCTGTTTTTCTTCGATATGCCCAAAGCCCTAAGTCTTCATATAACACCCTTTTCACCATGGTTCTGTTTAACCCCATCTGAAGGGCCAACAGTTTCTGCTTACGTTTGGGATTTCTTTGAATTCGCGCCTTCACAGCTTTTATCACTGTTGGAGTCCTAACAGACCGAGGGCTACCACTTCTTGACCTGTCATCTACACTAGAGTCTTCATTGTATCGTTTGATGGTACGATAAACGAATCTCTTGGTTTTATTCAAATTTTTCAGTATGTCAAAAATTTGAATTGGCGCGTATCCGCAACGATGCAACACAATAACTGCAACACGGTCTTCTTTAAGCGTCCACTCCATATTTAAAAAGGAGTAAAATTCTAAAAAGTATACATTTTTATTTTCATGAACAATTCGAAATTCGAATTCAATAAACTTTTTTGTGGCCAGCATTCTAAAAGAAAAGTTTTTACTGTGTGACAATACTTATGACCTGACTGTGTGTTATGTTAATAGGCAGCGGTATCACTTTGCATCATTTGAACCGTTTGTTTGTTTGCCCATGACATTGTAATATATATGTTTTATGTGGTATTAGATGTTTGTTTAGTAAGTAAAACCTAAGTTACTTAGTTAGTTTATATATATATAAATATATATAAGTATATGTGTATTTATATATATTTTACACAATGTCATGGGCAAACAAGCAAACGGTTCAAATGATGCAAAGTGATACCGCTGCCTATTAACACGACGGTGTCCCTGATGTCGTGAAACACTAAGAGCAGCCCTAAGCGTTGCATATGTAGAGGTTAAGATGTTATAACTCTCATGCTGGGAATTACACTGGCTTTCCAATCCTTGGAACCGAAACAAAGCCAACAGCTTCGCGGTAGAAAAAGAAAGGAGGGTAGTACCCACCCAGACGATCTCGCTCGTAGATCTACATCCTGTAAACTATAATAATAACCACATAAATAATGACACACAAATTGACCACCTTTGAAAAATGGCTTTAGCACCAGTCACATAAGATTGCAACGACATTGTTTAAACTAGATAAGAATACTACGTCCAAGTCAGATAAATAAAACAATGTGTTTTGCACATAACACAATGTTTCGCCTCCGTCGAAACTCGAACCTGGGACCTCTTGCGTAGCAGCCAGCTGTTACACCGGTACGCCACAGACGAAATTAATATTTATAATCTCGATAATTTACATCACTTTTAAAAGATCCTATCATAATAACGATGAAAAAAATGAATTATCCATGATAAATTATTATAATCTAAGTAAAAGATCAAAGTCCAGGTCATTACACAACCTTAGTGTTAAAAAGAGGTTACTCTTACGTGAATACTAAAAAACCCGCTAGCTTATTCCCGAAAGTAAAGGAGCAGCTTGACTTGAAAGACGTCTGTTCTGGGATCAAAGATAAATGAGAGATGACCCTTGTAGGTATCATAAAAATTGTTGGACAACCCTAGCAGCTGGCAAAGCAATTTGTCTCTTTCTTTCAACTATCTCAACCTTTTCAGCACGGTTAAAGTTTTAAGATTCATTATGGGCTTAAAAATCGTGGTCGTGGAATATCGAAGAAATGAAGCAATTTATTTATCTTTATCAATTCTTTTACATCCTTTTTTTCCTATTTTAGCTCATAGCAGTTCTTGTATATGTAAATATATATTTGAGCTAATTATAACCATAAGATAATAAGTGAAATTAAAACTTCAATTTAAACTTCGCTTCAATATTTTCATTCCAACGTCTTACCTACATCTTCAAACCGTGTTTTCAAGGGTCCTTACGATTGCGTACAATTAAAATGATATTATTTTTATTTGGCGTAGAAACAATCTAATCTAAAACAAAAGGAAACTTTTAAAAAGGGATTAAGCCAGGGACTTATTAAGAAGAAAAGCTTGTCTCCGCATTTCTGGCTATCTTTCTGCCAACAAAAAGATAGAAATTCTTTAGGAAGCTGTTATGAAAGGGAATCCAATAAAACATTACAGGAAATTCGACGTTTCTTTACAAACAACCTATTGACTGTATACAATTGAACTTACAAAAATAAAGGTGATGACACCCAAAGAAAAGATATAACGTTTTATTTTTTCCCATATTTTTTGGCAAGTTAGAGTTAATGTTTTAGAAGACTTTGACTTGAAATAAAAAATCTCTGTACTACTAATGTTGCATAGTGTTAAATCTTGAACAATGTTACGAAACCCTTCATGTGGGAGCCCGACCAGCATTCTTCCGGCGGACTGATTTTTAAATTTCACAAAACTGTACATTTTTGTACTTAACTAAGATTTAAATTAAAAAAATTGATATTGATGGTCGTTAATAAACGAATCACTGTTATTTTGATCAATACAACATTTTGTTGCTATATTTTTATTAGTATAGCTACTAGTCCAACAGCGACTGACTGTAAAACAGAAAACTTGGATTGCGGAATAAAGGCAATAAAAGTTACCATACTTTTGGTTGGAACCGACATACAACATTTTTCAGGGAAACTTTCTCTCTTATTTTATTTCAAAGGACAATGAGGTATTAGGAATCTTCCAAAACTTCGCGAGAGTTGCTTGCGGGAACGAGTTATTTCTTCCTTTAATTAGTGTATTTTCGACATGCATGTTTTGTTTTTTAAACATGCTTGTTTTTTGTTAAATCACCGCACGTACATACAAACGTGGTCTTATTTTACTGACTAATTATGTGTTTATTAGTGTTAGTGCGATAGTCAATAATGCGAATTTTAATAAAGAAAAGACTATCCTAGACTAGACTTAACAGAAATGCTAACCTCCTTCCTCTTTCATTCTAAAATTTTCATCGAACCTCAACGTAAAACGAAACGTGTTCTTCCTGTCAATGGATTGCCGTCAAATAGCCTTAAATGTAAATAGATTAAGTGACTATTAATTAATCCGATGTAATCACGCTGATCACGGCGTTCTATCACGCCACTATAACGCTGCTACCGTGCTAGCAAAGAGCGGTTCCCTACCGGATTACCAAGCCCAACTCCTATCAAAAAACCCTCAACAATAACTAAATATACCACAACACCTCAAAAAGAACAAGACACGCCTATACTATAACATATCACTGTCTCCCTCTAAAGCAAAGAAGTAGAGCAGTAGAAAATCATAGTGTGGACACGCCGCCGCAATTTGGAGCTGTAAATGCATTAATTTCTAAATACTTAATCCCGCCTAGTCGAAGGTCTGGTCGAACGTGAAAAATACAAGGATCTCGCAAAGTAGCTTCAGCTTTGTCACCGAAGTAAGGGAATCTGCAATTTGTAAAATGGAAATTTTTCAGTCCTTTCAACTGCTTTCCTTGGAGGTGGAATGCCCGGGCATTTGTGAGCGTTGAAAAATTGAAAGAGATAAAGCACAATTAAGTGTAAGCTTTGACATTGAACACTGCAGAAGAGAAAAACAATTGAGAATTTAATCTCAGATTTTTTAACTCACCTTCACAATGAAATGGTTTTATTCCTTTGTCGACAACGTTTATTTTATTTAATATTTTTACTTTTGAATTTCGTCCAAAACGGTATTATCTTTATGGGACGATAGGTCAATTTAAATTAACCTACTCAACACAGCGGCGCTTTAAAGCACGATTCCGCCCAAATGCATGGATTACGTGCCAAGATTCATAATCTGACTACTAAATTCTGGAATAAGCAAAAAAGTGCCATTACATTGCTCAATTCCACAATTATATTTGCCAAATAGCTGCAAATTGGCCATTCGTGTCGCTCTTTGCTTCCGACACGGTCTTAAAAAGTTGCATTTTTTATCCCCTAGGCGAAAATCGTTTTAAGTACGATTTGATTAGTTTAATTCGTCAAACATAGTAATTTATATATAATACACTAGCAGCGTCACAGAGGTGCAAGACAAAAGTAGACAGCTGTGCTGAATGCGGCCACACCGGCCACAACGCGGCGGGGTTTACTTTATTTTGTATATATTAAAATGTTTAAATCCATAATATATTTTGAATGGAATGTCTGATTTTAATTAAACATATAGTTCTCCACAGTTATTTAATACAAAATGATTTATTTGAATATGGATAAATATATACGTAGGGATGACATGGTCTGATTATGGTTGGGATTTATATCAACTTATAAAAGCTTAAAAAAATTAAATATATTAAATTAAAATAGTTGTTAATAAAAATAACCACATTAGTCGGAAGCATGGTATCGATTTTTTTTTTGTAGATATTGATATGTTATTTAAAACTATTGAACATGGTTTTGTAACGTTCGGCCATCACTAATAGCACGCGACATTTTTGTAGATTTGAGAAAGTTTTTTTTGTATATTAATAAAAAGTCCTACATAATTAATCTTAAAGTTTTTGGTATTGTTAGCCTAACCTTGTAGAGTTCTAATTCGTGTTTTGTTTCAGTTAATAATAACAACATTTTTATTTTTCCATACATACAAACAGTTATTAAAATTTAAAATTAAAATTTAGCTAATCAATGATAAAGTTATAATGTGAGATAATTTTTTCATCCGCTGCTGAGCTAGGCTTGGAGCCTGTATGTGTTTCAGTTTGATTTTAAACATATTTTTCACTTTAAAAAAGTCATCGATTTCAACTGATAATGAAAATAACCATCAATCTACCAAACTATTTTTAGGTAACAAATATCTGTCATTAAATTTATCTTCAAAAATAACATCAGTTACAAATTAAATTAATTTGATTGGAAACCGAATGGCACATAATCGGTAAAACAACAAATTTGAAATCATTTTTCGTATCAAAATAGATCTTAAACTAAAATCAATCTATTACGAGTGTCCCGGAGCAATTATATCAAAATACAGTCAGCTGAAAAGTTAAATTTAATTTGAGAGATCCTGGAAATACCTTTCTCTTTCCGACATCAGCCACCTCACGAAGACAGTTTGACTCTAGTGGTGATTAGACGTGTACATGCAAAATTTTCTAGTGTGCAACCAATTTATAGAACGGATTCGAGGAAACGCACACTGAAACAATGAGCTAGTACACTCACAACCACCTCAATCAAACGGCCTTCCTGTGATGGAATGACTACCAATTATATTTTAATTGGAACGGGTACTTGTTTTTATTGATGAACATTCCCTTGTAACAGAGGAAAACGAAAGTTTATCACAGATTTGTAGACTATTTTCTATTGTTTGAAGAAGTTTTCCTACTTCCTTGTATAAAATATTTTGCCTTAATATTTTTTGTGTTCTAATATTTATTAATGAATTTACTACACTCACTGTATATTGTAGAATTATATTGCAATGAGAACCATGGGTTAGAAAGATGCCAGAACATCATTTTTAATCATCTCTTGTTAAGAATAAATTGTTGAATGTTTGACGACCTCGGTGGCGCAGTGGTGTAAACAGCTGACTGCTACGCTAGACGTTCCGGGTTCGAATCCCGGCGGGGGCGGGACTTTGTGTTATTTGCAAGACGCATTGTTTCGCTTACCGGTCTTGGATGTTGTATTCTTATTTATTTAGTATATACAATATCGCTGCTTAGCACCTACGATACAAGTTCTTACGATACTTAGTGCAGGGCTGAGTCAATGTGTGTGTCGTGATGTGGTTTTATTTTATTTATTTATTTTGAATGAATTGTTAAGCATTGATTTTGTTATTGTCTATTATGCCTTTTTGCTAACCGCTGTTAAGACACCATGTTGGGTCAGTGCAGTCTATATTGTAATGTTAACTCTATTTTTGTAATTTGTTTTGATTGTGATCTATTGTGTTTTACAAATAAATAAAATAAAAGAAATTATAAATGAAGCAAAAAGGAGTAAATAATGTAAACAAATTGTAGCTGTTCGTGTTTAAAATATTACATAAACTCACGACGTTATCTCTCGAAAAAGGTTGGCAGAGGTGTGACAGGTTGCGAATATGTCGCCACTATCCGGGCACAACAAGTAACATTGCAGTTACAACTTACGGCAACCCGAGACTCGAACGTTTGACCTGTCGGGTCGGGTCGGTCGGTTTACCAATGCACTAACTGAGTAACTAACTGAGCTACCACGTTGTTTAAAACAAGTTACATATTTTAAAATGATTTGCAAATATCTCAAAATAAATTTAAAATAAAAGTTAATTTAATCTACTTGAAAAAAAATATTTCACTCCATGTGTTTTCCAAGCAAGGTGGACCGATGATTTGGAGAGGGTCGTTGGAAGTCGCTAGATGCGGGCTTCATAGGACAGAACAGGACGGGTCAGTGTGGAGGAGTAAGTGCTTAAGTACCGATCATACACTTTTGCAATTTATTGAAATCTGTGCCGTAGTCTAAAAAATTCGCATGGTTTTGTATATTCTCGTTTTTGCTCGTGTGGGATTTTATTATTTTATGTAATTCCATTCCTTTCTAATAAGGTCAAAGTCGTTTCTGAAATCGGATGGGTAGTTTTGAATACCTTCATAGGAAATCTGAAAAGGAATATAAGCTTATATTTCATAATTATATACTTCTTTTATATAAAAATCTCTCGGTTTGTAACTCCACCTCCTAATAACCCGAATACTTAGGACGCCACTACTTAAAAAGAAAAGTTGTACCATCATCGAAATAAAGTTATTTTGAGACTTTCTTACTCGTTATATCCAACTTCCTCCAAAAGTCTCTATACAAGTACTATTATGACACACACGGGCCTACAAACGATGAAGATTACTGTTTTATCTAGAAAACTGATACATTATGAAGAGAAAACTTGAAAGTAACAATTTTATAATAACTTTACCTTTGTCGCCGATCAAGTCTGCATTCCAATTTGCACACTTGATCGATGACAAAAGCTTCGATATCTTTCTAACTATCAAATTGTCTTAATTCTTATTCTATTTATTGAACAACCAATTTAAACGAAGCAATCACTTCTCAAGCTATGACATTTTTTGACACCTTCTAATCAATTAACCCTGTCAACCTCAAGTCTACATCTTCAGATGCAGTAACAAATTAAAATATGTATACGAATCGTCTTGCAGAAAACGAATTACTAAACTACAGACTCATGGACACGAACATGTGCGTAACACGCCTTGAACAGTTCGCCATCGTTTCAGCCCGTGTGTCACAGCTCAACTTAACATAGGGATTTCACTCAGTCACCGCCTCGAGGGAAAACACGTAGATTTACGGCATAAATCCGAACTGTAGGATAAAGTTCCCTTACCGTAATTAATGGAGGCATTCCTGGTGTTATAAGACTTTTCGTGAATTTTCCACCTATTTGATTTATGTGTTTGATGCTCATTTAATACGAAAACCGCGAACGCTTGAATAAATGAGAGATTTCAGGCAGTTTAAAATAAGGTATTCTTAGGGAAACTTTCGATCTGGTACGTTAGACGCTTAATTTCGAGGAGATTTAATGTTTTAGAGAAAACGAATATCGTAAAGAACTGTGTTTTAAGTAACAGAGGTAATACAATTGACCCTAAATCTTTCAAAAAGTTGTTCTAGAGAACTTTTTTCTTAAACGACATCTATTATTGTATGTCTATATCTATACATCTATACTTGTAGATGAAATCACAATAATTGTCTTCTGACTGAAGTCTTTTGTTAGGTTGAAATAGTATTTCAGTGAATGTGCAAACATTTCAGTATTAAACCTAGTTTTTTCATAATATTAGAAAGAACATACGAATATGACATGGATATTTATTTTTTCAAATGACACTTCTTTCGGTTAAAAATGTCGACAAACCAATTTGAAAACTCATTCCTACATACATCTGACTACTGAAAATCGCGCCCTAATAAGTATGAGACGAGATAATATTTTCACTTGAAATTGTTAAGAAATCTATTAAATTTAGCCGTGGCCTTAAGCCAATGCCAAACTTAACCAAAATCTTACGAATTTATCGGTCGGATGCAAGCCAATCCGTAACTAAATGCTAACAATGTGTATCCATTTGAAATGTGCTTATTAATCTTTTTTATTTCAAAACAAACACCACACAACAAAAAAAAAATGATCATTGACTTTACATCCTAAAGAAGGTGCTTTACGAAATTAAATATAATGTAACATATAACCAGCGGACGATCCTGACACATCCAACGATACTTCACTTATTAATTTACGATGAGTAGTTTAGAAGTTATGAGGGAACAGATGAACATTCATACATACAAACATACATACCGGTCAAAAATCATATCCCTCCTTTTTGCTTCACCGTAGTCGGGTAAAAATAAATACTCATCAAAATAACTATGAAATTTGAAAAAAGCATCAAAATTCTTAATTATAAAATTCATATCAAAACAAGCTCTTTTGGAGAACTGACAATAATTACGACACGAATTAAAAACAGACGCAAAGGGTCTTCATCAAACACATATTAAAGCTGGCTTTGAAATAAATAAACGAAATATATTGCAGTTCGTAGTCTAGCTTTGAAAGTACGAGTTTAAATTAGACCTTAAAATGCAGCTTTAACGATAACAAAACGAACCTCATATTGCCTCCGTAACCATATTTCATGCGTTTATTCTAAACCAACAAGGTATAGGTAAAAATCTATTGAATCAAAGGTAGATTTCCCTTGAGAGCACTCTATTCAATAAACAATTCCGGAGAGCAAACAATGCGTAAGTCTTGCTCTCAGAAGCGGGATTAATTATTTGCATAACAAGGATAGATATATAGCCACTGAGATTACCTCATTCAATGTATTTTTAATAGCCTTTGGTTTAGCGGGTGGAATTGGACGATTTCTGTGTTTTATTATTACTTTTGTTTGGAATCGTTGTATTGATATCGAACTTTATTTTTATCGTAACCAAGGTTACCACTATACTTAGTATAGGTATAGTGACCAAGACAGGATTACTCACTAATAAGATCACCTAGCTATTTCGTTTAAAACGTACATTAAAATGCATCTTGAATTGTTTCGATTATAATAATAATAACAATTAATAAAATGATTGAAACTAAACTAAAACTAAAAGATTTTGTTCTCATATTTAAAAAATAAAATAATGAACTCAGAAATAAAGTTTTAATTTTTTATGGCTTTTCATTCTTCCCTTGAGATTCTTTATTGTTATTTTTTAAAATTTTGAAAATACAGAAATTAGCTAATGAGACATTGCTACACCAATACTTAAGTTTTCTGAGTGTTTTTGCAGACAGCACTATACTTGATTTGTATGCATCTCTGGCTTCCCGCCAAAACACTATGAATTATATCTACTACAATAAAGTCTCTTCAATATTTTCTATTCTAAATACGTTTTTACTTTATACAAAAAAAAAAACATTAACCTCCTTTTCACCGTAGTCGAGTCAATACAGTTCTGTTTTTACTTTCAAAATTGTATTTGATTTCCGAGTAAAAAAAAGAATAATTGTTCTGAGGTTTTATGTGAGGGAAACAAATTCATAAATATTATGTTACGTTCTCGCAACTTTTAATTATGTTAGTTTTAGTTAGTTATGAGGATTCACCAAAGAGTTTTTATTATATTGAAGCAAAACTTATTCAAATAACATTTGGTTAGTAGTAACCAATTAGAAATTAGAAGACCTTGCAAATTCTACCAGATCAAATTTCTAATCATTTGATTTGGTACATTTTGCTTTTACATGACACATTGGAATGAAGATCCCCTAGTAACCGAGAAGACAGTCACTGTAGTTAAGGAAAGCATGGCGGCAAAATGCCATGGGCCCCCATCTGGTAGAGGCTCCTCCCTATGCGACGGTTTCGAGCACTATCGAGAAACATTAGGTTAGGCTCCATGTTTAAGTTTGGGCGACAGATCAATGGTCCGAGTTTCAGGTTACCGTACATTGCTGCCATGATCCTCATTGTGCCCGGATTGTGGCGACAGATGAGGAACATTCACTGGGACTGGACATAAACGTGCAAAATGCCGTGTTTAACACCACCTATCCCTCTCGAGGGATTATGTATTTTACATGAAATTAAGACTTAAATAGCTCACCAGTTTTTTGTCTAGACCTAGGCCTAGCCTGCCTAGGCCTGTAGGTGTAGGACCTCGTCCGATACATTTGCCAAGGGCCACTGACAGTTAAGTTACGCCATTGCAAGAAAATGAGCTTAAATATGACGTATAAGCAGAAACCTCATCATAAAACGATACGACATTTTATAACTCTGACAGTATCCTTCAAGAAGACTTATATGCTCTCTTGCGCACATTAAAAACCTCTCGAACCATTAAACCTACACTCAGAGCAAAAACATGTTCGATTTTATGTCTTTTTCTACTCTTAAAAACCGCTTAAGGCTCCGATGACGCTTCAGGACTCACTTCGCTTAAG
This sequence comes from Choreutis nemorana, assembly GCA_949316135.1. NCBI lineage: Eukaryota > Metazoa > Arthropoda > Insecta > Lepidoptera > Choreutidae > Choreutis > Choreutis nemorana. The sequence continues at coordinate 7,140,835 of OX438610.1, forward strand.
TACCGTTAGAATGACAGTAAAGCTGAAACGTTTTATGAAAGTTAGTATAGTTTAAAGTTTAGACTAACTTATTGGTTTTAAATAGCTGATTTCTTAGAAACAACAAATTTCAATGCTAAGAATATTCACTCAAAATTTAAATTTTATATTTTGTATATAGGCGTGATTAAAAAAAAGTGTGTATGAAATGGTTTTGTTAAACTTAACTGTCTTAAATTTACTTACTTAGATGACCTTAAAATTACAGCAAGAAAAAGATAATAAGATTTTTAAAAATTTTATTCTTCAAAATTATTATCGTTCACAATTTTGATTTAAAACAGTTAGTTCTCTAACTATTTCAGTTCGGAGAACGAACGGAGTAGCTTGCAAATTTACTAAACTTATTATTGTAAATGTAGTTAACCTTGGAAATTTCGTTACGATAACTCGTAATCCTCAGACAGACTTGAAACTTGCAAAAGATCTATTACGTTTTGGTCTTCGCCTTAATTCTATAAGGAATATATGAACCTTATCGGCTACACAATAAGCAAATAAACCTCTATGTTTCATCACACGATACCTCCATTAAATGGTTTTCGAACCTGGTTCCTTGCGATGAGGGAGCTGCAATAACTACAACCGAAATAAACAATCTAGAAAATTCCACTTAAAATCAAAATTAAATAAACAAGTCAACCGTTTCCAAAGCAATCCGCAACGACGACAGCAAAGACTCCTTTGAAAAATAAAGTCAATAGCGTAATAGGGAACGTCAACAAAGAAATCTTGCAAACAAGTTTAAATAAGAGTTGGTTCTGTCGACGGTTATTTAAGGGGGTGTACCTTTCATTTCACTTCTTTAGAGATGAGAACAATGCCTTAACAACAATACTTATCGCTGGAGCAGACCTCTTCATTGTCTTGTTGGACGTCTGCGGTAAATGGAACGCTGGCTGAATGATAAGGTGCTTTCCACATCATACCTATCATCCGCTGCATTACGATGCATATGCAGTTTGATCAATACCCAATCAAGCGTGTCGAGCTTACCTTTTATATTGTCTTTGCCTTAGGAGTGGACTAACTAAAGACATTATATAAAATGATAGTGACAACATGGTCGCATCGATTTTTTTCCGGGTTTGGTTCGGAAAGGCCTGGAGGAATTAATTTCTTTTGGCCATCCTGCAGAGTCCAATTTTGCGGTAAAATTTCTAAGTTTCTAATAATCAAGCACCTTTCTTTTATCGAATAAGTGTGGATCTACCCTAAAAGTGACTACTCACAAAATAACCCCTTTAAAAACGTAACTTCAAATGTCTGTAAGAAAGATGCTGGGAAAAGATTCCAATTGACCATTTTCAGCCTTTTCTTAATGAACAAACTGAAGTATTTGTATAAACGTTCAAAGAAGATTGTGGTTTTACACAAGCTTGATTGTTAAATAAAAACCTAGTTTGTTCTTTATACTGTTTTTATATGAAATTTATAATAAAATTATTGTTTTGGCTGATTAATGCTACATAAGCTCTTTTGCCGTGACAAAAACGTTCAGTTGCGTTGGAATGATCCGAACTAATAGTAAACCGTAGTCTCTGCCTAGCATATAGGAGTATGTACAATTACCGCTAGATTATACACATCGTAGTTTTTAAACTCCCGGAAAATTGTGAACTGCTAATCGTAAACATCGTTTATGGTATACTACACAATACATACCATATTATAATATCGAACGAAAACAAATTTGTGCATATTTTTCTGAATAGTGTATACTTACTTGTATTTACAAAAAATAATTAATTATACATTTTTATTGGTCCTTGAAGTTTTTTTTTTTCTGGTAAAGGTCTTAAAGCTCGTTAATTTTAATGATACGAAATAAAAGCTTTTTCAAATTATTTGTCATATCGTTTATTATTTTGTTTTTTAACGAAAACGAAGCCAATCCGGAGCAATTTAACAAGAGATGACAACAAATTTTCATTAAAGATTTAAAGGACTGTTTCGTGATTAATATAACTACAGAACGATGTTGTTAAAATGTAATATTGCAATTAATGTAAATGCCATTTTCATCTCAGACATAAAACTACAGTAATTTCGAATCACTTAGCGATCTGTTTAAAAAAATCTATCTATAAGTTTTCTTGTTGAAGGGAATGGTTTCTCTAGTTAATATTTCGAAATATTTGATTTTTTTTTTATAAATTTAAATTTGACTTGAAAACTTGTCAAGGGTCTTTCAGAATTAATTTAGGAAATATTTTTTTTGTACGAATTACCAAGTAGACGATGTAGGCTTGATGAAATAAGCTAAAGTTGTATTTTTTTCTGTTTAAATCATAATCACGTGAGACATGCTAAGCTTTATTGGTTTTTAAGGGAAAATGGTGGGCGGCTAGAAATTTGATTTATCTCTTCATACATTTATGTAGACTTGTACGTTTCGGTGAATTACGTAAAGGTAATATGAGTTGTCACGCGACACAACATTGTAGGCGCGAAATTTTTATTTCCCTTTCATTACTTTAGTAGGCCCTTACATGGTCTGGCGTGTGCCGACATTATAATTAAGAAGTTAAAGTGAATAAATTTATTAATCTACTAGCTGTTGCCCCGCGGCTCTGCGCGCCTTTCATCTAGAGACACCTTCAGCTTTGTCCCCTTGAAACCTAAAAATCCTAGAATTAAAGCATATTGGGACATCGGTAGTAATAAAAAATCAAATTCCTTAATGTAAAAAAACTAAATTTCGAACCCCTTTTTGGCTCAAAAATATTGAGATTCAAAAAGTAAATGAAAAGTAAATTAAATTTCATCTTCGAAGATCTTTTAACAAAACTCGACAATTCTATAGAAAAATTAAACTCCCGTTTTAGCCCCTTAATATTTGAAAAACTAAAAAATGGGCTCTTTGTATATTCTTTTTCAAAAATCAAAGTAGCCTATGATATGACCTGAAATATATGCTATTCGTTAGAAGACATCCTGTCAAAATCGCTACAGCCGTTTTGGAGGTTACCAGGAACAAACCGACATGTAGACAGACAAAAATGTTAAAAAAATGCTTTTTGTCATAGTTATCAAGAAAGAATATCGCATATACTTTCAAATGCATGGGTTCAAAACTGTTATTTCAATATTAGGTAAAGTCACTCAAAATTTATTTATTTGTGTAGATGTATTGATATAGATAAACAAATAAAATATCTTTGTGTTTCTGAAACTGGAGTTATTTATAATATTCTTCGCAATAGCATTTGTCTTAATAGGTATATTTTTGTGATTATCTTAGAACTTATTCGTCTTTTAGTTACCGAAATCGCTCACCGACGAATTCTGTTGTTGAGTTTCATCACTATTAATTTATCAAATATTACCCATATCGTTTGGTGATGATTAATCCTAATTTTTTCTCAAATAAAGATAATTTTACCATCTAACTACACAACACAATACAGCCATAAAATATCTCTTTCCTTTATCTATTTATCCATCCAAGTTTATGTCCTCAAACTGATGACATAATTGGACACTGAACCTTGAAATCGTTTCCTCTAAATGATTAGTGTGTTTATGCAACACGGTTGCTTTAATTAGATCAGCCGAGTTCATTAATCACAAATATCTGATTAATGATGAGAGGTATTAATAAATGAGAAGTTATTTTTAAGTATTCGATATGACATTTTGACAAAGAAACGATATCAGATTTGACAGGCTCAGAAATGCTTTTTATTCGCTTGAAGATTGATAAACTAATAAATATATATGTCAAGCGACAAAATTAAACTAAACACCCATTGTAACCCATGTTAAGCGATGCACACAGCGTCAAGTTTGCGTTGTCTAAAGTTTTGATTTTGGGCCGCAGTGCGCCGAACTGCCGTTAAAGTATTATGCGCAATCACAATAAGAAACAAGCTTAACTTTACTTCTGGATCTGTGGAAACTTTTGTTAGGAACAGAGCTTTTGTGAAGCAATGAATTTGTTTGTTTTTGATTGTTTGCGTGTTCGTAACTGGTGTTCTTGTCTTTCGTAGTTTGGTAGTGCACTTTTTGAAGCGGAATTTAAGATTCTAAAAGTTAAGTTTAAATCCTTAATTAAATGTAATTGCCAGTTTAAATGTACCTTTATAAGACGGAAGGTTTTTTATTGAAGAAAATGGGCCAGAATTCATTTAACAAATTGTCCTTAAAATGTGGCCTCATAGTTTTTTGAAAGAGTTTTTTTGTGTGAAAAAAAGTTGAACATTGAAAATTAAACATCAACTGTGACCACACCCTAAATATTTGAATTGACGAGTTAATTCGGGAAGCTTTGAAGTCTAAAGAAGCGATTGTTACTTCACCTTGACTCGACAGCGAAAAGGCATGTCTTGTGTAAAACCATCGTTATTCTTGGCGTAGTCCTTTGTTTTTGTTAAAACGAAGGAGGTGGAAGGGATTATTCATTTCTCAAGAGGCTTTTAAAGTTTTGCAAGTTTTCGTTTGACGAGTCTCAATAAATACGCGTTTCAATAGATGCTGAGATTAATGCCTTTGCTCTCGAGCTCATTGTGATGATAAATTGTCTTTCATGGAATCCCGGATGATGAACAATTACTCCCCTATTCCAGAATTCTCTGAATTGGCTTTGATAGGGAATTATAGAGTCCATTTGTTCGAAATGCAAATTAATATTATTTTTGGTTCAACAATGGAGTTGATATATAGGGGGCTTAATTGCCAGAATAGAAAACCTATTGAAACCCATGCGTCTATGATATAGAAGGGTACTCAATAGTCATTGTGATATTCCTAATTCCAAAATTCCATTTCATTTCTGATACAATAAAACCAAAATTTATTTAACCATCGATAAAATTTTGTAAAGATGCAATCCCATATAAAACTTCACTTAAAAGTGGCATCAATATTAGATAGAGAAAGAAAGATAGTTCTATTACAAGTAAACACATTAAACATATTTATCCTTCAGAACAGTACAGAAAGGATCATCAATCAATGTTACATTAAAAATTGCCGACGAATGATCCATGCCATACAAAAAGACCATCGAAATCTTCGTTTTGGTTAACATTTTGTTGAGGACGTTTTCTTTCACTTAATTGTTTATCTATAAAATAATACATTAATGAATCTAGCTTACGGAAATTTTCTAATAGTAACGGCCTTATAACCTATAATCAGATCCTTACTTGACTAATGGGATGAATTGAATATAACTATCAGTGTAATAAAACAAAGACATTTAAAAAAAAAGGTCATGAAATAGTCAGTAACATTTTATGCAGTTTTCTAATTTTTGAAGCTTGCAATACTAGAACAGTATTGAAACTTGTTGTTTGGTAAAATCTTAAAAACCCTAAATATTCGGCGAATTTTTCGTTTTTTTTTTAATAATAAAAATTTATAACCACATCACGACACACACATTGACTCAGCCCTGCACTAAGTATCGTAAGAACTTGTATCGCAGGTGCTAAGCAACGAAATGGTATATACTAAATAAATAAGAATACAACATCCAAGACCGGTAAGCGAAACAATGCGTCTTGCAAATAACACAAAGTCCCGCCCCCGCCGGGATTCGAACCCGGAACCTCTAGCGTAGCAGTCGGCTGTTTACACCACTGCGCCACCGAGGTCGTCAAATTGTAAATTTGGTTAATATGCCATTCCAAGCCTTAGCTGCAGTAGGTAGATAACTAGTATTAAATGTTTGAAAACCACTCAAATAGTGTCTGTGCTCGCCAATTTACTTATTCATGTGGATGGCCTAAGGGGATTAGGTCTAATCAAACATGTATGGTTCATATATCAACAGAATCACTTAAGATATTAACAATATTCACGACCAATAAAAAAAGCATCTCTAAGAATAAAATTGATGTTTTTTAAACTAGTACTATTTAGAATCCTGTGGAAGGTCATGACAAATCGGCAGATAAAATACTTAAAATATTGACATGATCCTTTCCTTGATATCTCATCCATAAATATGCTTCTCACGGATTATATGTATGTATGTATGAGTGTGTGTGGTGAGCAAATAAATTATTGTAATAAAGATTCAATGTATTTTGGTGTTGTCTGTACAAACATCTCACTTTGATTGGTGAACGCATCTACTTAATGTAATAATTGAATTGGAAATAGCGTTAATTTAGGTAATTAATCGATAACCTAATCATTACCACAAGTATATGGGCCTAAGTTCACAATATTAACTAACTAGACGTACAAAATAGAAATATGTAATACCAGACTCAACCAGGTCAATATAGTAACTGACCATTCATTTTTAATACAACGTCATGTGCAAACAAACAAATGGTTCTCCTGATGAAAAGTGATGCCGCTGCCTATTGACACGACAATGTCCCTGATGTAGAACGCAAAAAGCAACGTCTATGCTTTGATTATGTAGAAATGCCATTTGCTATGTTGCTATGTGTTGTCAAAAAACCCTTCTTCGACGAACACTCAACTGTGGGATAATCTCCATCATATTTTTCTCTAGTAACAATAGCATGGGGTTCGTCAATTAGTATTTAGATTTAACACAGTTAGTAACGCGCCCGTGATGCTCTGGTATTGAAAACGTTATTCAGGCTATGGTGACTGTTTACCATAGGGTTTGTAACCTTGTTTGCCACTTGTAAGAAAAGCAAGGTATTTATAATGACTGTATATAGGGTATTATCTTAACCAATACAAGAGAATTCTCCAACGAATTCAGGAGCTTAAAATAAAAGTGCTTCTTATAGATTCCAATTAAGATAGGATCACAGGTTGAGACCGGGACGTCAAAGGTTTAGGAGATTACGAAAATAACTCCAAAATACTTTTAATTTAATTTGTGATTGATGAACGAGCGGGGATTATGGTTCCCAGCATCCAGTACCTTGGTTGAACAAAAAGGTGTATTAGATAAGATAAGAGTAATTTAAAGAATCACTTTTATTTAATGTTTTATCATCGTCATATCAATATGATCATCCAAATAAAGTGTATCAAACTTTGTTTGGATGATCATAATCCCTCGATGGGGATAAAATTATAGATTATTCTCTTCATATGTCAAATTGTTCATACTAACATTTGCAAATCGCATTTTTTACACTTTTCCATGGAGATTCTTAAAATGGTATATGAAAGGTGAATTGCATTTATGTCAAATTAAAAAATTGGCCCGAACCCAATTGATGGAGCATTTGCATGTAAATTTTATAACTAAGGTAGGCCATTGTTTTGAGATTTAGCGATACTATGTACACATAGAAATCCTACATTATCTATCCTGTAGGTATTAAGTTAAGGTGCCAAAGGCTATTAGTATTCTGATGGACAAGCTTTCCATTACCTAATGCCTCATCCAAGCTATCAGTAGTAACAATCTTAACATTGAACCGTATTGTCTTAACAGAAAACTATAGATAGATAGCAATTAAGCTATATTTGTTTCATTAGATCTATGTGTGAGATCATCTGAGTTGGTACCACCCTCCTTTCTATTTCTGCCGTGAAACAGTCCGCTGTGTTTCGGTTCGAAGGTCGGATATAACATCTTTTCCTCTACATGGGGGATGTATTGGCGGTGCTCTAGGCGTTCCAGGCTCCAGAGGCATCGTCGTGTCAATAAGCGGTAATATCACTTTCTATAAGGCGAGCCACCTTGTTTGCCCGTGACGTTGATAACAAAAGGCAATACAATATGATAGTCATTTTATTTGTATGTGTATCTTTATGAAAAATGACCGTACGTGGCACGGGCAGGTTCCGAAACTACTTTTAATCTCTCACATAAACCTATTTGAAATATGGTGTTATCGGAGAAACGCTTTATGCGTAGTTTACACCGAAGTCGGCGGTAATATCTTTATTATGGCCACCGCAAATGTTTAAGGCCCTGTCCACACTGATTGCGCCTTGGCACGCCACTGCCCTCTGTATTTCATAATAATCCCAATTTATATCCTTACACGTTTACTTTCCGGCATAATGTGGGTATTATTGCTCTGGGGTAGTATACACAAGCAGTCTGAGGACGTTAAACCGGGAGTGTAATATAACATGTAATATACCCGGGTATAGAAAATTTTGGGAAAAAAAACACACTGGTTATATGGATTGGCTTTATTAAGAAAAAAAATGGAAATAAAAAGGAATTGAATATTAAAACCTAACATAAATTCGGTGATGAAAATGTCATGAGATGAACTGATGAAAAATTTAATAAGTTGAGAGATGAAAAATCTGATTAATTAGATGATGAATTATAAGATTAATTCGGTGATGAAAAATGAGATGCAAATGAGGGACCAGACAAACATTTATAAACAGAAATACATACATACATACCGATCAAAATTATAACCTCCTTTTTTGCCGTAGTCGAATAAACATATTCCTAAACGAGGTAAGTTACGTACAAAATGTTCAAAATGATGTTGTATAAGACAGTTTAAATAGGTATATCAGATCCTGGTTTTAGAAACTGCTGTTAAGAAATATATTTATATTTTTTATTATTTAAACAATCGATAGCCTGGTTAGTAGAGAGCCTACCTAAATGGCGAGATATCCCGGGTTCTAATCCCGGCTTGGGAAGATATTTTGTGATAAACATGACTATTTGCTATGGAATACTGGACAATCGTTGCAGAACTAGAACCAGAAGCCCAAGCTTGAAAGGATTATGGAAACTAAAACAATTTGTTGAAATCTCAAGACTTATCTGATATAGTTTATATGTTAATTATCAATCAAAGGTTGTTAAAGCTTAATTTTTATAGTATTCGTTTTTTTTAACTTAAGGCAAGGATATTTTATAAGACATTCGGGGCACAACCGCCACTCTTTCCCACCACTGCAACTCCAGTTCACCAGGATCAACAATGGCGTCCTTTGACGAATAATCAACGAATAACGCAGCTGTTTAATGACGCACAGGATGTGCCCGGATACCCTAACGGCAGTCTTGGGACCCGCAACGAACTTAATCAGAAGAAATAGGCGGTAGTAAGAAAGCGGTATCAGACTTCCCTCCCAGCAAAGCGAAGTCAGCAATAGAAACGGCCCAGAGGCCAAAAGCTAAAGGGAACTACGGTCAGGAGACGCCTGACCGTCAAAACACCACGGCAAGCCACTAACTAACTAACAGGGGATAAATTAAATACTAACCCAAATCTTACACCAGTAATATTGGTGATTTTTATTAGACAGTTAAATATTCCAAATATTTATGTTCTCAATCTTATTTTAGTTCTTTTCAATTTGAAATATTAAAACAATAAAAGTACAAAAACCGTACTCTTTAGAAAGAAATCAAGTAAAGAATCAAAGCATAAAAGATTGAATAAATGCGTTAATAAGTTCATAATTCTTGGTCACCGGGCACATGTGTAAGTGACATGTAGGCGCTATGTTCTAATTGCCAATTATATTATCGACGCTCTGATACCTAAGGCTTTGAAATCTGGTTTGCAGATTCATCAATAGGATCGCAACGTACTCGATACAATATATAACACAACAAAACTCGTCTAAATTCGACATCCAAAAGTGTCCAAAATATGGAATAACGAAAGATATTATTTGACCCTTGTCAAAAACGACTGACTGGAACGTTGATGTTTAGGAAAATGAAACGATATTTGCATATAGGTCATTGGTATTGTTATTTGTATTATATATGTAAACATATATGTATAAAGTACGATACGTGGATAACATAACGTTTTATCCCACATCAAAACAATTATATTCACGTTTAAATAGATACCGGAACACTGTCCATTTGACTAAGCCTGTAAAATTAATTCAAACTTGCTCATACAAACGTGTAGGTAATATTTATGTACAAAATAGAATTTTAGATGAATAAATACCAATAACGGAGGAATTCGTTTTATAGTTTTTCCACACCAATAAATAAATAAATAACCACACACGACACACACATTGACTCAGCCTTGCACTAAGTATCGTAAGAACTTATATAGCAGGTGCTAAGCAACGATATGGCATATACAAAATAAATAAGAATATAACATCCAAGACCGGTAAGCGAAACAGTGCGTCTTGCAAATAACACAAAGTCCCGCCTCCGCCGGGATTCGAACCCGGAACCTCTAGCGTAGCAGTCGGCCGTTTACACCTCTGCGCCACCGAGGTCGTCAAAGCAATAAGCAATAAACACTGTAAACTCAATTTAAAAATCATTGTCTTTAAACAGCCAGACAAATTTTCTTCGTTAAATGTTTTATCTATTCAAAGAATAAAAATAAACTAATACTTTATAAATTTTATAAAAATTATTAAGTAATATTATGAAAATAATTAACCATGTAAAAATAAAAAATGTCACAAAAAAATTCTCGAAATAATCAAAATAATCGAAATAAAGTGTTTTTATCCATAAAATATTTTCCTTTTAAAAACTATCAAAATGCAAACATTTGAAATGGAGAACCTTAATACCAAAACGATAAAGTATGAATTTAATCGCACGATTTATACTCTCAATTGATGTTTACAAAACTACATATCAAAGGAAACTAATAAATCCAAAACTAATTACGCAAAGCAAATATTAAGCACGGAAACCGAGATTGCGAGGATAAATCAACCCGCAGAATTTCATAATTAAACTTTTTTTTTTGCATACATAAGAAGTTATAATAAAGTAAATATGTAAAATGCTTAACCTTTTTGGAGTCAAATATTTAACAACTAACCTAGTCCAGGTGAAATGGGATTCAAACCTTGTATTCATTCTAGGTAGAAAAATTATTGCGCCATCCTTTAGATCGGGTCAGTCGGAGTGCAAAACCAAAATGGCGACCATTTTCAAGTGGAGCTTTACCCGCCATCTTGATTTTAACAGGCAACACTTATAAAATAAAAGAAAAACACAATTAAAATACATGGGTAAAGTAAAAACTAAAAGTTAAAGTTCACTTTTCATTGATGTAGGTTACCGACTGGATTCCTGCACTTTTACATTTTCTCTCTATATTTAATTATTTTTTGTTCACAAATGACTGACCCTACAATAAATTGATACAAAGTTATTTCCAGAAATTGGGTTTGCAGTATTTGATTATAAAGCTCAAGTTTTTGCTGGTCTGCTGAGTAATTGCATCACCCTCAATTTCAATAACGTTCATCATATTATTATTTTTCAATACAGGGCACGGCCTAATGTGAGCGGGCATCAAAAAAAATATTTTATTTATTTATATTTAACAATATTAAATACATAAAACGTGTATATAAAATTATTGAATAAAAATATCGAAATAGAGTTAAAAAATTACTAGACACATATCTTAATACGAGAATAAGGAAGGTAATTAAAATCAAATGATTAATTTGATCTAGCTTCGGTCTGTGTAGAATTCATGTTTCTATTTTTATTGAGGCTTCACGCAGCCCCTGGAAATTAATTAAAAGCATAGATTTGTATTCGGATGAATTGTTTCTAAAATTACCCCTTGCATAAAACAAAATTTTACCCAAAAAAATTTGGCCACTATATTAGTGTAGACATGAAGTCCTCTTTAAAATGCTAAAATCGAATCTCCATAGCCATCAGCGATCACGCTCGAAGTGGCGCCATACCCCGAACAGCGCTACACCGAGATAATAAAATTTTAAAGGGCAAACTTGCCGACTGGGTGAGGAATGGAAAGTGATTTGCCTAATCCACTTCTCAATTTTCCGTTCCAACGGCTTTTTATACTTGTCACTATCGAGTTTACTTATGTGCGTTTTTGTACGGTTTCAGGCATGTTTTGTTTTCTTATTTCATTGGGGGAAAGCAAATGTTTTTAAATCCCCAGAGACCACATGAAGATATTGATTGAAACCAAGATTACTTTTTGATGTGGAAATGTCAAAAAATAGTTCAAAAGCGGCACAAAGTCAGACTTACTTTTGTGCTTTTTTGCTTGTTAATAAGGCGTTTACCGAGAAACTCTTTGAGTTGATGCCCACGAAAATTGTATCTGTCCTAGGTTAAGATTCACTGGAAAGGATCTCGCTCTAAAAATAAAGATATTAAATTGTAAAAACTTTATTTTAAATTAATATTCCGGCCTTAACTTTCTTAAATGTCTAAATGGAATTATTATTTTATTAAATAGGTTTGCTTATAGCTTTAGGCCAAAAGTCTTAGCAATAAATAGATTAAGGAGACACTCAACCAAAAATGTCCCTACCAACTTTGCCAACGGATTTTCCAGCTAACTTCCTGCCTGTTTTAAAATGTAAATCAGATTTCTAAGAAAGTTGTACGTAAAGAATTTATTTTGGCCCGATATAGGTACGTTTCTAGGTAAAAAAAGCCCCTGATCCGACCCACAATTCATGAATTAAGTCCCGATACATACATATTCAAATAGCAATAAATACATCACGATAAATTTATCAAGTTGGCTCAGGATCCAACGAAAATAATAACGATGTAATACAATGACAATCGCTATTGGTCCGATACAATCTTTATATTAATTACATACATAAAAATGATTAACGATGAACTTTCGGGGCAGTGATTCTGACATCCCTATATTTCTATTTTAAAAGCGTGACCGAGACACAAAATGTCATATGTATTGCGTTGTCTCATTCTCTTTTGTATTATTTGTTTTTGAGTTGGTGCTGATACAGAGCCGTGGATTTCTTTATTTATCGGTCGTTACGAATACATTTATTGTCATTAAGATAAATAGGTATACGTTTAGATGAGGGATGCTGTGCGTACGAAATTTATTATTTACATCACTTATGTATGATAAAGATGTGTTATTACAGCACCGGTATAACATATTGACTTAAATGTTTGGCTTTCCTTCAATACAAAACATAATCCAACGCTTTATTTTTAAGTGTCCATGAAACGTGCCAAGTTTGAGCGTTCCAACACCAGCTTCGCTTTATGAAAAGATGCTTTTGCACCAACTTTTTGTCTCGAATATTATTTGCTTGTTTGTACAACATAAATTTTAAATGACAGTGCACTTGAGTATTCCCTCTTCAGAGAGTTTAATAAAAATTCCTATTACAATACAACATGCCTAGTAATTACGTAAACGGTCGCCAATTAAAAAGGAAATTCATTCATAAGAAATGAAATGATGAAATTTATTCGAGACAACAGTTCTTGAACGTTTGTAATAAAAATTCAATTAGGTAAGTAATTCCTTTAGATTAGAGTTGATAAAAAACGGTTGCTAAGCAACTCTTATCCTGGGCTGACCCATTTTTTCAGACTTTCAATAAGTTGCCTCGAATTCAAAGTGCTTGTACAATTGATAATTAGAAAGCTTCTATTGAAATTCTAAGTGTCAGGTTTAAATAAATGTAATAAAAATTTTAGATGCCTACTTTCAGTTTCCAATTCCCTTTATATCAGTTAAATTTCGTTTCTTTCACAATAATTAAAAACAATAAAAAATAGATCAGATCAATGAATATTAAAAAAAAAAATGGTAGAATATAGCTAATACAGTCGTTTACTTACAAAAATCTGTGGTTTTTACAATGGCTAAATTATCTACTATTGTTCTACTGTATAAAGTTAAATAAATTTAAAAAAAATATTAATATAATTATTGAGTTTTAATTGATTTTTTTTTTGTTATACCTAAAGATTTGAAACAAGTCAGAAGAAATGTTGAGTTTCATTAAGTTCATTATTACAACAACAAAAAAACTAAGTTACTTCCGAGAAAAGAAGCTTGCCGTAACTGTACAGCAGTTGTTTACTCTTTCGTCGAAGCTACTTGGCAAGAGATTCACCATACATGGTTCATTGGTGTATTGGATTTAAATTTTCATATCTCCATAGTTGCCATGTTTAGTCTTGTTACATTGGACTGGCTAAGCATGAAACCTAAGTGGTAGTAAATTTTGGTATTAGAATAGAATTAAGACTCAAACTAACCCTTGGTTTGAAATTGTCAACATAATTTTTCAATCAAAATACATTTTAATTTCACTAGTTGTTGTAGTGTAGTTGTCTCAACGGTACGTATTTCAAATTAATGGCACCACTTCAATTTTCGAATGAAAAATGGTAGGTATGTGTAATATTTTATGTATTAGATACAATCAAATTTAATGATAATTGGTTAATAGCCTATAAACTACAATAATTGTGATTTATTTACCCAGTTTTAAAGCCAAGACATTTCAGCATCGTTCGGCTATTCTCGGTTTGTCTCGGCGAGAGTTTATTGTTGGCATTAAATATTATCTTGGTTAACACAGGCTAAGCCAGGCATTTTATGGGGTAATTCAAAATTTTAATTACTGAAAAATAATTCCAGTTTGCGTTAAAGGAATTATTTTATGCCCCCATAAAACTGTCATAAAGTCTTTGTATCAAGTTAATATTCTAAGGTAATGATAATAATGCTTACCGGATTTTAATGTTATTTAGGTGCGTCGAAGGGTTTCAGTTGCAATATTATATTTTTATCTGAACGGAATTATCTGCAGGGTTTTTACTACGTCATTAAGACTTTGTTTCACAATAAAGGTGAATATGCGCTAAACATATTGAAATAACCAAACAATCATTCACCTTCAAATAACTAGAAGTAAAACTAAATAACTACATCACTACTACATCACGACATACACATTGTCTCAGTCCTGCAGTAAGTATCGTAAGAACTCGTGTCACAGGAACTAAGCAACGGTATGGTATAAACTACATAGATAAGAATACTACATCTAAGACCGGTAAGCGAAACAATGCGTCTTGCAAATAAAACAAAGTCCTGCCCCCGCCGGGATTCGAACCCGGAACCACTAGAGTAGCAGTCGGCTGTTTACACCACTGCGCCACCGAGGTCGTCAAAATTTCTCGTAATTGGAGAAAAATAAATATGTTCAAAATAACTTGTACAGTGGGAAGTTTGTACGTATATTTTATACGCTCCCTATATATAATATATAACTCTAGATATCATAATAACTTCCATAAACTGTTTAACCCGAAAATTCAAATATCGAAATCAAAGCTTTTCCTCGACCGAAAGAACGAAACAAATTTTTATTTTCCTTTTTGCTTTGTCCGCAAAAACAAAGATGGCCGGGCGTGTAAAATAATAAAACGGAGAGAATAAAGTAAATTCTGTAACTGCTATGCTATGCTATAAATCAACCTCAAACATTTGGACCTTTTTTCTTTTGAATGCAAAAACACTAACTACGTCAAGGCTACACAGTTACTTACAGCAAATTTCAAAGGAAGTTTTATGGACTTCGAAGGTACCTATTAATAATAACATTTAAGACTTACAGACGAGAGTTTTAGTCCGGCGTACTGATTTGCCCTTCAAAATAGATTCCTTACAACTATATCAATTAACGCACACCACGGATTAAAGAACCGGATGATACAAAACATTATGTTCAGAGAATTTTGTTAATTGCGGACAAAAGCGCCTTGTATGCGCAGGCGCTCATCGTAAATTTATTTTGGCATTTGGTATTTTCTTTCTATTTCTCCCGTGAAGTAGTTCGTTGTGTTTCGGTTCGATTTATTTGGAGAGCCAGTGTAATTACAGGCACGAGAGACATAACATCTTTACCAATATGTACATGGGAAACGCATAGGCGGTGCTCTTAGGGTTCCACAAACCTTCAAGGGTTTAGGGGTAAATGGGTTTTAACATCAAGGCTTTGTTGTGTCAAAAGGCGGCGGTATTTTTTTCCATCAGGCGAACCATTTGCGTGACGTTGTATGAAAATAAAATAACGCTAAAGCCAATCTCTGGCACTGCTTAAATTAAATACTCTAATGGATGTTCTTTGAGTAGACTTAATTCTACAGAAAGTAGGTATTTTCTGTATCAATTCTAGAGAACGTTCCACCTTTGTTTTCATCGTCTCTTACAATCAGATGAAATTGGGCCATCTGCCTGTCACTTAGGCCAATTAGGTAGGCAGTAGTAGGTAAATCATAGTAGCAACAACGATGCAGTTTGTAAAACTTGGGTATTTTATAATGTAACTGTCTAGAATTAAAACTAAAAGCAATGAAGCAGTTCGCTGTTTCGGTTCGAAGGATTGAAGAGCCAGTATTATTACAGGCACGAGAGGTATAACATCTTTTCTCTCTACCCCTTGGGGTTCAAGAGCATCGTCGTGTCAATAGGCGGCGGTATCACTTTCCATCAGGTGAATAAAAAAAACTTCACCGCAAGAGAAAATACTACCCAAAACAGAGGATTCAGTAGCACATAACGCGACATTACCTAAAGAAACCTTCAAGATGCAAAATGTCAAATATTACGAAGTTATTATATTGTTGCAATTGTAATTTATGCTAGAAGGGAGAACATTGCATCCAAATAGTAATCTGACCTGTTAAAAAAGATATACCTATTAATAATAATAATAATAAACCACATCACGACACACACATTGACTCAGACCTGCAGTAAGTATCAGAACTTGTGTCACAGGAACTAAGCAACGATATGGTATACACTACATAGATAAGAATACAACATCCAAGACCGGTAAGCGAAACAATACATCGTGCAAATAACACAAAGTTCGAATCCGGGCAAAATATCCGTCGGGATTCGAACCCGGAATCTCAAGCGTAGCAGTTGGCTGTATACACCACTGTGCCATCGAGGTCGTCAAACGAATTCACAGGTATTCACTGAATGACGACGTTTCGATGTTAAATAATAATTATTTTTTTTATTCTCTGTACGAACACTATATGTATAGGTTAATATTTCTTTCAGTAATTTAAAAATAGAATATATACGAGAAGTGTTGTTCTTTTCATTATATAAATAGCGTGGCTTACAAACAATACCACTCTCATTTTAGGATTTAACTGTCAGCTTGGTAAGAGAAACAAAAAATTCATTTTTTAATATGGAGAAAAGAATAAAAAGAAATATCATAGTAGGTTCCAATACCTTCATTCTCTTAAAAGGAAATATAAGAAGTAAATGAAACATTAGTAAAAAAAATCATTAAATCCAATTCATTGATTGGATAGAATAGAATTTAGAAGGTCTGTAGACAAATACGTATTTCCTTAAATAAATAACTATTTCCAATCTTATACAATTAGAAATAGACTCTAATATTATAAAACTCTTGTGTTTTAAGTTATAGGAAACTAAGTTCTAGAATTTTAGGGTTTGTTGAGCTCAACTATTTTCTACTTATCCAGTACGTTCCCCAAATACCCCATTAGGGCGCAAGCTTTCAAATAAAGCAATATCAAAATCGAAATCTAAGTCAATTTTCTTTAGAGCATCTCAGCGGAACACTCATTGTCCCCAAGTTCCTGGAGCTATAGAATTACAAGCTTATCTTTCTCAGAGCATTTGTTTCCTTCCAGAAGATGTATTTCGGATGCTCGACTGTTTATCTCGGGAGCTGGTGAGCGGACACACGGTCGTAAAGTTCTCCAAACTTTAGTTAAGTTAAGCGCGAACAGAATACGTTCTTTAGAATTGTGAACTTTTATTTTAAAAGTACTCGAATGTGTATCCTGCAATGACTGTAAAAACAATAGTAGATTTTTATGTTGACCATACTTCTAAAAATCATTCTGAATCGAAAACGATTCTTTTATCGGGTACCACGTAGAAAAAATCATAACAATTCAAATAATAGAGACTTTTGAAACAAATTCCTTTATCAGAGAGTTTAATAAAATTCTTCGAAAATTCGTAACAATTATTTTACAAGGTTTTATTCAGTTTTTTTTTTTTTGCTTCATTGCAATACCGGACCAAAAGACTTTCCATGCTAGATACTCGTATGTCCCACATAAGGCGGTGTTTTGAAGAAACGGCAGTAATCTGTTTTTATTGTCACACCACTAATGGCGTTCATATTCATGCGTCGTTTATAAGTATCATAGAGAACGTTTGTTACGTAAACAGACAATAACACATCTTGACTTATGACTCCCTAGTACCTTGTCAGCGGAAAATATCCTTTCCCTTTGTATATCCTACTTCTATCCCTAGGATTAAATTTTTGAGCAAAGGGTATTTTTTCTGCTTAAATTTCTTGTTCTACTGCCCTAATGGTAAGGATAACCTTACAGAAGACACCAGTTAAACAACCTTGAGTCCTATTGATTGAGCGTGATCACCATCGATTTTGTCCTAGAAAGGAATAAGATTTTAAAGGTATTTTTACCGCTTAAATTTCTTGTATTGCCTTCTGATACTAGATTCACACTACTTCTCTGTGAATCCACTTGATGATCAAACCTCATTGATTGTTTGTGATCGTCAGAAATTGTTTAGAATTTGAATAATAATAATAACAGGCCAGCATTAAGTATTGCCGCGTTATGCCCCGATATTGTATAAGTCATAGGCTACTATGACTGCTTACCATCGGGCCGTAAGCTTGTTAGCCAACTTAATATCAGAAAGGTAAACACCTGACAAGAGCTTCAAATATTCACAGCCTTACTTATAGTTAAATTATAAGTCTTTCCTTTAATTTTTATTTACTAAACGAGCATGTGTGATCGTTGTTACAATAATGTTTTTTTATATTTGTTTTTAAAATACTAAGAATCCTACTGAGAATTTCTATAAATGCGGAGCTTATTATTTAAAATTGCTTTACAAATAGCCAACCACGAGTACTTCATTTGTATTTATTACATTATAAAATTACAGGTAAAGCTTTTTGGAATTGAGCTTTCATTCTGTTTTGTGTGAAATAAAAACACACCACCGCTCCGCTGCTAACTCGTTCTAATGCCCCCCCCCCCCCGACCTGGAACCGGTGACTACCATTCCAAATCATTACAAAACCTCGTTCTCGGTTATTGCTAACCAAACAGTAGAGACAGCCGTAAAATCAAATATCGAACGGTTAAATATGCAAAGCCAAAGGTTCTGAAATACCTTTTGAAATCATAGCTCCGGTCGTTATTGTCTTTGATGGTAAGACTTTAATGGCATTGCTTTGGATAGCGTTCTTCAAAATGTTTGTCGTGACCCTCGCTAGTTCGAAGCAATTTAATAGCGGTATTTGATGTTACACGTGGTTCTGGATCCAGTTTTATTTCTGTTACTTTATACACATTATTATTCGTAGCTTTATACAGATATATCGCATTATCAAAAAAGGAGACATTTTAAATAGACAAAAACAAAAAAAATATCGAGGCTGAAAACAAAATACTTGCTTCCCCCCCCCCCCCCTCCAAATATTTTTTTTCGTCTATTACAGAATGCAGTAATTCCTTAGTATACAGTTTATTTCCTTGCCAAATTTTATCAAAATCTTTACAACAGTACGTACAAAAGGTTACAGACGAATAGACGGACTGAGTAATATTATTATGAATTATTAAAAAGGTTGTTTCTAATTCACCCCCTTTTAATGAACTTTAAAATGATGTTAGTTACTACACTTTCTGTGCATGGTTAGCGTACTTGTCTACAGGAGTCTCTGTCTTGGTCTGTTGTCTTGTCTAGTCTACAGGAGATTTTTTTTACTAGCTTCTCCTTCGACTTCATCGGCGTAGAAGTCGGAAATTGTTAAAATAGGATTTTTATTACACACACACTCACGCCTTCGTCCCAAAGGGGTAGTCAGAGACAATGGTTCGCCATAAGCAACGATCCTTACATACATCTCTCGCTTCCTCCACATCCATGCCCCTCCTCAAACACAAGCGACGGTTACGGGTACTTCTGACCTGGCCTTTTCCCAGAACGTCACCAATCTGGTCAAGGTACGTCCGCCTAGGTCTACCCCTACCTTCCTACTGCCTACCTTAATTAATTGACATTTATCGTTAGATTTTGGACATTCCCATAATAAATTTATAAACGATAGCCTATGTGTTATTCTGAAGTAGTTTTTGCGTGAAAGAGAAACATCCATTCATCCATACATCCATCCAAACTTTCGCATTTATTATGTGATTTAACTATTTTTTATTATATTGATTTAACAATAAAAAATTTAGTCACTCAATGCGTTGGATTTCAATAACATGTTTGGCTTGAATGTTTATTACGTAAGTTGATAGTTGGTCATTCATAAATACAGTCGTTTCTATTGATGTCATTGTTTCTGTATTTACAAAATTAAATTCATGAAAAAGACAATACAAAATGATGCTTGTTTGAATTGTGAGCTTTCACATATCAGTTCAATGAGACATTTTAAGGTAAAACTAATTAATTTAAGTTTATTGGTTATATTACATTCTTAGGTCACTTTTGGTTTTAAGTTCATAATCTATTCGTGTTTTGACTTTATGCTATCTAACATAACATAACATTAACTCACGCCGTTATCGAAGAGGGGTAGGCAGAGGTGCTTCACACCGCTTTTCGCATGTTTATGTTGAATCCCAGTGTGATAGTTTGCGAATCTGTCGCCACTATCCGGGCATATTGAGAAACATGGCAGCTACAACTTACGGTACCCCGAGCCTTGACCCTTTTTATGCTATCTACTCTTAGAGTATTTTATTGGTAATGGACTTTAACCTCATTTATAAAATAACATATGAGGCACATGCATACCTTGCAGACGTAAAGTTAGGATGTTAAGGAACTTATATGACTTGTAAACAAACATTTACGAAAATAAATTTAATTTGATTTGAAAAATTCATCAAAATCTATAACCGTAACAAATTTCAGGTAAATACTTACATATGAATTAATCAATCAAACAGCATAAATAACCATATAGATACTTCCGCAGTACAAGCACTATTTGTTTCCCGTTCCTTCCGTCATCTGTCAACGTTTATTCGACTATATCTAACACAGATGAATGTTATTGCTGTGTACAGTAAGTTACTAAAAACTAAATACTTAATTTTTCAACCTACTTTATTTGCTTACTTACTTAAGTTATCAATATCTACGTTTAAATAATAATGATGTCTTCAGTGGTTCAAAATCTGATTCCTACTTTAACTACTCTTCTATGATTTTCGATAAAGGCAAAGGATTTGATCGAAGTCCGTTCGTCTAAGATTGTGGTAGTTTTGACAGGCGTGTACATGCACATTACTTCAGTGTGCGTAAGCTCGAGTTTGCTCGGTAAAGTGGCAACGCACACTAGAACGTTGTGCATATACACATCAAATTACAATCACAGCTGAATCTACATCATGAGATGGAATGTCTGTAAACGCACACAGCTTTTGCTTTCAAAATGTAGGTATAGACAGACCATAAATAAATACTTCACTGGTACTTTTTTACTGGTGGTAGATCTACGTGCGAGACCGTCTGGGTTGGTTCCACCCTCCTTTCTATTTCTGCCGTGAAGCAGTTCGCTGTGTTTCGGTTCGAAGGAATGGAGAGCTAGTGTAATTACAGGCATGAGAGGTATAGCATGTTTTCCCTCTACATGGGCAAAGCATTGACGGTGTCCTTGGGGTTCTAAGACATCAAGGGCATCGTCGTGTCAATAGGCGGCGGTATCACTTTCCATCAGGTGAATCGTCTGCTTGTTTGCCCATGAAGTTGAATAAAGAATAAAAAAAATAAAACTTCTTTGTAAACGAGTCTGCAACTCATTTCAACAGAATCAAACTTTTTCTAGTAATTTATCTACAAAAATTGTCAGAAACTTACCGTGGTCGCTAATAAAATAGATCAGACAACCAGCGCCATTTATCATTCGTTAGGATTCATTTGTCCAAACACCCTGAACGAACATGGGGTGTGTCCCGTTGGGGCTTCCCACGGGGCACTTTTATATCGTATAAAACCCGTACAGCCGTCCTCAATAACCTTAAGCTGTACTCATTAGTTATTGAGGCCGATTCGCTAATTGCTTTTTGAGAAATAGGGCAGATAATTTCACGTAGGTCGGTGGTTTTTTATTTCCACAATGTTTTAAAATACTGATCAATGTGAGTTTATGAATCCGATATTCAGAAGCAAAAACAAGTTTGATGAAGTGATTTTTACACGTAGTTTTATTTTTCATTGGGATTATAAAACAATAGGCAAAATCCTTGACATAAAAAGAACTAGATTTTAAATTTACGTTTGTTACTTTCTGTTAGTAGTTAACAGATGGTAGCCTTTAATTAAGGCTGTGCTATTGTAGTTGTGTTGGAGGTTTGACAGCAGTTGTTCTGTGTAAAATATGGATATCCAGACACATGTGGTTTAATTGGAACCCGGTTCGAATGTACCTGGAAAAGTTGCGATCCACCAGATCCTACAAACCTATTTCACTATTTTCGAAAATTTTATTAATTCTGCTTTTGACACCTACCAGAAACAAATCGACTTCACAATGTATGAATTCTGACGTAATTTTTTAACTTTGTATGATTTTTTTTATTGTTAAAGAAAATAAATAAAAGAATATATTCATAAAAACCATCGATATATTTACAATCGATTATCACATATTTACAAAATCGATCTTGTGTTTATCTTAATAATTGATTACTTATTTACAATTCCTTTTCATTAGAAATAGATAATTAAAATTTAACAGCGACTATATCCAAATAAATAATGTCACAAGATATGTAAACTCTAAAATTTATACAAATAAAACTAATACAGTATAGATAGACACTCAACGGAGATATTAAAGTGATCGATATGGGAAAAATATTATGAACGACACTTTTTTAATATTGTAGTAACTATACATGTTAACCATTCGTCGCTAAAACCATGTCTAGTGGTAGAACAGTCTGTTAAAGTTAAAATCATATCCGTCTACCTATCTATTTTTAAATAGATATAAAATCATAAGATAGTTATTAAGGTAACACCAACATCTAGTAACAGTTTATGCTGTCTCCGCTTTGCTGAAACCGCTTTCTGACTACCTCCTACTTCTTCTGATTAAGTTCGTTTCGGGTCCCAAGACAGCCGGTAGGGTGTCCGGGCACAGCCTGTGCGTCATTGCACAGCTGCATTATTACTTGATTATTCGATCAAAGGTCGCCACTGTTGATCCTGGTGAACAGGAGTTACAGTGGTAGGACAGAGTGGCGGGTGTGCCCCGAATCTAGTAACTGTAATTTTTTTCTTTTAACAAAACCTAAGCCACAGAATTGGAATAATTTTTCCCATATCAAATATTCAATACTTAACATTTCGAAGCAGAGCTTTGGGTCCCTTACAATATACTAGTTATGGTCCAATTTAATTTAACACAATATTCTTCTAGTTGACTCTGAAATGGGACCGTAAACAATTATTTAATACAACTCTATTTCAAAGATGTAAAATTAACTAAAAATTAAGTCCACTATCGGCACGAATTAATTAAATTGCAAACATTTCAAACTTGCCCATATTTCCATTTGTATGAAATTTCTATGGTAGGTATTAAATTTTAATGCAAAATTATGTAAATTTAAATCGTTATGTCAGATAATGAATTATGTTCTGCTAAAAGAATAAGTAGAAAATAATTTTTAAGATTCAATAGAGATATTCTTCGTATTTTTTTTTTATGATTCATAAATAAAAAACTAGTTTAACATAATCGAAGATAGGAAAAATACAAGATTCACTTAGTTAATTATTTTTATAATTCAAAACATTTATAAATGGAATATTAGAAACGAAAAAACACTCATCTCAAAAACACATACTGCATCGGCTGCTGACTGTACATACATTTAAAATTTTCTAAATATCAGTCTGCGTTGTAATACTTACTCTATCGTATTGACGTAGGGTTCACATTGCTATGTAGGTTCTTCGAGTTGATTGAAAGTTGTTCGATCAAGTTTTTCACTACTTTTTACACTAAGGACTGTTGTTGGTGACGTCAGGGGGAGCAGATCCTCATCTAAAGAAGTCAGTTGAGAATATTCCGTTCGTGGATACAGCAGGCGTTTGCGTCTTTTTGATTTGAACTGAAAAAAAAAAGATTGCTAAAAACCTTATAGATAAAGGTAAAAGTCGTAATTTTAAAGGAATTTTTCACAAATATCAACTTTTTCGTCTTGTTGTGTTGTCTTTATACAGTATGATCGATTGTACAGGGAACGATAGCCACGGTGAAGTAAAGTCACAAGCTGCTAAAGCCGGATCGCAGCTATCGTCGTTTAGGAAAAATATATCAAAGAAACAAAATCAAAAACTTGTGACCAATATGTGAATCGCAAGATTACTTAAAAATATTATTAAAAAGTCTGATCGTGTAAACTTAGCTCATCAATTATATTTATTCAGACAAACTGTCTCCCTATTTAAACTGTATTCCTTTCGATTTCCAACATTATCATTTCAATAACGGCAAAGCCAAAAATGTATAGCGACTCTACAAATTACAGCCTGTCTATTGTCTGACATCAAAACAAAGGTGGCACTCAACTGTACGTTATTTTATTTTAAGGTTTCTGTTGTAATGAGAAAACTTTTGATTGAATTGTTATGGAAGAACATTTAAAATGTTGGGCAAAGTAATTATTTTATGTGCCGCCTCATGACATAATTTACCTACATGCTTGCCGACGAATCAGCGTAGAAAGAAATATTGACAACTTGGTATATTAAAACCAAATATTGCTCGTGAACGAAAAGGATACGCCCCTTTTATTTAGTTTAAAAATAGGACCAAGAAATTACACGTTCAAAAATGCCGTCGACGGGCATCGAATTCCAGCCCCGTAGACAAATACAATTTTTCGCAAGTATTTAAGCTAACAGAAAAAAAAATGTATGGCAATGACACTGAATGTTCCTCGCGCTCGAGTCACGTTATTGTAAGGTCATTTCAATATTTGGCATTTGTTGCAATATTTTCTGTTAGCGTAAACGCTTGCGGAAAATGGTATTTGTCTTAAGGGGGAGACGAGCACATTTGTTACGTATGTTAAGTACTTGTTAGGACTTGGTTGACTGGCACAAGGCAAGCCAATAGCCTTAAATACTAAAAAAAATAAGTAATATAAACCATTATTAAGTGAATAATAATGAAAAGATACGAAATAATATTTCTTGTGTTTGTGTGCAATTTACATATATGTGTGTGTGTAATTAATGTAATACTTACTTTAATGAATATCACGATAATTGAAATCACGATCATCGTTGCCACCGCCACACTTGACGCGGCGAGCATGTCTCTCCCCCAAACGGTCGTCGAAACTTTCGCGTCGTCTACATAATACGAAGCAGTTATTCGCGTCCGAATATTTTCAGCGATCCGCCTTTTTCCCGCCGACGACCCGTTAAGGCAACCCCCTTGAGGAAAACAACATTTCACATTAATTGTTATAATAAGCAGCTTCAAAATCATTTTCCTTAAACAAAAATAAAAGCGTTCTCCCATCGACATAATAAGAGTGAGCTCAATATTTATTTATTAGCATCTTAAAGTTAAAATGGAATGAGATCATATTTATTGAGTTTACTGCTTGCTCCCTTATTCAATGATAAGATCAAAGACGTTTGAAAGGTTTTCTCGCGAATTTACGTTTATTTTTCATGAATTAAATCTAGATCTGTTCTTATGAAAATTATGGCTCGCACTGACTCGGTTTTGTATGTTATTGTTTTCAGAATATTAAAGCGAAGTTTGAAAAAAATATAATAATGTTTTAATAGACAGTTAGAATATTTTATTCAAATAAACTTGAAATTTGTACATTTAAATCGTCGTTATACTACCACCGGTTCGAAAAGCTATTTCTATGGGGAAGAATCCGACAAGACTTGATATAGTACTTAAGTTCATGACTTTAACCGTCTATGTCCATGATGTCTTTATTCTAAAATAGTAATTAAATATTTAAAAATCACACGAAATACAATAAACGCCTAGTCTAAAATTGGTAAGATTTCAAAAGAACAAGTGACCTGAAAGTAAAATAATCCGAGAAGCTTATAGCTTAAGCTTACAACTAAAGTAAGAAAAACGAACTCAAAAAGATATTGTAAGTACTCTTACCTATATCTTTATCACAATGGCAACAATCCGTGCTCTGATTGGTACTCAAGTAAAATGGAATAGCATTCTCTGTACAACATGGCAAACATTTGTGGTTGACTCTGTAAGCAAAAAACAATATTTCAGTTCCAACAACAAACATACTTTGAAGAATTAAAGTGTTCTATCTCATTACTTGTATGTTATTACTTTGCGGATTTTGTGAGATTATTATTTTATTACGTCAATATAAAGTAAGATCTTAATGTAAGATTTTATTTAACTTCACTTTTTTATATGTTATAGAATGTTTACTTAGGTATCTTGCAAGTAAATATTGATAGATTTTTCAATTTAAGTAGAACTTTAATATCAAAACCAAGATATTGCAAATATATATAATATAATAATTTAAAATGATATTGCTGCAACAGACTTTTGTTGTAATTTTTTCACAATATCTCTTTGGAATAGGATTTTATCAAATCACAATATACAATTTAGACAACAAAATGAGAAGATAAATTTGAAAAACTATTATTTGTGTTTTATTTCTTACCTATCTAAACGAAGTGGATGGGCACAAGTGACACAGCTGGTTGGACCTGGCCCGGAGCATGACCTGCATGAATCGTGGCAAGGTTGGCAAGTCCTACTTCTAGGTTCGTAGTATTGGGAACTAAGGCACTCCACGCAAAGACCGTTTTCCAAGGAGAAGTGTTGAGGGCATGACGTGCAGCGCTGCGGGCCAGCACCACGGCAATCCTGGCAATAGTGGTGGCAGCGACGGCAACTGTCGTTCCACGGGAAGAAGTTTTGTGGGCATTCTGGCCTACATTCACCCGCTGCAAGCCGCCACCCCGGTGGGCAAGACGCACATTGGTCCCTCCTAGGTCCCGTGCACGTCTCGCAGGACAAGTAACATTTAGAGCAGGTTCCCTCATCAGGGTAGTATCCAGGAGCGCATGTGGCTCGGCACGTGCCTGATTGCAAGCGTAAGGCACCAGCACATGACGTGCAGTTCAGTCTTGATACACAAACAGTACATGTGTGCGGGCATTTAGAACACTTTCCAGCAATCTGAAAAAACCCCTTTCCGCATTCTGCTACGCATCTAAAACGGAAATTTAGATTAAAAGAAAATAACCTTTTGTGCAAGGATAAATTCATGGTTTCAATTTTAAACACTTACCTTGAACCCTGTAATAACAGAGGACTCGAACAAAATAAACAGTCCCACTCGTTTGGACCGCTACATTTCTCGCAAGTCGAATGACAGTTCTTGCATCTGCCCCTTTCATGGTATTCATCTGAAACAAAAACGTCATTAGAATATCAACGAGTTCTTACGAATTAAATTACTCTTTACTAAAATTACTCACTCGTGTCACATTTCTCGTTACCGTTTGGAAGGCAACTTCCGCCTTTAGTAAGGGTCCATTTGTCTTGGCAAACAGAACAAATAGCACTTGTGCAAATTGAACACCCGATTGAACACCTAAAAACAACAAAGAAACAATTTCCACTCAGTAACCAAGAAATAAATTACACAGTCTCATTAGGGAAAAGGAAATAACTTACGGTAAACATTCCCGTCTTTGCGAGTCTGCATAAAAACTGATTGGGCATTTTTCCAGGCATTGTCCTTGTAATGCATAATAACCGGCAGGACAGGAAACGCAAGCGGTAGCACTAGGGCCGCTGCAAGATTCACAAGTTTCATGGCAAAGTAAACACCCAAAGTCATCCTTTTGATAAGTTCCCGTTGGGCATGTGGCTAAACATGATCCATTGAAAAGCACATAGTTGTGAGCACACGATGCGCACATGTTCGCTTTTTCTAAACACGTCTCACAGTGCTCAGCGCAAGGATAACAAGCGTTGGCATCTGGGTCTTCGTAATACCCATCTGGGCATTGTTGTAAGCAGACTGCTAAATCTACGACTAGAAGATGAGCTGGAGCGCAAGTCAAGCACGAGTCTTGACCGGCGCCGGCGCAAGTTTCACACGACTCATGACACGGCCAGCACACGCCTCCCTGATTGACAAAACTTCTTGGCGGGCACCTCGACACGCAAGAGTTGTCTAATCGATAATGTTTGCAGGCAACACATTGAGTCGGACCCTTTCCGTAACAACCCTGCGAATCGCATTCTGGGTCACAGAGCCGCTGTACTTGTTTGTCGTTGGCATCTGCTAAAACATTTTTCCTCTGCGCAGACGGAATGTTTTTTGAGTCGCTATGCCGATCTGAATTCCCGAGCTCTATTTCGTTTAAAAATTGTGAATACTCGGACGCGTCGTAAACGTCGTTTACATGATAAACCTTTTCCTTCGGGTATAAGTTGTTTGAGGAAAAATAATTTTTATTACGTAATCTGATAGGATTTATAGCCGTTCCATAAAATATTAACTGCCACTTTTTTAGCACTCCCGGCTGACTAACATGATTGTTTCCAGCATTTATTATTTGAAGATTCCATCTGCCCTCAGCGTTTTCTCCCCAAAAATGCACACTCAAAAAAGGCCAATCATCGAAGTTAGAACTAGCCGCATCATGTGTTCTCTCAAACAAAAGGGTGGATGTAGTACCCATTGGTGACGTGAGTAGTATTCGTAAATTTCCTCTGGGGAAAAAGCTGAGTGAAATTTTACATTGAACATGTTCCAAAAACCTGACCTCATTCATTGTCCCGCCGCAACCATTCACATCCATGTGTACGGATATCGTATAGCCAAAAGAGGTTTCAATTGACTTGTCCTCGTTTATTTCTTGTGACTTGCAGATATGTTGCGGCGGCGCGCTCGTCCACTGCTCTGCTAATGTGACCATTTGTGCGGCGTCCATTAATCCGTAGCCAAATTTGTGGCTAACTTTCCTTTTGACGCCGTTGACAATCCAACCCTCCTCTTTTTCTAATGGCTGTGACCTCGATGTGAGTACCACTAGATGTTGCATGTCACGCCAAGTCAATAGTGCGTTCGCCTCTAATGCTAACGCACAAATACCCGCCGCTAATGGGGCGGAAGCAGATGTCCCTGTGTGGTCAATTGTACAAATATGATCGGGCCTTAATTGGACATCCATGTCTACAGTGGCCACACTTTTATCTCTACCCGGAGTTCCGGAACTGTAAGTAGATGCCAAAGTCGAGGAACATTCCTCCAAATACCAGGGCTTGTAACCTCCTTGCGTCGCGCTTGATATCGAAATCGTAAAAATACTATTAGCATAACCATCGCAGTTACACGAGTCTGTATGCCTGCCGCCATTCCCCGATGCCCATATAAATATAGAACCTTTTCCACCCCTACCATTTGTTACTCCATTTATAAAAGCCCTGAAACAATAAAAGAAATAAATAAAAAGCATTGGAATAATTAAAAGAAAAACTTTACATTTCATTGCAATAAAAAATTTGTTAAATTAAAATTAACCGAGTTGTTTTTTAATTGTTTATAATACTCATATGGACACAACTTCCAGAAGATCCACTACGAAGATCTTTTACTCTAGTCTACGTTGACGGAGGAGAAAATGACGAATACCTTCTTGCTAAAGGGCCTGGCCCATCGACGGTTTTACCATCGTCTTCGGGCCCCCAGGAGGCGCTGTAAATATCTATGTGGTGTGGGTTGAATGCCAGTGCTTGTGCTTCCACTGCGTCGTTAACAAGGCCATCCAGCATTCTGACGCCTCCTATGCTGGCGTTGTACGCTATGCCCACGCCGCAGTATCGGTTGTAAGCGACCGCAGCGACCTCTCCCGCGCACCGGGTGCCATGTTTATTGTCCCCATTGTCCTGCGGTGTTGGGTCCGTGTCGTTACCGTTTATGTCGGTCGACGCGGCCGGGTCCTACAATATGAGGGTCTAGTATCAATTCCGAGGCGATCCGCTTTTAAATGCGGCCGGCGGATCGAGGAAATATGGTCCGGAGCGAACTTTTAAAGTCAAATAAATATGACCCCGATCTGTCTCTATTTGGCTCTCTGTAGTTTTTAACAATTTGTCAGAATTGCAAATTCTCATCTATAATGTGTATGTGAACTGTAATATTAAAAGTTTTTATTATAACTTACATAATTCTGTGAGAGATCTGGATGATTTGGCTGGATGCCGTCGTCTAGTATAGTAATAACTACGCCCTTGCCCGTGTATCCCTTCCGCCAAGCGTAACCTACATTCATGTCCAGTCCATCCGCTGCGCCGCCATTCTGATTAAGTAAATTTAATATTACTCCCCTCATTTCGAGCAAGCGGGCATAACATGCCAAGTTATTTCATGTGAGCCAAGAATTTACTTATTTCATATTACCAACTGACTAAGTTCCTCAAGTATTTCATTTCATGGATATGTTAATTATTTTATTTATCAACACAAAAAGAACGTCTAGAAGATCATTAAAACTTAATATCCATAATTAATTATATTAAGGTACATATTTCTGAGAAACGAATCACAAACTTAATTCAAAAATTATGTTACTATTTTCTTTGATCTTAAATCAACTATTAGCTAATGACATTTCAGGATTTCTGTCGGCAACATTTTCTATTTTTCTTACCAAATAAGTTTTTTTTGTATAACATGACCTAATTACTAACCAAGTACCACTGGTCTTTGAACAAGGGGTCTGGGAATGATGGTGCACCAGACTGTCTCATCACCGGCCTGGACTGGTGATCGCGTTTGGACCTTCGCAGCTCCCTTTGCTGCATCACCCATCTCACCTGTTATACGCATACATCATCATCATCCTGGCCTTTTCTCTTTTTCTACTTCCTTGTTAGTATCACAATAGGTTAATAATTAGTTTATATCAGTTAACTTTCGATTTACTATATTTTATCAACTATTTACACGAAACAACTGCTATGTGACTCCTATAACTAACCAGAATATATCAAAGATAAACTCTGATTTTCATAGATATATCTACCTACCATTACATTCATATTTCACAATTATAACTCTGAACTGCCCGCGAAGCTAAGACGTTCTGGGTTCGATTTTCAGGTCAGTTGAATTGTTGAACACATTTCTAAATAATCTTATTACTGAGTTTGAGATTGGAATAAACTGCCTCTATTTTGTGACTTATATATTAAAACACTATTGTCTTCTTAAACACTGTTATTTTTTCTTTATCGATTATGCTAATTTTCGGCGTATTTAAATGGAGTGGAAATCGAAATCAAGTTTTTCTAAATGTCGCTTTTAAAAACATACGAGTATTTCTGTCCACTTCCGACCTGAAATTCTGGATGTTTTTAACAGAAATAACAGATTTTATTATTTTGAAACGTCACAAACATTTATAGCGACCATATAAGTTTAAAACCGCACGAGGTAGTACGGCTGCTAACAAATATTATCCCCGAGGAGACAAACAACTGAAAATTCAACAACAAATATCGAATTAGCAGAATTACTTAATTCATTCCGACCCCTGAATTAACAATGCGACTTATCGAAACTTTGCAAATAAAGTTAGAGGCCGTTAAATGTAGAATTTGAAGCCCAATCCTTCTAATAGTGACTAATTCTGAATGCCAGATCAATTATTCAGATTGCCTTTAATTCTTGGGTTTTGATGCAATAACCCACAAGTTTGGGAGTTGGGTATAAATTTGGACCGGAATCAACTAATCTCATACGGCCAATGTTTCCAGCGTGAAGTACTTAGTGCTTTCGGGGGTACCCTTTATATTCATCAAGATTAGAAACCCTTATAATAGCCTCCGAGGCGCAGCGATTCTAACAGCTGATTGTAACATATGAGGTGTTGGGTTCGAATAACGACTTGGTCAGGAATTTGCGTTTTAATAACGGGTATCTATTGAGGTTTTTAAAGTTTTCAATGTATTTAAGGTTGTTTGTTTTTAGTTGTTTACCATAAAACAAGCTCTAATGGATTAAAATGAGATTAAGACAAACACATAAACTCACGCCTTAATCCCTCGAGAAGGGTTGGCAGAGGAGTGTGAACACCGCATTTCGCATGCTTATGTTGAGTCCCAGTGTGACAGGTTGCGAACCTGTCGCCACTATGCGAGCACATTGAGAAACATGGCAACTTCAACTTACCGAGATTCAAACCCTCGACCTTTTGGGTCGGGTCAGTCAGTTAACCAAAGCACGTAACAAACTGAGCTACCACATCTCTAGACTTGATTATTAAGATTAAGACGAGTAATGTAAATAGTCATAGGTCATATTTTCATCCTATCGTTTAATTCAGTTTTATATTTTTATGATTTATTTACTAGCCAGATCTATTAGAATTCATAAATAAAAAAGTATCAAGGTCTTTTATATATGGAAATCAATTGATGTTTTCACTGTAACATTAAAAAATACATATAAAACTCACCTCGGGATCATTTTTCAGCCTATTCACAAAGTCTATGCTGGAATTTATGGACCTCTTACTGACTTCAGGATGTGACAGTAAGTAGAAATTTTTTAAATTTCCAATCTGAAACAATAAAAAATGAAAGTAATTAAACAAACGGAATTTAAGTTAAATTATAAAAGAACTCTGGGCCGTTATATTTCCTGAACCGATATAAAGCTAGTGTACGTAGATATGTCTTTTTAGAGATTAATCTGTGCTGTGATTAAAAGGTTAAAAAAATAGAAACACTAGAAACAAAATTCGCTTAGTAAAAAGACAAAAGTCTATTATACTTTTGTTATAAAGATATAAAATTTATAAGATATTAGTTTTTCCTTTCTATTTCTGTCTTGAAGCAGTTCGCTGGGTTTCGGTTCGAAAGATTGGAGAGCCAGAATAATTACCGACACGAGGGGTATAACATCTTTGCCTCTACATAGGTAACTAACTACAGAGGGTGCTCTCGGTGTTTCACGGCATCCGGGACATCGTCGTTAATAGGCGGCAGCATCACTTTCCATCAGGTGAACCTTTTTTTTTGTTTGCCCATGAATTTATATTTAAATTTTGTATTAAATTAAATTTGTACGTAGGTAGGATAGGAATAGGTAAGATTATCTATCTTTAAAACTTCTTGAAGTCAACCTTTTTGCACTAATATTTAGAATGAATGAATCAGGATGAACATAAAATGATTTAAAAAAATCATTCTACGCGACCGAAGTTGTAGACGAAAACTATAAAATTTAATTTCAAAAACCCTGTATTTATCAAATAAATCAAATAAATAATCCTTTGAGATCACTTAACATAGAAAAAACATTATAAATCAAGCATTATTTGATCATAGCGTAACTTGTACAAAGTTAAATTCAATTTTAGAGGCCACTAGGGCACAAGTTTTGGGTAGAATTCTAACGCGAGCGATCGTTCAGATTCCTTTGATAAACAAGGTAAAGAAACTTTTAAATTTAAACATAAGTTAAATTGAACTTATATTTATTCATGAAAATTTGCGTAAAATAAATTAAAAGTTAGTGTTTTTGTATTTGTTAACACAGCTTTTATTGAAATTAAAAGATATAAAACAAATTTTGTATTTTAGACCTCTTTTTCATTTTTTATCAAATTTTTGTCCGGTCAAAGGAAATTGAATGCCAAAAAATATACATTTACGAGTAACCTTTTGACAACTGAACTTTAATTCAATATGCAACATATTTCAGCAACTAAACCTATTAATTAAAATTCAGCAATTAGTAAGAAAATTAGCTACTCAAGCTCCTGGCTACATTTCAAGCCTAGTGTTTAAAATAAAAAAAATGTATAAAATTTCAACTATTACAAATCCGTAGTGTGATTAATAATTGATTCACGTAGAAAAATAAATTGAACAAATGTAAGTAATAAAATATTATGAGATAAATTGAATTATTATTTTACAAAAAAGAAAAGCACATAGGGTTCACATGTTCTCGTGCACATGACTATTAAGTGTAGAGTTACTAAATTTAAAATTGACTCATGTATCTTAATAATTTTAATAAGTTATTTTTTAAAGTTGACAGTATCAGTATCATAATTTTACAATACCTACACATGAAAACAATCGCTAAGCCTTAACGTAGCCGACACCAGAGGTGACCAACCTCCACTGCCTCCCATTATCCTTATCTATTAACCTATCTCTTGCGTACATAACAATCATTAAATACAAGCCTGGACAGTAAAGCGAAGATTAAAAAACTTCTCAATTTTATGAGAGTTTAATCAAATATTTTCAAATACACGTAGGATATCTATATCATGTGCATGTAGTTACATTATTCAAATTGCTATTAATTAAAACTCTTTCCCGGTTCGAGCACAAGAACTTCAAGTCACAGAGACATCATCTTAGAATTAGGTAAGATGGTAAAGTATTACAAGTTTAATTTAAATTCAACGCAATACTAATTCAAGATTTTTATACACCATGGCCAAATAAGCAGAAGGTTATCCTGATGGAAAGTAAAGATGCTATACCTCTCGTGTCGGTTATTACACTGGCTCTTCAATCCTCCGAACCGAAACACAGCGGACTGCTTCAAAGCAGAAATTGAAAGGATGGTGATACCAACCCAGACTATCTCGAAAGCACTCAAAAAGCATTATTTAATGCTTTCGAGCAAGAGTAAATGAGGTTGTCAAAAAGTCCTGAAATGTATTTTGCGTATGAGAGAAAGAGACAATTTAAAATACTTTAATCGTATAATGTTATTCTATTATAACAATAAAATGAGTTTTCATTAAGACACTGATGAAACCAGCCATAGCTGTAACAAAATGTGTTAAAATAAAGGTAAAAAGTGACTGTGCAGGATAATTTCGAACGAAGTTGCTAAAAGGTAAATTTTACCCTATTTTACATTATATTCACATTTACCTGAACGATGCAGTGTGGAAAGTTCCCATCCAGTATCACCGATGCCATTTTATCAACTCAAATTACCTCAAATGACATAGATTTATAAAAATGAGAGTTAATGTTTGGTTCTTATAAAACGCTTATTTATACTGAAAGAAATTCTGTTTTTTTTTTGAAGTGGAATAAATATTGTCTTGATTTCTTTTGTTAAAATAATTTCAACGAAGATCTTATTTATACATAGTTTTAATAAGTTTAGGAACACATATATAATCAAGATTTAATAAGATTAAAGACCCAATTAAACTAGTTGAAATTAATGTTAAATTAAATTAAAGTGTTGAAAGAACATATTTCCAGTGACATATTGTCTTGTTAATCATAATAAAATCTGTACACGATGAGCTAAATGTGGGGCGCAACAAAAGCATAAACTTTACCCTGGAATGTCAACTTTATTACGGATGAGAATATGGTGGAAATTGCAACGGCAGCGGTGACATTTTATGTGTATTAATATTTCCCCAGACAATCATGTCATGCGTGTTTATGATTCTGAAAAATATGCTGAAAGAAACATAATGAGATTTTTTGTTTTCTCGTTACAAGGGGAGATTTGTTCCGCTTTAAGCATTTCGCTGTTTAAGTTATAAAGTAGGTGACATAATATACAGTAAGTTAATGAACTTCCGCGTACAACATTTTTAGTTACATATACAGTAATGTTATAAAGAGGTGTATTGTCACTTTGGATGTAGGAGGTATTTCTCGCAAGTATTCATCCGATTTAAAAAACTATATCACAAGAGGAATGCTACTTTATGTCCGAGTTACATAAACTAAGGATAGTTTTTTTACTTCACCTAATAATGTAGAAATAAATTTGAGTACTGTTATTCTTACAGCTTGTAATGTCAAAATTATTATTGAGTCATTGAATGTTTTTAACATTTTTTTTTTGTTCATTGCTTCCGACGTTTTACATAAACTTAATAAAAACTTACTTCTGTCATTTTCGTACGTTTTTCTATTCATTCAGTTACCAAGTTGTGTGCAAGTGAACCAAGTTTGGCAATTGACAAAAAAAAAATCAATGAAAATTACTGATTGATAGTATTTTTTACTTTACTTTTAAAATTGTACTTATATTACAAAAATAATAACAAATGACGTCATCATACTATACTATACATGAAAGTACATACGATCTGATCCACTTAAGCGTATTCGTTCGAGTACTTTCGCGACATTGTCAATACCCCGTGAAGCCTTGTTTAAACGCCACTAGAACCACGAGCGTCGCTCACTGGGGCAAGTGGCAAGGCAAGTGGGGGAAAATCTTGGAACACAACGAAACAAGACCCCACTTCGTTCAACTCGTAAGGGCTGGCGCACACAGAAAGCCCGTCGGAACGGATTCTAAATGTCGCTCGACCTTAAACTTGTCTAGTTTGATCTGCTCATTTAATTCCAGCTTCAAGTGACATTTTATTAAGATATTTTTTTCGTTGTTTTTAAACCTCACTCAAAATAAAACGTTTGAGACATAACAAAACATAAACTCACGCCGTAATCCCACGACAGGGGTTGGCAGAGGTGTTACACTCCACATTTCGCATGTTTATGTTCAGTCCCAATGTGACAGGCAGCTACACCTAACGGCACCCCGAGACTCGAACCCTCGACTTGTTGTTTTGTTGTGAAAAATTTAAGATAAAGAGATTAATAAACTAAAGTATACTATTTAGGTATTATTATTAATTATATTTTATTATTATTATTATTAATTTTAATTTTGTCAAGAGTTTGCTCATAGATTACATTTTTCTATAGTCTAGTCTTCTTAGTCTGGATTAGTGGTAACACCCTCCTTTTTATTCCTGACGTGAAGAAGTTTGCTGTGTTTCAGTCCGAAAGAGCAACTGTAATTACCGTCACCGGTGCTCTTGCCGTTCCAGACGTCAAGGGCATCGTCGTGTCAATAGGCGGCGGAATCACTTTCCATTCGGTACATAAACATACATACATACATTATGTAAAAAAGAAAGAGATAAACGAATCATAGAATATGAAATAAAAATCATATCCGAGAATAGTATAATCGTAGAATTAAGTTATATTTTTTCTTGGAAACACACCCAAAAATTAAAAATACAAAACCATTTCTAAGTTATTGGCTGGGTTTCTTCCAGAGGGAGTCGAAAGCACTAGCTAGTCTTGTTTAATGAAAACTTGATTCATTCAAGAACGTTCATGGCAAGTTTTGCGAAATCTCAAAAGTTATATCTTCCAGTCTCGAGTTTGCGCCGGCCTTTATTTCAAACTACCACTTTTTCCCCTATTATATTTTCGTCGTTTTTACCCACTTTTTACCCCACTTACATTGTAAGGTTTTTTATTTCAGAAGAACCTAAGATAAAAGTTCTTTTAATGAAAAAACTTTGACGAAA